>CM061538.1:236793343-239293343 GCA_030864215.1 Capsicum pubescens
TGTGGAAATAATTTAAAATTATCCTACAAGTGGTATTAGAGTAAGATACTGTTATATCATTTGATGTGATGTTTAATTTTTCAAAATATATTTTCTTTTTTTTCCACAAAATGGCACTTTGATTGGGCTGGTTTTTTTCGTTTTGTTACTACCAGTGTGTTTTGATAGATACTTGAATTTTTTATTTTTCATTGTTTACAAATTTTCTGGAAAGGAGTATATAATTAATTAGCAAAAGATGAGTCTATTTTACCTTGTCCTTTTACAAATATAAAAGTTCTAACACTAATTCATTGTAGTTGTAGATAGGTTATTGAAAATCTACCATTAATCTTGATTTTTTTATCTTTCTTTAATGACCATTGGGTTTTCAATATTTTTTGTCACGGCCCAATTTTTCAGGTCATGATGACGCCTACCTTAACCCAACAGTAGGCAAGTCATGCCATAGCCCAGAATAATAGATAATGGGCTAATAGTAGGGGTGGCAATGGGGCGGTGTGGGTTTTAAGCTATGCGGGGCGGTGCGGGTTTTAAGTTATGTGGTGCGGTGTGGGTGCGGGGTGGGTTAAAGTAAGTTTTTTTTTAAATAGTGCGGTGCGGTGCGGTGCGGGTTGCGGGTATATGCAGGTTTAAATTAAGAAAAGCCAAAAATTAGTATTGTTCTCGTGAATATACCTAAAATTGTATGTATCCTTTACTTAAAAATTGATAATACTTAAAATGACATGTATAACACTACAAATAAATACTTTTATAGTATCTTTTTTAACATCTCTATTCATTTTAATAAAAATATGATATTTGATCATTACTTGTACACGTTACACTTTTTGATAATTTTTTAGTGAAAAGTGATATAATAAAAATTAGTTATTATTTCCTTGTTGTAGATTTAAAAATATTATGCTTTTCAATGAAGTTATAATTTTTTTTTTAAAAAGGAAAGAATAAAAACATGGGGCGATGCGGTGCGGTTATGCGCGGGTATGAATGTGGGGTGGGTTTATGCGGGTTTAAAGGTGATGTGGTGCGGTGAGGTTTTAAAACTTGCGGGTTTAGAAAAAACCCGCACCGCAGCGGACCATTGTCATCCCTAGCTAACAGGCAAAAGACAAAAAAAAATCATGCATAATGATATCAACATTAATAATAAGTGAAAACCAAAAGGGAACATCTATAATATATCAAAAATGAGAGAAGGGAAAAGGACCAAATATACAAACGAATCTCTCCCAAAACCTGGTAAGGTCAGTACTAGAGCCACTACTAAAATATAACCAGAGTACTAGACATAATCCAAAATATACCCAATATATACAAGCAATCTCGAGTACAAAAGACTAAATTGGAGTAGATAGAGGAGGATCAGCCTCGGACGATAGTAAGCTTACCCGCCTCGAATCAGTGCTAAAAGGTAGGAATCACGTCAACGCCAACCGCTACTACTCGGATCTACATCAGGAAAAAGATGCAAAAGTATAATATGAGCACCAAAGCAATGGATACTCAGTAGGCATCATCGACCGACTGAGCTCAATAAAGAAAAAGTATAACTAAATTGCAAGAGTGTAATCTAAGTCAATAGTAAACAGGGGCCAAAAGATAAACAACTACCAAGCTACGCAAATTCAATAAAGGAATAAATGTAAGTGATACAAAAAATAAATAATGTAGTAATTACAGACAAATCAAACATAACCAAATTGAGCCCCCATATGCCCGCTAGGCACACTGAAGAAAACAATTAACCCAACTATACCCCCATAAGCCCGTGGGACACACAAGAAGTAATTAAACAAAATAAACATAAATAATCCATAATTGAGCCAATTCCAAGAAATTTTGGTAGTGATATAGATGTGCATCGAGCTTGAACCGGCACCAATGGGTAGTAACAAGATGCCAGACACCGGACTCGAACCGGTAGTGGTGGATAATAACAAGTGGACATGTTCCGGATTTGAATTGAAAATAGTGGATAATAATGAGAGGCCACATATATGATATACAACTGAACTCATAATCAGATGCCAGACTCGAACCGGAACTCAGCGGGATCAAAACTCCCAGAACAACCATAATCAGTAATCACAATCAGATGCCGGACTCGAACTAGAACTCATAGTATCCATACCCAACTATAATATTAAAATCCAAATCATACCATAACCAACACCAAAGTGGTACCAAAATTCACAATCAATGACAGAAATAAAGTATATGCTGAACCTAAATCGGACTAAAAAACATTTAATTAACCATTCGCAAATCTTAATTAAAAAGGAGAAAAATTCAAGGTTTCGCAACTTAATTTCATGTCCTAAAGTGATAGATGCTATATTATACTAAAAGATAAAATATAAAAATTTATTAGAACGGGGTCCTATTCCAGATAAATAAGGCATGTTATATATATCAAATGGTATGCAACTAAAAATACTTATCCAAAACTAGCATATTAGTATACAATTTCAGTAAATAATCTCAATTTAAAGGTAAGGTAAGCCTAGCCTACCTAGATGCCAAGGTAAGAACCTCTTCAAGAAGCCTCTAAATAATGCTCTACTAGAACCCGAGCTTGAATAACTTGTAGCAGTATGTTAAAATTTCCTTCGTGATTCAGTTAAGCATGGATGGAAATTCATTTAGCAAACTTTTTAAGAAAAATTACTCAAACAAAAAGGATGTTAAAATCCTATGTTTAGAATGAATTTTATATAGGAAAAGTATAATTATTAAACTTATATAATATAGTTTATGCCTAAAATGACTTGGCACTAAACATTATAACATGAAGACACCTTTTAGTTTGGTATCATTTGGCGGGGAATCTAAGTGCAAGGGTGTGGCAACACCACCTCTTGCTCTCTATTATATTCGCACTAGGGTATTCCATAGGTTCGCGGTAAAATAAATATAATATTTTAAATATGCCATAATTAATACAAAATTATTTCTAATAAAACCTCTATTATATAATAGTAATATTTTAACATTTCTAGATTTACTCTCTCCTCTTAAAATATTAGTAGACTATAAAAGTTATTATAAAGTAATATAATATATATCATACCTAAAGAATTTTTATACAAGTAAAATAATCTAGAAGGGAAATAAATTTTACTTCAATCAAATGCCAATTTATATTAAACACTCCACAATATATTTGATATCACTACAATTCTTAAACGAAACCGTCTGGGGAAACAAACTATCAGTCTCAGCAAGTCATAAATAACTTGGGATAGTTATAAAAAATCTCTAAACCTAAAAAATGTATGAAAACATAGAAAATGATCGTGAGGGTCATTACATTTTTTATTGAAGTTTTTCTAGCGGTAACTTTTGGTACAAGTTATAAGCATTTTCTAAAATAAAAAGTGACACCAAGGTTTAGAGGAATAGGGTAATAATAATTTCTTTTCCTTCACAAACAATCATCCTAGTGAACTTTCTTAGGTTTAATCTCATTCAAATCTAACAGTTTAGATAATGAGAAAGTGGGGCGAAAATTAGTTTTTGAATAACTAGTGCAATTCACGAAAGAAATGGTGTATTTGTTGAATTGAATAGTAGAAATCAATTTTATATCACGTTTACTTCTTCATACTCCCTCCATTCATTTTTTATCACTTATTTCTAAATTGAATTTTGATTTTTTGGGAGTAGTTCATACCATAATATCGTAGATAAAATTAATTTCCCCCGGTTGTAAAATAATGTTATCAAGGGTCCTTTGCACATATTGTATTTGTAGAACTTTCAAGGAAATTCTATCATAATAATGCTAAACGATGCTCTCTAGTCAAACCTAACCTTAACCCTAATAGCTGTCTTCACTGTCGGCCATCATGGACACCACCTCCGATGGGGTTGACCCACCGGAAAACAATCACAAGATGAAGGAAATTGATTATAGAATGAAAGTTCATGTAGATTCTCCCAAGAAGATGACCTATGCAAATTTATTAAAGCCCAAAAGTTATAGCACTATTATAGAAAGGATTCCACATAAACTAGTTAATGGTGCATGATGAACCAAGTATAACATGAAAATCATCAAAAATAAGGAGTTTAATCATCCTGAAAAATTTACAATATGTTGTCATTGGTAAATTTTTATATGAAAAGCCGGACATAATGGAATTGAGGAAAAATATTCCAGATTAATGTGGCATCAAAGGAGAATGCAACATCGGAGTACTAGATTCTTGACATATTCTCATTCGATTGTATGTACAGGAGGATTATGTTAATCTTATGTCAACAACGGCTTATTACATAAAAGCCAAGGACATGTACTGGCAGATGAGAATGCTAAAATGGGATCCTTGGTTCGAACAGAAAGTGAAAACTACTATAGGGATAGCATGGATATCAATGCCAGATCTTCCACCAAATTTTTTGCAAATAAAGTAATTTTCTCAATAGCTTCAGCAGTTGGGAAATCGTTAACAGTTGACATGGAAACCAAGAATCAAACACGACGTAGTTGTGCAAGAGTTAAGGTGGAGGTCGACTTGATCGCTAATTTGCCACAGAGAGTTAGAATAAATGAAAAAGATAATGTGACTGGAGAAATAAAGTTCCAATATGATTATAAGCCAACATATTGTAAAGAGTCTTGTTTGCAAGGACATGATGAAAGTTCATGCTGGATGTTCATCCTAAACTACTGGAAAAGAAGATGAAGGAGAAAGAGGAAGATTTGAAATTACAAGTAGAAGGAGAAATAAAGAATGAAGCAGGATCTTTCAAGAATAATTAAAGGAGGAGGAAAGATTACAAGCAGAAATGGTTAACTAGAAGAAATAAGCATAACAGAGACAAATTTGGTTATAGTAGGAGAGGTAGAAGAAAAAGATCAGAAAGAAATTCTGGTGTCCAATGCTTTTGATGTACTTGCAGAAGTGATAAAAGAGAAAGAGGGAAAAGATAAAGAGAATAAAGACAAGGGTCAGGAGTAGCAGTCTATCAAGGAGATTACTAAATATTGGGCTACCAATAGTTTTGTCTCAAAAAATAAAAAAGTGGAAGTAGATCAAAAAGAGTAGGGGGTTAAAGAACAAACAAAGAAGATTGATAATTTGGCTACTAATTTTTCCAACTCAGGCCAAATTATAAAACACAATTCAATGAAGAAAGAAGAAAGGTCCATGTAGTTAGCTATAGTGAAACCTCCGGGTAGTGAAGAAGATATAAAGGTAACTGAAGATATTCTGCCTTTAGTAATTCAAGCTGAAAATCAAATAGAATTCAACAATAAAGAGAAAGTTGCCTTGGATGAAGAAGATCTGGATAAAAGCATAGAGAAGGTAGGAACTGAAGGAAATCTTTCTCCTAAGCAGATAGATAGATTAAAAGTATCTCAAGGTATTCAAAGAAAGAAAGACAAAGAAGCTAAAGAAAGTTCAATGCAGACTAAAAGCTCTTTGAATAATAAATCTAGATGAATGCTCTAATTTAGAATATTAGATCAGTGAATACACGGAGGCATTCACTAGGTTGAACACTTTGCAAAAAAAACATCATTTTTCATTTATAGGTTTAATGGATCAATTTTAGGATAACCACAATATTGATGACTACAAGAAGAGGTTAGGGATGCAGTACGCAACAGCTAATTCATCAGAGAAAATTTGGGCATTTATGGACTTTGTTGTTAGCTTTTCTGTGATATGGGATGAAGAATAGCAACTGACATTAAGGTTGGAAAATTAAGAAGCAGGTGTTATAGTTATCGTAACTTTAATATATGCTAAATGTTCAGAAGTGCAGAGACTAGTACTATGGGAGTCACTCGAAGCAGTTTGGGGAACTTTTTTCAGGTACAAATAAAGAGCTATTGTTTAAAGCACAACCAGAGTTGTATATTCAGCTAAGAAGGGAAGAAGATTTTTGGAAGCAAAAAGCAGGATTAGAATAGTTTGAAGAAGGAGAAAGAAATACCAAGTTCTTTCACACTGTAGTTAAAGGTAGAAGAAGTAGAATATAGGTGAAAATAATCCAAAATAATGAAGGAGAGTGGTTGGAAGAACAGGATGAAATTATAGAAGCAGTAGGACCTTTTCCCAGAAGCAATTATCAAAAGAGGATGATAATGCAGACTTTGATATACAGGATGAATTACCAACAATTGTGAATGAAAGATAGATTGACAAGCTGAATAAGATACCTGATATACAAGAGGTTAAGAAAGCTATTATAGGGCTAAATAGGAATACAGATGGTATGTCAAAAGCCTTTTTCCAGGGTGCATGGGACATTATAGGGGAAGATATTTACCAAATTGTGGTAGCTTTATTTGTGGGTATGAATTACCAAAATTTAATACTCATACAAATTTGGTTCTTTTACCCAAAAAGTTAGTTGTAAATATTTTCTCTGATTTGAGATCTATCTCTCTGAGTGATTTTGTTAGTAAAATTTTCTCTAGAATTATTCATAAGAGGATCAAGAAGTTGTTGCCCGAGATAATCTTTAAAGAGCAGGCTGGTTTTGTTCAAGAGAGAAGTATTGCAAAAAATATATTGGTGGTTCAAGAAATCATCTCAGACATTAGGAAGAGAGGTAAAATCCTTAATATGGTTATTAAACTTCATATGATGAAGGCTTATGACAGGGTGGATTGGTTGTTCCTCATTAAAGTGTTGAGAAATCTTGGGTTTAGTGAACTGGTCATTGATATGGTGTATAGATTGGTGGGAAATATTTGGTATTCCATCTTGTTGAATGGCCAACCTAAAGGATTCTTTAGATCCTATAGGTGGTTGAAATAAGGAGATCCTTTATCCCTTACTTTTTTCATTTTGGTTGCAGAGGTGGTGTCTAGATCCTTAAATTTTTTGTCGTTTAATAAAGATTTTAAGTTGTTTGGGATGCCAAGTGGTAGTCTAAGGGTGAATCACTTTGATTTTGCTGATGATATGATCATATTGTGCAAAGCTGAATTAGCTACTTTGCAGAAAGTTACATCTACTTTGGAGAGGTATGAAAGGGTGTCGGGATAAAAGATTAACAAAGAAAAAGGTGCCATATATTTGCATAAAGAAGTGTCTCAGGGGTAGTTGTAATGGAAGAAGTTGCTATAGGGATCCTAAGGAAAGAATTTTCTTTCATTTGCCTTGGATGCCCTATATTTCATATGAGGAAGAAAAAAGATTTTTAGCAATCCATCATGAGCAAAATTAGTAGTAAGTTACAAAGATAGAAGGGAAAGTTATTGTCCTATGGAGGAAGAACTGTCCTTATCAAGCATATGCTACCAAGTAGTCTCATTCACTATCTATCAGTTATGAAGCCTCCAGTGAATGTACTGAACATAATTCAAAAGATGTTTGCTCAGTTTTTCTAGAGTAATCATATAGGAGGGAGAAACAGGCATTAGGTAAGGATGAATTCTTTATGTTTAACGGAGGATGAAGATGGGCTTGGATTTAGAAGGGTTTAGGATATGTCTATAGTTCTGTTCTGCAAATTATAGTGGAACTTTAGAACTAAAGAGTCCATATGGAGTAAGTATATGCATAATAAATACTACAAGAAGCAGGATCCCAATGAGGTATTATGAAGAACAGGAGCAGGATCTCAGGTTTAAAAAAAAAATATTGCACGCTAGAGATTTAATAGAGCATCGAATATTATGGAGAATCAGTGGAGGGAATGCAAGTATTTGGTTTGACAATTGGACTACTGCTAGAGACTTATATACCATTATTCAGAATAACAGAGAATGGGATGAAAGGTATCAAAGGGTGAGGGATTTGCTCAAAGATGGAGCATGGAATGAACAGCTGATTTCTCAGTTATTTTCTCAAGAAGTTGCTAATCAAATTATAAATAAAATTAGGCCACCCGTCAGTCCAGGTAGAAGAGATGGTCCTATTTGGATGCTTGAATCAACAGGAGACAAAGAGAGGAAAATAGTAGGATCTTTAAAGGTCTTTCTAGATGCTGGTGTTGTACTATTCCTGGTCAAGAAACCATAGCTCATGTGTTTTTAAGATCACATACGGCTAACAGTACATGGTCCTACTTTTCTTCTTTTGTAGGTATTACCATTGATGGACTATCCTTTAGAGAAACTATATTGGCATAGTGGAATATAGAAGTAAGGGGTAGAGCTAGATCTTATTTCCAATCTATTCCTACCATGATTACCTGTGAACTATGAAAAAAAAGAAATAGCTTAAAACATAAAGGAAAAAACTTGTCAACACATAGAGTAATATTCAATATAACCAGAAATATTGGATTATTACTCAAAGTTAGAAATCTAAGACAAGATTTTCAAAATGCTTGTCCAGAGATACTAAAGGAATTGGAGTGAAGAAGAGCAAAGGTAAAGATTATCAAAGTGAATTGGAAGTTTCTCGAGGAAGGTTAGATTAAATATAATATAGATAGAACTTCTAGACGTAGCCCTGGTATTAATTCCTATGCTTTTTGTTTATGGGATGAACATGGTGATCTAATGTATGCAGAAGGAGAAAAAATATAAGATACTTCTAATGTGGAGACTAAGGAATATGCTATTCTATAATCAACTATACATTGTGTTCATACACAACAAAACAAGGTTATAATTCAAACTGATTCTCTTCTTATGTAAAAAATACTGAACAAAAACTGGACATGTCTGTGAAATTCACTAGATTTTGTTGAACATATTTGGACAATATTGAAAAATAAGCAAGTTCTGCACCAATATATTATGAGAGAAGGAAATCAATTGGCAGATGATTTAACTAATCTAGCCATTGATAAGGGGGATTTCATAGTTACAAGGTTTTAACAATTAGAAGGTATAGGTAGAAAGATCTTTAACAGTGATAAACTTCAATGTCTTTACATAAGACTTACAGCAACAAGAGAATGACAAGGCTGAAAAGGCTATAGCTTACAGACTTCACAATTCACATGTAACTATTGACAACCATACGAGCAACAAAAAAAGTGAAAAAGCTTGCTAGCCTATACTATATCATCCATCAAAAAGGAGTCACAACAAAAGGGGAGGGTCTTGTGAGATTTTAATAATTCTTACACCTGAGAAGAGAATTACAATCTAATTAGTTGCAGTTCCGAGCATCCCATTATCTTCGTACCGTCTGTAACTACAACAAAAATCGAGTTAAGGGGAGTATTCAATAATGGAAGCTAAAACTGAAGATGGAGCTAGTGTTGAACTTACTTGGATCTGGAACACTTTCCAGGGAGCTAGAACCCTCAATACAACACAAAAACATAAGATTCTTCCCATCCAACATAGATCACAACTGGGAGTAAGAGCACAAAGGAAAATGAGCTGAAAATGAAGAAGAAAACACAAACAAAAAAAAGATACGTACTTCTGAAAGTTGAAATGAGTAGCAACAATTCATCTCCATGGCAAGGTATTAATGATCCACGATAGATACTTGATGAAACATTGATTCAGAAAAGGGGGGACAACATTTTGCAGGTGTTTTAGGGTTGAAGCGGCGGAGGATAAGGGGTTGGATGTAGTAAACCCTACTAGTGGATTTATATGCAATAACATCAATGGAATGGGACAGGTAATTTTGGAAGAATATAGATGGGCCGGTTTTGTTTTTGAATTTTGGATAGGTTGGTCCGTCAATTGTAAAAACTAATTTATGTGTTTTTTATCTTTATTTATAAAATCCCAAAATTCATTTAGAAAAAAATTATTTGCAATATAAGAATGAGAACAACTCAACAATTGAAACAAGTTGAGGAAATAAAAATTTCTATAAAAATTTTTGGAGTTGATTTTTTTTAAATGTTGTAATTGTATTTGTGCTTCTTGCTCATGTGAGTAGATTGAATCAATATGTTGTCAAAGTGACCTATATTGTGTAGATTTTATTTTTTTTGAACATGTAAATATGTTTTTATCCATACAAAATAATTATCCCAAAGGAGATTATTTTGGCCAGATTACGAATAGTTGTGAATATGTGATACATCTATAATACATGTTAGTAATGTGTCAGTCCAAAAAAAAGCATATTATTAGGCCGTTTTAGTAATCAATATTCATGAACTATATAATATAGTAGAACTTACATGTTATTATTTTTGTCCAAAGACTAAATATAATATAATATTCTTTTCCTTCAAGTTTTTTATTTAGTTTTATTATTTTCACATATACATGATTTATTTGATGGTTAACTGTGAGCATTATTTATTTATCTTATAGTGTCTTCTATATCTGCCAATATGAACAATATTTCTAGGCCTAATGACATAAACTTTAAGAACTGGACTTTGGATGAGCTTATAGCTCAATATGTGCACGAAGAGGATAGAATTAAACATAAGCAGTTTGAAAGTGCTTTTGGCATCTACTTCTAGGCCTAAACCGTTGCAAGAAAGAGAAAAAAATCAAGACTACATGAAAAGAAATAAAAAAGACATCATTCTTCTTCCTTTATAACAAATGTGGTCACAAAAAAAAAGAATGTTCCGAGTACATTGCCTAGCGTGATAAGAAAGGCAGGTTTCTTAACATTGTTTATTTAGAAGTTAATTGGATATGGTACCTAGTGACACTTAGTGAATAGATACAAGTGCAACTACTCACAAAAGCACCACTATGTAGGATTGCCTAAGGAGTCGAAGATATATGTAGTTTGGCATTGACAAAAAAGAAGTTGTGGAGGCTATTGGTTTCTTTAGAATTCCATTAGATACTGATTTTTATTTGAGTTAGAGAAAACATTTATTGTACCATAATTTAGACGAAATTTAATTTCTATTTCTTGTTTCGACATATCCAGATAAAATTGTTCTATTGGAAATGGAATTTGTAGTATTTCTCTAAATTTTAACATTGTTGGAACTGGTTCTCTGATTAATAAGTTATACTAATTGAACAGACAAACCTCATGCAATAATGAAAACCAGTATTCAAGTAATTTTGGCACTAAACACAGATTAACAAATAAGAATTCATTAATATTATGGCACAAGAAATTGGGTCATATTTCTAAACAAAGAATTCAAAGGGTTGTGTCAGAAGGAATTCTTGATTCTCTTGATTTATCAGATTTTGAAATTTATATAGCATGTATTATGGAAAAAACAAACGAATATAAGAAAAAGAGGTTCTTATAGGAGTAAAGAACCTTTAGAGTTGATACATATAGATATTTGCGATCTATTCCCTACGGCTTCATGGAATGGTTAATAATATTTTATTAACTTTCTAGATGACTGCTCCCATTATGAATATCTCTATTTAATCTATGAGAAGTCACAATCTTTGAATGTTTTTAAAATTTTTAAGGTTGAAGTTGAAACTTAATTACAAAAAGAAAATTAAGGTTGTCAAATCTGACCGTGAAGGAGAACACTATGACAGATATGATGGATCAGGTGAACAACGTACAGGACCTTTTGCAAAGTATTTGATAGAATATGGTATTGTACCTCAATACACTATGTCAGGGACTCTAAGTCAAAATGGTGTATCTTAGAGGTGAAATTGAACTCCTCAGGATATGTTAAGGTGTATAATTAGTCATTCTTCTTTACCTAAATCTCTTTGGGGAGAAGCATTAAAGACTACAGTTTATATACTAAACAGAGTTCCTAGCAAAGTGAGAGCTAAAACCCCATACGAGTAGTGGATTGGTAAGAAACCTAGTATTAGGCACGTGGATATTTAGAGATTTCTAGTCGAAGAAAGGTATTACAAGTCTAATGAAAAAAAGTTGGATTCAAGCACTGTTAGTTGCTACTTTGTAAGTTACTCAGAAAGATCAAGAGGTTTTAAGTCTTACAATTTCCCAAACAGATCCTTTTTTTTAAATAGAAAATCCCAAATTTATTGAGGATGTTTATTATAGTGGGAGAAATCAATACAAACAAATTATGTTTGAAGAGAAATTTGATAATATCGATTCTAGTGAAAATAATCAGATTACATTATCAAATCTGTTACAACCTGTAAATCAGGATTGTGGAGAAAACACAATGATATTATCTCATGTTTAACAACCTCAAGTTGTAGTGCTTAAAAAAAGATCTAGCAGAGAAAGGAGAAATGCAATTTTGGATGATTACGTTGTTTATCTCTGAGAGCATGATTTTGACATGGAATTTGAAGATGATCCTATAATTGTTAGTCAAGAAAAATCATGTCGAAACTCAGCTAAATGGATTAAAGACATGAAAGATGAGTTGAATTTAATAAAAGATAATGACGTTTGGGATCTTCTCGAGTCACCATAAGGATCGAAACCAATGGGTTATAAATGGATTTTTAAAGTCAAACGTGATTTGAAAGATAACATCAAAAGATAAAAAAACACACCTAGTTTCTAAGGGATTCACTCAAAAGGAAGAGCTAAATTTTAAAGAGACTTTCACCAATTTCATCGAAAGACTCCTTTAGAATCATTATGGCACTTATAGCTCATTATGACTTAGAGTTATACAAAAATGAACATAAAGAGCGGATTTTTCAATGGATACAATGAAGAAATGATATACATGGTGCAACTAAAAACCTTCAAGTCTCAAGATTCAAAGCACCTTATATGTAAACTTAAGAAGTTCATATATAGTTTAAAACAAACATTCCTTCAATGATACCAGAAGTTTGATCATGTGATAACCTCTGTTGTTTTTAAGGAAAACACTATTGATTAGTATGTATATCTCAATATTAGTTGGAGCAAATTATTTTATCCTTGTGCTATATGTAGATGACATTCTGCTGGCAAGCAGTGATTTAGGTTTATTGCATGAAACTAAAATATTTCTATCCAGTAAATTTAAAATGAAAGATCATGGTGAGACGTCCTTTATTCTAAGTATAGAGATCCATATGTATCATAGTAGAAACATTATTGGACTGTCGCAAAAGACTTATATTGATAAGGCTCTAACTATATTTGGCATACAAAATTATGCACAGGAGATACACGTATGGCAAAAGGTGATAAGTTTAGTATGTGCCAACATCCGAATTTGGACATAAAAAAAAAAGAGAAAGATAAAATTCCATATGCATCAGCAGTATAAAGTGTCATGTATTTACAAGTTTGTACGCATCCACATATTGTATACATAGTGAAAATGTTTTGGAGATATTTAAGTAATCTGGAAATAGATCATTGGAAATGTCATGACCAAAACCAGGGTTTAGTCGTGAAGGGTATCTCAAGCCCACCTTGAGTCGGAGACCACCCCCTTAGAATAACATCTAGAACACTATAAGAGATGCAACAGAAGCCAACCAAATAGTAATAAAAGTGATAGATAATCAAATGTAAACTCTATGAATCAAAACTAACATCTAACCCATACTTGTCCACAAAAGCCTCTAAAACCAAAAATGTCGAATAGGTCGGGACATGCCCCCGACCATGACAAAAAAATAAAATCTAAGAAAAATACTAAGACATAAAGGAAATAAATGGGCCTTCCGAAAGATGAAGGCTCACCACTTCACAGCCACTCAACAGATGTACCGAACCACCAAACGATGCATAGAAGTAACAAAAAATCTCTCGATCCTACATCATGAAATGATGCAGCATCCTGAGATGATCAGTAGGATAGGCACTGACATGTAAATCAAAAAAAGTGATAAAATAATGCCAATGCCATAAACCAGTCAAAACTATATGCACAATAATTATATATACATATATAAGATGCAAGGATAGGGACAAGGGTCATGAACGTGATAGTTTAAACCATTAACCTGAACTATATAGCTCACTTAATTCTAAAGACACACATGGGCTATATGGGTTCAGCTCTCCCTAATAAAAAGGCCCCAGTGTGTGTTAGCCGCACGAATCGAGGAATCTAAAGGAAGGGCTAAAGACACCAACTCTCTATCCATCCCAAAAATATAATGTGTGAACCAAGCACATGGTCATAAAGACCCTCACGCCGGAAAATGTGGTTTCCAGTGTTAGTCCACCCGGGACTACACCTTCACGGTGAGCTACACAATTCCCTTTAAGCCTAAATTAAAATAGTTTGCACATAAACCCAATCATCAACCCATGAGTCTTATACTAAGGCATTTATCACTTGGTATCGTCATACCAATTATGCTTGCAAGCTCATATAATCATGCCAAAATAATTCACGTAACCATTCATCTCCTAAGTTTAATTTAAAATCCAAACCATGACCATCAAGGGCCTTTCAAATCCATTTAAACAATTATTCATTAATGCAATGCAATGAGTTCATAAACATGTTTAATTATGCAATTATCCATGTTCAAAAACCAAATTTACAAAGTGGGTTGGGGTTAATACCATTACAAAACCAAAATGTCATCAATTAGGTGAAACCCTTGATCCCCATTCCAATTCCCATAACAATGCACCCATTTAATAAAAAAAACTAGAAATCAAAGCTTAAATCATCAATTTAACACATGGGAAAAGTAATTCAAGTGATACCAATCAAAACCCCTCAACCTAATTTCAAACCCATCAATTCAAACCACATGGATAATAAGTAAATGAATGCTACCATGTAAATTTAAAGTTGGGGAATGAGATACATGCATAAAATACACAAGAAATTGAAAACAATTTGGAGTTTAGAGTTTGAATGGTGAATTCCTCGTAAAACCCTTGGAGTTTCTTGGTTTAAGTGTTAAAGAGGAAGAATAATGATTTTGATCTTTGAAAACTGAGGAAAAAAGGGTTATTTTATGTTTATAAGTCGTACAAGGGGTAAAAAATAAAATCCCCTCACCCCAAGTAGAAAAATAAAAATTGGAGGAAATTAAAATAGTAGTGTGGCATGTCGCTATCGAGGAGGGTAGCCTCCATGCCACGTCCTAATCGCGGAGGCTCACTACCTCGGAGTTCCAAAATGACCCCAAACCCCTTTCGAAGATTCTAAAACTTTCCAAAACACTATTTTAACATCCCTAAACATAATTCAAGTAAAAAAATTGACATTATAAATGTGGGAAGATCAAAAATAAAATCATTGAAATTTTGTGGGGTCTTACATTATCCCTCCTTTAGGATCATTCGTCCCTGAATGAAGAGTTAGGTAATTTTTAGTATGATAACAGTAAGATACATCACAACCAAACAACAAATTCTAAAGGGAACGAAACTCATACCTCAAGCACTTTCATCCAACATGGGGAACAAGAACGGGTACTTTGTTCTGATATCATCTCAGCTTCCCATGTAGCTCTTTCCACCTTTTGGTTTCTCCAAAGAACCTTCACCGAAGCTATATCTTTTATCCTAAATCTATGAATTTGCCTATCCAATACTCAGTTGGTACCTCCTCATAAGACCAAAAATCCATAACATCAAAAACCTCAATCGTCACTATTAAGGAAAAATCACCCACATATTTTTTCAGCATAGACACATAGAAAACAACATGAATAGAATTCAAACTTGGTGGTAACTCTAACTCATAAGTGACACTCCTAACTTTTCCTACAATTTGGTACGGACCAATGTAACGGGGACTGAGATTCCCCTTTTTCCCAAACATCATGACTCCCTTCGTAGGAGAAACCTTCAAGAATACCCAATCTCTCACTTCAAACTCTAACTCACTTTGCCTCACATCTACATAAGACTTTTGGCAACTTTGAGCAGTCTTAAGTCTTTCTCTAATCACTTTCACCTTTTTCATGGCTTCGTAAACCAAGTTAAGACAAAACAACCTAGTCTCATCTACCTCAAACCATCCAATAGGGGATCTATACTTTCTACCATAAAGAGCCTTGAAAAAAGCCATTTGAATGCTAGAATGGTAAGTATTATTGTAAGAAAAATCAATCATAGGTAAATGATCAACCCAAATACCTTTAAAATCAACCACACGGGCCCTTGGCATATCCTCTAAAGTCTGAATAGTTTGTTTTGCTTGTCCATCGGTTTGAGGGTGGAAAGCGATACTAAGGTTCACCTGAGTACCCAAACCTTTCTGAAACAAATACCAAAAGTGAGAAGAAAACTGTGTACCTCGATCTGAAATAATAGACACCGGCGCTCCATTAAATTTGACTATCTCCTGAATGAATAACTTGGCATAATTCTCTCCTAAGTAGTTAGTCCTCACAGGTAAGAAGTGAGCAGACTTAGTTAATCTATCCATAATAACCCAAATAGAATCATACTAATTGCGAGACAGCGTAAGACCTATAAAAAATCCATATTAATCATCTCCCACTTCCACATGGGCAACTCTATCTCTTAAGATATGCCACCAAGACTCAAATGTTCTACCTTAACTTGCTGACAAACCATGCACTTAGCCTCAAAGTTTGCCATATCTCTTTTCATATTGTTCCACCAGTAGATTTCCTTCAAGTCATAATACATCTTAGTCGAACCTGGATGAACTATATATCTAGACTCATGAGCCTCAGTTAAAATTCTTTCCCGCAGCCCATCAATATCATGAACACATAACCTTCCTTGATACTCAACATGCCATCTCCCCCAATCTCAAAAGTTATAACTTTTTGCTGACCTACATCATCCTTAATTTGCATAAGTATGGGATCCAAAGCATGCTTCTCTTTTACCTCAGCACCACAAAATGATTTAACTATTTTTTGAACAATCACCTCCTTCCCTCAATCCTCAGAGTCCAAGTGACGAACTCCTAAATTAACCAACCAATGAATATCCTTCACCAATCCTTTTTTCTCCACATCGACATGGGATAAGCTCCCCATTGACAGCCTGTTAAAACCATCAGCAACCATATTGGCTTTACCTAAATGATAGTGAAGGCTCATGTCGAAATCCTAGAGCAATTCAAGCTACTGCCTCTATCTGATATTTAATTCCTGTTGAGTGAATACATATTGCAAGCTCTCATGGTCTGAATAGATATCCATATGAACCTCATACAGATAATGGCGCCAAATCTTTAAAGCGAAGACCATCGCCGCTTACTCTATATCATGAGTCGAGTAATTTCTCTCATGAACCTTAAGTTTTCTGGAAGCATAAGCTACCATCTTACAATACTGCATTAAAATACAACCCAAACCCACACGGGACACATCACAATATAAAACAAATCCTTTAGTACCCTCGGGTAGGGTCAAAACAGTTGTAGAAGTCAACTTGTCCTTCAACTTCTCAAAACTAACTTCACAAGAATCTAACCACAAAAACTTAATATTTTTTTTGAGTTAATTTTGTCAGCGGAGCAGCAATAAAAGAGAAACTCTCTACAAAACTCCTATAATACCCAGCCAAGCACAAGAAGCTCTTAACATCGGTTGGAGTCGTGGGTCTAGGCTATTTCTTAAATGCCTCAACTTTCAGTAGATCCACCTTGATGCCCTCACCAAAAACAATATGCCCAAGAAAGGTCACAACACTTAACCAAAACTCACACATAGAGAATTTTGCGTATCATTTCAGGTCCTTAAGAGTCTGCAATACAATTTAGAGGTGATTGGCATGATCCTCCTCACTCTTAAAGTACACCAAGATGTTATCAATGAAAACTATCACAAACAAGTCCATAAACTGTCTGAACACCTAATTCATATGATCCATGAAAGCAGCCAGAGCATTAGTCAACCCAAATAACATAACCAAAAACTCATAATGACTATACCGGGTCTGGAAAGTAGTCTTGGGGATATCATTCTCCTTAATTTTCAGCTAATGGTAACCCAAATGAAGATCAATCTTAGAGAAACACCTAGCACCCTGAAGTTGATAGAATAGGTCATCAATCCTAGGAAGAGGATACTTATTCTTCACCGTAACCTTATTCAACTAACGATAGTCTATACACATCCAAAGTGACCCATCTTTCTTTCACATGAAAAATACGAGAGCACCCCACGATGAAACACTAGGATGGATGAAACCTTTATCAAGAAGATCTTTTAACTGCTCCTTTAGTTTCTTTATTTCAATCGAAGCTATCTTATAAAGAGGAATAGAAATTGCACGGGTATTCTGTAGGAGATTAATCCCAAAATATATTTCCCTAATGAGAGAAATTCCAAGAAGATCATCAGGAAAGATGTCAGGAAATTCATTAAACATAGGGATAGATTAGAAAAAGGGACCTATAAAGTTAGAATCCTTAACCCAAACTAGATCGTACAGATACCCTTTGGAAATCAACTTCCAAGCTCTATGATAGGAAATAAACATCCCTTTAGGTACTAAGGATCTTCTCTCCCATCCGATCACCATTTTATTAGGAAAAATAAAACTGACCTTTGGGGTCCTACGATCCAAGAAACATAGCATGAATGCAGCCAATCCATCCCCAAGATAACATCAAAATCTACCATATCTAGCTCTACTAAAAATCCACCAGTGTCTTCCTATGAAAGATAAACACCACACAATCCCTATACATTTTCCTAGCCATAATAGACTACCACCAGAGTAGAGATAGAAAAAGGGTTGAAAATATTTTCAGGATCATAACCAAAGTGTACAGCCACATAAGGGGTCACATAAGATAGGGTAGAACTTGGATCAAGCAAACAATAAATATCATGTGAGAAGAGCTGCAACATACCAGTAATAATATTTGGAGATGTCTCAAACTCCTGTAGCAAGTGCATAGAGACAATTTTGACTAGTTTCGATACCTAAAGGGGTACCCTAAGGTGCTGGAGCTGAAGTAGTGTCAATTGGAATATTATTAGCTCCAGTGGAAACCTTAGATAGGGGAAAATTCCTCTGAAGATGACCAGGCTGACCACAATTAAAACACAAGTTTCTCCCTTCCTCACAATGACCACAGTGAAGCTGTCCACAAAATCGACAAGGAGCATAAGGTGGGGCTGACTGAGCTCTACTAGCCTGAGACTGGGCAACCTGTGACTTAGGACTAGTGCTAGTATAAAAACGACAATCACCTGAAGGCTTTGGATAAGAAGCACTAGTTGTCTAATATAAATTTCCCTAATTTTTCTTCTTAGTCCACTGCCTACCACCTCTCTTACTTTTTATTGGCCTGCACCCTGCTCTGAGTATCTGAAATTTTTGTTCTTCCTCTCTCCAATCTCCACCTACTTTTTTTTCTCATTCTCCTGTTGTATATAAACCACCAGCCCGAAGATGTCTATATTATTATTCAATATTGAAGCCTTACACTCCAACACCAAATCACAGGATAAAGCAAAAGCAAGCTTCCTTATTTTGGACCTCATATTAGATACTAACTTTGAAGCATAACAGGACAGCTGTTGGAATTTTAGTGTATACTCCTTAACACTCATCTTACCCTGCTTTAAGTTTACAGACTCTTCAGCCTTAACTTCTCTCAGTTCTTGAGGAAAGAAGTAATAAAAAAAGGCACCTAAAAATTCATCCCACACTAACGGTTCAACATCCTCACCCCTCATTGATTCTTATTCCCCATACCACTAGTAAGATATATTTTTAAATTAATATACAACAAACTCTACACCTTCAGAATCAGTAGCATACATCACCCTAAAAACCTTCTTCATCTCATCAATAAACCCCTGATAATTCTCCTCAGCCTTAGAGCCTGTAAAGGTTGGGGGTTTCAACCTCATAAACTGGCCAACCCAAGCCTCAGTTGAACTAACAGTAGGACCAACACGATGAGATTGATGAGACTATGATGCAACCAGTTTAGCAAGCATATGAATAGACTGACAGAACTTCGCATTAGAGATATCTCCCTGGGATAACTGATCATAAGTATCATCAGCCTGAAAAGTTCGAGGAGGACTAGTAGGGACCAATGAAACTCCACATGGGGTAGCATAGTCAGGAGCAGGGACCCTAGATCGGGTCTGTACTTTATAAATGGGGCGAGTTTCCTCCACATTCTCCTCAGATAGGATAGAGTTGCCAATAGAGTTTCTACGACCATTAGATCTTTGGGGAGACATAATCTGAAATGCGAGTAAGCTTGGGGTTAGAGAAGCTTCATAGAACTAGACTCTATATCCCGAAATAGAACACAAGAAAGGAAAATATTTCTAAATACCTTATAGCCTCCCCCTTATAAGTGTGGCATGACCCATAAAAGGGACTCTACTCGACAAGGCTTGTGGACACCCAGAGACCCTGAACCAGGCTATGATACTAAGCTTGTCATAACCTGAACCAGGGCCTAGTCGTGACACGTATCTCAAGTCCACCATGAGTCGGAGACCACCCCTTAGCCTAATATCTAGAACATAATAAAAGAATACAATGGAATCCAACCAAGTAGTAATAAGAGGGATAGATAATCAAATGTAAAATCTATGAATCAAAACCAGCATCCAGCCCACGTTTGTCCACAAAAGCCTCTAAAACTAAAAATTCCAAATAGGTCGGGACATGCCCCCTACCATAACCAAAAAGAAAATCCAAGAAAAATACTGACATAAAGGAAATAGATGAGATGATTGAGCCTTCCGAAAGATGGAGGCTAACCACTTCACAACCACTTAATAGATGTACCGAACAACCTAATATTGCATGAGTAACGAAAATCCCTCAAAAACTACATTATGAAATAATGCAGCGTCTTGGGATGGTCAATGGGATAAGCACTGGCATATAACTCAGGAAAAATGATAAAATAATGCTAATTCCATAAACTAGTCAATACCATATACACAACAATTATATATACATATAAAGAATGTTGAGATAGGGACAAGAGTCATGAACATAAAAGTTTAAACCATGAACCTAAAATATGTAGCTCTCTCTCTATCCTAAAGGCACCCACAAACTATACGGGTTTAGCTCCCTCTGCTGAAAGAGCCCCAGTGCATGTTAGCATCACGAATCGAGGAATTAGAAGAAAGGGCTAAAGACACCAAGGCTCTAGAAATCCTAAAAATATAATGTGTGAACTAAGCACACGGTCATATAGACCCCCACACTGGTAAATATGGTTCCAGTGTTAGTCCCCTCTGGCCTACACCTTCACGGTCAGCTATACAGTTCTCTTTAAGTCTAAATTAAAATAGTTTGCATATAAACCCATTCATCAACCTAGGAGTCTTATATTAAGAAGGCATTTACTACTTGGTATCGTCATACCAATAATGAATTCAAGATCATATAATCATGCCAAACCAATCCACGTAATCATTAGACTCCCAAACTCTATTTAGAATCCAAATCATAGCCACTATGGGCCTTTAAAATTCGTTTTAACCAATTATTCATTAATGCAATGAAATGGGTTCATAAAAAATTGAATTATGAAATTATCCATGCTCAAAAATTAAATTTACAAAGTGATTTGGGATTAATATCATTACCAAGACAAAATATCATTAATTTGGGGAAACCCATGCTCCCCATTCCAATTTCCATAACAATGTACCCATTCAGTCCAAAAACCATAAATTAAAGCATAAATTAATAATTTAAAATATAAAAAAAGTAATTCAAGTGATACTAATCAAAACTCCTCAACCCAATTTCAAACCTATCAATTCAAACCACATGGATAATGAGTAAGTAAATGCCACCTTATAAAATTAAAGTTGGAGAATGAGATACATGCCTGAAATACATAAGAAATTGAAAATAATTTGGAGTTCAAAGCTTGAATGGTGAATCCCTTGTAAAACCCTTAGATTTTCTTGGTTTAAGTGTTAAAGAGGAAAAAAATGGTTTTGATCTGTGAAAACTGAAGAAAAAGGGATTATTTTATGTTTATATGTCATACAAGGATAAAAAAACTAAAAGTTCCACACCCCAAGTGAAAAAAATAAAAACTGGATGAAACTAAAATAGCAATGTGGCATGCTGCTATTGCGGAGGGTATCCTCCGTTCCATGCCCTTATCGTGGAGGCTAACCTCCGTGGCACGTCAATATCGTGGTGGCTCACTGCTTCAGAGTTCAAAATGACCCCAAACCTCTTTTGAAACTTTCAAAACTTTTCCAAAACATCATTTTAACATCCCTAAACATAATTCAAGTTAAAAATTAACATCACAAATGTGGAATGGTCAAAAATAAAATCGTTAAAATTTTGCGGGATCTCATGGGAAAGTTGTAAAATGGATTATGAAGTATCTTCATAGAACTAAAGATTACATATTTACTTATCGCAGGTCGGATCATTTGGAAATTGCAGGATATTTTAATTTTGGTGGATGTCTTGATAGTAGGAAATTTACATCAGGTTATATTTTCATGATGTTTGGAGGAGTTGTTTCTCAATAACTTCTTCTACAATGAAAGTCAATTTTTTCGCCTTCTATGGAGCATTAAATCAGGAAATATGACTAAGAAATTTTGTCACTAGAATACAAATAGATGGTGGCATAGAAAGGCCATTGAAATTCATTGTGATAATAAGTCTGTTGAGTTATATTTGAAGAACAATAGAAGTTCGTCAAACTCTAAGCATATAGACATTAAGTTCTTGGTTGTGAAAGAATGATTTCAGAGTCGTTTTGTGTCAATTGAGCATATTAGTACAAACTTGATAATTGTAAATTCACTCACAAAGGGTTTGCCACCTAAAGTATTTTATGAGAACGTGGCTCACTATGGGTGTTTTCAAGTTTGATGATGAGCTAATTTAGTGGGAGTTTGTTATTTTAGTTATGCAATTTATATGTTAAAGTTTATTTTCTATACAGACTAAAGTTTTATGAAATCTATGATTTTTATATGTTTATTGATAACTCTAAAATAAAGACATTAACTTTCTATTGCAGTTTTACATAAGGTATAAGAAAGTGATCAGGCTATTAAAGTCATAAGGTGGGACCATTTGAAAATAGGAATGACTTAGATCATTTAACATGTAATTTTTGCATTTGATCTATATCATTAGTATTGCTGATATTTGTGGTCATTGATGGATTTAGTTTCGAATATATGTTACGAAATCCATTTTGATCCTATATTGGTAGTATCGATAGATCAAATTATTTTGAGATATTTAAATTATTATAGAAAATTTGTACACACTAAATCTTCATCTATATATAATTATTCAGAAATATATATGGTCCAAGTGAGAGATTATTAGTAATTCTGTTTTATAGACTCACATATTTATATATTGTACATAGATATGCTATCTATAAAGAAGCTCAATTTATGGTCTAATATAGTATATTAAAGTTTTTGGGGATAAAAGGAAATATCTATTAGTATAGAGTTTATTTTAGATAAGCTGAAATTCATTGGCCCTTTTTTTTGTTTTAATGAAAACTTATAGAAAAGGTACCTTTCCTGAAAGACGCCTTTTCTGCAAAGACACCTTTCCTGCAAAGGCAGATTTCATGAAAAGGCACTTCAAAGTCTTAAATAGGCATGGTTCCTCAATCACAAGACATCGTTTCTTTCCTTTTTCTCTCCATCTCAGATAAAGAAGACCAAAAAAAGTGATCTTCAAGGTTTAGAAGATCTTGTCTTCTTCAAAAGTTATTGTTATGGATAAAGGTTAGTGTTTCAACCATTCTTCTATAGTATTTATCATTGTATATTGATTTACTTGTGATCTTATGGCAATAATATAAAGTTGTCCTATATCTTATTCCATTGATACTCCCCAGTTCTAAATAGGTGGTGTTTTAGTTTTTTTTATTTTGTTTATAAATAATTGATATCTAGATAATCAAAAAGATACTAATAATGTTATTTTAATTTTATCATCTTTAAATAAAGAGAGTTTTACGTAGCCAAAAACTATTAAAATGATAGTATATCTTTTTCAAGTTAATTAATAAAATAAACTAATAAAAACACTCTTTATTTATAGAAATGAGTAGTTTCTTTAGGATGCACCTAAGCTAAAAACACTACCTATTAGGAACAAATGGAGTACTAACATCTTTTAGGATGAAAGTTCTATTGTTGATCGTTCGGATGATGATGGGCTGATAATTCTGAAATATAATTAAGTCACTATCTTGATTAAACTTACAATTAACAATTTCCTCTAAAATTAATTAGACGGTGACGTGCATTTTGATCATTTTTCTCTCCACATAGTTGCTTTATGGTATTTGTAGTAGTAGGTGTCGTGAGCATAATTCCCGAGGTGGCTAAATAAAAATTACACAAGTTGTTCATTTTGAAAGGTTTGAAAGTTAGCATGGTAGAGAAAAGTCAATATTAGACAATAATGAGATCGAATGTGAATTTCGACATTTCAGTTAACTTCGTAAGTAATTTTTTGATTAGTAGGATCTTTGGTTCAGGTACTAAGATATTTGGATGGATTTTGAGTAGTCGGTTGGAAAATTAAAAGTTAAGACAGCTGGTTGATTCTAGTTAATATTTGATCCAGATGATCTCTAATTGATGATTTAACGATTTCATTGAGTCTAGAATGTCATTTTTAATATAGTATCATGGTTTATCTGTGTTCACAAAGTTTTTCATGAGTTTTTAGGGTCGAGTCCGAGTTTGACATTTGGTTTGGATGACTGATAGTTGTTGGTATCTGCTACAATAGTGCCTGTGGGCCTTGACCACACCAGCGGAACCACTCCTCTGATTAGGGCGTCGCTCTTGTGGAGCCGAGCCATGTGGGGTTGGTCCACTCCTATATTAAGTTATCCACAGTAGCGAGGCCGCGCCTATGAACCTTCGTTACTTTTACTCCTCTACAGTTGGGAGGAGAGTTCCATTTTGATGAGGTCCACTCACTTAAGTGACTTCTGTCTTTTTGAAAGTTTTGACCGCATCTGCTATGTCGCTCTTCCAATCATATCTCCGCAAGTGTAGAGATCGTCATAGGGTAAATAATGGATTTTGTTAAACTTACATTATTTTTCAAATGTTGATTTTTGGAGATTGAGAACTCATTTTGGGAGATTCAACTGGTAATTTTTAAGAATTCTTCTTTGGGTATGATTCTTATACTATTTTACACATTCCTCAATGATTTATTTATGATTTCACCTTAAAATTTTGATTTTTAAATTAGAAAATTTGAGGATTTGGGGCTAAAGTTAAGGAATGATATTTTGATGATTTGAAGGTTGATTTTAGCTTCATGTTCAATGAAATTTCATATTTGACTTTTTTAGTTATGATAACGTAATTTTCAAAAAAATCTCAGTTTTACCCTTATAGGCTCAGGGTTGACTTTTGAGTTGATTTTTTAGACCCAAAATTTAACAGAGCAATATGGGTGTCAATAGTTTATTTTCTTATGTAGAATATATATTTGATCAAATGGCTTGTTTGAAAGCTCTGCAGAAGGGTAAAACTGTTGATTTGACTTTTTACACTTTCTTTATAGCAGGTTGAGACTTTTTTTTATTCTTTTTTGAAGTGTACATTTGTGTGTTAATTATTTGTATTGAGAGTAATGAAAATGTAGGGTCCTATATAGATGAAATGAAGAGCATTTATACGGATATTATTGTAACATAAAAGGGTTAAAATCAATTAATTGACTATTTTAATTAAGTTTCTAAAAAATTTAAATTACGTGATATATTTGGTTGATAATTGAGTTAAAGATAGTGTTTAACATAATGAAGGCATGAAAAATGTGACCAGCTAATAATGTGGATAATTTGTGGAGTGAAATGTTTTTTTATGATATTCGTGATATTTTGACAAGTATTGATACATTTTATTTTATTTCATATTTCCTCCCCCTCCCCCTAACGGACATTATATCATGCTATCATTAGTTTTTCTTCGAGAGCCTTCGAACGAATCCAGAAGTTATGATTTATTTGAGGTATCAGAATTTTTAGAATAACTTTGAGGCCCTGTGGATCAATTTAAATTGATCAGTTATATGATTATTAATCCGATGGAAAGCAAGCCGAGTCGAAGGGTGTGTATAAATCTTCTGAGTCCCACATGAGTCTCAACTAGCTATACAGGACAACAAGTGCACAGATAGGACAGACATGCATCATATTCAACATTCCTATTTATTTGTATGACATGCATCATACTCTTCATATCCATTTGATTTTATTGTTTTGGTGTGATGAGTGATTGATTGACTATGAACATGTTACTTTTATCCTTGGACTGAGTTTTTGTGATTTATTAGACTAGGTATGACTTTCGTTATTTGGTAGGTTTATATAAAATATGTTGGATAATGGTAAATTAGGTGGTTGTCACCATCCCTTTGAATTAAAGATGATTGATGAAGTTGTTGAGTACATGTGAATTAGTACTCATGCTTGTTTATTTTTGCACTTTACCTACAGGTACTGAGGCGATTATTCCTGAGCGTTGAGTAAGAGTTTGTGTCGAGTTATCTCTGAGATTCATACGTAAAGGCTAATTGATCCTACTGCCTACTAGATCTCTTCTGTCTTATTCATGTGGTCCTCATTTCGAGATATTTTAAACTCTTAGTTGTATCTTGCTTTTCTTAGAGGTTTGTACCTTGCGATTTTCATATTTTGGATTTTTGACTTATGTACTTCCTCGTGAGTTGTTTTTATTTGATACAGTTGATACTCATCGCTATTATATCTTTCACGTATTTACCTTGTGGTTTTTATAATACCGTTGTGTTGACTTACCTATCACGAGAGTTGAGATATGTGCTATCACGACTTGAGTTTTGGATCGTGACATATTATTATTGTTACTATTGCTATGATTCTTATTCCATTGATACTCCCCAGTTCTAAATAAATGGTGTTTAAGAATTTTCATTTTTTTTATAAATAATTGATATTTTTAATAATCAAGAAGATATTAATGATATTATTTCAATTTACCATCTTTAAATAAAGAGAATTTTACATAATAAAAAAAATTACTAAAAGACTAGCATATCTTTTCCAAGGTAACTATTAAAGATAAATTAGTAAAAAGTACTTTTTATTTTTACGAATGAGTTATTTCTTAAGAAATGCACCCAAGCTAAAACACTAGCTATCATGAACTAATGGAGTACTAATGTTTTTTAGGATGAAAGTTCTAAAATTGATCGTTCGGACTGTACGGGCTGATAATGCTGACTTATAATTAAGTCAGTAACTTGAACAAGCTTACAATTAACAATTTCCAATAAAATTAATTTATTCTTCTCAAACTGATCTAAAGTACGTGCATCATTAGTTTTCTTTCGGGTACAGTCAAAGATTTTTTATTATTCATACTTTGAATGAAAGAGGCCCCTCTGATTTTGTCTATTACACGATATACAGTGTGGTCTGTGTCAAAACTAAAAGCAGATTCTGAAATAGTTGTCTTGTTCAACATTCATTAAATGATATAAGTTTGTTTTTATATGTATATGTGGCAATTCTAAATTATCTTTCAAATTTGTACTTTATTGTTTGACGGAGGCAACTCATTTGTCCTCTTATTCAACTCTCCATGGATTTTTTGTAAGCTACTAGATGTTTGAACTTTGAAAACGTACATGATTAGATTTCAGGTCAATAGGGATCACATATTTTCTGAAGGGAGATTTGCACTTTTGGTCCTACTTTGTGCTACCCTTTAAGGCCTCATTCGGCTATAAAGATTATAATTTTTTGAAGTTAAAATTGAAATTGAAGTTGAAGTTAAAGTTGTATTTGTCCATAAATATAAATTAAAATTATTTTTAAAATTTTGTAAGAAAAGTATGAGTGAAAATTTCACTTTTTCAAATACAATTCTAAAATTGTATTTGAAATTTTCATGCCCAAACACATCTTATTTTCACTTTTTTCATTAAAGTGAAATAATTTTTCAAAAAAAATGTGAATAATTTTTATGACCAAACGGCTACTTAATTTTTGTTCCTAAGATAAATAACTTTTTCCGCTGAGGTATAAGTGCATCATAATATCTCACGAGTTCGATTTGCTAAGGGCAAAGGTTAAATATTACTTTTTAAAAAACGAAAAAATTAAAGATAGACTAATTCAAAAGGTGACAGTGCAATTAAATGTGTTTTTATTACTCTTTGCGATCACTTTTACTTCTCACATTTTTACTTGGCATATCGTTAAGAAAAATAACTATTGATGTGATTATTTTACCTTACTACCTGATGTTTAGTATTATATCCTGAAAATGATTTGGAGAATAAATAATTAGTGTTAAGGTAAAATAAAAAAAAATAATATATCAAAAATGACAAATAAAAATAAAAAAATATTTTAAAAATAAATAAAAAGTAAAAGCAAACCGGGGGGGGGGGGGGGGGAGTACAATAAGGGGAAAAAACAGAAACGACACTTCAAATTAAACTATTTTCAAGAAAATGGCCATGAAATTTAAATTTCACTTTCTAGCCTTTTCAATTTACTGGCTTGTTCTATACCATTTCTACAGACTTTCTATACAGTTTCTATACATATCTTATACATATAAATATTATATACGAAAATTATACAGTTTTGATACACAATTTATACAATAACTGTGCTTTTTTTTTTTACATGTTTTAGACAACAAGTTTTAGACAACAATTATATAATTGTCATACACTTTCTATATATTTTATACATATACATATTTGATAGAACTATACAATTTCTATACATATAAATCATATAGATACATATTCTATTTAACAAATATATCGTTTTTATATAATTTAATTATTATTTCTAAACAATAAAAAAATAGAATATTTGATCAGTTAAAAACTTTACAGAAAAAAAAATAAAAAAATTTAAAAGGGCCGAATTGTCCAAGTTAAATACTGTATCAATATTGTATATAGATTGTATCAGTATTGTACATGGACTGTATATGGACTACGTAGGCCAAAATGACTCAAATTAGGAAAGGCTATAAAGCAGAAATAGTATATCAGACTGACCATTTTTTGAAAAGTTTTCAAATTTAGCTTATTTATTTTAAAAAGTGCTATAGAGTGTCCTTTTTCCCGTAGAATAAAGCCACAAATTTAATAGAATCAGTCCTTTATATAGGTATATATCGTAAAAAGCGGGGATATGTGGAATTGAACAAAAATTAGCAAACGCAACCCAAATCTCTTACGATTGGATCAAAATAGCAGGTTGAGCCCAAAAAGTGTTAGCGGGCTTAATTGTGCAATCTATGTACATTTTTGAAGGCATCATTTTATATTGAGAAAAATTTAGAAATAGCAAATTAGACTCATTAATTTAAAGGCGCATAATAATTTTTTAATAATTATTCAAAATAATAATATGTATATGTATTTGATAAGTAAGACAAAATTAAATACATATCTTATTTGGTAACAACTTGAGTTTAAAAAGGAAAAAAAAAATCAACTTGCTTAAATAACGTTCACATGAAGATTCTATTTTCAAATAAGAAGCTTTCTTTAATTAGTTTCAAAACTCAAAATAAATTTGAATGATAAAAAAAAAAAAAAATCTCCCCTAATTGCTCTCCTTCTCTTTCTTTTATCTCTAGTCTCTCTTTCTCTTCCTGTTTTCTTTATTTTTTAAATTTTATATTTTATATTTTTACATCTCTTACCTTCTTTGTATTTTATATTTTGTCTCTCTCATTTTTTTATTTTTTATTTATATTTTATATTTTATATTTTTATATCAAACAATACACTTTATATAAATTGTTTGTATTCGTATGTCAAATTTATCATTATTAGTTGTAAACAAGTATCATTTGTATCTGTATGATTCAAGTTTTATAAACATGTGTCGTTTGATGTACATGTAACATTTGCATAAGATATGTATTTATCGAACACAAACTATTTTTATATTTTCAAATATATATCTCAAAACTGTTTTTATGACCTCAAATACATATACAACATGTAGATTTTTTAAACATCTCCATCATTCTTTGAAATACATATGCTAATTCATTTATTTATTTTGAAATACATATACAGCTGTAAATTCAAGTCTTATTCACATACAACAACAACAGCAACAACAAATCCAGTGTATTTCAACCTAGTGGGGTCTGGGGAGGGTAGAATGTACGCAGTCCGTACCACTACCTCTAAAGAAGTAGAGAGACTGTTTCCAATAGACCCCCGGATCAAGACACAGGACAATATACAAAAATATTCAAAGCATGAAACATGATAAAACTAACATAGATACAACATCCACAAAAATAATGTACAATACCAAACAAAAGACACCAAAACCCTCCTAACTACGGACTACGATTCATACACCCACCTTATGTCCTCAGTGAGACGTAACTGCTCCATGTCACGTCTAATCACTTCTCTCCAGTATTTCTTCGGTCTACCCCTACCCCGCTTGAAACCATCTAACGCTAGTCTCTCACACCTACGAACTGGGACATCCATGCCCCTCCTCATCACATGAACAAACCATCTCAACCTCACTTCCTGCATTTTTTTCTCCACCGATACCACTCCCACCTTCTCCCGAATAATCTCATTCCTAACCCTGTCATCCCTTGTAAAACCACACATCCAACGCAACATTCTATTTCCCGCCACCTTCAGCTTTTGGATATGGAAAGTCTTAACTGGCCAACACTCCGCTCCGTACAACATACCCGGTCGGACTGCAACTCTATAGAATTTGCCTTTAAGCTTGGTAGGCACCTTCTTATCGCATAAAATCCCCGAAGCGAGCCTCTATTTCATCCAACCTGCCCCAATACGGTGCAAGACATCCTCATCTATCTCTTTATTTCCTTGCATCGTAGACCCAAGATACTTAAAGTTATCCCTCTTGCAAACTGCCTGAGAGTCCAACTTCACCACCACCTCCTCTTCTTACCTCGAGTCACTAAACTTGCACCCCAAATACTCCATCTTGGTCTTACTCAATCTGAAACCTTTAGACTCCAGAGTTTGTCTCCAAACCTCCAGCTTATCATTAACACCTTGTCGCGACTCATCAATCAAAACTACATCATCCGCAAAAAGCATACACCAAGACACCTCGCCTTGTAAACTCCGCGTCAGCACATCCATCACCACGACAAATAAGAACGGACTAAGAGTTGATCCCTGATGCAACCCTATCAAGATCGAAAAGTTCTCAGAATCTCCTCTCACTGTCCTTACTCGAGTCTTCGCCCCCTTATACATATCCTTAATCGCTATAATGTACACCATAGGAACCTCTCTCGCCTCCAAGAATCTCCAAAAAACCTTCCTAGGGACCTTGTCATATGCCTTTTCCAAGTCAATAAACACCATGTGAAGATCTCTCTTCCTCTCTTCATATTGCTCTACCAGTCTCCGCACAAGGTAAATTGCCTCAGTCATTAAGCGACCAGGCATAAATCTAAATTGATTCTCCGAAATAGACACAATATTTCTCAACCTCCTCTCCACCACCCTTTCCCAAATCTTCATCGTGTGACTCAACAACTTAATACCTCGGTAGTTGTTGCAACTCTGAATGTCACCCTTGTTCTTATATAGAGGAATCATCGTGTTTCATCTCCACGCCTCAGGCATCTTCACGGACTTAAAAATGTTGTTAAACAGGTTGGTCAGCCACCTTAACCCAGCCACGCTAGAAAACTTTCAAAAATCCACCGGAATCTCGTCGGGCTCCGTCGCCCTGCCCCTTCGCATCTTGCGAATAGCCTCGCTGACCTCCTCTACTTTAAAACGCCGACAATAGCCGAAATCGCGGCACTCCCCGATATGCACCAACTTTCCTAGCACAACACCTCTGTCCCCCTCGTCATTCAAGAGCTTATGAAAATACGACTGCCATCTTTTCTTAATGAGGGCGTCCTCCACCAATACTCTGTCATCTTCCCCCTTAATGCACTTTACTTGATCCAGATCCTGACCCTTCCGCTCCCTAGCCTTAGCAAGCCTAAACAACCTCTTTTCCCCATTTTTCCCCTCTAACCCCATATACAAACTCTCAAAAGTTGTTGTCTTAGAAGCTATAACTGCTAACTTAACCTCCTTCTTAGCTAACTTATACTCCTCCATACTAACCTATTTCTCCTCTTCATCCCTACTCTCCACTAACTTAACATAAGCCACCTTCTTCGTCTCCACCTTTATTCCACCACCAATTCCCTCGATACCGGCCCGACCAGCCCCTTGAAACACCCAACACTTTTTTAGCAGATTCTTTGATGCATCCCGCATCCCTATCCCACATACTATCCACATACCCCTTATCCTCCCAAAACCCCATCCCTTCCAACTTCGCCCCTATCTCCAGGGTACTAGCTGGAGTCAGTCCACCCCACCTAACTCTAGGACGGCCCTCCCCACCCTGTCTCTTCTGCCATTCTTGATACCTAAGTCCATCACTAGAAGTCTATGCTGGGTTGCAAGATTCTCACTCGGGATAACCTTACAATAACTATTTTATGACCTCAAATACATATATCACATAGACCTTCTAAACACTGCCATCATTTTTTGAAATACATATACAAATTCATTTATTTGTTTTGAAATATGTATACAATGACAAATTTCGTACAAACTACGTAGTTGTTTTTATGACATCAAATACATGTACAACACATAGATCCATTAAAAACATTGTCATCATTCTTTGAAAAGAATGAAATACATTGACAAATTTATTTATTTATTATGAAACATATATACAACTGCAAATTCAGATTTTATTGACATCAAATACATACACAACATATAGATCCATTAACTATATATTTCAATCATACAAAAAGTCATTGATAACATTATATAGTTGCATGATACAAATATGTGTTTCAATTGCATAAGTTCACTGATACAAATGTATGTGAATTGTATAAATTCACTTTATGTTAGATACAAACGTTAAAATAAAACTAAACAATTTAAAATAAATTTATACATTGATACAAATATATAAATGAATATCAGTTTATAAATTGATATAAATATACAGACAAGAACATAATTGAATTTTAAGAAATTAGATGAAATTGAATGAAGAGAGATATACAAAACAAATACGAAAATACAAATGACGCTCTGAACGTATTTTGAACATAAATCTGAGAAAGAAATTAAAAAATCATCATTGTAGACACACTAAATATATTTTGAACCCTCTGAATCTATTCTTGTACACAACCACACTATGCCACTTCTCCGTCGAGTTGTCTATAACGACCTAAAAATTTGATGAAATATGTGAAATTTGTGATTTTGTGCGATTTGACTATTTTACCTCTCCCCATAGTTGCACTATGATATTTTTGGGGTGTGAGAGTGATTGGCATGATTTTCGATGCCTTTTGGTATCATTTATGCAATATTGTGGGTTTTGATGGCTTAAAGAGCCTTAATTGGGACTTATGTGGATATCTTTTGATCTGTGCGGTGGATGGCCGAACGGACTGAGCCAACAACTCCGAAATATCGAATTTAGGATGGGTAGACCTTTGGTTTGGGTCCCGGTGCACCTGAGCTCATTTTGACCTATGATCGAAAAGTTGAAAAATTAGAAATATGGGTGTGGGCCCCACATTTGATCAAAACGACCTCGGATGAAAAATACGACTTCGTCAGCAGATCTGGAATATTTATTTTAGGGTGTTAGCATATTTGGTATGATTTTATGATTTTTAAATCGCATTTCGACCCTCGGTTTAGAAAATTATAATTTTGGATTTTGGAGGTCAATTTTGTGAAAATGATATTTTTTTTTGAAAATTTTGATATCGCCATCGCGTCCGGAAGGTTGAATTTAGTATGGTTGCATAGTTCGTTTGCATAAATCGAACTCCGAATGAATCTCGAGCACCCCGTCGAAGTCTATTTCGACTTGAGGGGGAAAACCTGCCCTAAATGTTGCAGATTTTTCTGCAATAAATACAGTTTTTTTCACCCATTTTGCTTATTTTTCGTCTTTCCTTTTGAGAGTTAAACCTAATATAGTGTGGGAGCTTAAAAGTAGAGTTTGTGGGAGCTTGGGAATCTAGATTAACACATTTTTCTTGGTTTTATTACGGATTAAAGGTAAGAATTCACCCCTTTTCTTAATAATTTCTTGATAAATTCCTCAAAACTCCAAAAAATCTTAGGGCATGATTTTAAACCCAAATTTCACCCCTTTCACTTGAATAATATTTTTATGTTATAATTACTAGTTTTTCATCAATTTAACCTTCAAAACAACTCTGATTCTTGATTTTAACCCGGATTTCAAAGATTTTACTCGATAAAGCTCAAAAATAATTTTTCTTCGATTTGAACTCCATTTTTTACTCGATTTAACTTGAGTTTTCAGCTATAGGTTCCTAAAAATAGGGGGAACATGTTTTTGAAGTAAAGTTCTAATTTTGTCCTTCTTTTTCGAAAACCCATTTTGGGGGTTCGTTTTGACCCAAAATCAAAAGTAGTCAATATGGGTGTCATTGGTTTTGTCTTGAAGCATAGATTTCATATTTGATATTTTTAGTGGATTTCAAAATTGTTCGTGAAAAGTAAGGTCGCGGGTTCAAGTGTAGCGAATCGATTTCGACTTTCGAGGTAGGTTATGGCTTAACTCTTCAGACTGGGTTGGGTAGTAAATAATGGTACAAAATACATGTTCAGGGTGGAACTAATCACGAAAAAATAGCTATCTATGTGTTGTGCCTGTGTGGGGCCTATATGTGATGTAATTGTCGAAATCGAGATATTATGTGATATGTTTGACCGTGTGGGGTCCTATGTGATATTGATAGCCTTGCATACATGTGAATGATTGTATTGTGTCATTTAATGTGGTACCATTGGTGTATTATGATTATATTCATACTTTATTGGCATATGAGACATGTGGAAATTCATGGATGAAATAAAAATAATAAGTGGATGTTGGCTCATGTGGTTGTGGGAATGTATCATTTTGGTTGGTTGTGGAAATATATCATATGATTGGTTGTGGAAATACTCATTGTGATTGGTTGTGAGCATTACATCTTCATATCATACTCATTCATGAAACATTGGTACCACCGTGGAAACATCTGAGAAATACTGACAACACCTTTTTAAGAAAATATTGTAACACCTTATAAAAACCTTTCCAAGGGATATGCCGAAAAAGAGATATGAGATATGTGGATTGTATATGGGTTGACGAACCCCCCAGGGGTCCTACGTCGGGAAGCTTTAGCTCCGTAGGTGTATACGGGGATTATGCGATGATTTCGAAGGTTGTGCGACGACCTTGTGCATCATCATCACCATCATCATCATCATCATATACATTGCACTTATTTTATTGTGTTTTTGTTGTGTTGTATTGCCTTATTGATTTGTCATCTATGTATTTGTCTTATTTTTCTTTACTTGTATTTAATAATCTTGTATGTACATGTTCTCGCTTGTTCTATTTATATATGACATAATGTGTACTTGTGTTCTATACCTTGGTGTATTGTTGTAATATATGTGACATATGTTATAATTGTTAGTGCAAGCGATGTCGGCTACCGTTGTGGGACATTTTCTGATTGCAGGTGACATGCCCTTAGTGTATATTTTGTATGCTTTATTTACTACTTTTCTTGGTCGGCCTATGATACCTACTAAGTACAAGTGGACTGTACTCATGCCTACTGCGCCATTTTGGTGCAGGTCCTAGCTCGAGTGCGCCTCAGAATCTTGACCCGGGCGATTGTTGGAGCTTCTAAGGTAGCGGTTTGATATTCATGCATCTGAAGTTCACCTCTATCTTTCTAAAGTAGTTATGTCTTTATAGTATTCAGAGACAGATATTATTCCTTCTGTGGTTATTTTTCTGATGTATTTGACTCCTGGATTGTATTAGTAGTTCTTACACTATTGACACCTGGTTTTGGAAATGATTGGTATTTTGAATAAGTTCTTTCCTCATTGTTATGATTAATTATATGGTTTGACTTCGTTCTAGAAGCCTTACCGTGGGATATTTCTATTTTTTCTTCTTTTTGTATCAATTTGGGTGATAGTCTTACTTGTCAAGGTACGCCACGACAAGTGCCATCTATGACAAATTGGTATCAGAGCAGCCAGGTTTCATTGGTCTCAACGATGTAAGAACGGGATGTCTAATAGAGTCTCGTGGATCAGTACGTAGACGTCCGTATCTATGTTCGAGAGGCTATAAGATGTCTTTAGGAAACTTCCCTTATTTTATTCCTTATCTTACGAATTCTTTCATATCTTGTGTTCTAAGTTGTGTTCACTCTTTCTGTGTGGATGATGTGGCTTATACTACATATCAGTTGAGAGATGCTGTGAGAAATTAGTGGATATCATTTGTTGGTTGTTGATAACGCTCAATCTACAGCTCTCATAAGAGTGTAAAACGTTCGTTGTCAAATATATAACCCAACTGGGTTGGGTATCGATCCCACAGGGAATAGCCGATCAATGAGTAAGCAAAGATTACTATACTTTTGGAGCAAGTCTCGTAAAAAGAGGGGATTTTAACGTGCAAGTAATGTAACAAAGTGAAAACGGAAAATAGCAAAGTAAAAAGAAAGAATGTTTAGTAAGATTCTAATTAATGAGAATTGAGAGTTAGGGTTATGTCCACCTTATGAGTTATACGTCTCTATTGGCTATGAGTTGTGCAGAATTCAGACATGCATGTGCTTATAGAGAATTATATTCGATGGTAAATCCAGGCGTCTTTCGACCTTAACCAGGACTATTTCACTTTAACTCTTTCGAGCTTAAAGCGTATCTAACAGTACTAATTCTCCAAGAGGTTAATCCAGTTACGACACTAACTTTTTAACAGGGGTTGGTGCCCTATTACCTTGACATTATCTCTTTTCCAGACATATAAATTTTCTTTCGAACAAGTTAATGCTATACTGGCGTATTCTATGCATTTGCAACCACAAAGAATTTAGATTAAGATGAAGAGAATAATGATATAAGCAGCATACGTGTCACGAATTCACAAACTCATAGCAATAGATTGTATCTCATATGGCTTCCATAACCCCAACAGAGAAGTTTAGTTACCCATGAGTGCGAAGGAAATCACAATAGACATTATTAATATACCACAATAAAATCTCGTGTAGTAAGGTGTGGTGTGGCATTTTTGGGCGTGAACTCCCTTGCAGAGTAACGTTTCTCTTGTTGTGGAAATTAAGAATTGAATAGATGAATAAAAAGTAGAATTAAAAGTAGAAGAATTGTTTTCAGAGTTAAAAGTAATGGAAGAATGATAAAAATCTCTAGCAAAATAGGGTATTTATAATACTCCTATCCTATTCCTACTAAGCTACTGCATTACTTAACCCAATCCTACTGGGTTAATGCATCATTATCCTAATCCTAATAAATTACTTCATTATTATCCTAATCCTAATAAGTTACTGCATTATTATCCTAATCCTAATAAGTTACTGCTAGTCCCCAAAGTCTTTAGAATTGTTGTTTTTGCCCAGGACAGATTTTCCATGCGCCACTTTTGGTCCTTGGCGTCCAAGCTTTGCTTTCCTCCTTTCGTGAAGCTTTTTTTGGCGTCAAGTTATCCATAAAATGCTGAATTCTGCATCATTTATACCTGAAAACTTGCTAATCATGTTCGTTAGCTCACTTACAGGAAAAAGGACTAAAAGTGCATGAATTATATAATTTGTCCTCAAAACTTAGCTAAAATATGGGCAAAATATAGTACTATAGGCGTGTAAATTCGCCTATCATCAGTTGTAGGCTTGTTGATGTTCCTGAGTTGTCATAGGATCAGTTTGTTATTGCCTTTCTGGAGAGATTTGTGCCTTTCGGTTGGTGAGATCTTATATGGGACGAGTTTGATCATTTGGAGCAGGACTCTATGACATTTCATGCCCTGTCTAGATGTTCCTATAATAGCTTTTCCCTCGAGTTTGGGAAGGTTAGAAAGTTCGTGAAGGGTTTGGATATTTCTTTTTAGCTGGCTACATCTCAGATGATTATGCTTAGAGCTCCTCTTTAAAGTATTGTGGATCACGGTAAGATGACAGAGGGTATTATTAGTGCATCTCAGGGAGGCGCCAAGAAGGTGCGACGTTTTGGTGAGTTCAGGAGTCAGACCTCTCGAGGCAGAGATTTTAGAGGATCTTGTGGATACCATGCTAGGCCAGTGCAAGTGATTTTATAGAGTTCAGCTGGTGGATCTTCTAGTTCAGCAGTTCAGGATGGTCGTTCGGGCTCAGTTGTACTTTCTCTTATTGAGATTGGTCGTAGAGGTTGCTATATGTGTTATGAGATTAGCCATGTGGCAAAGGACTATTCTCGTCGTGTGTTTAGAACTATTCCTATTTTAGATGTGAGAGGTAAGTGTTCTACCAAAGGTGCAAGGGGTAAGGATAGTAGAGCCTGTGTTGGTGATTGTAGGGCTACTCAGCCAGTTGGTAGTCATGGATAGTGTTATGCTATACCAGCTAGACCTGAGGCAGAGGCTTCTGATGTTGTGATTACAGGTACCCTCCTCATTTGTTTCAGACTTGCATATGTATTATTTGATCCCGGATCAACTTTCTCCTATGTATTTATGTATTTTTCTTTGGGTTTTAATTCTGTTACTGAGCCTCTTTCCATGCCTATTTGTGTATCTACCCCGGTAGGTGATTCTTTAGTGGTAGATCAGGTGTATCAATCTTGTGTTTTGACTTTTATCGAGCGTGATACTTTGATATACTTTCTTATGTTAGATATGATCGATTTTGATGTTATTTTAGGTATGGATTGGTTGTCTCCTTATCATGTTGTCTTAGATTTTTATGCTAAGACTGTGACTTTAGCTTCGTCGGATGTGCCAAGGATAGCTTGGAAGGGTACACTTTATTTAGGTCCTAAGAGGGTCATATCTTATGTTCAGGCTCGTAAATTGGTTGAGAGAAAATGTTTATTTTACTTGGCCCATATTCGTTACACCAGTGTTATTTCACCTCCTTCCTTGGATTCTGTTTGTGTTGTTTATGAGTTTATAGATGTGTTCCCTACAGACTTGCCTAGTATGTCTTCGGATCGAGATATTGATTTTATTATTGATATTGAGTCAGGCACCAAGCCCATTTTTATTCCCCCTTATAGGATGGCCCTAGCAGAGCTGAAGGAACTGAAGGATCAGTTACAGGAGTCATTGGATAAGAGATTTATTCAACCTAGTATTTCACTTTGGGGTGCGTCTGTCTTATTTTTGAAGAGAAAGGATGGGTTTATGTGGATGTGTATTGATTATTGGTAGTTGAATAAGGTGATGGTTAAGAATAAGTATTCTCTTTCTCGCATTGATGATTTGTTTTATCAGCTTCAGGGTGTTGCGATGTTTTTGAACATTGATTTGAGGTCTGTCACCAGTTGAGGATTCGAGCTTTGGATATTCCGAAAACTTCTTTTCGGGCTCGATATGGTCTTTATGAGTTCTTAGTCATGTCTTTTGGGTTGACCCATGCCCCTGCCACATTCATGGAGTTGATGGACTAGGTGTTTTGATCGTATCTTGACTCCTTTGTTATGGTATTTATTGATGATTTCTTGGTTTATTCCAAGAATAAGGTTTAACATGAGGATCATTTGTGGATTATGCTTTAGAGATTGAGGGATAAGAAGTTGTATGCTAAGTTCTCTAAGTGAGAGTTTTGGTTCGATTCTATTTTTTTCTTGGGTCATGTGATGACCAAGGAAGGTATTATGGTTGATCCAGCCAAGGTTACAGCGGTTCGTGATTGGGATAGACCTACTTCGCCCACTGAGATTCAGAGTTTTATTGGCTTGGCCGGGTATTATCGACGTTTTGTTGAGGGTGTTTCATCCATTGCTGCTCCATTAACCAAGTTGACCCAGAAAAAGATTTCTTTTCAGTGGTATGATGTTGTGAGGTGAGCTCTCAAAAGCTCAAAGATTTGTTGACTTTAGCTCCTATATTGGCTTTGCCTAAGGAGGGCGTGGGTTTTATTGTCTTTTGTGATGCTTCAGGTGTTGGGTTAGGTGTTGTGTTGATGCAGGAGGGCAAGGTAATTGTGTATGCATCTCGTCAAGATTGGAGCCTCATGAGAGGGATTATCCTACCCATGATTTAGAGTTGTGCGCAGTTGTGTTTGCCTTGAAGTTGTGGAGGCACGACTTGTATGGAGTCTGTTGTGAGATCTTCTTAGATCATCGTAGCCTTCAGTACTTCTTTATTAGCGAGATCTTTATATGAGGCAGCGTCGTTGACTTGAGTTGCTTAAGGATTATGACTTGACTATTCTCTACGATCCGAGAAAGGCTAATGTGGTTGCGGATGCCTTGAGCTGGAAGTCGACTAGCATGGGTAGATTGGCGCATCTTTTGACCTAAGAGAGGCTTTTGGCCTTAGAGTTCAGTTTTTAGCTAACCAAATGGTTACGCTTGATATTTCAACACCGGGGTGTGTTTTGGCATTTATGGAGGCTAGATCTTCTTTGATGGAGCAGATTCGAGCTCATTGGTTTGACGATGTTGGATTGAGGTTGATTCAAGATAAAGTATTGAGTGGGGAGGATAAGGAAGCCTCACTTGATTCAGATAGACTTTTGAGGATTAGAGGCTGAGTTTGTGTGCCGAGAGTGGTGATTGGGTTAGGTTGATCTTGGAGGAGGCCCATTATTCCAGTTGTTCCATCCATCTAGGTATGACTAAGATGTATAGTGATTTGAGACAACACTACTTGTGGGGTGGTATGAGGCGTGATGTAGCAGATTTTGTGGCTTGTTTCCTATGTTGTCAGCGGGTAAAGGCTGAGTATATGAGACCTGGTGGTTTACTTTAGAGTTACCCATTCCCGAGTGGAAGTGGGAACAGATCACTATGGACTTCGTGACTGGGTTGCCTCGTACTTCTCTTGGTTCTGACAGTGTTTGGGTCATCATGGATTGATTAACCAAGTTAACTCATTTTATTTTGGTTCAGGTCTTATTCAGTGCTGAGAGGTTAGCCCATATATTCATTCGTAAGATTATGCGTCTGCATGGTGCGTCGGTGTCCATTATTTCAGATCGAGGTTTTGTGTTCACATCTCACTTTTGAAAGACTTTTCAGGATGAGTTGGGTACTCAGGTTGATCTTAGCACAGCGTTTCACCCCCTGACTGATGGTCAGTCAGAGCAGACTATCTAGGTTTTGAAGGATATGCTTCACGCATGCGCGATGGATTTTGGTGGCCAGTGGGAGCAACATTTGGCTTTAGCAGAGTTTGCATATAGTAATAGCTACCACTCCATTATTAATATAGCTCATTTTCAGATGTTGTCTCTCCCTAGTGGGTTGGTTTGATCTTTTAGAGGTGATACCTTGAGGTACGAACTTGCTTCGTGAGTCGTTGGATAGGGTTCGGGTCATTCAGGATAGACTTAGAGCGGTTCAGAGTAGGCAGAAGTGTTATGCTGATCGTAGACTTTGTGCCTTGAGATTTGGTGTAGGTGATCATGTTTTCCTTTGAGTTTCACTCATGAAGGGTGTGATGAGGTTCGGGAAGAGGGGCAAGCTTAGCCCCAGATATATTGGTCCATTTGAGATTCTTCGAACTGTTAGTGATGTGGATTATGAGTTCGTTTTTCCCCTTGATCTATCAGATGTTCGTCCAAGTTTTCATGTTTCTATGCTTCATTGCTATATTCCTGATGAGTCTCATGTCATTCGTTTTGAGTCGGTTCAGTTAGATGAGAGGTTGTCCTTTGTGGAGAAGCCGATTTTCTTTTTGGCTAGGGATGTTAGGCGATTGCGCTCGAGAGTGATCCCTGTGGTTAAGGTCCAGTGGTGACATTAACCTGTAATAAGGCTACTTCAGAGGTTGAGTTTTATATGTGTATTTCCTATCCCCAACTTTTCATTGATTCAGGTATTTCCTTGCCTTGGTTCGAGGACGAACTAGATTTTTAGTGGTAGATGATGTAACGACCTAAAAATTTGATGAAATATGTGAAATTTGTGATATTATGTGATTTAACTATTTTACTCCCTCCCCGTAGTTGCATTATGATATTTTCGGAGTGTGGGAGTGATTGACATGATTTTCGATGCCTTTTGGTATCATTTATGCAATATTGTGGGTTTTGATAGCTTAAAGAGCCTTAATTGGGACTTATGTGGATATATTTTGATCCATGCGATGGATGGACGAACGAACTGCGCCAGCAGCTTCGGAATATCGATTTTAGGATGGGTAGACCTTTGATTCGGGTCCCGGTGCACCCGAACTCATTTCGATCTATTGATCGGAAAGTTGAAAAATTGAAAATATGGGTGTGGGACACACATTTGATCGAAACGACCTCAGATGGAAAATCCGACTTCGCCAGCAGATCCGGAATATCAATGTTAGGGTGTTACAATATTTGGTATGATTTTACGGCTTTTAAATCTCATTTCGACCCTCGGTATGGAAAATTATAATTTCGGGTTTCGGAGGTCAATTTTATGAAAACGATATTTTTTTGAAAATATGATATCGTCTTCGCGTCCGCAATGTTGAATTTAGTATGGTTGCATAGTTCGTTTGCATAAATTGGACTCCGAACGAATCTCGAGCGCCCTGTCGAAGTCCATTTCGACTTGAGGGGGGAAATCTGCACTAAATGTTGCATATTTTTCTGCAATAAATACAGTTTTTTCCACCCATTTTGGCTCATTTTGCTCATTTTTCATTTTGCCTCTTGAGAGTTAAACCTAATATAGTGTGGGAGCTTAAAAGTAGAGTTTGTGGGAGCTTGGGAAGCTAGATTAACACCTTTTTCTTGGTTTTATTACGGATTAAAGGTAAGAATTTACCCCAGTTCTTAATAATTTCTTGATAAATTCCTCAAAACCCCAAAAAATCTTAGGGCATGATTTTAAACTCAAATTTCACCTCTTTCACTTGAATGATATTTTTATCTTATAATTACTAGTTTTTCATCAATTTAACCTTCAAAATAATTCTGATTCTTGATTTTAACCCGAATTTTAATGATTTTACCCGGTAAAGCTCAAAAATAATTTTTCTTCGATTTGAACTCCATTTTTTACTCGATTTAACTTGAGTTTTCAGCTATAGGTTCCTAAAAATAGGGGGAACATGTTTTTGAAGTAAAGTTCTAATTTTTTCCTTCTTTTTTGAAAACCCATTTTGGGGGTTCGTTTTGACCCAAAATCAAAAGTAGTCAATATGGGTGTCATTGGTTTTGTCTTGACGCATAGATTTCATATTTGATATTTTTAGTGGATTTCAAAATTGTTCGTGAAAAGTAAGGTCGCGGGTTCAAGTGTAGCGAACCGGTTTCGGCTTTCGAGGTAGGTTATGGCTTAACTCTTCAGACTGGGCTGGGTAGTAAATAATGGTACAAAATACATGTTCAGGGTGGAACTAATCACGAAAAAATAGCAATCTATGTGTTGTGCCTGTGTGGGGCCTATATGTGATGTAATATTCGAAATCGAGATATTATGTGATATGTTTGACCGTGTGGGGTCCTATGTGATATTGATAGCCTTGCATACATGTGAATGATTGTATTGTGTCGTTTAATGTGGTACAATTGGTGTATTATGATTATATTCATACTTTATTGGCATATGAGACATGTGGAAATTCATGGATGAAATAAAAATAATGAGTGGATGTTGGCTCATGTGGTTGTGGGAATGTATCATTTTGGTTGGTTGTGGAAATATATCATGTGATTGGTTGTGGAAATACTCATTGTGATTGGTTGTGAGCATTACATCTTCATATCATACTCATTCATGAAACATTGGTACCACCATGGAAACATCTGAGAAACACTGGCAACACCTTTTTAAGAAAATATTGTAACACCTTATAAAAACCTTTCCGAGGGATATTCCAGAAAGGAGATATGAGATATGTGGATTGTATATGGGTTGATGAACCCCCCATGGGTCCTACGTCGGGAAGCTTTAGCTCCGTAGGTTTATACCGGGATTGTGTGATAATCCCGGAGGTTGTGCGACGACCTCGTGCATCATCATCATCATCATCATATACATTTCACTTACTTTATTGTGTTTATGTTATGTTGTATTGCCTTATTGACTTGTCATCTATGTATTTGTCTTATCTTCCTTTACTTGTATTTGATGACCTTGTATCTACATGTTCTCGCTTATTCTATTTATATGTGACATAATGTATACTTGTGTTCTATACCTTGGTGTGTTGTTGTAATATATGTGAGATATGTTAGAACTGTTAGTGCAAGCGGTGTGGGATATTTTCTGATTGCAGGTGACGTGCCCTTAGTGTATGTTTTGTATGCTTTATTTTACTACTTTGCTTGGTCGACCTATGATACCTACTGAGTAAAAGTGGACCATACTCATGCCTACTGCGCCCTTTCGGTACAAGTCCTAGTTTGAGTGCGCCTCAGATTTCTTGACTCGGGCGATTGTTAGATCTTCCAAGGTAGCGGTTGGATATTCATGCATCCGAAGTTCACCTCTATCTTTCTAAAATAGTTATGTCTTTATTAGTATTCGGAGATAGATATTATTCCTTTTGTGGTTATTTTTCCGATATATTTGACTACTGGATTGTATTAGTAGTTCTTACACTATTGACACTTGGTTTTGGGCATGATTGGTATTTTGGATAAGTTTTTTCCGCATTGTTATGATTACTTATATGGTTCAGCTTCGTTCTAGAGCCTTACTGTGGGATATTTTTGTCTTTTCTTCTTTTTGTATCAGTTTGGGTGATAGGCTTACTTGTTAACGTACGCCATGACAAGTGTCATCATGACCCTTATTTTTGGGTCGTGACACGGTCAGCCAGTGAAATCGCATTAACCCACCTATCACTCTCACCACTAAACACCCATCAATGACTTTCACTTCTCACATTACTAAAAACACTACCGTAAACTATGAAAGATCTAAAATTAATGGTTACTTGATTTTATGAAACACAATTTTGCGTAGAAATCTTTTAAAATATTGTAGAATTTGAATTTTAAAAAATAGAAGAAAAATATAAAAAGTAAGACAAATGAAAAGATAAAAAAGGAAAGAGATAAATGTTGATGCGTGAAAATTAGGAGAGTTACACTAGGTAACTATGTATGGTGTATTTGTGTGATCCCACCCAAAATATTGCTATTTTTTATATTTTAAATAATTTATTTAAAGTGTTGTTAGGTAGTTTAATTAAAAATTTACCTATGTTATGCATTGTACTTTTTCCTTTAATATTTATACTCGATATTTTAAAAAAATACAAATTTATTCATTTCGGACACAATTTCATATGTACATGACTAATATTCTTATTTGAAGTATGCCCTTTGAAGTATGCCCTTGGAAGGTCAAACATCAAACAAAAATGTCTGATGTTTGGTGTGGCTTGCGAAGGATAATTTTAAATATTTTTGTCTGAAGTCATGACTTTGGCAAGACGTAAAAAATTGTGAATTTGACAAAGCCAAATTTTAAGTATTCTTGAGTGAACTTGTGATCATAACAAGATTTAAGAAATATAACGGTTTGTCAAGACAAATTATAGACATTTTTAAATTAATATTGTGGCATTGAAAAGGTGTAACTTCAGATTTTTTGATTAAAATTATGTCCCGAGCAAGGCAAATTTCAGACAACTTGATGTGAGATCAGTACATACTTGCCCCAACTTCAAACATACATGATTGAAATTCTATAAATCAATGGAACAAAAATAGATTTATTTTATATGTATAACTCTCACCCATAATAAGGTGATTTGGTCATGATGTTGATAACGATTCTAGTCAGAAGTTAAAATAAAAAATGCAAAAAATTAAAATAAAGAAAAGGATAAGTGAAATTATTGAAATTCAGTCTGATTTATGAGCAACTTCACTTCTCAGTTGAATTCAGTCAAAAAACAAGAATTTCGAACTCAATCAAAGACGAGAAACCTAATAGAATCCACAAAGAGAGAAACTCGATGATTATTAAGCTAGAAAAAGTTAACACGAGCAAGTTAGAGAATACACCCTAAACATTCAATTTATGATTATCAACTACTTAATTAAACTAATGCTAGGCTTCACCTAGAAACTTCAAGCTTAAAAATTCATAAAATCATAATCTCATCACAAAATTAAGGAAGAAAATAATTAAGGCCATTGTTTTTAGCTATTGCCTTTTGTAGACACCTAATTTTGTTCCCCCCGAAGCCCAATTCATCCACTTTTCAGCTCACGTTATCATACACACTCACCCATGTGATTATACCACACAAAAATACAAAAATAACAAGATTTTAATAAATCCCTAACAAATAAATCCCTAATATTCTTTTATCCTACCAAACCTTATCCTATCCTAACCACCCCTACCCCACCTCACACCCCACTGCCCCTACCCTACCCCTCATACGATTCTTTTTTCATTGGTTTCCATTAACGGATTGAGGAAAGATACACACACAGTTCACTAAAAATAGGGACACAATACAGAGACTCCCTTTCTTTTCTTTTCTTCTCAACAAAATCACTCACATCACACGCACAGAGCCCACACACTCCCTTTTTTTCCTTCTCTTCTTCACAAAGAACACACTCATAGAAATACTCCACACACTCACATACTACTACAATATACAAAGACCTGAATATACTCTCCTCTATCTCCATTTCATAAATATAATTATCAACGCAATAATACACTACACAGACACCTCCTTCACCGGAATATACACAACTCACCAGAAATAATTTACACCCACACATAAATCGAAGAGGACAATGGGTAGAGGTTGATCAGAGTTTGGCCAGAAGTGAGGGTCAGAGTGAAAATAGTAGTGGAGTACGAAAAATAGTCACCGAAGTAAATCGTCATCATCATTGTTACTGTTCTGGTGAAGCAGTTCACCCATCACCAGAAATGGCATCATCTAACCAAAAATAGTAAGTCAGAGATCGAACCCTCAAAACCCGAGCTCTTTCAGTCAATTCCGACCAAATTCCATCCGACTATAATCAAAAATCAAAATGGTCCAGTTGGTTCATTCGGGTTAATTCAGATTTTTGTTGGTTTGTTCAAGTTGTGGGTTCGACGTTGAGATTCCATTTGGGTCGAGGTTCCGCTGCTCCGTGAATTCCGATTCATCACTGATTTTGGAATAAAAGAAACCTAGAGGTCCAATTCTATCTTCTCTCCCTTTAATTTTACGTAATCCTGAATGATTTGCATGTTTGGTATATGTGAATCTTTGTTGTGTATTGTTTGATGTTGGAGTTGGATGTGAAAACTTGATTGGTGAACCACGTATCGAATTAGCTTAATCATGTCAAGATTGGATTCGGGGGGTGGAATTGAGAAATTGTCAAAAGGGTGAATTTGGATTGATTAAGACTTTGATTTAATTTGGTTTAAGTATGAATATTGTTGAACACTATAGTAGCATGATTAGGCCGTTAAATCGATAGACAAATTCTAGATTTTGGGGTAGGCAACTCATAGGATTCTAATCATCGAATGTGTAAATATTTGTGTTGAGTGATTTTTCCCATTTTATCTCTTTAAAAATGTACTCATTTGGCCGGGGAATGCACCAAGGTATTTGTATTGATTTATCTGAGAAATTCCCCAACATATCATGTATGCAGAGGAGGTTCGTGATCAAGGCCCGAGACATCGAGTAAAGCATGGGAGCGTAATTTAGGATTAGTGCAGATTAATGTAGGTTTACTTTTCCGCATTTTTTAATTTTGGGATTGTATAAATTAGACTGGACAGTATATTTTGGATTTATTTTGTTTTGTGTGTTTGATTGATTATTTTTATGTTTTTTTGTGTGGTTTATACATTCGTAGTGTCAAATTAGTCGATATTCTCCACCAAGCGACTGTGGTCAAACCACGGGATTGAGGGGTGCCTAACACCTTTCCCTCGGTAAACAAAATTCCTTAATCAGAATTTTTGTTCGCGGATCTGTTTTAGAGTCAAAATCATTTTGAAAAAGGATTTTCACAGGTGACTTGGCACACCCGATTTATACCAAGTGGCAACTCTGAGTTTTGAATATAAAAGTCATTTTCGAATAAAATCTTTATTTTGTCACTTAATAATAAAAACCTTTTCGAACTTTAAAATTAATCTTTTTTTTGAGTAAAAAAAGGGGTGTGACAGCTCTGGCGACTATGCTGGGAATTTTTTAGAATTTGAGCTAATTTTTGGAGTTGTATCAGCTTTGTTTGACATTATGGGTGTATAGACATTGTTTGTGTTGTTTTGTGTTACTGTTTATCATTGTTGAGTGCCTACATGCTCTTTGTTTATAGTTTTTATCTTATGTGTTACTGCCTTATATCTAGCATCATATGCATAACCCGAGTCATTCTTTCTGGAATAAGTCTGTAGTACACGTGTTGTACATAACCTCTAGTTGAGTCACCCTTATTTTAGAAGGTGGATCCGTCGGTGTTATGGAGTGGGTGGAAAGCTCTCACAGCCACTATCGACCATACGCTCCCTCGAATAACCTTGTTAGTGAACCCCAGCATAGGTCAGCCTTTAGGTCATGCTTATGTGCATCATATTGAGACCTAGCGGGGTCCCACTTGGTCCTTTGTAGGAGAATCATATCTAAAGCATCCCTACGTGCTAAATATTGCATCTCTGAGGGTAACGTGATCATTTGACGGACCAATTTGGGAAAAACATGTGTTAGAAGTAAAGTGGGTAGACAAGAAAGTGTTGAAAAAAAGAGAGAAAAAGAAAAGGTGATTCAAAAAATAGTGTTTCTTAGTTTTTTTTTAGAGTTCTTTAGCATTTGATTATTTTTTTCGCGATTCAAAAATTCAAAAAGATTTTTTTTTACCTTTCACACTCATTTTTTCAAAAACATCAAAAAGATTTTCTTTTATTCCTTTACCATGCATTCATAATTCGAAAATTCCAAAAAGATTTTTTTTAATAGGAGATTTTTATAAAAGAAAAATAAAAAAATGGTAGAAGTTTTGTATATTTCTTATAACGAAAATGCCAAAAAGATTTTCTCTTTCATAGTTGTTGGTGTCAGTTTTATGTGAAGTGTCAAATTGAAAACCCCCAAAAAGATTTTATTGACGATTTTCCTCATCTATTTGTGGTCGTGTCTCTTAAGTCAGGGTGCAGTTGGTTATATAATCTTTAATTGTCCAATCTGGACGAACTACACACCCCTGATTCTCCTCTCTCAGGAGTGAGATACGTAGGCAGCCTATTGTGGGTTCGGGGATCCTATTTCAAAATATCCAAAAAGATTTTGTTCACTCTTCACTTAGAGTAGGTGTTTCATAGACATCTTTAAAAGAAAACCACAAAAAGATTTTCCTTTAATAGGTTCAAGTTTTATTTTCATATGAAATTCAAAATCGAAAACCCAAAAAGATTTTTCTTTCGTAATCATAAGTTTCATTTTGTATAGGAAGCAGAAAAATTCAAAAAAAGGTTTTCGTCGATTCTTTTGACAATTTTATTTTCTTTTATTATTAAAGTTTCAAGAAAAAGAAAGAAGAATGGAAAAAGAGTTTAATTGGCCATTTTGGCAAGACTTCACGAACTACGCACACTTGACTCTTTCGGGAGTGAGATACGTAGGCACCCTTCTTGGGTTCGGTGACCTTTTCAAAAAGAAAAAAAAGAGGTTTTGTAAAAGTGTTGAACTCTAACGCATTTGCTATCTCTTGTTCAGTTAGTTTAAGGTGGTTGGTTTGTGGTATTTTGGTTGATCTTTCAAATTGCACCTAGTCGAAGAGAAAGTTATGGCCAACAAGGTTACTGAGATTGTGGTCACTAATCAGATAGGGAGTTTGGAGAATAAGAATTTAGGAGCTAATGAAGAGATTCAGAAATTAAGGCAGCAAAAGATAAAAATGCATTGAGCTTGGGATAATGGGTTGCTGCCTTCTCCATTTCCCACTGATAATCTGGAATATCTTTTTAGCTTGCCTCCAGTGTCACATGCTCAATTCTCTATTTTTGTTGACATGACACAACATGCATCAGGATCGACACTGGGCAAAGAATATCCAAACACATCCAATGTTCATTTCCTCACTCCTCAACACAAAACTACCAGATGCTTGGCTCCACCCACTGTACATATTTTTGCAGCAGCACCCCCCCTGAAGCTCCTAATTTTGAGATTTATCCACCGGTTGTGCCTCTCCACTCTGCAAGTGAGCCTGTATTGAATATTTCTAGTGATCAGTATTATTATCCTATGCCCACATTTAAGTCGACTGGTCCTTATTGATACACTCACCTGCCTGAATTTCCTTTTAACACTGAGAAGCCTGTTATGATAGAAGAACAAGAGAAAATGACCAGAAAATTGAAAAGTTTGGAATTGGCTATGAAGAACTTACAAGGACTTTGGGGTTACAAAAGTGTCTCATATAAGGACTTATGCATGTTTCCCGGTGTCAACCTTCCCCTTAGCTTTAAGATGCCTAAGTTTGAGAAGTATGATGGACACGGGGATTCAGTGGCACATTTGAGATGTTGTTGTAACCAATTAAGAAGTGCTGGAGGCAAAGAAGAACTGATCATGGCTTACTTTAGTGAGATTTTTTCAGGTTTAGCCTTGGAGTGTTTTGTTGATCAAGATATTGATAGGTGGAATAGTTGGGATTTAGCTAATGAATTTGTGCAACAATTTCAATATAATATGGAATTGATCCCTGATAAAAAATTCCTAACCAGTATGAAGAAGAAGAATACTGAGAGTTTCAGGGAGTATGCGATCAGATGGCGTGAACAAGCTGATAGGGTAAAATCGTCAATGAAAAAAGCAACATAGTGGAGGTGTTTATTCAAGCGCAGTAAGAAAAATATTATTAACATTTGTTACACGTGTTAGGCAATCCATTTATTGAGGTCCTTAAAATGGGGGAGATGATAGAAGATGGAATTAAGACCGGTCGCATTGTAAGTTTTACAACATTGAAAGCGACTAATCAAATAATTCAAAAGGGTTCAGGAAGTGTTTGAGGGAAGAATAATGAGGAAGATGCATCTGCTATCGTAGTTGGACAGCGGGAACGGTCAAAAAGACCATGTCATCGTCACTCCCAGGCTCAAGCCTAAGTTCATGCCCAAGCTCAACATAAGCACTCCCAGAATCCATTATACTCTGTTCCTCCACTTCCATATTCAGTGTATAATGCACAACCATATGTTCAGCCCTCATCTTACCCACAATGGCACACACTAACTCCCCAAAGTCATCTTCTGACTCCACAAACGTATCAAAGTCCTTCTCAGCCCGATTTTCGATCCAAGCCAAATAATGAAATGAGGCAGAAGTCGAGAGATAGCTTCATACCAATTGGATATTCGTACGCCAGCTTATTTTAGAGATTGGTACAATGGGGCATGATCACTCCTCTCCTTGGTCACACTCTTAATCGGCGTTCAAGAAATTTTGATCCTAATGTATGATGTGCGTATTATTTTAATGCTCAGGGTCATAATATTGAAGATTGTCGAGATTTGAAAAGAGAAATTGAAAAGATGATTCAAGATGGATCAGTAATGGTGCAGGACATTGACAGTAAGGGAAACTCTAGTTATGCTAATATGCAAATCAGTGGCTGAGTTGTCAGGTTAAGAAATTGAGAAGTCACCCCTCTCCCTACTAGAAAGGGGTCTGGCAGTTTATTTTATTTTCTTTTCTGTTGTCTGAATTATTTCAGGGTGGTAGTTCGGGATCTATCTTGTTTTATACCTTTGTTGTTATGTTCAAACCCTCATATCTTTCATTTTAATTAAATAGAGTATCCCTTTTTCCTTTGTGTTTTAAATATGTGTCTATTTGTTTTCTTTGCATAGTATATTTTATGTGGATTCTAGTGATATGACATGCTAGCAGAATTTTCAGTCAGATCTTAAAATCTAGTTTATGCATAAACATTGAATCAGAGGGTTAAAGTTAGAAAAGAGAGCATCTGAGAAAATAGATAGAGTGTTGAGGCATTTGGTGATCAAGTTGAAGCCTTCTTTCAAAATTAAGGCAATTATTTTGAGAATCACCAGAATAACTTGGTTATGAATTGTAAGGCATGCCTCAATTAGGTCAAACAGTGGATGCATGATCCTATATCAAGAGGGACAGAAAGAAAATAAGCTCCACAAAATCATGAGTCATTCAATGTAAGAAAAGTACAACAAAAGTGGAGTTGTATGCTAGAAAAGCACAGAAAAAGTAGTTATGCACAGACTCAGTCAAAGTTAATTCTGTAAAAGATGCAGTACATGATCTTCATCTCCAACTTTCAAATTGAATGTTACGTACTTGTATTTTTAAGGATTGATATGATAAAGGAATTTCATTTTGCTATCCAAACATTGTGTCATCCTTTGTTTACCCCATTTGAGTCTTAGTTTTATTTTCTTTCAGACACCTCTTTTGGAATCAAGATAGAGTCAGCAAAGCTAAAAAAAAAGTGTCGGGAAAAATAATAGAGTCAGAAAAACTTCAAAAAAAGAAAAAGAAAAATGTGTCCAAAAAGGGAAGAAAAGAGTGTCAAAAAAATTAGAGGCAGTAAATTGCAAAATAAAAAAAAAAAAAAAAGAAATCAGAATCAAGCAAAACAAGTTGTCAAAACTACGCGTGACCTGATTCTCCTCTCTCGAGGGTGAGATACGTAGGCTGCCCTACTCTGGGCTCGGTCCAACCAAATATACAATTTAGAATTGCCCAATCAAAAGAAACTGGGGCATGATTTAATCCTCATTATTGTAGTCGATTCCAAAAGTTGTAAGTCTCATCCCACTTCAAGTGTCGTTTGGGCCTCATGCCTTTCTTTCTTTGCAACCTTATCCAAAATCCATGTTACAACCAAAGAAAGACCTTCAGATCAATCTTTGAGAATGTTAAGGCTAAGAATGCAATGGATGTGATGACATATTTTGGGAACTACTTATCTTCCTCAGCATAAGGAATCAGGAGAAAAATAAAAATGAGAGAGTTTTACTGGTGAAAACCCTTTTGGGCACCGTAAAATGATGGTAAGTTGAGAGAAACAAAAATGAGAGAACCTTATTGGTGAAAACCCTTACGGGCACAATAAGGCGATGGTGAGCTGAGGGTAATGAAAATGACAGAGTCTCATTACTAAAAACCCTCACGGACGCCATAGAAAGATGGTAAGCTGAGAGAAAGAAAATTAGAGAGGCTTATTGTCAAAAACCCTTCTAGGCGCCATTAAACGAATGAGTTCTCCAAATGAAATGGGCCCAAGGAAGTAACTCAGTTTCAGGTCCATTAACTCAAGAACAATTGGTAAAAAATTTGGATGGAAAGATCGAGCAGCTTAATCCAAAATGCATGACATAATCATTAGAGTTGACTGTTATTTTTAGATAAATTTTTGTTTCTTTGTATCAAATGGGGACAATAATTGTCTTTTCTTTCTTCTCTTTATTTTTGTTTTATCTTTCTTGAGTCAGTTATCCAAATAAAAAAATCAATGTCATTTTTTTCTTCTCTTGTCTTTGAGTCAAGTCCGTGTCAAAACAAGTGAGAAAATTTTCAAAATTGGCTACCAGTTTCTTCAATTGCACAAAGCAAGAAAAAAGCCAGCACATGAAAGAGGCATGATAGTGAATCGAAAAAAAGTCATACAAAAAGTTTTGTTAACAGACAAATCTGGTAATGTATGAAAATACCAAGGTTCAAAGGGGTTTATCAGAGAAACATAGCAAAGTATAGATACTGTGTTTGTTTTAGAGACACTTTTAATCATCTGAGTTTGAGTCAATGAAACAACAATACAATGGCATATGATAAGGGTTGGAAGCAAGGTTAAATGTGACGAGGGCAAGAGAGATCGCCGCAAAAGCTAAAGCCACAAACCAGCCAACATGTTTTAAACTCATAAGTTTTCTTTGATGAAATAGGAAACATATTACCTTCAAAGCATAAATATCAAGGGTTACAATGCCTCACTTTTACAAATGCAGGAAGAAATATTGTTGCCCAGGTTTGGTGATCAAAACCATAGTAAAGCTCCGAGTAATTCAGGTTCATTTATTAGGTGATGCACTTCCTAAATTGAACCTTCACTCCTAGAAGTCACACTTTCTAGTTGAGTCATTCCACTTGACCCGTAGGAGACACTTCCTTGGTGGGTATTTAAGTTTCTCTTATTAGGTGGTTCACTTCCTAACTTAAGCCTTTACTCCTAGAAAATGTACTTTGTAGTTGAGTAGTTAATCCCTAAGAGACGAATTTCCTTGGGTGATTTAAACAATATTTGTAAGGACATGCACTTCCTTGTTTGTACAATTCAAGCAACATTTGTAAGAAGAAGCACTTCCTTATTTGGATAATGCAAACAACATTTGTAAGGAGACGCACTTCCTTGTTTTGGAAATTCAAGTGGCATTGGTAAGGAGATGCACTTACTTTTTTTTATAATTCAAGCAACATTGGTAAGGATACACACTTCCTTGATTGGGTAATTCAAATTGTTCTTGTTAGGTGATACATTTCCTAACTTAAGTCTTGATTCCTATAAGAATTTCCTTTTAGTAGAGTCATCTCCCTTGATTCCTATAAGACGTAACTTTTATTCGAGTGAAATCCCTTGATTCCTATAAGACATACCTTTTAGTCGAGTCATCTCCCTTGATTCCTCTAAGACGTACCTTTTAGTCGAGTCATTCCCCTTGATTCCTATAAGACGTACCTTTTAGTCGAGTCATGCCCCTTGATTCCTATAAGACGTACCTTTTAGTCGAGTCATCCCCCTTGATTCCTATAGGACGTACGTTTTAGTTGAGTCATCCCCTTGATTCCTATAAGATGTACCTTTTAGTCGAGTCAATTCCCTTGATTCCTATAAGACGTACCTTTTAGTCGAGTTATATCCCTTGATTCCTATATGACGTACCTTTTAGTCGAGTCATCTCCCTTGATTCCTATAAGATGTACCTTTTAGTCGAGTCATCACCCTTGATTCCTATAAGACGTACCTTTTAGTCAAGTCATTTCCTTTGATTCCTATAAGACGTGCCTTTTAGTCGAGTTATTCTCCTTGATTCCTATAAGACGTACCTCCTAGTTGAGTCATTCCCCTTGACTCTTAGAAGACGTACCTTTTAGTCGAGTCATCTCCCTTGATTCTTATAAGACATACCTTTTAGTTGAGTCATTTCCTTTGATTCCTATAAGACGTACCTTTTAGTCGAGTAATTCCCCTTTATTCCTATAAGATGTACCTTTTAATTGAGTCAATCCCCTTGATTCCTACAAGACGTACCTTTTAGTCGAGTCAATCCCTGTGATTCCTATATGGCGTACCTTTTAGTCAAGTCATTCCCCTTGATTTCTAGAAGATGTACTTCTTAGTCGAATCATTCCAATTAACCCATAGAAGATGCATCTCTTTATTTGGGTTTTTCAAGTAGTTATGATGTGATTTTCACAAAAGTCCTTTGATGATAAACTCGGGAAAAATTTAATTCTTGTTGTTTGGAACTTAAATTTTCTGGCAAATAAAATCTCTTTATAATAATCTTTGTTTGGGATAATTTTATTTTTAGTTTTGATGTGATTTCAGGAGCCCGCTGTAGAACAGGGAAAATAAATGAAAAGTCAAGCAACCTGGTGAAAAAGTTGAAAGTCAAGAAACAAGGTGAAGAAGTTGAAATTCAAGCAACAAGGTGAAGAAATTGAAAGTCAACAAATTGAAAAATATCAAGTCAGGAACCCACCTGAAGGACAAGGTGAAGAAATTGAAAACCAAGCAACAAGTTGAAGAAATTGCAAGTCAGGAGCCCGCTTGAAGAATAGGGTGATGAAACTCAAGTCAAGAGTCCACAGAAGCTACATAGATAGGATTTTTGTAATTTCATTTATCTTTTTAACTTGTAATTTTTATTTTTGATGTAATAACAAAGCCGTGGACCGAAACCTCGACAGTGCATTACTCAACTCTCTAACTCGGTCTAGTCCCTTTTCTTCCAACCCTTTGAGATACCTGTGACTTGATTCCCTCATATCTTGGTTAGGTAGGGTGTCCTAAGTCAACTCAGTTTTCTTTCTTCCTTCTATTTCTTCCATAAATAATTGTCGAGTTAAAATTTGGTCTCGTTGTCTACTTTTTTTGTCTTAAAACACTTTGTGTTTACACCCAAAAAGGGGCATAATGTAGACACCTAATTTTGTTCCTCCCGAATCCCGATTCATCCAATTTTTACCTTACATTATCATACACCCTCACACATGTGATTATACCCCTCAAAAATACAAAAATAACAAGATTTCAATAAATCCCTAATATTCTCTTATCCTAACAAACCGTATCCCATCCTAACCACCCCTAGCCTACCTCACACCTCACTACCCCTACCCCTACCCCTACCCCTAACCCTCACACGATTTTTTTATTAGTTTCCATTAATGGATTGAGGGAATATATACACACACAGTTCACTAAAAATGGGGACACAATACAGAGACTCACTTTTTTTTCTTTTCTTCTCCACAAAATCATTCACATCACACGCGCAGAACCCACACACTCTCCATTTTTTTTGTTTTCTTCGTCACAGAGAACACACTCACAGAAATACTCCACACACTTACATACTACAACACTATACATACACCTGAATATACTCTCTTTTATCTCCATTTCATATACACAATTATCAATGTTGTAATACACCACACAGGCACCTCTCTCACCAGAATATACATAGCTCACCAGAAACAATCGACACCCACACACAAAATTAAGAGGACAACGGGTAGAGGTTGATCGGATTTTATCCAGAAGTGAGGGTCAGAGCAAAAATAGTAGTGGGGTACAAAAAACAGTCACCGAAGTAACCCGTCATCATCGTCGTTACTTTTTCGGTAAAGCAGTTCACTCATCACTGAAAATGGCATCATCTAGACAGAAATAGTAAGTCGGAGATCAAACCCTCAAAACTCGAGCTCTTTCAATCTATTCCGACCAAATTCCATCCGACTATAATAAAAAATCAAAATAGGTCAGTTGGTTCATTCGGGTTCATTTGGATTTTTGTTGGTTTGTTCAAGTTGCGGGTTCGATGTGGAGCTTCCAGTTGGGTTGAGGTTCCACTGCTTCGTGAATTCTGATCCATCACTGATTTTGGAATAAAAGAAACCTTAAGGTCCAATTCTATCTTCTCTCCCTTTAATTTTACGTAATCCTGAATGATTTGCGTGTTTGGTACATGTGAATCTTTGTTGTGTATTGTTTGATGTTGGAGTTGGATGTGAAAACTTGATTGGTGAACCACCTATCAAATTAGTTTAATCATGTCGAGATTGGATTCGGGGGTGGAATTGAGAAATTCACAAAATGGTGAATTTGGATTCATTAAGACTTTGGTTTAAGTATGAATATTGTTGAACACGATAGTAGAATAATTAAGCCATTAAATCGATAGGCAAATTCTAGATTTTGGGGTAGGCAACTCATAGGATTCTAATTATCAAATGTGTAAATATTTGTGTTGAGTGATTTTTCCCATTTTATCGCTTTAAAAATATACTTATTTGGACGGGGAATGCACCGAGAGATTTGTATTGATTTATTTGGGAAATGCGCCAACATATCATGTATGCAAAGAAGGTTCGTGATCAAAGCCCGAGGCATCGGGTAAAGCATGGGAGCGTAGGTCACCCTTATTGTACACAACCTCTAGTTGAGTCACCCTTATTTTAGAAAGTGGAACCATCGGTGTTATGGAGTGGGTGAAAAGCTCTCACAGCCACTATCGACCATACGATCTCCCAAACAACCTTGTTAGTGAACCCTACGTCAGCCTTTAGGTCATGCTTATGTGCATCATATTGAGACCTAGCGGGGCCCACTTGGTCCTTTGTAGAAGAATCATATCTAAAGCATCTCTACATGCTAAATGTTGCATCTCTGAGGGTAACGTGGTCATTTGATGGACCGATTTGGGGAAAGCATGTGTTAGAAGTTAAGTGTGTAGACAAGAAAGTGTTGAAAAAAGAGAGAGAAAAGAAAAGGTGAGTCAAAAAAGTGTTTCGTTGTTTTTTTTTAGAGTTCTTTATGGCTTTTGATTTTTTTTAACTATTCAAAAATTCAAAAAGATTTTTTTTACCTTTCACACTCATTTTTTCAAAAACATCAAAAAGATTTTTCTTTTATTCCTTTACCATGCATTCATAATTTGAAAATTTCAAAAAAAAAATTAATAGGATCTTTTTATAAAAGAAAAATAAAAAAAGAGGTAGAATTTTTGTATATTTCTTATAAAGAAAATGCCAAAAAGATTTTCTCTTTCATAGTTGTTGGTGTTAGTTTTATGTGAAGTGTCAAATTGAAAACCCCCAAAAAGATTTTATTGACGATTTTCCTCATCTATTTGTGGTCGTATCTCTTAAGTCAGGGTGCAGTTGGTTAATTAATATTTAATTGTCCAATCTGGACAAGCTACGCACCCCTGATTCTCCTCTCTCGGGAGTGAGATACGTAGGCAACCTATTGTGGGTCCGGGGATCTTATTCAAAAAATTCAAAACGATTTTCTTCACTCTTCACTTAGAGTAGGTGTTTCATAGACATCTTTAAAAGAAAACCCCAAAAAGATTTTCCTTTAATAGGTTAAAGTTTCATTTTTCATATGAAATTCAAAATCGAAAACCCAAAAAGATTTTTCTTTGGTAATCATAAGTTTCATTTTGTATAGGAAGCTGAAAAATTCAAAAAAAGATTTTCGTCGATTCTTTTGACAATTTTATTTTATTTTCGTATTATAGTTTCAAGAAAAAGAAAGAATAATGGAAAAAGAGTTTAATTGGCCATTTTGGCAAGACTTCACGAACTACGCACACCTGATTCTCCTCTTTCGGGAGTGAGATACGTAGGCGCCCTTCTTGGGTTCGGTGACCTTTTCAAAAGGAAAAAAAAAGAAGTTTTGTACAACTGTTGAACTCTAACGCATTTGCTATCTCTTGTTTAGTTAGTTTAAGGAGGTTGATTTGTGGCATTTTGGCTGATCCTTCAAATTGCACCTAGTCGAAGAGAAAGTTATGGCCAACAAGGATACTGAGATTGTGGTCACTAATCAGATAGGGAGTTTGGAGAATAAGAATTTAGGAGCTAATGAAGAGATTCAGAAATTAAGGCAGCAAATGGTAGAAAAGCATTGAGCTTGGGTTAATGGTTTGCCGCCTCCTCCATTTCCCGCTAATAATTTGGAATATCCTTCTAGCTTGCCTCTAGTGTCACATGCTCAATTCCCTATTTTTGTTGACACGACACAACATTCATCAGGATCGACACCGACGCAAGAATATCCAAACACTTCCAATGTTCATTTTCTCACTCCTCAACTCAAAACTACCACGTGCTCGGCTCCACCCACTGTTCATATTTTTACAGCAACACCCCACCTGAAGCTCCTAATTTTAAGGTTTATCCACCGGTTATGCCTCTCCACTCTGCAAGTGAGCCTGTATTAAATAGTTCTAGTGATCAGTATTATGCTCCCGTGCCCATATATAAGTCGACTGGTCCTTATGGCTACACTCACCCGCCTGAATTTCCTTCAAACACTGAGAAGCCTGTTATGACAGAAGAACAAGAGGAAATGACTAGAACCATATCCATGGCACACACAAACTCCCCAAAGTCATCCTCTGACTCCACAAACATATCAAAGTCCTTCTCAGCCCGATTTTCGATCCAAGCCAAATAATGAAATGAGGCATAAGTCGAGAGATAGCTTCACTCCAAATGAAGATTTGTATTCTAGCTTATTTCAGAGATTGGTACAATGGGGAATAATCACTCCTCTCCTTGGGTACACTCTTAATAGGCGTTCAAGAAATTTTGATCCTAATGCATGATGTGCGTATTATTCTGATGCTCAGGGTCATAGTATTTAAGATTATTGAGATTTGAAAAAAGAAATTAAAAAGATGATTCAAGATGGATCAGTTATGGTGCAAGACTTTGACAGTAAGGGAAACTCTAGTCATGATGATATGCAAATCAGTGCCTTAGTTGTCAGGTTAAGCAATTGAGAAGTCACCTCTCTTCCTACTAGGAAGGGTTCTGGCAGTTTGATTTGTTTTCCTTTCTGTTGTCCGAATTTTTTCAGGGTTGTAGTTTGAGATCTATCTTGATTTATCCCTTTGTCGTTATGCTTAAACCCTCCTATCTTTCATTTTAATTAAATAGTGTCCTTTTTTTCTTTGTGTTATAAATATGTGTCTATTTGTTTTCTTTGCATAGTAAATTTTATGTGGATTCTAGTGTATGACATGCTAGCGGAATTTTCAGTCAGATCTTAAAATCCAGTTTATGCATGAACATTAAATCAGAGGTTAGAGTTAGAAAAGAGAGCATCTGAGAAAATAGATAGAGTGTTGAGGCATTTGGTGATCAGGTTGAAGCCTTCTTTCAAAATTAAGGCAATTATTTTGAGAATCACCAGAATAACTTGATCATCAATTATAAGGCATTCCTCAATTAGGTCAAACAGTGGATGCATGATCCTATATCAAGAGGGACAGAAAGAAAATCAGCTCCACAAAATCATGAGTCATTCAATGTAAGGAATGTACAACAAAAGTGTTGTTGTATGCTAGAAAAGCACAAAAAAAGTAGTTACGCACAGACTCAGTCAAAGTTAATGCTGTAAAAGATGTCGCACATGATCTTTATCTCCAACTTTCAAAATTGCATTTTATGTACTTGCATTTTCAAGAATTGATATGATGAAGGAATTTCATTCTACTATCCAAACATTGTGTTATCCTTTGTTTACCTCATTTGCGCCTTAGTTTTATTTTCTTTCATACACCTGTTTTGGAATCAAGATAGAGTCAGCAAAGCTCAAAAGAAAAGTGTCGGGAAAAATAATAGAGTCAGAAAAACTTCAAAAAAAAGAGAAAAATGTGTCCAAAAAGGGAAGAAAAGAGTGTCAATAAAATTAGAGTCAGAAAAATCGCAAAAAAAAAGAAAAGAAGAATTCAAATTTAAGCAAAAAAAGTTGCCAGAACTATGCGTGACCTGATTCTCCTCTCTCGGGGGTGAGATACGTAGGCTGCCCTACTCTGGGCTCGGTCCAACCAAATAAACAATTTAGAATTACCCAATCAAAGAAACTGGGGCATGTGTTAATCCTCATTGTTGGAGTCGATTCTAAAAGTTGTAAGTCCTATCCCACTCCAAGTTCCATTTGGGCCTCTTGCCTTCTTTTCTTTGCAACCTTATCCAAAATCCATATTACAACCAAAGAAAGACCTTCAGATCAATCTTTGAGAATATTAAGGCTAAGCATGCAATGGATGTGTTGACATATTTTGGGAACTACTTATCTTCCTTAGCATAAGGAATCAGGAGAGAAATAAAAATGAGAGAGTCTTACTAGTAATAACCCTTTCGAGCACCGTAAGATAATAGTAAGTTGAGAGAAATAAAAATGAGAGAACCTTATTGGTGAAAATACTCACGGGCACCATAAGGCGATGGTGAGTTGAGGGTAATGAAAATGACAGAGTCTCATTACTGAAAACCCTCACGAACACCATTGAAAGATGGTGAGCTGAGAGAAAGAAAATGAGAGAGGCTTGTTGTCAAACACCCTTCAAGGCGCCATTAGCCGAATGAGGTCTCCGAATGCAATGGGCCCAAGGAAGTAACTTAGGTTCAGGGCCATTAACTCAAGAATAATTGGTAGAAAATTTGGATGGAAAGATCGAGCATCTTAATCCAAAATGCATGACATAATCATTAGAGTTGACTGTCATTTTTAGATAAATTTTATTTCTTTGTATCAAATGGGGACAATAATTGTCTTTTCTTTTTTCTCTTTATTTTTGTTTTATCTTTCTTGAGTCAGTAATCCAAATAAAAAAATCATTGTCATTTTTTTTCTTGTTTTGTCTTTGAGTCAAGTCCGTGTCAAAACAAATGAGAAAATTTTCAAAACTGGCTACCTATTTCTTCAATTGCACAAAGCAAGAAAAAATCCAGCACATGAAAGAGACATAATTGTGAGCCAAAAAAAGGGCATGCAGATAGTTTTGTCAACAGATAAATCTGGGAATGCATGAAAATACCAAGGTTCAAAGGGGTTTATCCGAGAAACATGGCAAAGCATAGATACTGTGTTTGTTTCAAAGTCACTCTTAATCATCTGAGTTTGAGTTAATGAAACAACAAGTCAATGGCATATGATAAGGGTTGTAAGCAAGGTTAAATGTGACGAGGGCAAAAGCGATCACCGCGAAAGCTAAAGCCATAAACCAGCCACCATGATTTAAATTCACAAGTTTTCTTTGATGAAACAGGAAACATATTACCTTCAAAGCAAGGACTTCAAAGCATAAATATCAAGGGTTGCAATGCCTCACTTTTACAAATGCAGGAAGCAATATTGCTGGACAGGTTTGGTGATCAAAACCATGGTAAAGCTCCGGGTAATTCAGGTTAATTTATTAGGTGATGCACTTCCTAAATTAAACCTTCACTCCTAGAAGTAGCACTTTCCAGTTGAGTCATTCTACTTGAACCGTAGGAAACACTTCCTTGGTGGGTATTCAAGTTTCTCTTGTTAGGTGGTTCACTTAGCTGGTTCACTTCCTAACTTATGCCTTTACTCCTAGAACATGTACTTTCTCGTTGAGTAGTTAATCCCTAAGAGATGTATTTCCTTAGGTGATTTAAGCAACATTTTTAAGAAAATGCACTTCCTTGTTTGGAAAATTCAAGCTACATTTGTAAGGAAATGCGCTTTCTTGTTTGAATAATGCAAGCGACATTTGTAAGGAGACATACTTCCTTGTTTTGGTAATTCAAGCGGCATTGGTAAGGAGACGCACTTACTTGTTTTTATAATTCAAGCAACATTGGTAAGGATACACACTTCCTTGATTGGGTAATTTAAATTTTACTTGTTAGGTGATACATTTCCTAACTTAAGTCTTGATTCCTATAAGACGTACCTTTTAGTCGAGTCATCTCCCTTGATTCCTATAAGACGTACCTTTTAGTCGAGTTAGATCCCTTGATTTCTATAAGACGTACCTTTTAGTCGAGTCATCTCCCTTGATTCCTATAAGACGTACCTTTTAGTTGAGTCATTCCCCGTGATTCCTATAAGACGTACCTTTTAGTCGAGTCATGCCCCTTGATACCTATAAGACGTACCTTTTAGTCGACTCATCTCCCTTTATTCCTATAAGATGTACCTTTTAGTTGAGTCATACCCTTGATTCCTATAAGACGTACCTTTTAGTCAAGTCATTCCCCTTGATTCCTATAAGACATACCTTTTAGTCGAGTCATCTCTCTTGATTCCTATAAGACGTACCTTTTAGTCAAGCCATCTCCCTTGACTCCTATAAGATGTACCTTTTAGTCGAGTCATTCCCCTTGATTCCTATAAGATGTACCTTTTAGTCGAGTTATTTCCTTTGATTCCTATAAGGTGTACCATTTAGTCGAGTCATTCCCCTTGATTCCTATAAGACGTACCTCCTAGTTGAGTCATTCCATTTGACTCTTAGAAGACGTACCTTTTAGTCGAGTCATCTCCCTTGTTTCCTATAAGACATACCTTTTAGTCGAGTCATTCCCCTTGATTAATATAAGACGTACCTTTTAGTCGAGTCAATCCCCTTGATTTCTATAAGACGTACCTTTTAATCAAGTCAATCCCCTTGATTCCTATAAGATGTACCTTTTAGTCGAGTAAATCCCCATGATTCCTATACGACGTACCTTTTAGTTAAGTCATTCCCCTTGATTTCTTGAAGATGTACTTCTTAGTCGAATCATTCCAATTAACCCATAGAAGATGCATTTCTTTATTTGGGTTTATCAAGTAGTTATGATGTGACTTTAACAAAACTCCTTTGATGATAATCTGGGGAAAAATTTAATTCTTGTTGTTTGGAACTTCACTTTTCTGGCAAATGAAATCTCTTTATAATAATCTTTATTTGGGATAATTTTATTTTTAGTTTTGATGTTATTTCAGGAGCCTGCTGAAGAACAGGGAGAATAAATGAAAAGTCAAGCAATATGGTGAAAAAGTTTAAAGTCAAGAAACAAGGTGAAGAAGTTGAAAGTCAAGCAACAAGGTGAAGAAATTGAAATTCAACAGATTGAAAAATAGCAAATCAGGAACCCTCCTTAAGAACAAGGTGAAAAAATTGAAAACCAAGCAACAAGTTGAAGAAATTGCAAGTCAGGAGCCCGCCTGACGAATAGGGTAATGAAACTCAAGTCAAAAGTCCACAGAAGCTTCATAGATAGGATTTTTGTAATTTCATTTATCTTTTTAACTTGTAATTTTCATTTATAATTTAATAATAAAGCCGCGGACCAGAACCTCAACAGGGCATCACTCGACTCTCCAACTCGGTATAGTCCCTCTCCTTCCAACCCTTTGAGATACCTGTGACTTGATTCCCTCATAACTTGTGTAGGTAGGGTTTCCTAAGTCAACTTGGTTGTCCTTCTTCCTTGAATAATGGTCGGGTTAAAATTTGGTCTCGTTGTCTACTTTTTTTATCTGAAAACACTTTGTGTTTACATCCAAAAAGGGGCATGATGTAGACACCAAATTTTGTCCCTCCTGAAGACCAATTCATCCACTTTTCACCTCACGTTATCATACACCCTTACCCATATGATTATTTCCCACAAAAATACAAAATTAACAAGATTTCAATAAATCCCTAATATTCTCTTATCCTAACAAACCTTATCCCATCCTAACGACCCCTACCCCACCTCACACCCCACTACCCCTACCCCTCACATGATTCTTTTTTCATTTGTTTTCATTAACAAATTGAGGGAAGATATGCACACATAGTTCACTAAAAATAGGGACACAATACAGAGACTCCCTTTCTTTTCTTTTCTTCTCCATAAAATCACTCACATCACACGCACATAACCTACACACTCTCTATTTTTTTCCTTCTCTTCTTCACAGAGAACACACTCACAGAAATACTTCACACGCTCACATACTACTACACTATACATACACCTGAATATACTCACCTCTATCTCTATTTCATATACACAATTATCAATGCAACAATACACTACACAGATGCCTCCCTCATGAAAATATACACAGCTCACCAAAAACAATCGATACTCACACGCAAATCGAAGAGGAAAATGGGTAGAGGTTGATAAGAGTTTGGCCAAAAGTGAGGGTCGGAGCGAAAACAATAGTGGGGTACCATAAACAGTCACCGAAGTAACCCGTCATCATTGTCGTTACTATTCCGGCCAAGCAGTTCACCCATCACCGAATATGACATCATCTAGCCAAAAATAGTAAATCGGAGATCAAACCCTCAAAACCTGAGATCTTTCAGTCTATTCTGACCAAATTCCATCCGACTACAATCAAAAATCAAAATGGGTCAGTTGGTTTATTTGGGTTAATTTGGATTTTTGTTGGTTTGTTCAAGTTGTGGGTTTGACGTTGATCTTCCAGTTGGGTCGAGGTTCCTCTTCTTCGTGAATTCTGATCCATGATTTTGGAATAAAAGAAACCTTGAGGTCCAATTCTATCATCTCTCCCTTTAATTTTACGTAATCCTGAATGATTTGCGTGTTTCGTATGTGTGAATCTTTATTGTGTATTGTTTGATGTTGGAGTTAGATGTGAAAACTTGATTGGTGAACCACGTATTGAATTAGTTTAATCATGTTGAGATTGGATTCGGGGGTGGAATTGAGAAATTGACAAAAGGGTGAATTTGCACTGATTAAGAGTTTGGTTTAATTTGGTTTAAGTATGAATATTGTTGAACACGATAGTAGCATGATTAGGCCGTTAAATCGATAGGAAAATTCTAGATTTTGGGGTAGGTAACTCATAGGATTCTAATCATCGAATGTGTAAATATTTGTGTTGAGTGATTTTTCTCATTTTATCTCTTTAAAAATGTACTCATTTGGCCGGGGAATGCACCGAGGGATTTGTATTGATTTATCTAGGAAATGCCCCAACATATTATGTATGCAAATGAGGTTTGTGATCAAGGCCCGAGGCATCGGGTAAAGCATAGGAGCGTAGTTTAGGATTAGTGTAGATTAGCGTAGGTTTACTTTTCCGTATTTTTCTATTTTGGGACTGTATAAATTGGACTGGACACTATATTTTGGATTTTTTTTTGTTTTGTGTGTTTGATTGATTATTTTTATGGGTTTTTTGTGTGTTTTATATATTCTTAGTGTCAAATTAGCCGATATGCTCCACCAAGCGACCGTGGTCGAACCACGGGATCGAGGGGTACCTAACACCTTCCCCTCGGTCAACAGAATTCCTTAATCAGAATCTCTGTTTGCGGATCAGTTTTAGAGTCAAAATCATTTTGAAAAAGAATTTCCAAAGGTGACTTGACACACCTGATTTATGCCAAGTGGCGAATCTGAGTTTTGAATATAAAAGTCCTTCTCGAAATAAATCTTCATTTTGTCACTTAATGATAAAAACTCTTTCGAACTTAAAATCAAATCATTTGGAGTTTAAAAAAAGGGGTGTGACACCTTTAAAAATAAATAGCATATTTTAAAAATAGCTCAAACGTGACTATTTTAGAAAGAACCCACAAGGGCCCTTCTTGATTATCCAAAAGGTGTCTTGATTGCCCATGACCTTGGGTATTTATTGCTCCATGGCTTCCTCCGAGCTCCTAGTTATCATCCAAATGTGTAAGTCCCTCCTAATGCTCCCCAAGCTACCCATGCTCGTATAAGATGCATACTAAGGATTCGTTTGTCCATGAATATTATTCATTTTGTTTTTCAAAAAAATATTTCACTTACTGAAAATGGTATTTGGCCATGGAAATTACAAATACAAATTCAAGTTGTATTTTGAATTTGTATTTGTAATTTGGAAAACAACCAAAATTTTGTTTTCACAATTATTTCTTTTTCATTTTTCAAATTTATTGTTTTAGAAAAAAAATCTGAATTTTTTTATTTTCATAAAATAACCCCATTTAAATTATATTCCATGTTTAAATCATATTATATATATATATATATATTTAAAAAGTACATTTATATTCTAAATATTAAGTGATGGTCAAACACAACTCCAACTCCAACTTTAAAAATATCAAATAAAGTGACTTTTTTTAAAGAAAATTATGACCAAACTCCTACTAAGTTGGGGCTTTGAGCTAAAAGTGACAAAAGAGTTTGAAAATGAGGTGTAGGTGGCTCAAGTCTTAATAATTGAGTATTGGTGAAAATTACTCTATTAGGGTTTAGGAAAGTTGGGTAAGTTTAAGAATAGCTCACAAGTTTTTAAATTTGCACTTTGATCCAAATATTTACCCAACATAACGAGAAATGGAGGAAAAAAAGGTGTGTTTCTCTATCTTCTCATCCATTGTTGTTTTCTCTCTCTTAGCGATTTTTATTTTTTATTGTTGTTGTTGCTTTATTCATCATTTTTTGCTTAATTATCATCATCTTCTTCTTGTTGACCATTGTTGTGGTTGTTATTACCGCTACTGCTGCTATTTGACCAATTTTTTAGGTCAAATTTTATTTCATACATCACTTTTCACTTTGGCATTACTTCACAGGAGACTTTGGTAAATCAAATTATGATTTTTAGTTGAATTTGTCATCTGATAACTGTTATTGTTCTATTTTTTTAACAATATATAGCACACCAACATAAATGCAACATAAGAGACATCTGTTTAAACAGATCAATCATCTGTTGCGACAGATGAACCATATGTTGCAATGAAAGACATATGTTGGATTCAAGAAAGAACTATCTACTACTTTGTTTATTTCTTGCATGAAAAAAGATTTCAGAATAATGAAGGTGATTAATTCGAGCAAAGTCTTTTGCTATAAATATGTTAATCCAAACTGCAAGTGGTGGTTGAGAGCGGTGAAGTACTTAAGTTCTGACAAATTTGCCATTCATAAACATGAAAAGTATCACATATGTGGTTCGGAGCATATCTTGGGCCAAAATCCTCATGCCACGACAAAGGTCCTCAGTGAATATTTCAAGAATAGATTCCCCAATGGAAAAGCCCTTCTACAAGGGTTATGGCCTATCAACTCCTTATGAAATTGGGTGTCCTGATCAGTTATTAGAAGATATATACAACCATGGGGATTTCCAATGACTTGGTTAAGGGGACACACGAGCATGGGTATGCAATCCTCGATGCCTACCGTTATATGCTAGAGTCCACAAATACTGGAAGTAAGACGGCATTGCATGTTGATGAAAATAGAAAGTTCAAGTACTTTTTTGTATCCTATGGTTCTTGGATTCAAGGTTTTCAACATTTGAGAAAAGACATAGTCGTCGATGGTACCTTCTTGAGGACCAAGTATAATGGAGTTCTGCAATCGATGGTGGCACAAGATGCAGAGAATCACATCTTTTCTGTTGCTTTTTGTATAGAGGAAAAAAATGTGATTCCTCTTATGGATATTTTTTTTGAACAACCGCAAAGTTGTGTCGAATATACTGAAGAGTTGTGTTTTGTTTTGGATAGGCATCCAAGTATTCCAATGATGGGTTCAAATTTCTTCACTTTATCTCACTTTGGTTGTTGCATTAGGCATCTTGGAGAGAAAATTCGGACCAACTTTCAAAATGAAAGGGTTGTGACCTTTTTTTATAGAGAATCTAAAGCATATAGTAGAGAAAAGTTTTTAGATCATTTCAATCAAATAACGAATATGTATCCCAAGGCAGGAGAACATCTCGTACATGTTGATTTTGAGAGATGAAGTCGTGCATTGTGTCTGGCAAATAGGTACATTCTTATGAATTTAATGTCTTGTTTGAGTTACAAGTTTAGTATGATGCCATACTAAATGATTCTTTTGTATAGGCACAATATTATGACGTCAAACATAGCTGAATCAGTGAATTCATTATTTGGTGATGAAAGAGAATTTTCCATCATGGCTCTATTTGAAATAATAAACAAAAAGCATGGTCAATTTTTTCACAAAAGGCGTGCGGAGTACGAGGACCTAGAAACCCCATTTGTTCTAGAAGTGGAAAAAATAATATCAATGAATATCTGTTTATGGAATAGGTTATTATCTCGTCAAATAGAAGATTACAAGTTCAGTATCAACAGTCATGGTGATGTTTCCACAGTCGATCTTCAAACAAGATCTTGTACGTGCAGAGTTTTTGACTTGAAAAAATATCCTATCCACATGCTATGGCAACACTTCGAGCTCAAAACGGTGTAAAATATGGAACTAAAATTTATTAGTACTCCTCTCCATATTATTTGGTGAAAAAATATACAATGACATTTAATGGGCATATTACTCCGGTGCCTTTCGAAGAATCTTGGGTTGTTCTTGCAGAGCTTTTGGGGAGATTAATACATCCTCCATATATTGATCCAAGTACTATCAAACTGGGAAGAAGGTCATATAAGAGGAGGTGTGGAATCGGAGAATCATTTCCATCAAGAAGAAACAAGTTCTCCGTTTGTAAGAGCGCTGGCCACAAAAGAACTATATGCCTAGATTGTAATCTACCATGAACGTTGCAATTGCAAAAACTTGTGTTGTTGTTTGTGTTGGACTTTTATATATTTAACTCATTGCTGTGAATGTAAATGTTATTATTTATTATATAAAGTATCTTTTTTAATAACTTGTGCATCAATAAAAAAAGGCAAAACATGAACTAAATACAACAGACTACAAAATAATTTTCAACAGATTACCCATCTGTTACAACAGATAAACATTAGCTGGAAAAACATAATACAGTTCATCAAACTGGAATGTTTTCCTCCAATAGATGACAAATCTGTCGCAACATATGGATAATTTGTTGACATAAACCCAACCGATGACCAATCTGTTCCAACACATGATCCATCCATTAAAAGAACTCAAAAGCCAAAATTGATATTTCTACTGGATTCAAAATTATTCCTTACCTCCAACCATCGACATGTTAACATGTTTAGAAAAAGAAATAGACAGAATGAAAATTAAATAAGAATTAAAAAACCAAAGTCGACCAAAAATAAATTTTTCATTAAATGAAAAATAAAATACATTAGGTATAGATACGATATAGAAAAATTAAAAGACATACTCTAAAAGAAAAAATACATTCTAATTATTATTATCATCATTATTATTGTCAGCCGACCAATCATCAACCGGCAGCAGCAGGGCCCTCATCAGCCTCTGCATCTCTCTGAACATCTTTGATCTCATGGTGACCAACTCCCTTTGCAGGTCGTTAACCTGCCTCTGAAGTTCCCACAAGGTGTCGCGTAGAATAGCAATGTCCCAAATAAGATCAGCCATATCTAGAACATGCATGAATTAACAAAAAAAATAAACACAAAAGCAAAGAAAAGAGTCTGAATGCAATACAACGTATACAACCAACTGGTAGATTTACAATAAAAAACTTACCTCAATGAAAAAGAAATATGCTCTTTGAATAGAAGTGGTTGAAGATATAATACGAAGAGATAAAATGCAAGAAATAAATAAAAGTGGAGTAGAATGAAGATTAAGGAGGGACTTATTTCTAAAGGATTGAATCTTAATGTGTTTGGCAAAAAGGCACGACTGTTCAGCTCCACTATATTAATTATATTCAAACTGTTGGCTTTTTGTTTTCTGTGAAAATTCGCGACTTTTTCTTTTACATTCAAAATTCTCACCTCTTCAAAATGGTTTGAGACTTAATAACAATAGTTGTTATTGAGTTATTGCAACAGATCGTACATCTTCATAACAGATAACCCACTGGCGCAACACATTTACCATCTATTGCAACAGATGGTCCGTATGTGCAAAAGATGAGACATCTGTTGCAATATGTATTATATGTTGAGATAGATGGACCATCTGTTGGAGGAGAAAATTTTATTTCTTCTAACAACTGATTCATCAATTGCAACAAATAGGGGATTTGATTCATCAGCTATTTTGAATGTGTTAGACAAAAAGTCATGACTATTCACCTCTTTTTTAATAGTAATCATATACCTTAATTAATACAAATTGGTGACTTATTATATAAATATATTTAAAAAATAAAAAAGGTAAAAAGTCACGACTTGTAGCACTTGTTTTTTCTTGACGGGTAAGTAGTCATCTGACTTTGAAGATGGTTACCCTTTGAGCCTCTGTAGTCTTGTACACTACTTAACGATGGGATATGAAGAATAAAAGTTATCTTACATTGATGGGGTAGGAAGAATAAGGTGTGTGCAGATGAATGGATCCACTTTCATGTGTGGGAGTTATGTATTATTGATCAGGCTATCGTGACAGACACACATAAGATCCTGCATTTTACAGTTTAGTTTGATAGGTGCGAATTGATAAGGCCGAAGGGTTCCAAGACGGTGGTGTCGATACCCTGTTATAATTTAATGACGGTTTTGCTTATATTTATGTGCCAAGTTTGGAGAAGGGTTCAAGTTTTTAGCGGCAATATAAATATCCAATAGTGATTGGGCTGATTTTAATGGTGCAATGGACTTTTTAAAGGGCTACGAAGCCTCGCACTGCATCAAACAAGAATGAAAAACCAATAGAAATTCCCTTGGTCCAAATTTTATGGATGGGTTGCTCGAGGAGACTATTATATAGCAGAAGGTGCTTGAGAGAATACATGTGTGGGAAAGGGGAGTGGAGAAGACCATATATCATCTTAGACTTTGTTTAAGAGGAAACACAAGGAAATAAGTAAGGAACTTCTAGAGAGTCTGGCCAATAAAATTAACTTGAGAGATGAAAAAACTGAATGAGCTTCAAATGTGGAAGTGTATCCAAATATTAAAATCCGTCAGTCGTTCTTGAAAAAGAAAAATGCTCAAGAGGACTGGAGATGGACACTTTGCTAGGGACTGCGACTAGCGAGCGTGGCCTCAATGAAGACTCACAAAGTGTAAGACTAGAACTTTAAGGAAGCAGCTTGGCGAGCACAAAGAATTGGTAAGATTTTCAATCAAGAATGAAACCTGAACCAACAACTCCATAAGTAAAAATAAGAAAACTCAAGGTTTCAATTTCTGAAGTCTAACTTGCATCTCATGCCTTCTGTTTGTGGTTCTGATCAGGTCAATGGCAGTAGAAATAAAAAGGTCTGAAGTTGAGAAAAAATCCTATGCCTTGTTGTTTCCACTGCCTTTGACCAGACCAGAGCCATAAACAGGAGGCATGGGATGCAAGTTTAACTTGAGAAATTTCCACCTTGGCTTGATCCCTTATTTTTACTTTAGGAGTTGTCGGTTTAGGTTTTGTTCCTGAACGAAAATCTTACCACCATCGGTGCTTGCAAAGCTGAAATCTTAGAGTTCCGGTCCTACATTTTGTGGGTCTTTATTCAGGCCACGATATCTAGTTACAATCCCCTAACAAAGTGCACAACTCCAATCCACTTCAGCATTTTTCTTTTCAAAATGGACTAATGGATTATCATTTTTGGATACATTTTTATATTTGCAGATCATTCAATTTTTTCATTTTTCATGTCAATTACATCAACCAGTTTCACTACACTTTCTGTCCTACCCTGTGTTTCTTCTTTAATATGGTCTGAGTTGATCTATGGTTTTCTCCACCTCCCCCTTCCTGTACAAGTATTTTTCCAATAACCTTCTACTGTATAATAGTCTCCTCGAGCAACCTATTCATATAAATTTGGACCAGATCAATAACTATATTTATTTCCATTCTTGTTTGCAGCAGTGCAAGGCTTCGAAGGCCTTTCAAATGTCCATTGAACCCTTAAGATTAGTCCAATCACTATTTAAATGTTTACACTGCCACCAAAAACTTAAACCTTTCTCCAAACTTGACACATAAACATTAGAAAAATCTTCATTAAACCATAATAGGGTATCGACACCACCTACTTGGTCCCTCAGCCTTACCAGTTCGAACCTAACAATCTTAACTGTAAAATGCCATATCTTGTTTGAAAGATTAACGCCTAATAGGTAAAGAACCAATATTCACAAAATTAGTGTACTGGATATGTGTTTTTACGATAGGTTGATCAATAATACATACCTCCCACATATGAAGTGGTTCCATCTGCCAGCAGCTTATTTCTCTGAACCTATCTTTACTCTAGCCTTTAATGATGGTCAGGTAAAAAGTGATCCAGTTTCACTTCCTTTTATCTTCAAATAAGAGAAAAACATTTGATGTCAAATAAGAGAAAAAAAAAAGAACATTACAAAAGGGTAACACAAAATTGAATAAATTAACAGATGACCCATTTGATGCAACAGATGACCCATTTGTTCAATCGATGAGTCATCTTTTGCAACAGGCGGCACATCTGTGGCAAAAGATGTATGATATGTTGCAACAGATGGATCATCTATTGGAATAAATCAAACCATCCTTGGTACTGATTTGATTTCATCCAACAGTTACTTCATCTATTCCAACAGCTAATTCATCAGTTGCAATAGTTGAGGAAACTATTGCAACACCACCACTAATATCAACAACAAAAAATAACACGATATGTTCCAACACCATCAACAACACAAGAACCATATGTTCCAACAACACCAACACCCCCAACAACAGCACCACCAAAGTAACAAAAAAAAGACATAAAATAGATACTGACAACAAGGTTTTTTAAGTTCTCCCAACATATGACTTTTTTTGCATATTGTAATAAAAATAACGGTTCGTTAATTCAAGACTTAAAAGTCACCTTTCCTTTAATTTTCTCAATAAATAGGAAACTGGTAATGGGTAAATCAATAATAACAACAGATGTAAATATCTAATTTAAATAACATACAAAGAAAAAGACGATAAGGAAAGAGCAATAGTGAACCATACCTGCAATGTCAAAAAAGCAAAGAGATCATAACACCCATTTCAGTCAAGAAAAGATATTGATCGGTTGAGATCCGAAAGGATCCTCATCTAAATAAAGATAGGAAAAAAAGAGACGATTGTGATTACCTCAAAGAGGAGAGAAAGAGAATTCTGAATAAAGAAGAGAGATGAGTTGGGTTAATTTATGAATGAAGGAGAGAGAATTTTAGATATGGGTTTTAACTATTCATTAATAACTTTGAGGGGCATGAGGAGACGGTGACATCGAAAAGACAAGATAAACTACTCAATGAGGAGATTTTTGAGTTATCCAAGTAATATTTTTTACCGACTTAGTATTTTATCTTTTATATCTAGGATAGGAAATTAGAAAATTACTTTAAAAAAAATCTTATAAAATATAATTCATACTTTGCCATAGATGACGATTTCTGTTTGAAAATTTCCAGCTGCTCAGTCATCTATCGCAACAGATGGCAACGCCTATTTGATAAATTACAATAGATAGTTAATCCATTACAACAGATGACTTAATCTGCTTGATAAATTCCAACAGATAAGTCATCTGTTGCAACAGGTTGAACATTTATTTTTATACAATTTTAATTGAGTTCATATGTTCAACTGCAACTTCAATTGATTAAGCTAGAACTAGGGGTAAGTTCATAGGGTAAACTACAACTTCAATTGAGACTTTGGCAATTGCATGATGTTGGTATTGTGTTTCCCTCGACCTGAGCCGTCGATCGATCACTTTAAGTTGAAATGATTCTTATTACCTCATTTTCAAGCTAATACCTAAATTGATTAAGCTAAAACTAAGGGTGAGTTCATAGGGTTAACAACAACTTTAATTGAGTTTTTGGCAATTGCCTGATGTTGCTATTGCGTTCCTCTCGACCTGAGTCATTGATCGATCACTCTGAGTTGAAATAATTCTTATTACCTCATTGTTAAGATAATACCTAAATTTATTAATCTAAAACTAGGGGTGAGTTTAAAGGGTCAACTACAACTTCAATTGAGTGTTTGGTAATTGTATAATGTTGGTATTTTATTCCTCCCAACCTGAGTCATCGATCGATCACTCTAAGTTGAAACGATTCTTATTACCTCATTGTTAAGCTAATACCTAAATTGATTATGCTAGAACTAGGGGCGAGTTCATAGGGTCAACTACAACTTTAATTAAGTATTTGATAATTGAATGATATTGGTATTGTATTCCTCCCAACCTAAATCATCGATCGATCACTCTGAGTTGAAATAATTCTTATTACCTCATTGTTAATCTAATACCTAGATTGATTTAATATATGACTAGGGGTGAGTTCATAGGGTTAACTACAACTTTAATTGAGTCTTTTAGCAATTGCATGATATTGGTATTACGTTTCTCTTGACCTGAGTCGTCGATCGATCACTCTGAGTTGAAACGATTCTTATTACCTCATTGTCAAGCTAATACCTTAATTGATTAAGCTAGAACTAGGGGTGAGTTCATAGGGTTAACTACAACTTCAATTGAGTCTTTTGGCAATTGCATAATGTTGGTATTGCGTTCCTTTAGACTTGAGTCATCGATCGATCACTTTGAGTTGAAATGATTCTTAATACCTTATTGTCAAACTAATACCTAAATTGCTTTAAAATAAAAAAGATCTTAAAACATATAAGTCATACTTTGCAACAGATGACAATTTCTATTTGAAAATTTCCAACGGCTCAGTCATTTGTCACAACAGATGGCAATGCCTATTGATAATTTACAACAGATAATTAATCTATTGCAACAGATGACTTAATCTATTTGATAATGTCCAACAAATAAGTCATTTGTTGCAACAGGTTGAGCATTTATTTTTATACAATTTTAATTGAGTTCATATGTTCAACTACAACTTCAATTGATTAAGCTAGAACTAGGGGTGATTTCATAGGGTCAACTATAACTTCAATTGAGTCTTTGGTAATTGTATGATATTGGTATTATATTTTTCCCGACCTGAGTCGTCGAGCAATCACTTTGATTTAAAACGATTTTTATTACCTCATTGTAAAGCTAATACCTAAATTGATTAAGCTAGAACTAGGGGTGAGTTCATAGGGTCAACTACAACTTCAATTGAGTCTTTAACAATTACATGATGTTGGTATTACATTCCTCCTGACCTGAGTCATTGATCGATCACTCTGAGTTGAAACGATGCTTATTACCTCATTGTCAAGCTAATACCTAAATTGATCAATCTAGAACTAGGGGTGAGTTTATAGGGTCAACTACAACTTCAAATGAGTCTTTTAGCAATTGCATGATGTTGGTATTTCGTTCCTCCCGACCTGAGTCATCGATCAATCACTCTGAGTTGAAACGATTCTTATTACCTCATCGTCAAGCGAATACTTAAATTGCTTAATCTAGAACTAGGGGTGAGTTCATAGGGTCAACTACAACATCAATTGAGTCTTTTGGCAATTGCATGATGAGACGGTTAAAAATTACTCATATCTTTTAAAATTTTAAAAAATAATTAAGATCAATTCTTGCCAATTTTACATTTTCAAAACTTGTCGTTCTTTTCCAAAGTACAAATCAACCCATATAAATCATCCATTTATGGAAAAAATGTTTCATCATTTCAAATCTCGAGTCCTCGCTCTTTTCTCTCTCTTAATAATACAGACAACAACTACTCAACAAACTGCTCAACCCTTCACAACAAATCATTTTCTTCCCATTTGAGACCACATAGGTGTTATTTTCAACTTCATTCTTGCTTATATCCGTCGTTTTCTCTGTCTTCATAGGTAACATAGTTTGAGAAGAGTTTTATATTTGTTATTTTTTAAAAAAATTAGGGCTTTTAAGTAAATGATGAAAAAAATATTTTTAGTTGTATTATCTTCGAGAATGGGTTTACAATTTTGAGTTTGATGGTAAAATCGTAGGAAGAACCCAAAAAAACACTAGTTTTTATCGCAATGTTCTGTTGACTATCATAGTAGTATTGGATGGTATTTTTATTATTCGTGGTCGTGGTCGTGGTGTTGGTGGTCGTCGTAGTGGCACTGGTGGAGTTTGTGGTGCTGTTGGTGGCATTAGTTGGTGGTGTTTATGGTGGTTGTTGGGGGTGTTTGTAATGTATTTTTAAAATTTATGCATACATCAATTGCAATGTAATTTTTATTTTTCTATTGTTTGTAGGTAAAACATGTCTCCCAAAAGAAAAGAAAGTGAAAGTGGATCAACTTCTGACCACCTAACAAAAAAGGCTACAGTACAGAGGGATTTAGAGGAGCTTCTTGAACAATCTCAGTCAGGGAAAAGTAAAGCTTAGGAAAGTTATGAAAATGACATTATGGGAGGTGGACTAGGGTTTGTAGATGGTGATGAGGAAAATAAAAGTGAGGAGGAGAAAGAACAAGATAAATAAGAAGAGGAGAGAGAAGAAAGTGAGAAAGAGGATGACAATACATCACAACGGGGCGTGAATTAATATAGAAATTCCAGCATGAGGCTGTCAAAACTATTAGTATTGACAGGTTTCAAGTTGCGATGCCGAAAAATGACCCTATAGAACTAACTGGTTATCTTGTACATAAATGTCAGTTGAGAAACCTTTTGACGAATTTAGGAATATTATGAAGAATGAAAACATAGACGGACTTTTGAAGAAGATCTGCTTTGGAAACTTTCTTGAGCTGCCTGAGGACCACACTGCCTGTTTCCAAATGAGTTGTCACGACCTAAAAACGAAGGTCATGATTGCACTTGTCACCGCGTACCTTGACAAATAAGCCTATCACCCAAACTGATACTAAAAGAAGAAAAGACAGAAATATCCCACGGTAAGGCTTCTAGAATGAAGCCGAACCATATAAGTAATCATAACAATGCGGAAAACACTTATCCAAAATGCCAATCATGCCCAAAACTAGGTGTCAATAGTGTAAGAACTACTAATACAATTCAAGGGTCAAATGCATTGGAAAAATAACCATAAAAGAATAATAACTGTCTCTGAATACTAATAAAGACATAACAACTATAGAAAGATAGAGGTGAACTTCGGACGCATAAATGTCCAACCGCTACCTTAGAAGCTCCAACAATCGCCTGAGTTAATCATGCTGAGGCGCACTCGAGCTAAGACCTGCATTGAAAAGACGCAGTAGGCATGCGTACGGTCCACTTGTACTCAGTAGGTATCATAGGTCGACCAAGCAAAGTAGTAAATAAAGAATACAAAATATACACTAAGGGCACGTCACCTGCAATAAGAAAATATCCCACAACGGTAACCCATACCACTTGCACTAACAGTTCTAATGTATCTCACATATATTACAACAATACACCAAGATATTGAACACAAGTATACATTATGTCACATATAAATAGAACAAGAGAGAATATGTAGATACAAGATCATCAAATACAAGTAAAGGGAGGTAAGACAAATACATAGATGAAAAGTCAATAAGGCAATACAACACAACATAAACACAATAAAGTAAGGGCAATGTATATGTTGTTGATGATGATGATGCACGAGGTCATCGCACAACCTTCGGGATTGTCTTACAATCCCCGTATATACCTACGGAGCTAAATCTTTCCGATGTAGGAAGGGGGTTCATCAACCCATATACAATCCACATATCTCATATCTTCTTTCCAGCATATCCATCGAAAAGGGTTTTATAAGGTGTTATAATATTTTCTTTAAAAAAGTGTTGCCAGTGTTACTCAGATGTTGCCACGGTGGTACCAATGTTTTATGAATGAGTATGATATGAAGATGTAATGCTCACAACCAATCACAATGAGTATTTCCACAACCAATCACATGATATATTTCTACAACCAACCACAATGATACATTCCCACAACCACATGAGCCAATATCCACTTATTATTTTTGTTTCATCCATGAATTTCTACATGTCTCATATGCCAATAAAGTATGAATATAATCACAATACACCAATGGTACCACATTAAACAACACAATACAATTATTCACATGTATTCAACGCTATCAATATCACATAGGACCACACACGGTCAAACATGTCATATAATATCTCAATTTCGACAATTACATCACATATAGGCCCCTACACGAGCACAACACATAGATAGACATTTTTCATGATTAGTTCCCACCCTTAACATGCATTTTGTACCATCATTTACTACCCAACCCAGTCTGAAGAGTTAAGTCATAACTTATCTCAAAGCTGAAACCGGTTTGCTACATTTAAACCCACGGCCTTATTTTTCACGAACAATCTTGAACTTCATTAAAAATATCAAATATGAAATCTACGCGTTAATACAAAACCAACGACACCAATAATGACTACTTTTGATTCGGGGCAAGACGGACCCCCAAAAATGGGTTTCCAAAAAAAAAGGGCAAAATCAAAACTTTACTTCAAAAACATGTTCCCCATAATTTTAGAAACCAACAGCTGAAAACCCAAGTTAAATCGAGTAAAAAATGAGTAATAATCGAAGAAAAAGCATTTTTGAGCTTTACCGGATAAAATCTTTGAAATTCGAATTAAAATCAAGAATTGAAGTTCTTTTGAAGGTTAAATTGATGAAAAACTAGTAATTATAAGATAAAAATATTATTGAAGTGAAAGAAGTGAAATTTGGGTTTAAAATCATGCTCTAAGATGTTTGGGGTTTTGAGAAATTTATCAAGAAATTACTAAGAACAGGGGTGAATTTTTACCTTAAATTCGTAATAAAATCAAGAAAAAGATGTTAATCTAGCTTCCCAAGCTCTCACAAACTTCACTTTTAAGCTCCCAAACTATTTAGGGTTAAACTCTCAAAGGGCAAGATGAAAAATGAACAAAATATGCCAAAAAGAGGTGATAAAACTATTTATATTGCAGAAAATCTGCAATATAACTGCTGGGTTTTTTCTTCTTAAGTCGAAACGGATTTCGACGGAGTGCTCGGGATTCGTTCGGAGTCTGATATACACAAATGAACTATGAAATCATACTAAATTCGACGTTCCAGACGCGATGGCAATATCAGGTTTTCAAAAAAAATATCATTTTCACAAAGTTGACCCCCGAAACCCGAAATTACAATTTTCCAAACCGAGGGTCGAAATGAGATTTAAAACCCGTAATATCATACCAAACATGCTAACACCCTAAAATTAATATTTCGGATCTGCTGGCAAAGTTGAATTTTCCATCTGAGGTCGTTTCGAGAAATGTGGGTCCCACACCCATATTTCTAATTTTCCAACTTTCTAACCAATAGGTCGAAATTAGCTCGGGTGCACCAGGACCTGAACCAGAGGTCCACCTAGCCTAAAATCGATATTCCGGAGATGCTAGCGTAGTTTGTTTGGCCATCCGTCGCATGGATCAAAAGATATCCACATAAGTCCAAAATAAGGCTCTCAAAGCCATCAAAAACCACAATATTGCATAAATGATACCAAAATGCATCAAAAATCATGCCAATCACTCCCACATCCCAGAAATATCATAATACAGCTACGAGGAGGGGTAAAATAGTCAAATCACACAAAATCACAATTTCATATATTTCATTAAATTTTCAGGTCGTTGCATCATCTACCACTAAAAATCTAGTTCGTCCTCGAATTAAGGCAAAAGAAATACCTTAATCAACAAAAAGTTGGGGAGAAGAACTACGCATATCAGACTCGACCTCCCAAGTAGCTTCATCTACAGGTAAATGTCGCCACTCGACCTTATCCACAAGGATCAATCACTCTAGAGCGCCACCGTCTAACATCCCTAGCTAAAAATGGAAACTGGCTCCTCAATAAAAGACAACCGCTCATCTAACTGAACTGACTCCCAACGAATGATATGAGACTCATCAAGAATATAACGACGAAGCATAGAAACATGAAAAACTGGATGAACAGCTGCTAGATCAAGAGGCAAAGCCAACTCATAATCCAAATCACCAATAGTCCAAAGAATCTCAAATGGACCAATATACCTGAGGCTAAGCTTGCCCCTCTTCCTAAACCTCATCACACCCTTCATGGGTGAAACTCGAAGGAAAACACGATCACCAACACCAAATCTCAAGGCACGAAGTCTATGATCAGCATAACACTTCTGCCTACTCTGAGCCACTCTAAGTCTTTCCTGAATGATCTGGACCCTATCCAAAGACTCACGAAGCAAGTACGTAGTTCGAGGTCTCACATCTGAAACATCGAACCAACCTACTGGAGAGAGACATGTCTACCATACAATGCCTCAAAAGGAGCCATATCAATACTGGAATAGTAGCTATTATTATATGCAAACTCTGCTAAAGCCAAATGTTGCTCCTACTAGCCACCAAAATCCATCACGCACGCGAGGAGCATATCCTCTAAAACCTGAGTAGTCATCTCTGATAGGCCATCAGTCTGGGCGTGAAACGCTGTTCTAAGATCAACCCAAGTATCCAACTCATCCTGAAAAGTCTTCCAAAAGTGAGATGTGAACACAGTACCTCGATCTAAAATAATGGATACCTACACACCATGAAGACGTACAATCTCATGAATGATGATAGGGGCTAACCTCTCAGCACTGAATGAGACCTAAACCAGAATAAAATGAGTTGACTTGTTCAATCAATCCACGATGACCCAAACACTATTAGAACGAGATGTACGAGGTCACCCAGTCAGGAAGTCCATAGTGATCCGTTCCCACTTCCACTTGGGAATGGGTAACCTCTAAGGCAATCCACTAGGCCTTATATGCTCGGCCTTCACCTACTAACAACATACGCAACGAGCCACAAAATCCGTTGTATCTCACCTCATACCACCCCACCAGTAGTGCTGCCTCAAATCACGATGCATGTTAGTCACACCTGGATTGATAAAATATCTAGAACAATGGGTCTCCTCCAAGATCAACCTAATCCAATCACCACTCTCGGCACATAAACTCAACCCCTAATCCTTAAAACTCTTTCTGAATTAAGTGAGGCTTCCTTATCTTACCCACTCAACACTTTTATCTTGAATCAACCACAATCCAACATCATCAAACCAATGAGCTTGAATCTGCTCCATCAAAGAAGATCTAACCTCCACAAATGCCAAAACACACCCTAATGTCGAAATATCAAGCCTAACCATTTGGTTAGCTAAAAATTGAATCTCTAAGTCCAAAAGCCTCTCCTAGGTCAAAACATGTGCCAAGATACCCATGCTAGTCGACTTCCAGCTCAAGGCATCCGCAACCACATTAGCCTTTCCCTGATGGTAGAGAATAGTCAAGTCATAATCCTAAAGAAACTCAAGCCAACGGCGCGGCCTCATATGAAGATCTCGCTAGTAAAAAAGTACTGAAGGCTACGATGATCTGAGAAGATCTCACAACGGACTCCATACAAATAATGCCTCCACAACTTCAAGGAAAACATAACTGCACACGACTCTAAATCATGGGTAGGATAATTCCTCTCATGAGGCTCCAATCTTGACGAGACGCATACACAATTACCTTGCCCTCTTGCATCAACACAATACCTAACCCAACAGCTGAAGCATCACAAAAGACAATAAAGCTCACGCCCTCCTTGGGCAAAGCTAATATATGAGCTGAAGTCAACAAATTCTTGAGCTTCAAGAAACTCGCCTCACAAGCATCAGTCCACTGAAAAGAAATCTTCTTCTAGGTCAGCTTGATCAATGGAGCTGCAATGGATGAAAAACCCTCAACAAAACGTCGATAATACCCGGCCAAGCCAACAAAACTTTGAATCTCAGTGGGCGAAGTAGGTCTAGCCCAGTCACGAACCGCTGCAACCTTGGCTAGATCAACCATAATACCTTTCTTAGTCACTACATGACCCAAGAAAGAAACAGCCTCCAACTAAAACTCGCACTTAGAGAACTTAGCATACAATTTCTCATCTCTCAATCTCTGAAGCACAATTCCCAAATGCTTCTCATGCTCAAACTCACTTTTTGAATAAACCAAGATATCATCTATAAATACAATAACAAAGGAGTCAAGATACGGTCAAAACTATCGGTTCATCAACTCCATGAACGCATCAGGGGCACTGGTCAACCCGAAGGACATGACCAAGAACTCATAATGACCATATCAAGTCCAAAAAGTAGTTTTTGGAATATTCGAAGCTCTAATCCTCAACTGGTGATAACCAGACCTCAAATTATTCTTCGAAAACACCACAGCACCCTGGAGCTGATCAAATAAATCATCAATGCGAGGAAGAGGATACTTATTCTCAATCATCACCTTATTCAACTTCCGATAATCAATACACATCATAGAACCATCCTATTTCTTCACAAACAAGATAGGTGCACCCCAAGGTAAAATACTAGGTCGAACAAATCCCTTATCCAACAACTCCCGCAACTGATCCTTCAGTTCCTTCAACTTTATCGAGCCCATCCTATAAGAAGGAATAGAAATGGGCTTGGTGCCCGACTTAACATCAATAATAAAATCAATATCTCGATCTGAAGGTATACTAGGCAAGTCTGTAGGGAACACCTTCATAAACTCAGAAAAAACATGGACAGAATCCAAGAAAGGAGGCAAAACAACACTTGTGTCATGAATATGGGACAAGTAAGATAAACATCCCCTCTCAACCAATTTACAAGCCTGAACATAAGATACGACCCTCTTAGGACCCAAATGAAGTGCACCCTTCCAAGCTATTATTGGCACACCCGACGGAGCTAAAGTCATAGTCTTAGCAAAATAATCTAAAACTGCATGATAAGGAGCCAACCAATCCATACCCAAAATAATATCAAAATCGATCATATCTAACACAAGCAAGTCTATCAAAGTCTTACGCCCGACAAAAGTCATAACACAAGATCGGTATGACCGATCCACCACTAAAGAATCACCTACTGGAGTAGATACAGGAATAGGCGTGGCAAGAGGCTCCCTAACAAAATCATAACCCGAATAAAAATATATAGACACATAAGAGAAAGTCGACCCGGGATCAAATAATATAGATGTAGGTCTGAAACAAACTGGGACAATACCTGTAATCACATCATCAAAAGCCTCTGCCTCAGGTCTGGCTGGTATAGCAGAAGACTATCCACGACTACCAACGGGCTGAGTAGCCCCACAACCACCAACACGGGCTCTACCATCTCTACCTCTTACACCTTTGGTAGAACCCCTACCTCTTACAGCTGAAATAATATTAGCTCTAAACACACAACGAGAACATTTCTTGGACACATAGCCAACCTTATCACACATATAGCAACTTCTATGACCAGTCTCAACAAAATAAAGTACAACTGAGCCCGAACGGTCACCCTGAACTGCTGAACTAGAAGATCCACCAGCTGAACTCTATAAAGTCACCTGCGCTGGCCTACCATGTTATCCACGAGAATCTCTAAAATCTTTGTCTCGAGAGTTCCGACTCCTGAACTTACCAAAATGACGCACCCTCTTGGCGCCTCCCTGAGATACACTAAGAATACCCTATGTCATCTTAGCATGATCCATAATACTCTAAAAAGAATCCCTAATCACAATCATCTGAGATGTAGTCAACTAAAGAGAGACTTCCAAACCCTTTACAAACTTCATATCTAGTCAAACTCAGTGGAAATACTATCAAAGGTTTATCTGGATAGGGCATACAAGCATGCCACATACTCAACAACTATCATGGACCCCTGCTCCAAAAGATCAAACTCATCCCGCATATGATTTCTCAAACTGAAAGGCATAAATCTCTCCAAAAAGGCATCAACAAACTGATCCCATGACTACTCAGGAGCATTAATAAGCCTACAATCGACAAATGATATCCACTAATTTTTCACAGTATCTCTCAACTAATAATGGCATAAACAACACCATTCACGTAGAAAGAGTGAAACACAACTCAGAACACAAGGTATGAAAAAACTTCACATGATAAAGAATGAAATGAGGGAAGTTTCCTAAATACGTACTATAGTCTCTCAAAGATAGATACGGACGTCTACGTACCGATCCACAAGACTCTATTAGACATCCCATTCTTATACCATTGAGACCAATGAAACCTGTCTGCTCTAATACCAATTTGTCACGACCCAAAAAAAAGAGTCATGATGGCACTTGTCGCGGCGTACCTTGATAAGTAAGCCTATCACCCAAACTGATACGAAAAGAAGAAAAGACAGAAACATCCCACGGCAAGGCTTCTAGAATGAATTCGAACCATATAAATAATCATAACAATGCGGAAAGCACTTATACAAAATGCAAATCATGCCCAAAATTAGGTGTCAATAGTGTAAGAACTACTAATACAATCCAAGAGTCAAATACATTGGAAAAATAACCACAAAGGAATAATAATTGTCTCTGAATACTAATAAAGACATAACAACTATAGAAAGATAGAGGTGAACTTCAGACGCATGAATGTCTAACCGCTACCTTAAAAGCTCCAACAATCGCTCGAGTCAATCACGCTGAGGCGCACTCGAGCTAAGACTTGCACCGAAAAGGCGCAGTAGGCATGAGTACGGTCCACTTGTATTCAGTAGGTATCATAGGCCGACCAAGCAAAGTAGTATATAAAGAATACAAAATATACACTAAGGGCACGTCACCTGCAATCAAAAAATATCCCACAACGATAGCCCATACCGCTTGCACTAATAGTTTTAATATATCTTACTTGTATTACAACAGTACACCAAGATATTGAACACAAATATACATTATGTCACATATAAATAGAACAAGAGAGAATATGTAGATACAAGATCATCAAATACAAGTAAATGAAGGTAAGACAAATACATAGATGATAAGTCAATAAGGCAATACAACAAAACATAAACACAATAAAGTAAGTGCAATGTATATGATGATGAAGATGATTGTAATGCACGAGGGCATCGCACAACCTCTGGGATCATCGCACAATCCCCGTATACATCTACGGAGCTAAATTTTCCCGACGTAGGACCCATAGGAGGTTTATCAACCAATATACAATCCACATATCTCATATCTTCTTTCTGGCATATCCCTCGGAAAGGGTTTTATAAGTGGTACAATATTTTCTTAAAAAGGTGTTGCTAGTGTTACTCAGATGTTGCCACGGTGGTACCAATGTTTTATGAATGAGTATGATATAAAGATGTAATTCTCACGACCAATCACAATGAGTATTTTCACAACCAATCACATGATATATTTCCACAACCAACCATAATGATACATTCCCACAACCACATGAGCCAATATCCACTTATTATTTTTATTCCGTCCATCAATTTCCACATGTCTCATATGCCAATAAAGTATGAATATAATCACAATACACCAATGGTACCACATTAAACAACACAATACAATTATTCACATGTATTCAAGGCTATCAATATCACACAGGACCCCACACGGTCAAACATATCATATAATATTTTAATTTCGACAATTACATCACATATAGGCCTCCACACGGGAACAACACATAGATAGCCATTTTTCATGATTAGTTCCCACCCTTAACATGCATTTTGTACCATCATTTACTACCCAGCCCAGTCTGAAGAGTTAAGCCATAACCTACCTTGAAGCCAAAATTGATTTGCTACACTTGAACCCACGACCTTATTTTTCATGAATAATCCCAAAATCCACTAAAAACATCAAATATGAAATCTACATGTCAATACAAAACCTATGACACCCATATTGACTACTTTTAATTCGGGGTCAAAACAGACCCCCAAAATGGATTTCCAAAAAAAGAAGGGCAAAATCAAAACTTTACTTTAAAAATATGTTTCCCATATTTTTAGGAACCTACAGCTGAAAACCCAAGTTAAATTGAGTAAAAAATGGAGTTCAAATTGAAGAAAAGCTATTTTTGAGCTTTACCGGGTAAAATCTATGAAATCTGGGTTAAAATTAAGAATCAGAGTTGTTTTGAAGGTTAAATTGATGAAAAACTAGTAATTATAAGATTAAAATATTATTCAAGTGAAAGAAGTAAAATTTGGGTTTAATATCATGCCCTAAGATGTTTGGAGTTTTGAGAAATTTATCAAGAAATTACTAAAAAGAGGGGTGAATTCTTACCTTAAATTCGTAATAAAATCAAGAAAAAGATGTTAATCTAACTTCCCAAGCTCTCACAAGCTTCACTTTTAAGCTCTCAAACTATTTAGGGTTAAACTCTCAAGAGGCAAGATGAAAAATAAACAAAATAGGCCAAAAAGAGGTGAAAAAGTTGTTTATATTGCAGAAAATCTGCAATATAACTGCTGGTTTTTTTCTTCTCAAGTCGAAACAGATTTCGACAGGGTGCCCGGAATTCATTCGTAGTTCGATATACACAAACGAACAATGCAACCATACTAAATTTGATGTTTTGGACGCGATTGCGATTTCAGATTTTCAAAAAAATATCGTTTTTACAAAGTTGACCTCCGAAATCCAAAATTATAATTTTCCAAACTGAGGGTCGAAATGAGATTTAAAAACCGTAAAATCATACCAAATATGCTTACACCCTAAAATCGATATTCCGAATCTGCTGGTAAAGTTGAATTTTTCATCCGAGGTCATTTTGATCAAATGTGGGTCCCACACCCATATTTCTAATTTTCTAACTTTCCGACCAATAGGTCGAAATGAGCTCGGATGCATCGGGACCTGAACCAGAGGTCCACCTAGCCTAAAATCAATAATTCGAATCTGTTGGCGCAGTCCGTTTTACCATCCATCGTACGGATCAAAAGATATCCACATAATTCCAAAATAAGGCTCTCAAAACCATCAAAAACCACAATATTGCATAAATGATACCAAAATGCATCAAAAATCTTGTCAATCACTCCCACACCCCAGAAATATCATAATGCAACTATGGGGAGGGGTAAAATAGTCAAATCACATAAAATCACAATTTCACATATTTCATCAAATTTTCAGGTCGTTACATGAGCATAGTATATGGTCTTCTCAAGTGCAGGAACAAGTACATAGGGGATGATAAAGATTCAAAGGAGGGGGGAAAAAGATGGATGAAATCTGGATCAACTACTGTGGCATGCCAGTTTGTTTTGGCTTGAAAGAGTTTTCCATAGTGACGGGCTAGAGATGGAATCGTCCAGAAGAATCTCTCGCCAAAGAAACACCATGCAAAAGGTCCAAGGCAAACAGGACAACCATACCACCACCATCAAATAGTGGTAAGGCATTGTCCCAGCGACCACCTACCAAAACCAAACCACCTACCAAAACTAACAAACGCAAGGAAAAAATAGATGGTTGTTGGACATTGCTGGACGTGGGTGCAAAGCCAATAATTTGATAAAACATCTCAAGAATAAAACCATACCAAAGAAATATAGGGAGCAGTTGTGCTTAGTTTGGTTTGTCCATTCCGTTATATTGGCAAAAAACGTCAACAAAGTCATAGAAGATGATTTGTTATAGCTTGCTGAGGATTTTGAGAAATTCAATATTTATACCTGGGGATATGACAGCTACTACTTGACTGTCAAATATTTATTGACAAAGCTATCCCCAAAGATGATCACATTATACGGCTTTCCTTAGGCTTTCATGGTAAATTTAATCACTATTTTTTCACCCATCCATTAATATATATTGAATAATTATCATGACTTTTTTTGCTTGTCTCCTGTTTATATTTTTTAGGCTTGGACATTTGAAGTCATTCCTCACCTCCGAAAGCAGGTCAAGGAATACCTGGATGAGATTTTTTATCCAAGGATCCTCAAGTGGTTGGCTGCAAAGAGCAACATAAGAATTAAAGAGGCTGATCTCTTTAACCCTCCGGATGATGTAGAACGTCTTCTTTCAAGTAAAATAATTCGACTCAAAGAAAGATATTAAAATAGATGTGCCATCTGTTGCGATAGATAGGTTGTCTGTTGCAACAGATTACCCGTCTACTATAACTGGTGCAACAGATGGGTAATCTGTTGCGACAGATGATCCATATTTCACAACATATTAACCATCTATTGCTTTGGTTCTCTGGACCCAACTCAACAGATTACCCATCTATTACAAATCATGCAACAGATGGGTAATCTGATGCAATATATTGTTAATCTATTATAACATACAGATTAGCTGTTGCGACAAATAGATCATCTGTTGCATAAGTTTCGTCCACTGTAACTTGTACAATATATGGGTAATCTATTGCAACAGATGATTCATATTTCGTATCAGATTACCTATCTATTGCTTTAGTTCTCTGAACCCGACTCAACAGATTACCCATCTACTATAAATTATGCAATAGATGGGTAATCTGATGCAACATATTGTTAATTTGTTATGAAAGAAAGATCAATTGTTGTGATAGAAAGATCATTTATTACATAAGTTGTTTGTGTTAACATGTAACCCAACTGATTGCAAATTATTATATGATTTAAATATATCTGTCTTTTTATATAGTTTATGCATCCATGGATCGTTCCTACTGAGCAGGAGTTGGGGATGACTTCTTTTATTACTCTAGGTCTTGTTGATACAATAGCAGACCCAACGGTGGAGTTAATAAAGAAGGAATTGGTTGAAGCAACAACCATAAAAAGAGTAGTTAGGCGAGGTCAGCCTAATGTTGAGCCTCTTCATGACCAACCTACTGCAACAAATCCGAGTGCTTCTTCTAGGGGTGTTGCCGGTGGAGTTGTTGATGTTGGTGGCAGGCATGCTGATGCTGCTACCAGTCGTGATATTAAGCATGTTGATGATCAATAAAAAATAAATATGTTTGAAAACACCCCTTTTACAGGTCCCTCTCACAATTACACAAGTCCCTCAAACCCTTACACCAGTCCCTCGCACCCCTCTTCTCCCTTATTTTCTCATTGAAAATGTGAAAAGTGCAAGGACAGCCAGGATAAACTCTTTGAAAAAGTAGAGAATATCGCTAAAGCTGTTGAGGGATTAAAATCCAAGAGGGGTGTCAGATCATTCAAAAAGGTAAGGAAGCCATACACTCCTACAGTGGTGGTTGGGAGGAAGAAAAGAGAAATTAGTCAAGTACTCTCCAATCAAAAATCCCAAAGAATTACAACTCCTCGCTCTCCAAAAGCTGTTGAAGTTTAGGGGCCATTCAAGAAGGTGGACATACACGCAGAACTTGGCGCCAAAGAGAAGAAGGATCTGCGACAGTCCAAGAATACCAAGCAAGGCAAACAAGATTACCCCATCCATACATTTTCCTCCCAAAACTTCAGAAGTATGAAAGATATGCGTACGCAGTATGTAGATAGGGTAAGTTTATTTTTCCTAACCTAGCCTTCTAATCTACTCTACGAAGAAAAAGCTACACAACAGATGTATTATCTGTTGTAATATATGTGAATTTTGGTGTAACTTGTGGTGGTTCTGTTGCAACATATTACCCAACTCTTGCATAATTTACGTTAGATGAGTAATCTGTGAATAGATTCAGAGAACCCTCTATAACAGATTGACCATCCATTGCATCTTTCCACTATGTTTTCCTTTTTTACAATTACTAACCTATTTAAAAATTAACTTCTTATATCACAGTATGTTGAAGAAATTCTCTGCCTCATAAGGGGCAGGCAATTAGCGTACCCTGAATCTTATGATGTTGCCGATAGGATAATGGACCTCGACTTTTACAAAAATCTCAAGGATAGGTACGATAATCTCAGTAAGCTAGCGTCAACTCTCGATGGCACGGGATTTGATTCATTACTTTCTAGTTTCCAATGGGATGAAGAAATGATAAAATATGTTAGAAGAGAGAGGCCAAATCCACATGAAAAGAGCTGAACCGAGTCAAAGAGGATTGCTAGAGTCATGAACATGGACGACATACATTATTAGGTTGTTGAGATACTACTTAAGGAGGGAAAGATCAAGGTTTATGACTGCAACTTACCTGCCTTGGACGAGGCTAATTTTTTTACCCATATGCAGCCACTGTTGGAGTTGTTCCCCATCTTGTTGAGGCAAAGTAAACTGATGGATCGTTTGCCAACGGAAGTGTTGATGAAGCAACCATAGGATTTGAAAGGTTGAAACAAGGACATGGATCTTTCAAAAAATGAAACTGCTTCCGCGTGTGGGTCGCACGCACTTGCACATATCGAATATTTACTGACCGGCATAGAAATGGCTGAGCCAGTGACCTTTCTGTGCGACAACGTTGTGGAAAACATACAAGAGGTCTGGGATTATGGGGTACTAAGTGGACGCTTGGATCCTGTGTATAAAGAAGAGCCTGTGAAATAACAATTTTTTTATTTCAAGTCACTTCACTTTACATTCTTCACATACATGTAGTGGCAATTTTTTCGTCTGATGAAAGTTGAATTTTTTATAATGCAACAGATTGTCCATTTTTTGTAAAATGTATTCTATATGTTCTGAAGGATAATTTATCTGTTGCAATAGGTTGGTCATCTATTATATTATGTTGATGTTTCTATCTAAGTCTTATCTGTTGCAATAATGGGAAGACCTGATTGATAATTTCCTATAGATTGATAATTTCCTATAGATGACCTACATCTTGCAACATATGTCTAAATCTGTTTGATATTTTTCAACAATTAAGCTTGAATATCCATGTGCTCAACAACAGCAAACCAGTAGCAAACACAAATACACTACCATGAAAATTTCAGCAATTAGGCTTGAATATCCATGTGCCCAACAACACCAAACCAGCAGCAATAATTCCAATAGTGTAGTATCTTCTTGCTCGATTTTGTTTCTCTTCAAAAGCCTTGACTTTCTTCAACAAACCCCACATTACACAATTTGCTTGTGAAGGGTGTCGTTCTTCATACCAATCAAAGTAACCACATCCACCCAACTTCTACAAAAACAAGACCACAATTTCAAAATAATTACAAGTTAATAATTAATCAACTAATTAAATAAAAAAAATATTACCTTTGAAATCTTACAAGTAAAAAACCTACGACCTAGATTTTGTTGAGTCCAAGAAGTTTTCAATAGAGCTTCATTACCACACTTAAAATATCAAAAATCTTTATCACAAAAAATATTGGAAGATGAGCTCAGCAGTGTCAACCTCAGTTGGAAAAATGAAAAAAAAAATGCAGAAAAAACAAATACAAATAATTTGAAGAATTTGGATAGAGAAAAAAAAGATGAAGAAGAAGAAGATTTGGGAATTTAGGGTTGACTTTTAGGAAGAAAATTAATATGTAAGATAATGGGGGGAATTAATCATTGGGGGCTAAATCAGACGCCAAGTCAACAAAAATATGGGTTCAACAAGCCTTGGCTATGTGAATTACATGCGAGCTTCCAACAGGGAAAAAAGTGTCAAGCTGACACATTTGATGCCTATTTTATTCTAGGCGTTTAAAATGAACACTGTCTACTTGATGCCTATTTTATTTTAGGTGTTTAAAATAAATACTGTCGATGGGTTTCGCCCTTTTTATTTTAAGTCACTTCACTTTACATGTAGTGGCAATTTTTTATGTCTAATGAAAGTTGAATTTTTATAATGCAACAGATTGTCCATCTGTTGTAACAGATATTCTACCTATTCTGACATATAGTTTATCTGTTGCAATATGTTGGTCATCTGTTGCATTATGTCGATGTTTCTATCTAAGTCTATCTGTTACAACAGTGGGAAGACTTGTTTGATAATTTCCAATAGATTACCTACCTATTACAATATATGTATAAATCTATTTGATATTTTCCAACTGATATGTCGTCTGTTGCAACAGATACCTTATCTGTTGCAATATTTGAATCTAGTATTTTATTTTAATTAATAATTTCAAATCTAAGGATAAAATAAAATTTAGAGACAAAATAAAATAAATCAAAGCCTTCAAAAATTACATGAAATAAATTAATAAATAAACAAAATATAAAAAAATTGTTATGGGTACCGATCTCAACAAATAAATCAGTAATTTAGTTTTGATGTCAAGAACTCCTAAGGATGGGTGAGGTTATTACTTTGACAGACTCAAGTTATAAATATCTACTCAATATGGACAAGTTGTTCTTCATCCGGTGCTATGAAATTCAACTTTGGTGGTCGTGGATCTTTAATGTCGCTAGGGTATCGTTTCTATGCTTTCTGTTCTTCATATTTCCATAAAAAGAGTAGCATAGTGTCAATGATGGTCAGCAATAGCTTCTACAGTGACATCCCCAGAATTGGTCAATGCTAATCACGGAGAAACAAAAAAATGAAAAAGGATAATCATCTATTTTAGCAAATCAAATAGGTCTTCCTCCTGTTTTAAATTGTCCCAAACAGATTATATTTTTGTTGCAACAGATGGATCAACTGTTGGAAAAAATTCTAACATAAGGAAAACCTGTATGATAATTTACAACAGATGAACCATTTGTTGCAACATATGACTTATCTGTTTGGAAAAACTGAAACGGTAAGAAGTCTTGATTTAATTTGTACCAACAGATGACCCATCCATTGCAGCAGATTTGTTGGTACAAATAAAAGCGGTACATAGAGCTGTTTGATTTGCTAAAATAAATGAGACATATATTGCAACAGATACTGTATCTGATGCAACAGGTTAGTAAATTGTTGCAACAAATGTATATATCTATTTGATCATTTTTAGCAGATGTGTCATCTGTTGAAATAGATATGTGTCTATTTGTTAGTTGGAACAAATGATATATATTCACCTTCTTCAGCTCGTGTTGCACTCTTTCGGCCATTGTACTTTGCTCAATAGTGCAACATACAAATATAGGAGTTGCAATTATGCTTTTTTGGATGCTTGATAATGCCTTGGAAATTACTTTCCTTCTCCTCTTAGACTTAATATCTAATAGAGTGGATGGATATAACATCCTCTTTGATGGAATGACACCCCTCTTAGATGGCAATTCCTTTACAGAAGCAGTTAATGCATTAGTAGCATTAATCATTATATCATGTTTTGCCTTGCAGCCTTGACATTTGCATACAGAACATTCGCTAGGAGAGGAAAAATCTGTATAACCAATATGATCATAGTCATAATGGTTTATTTTAGAAAATGTAAGAGGAGCATCATTAGCACTAACGGTAGCACCACTACCACTACCAACAACTCCATCACCATAAAGACCATCAACAACAACAATCCCACCATCCAAAATTATTTTTCTTGTGATGTTTGTTGCTCCAAACAGTTCCATGTTTATTCTGTCAATGAATTTAGTGTCCGATAAAGTTTGTACAGACCGTAAAGTAAGAAAAAATGGCATCTTCAACTCTCGATTGGTCGAAACAAGCAATGGTTGCACAATCTAACATATATCATTACATATATTAGAATGATGATTAGATCATTCAAAAAAATTATTAATTAAAACAAAAACTTAATTATAATTATACTTACTGCATCCTTCGTGGGGTTGAAAAGATCAAGAAATTTTGCATTTTTATCAGTTTTGGCCAACAACTATCTCAAGATTCTTGGACAGAAAACTTCTTCCTGGTAGTTCACTTGTTGTCTCAAATAAGGAATGGCTTCAAATGCCCAAGCCTATAAAATAACACTAATAAATCAAAACCATTATTGAATAAAAAAATGAATCATATCATAATAAAAAATACATTTACCATGAAAGCCCATAAAAAGCCATATAAGTTGACTGTCTTTGGTGTTAACGGAGTCAACAAATATTTGACAGTCATTTTGAAGCTTTCATAACCCCAAGGATAGCTATTAAATATCTCAAAATCCTCAGAGACCTTTATGAAACCAATGTTTATGTTGTTTTTAATGTCTCTCGCCCAAAGAATATTATGTACAAACCAAATCAAGCATAATGATTGCTTGTACTTCTTTGAAATTCTTTTACCTTTCAATGCTTCTATAATATTTTTGTTTTTGAAGCTTAGACCAACAATGGACACCAGGTCATCATGATCACTCAACTTTCCTTTGCCTTTTTGGGGTATGTGGGTTGCTTTTTTGGGTTAGAATAGGTATAACTTGAGAAGGAGGTTAACATTTTAGTCCAGTAACTATGGCAAACTCCTTCCAACCAAAATAAATAGGCATGCCATAGTAATTTATCCACACCTCATCCATCTTATCTTTATTTTCATACATAAACCTACACTTGAGAAGATTATATACCATTTTCAATTGGAAACGAACACTGTTGTCCTCCGGCAAATCAGGATATTGCCCAAAGCAGCTGTCCCTAAAATAAGCATCTAATTTTTGTTCTCGAAGTATTTTTTGAAGGCATCAAAAGATTTTCCCATGGATGAATTAATCATGAAATCACCCGTTAAATCTGTGGCACCATCGCACTGCATTCTCATAGGATAATGATCAATGCTGGAGGTTTTGACCAACTCTTCAGTGGAAGGGCTATTAGCATTTGGATCTTCTCTTTTGAAACATTCCTCTTCTCTGTATTCATCATATTCTGCTCCTAATTGAGATAACGTTTGTAAAGCAACCTCATAGAGTGGTGGATGTAGCCTAGCTGCTTAACTTGTTTCTTTACTTGGACTTGATTTGGTTTCTGTTCTTTTGGGAGTCAGATTATCTAAAATTAACAGAAACATAAAATAAATTATAGTTGATTAATTCATCACTAAAAAGGGATAATAGTAAATCTAATATGCAAAATAGTAAAATAACAGTTCCAACAGAACACACATCTGTTGTACTAGGTAGGTTATCTGTTGCACCAAAAAACCAACCTGTTAAAATGTATGAGTAATCTTTTGCAATAATACAAAATATATCACTCATCTGTTGAGACAAATAAATAGTCTGTACAATAGATCACACATCTATTGCAACATATGAGTGATATGTTGGAACAGTTATTAACAGTCAATATTATTTAGATTTCTTCCAACAAAAGGGTCATCTATCACGACAGATAAATGATCAGTTTAAAAAATCAAGTCTTGGATATGTCCTGTTGGAATAGTTGATAGGATTTTATCTAACAGAAGGTTCATGTGTTGCATCAGATGATTAATCTATTTCATTAGATTTTTAATTCAATGGTTCTTCTGTTACATTAGATGGTTAATCTATTCCATCAGATTTTTAATCTGATGGTTCCTCTGTTATATCCGATACATCTGTTGTATCAGATGGTCAATCTGTTGCAACATATGGTTAATTTTTTGCATTATATGTTTAATCTGTTGCATCATATGGTTAATTTGTTGCATTAAATTTTTAATCTGATGGTTCCTCTATTGCATTCAATGGTTAATCTGTTGCATCAGACTTTTAATCCGATGGTTCCTCTGTTGCATCAGATGGTTAATTTGTTGCATTATATGCTAAATTTGTTGCGTTATATGATTAATCTATTGCACAAAAAAGTGTAGCATGATTTTGTTCAATAGAACAACAACAATATCACTATTTTTATCAAGAACAAGAACAAATCAACCCAACAATGGGTGCAACATGAAAAACACCAACATCGTTATTTTTATTTTTGAAAATATTAATCAAGTCCACAATTAACTTAATCAAGTTTTCTAATTATGTTTGACCCTTTTAATTGGTCCATGTCACCTATCCTTCATTCAAGACTTAAATGACACCTTTCCTTTAATTTAACCTACTAAGTTTCCTAATACTCGTGCATTGCTTTTATGATGTTATGTTTAGAGCCAGTCGCGAGTAGACGAATCCATATGCGAGGTAGCATATTGCTTCTTTCCTATTTTGGTAAGCCCATTTTGAGATAATGTGTAACAAATTACATTTCCATTTCTTTGTGTATATTATAGGTTAATTTTATAACTTTTTTTATTTATTAGTAGTGTCACAGGGCTTCATAGATAAGTTACGTAATATTTTGCATGACAGATTACTAAATAGCCCATTACTAAATAGCTTTAAGAATGGCATATTTTAATTTAAATGATGTTCACTTTGTTAGGGTTTTTTTCCTGATTTTCTTACCAAATTTAAGTTTTATTTTTTTAGAAGGAAAATAAAAGTAATACCATAATTACTTTTACTTTTTCTAAAAAGGAAAATATAAAACTTTTCCATATTTGGCAAACCTCTTTCTTAAAGGAAAGATTTTGGACATCTATAAATAGAAGACTCCTCTTCTCATATCATAACACAGTAGCATCCACAATGTAGTCCTCAAAAGAGTCTGGTTTAGGGGGAGATTTCTCCCAATAGGTTTTATACCTTTTTCAATATTAGTTTATTAGTTTATAATAAGTAGGCCGTTTGACAAAATCATATCAATAATATGTTTTTTAGTATGTTTTTCTTTGTTGTCTGAATTATCACCACGATGGTTTGCAATTAATAGCTTTCGCATGACGCCATCTCGATTTCGAACCATACAAGTGGTATTATAGCCTACGATTCAAAGATTTAGTGGTTTGGTAAAACAAAGTTGAAGACAAGTTTAAGGCGGTTCTAATCAATTTACAACTAATTTGATGATAATGAAGATTTTTTATCCAACTACATATGGAGAAGAAGTTTTAAGCATATTTCAACATTTCTATTGCTGCATCTTTAAGAATAAAAATAAAATATTTATTTTTAACCCACTTTTAATCATAATATTTAAATCTTATTTTTAACCATGGAAAGCAGCAGTGATGAAGATTATGTAAAGAACGAAGATCATGCACACGAAGAAGGTGGATCACATTATGTCAAGAAAATCAAGCCAAAAAGGGGAGATTTGTTAGGATTTTTGCCCTGATTTTTTTACCAAATTTACGTTTTATTTTTTTAGAAGAAAAATAAAAGTAATACCATAATTACTTTTACTTTTCGTAAAAAGGAAAATATAAATCTTTTCCATATTTGGCAAACCTCTTTCTTGAAGGAAAGATTTTAGATATTTATAAATAGAAGACTCCCCTTCTCATACCAAAACACAGTAGCATACACAATGTAGTCCTCAAAAAAGTCTGGTTTAGGGGGAGATTTATCCCAATAGGTTCTATACTTTTTCAATATTAGTTTATTAATTTATAATATGTAGGTTGTTTGACCAAATCATATCAATAATATATTTTTTAGTGTTTTTCTTTGTCATCTGAATTATCACCACGATGGTTTGCAACTAAAAGCTTCCGCATGATGTCATCTCAATTTAAAACCCAACACACTTTTCCTTTGTCCATTTCATACCATCATTGATTAAATGAAACATTGTACATGAACACAGATGGCGGGAATTTTATATTAAATCAATTCTCTTAGTGCAAATTGACAGGCACCAGATGTCATGTCTCAATCCACTTAGAGTGAGACATATAAAGTGTACATTGTGAATTATGAGTTGAGAATAAATTCTTAAATGTATATCTAATTTTTTTTGTGTTTTTTTTCACATGCAATACATATATATTGTTAGAGTGGATAAAAGTCCGACATTATTGAGCAATTTTTCCTTCATGATCTAGTTTTAGGTATTGAGTTAAGAGGGTGCTTGGATAAGCTTAAAAGTTGGTCAAAATGGCTTTTAAGCCATTTTTTACTTTTGGGAGTGTTTGGCAATTTTAAAAATTGCTTAAAAGCTAAAAGTAACCCATTTCCTACTCTTTTTTTTGGCTTATAAGCCATTATAAGTTGACCAAGTAAAAGTCATTTGTATCCCTTATAATTGTCTCTTATTTCAGGATTACCCTCTTGTAGCCCTAATTCTCTTTCACTACAACACACTTCTTTTTGCTTTCAAAAATAATGCCCTGTTCTCTCTCAACGCTGTTGTTTTCTCTAAAATTGTTGTATTTCCTTCAAGATTCTATGGTAAGTACTGTTGATCAGTACTTGTTTTCAATCTTTGATATGCTAGTATTAGTGTATTACTAATTGAGTTAGGAGTGTAATATATACTTATTTTTTAGGATTGAGCATTTGGCTGAAACAAAAATGATCTCTTTTGACCAGTTATGACTATAAAACTAACATTTACAATCTTTCCTTCAATCCTTGTCTCTTCTATCTCTATCATTTTATCTACTGGCCTCTCTATCAGTACAAAATGATTTGTCTAACACCATATATACCCAATTAAACTTCAGTCTTGTACAGTGTTCCAAGTATTTCTATACAACCATAAATGCAAAAGAATTTTGTTCTATGATATCACCTAAAAGATAATTAGAGGTCCATAAAAGTGGGATTAGTAACTTCAAAAATAAGGCAAATTACATGTTACAACAGGTTAAAGTACATTTATCGTGTAAGTGTTCTTTTTAAGAAAAAAAATCCAGTGTAGGTAAGATAATTTGACTTTTATCATTATAAAAAGATTGGTATTTTATTTTTGCAACTAAGGGTGTGACCGAGTGGTGAATAAAGTGAGTTTAAAATCAAAAGGTCTTGGTTCAAATTCTAGTGGAGGTTGTTCCCATCTGTCCAAGCCTTGGTGGACAGATCGAGTTACCCGAGATTTAGGAAGCAACGGGTATATGCACCTTGTGAAATTAGAAGATGTGCATGCAAGTTGACTCAAAAACCATCATTATAATGAATAAAGATTGTTATTATTGTCGTAGGGAATTATATAATAGGAATTATCTAAGTAGTTTGTGGCAAACATGAGGTCATACTTGTCTTCAGAAAACTCTAACTTCTGTGAAAATTTGCCCGCATTATTTCTGCATATGACAAAAATTGGGATCAAGTATCATCAATCAGTTATTATAACAGAGAGACACTTGCAAACTTAAAAGCAATCATAACAGAAGAAAAAATACACAAGGACAATTGAGTAGAAACTAAAGACATACATGAGAATGTGAAGAGTCAATTCTAAAGACAAGAATTATGCACAAAATCTTTGAATGGAAGCAAATGAACTCAAATCAATCTCAAATAATATAATGTCAGCACATGGAGTCTGCTTTTTCATGGCTTCCTTTAGTATGGTTGTCTTCTTCAAGTCTCTTGCAGGAATAACTAATCTTATACCCCTCTTTGTTCTCATGTGCTGTATAGATATTGAACAGAAGAGGGTCATGAATTTATTCTACGCTAATTTTATTTCTTATTCTTATAATATTTTTTTTCCTACATTTTTATTATATGTTTGTTCTTACTGCTCATCTTATTCACTCACATCTTCAGATCATTTATATTCCATCATGTCGAAAACTAGTTTGGTACGAAGTAACGCTAAGTGGAACGATGATGATCATATTTCTTTAATAGAGGTATGTGAAATAAAAATTAGAAAAGAAAATAGACCGAACTCTTATTTAAATAAAGATGGATGGAAAAATATGGTTGAGGAGTTCAATAGGAAGACAGGAAGAAACTATACTAGAAAACAATTGAAAAATAAGTGGGATAACATGAAATAGTACTGGCTTTTTTTAAGCAGATGATGAGAGAGAATATAGGTTTAGGTTGGGATGCCACAAAAAATACAATCATTGCAGATGGCGATTGGTGGGAGAAAAATATTAAGGTACATCTCTCGCATTATTCTATATTTCTTTATTATTTCTCTCATTATTTAATTTACTTAAGTAGTTTTTTTGTTTTTTTCGTTTCAGATAGATTATCGATATAGGAGGTTTAGTAATATGGATCTTTCTCTCATATGTTATCGCTATGATGCATTATTTTTTTATATTATTGCTACAGAGAAAAGAGCACGCACCACGAATCAAGAATAAATTTTTGGAATTGAAGTAGATTTGGACAAAGAAAAAACAAATGATGTTGATGATTTTGACATAAAACACTTCATTAATCTCAATGATGAAGGAAGTGATGAAAGTGATGACCTACATGATATGGATTATATTATGTTTCCCAAACCATCATTAAAAATACAACTTTCAACTGATGATATTGAAACTAGCAGTCGAGTGAAAAAGAGTAAGACAAAATCTGTTAGAGAGAAACTACACTCTATAGTTGAGTTAATGTCAAGCAAAAGTACTAATACATCTCATGCAGTAGAGGATCCCACCATTGATAAGTGTATGGACTTTTTGGAAAGTATTCCTAAAATTGTTATCCCATCTGAAATCTACAACTAAGCAGTGAACTTGTTTCTAAAGAAGGTCGTCCATCAAATATTTCTTAAGATGACTACTGATGAAGCTCGAAAGTATTGGTTGACATATAACTATGAGTTATACCTCTTTAAGAAAATGTGAAGGATATATTCGTTTGATTTTAGTATTTTTGTTGTTTAATGTTTGATATTATGGTTGACGCGTGAACTTTATACGCTATGGTTGTATGTTTAAAACCCTTCTAAAGTAAGTTGAATTTATATGTATTGTTGTATGTGTGTGTATTTTATACATATGTATGTTTTGTTGATTTTCACTTACTAGATGAAGAGTATGCAATGAGATATGAATTGCATAGATTCGTAGTGCATCTTATAAATTAAAATATGTTGATGTACCATACTCTACTAAATGAGGATTATGGGATTTTTTCGCTCCCACACTCTACTGATATGAGTCATTTTTTATTTTCAGTTAAATGGGGAGTTTGGATATTAGCATATCTCCTGATTTAAGTGACTTATTAGATAGATGAAGAAGATGAAGAATTGGAAAAAGTTTGCAGAGGGAAAGACAAAGAGTGGATGACTTTGTGTCAACTAGCAAGTAAATATATTTTGAGGTATTGCAAAATGTACTTATGTAAGGAACTTTTCCGTACATCAACACGCTCCGGACATATATTTATTCAAGAGATATTACGAGAAAATGAAATCTGTTATGAAAATTTTTGATTGAAGAAAGCGGCGTTTATTGACTTATCCAATGACTTAACCAAAAAATATGGGTTTAAACCCACTCATGAAATTTCTACACACGAAATGTTAGGCATGTTTTTGATGATTTATGCACATGGAGTGAAAAATCGAATGATACAAGATATTTTTCAACATTCTGGAGGGACGGTTCATAGACATTTTCATAGTGTTTTAAACACTGTTTCTAAGCTTGCAAGAGATATCATTAGACCACATTTAAATTATAATGATGGTGTAGGAGCTCACAAGTCATGTAACGAGCGATATTTACCTTTCTTTAAAGTAAGTTGCACTTTTTCCAAATATATACTTTATTATACTTAATATTTAATTTCTCTCATGATTATTTTCTTAAGTTAAATTTATATATGTATATACTTGTAGGATTACATTGGGCACTTGATGACACACATGTTAAAGCTAGATTGTCGCAAGGTCAAGAAATTCCATATATTAATGGTAAAAGTTATTCAACTCAAAATATTCTTGTCGCTGTAGATTTTAACATGTGTTTATATTTGCATTGGCTGGGTGTGAAGGATCGGCTCATGATAGTCGTATATTTCGTGAAGCTCTTCGTAGAAAAGAACTCAACTTTTCACATCCATCAGAAAATAAATATTATCTAGTTGATTTTGGATATTCACACATGAAGGAATACATGGCTCCTTACAGAGGAGATAATGTGAGGTATCACCTTTCTGACTTTCGACGTGGTGCAACACGACAATTGCGGGAGCCAAGGGGGCACATTAAAAAATTTAATAATTTACATTCTTCTTGTAAAAACATAGTAGAGTGCACATTTGGTGTTTGAAAAGTGGGGTGATCTATTTTGCGAGACATGCCTTACTATAACATTGACACCCAAAGGGATATTGTAATTGTTACTATGACCATTCATAATTACATTAGAAAGAAATGCAATGTGGATAATGCATTTCAAACGGCTGAGAATGAAAGATATATTCCATTGATTGATTTTTATATAGGCACAACTTCAACGGCTAACAATATAAATGGCGAAAAGGTGAGTGAGGAAAGTAATGTGCATTGGGTGGAACTTCGTGATATGATTGCTAATGATATTTGTAATGCTTAATGCTTGTATTAATTGAACATTTCCACTTTTTGTATTTATGACAAACTTAACTCTAGCCATATTAGTGCCTCTTTTGTATGAAACTTCTAATTTATGAAATATGATTTTTATGTATTATTCTCCTTCTTTAATATATTCTTTTTTAATTTGGACAATTATTATTATACAGCATATGAATTTCTCTAAGAAAAAAAACAACTCACCAACTAAAATATATGGAGAACACTCAATGAAGATATACAACTTCATGAATGATTAGTGAACAATCTATGTATATTATGGTAGGGGTTTTGTCCTAATTTTCTTACCAAATATAAGTTTTATTTTTCTTAGAAGAAAAATAAAAGTATTATCATAATTACTTTTACTTTTCCTGAAAGAAAAATATAAAATGTTTCCATATTTGGCTAACCTCTTTCTATGAGGAAAGGTTTTGAAACTCTATAAATAGAAGACTCTCATTTCTCATACAATAACACAGTAGCATCCACAATATAGTCATTAAAAGAGTCTGGTTTAGGGGGATATTTCTCTCATAGGTTTATGTTTTTCAATATTAGTTTTATATGTAGGCCAATTGGCCAAATAATAGAATAATATTAAGTTTTTAGTATTGTTTTATCTGTCTTCTGAATTGTCACCACAATGATTTGCAACTAATAGCTTCCGCATAACGCCCTCTCAATTTTGAACCCAACAAGTGGTATCAGAGCCTACGGTTCAAAGATCCAGTCGTTTGGTAAAATGAGGTTGAAGACAAGTCCAAGGAGGTTATAATCAATTTGTAATCAATTGGATGATAATGAAGATTTTTGTCCAACTACAGATGGAGAACACGTTTCAACCATATTTTTAACATTCTTGTTGCTGCATCTTTAAAAATAAAAACAAAATATTAATTTTTAACCTATTTTTAATCATGATATTTTAAACTTTATTTTTAACCATGGAAAGCAGCAATTATGAAGATTATATCAAGAACGGAGTTCATGCATGTGATGTGAAGAAGGCGAATCAATTGAAGAAAATCAAGTCAAAAGGGGGAGATTTGTTAGGGTTTTTTCCCTGATTTTCTAACCAAATTTAAGTTTTATTTTTCTTAGAAGGAAAATAAAAGTAATATCATAATTACTTTTACTTTTCCTGAAAAGAAAATATAAAACTTTTCATATTTGGGTAATCTCTTTCTAAGAGGAAATGTTTTGGAACTCTATAAATAGAAGACTTTCCCTTCTCATACAATAACACAATAGCATCCACAATGTAGTCGTTAAAAGAGTCTGGTTTAGAAGGCGATTTATCCCATAGGTTTATGTTTTTCAATATTAGTTTTATATGTAGGTCAATTGGCCAAATAATATAATAATATTAAGTTTTTAGTATTATTTTATGTGTCATCTGAATTGTCACCACAATAGTTTGCAACTAATAGCTTTTGCATGACGCCCTCTCGGTTTTGAACCCAACATATTTGACGATGCAACATTCATATTCGATAATATTTTAATAGTGACATAGTTATTACTCAATCAACGAGTAATATATTTTTTAATTAAGAGTCATTTTATCAAACAAATAGTATCATTTGTGACCAACTATTGATTCTATTTTAATGTAATTATAATGATTAGTAATATATATATATTGCTTGATGATTTAAACTCTTTTGACCTGTAACTCCCCGAATCTGGTACTCAGAACGCTACACGATGCTCATGACCCTGAAAGATCACAAGTTAACTCATGACTGATATCTGTACCTGTATACTGCATAATATACCATAAAATATGGAAACATGAACTGAAAGACCATAAGATTCAAAACTAGTGCATAACTGAAAAATATGGTATAACAATACCAAAACAACTGAGATAATTATCTGAACATACTGTAGTCTGAAAGCCTCTAAACTGTCTGAATAAGGAGTTGATGGGATATGTCCCCAACTAACTCCAACTACTGAAATAAACTAAAAACTGAAATAGTAATGTGATCATCATGTCCTCGAAGGATGAGGACTCACTGCTAACTCTGATCGCTGAACTGGGATGCTACTGGTTCTCTGAGCTCGTGCTTTTAAACCTATGGTATAAGACACCATAGCATAAATGTGTCAGTACTTTGAATGTACTGGTATGCAAGTGAGGTAGGCTGAATGCAATAGGTTCATATGCATGAACAATACTAACTGACTAACTAACATGAACGTGAGAATACATGCATGCATACGTAACTGTAACTGAGATTATGATAGGACTGAATACTAAGTTCTGACTACTGAGTCTACTGACATTGATATCTGAGCCATTGATGAGTGAGAAATTGATACCGTATTACTGAATAATAAGGGACTGATACTATTTTACTTATACATGGATAACTGTGTCTGACAGTTTTAATTGTGAAGAACTGGTCTGGTTGACTGTATCTGACAATCCTGAAGATGAATACTGATAACATGAGTTCTGATAACTGATATAACTAATAACATGAGTGACTGTATCTGACAGTTCTGAATCTGATGGAACTAGCTGAGTTTCGTACTGTATCTGAGTAACTGAATCAGAGATCAGTCCTATCTAGCGGGTGATCCCTAAATCTGATGATACCGTTACTGATTGACCATAGTTGAGATCAGTCATGTCCAGTGGGTGATCCCAGATTCTATTTATAATGATAAGGAGTGACTATGGTTGAACTGACTGTATCTGAAAGTCCTGATTCTGTAATTGAAACTGTGGGATGTATTCATCTAACCGACATGCCCCATACTAAGCTAACTGGGGTCCAACCTGTAACCCCAGCTGGAAGGGTGTTAGTACTGCGCCACTGGTAAAAGCAACTGCTGTGGAGTCAGTCCTAATCTAGCAGATGACCACTGGGATCAGTCATATACATTTAAATGCGTTAACGGGTGATCCCTGAGTATGTCAGTCCTATCTAATTGGTGACATCTCGTACCTACGCTGGCTACGTAGTTCTGGAACTTAGGGATTTCTTCTAGGGATCTCAGTCCTATCTATCGAGTGAGTCCCCATCCCTAGGCTCGCTCGGTGCACTTTTAAAGAACTTTTTAAATGCCACTTTTTTTAGCCTATCCAAATGGGCTCTAAGTCCAGGTGATATATATATATATATACACGCACGACTTTGATAATCTACGATAGAGAGAATTTTGAAGGTTATCATGGAGACTTACTATATTTTTATCTTTGCATTTATACATTAATTAAAAGTAATGATTAAGAATATTTAATTTGGTAGGTTGAATTAAATCAATAAATAAGGATGTCATTAACAGATAAAAGTTTATTTAGATTAAAATGAGTTGAATTAAAATAAACTAAACTATGAATTACAATAAATCTCCAACTTGGCCAGTAATAACACAACAATAACAACAAAAAATCCAGTGCATTCCCACATAGTGAGGTATGGGGAGGGTAAGATCTACGCAATCCATACCACTACCTCCGGAGAAGTAGAAAGGTTGTTTCTGATAGACCCCCTGCTCAAGACAAGGAATAATAAACAAATTTGTAATAAAGCATGGAACAAGATCACATAACATAAATACAACACCCATAAGTAATAGTAAACAAATTCGTAATAAAGCATGAAACAAGATGGCATAACAAGAGTAATACACCCACCAAGTAATACCCTATATTAATGACCCTAACTGGCTCTAGCCTTCTATCCTAATTCGCGTCCTCCAAATCTTCCTATCTAGGGTCATGTCCTTAGTAAGCTGTAATTGCTCTATCTCCCGCCTAGTCACCTCTTTCCAGTATTTTTGTGGCTTATCTCTACCCCGCCTGAAACCATCCAAAGCAAGCCTCTCACACCTACGAACCGGGGCATTCGTGCCCCTCCTCATCACGTGTCCGAACTATCTCAATCGGACTTTCTGCATCTTGTCCTCCACTGAAGCCACTCTGACCTTCTCCCAGATAGTCTTATTCCGAACTCTATCACCCCTAGTAAGCCCACACATCCAACGCAAAATCCGCATTTCCGCCACCTTTAATTTTTAAATGTGGGAGTTCTTGAATGACTAATATTTCGCTCCATACAACTTGGCCAGACGGACTGCCACCTTGTAGAATTTGTCTTTAAGCTTGGGTGACACCTTCTTATCACACAACACCCCGAGGCGAGCTTCCACTTCATCCATCCTGCCCCAATATGGGGGGAGATATCCTCGTCAATCTCACCATTCCCCTTAATCATGGACCCGAGATACTTGAAACTATCCCTCTTACACACAACCTGGGAATCCAACCTTACTACCACCTCGTTCTGTTGCCTCAAGTCATTAAATTTGCATTCCAAATATTCTGTCTTACTCCTACTCAACCTGAATCCTTTAGACTCAAGGGTCTGTCTCCACACCTCTAATTTATCATTCACACACACCCTCCCCGCATCTCATCAATCAAAACTACATCATCTGCAAAAAGCATACACCAAGGCACCTCTCCTTGAATATGTCGCGTCAACACATCCATCACCAATGCAAGCAAAAATGGGCTAAGAGTAGATCCCTGATGCAACCCTGTCAAGACAGAAAAATGCTCTGAATCTTCTTCCGCCGTCCTCACGTGGGTCTTAGCTCCATCATACATGTCCTTGATTGCTCTGATATACTCCACTGGGACCTCACTCACCTCCAAGCATCTCCAAAGAACCTCCCTAGGGACTTTGTCATACGTCTTCTCCAAGTCGATAAACACCATGTGCAGATCCTTCTTCCTTTCCCTATACTGTTCCACCAACCTCCGCACCAGGTGAATTGCCTTCGTTGTCTAATGCCCGGGCATAAAGTCAAACTGGTTCTCTGAAATAGACACTATCCACCTTAACCTCAACTCGATTTATTATCAAATCTCTCTCTCTCCATATATATATATATATATATATATATATAAAGGAAGAATGTGAGGATGCTGATGTGGCATGCCTCTAAAGCCAGCATTCCTATTTATCTTTTGTGTGATTTTTTTGACATTTTTATCCTTCAAAAACAACATTAATAAATAGATAAATCAGAAAAAAAAATTGCACCAATTAATGTTCAGTTTCAGCTTCTATTTGTGTGTTGAATGACACAATTAAGAAGAATTAGAAAAATGTTACAAATTAAATACAGTGAAAATTGAAGAGATGATCTCTGACTAAAACACCATTTAACACAAAAAAAAAAGGAAGAAACATAAGAAGAAAAATGGGAAACCTACTCCTTGAGACGAGATCTCATGGATATAAAGGAGAAAAGATCTCAAAAATTGAAATAGAAGTGGTTATTTTAATTTCATAAAAAAGAAATTGTGCGATCATGAAACTGGCGATAGATGCAAAGGGAACAAAGTTCTGGTACGAGCCTTAGGTCAATCATTCATCTCTTTAGCATGGTATTCTACTTTCTTCTCTCTTGCTACTATATTAGAGTTGGAGTTTAGGAGTTCAATATTTTTTTCTTTCGATAATATAAATTGTGTAGCAGTAAACTTTGACGAAGGCCGAAATATATGAGGAACAAGTGAAATTATATGACTAGAAGTATGGAAACGACTTCCTTTAAATTTGAAAGGTAAATAGTAATATTCTTTATAGGAGTATTCAAACACTTACAAGTATATATATGGTATATTATATAATTATGGTTAGAGTATTATTTTTTGATATCATATTACTCACAGCACTTGTATGAAAATCCCGTTAGTACACAATAATTTGCTTCCTTCTTTTCACATAAGTTAATTGATTATTTACTTTCCCTTTTTTGTAATCATATTTTAACTTAATAAAGTAAATTAATAATTTCCCATAATCTTGAGACATACATATTCCATTTAAAATATGCTTTTGCGTAAAATCATTCCTTTTAATTTAAGATTCAATCACTATAAAATTATTGATTATATCTACTTAAATATTTGTATCATCATATTGTATTTTAGGGAAAGAAAAATAATTAATGTGACTTTTTTGAAACTTGAGTTATATAAAGGAGGAGGAGGAGGAGGAGATTAAGGAATATAAAAAGGTAAGAAAAAGAATTATCAACTTTAGTTTCCTTTTCCCTCACTGTCTATATTTTAAGTGTCCCTATTTTTTGCTTATTTTTATTTTTTATTTATATCAAATAGAAGAAATTTAAAAAAAAAAAAATCTATGAATAGAAGAGGTGAGGTGACACTTTTTATGACCAACATTAGAATTTATCTTTTTTGTCAAATTTGTAGTCTCTTATTAAATTTATTTATTAACAATTAAATATATTCTTGGAAAAGAAAATTTAATTCAATAAAAACGTAAAATATTACTTATTACAAATAAATGCTCAATATTTATTTATAAGAAATATTAAATATATTTTGATACTTGCAACTTTTGACCGTTTATGAATATTTATATTCCCATGAGTTAAGAGACATAAAATGAAAGGGAATTAATTTGTCTTTTATTTTAGATTTTACCTTTTCCCCGTATTTTCCATTCTAAAATTGCATAAATTTAAAGTTACCGCATTTCTTTCCTTTTTATTAATTTCTATAATTATAATTACTATACTGGAATCTTTCTATGTTCCTCATATTCCTTCCATCATTTTTTTCTAAAATGAATTAAACACAATAGTTATGAGACATAATTATTATCTATATCTTATGTTTGTATAGGTTTGTATAATTTATTTATAGCAACCTTTATTTGTGTTTTCCGTTTTCTTATTATTTTTATTTTTGTGATACGTTAAAATAGAAAAAAGTTCTAAAAGTACAAATTTCTAAATATTTTTAGGGGAAAATATCAATATTTTATCACATTTTATATAACTAAGAATCAAAGAGTTAAGTGTGTGAACAATAAAAACATAATCTTCATAAAATAGAGTTATGTAGTAAAAAGATATAAATAGTGCCATTGTAATTTTTTTAACAAAAAAAGAGTCTATAGTAAATTTCTAACTACAGATCTCAAAATAATTAATTTTTAAAGAACAGTAAGATTAGAAGTGTGTGTAGACTGCTCATTAGTGATTGTTCTTAATATTCAAATATCAAATTAAAATATGTTATAAATTTGATAAATATTTTATAATCGCGTAAAGCGCGAACAAATTCACTAGTTAGATAAATAAAGTGCTTGGAGCTTTTGATCTCTCCTTTGATGAGTTCGAAGAGAAACAAGCCAATCTTGTTATTGATTTATCTTTCTTTTTATTTCAGCCTTGAGTTTATTATTATTTTAATATTATATATGTCATCTCATAGCACGAATTACTCTTATATATAAATGAAGAATGAGTGTACTATTATTTTATCTTTTTGTGTAGTACACCAATTCTTCATCATTTATAAGTAATTATATATTATTATTATTATTATTATTATTATTATTATTATTATTCTATTATTATTATTATTATTATTTTTCTATTACTATTATTATTATATTATTATTATTATTATATTATTATTATTATTATATTATTGCTATTACTATTACTACTACTACTACTATTATTATTATTCTTATTATTATTAGTATTACTATTACAATTATAATTTTTTTGTACTATTACCATTACTATTATTATTATTATATTATTATTATTATATTATTATTATTACGAAAAAGGCTCAAAAATGTTCCTAAACTATCTGAAATAGTTCAAAAATGTCCCCCGTTAGATTTTTAGCTCAAAAATACCCCTCCATTAAATATTTGGTTAAAAAATATCCCTCCCTCTAACGGAATTCGGAAAAGGATCAAAAATACCCCTGAACTATCTGAAATGGCTCAAAAATACCCCTCTCTTAAACGAAATTCCACCAAGCATGCCACCTAGATAAAAAAAAACCACGTGACTATGCCACATTACCATTCACATGTAAAATGTTAGTATTTTTTAACTATATGACATTCCTTTCTTCTTTATTTTTATTTTTATTTAAAAACGTCAGTGAAACGGACAAAATGTACACGACTTTTTATTTTTTAATCAAAGTAGACAAACGATGGTTACATAATATTTTTTTTTTAAAATATTATTAAATGTAACATCGCTATTATCAAATTCCTTTGATCATCTAAAAAATAAGTTTTTTTCCTGTCAATAGGTTTAAAAGTGTGAAACCCAACAAAAGAGTCTTATTAAACTGATAAACCCATTAATTATTAGGCCAGGATAAAAGTTAAAATTAAGATTTACTCGTAAAAGTAACAAATTTCAAACTAAACTTCAAATTAGTTACTCAAAAGAAGTGTTTGGCTTTGCTAGCTTTTACTCAAAATGTTTATGTTAAAATGATTTAATAATTACCTCCTCTAATTTAAAATTAATGAATCTTTGAATGTGGCACACATCTTCAAAGAGTTAATGAATGACATAATTAAAGAATAATTTATCAATATTAAGTATCATTTTACTTCTTTTCAAACTTGTTCTAAAAATAATAAGATTATTCATCAAAACTGAATTTAGAAAAATGAATTCATTTCGAATGATTAAACAAGTGTTAAAAGGAATTCATTTATTTTGAAAAAGAATTTGCATGTAGTAAATTCAACTCAATTATTAGTACATCAACATTTGCTAGCTTAAAAGTTAAAATTCTAGCTCCTCCTCCGAGTCAACATCAGATCAAGATTAAGTTGTCCCTCATCCCAAACGACAATAACAAGATGAAATTTAGAACTTTTAAAACACTAATGAAGTAATTAGCAAAAGATTGGTATTTTGGTTTTTCTATTTCACTGCTTTGCAAAAAAATTAAAATAAATAAGAAAAGAATGTCATATAATTAAAAAAATACTAATATTTTATATGTGGATGGTAATGTGGCATAGTCACGTATTTTTTTTTTATCTAGGTGGTATGCTTGGTGGAATTTCGTTAAAGGGAGGGGTATTTTTTAGCCAAATATTTAACAAAGGGGTATTTTTGAGCCATTTCAGATAGTTCAGGGGTATTTTTGATCCTTTTCCGAATTCCGTTAGAGGGAGGGGTATTTTTTAGTCAAATATTTAACGGAGGGGTATTTTTGAGCCAAAAATCTAACGAGAGGCATTTTTAAGCTATTTCAGATAGTTCAGATGTATTTTTGAGCCTTTTCTGTTATTCTTATTATTACTATTATTACTTTACTACTATATATTTTTTACTATTACCATTACTATTATTATTATAATTATTATTATTATTATTATTATTATAATAATATTACTATTATTATTATTACTTTACTTTACTACTATATATAAGTGAAGGTTGAGGTGACTACCAAAGGTAGTTTGGGAAAAGAGTAGACCAGACGTAGAAAAAACTCTAAAAATGGTGCATGCAAAATTGTCTACGTAGATTCATTTTTCGATCAAATAGCTACCACTTCCGGTGGGACTATCCCACCTGAGGACACTCAAAGAAGATTAAAGAGAAATTACATGTTCCTCAATATGCTGAAGTACTTAAACCAAAATCTTATGTGCATTAATATGTAAAAGTGCCTCCAAAACCAATAATCATGCAGCATGGAGAACCATTAATTTCTTGGAAGTCGTTAGAGGTGAAGAGTTTTATTGTACAAGAAAACTTACGGCATACAATTGTTGGTAAGTTCTCTTATGGAAGACCTGATGTTAATGACCTTTGAAAGTTAATTCCTAAACAATATGCGATCAAGGGTGATTGTACAATAGGAGTTTTGAATACAAGGCATATTTTGATTCGTTTGAATCAATTAGAAGACTATGTTCAATTATTATCTACCTTTGCATATTTCATTAAATCAAGAGATAGGTATTAGCAAATGAGGACCCTCAAATGGGATTCATGGTTTGAACTATATGTTGAAACTACGGTGGGAGTAGCATGGATCTCATTCCCAGATCTTCCACCAAATGTTTTTGCTAAAGAAGCTATATTCTCCATTGCCTCAGTTGTGGGAAAACGTCTGGTGGTGGATATGGACTCAAGGAATCATACTAGGCCAAGTTGTGCAAGAGTAAATATAGAGGTGGATCTAGTTGCTAAGTTGCCACACAAAATTAAAATTAATGAAGAAGATGATGTTACAGGGAATATAAAATCCAAATGGATCAAAATTCAGTATGATCACCAAACTAAGTATTGTAAAGAGTGTTGTTTACAATGTCATGATGAGGACTCCTGCTGGGATATTAATCCAAAGTTATTTAACCAGAAGCAGCAGAAAAATAGAGCTCAACATAATACTGAAGAAGGTATGCAAGGAAAGCACAATGCAGAAGTTAATAAAGAATCAGAGAAGGAGAACAATCCATGGAAGCCAAGAAAGAGCAGGTATAGAAAGGATCAATATGGTCATATTGTAGGAGAGATGAAAGATACAGAAGAGGCTATAGAAACATCAAATGCTTTTGATGTATTGAATCAACAAGACAAAGTGGATGAAGATAAAGTAGACACCAATGCAAAAGAACAGGAGAGTACCAAAGATTGGGTCAATAGAAGTTTTGGGAAGATAGATATAGCAGTAACAGAAGATCAGGGAAAGAATGAAAAGGTTGCAACAAAAATAACCAGCCAAAGAAAGAGAGGAAAAGAGTCAGAAAGTAGATAATGCTGAGATGCAAAGATCAGAGAGTAACACTGAAAATCCAAACAAAACTCCAGAAGAAAAGAGGGGTCAGAATGAATCAAGAGAGTTGATTTTGGTACAAAACAATAATTCTCAGAAGAAAATTCTAGAGAATATTGTACCTCTTGTTATGGAGGTGAGTAACATGATGGAAGTTATTAATAGTAAGTAGGAGGATCTTAATAAGGAGGACTTAATAGATAATGTTTTGGAGGTGGCACAGAAAAGAGATTTATCTCAAATCTAACTAAGACACCGAAAAAGAAGCATGGTAAAAGGAGCAAAAAAAGTAAAGACACAAGTAATAGTACAATGCAGACATGGAGTCAAACATTTAATTCAGTCTCAAAATGAATGCTTTAATATGGAATATAAGGGTTGTTAACACTCAGAAGGAATTTACAAGGTTAATAACAATGCACAAAAGGTACCAGTTTGGTTTCATAGGTCTTATGGAGCCATTTCAGGAGGGACAAAATATTGAGATATATAAGAGAAGATTGGGAATGAAGCATGCAACAGTCGATGTATCAGGGAAGATATGGGCATTCATAGAATCAACTATGAAGCATACCATTTTTTTAATGAGGAACAACAACTCACACTAAGACTAGAGAATCAACATACAGGAGTGGTGGTGGTGGTCACTTTAATATGTGCTAGATGTAATCAAATGGAGAGAGTTATGCTTTGAATTCTTTGGATAATCTGAGTAGTAATATAACTGATTCATGGATTGTAGGAGGGGATTTTAATGTAATAAGGCATGCAGAAGAGAAACTTGGAGGTTTACCAGTGACTTTTGAAGAAACAGAGGACTTCAATCATTACATAGGCAATTGTAATTTGGAAGAAATTGCTTTTAAGGGGAGTAAGTTTACATAGTGGAATGGAAGAGTAGAAGAAGAATGTATTTTCAAAATATTGGATAGAGTATTGGTCAATGACAAGATACATGAACTATTTCTTGTAATGGAGGTGAAAAATCTACCAATGAGTGGTTCTGATCATGCTCCCATGCCACTTTATTGCAGTACTAATCAAAATCAATTCATCAAACCATTTAGGTTCCTGAATATTTTATTGAAGGAAGAATCTTGTATGGAGGTTATTAAGAAGAACTGGAAAAAAGAATCTTATGGTAATCCATTCATTGTTTTTTATCAGAAACTAAAATGAACCAAGGCTGCATTGACTAAGTGAAGTAAGCAAACTTTTGGAAACATTTTCCAAGAGATATCTACTCTTGAGGAGGTAATCAAGATAAGGGAGAAGCAGTTTGAAGAGAACCCATCAGGGGAGAATAGAGCAACCTTATTCAAGACACAGGTTGAGCTGACAGTGCCATTGAAAAGAGAGAAAGATTACTGGAAGCAAAAAGCTGGTTTTCAGTGGTTTAAAGATGGAGAGAAGAACATAAAGTTTTTTATGCTATTGTAAAGATAAGAAAATCTAGACTAAGGATTAACAGAATTCAGAATGAGGAAGGAAAATGGTTAGAACATAAGGATGACATTGTTAAAGCTGTTGTATTGTTTTATTAGAATCAGTTTAAAAAATAGAAAGATGTTCATGATTTTTCCATATTGTATGCATTACCTTCTATGGTAACAAATGAGAAAAATAATGGTATTACAAAAGTTCCAACATTGAAAAAAGTAAAATTTGCAGTGATAGGGCTGAATAGAAACAGTGCTGGAGGTCCAGATGGTATGACTGGTGCTTTCTTTCAGGATGCTTAGGAAATAATAGCAATTGATCTTCATCAAATGGTTATAGCATTTTTCTATGGCTATGAGCTTCCAAGGTTCATTACACATACAAATGTGGTTCTGATTCCTAAAAAACTTACTGTTAGTAGTTTTTTAGACTTAAGACCAATATCACTTAGTAATTTTGTGAATAAAATCTTCTCAAGGATTATTCATGAAAGACTTAGGTGTATTTTACCAGATATAGTATCTGAGGAACAAGCCGAATTTGTTCATGGAAGAAGTATAGTTGAGAACATTTTGGTAGTACAGGAAATAATTTCTGAAATCAGGAAAAGAGGGAAAACACCAAATATGGTTATGAAACTGGATATGATGAAAGCTTATGATAGGGTGGAGTGGCTTTTTTTGACAAAAATGCTAAAAAAGATTGGGTTTTGTGAACAACTTATAGATATGGTATACAGGCTATTATCAAATAATTGGTATTCTTTATTGATTAATGGACAGCTTAAGGGTTTCTTTAAATCTTCTAGGGGGCTGGAGCAAAGGGATCCTTTATCTCCCACTTTGTTTATCATTGCAGCAAAAATGCTTTCAAGAAGTTTAAAGGAATTAATGACTTTGAAGAACTTTAAATTATTTGGCATGACTAGAGGAAGTCCTAAGCTGAACCATCTTGCATTTGCAGATGATATGATTATCATGTGTAAAGCAAAAGTAGGGACTTTACAACTGTTGAAAAATACTTTGGAGAAATATGAGTTGGTGTCAGGGCAAAAAATTAACAAGGAGAAGAGTGATTTGTATTTTCATGAGAAAGTGTCTAATGGTGTAGTTGTTCAGGCAGAGGTGGCTATAGGTATACTTAGGAAAGATTTTTCTTTCAATTATGATACAAGTCAAATAGCCACCTTAATTTTTAAAGACATGATTGGAGGTCATCATTTAAAGGCTCAAGACTTGGTCACCCCGAGGGCACAAGAATATGCAAGGAAGACCCGTTTCGAGCACAAGCAAGTCCGTGTGTGGAAGATTGCTTGGAGCATCGAAGACTTAAGGACTCACGATTTTGGACAACACTTAATGGGTCATGATTTGGTCATCTTTATTAAGGATATTTAGGTCACTTCATTGGGTCCAAATGCACTTCATGGCCACCCCACCCTTTAAGGGCATTGTTGTCATTTTGCCTTGTCTTGTAATAGAATATAAATAGAATATTTTAGGTATTTTTCTCATTAGTTTTTCATTGATGTAAGACTTGAAACATGAAACACCTTTAGTTGTAGGGCTTGGAATAGCCACCACACCGAAATAAGGGCAACAAGTGTGGATATGACTTGTGTTGCAATATTGGCTTAAGACGTTGATGTTTAGAGGAGGTAAAGTTCCTCTTGTGTAAACGTAGGAGTTAGGTTAACCATTGTGTGTAGTTTTAAGGGTCCAAGATTACCATATTCTTAGATTCTTAAGATTATACCAACCAAGGTCTAACTATCTATCCATTTTGTTTATGTTGTAATTGTTTATTTGTGTTCTTGTAATTCAAATCTGTGACTTGTTGTTCTTGTTCCATTGTTTTTGTTATTCATCTTGTTGTTGTTAACATAGTTTGTTCTTAGCTGTTTTTAGGTGATAAACACATCAATACATTGTGTTCTTGTTGTTGTTTGTTGAATCCGAGTGTGGTCTTCAAAAGGGTCCTCGGATCTTTGATCTTGTGGAATAATTTTGAAGTGTGTTTCATGTTGTCCTTGTAATTCTTGTATCATTTGGTATCAAAGTCATCTTTGGTTTTGTTCTTACAATACCAATCTTAGGCTTTCTTGCTAAGAAAATAAAAAAAATAAAAAATAAAAAGAAAGATGTGTTCTTGAGCTTGAGATCTTGACCGAGAAAGTTGTTGTTCTTGTTGTTTTCTTGGCCGAGACATGTTTCTTTGTGATTATATCTTGTAATCTTTTGTTGTTTAGAGTGTTTCCAGTGTTGGTTTCTTTCTCACCAACACTAAAAAGTGTCCAAATCTAAGCTTGAACTTGAACTTGTTGATGTTGTTAATGTGAACAAAGTGTGGTTGATTTGATGTTGTTGTCATTCTAAGCCTTGACCATGTTGAAGGCCTTGTTGTTGTGGAGTTGGGCATTGGAATTTGTTGTTGTTCTTGGAGAATATTGTTGTTGTTCTTGGTGTTGTATTGTGTTCTTATTGTTCTTTACCCTTTTCATCTTTTGTTAAAACAAAAAGTAAACATTAGATCCACAAAAGGTGAAAGATCAAGTTGTAGTACTTGTTGGTGAAAGACTTGATCACATCACTCAAAAGACTTGACAACCATTTTTCACCTACTTTCCTTGATTTAAGGACCTTGTTTCAAGGAGAAAGTACCAAAAAGGTCAATTCTTGTTTTGAACTTGAAAATGAAGCTCCAAGATCAAATTTCCCTCCATTAACCAAATCCATCATTTCCAAATTGTAGATTGGTCAAGACTTGAAATTGGAGAGTAAAATTTTGACTAAACCGAGGCCAATAGTGGACTGCCATATCACTAAATTATTGCTCATGCAACATTTTGAGTTCAACTTTTAGATTTCTTAGTTTCATTTTATTGTTTCTTAGTTTCGTTTGCTGGTTTGAACACTAATTGACGACTTAGTAATCTCCTACTAGTTTGTTAGTTAGTTTTTGTGCCCGTTTGTTCGTGCTAGCGTTATTTTGTGCTTTTCTTATTTTTGAATCGTAGAATTTCTTAGTTCAAGTTCGGACATTATTTCCTTGAGTCTTCAAACAAAGAATCCATTTCGACCAAGGAGTAGACTCACCCCTCGACTCATCACGAACTACAAGTCGACTTTCAACACTTGTGAATTCAAGTGTGAAATGATCAAGTGTGTGAGAGTGTGGTGAGGTTGTTTCGAACTAACTTGTGTTTTATTTTGTAGACTTGTTCTTTTCTTTTTTTTTAGGTGCAATTACGATGGAACCCGCGGCTGCAAGTGCTATTTTGGCTAAACTTGGAGCCATTACCCGTCAATGGGAAGTGATAAATGAAAGGTTGGATTATATGGGAGTTCTAAGGGAGCAAGTGGGCTACCCGAACACACATCAAGATGAAGACCGTAGCTCATTTGAGCTACGAGGTAAAAATGTTATCCCCTACACTCATATAAGCGTAGTTGCGGTTTTACCTAGTGTAGGAGTGCATGAGTCTTCATTTTATGATACTCTTGATATTGTTAGGTCACATGAGGACCAAACTCTTGTTGTAGGTACACAAGCACTAGTTGATCCTTTAGATGACGAAATTGATTCTCCTCGTGAGAATGATTTGTGTCCATCTGGTGATAGCACTTACAACTTGACTAAGGTTCCATTACCAAGTGACGAGAGTATTCACACACTAGTTGACCCTTGTGAAAAACAAGGTGAGTCTACATTGGTATGTGAATTGCCAACAACTAATGAGGGTGAGTAAAATGATCAATCGGGCGTAGATGATCTTGATTTGCTTGAATATTTAGAAAACCCGAGTTGTGATTGTCTTTGTGAAGATGATTTTGATTGTGGTCCTTTGGCTTCCCGTGATGGTTTGTACGTATGTGAGGACAACTCTTGTGAAAGAGAAGGTGATATGTGCTTAGAAATGCCATCTACTTCGTCTTTATGTGTTTCTTATGTTGGGCATATTCCTAGTGGAAATTTTGAAACTAGTAGTAAGTGCATGCATGGGAACCCTTTATTTAAAGTTGACTTATGGGACACCTTTCTCAACCCTCTTTTAGTTTATGATACTTTCAATAGTGATAAATAGGGCTTGTTTAATTTCGAGGATGACACCCTAAGGGAAAGTGAGAGTGGACGAGACCTAAGCCCTTGGTTACGTCTCTCATTCGATCACGGTAACTTCTTAGGGTGTGAAGGATGGATAGTTGTTGGTCGGTCCACTTTTTTGAGTGATATTGTTATATGTGTTAGGTGGACTTTACTTTCAATTAGGACACCACCCCTTGATGGTGATTCCTTTTGCCAACTCCTTTGTAATTTTTTTTCTAAGTCCCCCGTGATTACAACAAAGGACGTGTGGTTATATCTCAAGTGTGTACCTCATTGGCATGTTGATGTTGTTTATTATACTAATTCTAACCCTCATGTCATGAGGATGTGGTGATTGTTTGTCTTCTCTTTTTTCTTGCAAGGTTTGGATTCGAGGTCGAATCTTTTTCAAGAAGGGAAGGATGATACAAGTCAAATGGTCACCTTAATTTTTGAAGACATGATTAGAGGTCGGCATTTAAAGGCTCAAGACTTGGTCACCTCGAGGGCACAAGAATATGCAAGGAAGAACCATTTTGAGCATAAGTAAGGCCGTGTGTGGAAGATTGTTTGGAGCATCAAAGACTTGAGGACTCACGGTTTTGGACAACACTTAATGGGTCATGATTTGGTCATCTTTATTAAGGATATTTAGGTCACTTCATTGGGTCCAAATGCACTTCATGGCCACCCCACCCTTTAAAGGCATTGTTGTCATTTTGCCTTGTCTTGTAATAGAATATAAATAGAATATTTTAGGTATTTTTCTCATTAGTTTTTCATTAATTTAAGACTTGAAACATGAAATACCTTTAGTTGTAGGGCTTGGAATAGCCACCACACCGAAATGAGGGCAATAAGTGTGGATATGACTTGTGTTGCAATGTTGGCTTGAGACGTTGGTGTTTAGAGGAGGTAAATTTCCTTTTGTGTCAACGTAGGAGTTAGGTCAACCGTTGTGTGTAGTGTTAAGGGTCCAATATTACCATATTCTTGAATTCTTAAGATTATACCAACCAAGGTCTAATTATCTATCCATTTTATTTATGTTGTAATTGTTTGTTTGTGTTCTTGTAATTCAAATTCGTGACTTGTTGTTCTTGTTTCATTGTTGTTGTTCTTCATCTTGTTGTTGTTAACATAGTTTGTTGTTAGTTATTTTTAGGTGATAAACACATCAATACATTGTGTTCTTGTTGTTGTTTGTTGAATCCGAGTGTGATCTTCAAAAGGGTCCTCGGATCTTTGATCTTGTGGACTGATTTTTAAGTGTGTTTCGTGTTGTCCTTATAATTCTTGTATCAAATTATCTTGGATGTCCAGTGTTCTATAAGAGGAAGAAAAAGCAGTATTATCAATTGATCATGAATAGGATTAGCTGCAAATTACAGTCTTGGAAAGAAAAGTTATTATCATTTGAAGGGAGAGTTGTGTTAATTAAGCATGTCTTGCAAAGTATGCCAATAGATTGCCTGGCAGTCATGAATTCACCTAAGAATGTTATAAATGATATTCAAAAATGTTTTGCAATTTTTTTTTTAAGTAGTAATGAGGAAGGAAAAGGTAGACATTGGGTGGCTTGATCTAGGATGTGTACCAGAAGAGGAAAAAGGACTTGGGTTCAGGAGTCTTTATGATGTATCAACAACACTATTCTATAAACTTTGGTGGAACTTTAGAACTAAGAGGTCTATATGAAGTGAGTACATGATGAATAAGGACTGCAGCAAATTACATCCTAAAAAAGTTATATTGAAAACTGGAGGTGGTACCCAAGTTTGGAAGAAGATGCTACAGGTAAGGGATCTAATTGATCATTTAATTTTTTGGAGAATAAAAGGAGGAAATGCACATGTTTGATACGATAACTATACTGTACTAGGTGATTTATATTCAATTGTGGAGGTAAGCAGGGAATGGGATAATAGTTATCAGAGAGTAAATGATTTGATAAAGAAAGGGCATTGGGATGCACTGAAGCTTCAAGAAGTATTGTCAGAGGAAATGGTGGAACATATAACTCAGAATGTGAATGTTCAGTACAGCAAGACAAGGAAGTATGGACATTGAAGACAAGGGGGAATTTTAATATCAAATCAGCATAGCACTATGTCAGGCATAGAGAGAATAAAAGGAATATAGAGACAAGGCATAAACAAGGTGTGGATAAAAGGAATGCCTTTCAAAATAAGTTTTTTCATGTGGAGAATGTGGAAATGGAAGATTTTAGTTGATGCTACTATTAGGAGATAGGAGTGAAAGGTCCTTGTATGTGTTGGTGTTGCCAGAATCCTACATAGGAGACAGTGACTCATGCGTTACTGAGATCTAATTTTGCTAACAGGACTTGGTCCTATTTTTCTTATTTTGCAGGAATTAATATACGGGGATTGAGTTTGAGAAATGTAATATATGCATAGTGGTCTGCAGATGTAAAGCCAAGGAAAAAAACTTATTATAGAGCAGTGCCAGCTATGATAATATGAGAACTTTAGAGAAGAAAGAATACACTGAAGCATGAAAGAAAGGGAATATATGTACACAGGATGATAATAAATGTTACAAGGCATTTGAGGATGTTACTTAAGGTGAGAAAACCTGTTTTAGACTTCTTGGGAGATTGGCCAGGCATTATGCAATAATTCAGTCAGCTGAAACCTAGAATTAAGGCTATATGTGTACTATGGGAGCTGTTGACACTCAATTTTGGCTTTTCATACTTAAAATTAACGCATTTAGGCTCTATGATTGTAAAATGACACAATATGCAATTTTTCACATATCTTTTGCAATTATTAATAAATTATTGACAATCATCATTATTTTATAATTTTTACTCATTTATTGTCATATTTTAATTTTACATGATTTATTGATAATTATCTTTAATTTCATAAATTTTAGGATTTTTATCAATTTATTATTATTTTAATATTTTTTGCACAGTCATTTACATACGTACACAGCATAGCACTGTAATTTTTTACTGTACAACATAATTTTAATTATTTATAGCATAATGTATCTTTTTTAAAGATAATTATATTTTTTATTTGTTATTTATATTTTTCTGTTAATTACATATCGGCATTCATTATTTTGTACGTTATTTAATACGACCTGCAAAAGCTAAGTCGAATCAATTATTTCAATACACAGTACAATAATAATTCGTTGTCTTGTCATATTAACACAAATAATATTAATTTTATTTTTATTTCCTATTTCCTCCATTTTTTTTATTTTCTCACATCTACTTTCCCTAATTTAAGGGTATGTTTGGGAAAAGTAAGTTTATATCATTTATTTTATATTATTATTTTTCTTTTTAGTACTCCACCACACAATTACACCACACACACCATCAGATACATCTCATGCCTCTTGCTCCTTGTCTCTCCCCTCTCTCTCTCTCTAAAACCACCTTCCCCACTTTACTGCTACCATTCCCTTTTCCCTTTCCCCCTTGCTGCTACGCCGCTGCTCGCCGGAGGTAGTGACCGGCAGTTCCAGCCACCAAAAACGTCGGACAGCCACCAACACCGCCGCCCCTCTATCTCCACTGCTTCAACGAACAACGCTGTCGCCGCCCTCAAATGTGGCAGCCCGCAACCGCCGTACTCCCAATCTCCCTCTCTCCTTTCCCGTGGATCTGCCGGAGAACATAGCCCGAAAAACCCGCTTCTCCGGCGTTCCTTCGCCGTCGAAGTAGCGGGGTTGGTTGATTTATTTGGCTACTTTGATGCTTGATGATATTCTTATGTTTGATCTTGTATAATTTATTCTTTCTCAGATCTTAATAGACTTGACCGAATTTGACTGAAAACATATTTCTCGGTGATGTTAGATTTTTGGCGAAAGTTTGGTTTCATCCGATAAATAATTTAACTTTAATCTGGTTTGTTTGATTTTACTGACGGTTTTACCTGCTGCTGGGATTGTCATTTTATTATATTATTCTGCTAATGTCATATTGATCTTTAATCCTACTCCGGGGACTTGGTTCATGATTTGCCGTATTTTCATGGACTTATTATTGTTCTGCACTTTCTGAGACTGATTTTTGAATCTTTTTCTCCTCTGCATTTTACTACACTGATAATAAATAATACTACGAAATTAGCCAATGAAATTATCTCTCCGGATATTTGAGGTCACCCCATTATAAAAGATGGACTTTATTTTGTCAAAGTTATTATTTTATATTAAGGGCCGACACTTGGCCAATGAAAAAATTACTGTCGGTTTTTGACACAAATACACAATAAAATAATACATTATTTTGGGCGATGATGAAACTTTAATAACAACGCAAAAGATTTTACAATTCGTATTTGGCAAGACGATTTAGGACGGTTAATCAATTGAGCAATTACTTCGTAGCCATGACGTATTTAAAATTTAATCTAAGCCCATCTTTTAACAAAAAATATATTTTTTACATACATTTTCAATTTATTTTTGATAGTTATTTATTTTTTACAAGTTTTTATACAAGTTATTTAGAATATTCGTCGGGAGTTGCATTCAAAGAGCTCTTTAAATTTTGTGTTGTATTTTATACTCTTATACTTGTACAAATATCATTATAGTGAAAACTTTACTTTTAGAGTGTTGGGTGGGATATTCTTTATTTACGCAATTTTCATCGCGTGTTTAGGCAAATTTAGGCTGTTAACATTTACATTAAATTGATTCAAATATTTTAATCAAATTATTCACACTTTTTACACTAAAATACATTATGCTTTTTCTTTAAAACAAATCTTTCATTATTTTATCTTTTCATTTTTTACATACATATTCTCCTATATTTTTGTTTATCTTAAAACATTTTTTATACACATGCATATTTCTTGCGATAACATATGTAATTTACACATTGTTTATATATAAATTATTTATACTATTTTAATACACATTTTATATTTTTATTAATAAACATTAATTTTTTCTTCATTTTAAATAAATCTAAGTCTGGCCGGGAATCACACTTGTGGATTTTGAAAGGTGTCTAACCCCTTTCCTTCGGAATAATTTGAACACTTACCTAAAATCTAATATGTTTTCGTAGATCAAAACAAAAGTCTTAAATGTTAATAAATAAATAGGTTTTCCTCATTTTTCTTAAAAATTAGATGGCGATTCTGTACAAAATTAATTCTTTTAGAGTCCATAATGTCGTGCTCATTTTGACTTTAGGTAAAAATTGGGTATGACAGCTTGGCGACTCTGCTGGGGAATGGAAGGTTCTAACCATTATAGACTTAGGTAAATATTTATGTTTTCTATATGTTGTTATTTGTTTCATCTTATTTGTCTTGATTTATCTTGTTTGTGTGGCATACATTGTTTATTTGCTAATATTTTATGTAGATTGTTTATTTGTTTATTGCTTTATATAAATTGACATTCCGTTCATATTTTTTCATTTCATAATACTGACTCTCACACATATTGTACATGCAGATTATACATTGTACTTTCCCAAAATTCTTTCAAATTACCCTATTTTAGAGATTCGACGCATACGTGGGTTAGCGGGAGTTTTACTGCCGTGGAACACGTGCCTTCTCATATAGAAAATTCAAGTTCGTGTCTACCCACTCTTAGTTAACATAGGATATGTCTAAAATAACACCTTTTTAGGTACTTGCATCATTAGTTAATTTTATGTCCGACGAATTTCTGACCTAAGTGACATATTATTATAGTCTTTATACATATTTGAAAGTTTATTATGTTTGTACATATTTATTTGCTCTAAAATGGTTATACTTTAATAGGAAAGATGTTTCTAACTTTTATTTTGCATAGAAGATCAGTTAAATGATGCACCTTAACAATATTGCCAATAACTACGTATAGGTTTGAACTACGTTTTTGACCTGATTTTCGTTCCGACAAGATACGTAGGCAGTCCCGCATTAGGGTTCGGTCTCTTCACTATTTTAGAATAATTCCTCCGATATTCAAAACTGGGGCAATATTCTGAAATAGTTCAAAATGCTCTCCAGATTCTTCAAGAGCACAATCAATAACTTCCAAATCCAAACCTTAATTACATTAGTGCCTAGCCGACCTACTTTCAGATACTCACCTGATTTTTGTGAGAGAATACCTAGTTTTTTCTTTAGAAGGCCGTGACTCATTAAATTTATGGCATATCAATCCTCACTTTCAAAAGCAAGAATACAATATTTTTTCAGTTATAATAATCCTGTCAACTGCTGCGAAATAATGGCATAATTCCTTCAATAACTGACTTTTTCAATCTTGTCAGCATACTGAAGTTGTGTCAAAGCTCTCCCCATGCTTGACATCCGTTCTCTCGATCGTGTGATCAAAATGATTTTTGACACTAAAAACAGGTTTTTTCCTGGTCGTTTTCATATTATTTTGAAGGTTTATCACCACTTTTTTTTAATCATACATTGCACATACAAATTCATAAATTTACCTGAACTATGCAAACCTGATTCTTGTATTCACAAGATACGTAGTCAACCCTCATTTAGGTTCAGTTCTATTCTTTTTAAATAAAAAAATTGACTTGGTTGATACTAATACAGTTAGGAGTGTGCATGAGAAAAAATAAATTGGTATGATGAAAAGGACCGACTTCATGGTAAATCATAGATTCTTTTGGTACCTTTTACCACACTTGAATAACGCTTGAAAAATTCTCTTACATACATTTAAGACAAAAACGAAGTCAACCTCATCGTTTCAAGTGCATTGTGTGGTGAACTTTAGTTTAATTCATTACATTGCATTTGTTGAGCTAGAACTTGGCCTAAATGTTTGTTGAGGCAAAATTCTGAGTCACCCTTGGTTTAGGAAAGGATCGTAGGCCTTCTTTGATCTGATTGAGCCTTTCATAGCCCACCAAATGACATTAATCCCTACCATTTTTTCTTTTGAGCCTAAATCTTTCTTTGGACAACCGTGAGCCTATACCTTTTTGAGTGCTTACATGCACTATCCCTCTCTTGGCCCGAACTCCTTGAGTGCACTAAATGCGTGCAAATTATGGACGAAGATTTAAGATCAAAGATGTAAAATGCAAAGAATATGTTGTCCAAAAGGAGCAAAACCCCCATAAAAAAAAAAAGAGAAAAGAAAACAAAAGCAAAAAATATATAGTTTCTTGAAAAAAAGAGGGAAAACTCTAACACACGATTCAAAAGAAGTCAAAGAGTATACAAAAACAAAAGACAATGAAGCACAACGAAGAAGATCATTCGTCAAAGCGCAATAAATATCGAAAGCACAAATACAGTGTAATGCTCACTGAGGAATTAGTCACTTTCATTCCAAATATCATCCAACCCATCCCCAAGCCTACATTACAAGCCGATAGCAAGTCCTATGAGATTCTATTTCAAGTGTTCTCACATTAGTGGATACTTACATGAAGGTCAATCCTATAGTATCACAATTGCATGCATTGAATTTCTTTCTGAGTATGAGTGTATATCTATGGATGTCTCTAAATTCAAAAAAAAAATACTTAAATATGTGTGAAAATAAGGCATTCTTTCTAGAGAGGGCACTTGAAACATGGGGATAGGTGTAGTTTGAAATCTTTGTTTGAAGCAAGACGAACGAATCTTGTCGATACTTAGGTATGTCTGAGGCACCACTAGAAACTATAGGATTTACCCTAAAGTCGATCTTGATCAGTTGGGAAAGAAATGAGGAATTCTTATACGCATTACTAATTATTGGTATCAACCGAATTCAAGAAAAAATTGTGCATTCTTCATCTCTCAGCACTTTTTATCAAGAAAATATAAAAAAAAATTCTTTCTTTTTTTCAAGACATCCATGCGGACATTTTTCACCCTTAGTTTAAGGTACCCACTTTCACATGCATGCATTTTTTTCTTTTTATTTAAGGCTTTTAATTTTCAAATGCGGATGTTTTGTCTTTTTCTTTCAAACACATACCTTTAAATATCAACATTTTATTTTCCAGTCAGGCGCTCATCTTTGAGTATTTTATATTTTTTATAGCCCTGCCAGTCGAGAGACTATTATATTTTTTCTCCCAAGTCGAGAATTTTTTACACATCAATAGCCTTACTAGTTGAGAGGGGTATTAGATTTCAGTCACCTCACTAGTTGATGGCCTCAGTCTTTGTAAATAATCGGAGACAACAATCAACATAGTCTTCATAGACAATCGAAGAAAACATTCATAACATAGTCTTTGTAGACAATCAGAGACATCATTTTATCATCAAGTCTTCGTAGAAAATCGGAGATATCATATATAGTCTTCGTATACAATCGAAGACAACATTCATGACGTAGTCTTCGTAGATAATCGGATACATCATTCATCACATAGTCTCTGTAGACAATCAGAGACGTCATTTTATCATCACTCTCCATAGACAATTAGAGCTATCAACATAATCTTCGTAGACAATCGAAGATAACATTCATTACATAGTCTCTGTTGACAATCATAGATGTCATTTTATCATCAAGTCTCCGTAGACAATTGGAGATATCATACATAGTCTTCGTAGATAGTCGAAGATAATATTCATTACATAGTCTCTGTAGACAATCAAAGATGTCATTTTATCGTACATAGTCTTCGTATACAATCAAAGACAACATTCATGACATAGTCTTCGTAGACAATCGAAGACATTATTCATGGCACAGTAATTATAGACAATCGGAGGCGTCATTCAACATTAGTCTCCATAGATAATTAGAGATATCATACATTAGTCTTCATAGATAATTGAAGACGACAATCATCGTCAGTCTTCATAAATAATCATAGAGGACAAATCAACATCATAGAGGACAAATCAACATCAATCTCCATAGACAATTGGAGATGTCATCCATCAGTCTCCATAGACAATTGGAGCTATCATTCGTCAGTCTTCGTAGACAATCGAAGACAAAAATCAACACCAGTCTTCATAGATAATTGGAGATGTCGTCAAGTTTTCGTATACAATCAAAGACATCATCATTCAACATCAGTCTTCATTGAAAATTGAAGATACCATCCTTCAGTCTTCATAGACAATTGAAGACAACAATCAGCATCAGTCTTCATAGACAATCGAAGACGAAAATCAACATCAGTCTCTATAGATAATTGGAGATGTCATCCATCAGTCTTCATAGACAATCGGAGACGACAATCAATATCAGTCTTCGTAGATAATCAAAGACACCATTCATCAATATTAATTTTCGTAGACAATCGAAGACGCTAATCAGTATTAGTCTCTATAGACAATCGAAGACATCATTCATGACACAGTCGCTGTAAATAATCGGAGGCCTCATTTATCATCAAGTCTCCGTAAATAATCGGAGGTATCATACATAGTCTTCATAGATAATCGGAGGCGACAATCATTCGTCAGCTTTCATAGACAATTGAAGACGACAATTAACATCAGTCTCCATAGACAATTGAGGATATCATACATCCATCCCCATGGAAAATTGGAGATGTCATCAAGTCTTCATATATAATCGAAGACATCATCATTCAACATCAGTCTTCATAGACAATCGAAGATGACAATCAACATCCATCTTCATAGATAATTGGAGATGTCATCAAGTCTCCGTATACAATTGAAGACATTTTTTATTCATTACATAGTCTTCATAGACAATCGAAGACAATATTCATTCATCACATAGTCCATAGCCAATTATAGACATCTTTCATTCTTAAGTCCCCGTAGACAATCGGAGACGTCATTCATCTTCAAGTCCCCGTAGACAATCGGAGACGTCATTCATCTTCAAGTTCCCGTAGACAATCAGAGACGTCATACATATTTTCAGTCTGAAATACAATCCACAACAAGACATTTCTTTTCTTTCCTAGAAGACAGTGTTATCCATGAATCCTACACTAGGGTAAATTTTAAGAACTGCCTCAAAATTTAGCCTATTTTCTCATTTCGAACTACATTGACCTGATTCTCGTGACACTCGAGATATGTAGAAAGCTCTATGCAGACTTTGATCATCACAGCTCCACAATTATTTTTTCTCTCTAGCAAGTACATAATCTTACATCCTCAGCATCTCACAGCTCGATACTGGGGAAATTTTGAAAGGAACATCGGGAATAGATGAACACTTTTGTTCCCAAATAGTCCATATTTTATTAATTACTTCACACGGTCTTTCACTCTTAATAACAGGGCAATTTGCCTAATTTGAAATTACACTCTACCTTATCCTCATGCAACTCGAGGTGTATAAGCAACTCTAAATTGGAGTTCGCTTGAATTTTTTTATCAAAAATATTTTTTTGTCGAGCAAAATTGGCTATACGTCAACCTTTTCGTTTGAAAACTTCTACATTATCTTCAAATGAAAAGGGGCAAACTGTTGACACCCAATTTTGGCTCTCTATACTTAAAATTAACGCATTTAGGCTCTCTGATCGTTAAATGACACATTATGCAATTTTTCACATATCTTTTGTAATTATTAATAAATTGTTGATAATCATCATTATTTTACAATTTTTACTCATTTATTGTCATATTTTAACTTTACACGATTTATTGATTATTATCTTTAATTTCATAAATTTTAGAATTTTTAATAATTTATTATTATTTTAATATTTTTTGCACAGTCATTTACTTACGTACATAGTATAACACTGTAATTTTTTAATACACAATATAATTTTAATTATTTATAGCATAATGTATCTTTTTTAAAAATAATTATATTTTTTATTTGTTATTTATATTTTTCTGTTAATTATATATCGACATTCATTATTTTGTACGTTATTTAATACGACCTGCAAAAATTAAGTCGAATCAATTATTTTAATACATAATATAATAATAATTTGATGTCTTGTCACATTAACACAAATAATATTAATTTCATTTTTCTTTTTCTATTTCCTCCACTTTTTTTTACTTTTTCATATCTACTTTTCCTAATTTAAGGGATATGTTTTGAAAAAGTAAGTTTGATATCATTTATTTTATATTATTATTTTTCTTTTTAATACTCCACCACACAATTACTCCACATACACACACCATCAGATACATCTCACGCCTCTTTGCTCCCTGTCTCTCCTCTCTCTCCTCTCTCTCTCTCTCAAAAACCACCTTCCCCACTTCACTGCTACCATTCCCTTTTCCCTTTTCCCCCTCGCTGCAATGCCGCTAGCTTGCCGAAAGTAGTGATCGGCGAGTTTCAGCCACCATAAATGCCGGACAGCCACCAGCCACTAACGCCGCCGCCCCTCTATCTCCACTGCTCCGGCGAACAACGCCTTCGCCCTCTCCCCTTTGCCGTGGATTTGCCAGCGAACATAGCTCGGAAAATCCGCTGCTCCGGCGTTCTTTCACCGTTGAAGTAGCGGGGTTGGTTGATTTCTTTGGCTACTTTGATGCCTGATGATATTTTTATGTTTGATCTTGTATAATTTATTCTTTCTCAGATCTGAATAGACTTGATCGAATTTGGCTGAAAAAATATTTCTCGGTGATGTTGGATTTTTGGCGAGAGTTTGATTTCCTCCGATGAATAATTTAACTTTAATCTGGTTTGTTTGATTTTACTGACTGTTTTACCTGATGCTGGGATTGTTATTTTATTATATTATTCTGTTAATGTCATGTTGATCTTTAATCCTACTCTGGGGACTTGGTTCATGATTTGCCATATTTCCATGGATTTATTATTGTTCTGCACTATCTGAGACTGATTTTTGAATCTTTTTCTCCTCTACAATTTTACTACACTGATAATAAATAATACTATGATATTGGCCAATGAAACTACCTCTACGTTAGGTATTTGAGGCCATTCCATTACAAAAGACGTACTTTATTTTGTCAAAGTTATTATTTTATATTAAGGATCGATACTTGGTCGATGAAAAAATTACCGTTGGTTTTTTAGGCCTCCACAAATAAAAAGACGGATATTACTTAAACAAATATGCAATAAAATAATACATTATTTTGAGCGATGATGAAACTTTTATAACAACACAAAAGATTTTACAATTCGTATTTTGGCAAAAATGATTTAGGACGGCCAATCAATTGAGCAACCACTTCGTAGCTATGACGTATTTAAATTTAATCTGAGCCCATCTCTCAATGAAAATTATATTTTTTACATACCTTTTCAATTTATTTTTGATAATTATTTATTTGTTACTAACATTTTTTACAAGTTTTTATACAAGTTATTTGGAATACTCGTCGAGAGTTGCATTCAAAGAGCCCTTTAAATTTTGTGTTGTATTGTATATTCTTATACTTGTACAAATATCATTATAGTGAAACTTTACTTTTAGGGCGTTGGGTGAGATATTCTTTATTTACGCAATTTTCATCACGCGTTTAGGCAAATTTAGGCGGTTAACATTTACATTAAATTGATTCAGATATTTTAATCAAATTATTCGCACTTTTTACACTAAAATACATTATGCTTTTTCTTTAAAACAAATCTTTCATTATTTTATCTTTTCATTTTTTACATACATATTCTCATGTATTTTTGTTTATCTTAATACATTTTTTATACACAAGCATATTTCTTACGATAACATATGTAATTTACACATTGTTTATATATAAATTGTTTATACTATTTTAATACACATTTTATATTTGTATTTATAAACATTAATTTTTTCTTCATTTTTAATAAACCTAAGTCTGGTCGGGAATCACACTTGTGGATTCTAAAGAGTGCCTAATTCCTTTTCTTCGGAATAATTTGAATCCTTACTTAGAATCTAATCTGATTTCGTAGATCAAAACACAAGTCTTTAATGTTAATAAATAAATAGGTTTTTCTCATTTTCCTTAAAAATTAGGTGGCGACTCTGTACAAAATTAATTCTTTTAGAGTCCATAATGTCGTGCTCATTTTGACTTTAGGTAAAAATCGGGTATGACAGGAGCCTCAAAAAGTTGGATGGGTAAAGTACAATACAGATAGTGTTTCAAAGGGTAATCCGGGGAAAAGTTCTTGGGCATTTTGCCTAAGAGATTTAAGGGGATCTATTGTATGCAACAGGAGAAGCTATTGAGGATGCAACTAGTATAGAAGCAGAAGCAATTACTATTTGAAATGCAGCTACAGTATATCAGGACAAAATAGAGTGATTATACAGATTGATTCTCTAGCAATGAAGCAGATTCTTAGCAAGGAGTGGAAAATACCATGAAAGATAGAAGATATAATAATGAAAATAGGGAGATTAATTGAAAGCAAACAAGTGCAGATAGTTCATACATAGAGGAGGGTAATCAGCTAGCTGACTATTTAGCTAACATGGCAGTGAAGCACAATACTTTTATATATACAACATTTCACCAACTTCCTAGCACAACTAGAAGGATACTAAACAGTGACAAGTATCAGACATCTTATCTAAGGCTAGCAGTTACACATCATTCTACAGACTGGATAGGCTAGTACAGTTTTTCACATTTTTTATACAAGATGGAGAACAAACAAAACGAAATGCTACTTAGCCTAAGTAACTAGCCATAAAAAAGGTCTCTCAGTAGATCAGGGGTCTATGGTCAGATTGTCAACACATGCAACTTCGATTCTTGGCATCATCTAGGTACCAGTGGGTCCGAGCATCTCTTTATCTCCCTCCCTTCCAGAACTGGTACAAGTGAGATGTTAGTTTACAGAATACTAAGCATCTTTATCAATAATGAAGTAGCAAACTCACCAAAAATAATAACCAAACCTAAGCGGACTAGACCCTATTTGTGTGCACAATTTTTTTTTTCATACACTTTAGTACCGGAGATCTCAGCTGATATAGAAAGGAAGATGGCGTTAAGCATGAGAAAAATCACTCAGAAGATTCAAGAGGGGAGGAAACAACTTACTCTTGAAGCTGGAGAAACATTCAACATAGCTACACCAAGGAACAAAATTTATCACCCAAAAAAGAAGTAGTTCGAGCTGGAGATTGAAGAAGAAAGCCATGGCAAAGGGAGAAAAGATGGTGAGGACTGTTGTGAGTTGTTCCTAGCTCATTTAGGAAACCCTACACTCTCTTTAAATGTATTTGTGATGGGCCGAATTTTGGGTTGGACCTACCCGGTTCTTTTTAATTTTTGTTTTGGATTTTTTAGGATGGGTTGGCCCATTCATGTATTGATACTTTGATTATTAATAAAACACAAATTAAATAAACAAAAAGGTAGTTCGGTAATTTTAGCCACCCCAACCTTTACTTGTATATAGTAGTAAATAAAATAGTTATATATGCATATGATTTTTTCCTTATATTTATTAGTTTTGTCTTCATTATTATTGTGTAATAAAATGATTACTCATTCATATTGCTTTTTTCTTATATTTATTTGTTTTTTTGTGTAGTATACCAATCCTTCATTTATAAGTAATTATATATTATTATTATATTATTTTTTTCTATTATACTATTACTATTATATTTATTATTATTATTATTATTATTATTATTACTATTATTACTTTACTTTACTACTATATATTTTTTACTATTATCATTACTATTATTATTATAACTATTATTACTTTACTTTACTATTATATAAGTGAAGGTTGGGGTGATTACCAAAGGTAGTTCGGTAATTTTAGTCACCCCAACCTTTACTTATATATAGTAGTAAATAAAATGGTTACACATGCATATGATTTTTTCTTTATATTTATTAGTTTTGTCCTAATTTTTACTGTGCAATAAAAAGGTTACACGTGCATATTGCTTTTTCCTTATATTTATTTGTTTTGTCCTCATGTATTATTTTAATAATATTTTTATTTAGACCTTTGTAATTGAATTTTATATGGTAGTAATTTTTTATAAATATTTTTTGGTTCCTTATTAAATAACTTATTTTTTATACCCCAAGAGTAGTTTGGTAATTTTATTGTGCAATAAAATGATTACATATGCATTTTGCTTTTTTCTTATATTTATTAGTTTTGTCCTCATTTTTATGGTGCAATAAAATGATTACACATGCATTTTGTTTTTTTTATACTTATTAGTTTTGTCTTCATGTATTATTTTAATAATATTTTTATTTAAATATTTGTAATTGAATTATACATGGTAGTAATTTTTTTATAAATATCTTTTTGTTCCTTATTAAATGACTACTAAGGGTATTTCGGTAATTTTATGGTGCAATAAATATTTCAAAATCGACGTATGTCTCCTCAACTTATATATTTGAAACTTTCAAATGAGACGTGCATCATGCACTTTTTCAGGAATGTCCAAATGAAAGACGTGCCGCCAACTGTAGTTGTAACAATCTAACTAGATTTTTATCGACTTATATAATTACTTTTGTATTGGTTGGACCAGTCTAGCAAACTCAATTTTGTTCCACACTGAATATATATATTATGTTAACATTGATTCATTGTACTGCATTTCTTTTTTGTACTCCTATACAAAATAATTAAAAGAATTAGGAAATAATCTTTTCCAAAGTTAAATCTCTTTTGTACATTAGTGTTGCCAAAATGGCCGTGCCTTACACGAGCACAGGTATCTAGTCCTATATAAATGGCTTGGAAAGCATTGGGAGGTTGTCCTCCAGCTTACAGACCAAATCACTTTTTATATATTATATTATTATTATTATTATCTTTCATTTTAATTAATTTATTTTATTTTTTATCTAAAATGAATTTTAAAATTACATAAATTTACTATAAATTGTAATAATTAACGGTTTAAGATATTTGAAGGACATAAAAAAGTTTGTTGACTCTCTAAATATCAGTCACATAAATTGTGACGGAAGAAATAACATATATTATTTAAAAATAACATAAAAAAATCATGAAGCACAATAATTAACAACTTAAAATATTATCAACATATAAAAAATTTGATTGATTCTCTATATACTATCACAATCACATAAATTGGGAGAGAGGCAACACATATTATTTGAAAATAGTAGAAAATACTATAAATCACAATAATTAAGAACTCAAAATATGTGAAAAATTTGGTTAACTCTCTAAATTCCATCAGTGTCATATAAATTGAAACAGAGAGAATAACATATATAATCTGAAAATTATGTAAAAATAATATAAATTACAATAATTAACAACTTAAAATATTTAAAGAATATACAAACATCTACAAATTATATAAAAAATTTATTTGGCTCTCTAAATTACTTCAGTGACACATAAATTCAAACAATGAAAGTAATATATATTGTGTAAAAATTATATACAATTTAAAATATTTAAAGATCATACAAAAAATTTAATTGACTCTCAAAAATTTATTTGTATCATATAAATTGAGACCAAAAAGTAGCATATGTCACAGCTTTTGTGTCTAGTTACTCTACTTAAGAAGCTAGGAAAACAGCTCATGGTCGACATGGATGCTTCCCAACCTCAAGGGTGTTTTGGGTATTTTATAATTTATGTTCTTTAAGAAAATTATATGTATCTTATTTATATATGTACATTTTTATTATTGGACAAAACAACCAGCACATGTGTTCATTTTTACGACTGAACAGTCAAAATTGTTGAATTTTCCTATATATGTAGGTCTGTAACCTTTTCTTATTTCAGGCTTTTTATTTTTTTCTTTCGAAACTATCATCTATTCATTCATTATTGATGTAATATATCTAGAGTAGAGTTGGCCATTTCAGTCCATATTTAAAAAATTAGTTTATTTAGCCCATATATCATAAGTTGGATCACTCATATTTCATATGGGTAAATATGAATTTAGATTTCAAAACCAATTAAATAAATGGTCAAAATGGGTAATATGAATACCCATATAGAGGCCCAAATATGCTACACAGTCACAACCCAACATATGGTCATTCTTAGACCAAATTGAGAATATTATTTCTCAGTTAAAACTTTACCGCTAGCCTCTAGGCCATTCTCAGACCAAATAGGCTCAAAAATCAAAAGTCAAAATTCATCATCAATCTTTAAAAATTTATTCGTTTATCATGGACCATGGTGTGATTTTGGAATCTTTGGAAGAAGAAAATCTACTATATTGAAGGTATCTATCATAAAAATCTATCATATTGCTCAACACTTTCTTCAGTTGAAGGTATCTTTTACTTTTCCTCACTATTTTTTTCTTTTAATTTGACCAAATTGCTAATTTCAAAGAAAAAAATTAGAAGAAGAAAACTCAACTTATGGGTATCAAAACCCCTAATTTGTACCCTTTTAAAAATTATGTTTCTTTAACAGAGATTTCTACAGAGGATAATAAGAAATCTTATGAAATTAGTTCGTATGTCCTAAGAAAACGAGCTAAAAGAAGCACTTCAATTGTTTGGAATACTTTTACGAGATTGCCTTATGTTAGCAATAATGAAAGGTTTAAAGCACAATGTCAAGTTTAAAGAAATATTTGTAGCGGATTCTGGCACAACAAATATAAAGCATCATATGATTAACACTTGGGTAATAGACAAGATCACGTCTGTGTACCTATTGATCAAAAAGTTTATCTCGAGAAGGTGTATGTTGCTATTTTAAATCTTAATTATCCTTTTAACTTTGCTGAACATCAAGAAAAAAATATATTCATTTGTACTAAAATCCAACTGTCAAAATCATTTTGAGAAATACCTCAAAGACTGATATTTTTAAATTGTATGATAGAGAAAAAGAACTTTTAAAGTGTGTACTTGCAATGATTCCTAGTAGAGTATGTCTGACTTCAGACATGTGGACTTCTATGGCGTCAAATGGCTACATATGTTTAACCTCTCATTATGTTGATTTAAATTAGAATCTTCAAAAGTGTTAATTTTCTGTCGTGTTTCGCCCCCACATTCTGGGGTAATTTAAGGCCTTTTACTAATTGCGTTTATTAAGGAGTGGGGCATTGAAAAGAAAATTCTTACTCTTACTCTGGATTATGCTAGTTATAATAAAGGTGTGGTATTTCATTTAAAGATTCATTTATCTTTAATGCATTCACTAGTTTGTGATGAAAAGTTCTTTCATACCCCCGATACAAAATGAAGTTTGTTATATTTTGCTTCTCCAAAATAGATCCTTTGATTGCCGATGATAAGGTTGAAAAAACTTTAGATCATTTAGAATTATTGTTCAAAGAATACTTGATACCTTCAACCTTTATTTCTTTGTCAATGGAGCGCACAACTAGCAACAAAATCAAAGATGCCCCTGAGGATTTTAACGTATTTAAGAATCAGTCAGAGTTTGGTAGAAAGAATACACAACTGGATTTGTACATTGATGAGCCTAAGCTTGACCATAAAGCAAATCTAAATTTGGATGTACTTGCATATTGGAAATAAAATAGTACAAGATGAAACACCCTAGATTTTGGTTCTTGAAAATTTCTTGACCTTTGAGCTTACTAGCCAGAAAACAACTCTCCCTATGAGTTGTAAGGTGTCTATACGGGTCATAAGACACTAGTCATAGGGTAACTAGTGAAGATTCCCTTTGTTTCTGTCTTGGCTAGGAGTTGTGCCTAACGAGTCATATGGACTCTCTACGAGTCGTAGTGTGCCTTCCATAACGAAACCAGTGTGATGGCTCAAGTTTCTGCTTATGGTATGATTAGGTCCTTACAAGTCGTATGTTCTGTATACGAGTAGTAGTGTACGACTCATAAGGTACCCGGTGAAGGGTCCCTGAGCTACTGCCTTAACTATGACTAGTGGTGATGAGTCGTAAATCCTTACGAGTCATATAGTAACCCGTAGTAACTGCCGACCATTTTTTTCAAATTTTAAATAAGGGCACTTGGATATTTCCTCTTTTTCCCAATAATAATCCACGACTTAAAACCCTATTTGATACCCCATTATCCTCCATAATACAATCAAAATAACTCTCAAAACTCTCCCAAGCAAAATCACTTAGGGTTTCTCAAGGTTGGAAATTAGAGCTTCCAAGGATGATTACTTCTTCAAATTTCTTGGTAATTAAAGCATGTGACTTTACCCTTAAACTTATTTTCCTTAAAGCATATGTATTAAATGATTATTTATGAGAAATTAAATGTGGGTTTTGACAAGGGTTGAGGGTTTTGGCATGGTCGAGTCTTAAATTGTTTTCCCATGGTTATTATGAATTGTTCATGTTTTGAATTGAATGTTTTTGAACTAATGGGGTGCATGGGTATGGGATTCGATGATTTTGGTATTGAAATTGATTGGAAATTGTGTTCCCTCAACCCATTTGTGAAATTGGTGTTGAAATATAGTTTGTCACATGATTTGACATTGCTTACCCAAACTATTGCATTGCATAAATGGTTAAAGGGTTAAACATGGATTTTGAAGGCCTTGTTGGACATCTTTTGACTGAGATTAAAACCTCCAGGGTCGAGGTATTCCCCCAAGTGGATTTGATAAAATAAAAAGGGGTCAAGGCATTCCCCAAACTAGATTTAATGAACAAAGGGGGTCGTGGCATTCCCCCAGTATGATAGAATGTAATTAAAATAGCATAATGGTAAGCTTGCAAGTGTAAGGGTATGACGATAACGGTGGAGTGACTTAATATGTCATTTCATGGTTAAATGAATGGGTTATGTGAAACTTATTTTAATATAGGTTTTAAGGGGGTTGCGTAGCTAAGCCATGAAAGTAGATGTCCCAAAGAGACTGATACTTGAAACTCACATTTACCGATGTGAGGGTTGGTGTTGCTAACCGTGTGCATATGTCACACTTTATATATATTTATATCTTAGAATAATGTGGGGTCGGTGTATTCCCTATTCTTCCTTGATACCTTCGGTGTGTATGGCTAACACATATTGGGGCCGGCCCTTTCAATAGGGGGATGAACCCATATTGCCCGTGGGTGCCTTTTTATGATAGTTCAGCTACACAGTCTAGACTAATTTTTTAAAGTTCATACTAAGCCTTGTTCCCTATCCTAGCATGTTATATGTATGTATACATATTTTCATATAATTATATGCGTTGGTTTTGGATGATTTTAGACTATTGATCATGGCATTATTTTATCCCTTCCTTGAGTTACATGCTAGCGCTCAATTCGCTAACCGTTTCCAGATGTTGTATCCCCATGTGATGTAGAAATCGAAGACACTTCTATATTTCCTGCATAGTGATAGGTGATCTTGTACCGTTCGTGAGTCAGCTTGAAGTGGTGAGGCTTCTTCTTTCAGAAGACCATTACTTCTTGGTTTATTTCGTGTCATGGACTATTTCTCATGATTTCTTTTGGTTATCATCAGGGTCATGTCCCTACTTAGATTATTTTCGTATAGTAGAGGCTTTGTAGATTACTATGGATTGGGTATTGTTGTTGATATTCTTAGAATCCTTTGAGCTTACATTTATTCTATCTTGTTATATATTCGGAATTCATCCCCTGATAGATGTATTATGTTCTGTTTGTCTACGAAAATGGTGTGGTCTTCCGTCCCTGATGGACTTGAGATACACATCACGTCCAAGCCCTGGTTTGGGTCATGACAATGTTTGTATCAGAGCCTAGGTTCATGGTCAATTGGGTGTTCACAAAGCCGTGTTAAGTAGAGTCATTTTTATAGGTTTGTAGAACGTCACATTTATGAGGGAGAGGCTACGAGACATTTAGGAATGTTTCCCCTTCTTATTGTTCTATTTTTGGGCTATAGATTCTAAGGTCTTGAAAATACTCTAACTTTTCAGCTAATTGCATTTCAAATCATGACCCCTCAGTGATTTAATGCTCGTAGAGGCTCTTTTATCTCGATTGAGGGCAATATTGATGGAACTCGTCCTATTTATGGGGTATATACTCGGTTTAGGTCCTTGCTTCTGATTACCCTCATGGAGTTCCACATGTCCCCACTGATCCTTCTCCAGCTGGTGACACTAATGATCAGTCACCTCAAGAATATATTTCTAATGTCGAGTTTTGCCTTTTTATTCATCTATTGACCCAGATAGTAGCCTCTTTGTCATGCCAGTTTAGTCCCGTTAGTGGGGAAAGAATCAGGAAAAAGTAAGAGATAGAGTGAGTGAGAAGATCAGATATTTAGAGAAGGGAATGGGTCAGAAAGATAGAGGTAAAGATGGAAGGCAGTGGTATAAGAAGAGGAATTGGGGGAGTCCTCATGCGACTGTTAGTGCTCCTTATCTTAGGTTTTCTGGTAATTGTTGTTGTTGGGTCAACAGTGGGTTTGAGACACATGAGGCCCAATTTCAGGCCAATAGAGCTCAGTCAACCCCACCCTATCCTTTTTGTCAATTTTATGGTCAGTTGTACCATGGCCAGTGTGATGAGAGGAGGAATCGGTGTTATAGGTATGGTTAGCTTGGTCACATGTAGTGGTACTGTCTTTCAAGGGTTGCTACTAGAGCTAATAAGGTTTTGGTTTCTACCTTTTCAGGCCCAGCATCGAAGGGTGCTACTTCTGTACCGACACTGGTCAGAATCATCTCTATGCTCTTTTTACTCATCAGGAATCTAGGGCATCTCCTGATGTTGTTGCTTGTACATTACATTTTTTCTCTTGTAATGTGTACTATTTACTTGATCTGGGGTTTAATCTTTCTTATATGCCCCCTAATATGGCTATTCATTTTGGTCTTGGTCCTGAGTGCATTTCGGACCCCTTGTCTATGTCTACCCTGGTGGGTGACTCTGATTTGACTAGAAGAGTTTATAGGGTTATGGGGTATCTATCTGTGGCAGGGAAACCTTGGTAGACCTGATAGAGTTAGATATGGTCAATTTTGATGTGATCTTGGGGATGGAATAGCTCCGTCCGTGTTATGCCTCTCTAGATTGTCGGACCCGTAAGCTTATTTTCAAATTTTCTAATGAGCCGGTTATAGAATGGGGAGGGAGTTCCCTAGTGTCTAAAGTAAGGTTTATTTCATATCTTAAAGCCCAAAAATTAATTTCCAAAGAGTGTTTGTACCTACTAGTTCAGGTTAAGGATTCTAATTCTGAGGGTCCCTCTTTGCTATCTATTCTTGTGGTTAGTGAGTTCCCCAAAGTCTTCCTTGATGATCTCCTAGTATTCTTTACGATAGGGAAAAAGACTTTGGGATTGATTTTGTCTCAGATACCTGTTCTATCTCTATCTCTCTCTATAGAATGACTCTAGCTGGGTTGAAAGAACTAAGGAGAAATTGAAAGATCTTCTTGATAAGGGTTTTATCCAACTAGTGTGTCTCCATAAGATGCTTCTATACTTCCGTGCATGAGAAAGATAGGTTCCTTAAGTTGTGTAGGGATTATCGGTAGTTGAATAGGGTTATTGTGAAGAAGAATGTGTTGTGGACCATAGTTAAGTCAAATAAGAAATTTAGGGTGGCCTCTTTATTTGATGGACTAGCATACTATGTGGAATTATTCGTTAATGGTGCACATTTGTTACCAGACACTAAGTTTGAGATCTAGGTGTCAATTGTGGTGATGAGAGTGTAGCTCAAAAAGAGTGATGTGAGAGTCAGAGGAGTGAATTAGCCAGTTTGATTTGATGTGTGAAAGAGATTAGGCTGATAACTTATGAAATAGAGAAGTGGGTAATTGTGAGATTACCGGAGGTCTATTATTGAGACGTTGTATTAGGGCTAAGTCATTAGGTGGAGAAGGGCGTTGAGTTATAAGGATATACTGAACCCCTGGTAGCATCTTGTTAAATGAGATCTTGGGTATGTAGGTTCCAGATGCGCTTAGTTCATATTATTGAATGTCGTAGTATGGAGAAGTCTAGGGAGTTTTATATGGCGCCCTTCATAACTAAATTGTGGAGAACATAAATAGACGATGTGAGTCATTGGTGTAGCTTTTAAAATTATGTTAAGTTGTGAGGTTATGTGATTAGAGGTTTGATTCTAGTATACTAAGAAGTGAAAAAGTGTGGATGTGTATACTCGTGAGCGGGTGCCTCCCAGGGTGATATCTTTAGCTACAGAGGCTAGCGAAAGTTAAGATTAGTATCCCTGAAGGGTAGTGTCTTTATACTATAGATGTCGGGGGGAAATGGTGAACTAAGGCTGATCATAAATTTTCTCACGGTGATGAGTTTTAGGGAAGAGTCATGATAAATCTACTCTTTTTCTAGCAAATTCCTCCTACTTCAGTTTAAGAGGGAATTCTACTGATGTCATACGTATATAGATTGTGCCTATGCCTAAGGTCTGAGTTCTCTATGCAACCTATGTCTATGCTACAATCCCTGAACTAGAAGCGATACAAATTCTTGAAAATCCAAGCCTCCAATATTCATGCTCTATGGTATGACACTCGTGATCCATAAACTCATATCCTACTTTATACGTAGTTCTAAGGAACTATGCATTCTATTTTCTACCAATTTATTTTATGGCATGTCCTGTCCCAAAGTGATGCTATTTATGCAAACTCGTGACCATTCTTGGTCCTTAAAATAAGGGGAAATAGTTTCAAGCGGCATTCCCTATCTTATTTCTTGAATATATGTCTCAGCTTTATGTTATATGATCCATGATTTTTGCACTCGTGTTTCTTACTGTGCCCAATTTGAAGAAGTCATGCGATGTTATGTTTATGTCGAGATGACCCTCTATTCATGATCTAGGTAGTTTCTACAAAGTATTTTGTGCCTATTACCATGTCTTATTTCATTGGTCTCACTTTGTATAGCATAACTGACAGGAGTCATAATTAAGAAGTAACTCTCCCATTCTTGATGCTTGTACTCTAGTTCTGCAGTGCCTCTTCTTCTAGTAGTATAGTAGTGGCTATGGAAGTATAGAAATGCCCTAGATAAGGGAGTGGATGTAAGGCCATATATGAGGGTGGAATATTAAGATGGACCTTTTTTATCTGAAATAATTATTAAGAGGAGATGGGGTAAAACCTTTGTGATAGTGATCAAAGTTGGGAAATCCATGAAGTGGGTGTACGGAAGATGGGCATAAATGGTGTGATTTTTAGATATAACTGTGGTGATACATGGCTAATAGTTCCCGATTTAAGACCTAAGGTTGTTTAGTTATAGTGATGAAACAAAGTGGTATTACTAGAGGGGTGTGAAGTAGGGTCCCATAGCTTACCCTAGCACCTTTAGCTCTGAGTTAGGCCTTTACATGAAAGAAATATACAATTATACTCAGGACCTTGTAGTTATGTGTTTTATGGGGGAATTAGAAGATTGAAATATTGGAGTGTTTTGTTTATAGCTGAAAGCATAATGGAGAAGCATGGTTATATTTAAGGGTTATTAGATGCTTTAACTGGACTGGAAGAAGCCGCTCGGGAAGTAGGAGAGGACATGAAGTCAAAACATCCATTTTTGTTCCCTGCTTTGGGTAATCGTGCTTAAGATATGTGTATTTCCCTAACATCTTTGTTTTCTATTTTTGTTAAAGGTAAGTATGGATATGCTCTGCATTAAGCCTTGATAATGGATGCCTTGAACCATCATTCAAGGATGAATAATCCTCGGGAGGGGGGCTGGGAGAGAACGAAACACCCCAAATTTTAGCCCTTTAAAAAATTCTTGACCTTTGAGCCTACGGCCCAGACTACGAATCTCCCTATGAGTCGTAAAGTGTCTATACAGGTCATAGGAACCTAGTCGTAAGGTGACCAGTGATGATTCCTTTTGTTTATATCTTGGCTATGAGTTGTGCCTAACGAGTTGTATGCACTCTTTTTGAGTCGTAGTGTGCCTTCCGTAATGAAACAAGTGTGATGGAACAAGTTTCTACTCAGGGTAAAATTAGGTCCTTATGAGTCATATAGTCTGTATATGAGTCATGGTGTATAACTTGTATGTTAACTAGTGAAGGGTGGCTGAGCTACTTCCTTGACTATGATTCGTGGTGACTGAGTCGTAGTGAGTCCTTACGAGTTGTATAGCGACCCATAGTCACTAGCAATAATTTTTCATCTTTTAATTAAGGGCATTTTGGATATTTATCCTTTTCCCTAATAATAACCCACGACTTAAAACCCTATTTGAGACCCTATTATCCTCCATGACACAATCAAAACAATTCTTAAAACTCTCTCAAGCAAAAACACTTAGGGTTTCTCAAGGTTGGAAATTAGAGCTTCCAAGGGTGATTTCTTCTTCAAAATTCTTGGTAATTAAGGCACGTGACTCTACCATTAAACTTATTTTCCTTAAAACATGTGTATTGAATGATTATTGATGAGAAATTGAATATGGGGTTTGACAAGGGTTGAGGGTTTTGGCATGGTTGAGTCTTAAATTATTTTCCCATGATTATGATGAATTGTTCATGTTTTGAATTGAATGTTTTTTAACTAATGGGGTTCATGGGTTTAGAAATTGGAATGGGGGTCGAAGCATTCCCCAAATTTGATGATTCTAATATTGAAATTGGTTTGGAAATTGTATTCCCCCAACCCATTTGTGAAATTGGTTTTGAAATATGGTTTGTCACATGATTTGACATTACTTACCCATACTATTGCGTAGAATAAATGGTTAAAGGGTTTAACATGGATTTTGAAGACTTTGTTGGTAGTGTTTTGATTAAGATTAAAACCTCAAGGGTCGATGCATTTTTCTGAGTGGATTTGATAAAATAAAAGGGGGTCAAGGCATTCCCCAAAATGGATTTAATGAACAGAGGGGGTATGACGATACCTATGGTTTGCCTTAATGTATAATTTAATGGTTAAAAAAATGGGTTATGTGAAACTTGCTTTAATATTGGCTTAAAGGGGGTTGCATAGCTAAGCTGTGAAAGTGGATGTCCCGGGGGACTGATACTGGAAACTCACATTTGCTGATGTGAGGGTTGATTTTGATGACCGTGTGTATATGTCACACTTTAGATATATTTGTATCTTGGATTAGCGTGGGGTCGGGTCATTTCCTGGTTTTCCTTGATACCTCCGGTTCGTGTGGCTAATACGCACTGGGGCCTTTTTAGTAGGGAGAGTTGTACCCACATAAACTGTGGGTGCCTTTTTATGACTATTGAGGTACATAGTCCAGACTAATGTTTTAAAGTTCATTCTAAGCCTTTTTCCTTATCCCGACATGTTATATGTATGCATACGTATTTGCATATAATTGTGTGCATTGGTTTGGGATGATTTTAGAATATTGATCATGGCCCTATTTTATCCCTTCCTTGAGTTATATTCTAGAGTTCAACCCGCTAACCATCTCTAGACATTGTATCCCCACACGATGCAGGAACTGGAGACACTTCTGTCTTTCCTGCGCAGTGATAGGTGATCCTAGACCATTTGTGAGTCAGCTTGAAGTGTTGAGCCTCCTTCTTCAGGAAGGTTGTTACTTATTGGTTTATTTAATGTCGTAGACTATTTCTCTTGATTTCTTTTGACTATCATCGGGGGCATGTCCCGATTTAGATTATTTTCGGATAGTATAGGCTTTGTGGATTACAGTGGATTGGGTATATTTTTGTTGATATTCTTAGACTCTTTTGAGCTTACATTTATACTATCTTTTTATATGTTCGGAATTCATCTGCTGCTAGCTGTATTGTGTTTTATTTGGCTAGGCAAAGGGGGTTGTTTCTCGTCCTTAGTGGACTTGAGATACCTGTCACGGCCAATCCCTGGTTTGGGTTGTGACACAAGGTATCCCGAGCTCTCATTGGTGGGACAAGATATTGTCATGACCTAAACCAAGGCCTAGTCGTGACGGGTATCTCATGCCTACTATGGATCGGACACCACCCCCTTATCCTACCCTCAAGATCACAATAATCTTAAAAATAAAGCAGAATCCAATTAACCAATGATAATAGTAATACGAATAGATGAATCAAATGATGGTTCAAAGAAATTCAAATAACAATCCACCGATACTTGTCCACGAAAGTCTCTAAAACTAAAATAACATCTAAGTTGGGATATGCCCCCAACTATGAAAAAAAAGAATCCAAAAGTACTATGACAATAAAGAAAGAATAATGAAATGACAATGCCTTCCGAAAGATGGAGGCTCACCATTTCACGACAACTCAACAAACGTGCTCAACAGCCTAATGCTGCACAAGAGCAACATAAACCCTTTTGACCCTACATCATGAAATGATATAGGTCCAGGGACGGTCAGTATGATAACCACTGGCATGTAACTCAAGGGATTAGGATAAAATAATGCAATTACCAAAATCTAGTCATAAACCATATGCACCACATTCATATACATATATATAGAATGTTGGGACAGGGACAAGAGTCATGAATATATGAGTTTAAAGATTTAGCCTGAACTGTATAGATTGGTCCATCCTAAAGGCACCCATAGGCTCTATGGTTTCATCTCCCCTTACTTAAAGGGCCCCAGTACATATTAGTCGCAAGAACCGAGGAAAAATTAAGGGAAAGCTAAAGCCACCATGGCGATAGCCGTACCAATATATATATATATATCCTTGTTTAAAGGTCCCCAATACATGTTAGTCGCAAGAATCGAGGAAAAATCGAGGGAAAGCTAAAGCCACCATTGCAATAGCCGTACCAATATATATATATATATATATATCAAGTGTGCACCAAACACACGGTCATATAGACCCCCAACGCAGGCAAACGTGGTTTTTAGTGTTCGGTCCCTTGGGATTTACACCTTCATGGTGAGATACACAATATCCTTTATACCCAAATTAAAACAGTTTGCACATAACCCAACTATTAACCTAGAGGTCATTCATTAAGGCATTTACCACTTGGTATCGTCATCCCAATATGCTTGCAAGCTTATTTAATGATACCAAACCAATTCAGAAAATCAAATTGGACTCCTAAGTTCCATTTAAAATCCAAAATCAAGGTCACCAAGGCCATCCAAAGCCATATTCATATCCATTTATCCTTTAATGCAATGCAATGGGTTCAGAACAAGTTAAACCATGAAATTATTCCTATTTAAAACCAAGATCATAAAGTGGGTTAAGGTTAATGCCAATTCCGTTCCAAACTTCATCCAATTTTAGGAAACTCATGTCCCCTATTACAATCTTTTAAACAATGCACCAATTCAATCCAAAAATATCAATTTAAAGCATGAATAATCAATTTAAAACACTGGACAAGCAATTCAATTAGTAGCAACCAAAACCCCTCAACCCAATTTCAAAACCCACAATTTAAATCACATGAAAATTCATTCAATTAATGCCACAATATAAAATTCAAGTTTATGGAAGAGAAAATGCCTGAAATACACTAGGATTTAAAAAGAATATGGAGTTTAGAGTGAATGGTGAATTCCTTGTGAAACCCTTAGAGTTTCTTAGTTTAATTGTTAAAGCGGGAGAATGGTCTTTGATCAACTGATAGAGAAAGGGTGTATTTTATGTTTAAAGATCAAACAAGGGTTAAAAAATCCAAAGCCTCTCACCTCCAAGTGAAAAAAAAACAAAAATTAGATGAATTTAAAACAGCGACAAGGAACGCTAATATCACAGAGGTTAGACTCCGTGCCACGCCAATATCATGGAGGTTAACCTCTGCGACACAGCCTTATCGCGGAGTCACACTCCTTGGGGTCCTAAAATGACCCTAAACCCCTTCCCAAAAATGCAAAACTTTTCCAAAACACCCTTTTAACATCCCTAAACATAATTCAAGTCAAAAATTGACATTACGCACCCAAGAGGGTCAAAAATAAAATGATCAAAATTTTTAAGGCTTCTTACATTATCCCCCCTTAGGATCATTCGTCCTCGAATGACGAGTTAGGACACTTTTAGTACGAGAATGGCAAGAATACATCAAAATCAAATGACAAATTTGAATTGCGACAAAAGGGAAACGAGATTCATACCTTAAGCATTTTCATCCAACACAAGGAACAAGAACGGATACCTGGCCTTCATATCTTCCTCAGTTTCCCATGTAATTTCTTCTACCTTTTGATTTCTCCGAAGAACTTTTACCGAAGTTAAATCCTTGGTCCTCAACTTATGAACTTTTCTATCCAATATCTCAACCGGGACTTTCTCATAAGACAATGAATCCATAACACCAACATCCTTAACAGGCACTATCAAGAAAGGATTACCCACATAGTTTTTCAGCATGGACATGTGAAAAACAGGATGAATCAAAGTTAAACTTGAGGGAAAATCTAACGCATAAGTAACATTCCTAATACTCCTCAAAATTTGATATGTACTAACGTAACGGGGAATGATCTTTCCTTTCTTCCCAAAACTCATGACTCCTTTCATAGGAGACACCTTCAAGAATACCCAATAATTTACTTCAAACTCCAGCCCCTTTATCTCACATCTGCAATAGACTTTTGGAGACTTTGAGCAATCTTAAGTCTTTCTCTAATCACCTTTACCTTCTCTATAGCTTGGAGAACCAAGTAAGGATCAAACAACCTAGTCTCACCTACCTTAAACCATGCAATTGGAGACTTAAACCTCCTACCATAAAGAGCCTCAAAAGGGGCCATCTAAATGCTGAGTGATAACTATTATGGTAAGCAAACTCAATCAGAGGTAAGTGGTCAACCCAAATACCTTTAAAATCAATCACACAGGCCCCTAGAATATCCTCCAAAGTCTTAATAGTACGTTCTATTTGTCTATATATTTGAGGATGGAAAATGGTACTAAGGTTCACCTAAGTACCCAACCTTACTAAAATGAACGATAGAAATGAGAAAAAAATTGTGTACTTCAGTCTAAAATAATAGACACCGGCGCACCATGTAACTTCAGAATCTCCTGAATAAATAACTTAGCATAATCCTCTCATGAGTAGTTAGTTCTCACAGGTAAGAAGTGGGTAGACTTAGTCATCCTATCCACAATAACAAGAAATTAAGTTATACGGATTGCGAGACTGCGGAAGAACCGTAATGAAATACATATTGATCATATCCCACTTCCACATGGGCAAATCTATCTTTGAGATAAGCCTCAAATGCTCAACCTTAACTTACTGACAAACCATATATTTGGCAACAAAATTTGCTACATCTCGCTTCATATTGCTTCACCGTTAGATTTTCTTTAAGTTGTGATACATCTTAGTCAAACTCGGATGAATTGTATATCTAGACTCATGAGCCTCAGTCAAAATTCTTTCTTGTAGTCCATCAACATCAGGAAAAACCAATTTTCCTTGATACCTCGGAATAGCATCACCCCCAATCTCGAATGCTATAATCTTTTGCTGAGCCACTTCATACTTAATGTTCATATGTATGGGATCCAAAGCCTACTTCTCCTTCACCTCAACACCAAGAGATGATTTAACCACTTCCTGAACAATCACCCTTCTAACCTTAGAGTCCCAAAAACAAACTCCCAAGTTAGCCAGCCTATGAATTTCCTTCACCAACCCTCTTTTCCCCTTATTAATGTGAGATAAGCTCCCCACAGACAACCTATTAAGAGCATCAGCAACAACATTAACTTTACCTGGATGGTAGTGAAGGTTCATGTCATAATCTTTAAGTAGCTCGAGCCACCGCCTCTGCGTGAGATTTAATTCCTCCCGTAAACATATACTGCAAGATTTTGTGATCTTAATAAATGTCTGCATACACACCATACAGATAATGGCACTAGATTTTCAAAGGAAAGAACACCACCACTAACTCTAGATCGTGAGTCGGGTAAGTCCTCTCTTGAATCTTAAGCTTCCTGGAAGTATCGGCTACGACCTTACCATGTTGCATCAAAACACAACCCAGTTCCATATGGGATGCATCACAAAACACAACAAAACCATCAATACCCTCAGGCGGGGTCACTAGAGCAGAAGTCAACTTATCCTTTATCTTCTCAAAAATACCCTCACAAGTATCGGAACACAACAACATAACCTTTTCTCGAGTTAATTTCATTAATGGAGCAACAATTGATGATAAACTCTTTGAAAATCTCCTATAATACCCAGCCAAGCCCAAGAAGCTCCTAACATCGGTTGGAGTTGTGGGTCTAGGACATTTCTTAACTTCCTCAACTTTCTGTGGAACTACCTTGATACCTTCACTAGAAACAACATGCCCCACAAAGGTCACAACACTTAGCCAAAATCCACACTTAAAATTTTTTTTGCAAACAACTTCTGGTCTTTAAGAGTATACAACATAATTCTGAGGTGGCTGGCATGGTCCTCCTCATTTTTGGAGTACACCAAGATGTCATCAATAAATACTATAACGAATAAATACATAAACTACCTAAACACCCAATTCATAAGATCCATAAACACAGTCGAAGCATTAGTCAACATAACCAAAAACTCATAATGGCCATACTGGGTTTTGAAAGCAGTCTTGGGAATATCAACCTCCCAAATTTTCAACTAATGATAGACCGAATGAAGATCAATCTTAGAGATATCAAGAAGATCTTTTAATTGCTTCTTTAGTTCCTTTAATTTAGTCGAAGACATCCTAAAGAAAGAATGCAAATGGGACAGGTATCTGATTGAAGATAAATACCAAAATTTATCTCTCTATACGGAGGAATTCCAGGAAGAATCGGAAAAAACTTTAGGAAATCTATTAAACACAAGGACAAATTGTAAAGGAGGACTTTCGTAATCAGAATCCTTAACTAGAACTAGATGATATAGACACTTTTTTAAAGAAATTTCTTGGTTCTAAATTAGGAAATAGACCACCCTTTGGGGTACTAAGGAACTCCCCTCCCATTCAAATACCAGTTCATTAGGGAAAACTGACCTTTTCGGTACTACATCAAGAGAAGCATAGCACGAATGAAGTCAATCCATCTCTAAGAAAACATTAAAAACCACCATATCCAACTTTGTCAAATCCACCAATGTTTCCCTATGAAAGATGGACACCGCACAACCCCTAGAGATTTTTCTGGCAACAATAGAATCACCTACCAGAGTAGAAATAGAAAAGGGGTCAAAAATATTTTCAAAACCAAAACCAAAATGCTCAACCACATAAGGGGTCACATAAGATAAGGTAAAACCCAGATCAAGCAAACAATAAGCATCACAAGAAAAGAGTTGTAACATATCAGTAACAACATCTGGGGATGCCTTAGATTCCTGACGAGTAGCAAGTGCATAAAGCCGATTCTGGCCAGGGCTGGTATTAGAAGTAGCGCTTTTTGGTGTAAGAGCTAAATATTTAGCGACTAGAACCTTATTAGCTCCAATGGAAACCCTAGCCGAAGGATACTTTATCTGTATATAACCCGACTGACCATAATTGAAACACAAGTTCCTTCCCTCCTAATAACAACCACGGTGAAGCTATCCACAAAAATAACAATGAGGATAAGGTGGGGTTGATTAAGCTTCACTGGTTTGAGACTGGAAACCTTGTGCCTTAGGACTACTAATAGCCTGAAAAAATGATCACCTGAAGGCTTAGGATAAGGAGCATTGGCAGACGAATATGAATTTTCCTAATTCTTCTTCTTAGTCCACAGTCTACCATCTTTCCCACTATTTTGCTGACCTGCACCTTGTTCTGAATATCTAAACTTCTTATTTTTCCTCTCTCCTATCTCTACCTATTTTTTTTCATCCTCTATCTGTTGCATATAAGCCACCAGCCTGGAGATGTCTATGTCATTGTTCAGCATCGCAGCCTTACACTTCAATACCAAATCACAGGACAACCCAAAAGTAAACTTTCTTATTTTAGATCTCATGCTAGCCACTAACTCCGGAGCATAACGGGACAACTATTGAAACTTCAGGGCATACTCTTTCACACTAATCTTTCCTTGCTTTAAGTTAATAAACTCTTCAGTCTTAGCTTCTCTAAACTCCCGAGGAAAGAAGTGATTAAGAAAGGTACTTGAAAAGTTATCCCACATAGCCAATTCAGCATCATCACCCCTAATCGCTTTCCACTCCTCATACCACTGATAAGCCACATCTTTCAATTGATATACAACAAACTCTACACCTTTAGAAACAGTAGCACACATCAACCTGAAAATCTTCTCCATCTCATCAATAAAACCCTGAGGATCCTCCTCAACTTTAGGGTATGTAAACATTGGGGGATTCAACCTCATAAACTGGCCAACTCAAGTGACCTCATATGAATGAGTAATAGAACCAACACGGTTAGACTGATGAGACTGAGATGCGATCAATTAAGTAAGCATATGATTAGACTAACAGAACTCCTCATTAGAGATATCTCCCTGAGACGACTGAGCATAAGTGTCACTAGCCTGAGAAATTTGAAGAGGACTAGTAGAGATTGCTGGAACCCCACGTGGAGTGGTACAATCAGGAGCAGGGACCCTAGACTGAGACTGCACACTATAAATAAAATGAGTCCCTTCCACATTCTCCCTAGGTGGAACATATGTTCCATTAGAGTTTCTACGAACATCATATCTTTGGGGAGGCATGATTTGAAATGCGAGGAAGCTAAGAATTAGAGAATTTTTATAACAAAAGACTCTATAACTTGAAATAGAACACAAAAAATGGAAACATTTCTAAATGCTTCATAACCTTCTATCACGACCCAAACTAAGGCCCTAGCCGTGACGAGCATTCCGAACCATGAAGGCCCGGACGCCCTTCTCTATCTGGTAGTCATGCACAATATTCATACAATAAAAGAAAATGCGGAAATATAACTTAATACGAAATTATGGTCATACTCTGAACTCAATTTAATGATAAAGAATTTAAAATCCAACAACTCTAGACAATATCTAAACCAACCTGCGAAATCTCTATTACATGCTAAAATAACAACTGTTTGAATCTGGGACAAGCCCCCAGTAGACCCAAAACAAAATAAATAACATAGTCTGGAATAAATGGGCCTTTTGGAATAAAGAAGGCTCACCACTGCACAGTCTCTTCTCTCTGAAATCTCTACTACTTAGCCGGACCTCTAGATTGAACCTCAGACCCTGGAAGGTAAGGGGGTCAATACAATTGTACTGGTACGCAGAGAAAATCCAAAATAATATTTTTTATTCAATATATATGAGAGCAACTTAAAACAGTTCATAAATATATCATATAGTAAGTATCACATGGGCATTTTTAAAAGACTCCATAAAATCATCTGAACTCCGTGACACATCTTTATTTTACTTTTGCGCTAGGTGGTATACCCTACAAATCTGAAATTCCACGGGCTATATGGAATCTTCCATTAAATCGGCAGCCAAGACCCCAACCCAAGTTTGCCGCAAGGGCCGGAGTTTCTGTCTCTACTACGCCACAGGGCCGTCACCAGCATACAATAATAATATACCCGTATCAGAAAAACACGATTTTAGGCAATGAGTTGATTGACTCGTGCCTTCTTCGGATAACCACCTAACCCTCTTTAAGACCATTTTTAACTCTTTAAAATATGTATTCTCTAAAACCAAACTCTAAAAACTCTAGCTCTGTTATGGCATACGTTTATATGGTATCGTCATACCATTGACTTGCAAGTCACATTCTCTGAGCCATTAATAGCATATTATAATCTCTGTTTTCAAAACATAAAGTTTGGGACCACCATATCAATAAATCAATTCAAAGAAATCTTTCTTAAAACTCATGTAAACACATGGAAGAAACTTTCTTTTTCAACATTTCAAATAGACAAGGTGGTCATGTCAAAGTTCTCAATCACATGCAATTCTTTCTCTTAAAACAAGGATGCAGTTATATAAAGAAAACTCCCTCTCGTCATCTCTAAATCATGTTCAAATACTATGATATTAAGAAAACCACTTTCAAACCATAAAACATGCATTTCAAATCATTCCTGACAAGATCATAAACTTAAATTCATCACAAGAGAGGGATTTCATAATTTGTGCTCTCAAACAATCTTCAATCTCATTTTTTCATACATATACATATACGTATAAATTAATTTAAGGGGAAAAGACCTAAAGGCCAAAACAACAATTTCATTAAAACATTCATGATGCATAATTTAAACATGAATTCCAAAACCCCTTTGTAATTTCGTGCTTGATAATCTGTAAATCATATTCATGTGTTTCAACAAGCCTATGTAGTTTTAGGATAAACCCCACGTACCTTAGGTTGTTTAAGAGGAAGAGTGGATTCCAAATTTCACCTTTGTTCTTGAAACTATTGACTTGTAAGGATGAGCTCTTGATCTTAAAAGAAGAGGCTAGGGTTTTCAATTGATGTTGAGAGAGTAATTTTTCATGAAAACCAACCTAAAGTGCTGATAAGATACTTTAATCTCATGTTTTAGGCGTATTGGGATAAGGTAAAATGACTCAATTGCCCTTAAAACATGGATTTTAAAAACTGAATCAACTGGGCTTCGACGCGATAGGAGACGTCGCGCATCGATGGATACCTAACGCATCGCGCTAAGCCTCAGTACTTTTTCCTGGCAGTTCCTGCACAAAATTGACCAATGCGATGGGCGATGCGGAGCGCCAAGATCTCATTGGTCCACTATTTTAGGACACCAAACAAGGTCTAAGCGCGGCCCAAAAAAATCCGAAACTTGTTCGAGATGTACTATTGACTTACCCCAGCGTGAATCGACTTAAAAATTTACTTTCGGAGGTTGGGAAGGTCGTAAAATGAATCATCAAAGATTTGGAGCTCAAAATGAGACTAAGTCCTTTTGATACTAAGAAAAAATTTCAAGTTTTCAACTGTATAAGCATGCTACTAGGAGATAACACATGGAGGACATTTGCGGGGTGTTACATTATCTCCCCTTGGGATAATTCATCCCCGAATAATGGGTGGAGACCTTTTGAAGATCAGAAAGTTTAAAATAAAGAATGAAGTCTCACATTGAACAATTTTCCTCAACAACACATACAATGGAATCAAATGAGTTTCTTGATAACCCCGAGTGAATCATGAAAGCACGAAACATGAGATAATGAGACTACATAGGGATGATCTTACACATGAGCTCTATGCACCATAATCTTCACAACATATGGAAGGGATATATTTAATAATCATAGACCTGATTTATATTGGTACTAGTAATGAAATAAGATTTTGCGGAAGATAGGATTAGAATCATTCTCCACCTCTCATGATACAAAGAAATAGACCTTACCCTTAGAAACACTACTCATCTATGCCCCAAACAACAATTAACATACTTCATCATTTCCAACTTACAATTCTCCAATCATACATCTAGCCACAATAATATGAGTCCCACCACTTAGTACTGCTATGTTGAAGCCTATCTTGGAGTAACAAGGTGATAACTTAAACTATAAGACCCTGTACTTTACATCCCATTAAGAATATTGTCGTCAAACACCCTCGAGATTTCATTTAGAGAGTACTAACCACGTAGCACATTGATTTATATTTCCCACAACCACAACATTCAAGCCTAATCATTACTATACCCACTACATGGATTTCCCCACTAAGACCAACAATTTTAATAACTCTAACAAATATTTTTGTCACCTTCCTCCTTCTTAGCTATTTCACACAACGAAAGTCCATCTCCTTCTTTTCCCTTTCCACCTATAGCCTCAGCTCAAGAATCACATCAATTTTTTTTAACCTTCAACAACATCTGCAAGAACATCTACTCCTCTACCTAACACATCACCATGTATCCACAACCACCATTATACTATCATACAGAGGGTCATTAAGGGACCCGAGTATAACTTTTGTGAATGGAAGTAACACTATTAGACTATAACGTATACTTATTGCACTACTCAAAAAGGGACATAAAATGAAGATGCGATAAAATAACCACGAGCGCTCTATATATCAAGTGTCTGGATCATAAGTAGGGAGTCATTCGGAAGACACAATACAACATGAATTCTTAGAATAGAGCACAGTGAGAAACAAGGGTACACATATCAAGGAAAAATGAGGGAAAGAGACCGAATTACCCTCTTGGACTCAAAAAATAGTAAGATGAACTGGGCACTCAGCGTGATTGACGATGCGATGCGTCGAGATCGTGTTGAGATACTGGTTTGGACAACGCGACTATCTATGTGGTACATCAATATCACATTAATCCACTAGTTTTCTCACCCAAACGCATCTCAAACGCGGTCCAAAAAATCTAGAACTTTCCCAGAATAACCTGTTTGCACTTCTGAACATGAATCAACTCAAAAATCTACTTCTCGGGGTCGAAAAGATCAATTTGAAAATGATAAGAGTTACAATATCATAAATGTAATACCCCAGGAAATTTTTTGGTGAAATTTTGTGCGTAAACGTGTTGGGTTCTATCTTCTAGAATTAATTATAAATTTTCCATATGGAATGTCTTAGATTATAACCCACCATTGCGTAGAGTATCGAATAATCTTTCCAACGATATGTGTATCATCCAAAACGGACACCCGAGCAACGAGTTATGAACATTCCGATCGAACTGTGAATAGTAGTGAACAGTAAAACGTGCAGGAAAAAGTACTGAGGCCTGGCGTATTTTTTCTCCAACTTTAAACGGTCATAACTCCTTGTACATAATGGTCTGGGTGATCTACTATATATCAACAAAAATATCTGCGAGTCCTCTTTCCGATGAAATTGATTTCATCTAATTTGTCTATCAGAATAAAAAGTTATGGTCGATCTACTTCAGCCTATCAAAAGTGAATTTTTGGGTCAACTTCAAACGATCATAACTCCTCATACACAATGATATGGGTGAGATACTATATATAAATGGAAAGATATGAGAGTGTTCTTTCTAATGAAATTAGTTACATCCAATTTGAATATCGGAGTAAAACGTTATGATTGATCTACTTCAGACTATCAAAACAGTCTACCAAAGGACAGATTCGAGAATTATTTGATTTTTAGGGGCGTTTTGGTCATTTCAAACCCTATATTAAAGCCTATTAGAAGCATTATATGTTATATTTCATCAAATTCTCTCAAAAAGAAAACCCTAAGCTCCTACATCCAACTTCAAGAACCTCCAAAGTTCACCATTAATTCTGTAAATTTATTCAAGATTCCAAGTTCCTAGTTCAAGAACCTCCAAAGTTCACCATTAATTCTGCAAATTTATTCAAGATTCCAAGTTCCTAGTTCAAGAACTCCAATAACCATCATTCAAAGGCACGATTAATATCTCAAAAACGAGTATCGATCTAAAGTTCATCATTCAAGGTATGTGGGGTTTTTCAACAAGAACTCTCTTTCGTTCTTGTGCCCAAAAGTAATTTTCTTTACAAAGGCATGATTTTTATTTAATTTTTATGAATTTGAAGCATGAACCCATATCTTATGATGATTATTATGAAATCTTGATGTTTATGATTTTGAAAGATGAATTTACATGTGTGGTGATATAAAACATGAATCTTGAACGATATTTATCATGATTTTGATATTTGGGTCTTGAACCCCATTTGAAATTGTGTCTTGGAGAAAATGTGTGCTATATGCTCGTTGATGTTGAATATTTGAGATGTTTTGAATGATTTGACCTTTTGGTCGTGAATGAGTTATTTTGAACTCAACTGTGAAAGAAATCCACGTTTTTATTGAATATGATAAAGGGGTAGAAAATTGGCTCCCGATGAAAATTATTGAAGTGTTTATTGTGGATTTTCTTTAAATGAGCCTGAGGATGATTTAAATTTCTGAGCTAAGTCCGGGAGTAATCTTTAGCACCGAGTGGGAGGTATAAAGTGACCTTACTTCCCTAGAAATACGTGCCCCCATAGGATGTGAGCCTGAGGCTGATTTATATAGTGATCACTACTGTTTTTGAATTGATACTGGAAGTCCTACTCTAATGGCAAGGATAGGACGGCTCTTCCCAATGTGGGTTGGACGTTGGACTCTATGTGGCTCACATGGTTTATGTCGGTTATAGGATCTACCAGTGTGTGTGTGTTTCCTTGTGTCTATGGTGAATGGTGAAGTGATTTGAAAGTGGAATTGTGAAAGTTATTCTTTCGAAAGATTTAAATGATATTTACATTATGAGAATTGATATTCTTGATGAACTGAAAGTGATTGACAAATTATATGATGACTCACATGTGTTATTATACTTATTTCATCCTCTCATGATTATGATGATTTTCTTCGGGCTATGTGAGTCTTTTATACATCCTGCATATTTCTTATAAATATTTATGATGATGATGTTTATACAACTGCATACACCCCCATATACTCAGTTCCTTTCCATGGTACTGACCCAAATCTTCGGATGTGGGCTGCATTTTCTCGGAATGTAGGTTCAGGTGCTCAGTTCCAGGTTCGACAGTAATTTTTCGGGCACGCTATTCTACATCCTCTGTTGTGGTGAGTCCTCATGTTCCGAGGACGTGATGTCTGATGTTGGTTTCACGAAATTGCTTATATTTGATAACTGAGTATGAGTCAGTTGGGGCATGTCTCAATGGCTTGCTGGTTTTATTGTTTTTCTTAGAGGCTTGTCAGACTAGTATAGATGTTGGGAGTTGACTAATAAGTCGTATTTTGTTATCTTTCTGAAATTCTTTTATTCTTGGATGATGATTACTCTGTTGATATTTGAGGGTTATTTATGGAAATCCCGTTGATTTGTGTTGAACTGAATGAAAATGGCTCAAAGGGTTAGCTTGGGGCTACTCGTAGCCTCAAGCCCCATGTGACGCTCCGGACCCGTTTTCGGGGTGTTACAATAAATATGACTAAGTCTTTTAACAATCAGAAATTTGTTTAGGTTGACAGCTTTCCACATATGCAACCAAGAGTGGTATTGAGTCGAGAATACTACAGGGTGTTACATTACAACTAAGACAAAGATTTCTGCTTGAAGCAATTTCTCCTCGCTTAAGGAACTGAGATTTTTCCATGAGTTTGCATAAACCTTATCACTTTGGCTAAACCCGACTTAGGATGAATTGGTGACATATAGAAACATATTCTCTTAGGACCAAACATGTTGGGAGACATAGATATTTATAGATCACGAACAACATAACATATGGCTTGAATACGTGAAAGACTGGATTACTGAGAGACATAATTGCTTCTAGTTTGGAGATCAGATCATAAACATAAGTCCATAGAGTACTCGAACCATAGGCATAGGCATGACTTGAACAAATGATGTAATACATTAGTAGGATACTCTCCCAAATTGGAGTAGGATAATTATGCTTGAGTAGAAATAGGTTTATCATGGTTTCTCCCTATAACTTGCCATTCTGAGAACATTCGGGAACTACCTTAATTCACCATCTCCCCCTTAGACCAAAGTCACAACCCTAGACTTGCGGACATATCCCTACATCAAAATCAATAGCCACAACCCTCAACATAAAAGATACATCACCACACACTTAAACTCAAAAATCTCCCTAAAGAACCATACTTTGAAGGCTTTGCTTTTCTGTAAATGCTACTCTTAACTCCCGTTATCCTCTATAGCCATCACTCTACAACTCCCACTGTTATGACCGCATACATCCACACTCTCTATCACAAAAGGGGATATCAAAATACCCATGAACACAACTCCTCTCATTAATCTCTAATACAAGGATACTAAATTTTTTTCTAGGACATCCCCTTTCAGGGACACTAATCGTAATTTCTTCTAACACTCAAAGTCATCAACTTACGACTAATATTATCATGGGTATAGACACCTCACGCTTCTAAACACTTAATGCTCTATCTTCAATTCCTTATACTAGCATTACACCTCTAATTACCCAACTTGCAACTTAACAAAAATTTGTAAAACTATGCCAAAGGCGCATATTTCCTACCTACATTTCCTAAACTCAACTTTAATGAATACTATACAACAACTCCCTAAACTTCTCCGTGCTACAAAGTTCAAAGTACAAGTTGGGTACACATGGCGCTTATACCATACAACCTTATCTAACAACATGCCATCTTAGGCTCAACTTATTCTTATATGAATATCACTCTTATCATATCAATGACTCAACCACAAATCATTATTTCTAACCCTAGTCCTCAAATATATATACTACCATTTATACACTCCCTTTTTCACAATTTGCCAACCTAGGCCATTCCACACACCACATCAAGCCTACTAATTAATTCCCACAAAACATGCATCATCAACCTTGAGCTACTATTCTCACCACTACACTCCATATCTAGAGTATTCAGTCCTAACTGTGACGAGCATTCTGAACCATGAAGGCCCAGACGCCCTTCTCTATCTGGTAGTCATGCAAAATATTCATGAAATAAAACAAGATGTGGAAATATAACTTAATATGGAATCATGGTCATACTCTGAACTCAATTTAACAATAAAGAATTTAAAATCCAACAACTCTAGACAATATCTAAACCAGTCTGCAAAATCTCTATTACATGCTAAAATGACAACTGTCTGAATCTCTATTCTTGAAACTATTGACTTACAAGGATGAGCTCTTGATCTTAAAAGAAGAGGATAGGGTTTTCAATTGATGTTAAGAGAGTAATTTTTCATGAAAACCAACCTAAAGTGCTGATAAGATGCTTTAATCTCGTGTTTTGGGCGTATTGGGATAAGGGAAAATGACTCAATTGCCCTTAAAACATGGATTTTAAAAACTGAATTAACTAGGCTTCGATGCGATAGGCAACGCAGCGCGTCGATGCCATTGATGTGATACCTGATGTGTCGCGCCCTAATCGCGCTAAGCCTCAGTACTTTTGCCTTGCAGTTCCTGCACAAAATTGACCAACACGATGGGAGACGCGACACGCCAAGATCGCATTGGTCCACTATTTTGGGACACCAAACAAGGTCTAAGCGCGGCCCAAAAAAATCTGAAACTCATCCGAGATGTACTATCGACTTACCCCATCATGAATCAACTTAAAAATTTACTATCAGAGGTCGGGAAGGTCGTAAAATGAATCCTTAAAGATTTGGAGCTCAAAATAAGACTAAGTCCTTTTGACACTTTGAATTTTTTTTCAAGTTTTCAACTCTATAAGCATGCTACTAGAAGATAACACATGGAGGACTTTTGCGGGGTGTTACACCTTCCCCTTATAAGTATAGCGTGCTACACACCCACAAAAGGGACTCTACTCAACACGACTCTATGGATACCCAATGATCCTGAACCATGCCTTAATACCACGCTTGTAACGACCTGAACCAGGGCCTAGTTGTGATGGGTATCTCAAGCCCACCAGGGACCGAAGACCGCCCCTATCATGAACCAAACAACGGCCTAGCCGTGATGGGTATCTCAAGTCCAACAAGGATTGGAGACCACCCCTGTACCTAACCAAATAAAACACCATACCCCCAATGTCGGATGAATTCCAAATATATAACAAGATAGCATAAGATAAGTTCAAGGAATTTAAGATAAGTCTATAACCAAAAACCAACCAACATCACCACCCAAGTCTACAGTCGTATCCACAAAGCATTCTAACAAAACTAAATCAATAAAATATCGGGACATGCCCCTGACTCTGACAATGATAATGTTAATGATAAGGTAAACTCTTCAATTCTAGTCTATGAAAGGAAACTGATGAAATAACCAAGTCTTCATGAGAATGAAAGCTCACCACTTCACCACTAACGACTGACGAACCAAGCTGATCCACCTAACACTGCGAAAGAAAAGTAAAAGTATCTCTGGTGCCTGTATCATATTAGAATACAGCGTCAGGAGATGGTTAGTGGGTTGGAAACTAGTAGTAACTCAGGGGTAGGGGTAAAATAATGCCATGAACCATATTTTCAAAACCATCGAAGCCAATGCACATATATATATATATAAACATATCATGTTGGGAAAGGGAACAAGGCTTAGCATGAAGTAAAACTTTATCCTAGACTATGTAGCTCAACTGTCAGAAATAGGCACCCACGGTCTATATGGGTTCAGCTCTTCCTGCTGAAAGGGCCCAACACATGTTAGCCGCACGAATCGGAGGCATCAAAGAATATCAGGAAATGCCCCAACCCTACGTCAATCCAATATACAATCATATCAATAGTGTGAACTATGCATATAGGTCATCAAAACCAAACCTCATGTCGGAAAATATGAGTTTCCAGTACAAGTCATCCAAGACCCACACCTTCACGGCTTCGATATATAACCCCCATTAAGCCTAATTTGAAGAAAGTTTCACATAACTTATTTATTAATTAACGAACCAACCATTAAGGCACACATGGGCATTATCATACCCTTACGCTTGCAAACTTATCTCTATGCCATAATAATCACATTAACCTGGGGGAATACCTCGACCTCCTTTAGTTTATCAAATTAAGTATAGGGGAATGCCTCGACCCAGTTTGCTTATTAAACCAAAACATAGCCAAAAAGTCTTCAAAAGTCCATGTTCATTGTTTAACCCTTGATACAATGCAATTTCATAGGTAGGTACGTTAAAACAAGTGACAATCTCATAATTCAAAACCATTTACGCAAGTGGGTTGAGGAAACATTATTATTCAAAATTAAATTCCAGTTTCAAAACACCAATTTGGGGGAAAACATGACCCCTGAGTTTATTCATCATTTCCATGCATCCTAAAAGTTCAAAACCATTAATAAAGCATAATTAATGCATAATAAATCATGGAAAATCAGTTTAAGAATCAACCAAGTCAAACCCTCAACCACATTCAAAATTCATATAATTAACCCATGTAAAATGCATGTTTTTCATAAAGTAATAATTGAGGAAGAGTAACATGCCGAAAATACCAAAGTTTATGAAGAGAAATCAACCCTTGAGAGCTCTAATTGATGAACTTCTTGGAAACCCTAAGTACCTTGCTTGAGAGAATTTAGAGAGAAGAGATTGCTTTTGATTATGTAATGGATGAGAAATAACCCCTTAAAGTGCTTTATGATCGTGGGGTCTAAGTAAGGGAAAAAGGGAACTCACCAAAACTGAAAATTGGTCGTCAGTGACTACGGGTCACTATACGACTCGTAGAGACTTGTTACGACTTATCACCATGAGTCGTTGTCAAGAAAGTATCTTTAGGATCACATATTATTGACCCTACGACTTATATCATATGACTTGTTTGGGGACCTTATGACTCGTAGGGTCCTAGTCGTCACTAGAACAGCAACCCTTAGAACCTACACTAGTTTGACTACGGTTGAGACATCATTACTCATAATGAGTACATACAACTCATTCGGAGCCACTCGTATTCAGAACAGAAAACTTAGCCACACATATAGGTCAATCTATGATTGGATCTTACGACTCGTCAAGACTCCCTACTACTCATAAGGTGAGTCGTAGTCAGGATAGTAAGGATAAAATTTCTAAAATTTTCAAGGATAAAAATTTTAGGGTGTTACATCTTCCTTACCCTAACCTCAAGAGCACAATAATGATAAAAATAAAGCGGAAGCCAATCAAACCAATGATAATAGTAATAGGAATAGATCAATCAAATGACAGTTCAAAGAAACTCAAATAATAATCCACCCACACTTATCCATGAAAGCCTCTAAAACCAGAATAATATCTAAGTCGAGACATGCCCCCGACTATGACAAAAAAGAATACAAAAGTACTATGATAATAAAGCAAGAATAATGAAATGACAAAGCCTTCCGAAGGATAGAGGCTCACCACTTCATAACAACTCAACAGACGTGCTCAACCACCTAATGCTGCATATAAGCAACAGAAAACCCTTCGAACCCTACATCACAAAACAATGTAGCTTTCAGGGATGGTCAGTGGGATAGGCACTGGTATATAACTTAGGGAATAAGGATAAAATAATACAATTACCAAAATCCAGTCATAAACCATATGCACAACATTCATATACATATATATATGATGTCGAGATAGGGACAGGGGTCATGAACATGAGAGTTTAATGATTTATCCGGAACTATGTAGCTCGGTCCATCCTTAAGGCACCCATGGGCTATATGGGTTCAGCACCCCCTGTTGAAATGGCCCTAGTGTGTGTTAGCCACACGAATTGAGGAAAAATTGAGGGAACGCTAAAGCCACTAAGGAAATAGTCATCCTAATATATATATATATATATATCAAGTGTGCACCAAGCACACGATCATATAGACCCCCAACGCGACAAACATAGTTTTCAGTACCCGTCGCCCTGGGACTTACACCTTCATAGTGAGCTACATAATTCTTTGAAGCCCAAATTAAAATAATTTGCACATAAACTAATCATTAATCTAGGAGTTATTCATTAAGGCATTTACCACTAGGTATCGTCATACCAATATGCTTACAAGCTTATTTAACGATGCCAAACCAATTCACACAACTAAATTAGACTCTCAAGTTCCATTTAAAATAAAAAATCCAGGCCACCAAGGCAATCCAAAATCATATTCATTTCCATTTATCCTTTAATGCAATGCAATGGATTCACAACAAGTTAAACCATGCAATTATCCCAATTGAAAACTAAGATTATAAAGTGGGTTAAGGTTAATGCCAATTTCAAGTCAAAATTCATCCAATTTTGGAAAACTTATGTCCCCGATTCCAATCGTTTAAACAATGCACAAATTCGGTCCCAAAAACATCAATCTAAAGCATGGGTAATCAATTTAAAACATGGGACAAGTAATTCAATCAGTAGCAACCTAAACCTCTCAGCCCAATTTCAAATCCCAAAATTTAAATCACATGAAAATTCGTTCAATTAATGTCATAATTTTAAATTCAAGTTTAGGGAATAGAAACATGCCTAAAATACACAAGGAATTGAAAACAACTCGGAGTTCAGAGCTTGAATGGTGATCCCTCGTGAAACCTTTAGAGTTTCTTGGTTTAAGTGTTAAAGAAGAAGAGAATGGTATTTGATCCTTAAAACTGAGGGGAAAGGGTGTATTTTATGTTTAAAGATCGTACAAGGGGTAAAAATACCAACAACCCCTCACCCCAAGTGGAAAAAACAAAAACTGGATGAATTTAAAACAGCAGCGTGGCATGCCAATATCGCGGAGGTTAGCCTCCATGCCACGCCAATATCGTGGAGGTTAATCTCCGTGACACGGCCTTATCACAGAAGCTTACTGCCTCGGGATCCCAAAATGACCCCGAACTCCTTTCAAAAAGTTCAAAACTTTTTCAAATTACCCTTTTAATATCCCTAAACATAGTTCAAGTCAAAAGTCAATATTACGCACGTGGAAGGGTGAAAAATAAAATGATAAATTTTTAAGGGGTCTTACATTATTGAGCATACCAATTATGACTGTAGCCTTAGAATCTGCCTTTAGCATTGGAGGTCCCATTATTAGAAAATTTTAAAGTTTAATTTTACCTACAAATGCCGAAGCAAGGTTGTGCGCTAGAGATTGTCTTTGCGAACAAGAAGGTAAGTCATCATTTGCATATTGTGATTTCATTTTGTCATGTTATAATAGCATTATTTCATAGTTTAATATCTTAGTCTCAGACTATGACGGATCGGACAACGATGAGGATAAAATTGTGGTAGATCTCCAACAATATCTTGCTAGACTTGGCTCGCATTAATAGGTAAAGTTTGATTTTTTAGTGATTTTTTATATTTCTTTTCTTGTTTTTCTTTCTCATTGTGACTTCTACCTTGTCATCTTCCTGGTTGTTATTGTTGGTTCTGTTAACTTCTACTTGATAGATACTCATTTTTTTGGTTTCTTTGCCGAGGTTGTTGGACTTTGTTAGGTTGCTCAGTTGTCTGCTCTTGTTGTATAATATGTTGAGCTTCCTCGTAGCTTTGATCAGCTTAGTGCTCTTTAGCTTTGCCTTTTTCTTTCTCAATTTGTTGATTGCCCTTATTATTAGTAGCATTTCCAGGCAATTTCTAAACTGATTTTTCAGTAAAGATTGGATATCAGATACCAACCTGTGTTTTTAGTGTTGGTTATCTTACTTTAGGGAAGAAGTGATGCTGGGTGATTTTAGTTAGAAGAAGAGGTGGGGCAATTCTTAGAATTTAGATACTAAAAGGAAAAGGAAAATTTAAAAATTTGAGAAGATGTTATGATTTAGTTATTTTGTTCTGAGTCATCTATCGAGCTCCTGTTGCCATATCAACAAAATAAGTTTGATCATTCTTGATTAGTTCAGTTTATAACTGCTCATGTTATTTATTGTCTTAATGGTAGTGAAGTTTATTAAGTGGTGCAATTTTCTGTAATTTAATTGATTCTCAACGTTGTTAATACATATACGTATGCAAAGTAATTCTTAAACTATATACTTCGTGTAATAACATCTCATGATGAAGGGTGTTTAGTTTACTATCCTTCACTATCTGTGGCTATGCCATTACCTAGAGGATGGACTTACAAATGTAAGGTACAATAGACCGACCCCCCACCCCACCCCCATTCTTTAGTCTGTAAGCAAGCTCAATTTCCTGTATGTTTATGAATCGATGTTAAAATGGTAAAATATCCAGACAACAAATATGTTGATAGATTACAAGTTTGAGAGTCCATCTGTGGCTGGAAGCATAATTATGCCAATGTTGTTCTAGAGTATTAGATTAAACAGATATTGGTTGAAGAAAATGTTTTCTATTTTAATGACCAAGAAATCCATCCGGTTGCAACCTTTAAGATCAACCCCGCAACCTTCGAAACTCGGGAATAATGAGCCCACCCCTCTACCTCTCTCGACTTAAATATGTTTAATTCGCATTGTGCGTGGATTGAACTTCTAGGTAACAAGTCTCTCAACTTTTTCCACTTGAACTAAGCCTCGAGGCTAATTAAAAACCAACTTGGAGACATGCTATTTTTCTGAAGAAGAGAACAAATTTCTCCCATGCTCTAGTGAGCATTAACATAGTGAAATGCTATTTGCTTTATCAGTATAGTAGTATTGAATTCACTCTTAATTTCCTTTGGATCAGTTTCAGTTTTAAAAGGCAACATCTAAAACTACTAAATATCCTGAAATACCTAACATGGAAAGTATGCAGATGTGTGCCTGAGAAATCTAACCAAAAATCAAATCTCTAGGTATTAAAAGGCTCCCATCTGTTGCATACTTTATTCCAAAAAGCACCAGATCTTTTCATAGGTGTGCTTTTGACAAGATAGGCATCCAAAGGAATTTGAGTTCTTTTCGCATCGCTCTGAAATATAATGGAGGCATGCTTAATGTTGTTTTTTAATAGTTACAAATAGAATAGACAACATGTGTTGCTGAGTTGCTCTATATATTCTACTGTATACTCTTGTTTGGAAGAAAAGGAGCAAAATATCTGTTCTATTCCAGGCTTCGAAATTGAATATGTTATTTGTATTTCCCAAGGAAAGATTCAGTATAATACGTAGAAGAAAATCAACTTAGTTTTGCAGCAGGAAGCTAACTTGATTTCTGTGTCATTTAATTCTTCTTTACGTGTTTTATTCAGTTTCTGCTTATTGTGGAAACAAAGTTGGAGCATGTGATTATACAGTTAGCTCATGAGATTGCTGAGAAACACGTAGCAGTTGAAGGTGAATTGATTGTAACACCATCTGATATGCTAGCAGGAAGGCATCTAAGCATACAAATAGATGATCTTGTGCTATCTATATGCCAATTCAAAGCGTTCTAATTTTGTTTAGAAGTACTGCCATAATTCAAGTAGATGATGAATATGATTTCATTAGAACAATCCAAGCAAGATGGGGTTGGCTATACGGATCCTCGTTGTGCATGTTGCTTTATCTATGTTCTGTATTCTATATTGTGGAAATTCACCTGAGATTGGTTTCTAAAGATAAGTAATATATTGTTGTGTCTTTCCCTTTGTGTAGTCTTCACCTCACTATTCTATGGTTCGGCTAGCTGCCACTCAGCTCCTTAAGGTTTGAGACGTGGAAATTCGCTGCTTATTTTGTCAAAGGATAATTGAGTAAATTGAAGGTAAGATGTCATTTAAGTCTTGAATAAAAGATTGGTGATATTGACCAATTTAAAGGATAAAACATAATTAAGAAACTTGATTAGGTTAATTGTGGACTTGATTAATATTTTTATAACTTTTTAATCTTTTCAAAAATACAAATCAACCCACACCCACAAAACTTCTCTCTCTTTGCAAATCAATCTCTCTTCTTTCTTTCTCTCGATAGTTTCTCTCTCTAACTTCTCCCAACCAACAACTTTCCAAATTTCTCCCTTCAATTTTGTGCAACTTCAACCTCTGGAGACAAATAGTTTTGAGTTCTTGCCCGTTCCTTTTTTACTTTCAACCGCCAGTCGACGTGACAACATTCTCCGGCGACAACAACTTCGAGTTTTTCATCATTTCTTTTCGATTTTCACAGGTAAAAAATTAGGGCTTTATAGTTATGACGAAAACGAGGAACTTGATTTGTTGGTGTTTGTTATTTATTTTTATGGGTTTTGTTATTTTTTTTAAGTTTGTTATTTTTTAATTGAATTTCTCATCTGAATGTATTTGTTACTGTTGTTTTATCATCAATGGAGAAAACATGTAACGTGAATCCAACAGATGAGTAATATGTTGCAACATATATGACTAATCTGTTGCAGCATATATGACTAATCTGTTGCAACAGATGAGTCATTTGTTGCAACATATATGACTAATCTATTACAACAGATGAGTAATCTGTTGCAATATATATGACTAATTTGTTGCAACAGATGAGTAATCTGTTGCAACATATATGACTAATTTGTTACAACAGATGAGTCATATGTTGCAACATGTAGGTAATTTATTGCAGCAGATTACTCATTTGGTAGATTCGTATTATAGTGTTGTAACATTGATAACGGAACGACCACGAAACACAAAAACAGCCAACAACACAAAGACAACCGAGAACAAGATGGAAATTCACCCTCGGCAACATCACATAAAACCGTGAACAAGAACAAGAAAAAACATAAATATTGCAAAAAAATAAAGGATAGGCAAGATGACATAAGGACTTACGAAGAACAAGAACCCAAACGTGTATCAAAAGTAAAGACCCTTAAAATCCGCAGGTACAAACACTAATCTTCTTACGGTGACCACTAAGGGAATCAACTTCACCTCACAACCACCGTTTTTAAGCAACGTACAATATCGGCTTTTCCAAGCCCTATACTAAAGTTGGCTTTTCCAAGCCCTAAACTAAGTACTATACTCTCAAAGAGAGGAACTTTCAATGTCTCAAATATTCATCATCAAAAAACTGAGCAAATGACCTAATAGAAGACTATTTATAGGCTAGATTATTACATAGAAAAATAGCCAAAATACCCTTAATGAAAGGGGAAGACATGGAGTGTCTTTCCAACAAGTGTAATCCCCAAAATACCCTTAATGAAGGGTGTTTCTTCAATGCTCCAAAACTATGGGGTCATGTTTCAACACTTGTGGTCTCGGGTTGGCATTAAAGGTAAGCCCCCATGCAATCTTCCACACACGAGTTTGCTTTATGTCATTCTCAAAATGGGTCATCCATGTATGTTCTTGTGTCTTCGAGGTGACCAAGCCTTGAGTATTTATGTGTTGGCCTCCAATGATGTCTTCAAAAGTATAGATGGTTATTTGGCTCGTATCATCCTCTCCTTCTTGAAAAGGATTCGACCTCGAATCCATACCTAGTAAAACTAAAGAAAGGACAAACAAACACAACTTTCTCATGGCATGAGGGTTGGGGTTAATGCAACAACACATCATCATGCCAAGATGGTACATACTTGAGATATAACCACGAATCCTTTGTCTTCATCATGAAAAGTTTAGTAAGAATGTTACAAAGGCAATGGCTATGACAAGTATCAAGAGATAAAGAAACTACGAAGGTCTTAATGGTATCACTAAGTCCAAAAGGTAAGGCTACCTTTGTCTTAGGAACCATAAGGCATAATTGTTTCATTACCTCTTCAAGTGGCCTCATCAAACGTGGTGCCACTATTGGTCTCAAAGTCCACCAATCCCACATAGCATTGTCATTCAAATAAGTGGACCAACCAACAATACCCCTACCTCTACTTAATGCAAACTCAAAACTAGCATGGATGTCATCATAGGCAAAGAGGTAGTATAGGAAAGAATCAAGTGTAAAGAAATGCACGGGTAAAGACAAAGCATTTAAGCACATACACGTTCTTTCCTTCAAGCAAATGGACAACTTGGCATCCATAAGTTGAGATTCGTGTAATTTAAGCACAAGTGTGTCAAGCAAGGATGCTCATTTAGAGACATTACCTCAAGGAGTCAATGACACCATTGCCCTCGGGTTGTCAAGAAGGACTACACATTCCTTACCTTTAAGAGTAATCTCATCTTTCGAAAAGAGATTTCCATCTTTAGGAGGAATGTTGTCACACCATAGTGATTTAGCATATAGGCTATAGACTTCAAAACAAGCTATCATTCTCACCGCTAGGTTCATTAGGAGTGATTGTATCATCTTTAAACAAGACATTATACCTAAAGAGAGCATCATCTATCCCGCGAGCAGATTTGGAACAAGCAAACTCTCTCTCTAAAAGTGCATTATCAATTTTCAAAGATGTTTCAAGCACATGATTTTCCCTATGAGCCAAGCACACATTCGACTCTTTACCACAAGACAAGCTCACGGGTTCACTCCTATTCTCTTGACTAACATTTTCAAATCCATCACACATTTGAAATTCATTAATCACATCACACATAACCTCAAGTATTGGGCAATTTTTACACACAAGTTGATCAATACAAGCTTCAAAAGATGATATACTTTCACTCAACACAATAGCTTCAACAGTAGGTGGACACAAATCGATCTTACAAGAAGAGTAGATTCGGTCATCAATAGGATCAACTAGTGTATCCATACTCACAACATGTACATCATCAACAAATGGAAAAGAATTAATGGACTCATAAATAGGTAAGCTACTACTCACACTCAATGGGCTACTAGTCACACAATCATCATTCACATGCACAAAGGTGTAAGAGTTATCTATTTTACCTTGAAGTTTTTGAGTAGATTCTTCTTTGCCGTGGTGTGAAGGTTCCCCAAATGCTTCGGCAGCAACTTCTCTTCGGCCTTGTGCTCCTTCATTTGCCATGTTGGTACCTACACAAATGTCCTTAAAAATAGAAGGACAAACATAGTTTTCATGATTTGGTGGCAATTCCCTCACTTCATTCCACATAATCTCTCCTCTTTTCACTCTCATATCACCACCTTGTACACCCTCTTACTCCTCTTAATCTTTTGTTTCTCATTTTAATTCGGATTAGAGTAAGTGAGCACTTCTCTTTGATACTTGGGAAGAATGGACATCATGAGATGATTTTCCCATCTATCTCTTATAACATTAGGCCAATTTTGCATATTTGGAACTTTATGTTGTGCAAACCAATCGGCACTCAAGCTTACATGACCGTATGTCAAGGGAAAAATATCGCACCACACCTCCTCATGATATTTAAATTGGGAGAAGACAACCTTCACCCTCTCGGTAATCTTAAACTTGTCCAAGAAATATGGAACAAGTAAAGGCTCTCAAAATAACCCTAAATAGTCAACCATGGATGGAAAGATGTAGTTTCTATAGCACCTATCATCTAGCACAATGAGACAGTCCGGTATCCCACAAATGATTACCTTTCCGGAGTGAACATTCCTTCTTGGATCAACATTGTAAGGCATATGGGTACCCTTCGGCTTTGGAGATACATACCCTCTTCTTCTCGCGGGACAACCTCCACTATAGCGAGTATAACCATTCACACCATGTCGACCTTGATAAGAAGTACTACAAGGTAAAGAATATGAATTTTCACACTCCACATGTGCACTCTCACCATAGCTCTCATAATTTTTACAAATGAAAGGATTATACCTTACACCAATTCTAGTTTCAGCTTGGGAAGTGTAAGACCCCCCATATATCCCAACTTCATCATAAGGACCATCAAAAGGCTCTTCATCATCTACATGTTCACCATAAGCACTAGGAACTTCATTCACGTCATCTTCCCCCTTAAACCCATAACCCTCAAATCTATCTGTGCCTTGATAATGGCTATTTTCATAACCCCAATAATCTCCAACAACTTCGTAGCCATAAAATCCCTCACTACAATTATAGTCTCCCATGTCGTAGTCACAATAATTCGCGGCTATCAAAGACATATTCCCCTTATACCTCCTTGTACCTACAAAATGAACAAACAAGAAAAGTAGTAAAAGCTCCTCACCAACACTCGTATGCACTCACCTTTATGATCCTCATAATTAGAGCGAGGAATATTGAAAGTTGTTTATACTGCGGTAGTCAATAAGATGTCAATCCTACTTAGTGGCCGAAATAGATTCTTGTTTGATCAACTCAAGACACAAAACAGGAAATTCTACTTACGAACTTGAAACAAAAAGTTACGATGAATTAAAAATGAGAAAAGCACACAAATAACGATGAAAACAGATTACTAGTTGCTAATTAGTACTAGAATCAAGAAATGAAACTAACGAAACAAAGAAAAGAAACTTTAAAATCTGAAATTTGAGCTTCAAGGTTTTTGGAATGTTGATGACGTGGCACTTTGATTACGTGACAATTTGGTGACATGGCAGTTTGCAATTCGGATTGGTCAAATTTTAATTTGGAAGAGTGAAAAATCATCTAAGGAGGAAAAACACAAGACTTGGACCCTTTTTCAAAATTCAAAAGACTTTGACTTTCCTTGCACCTTTTTGGCAAGACACCTTTTTGAAAGCCTTTGTCTCCTTTCCTCTTTTGTTTGTCTTGGTATGTACCCTTAATCCCTTTTAGTAATGAGTCTTTTTGAAAGTCCTATTGTCCCCTTTCTTCTTTTGTATGCTCTTTGGGATATGTTTTAAAACTAATAAAAGACTACACTCTTTTCTCCACTCTTTAAGATCAAACCACACCTATTGAATGTTCTTGTTCAACAATAAATGATGAACATGAAGAACAACAAGAACATTCAAAAGATTGAAACTAAACCAAATGAACTCCAAATTGAATGATTTTGGATTCCTTTTGCTCATGTTAAACTCCACAACACAACCATACATTTTTCAATCCACAATATCAACAACAATCCTTCCAATTTCGAGCTTCACCTTACTAGTTTCTTCAACCTTCAACTCAACAATGGTGAACAACTCAAAACCACCCGGATTAAGCTCAAATTCAAGATTTAGACTCACTTAGTGCTAGGAAACAAGAACCTAACACTAGAAACAAACAAAACACACTAAAATCTCCTAAATCTAAGTCTCAAATAACAGCCCAAACACAAATGGAACAGATTTCTTTTTTTGAGATTTTCGGTTTTTCAACATTTTTTTTATTTTTCAACTAACAAGCCCAAGATTGATTTTGTTAGAACAAAATCAATCCTTGCTCTGATACCAAATGATAACGGAACAACCACGAAACACAAAAACAACCAACAACACAAAGACAACCAAGAACAAAATAAAAATTCACCCTCGACAATAACACATAAAACTGTGAACAAGAACAAGAAACAAACACAAATATTGCAAACAATAAAGGATAGGCAAGATGACATAAGGACTTATGAAGAACAAAAACCCAAACATGTATCAAACGTAAAGACCCTTAAAATCCACAGGTACAAACACCAATCTTCTTACAGTGACCGCTAAGGGAATCAACTTCACTTCACAACCACCATTTCTAAGCAATGTAAAATATCATATTTTTCAACCCCTACACTAAAATTAGATTTTCCAAGCCATAAACTAAGAACTATACTCTCAAAGAGAGGAACTTTCAATGTCTCAAATATTCATTATAAAAAAACTAAGGAGCAAATGACCTAATAGAAGACTATTTATAGACTAGATTATTACATAGAAAAATGGCCAAAATACCCTTAATGAAAAGGGAAACCATGGAGTGTTTTTCCAATAAGTGTAATCCCCAAAATACCCTTAATGAAGGGTGCTTCTTCAATGCTCTAAAACTGTGGGGTGGGGTCATGCTTCAACACTTGTGGTCTCGGGTTGGCATCAAAGGTAAGCCCCCACACAAACTTCCATACACGAGTTTGCTTTATGTCATGCTCAAAATGGGTCCTCCGTGCATGTTCTTGTGTCCTCGAGGTGACCAAGTCTTGAGTCTTTATGTGTTGGCCTCCAATGATGTCTTCAAAAGCATAGATGGTCATTTGGCTCGTATCAAATTTGAATTCAATATATGGGTCATCTATTATAACAGATTAGTCATTTGTTGCAACAGATTAGTCATATGTTGCAACAGATTACTCACTTGTTGCAACAGATGACTCATATGTTGGATTCATGTTACAGGTTTTATCCATTGTAGCAGTAGAAGATACACCAAATAAGAAATTCAGTAAAAATCATAATTTTACTTATAAAATCACCTATGAAGTAATGTCCAAGTGATATACGAACAAAATTTGACCTAAAAATTCCAAAAATTTCAACAGAGGTACAACGAATAAGTAAAAACACATGAAAAATTTCATGAAACAGGTAAAGAAAACAAAAATAGTATATCATACATCAAATGCAAAATCATCAAGGGGACAAACTTTTGAGTTCTCCTATAAACGTTTAAGTTCCCTAGTAAATTTAATTGCTTTCTAATAGATGACTCATCTGTTACAACAGATTTTCTATCTATTTGATAATTTTCAACAGATGAATCATCTGATGCAATATGTTAGTCACCTGTTGATTAAAATTAAGCAATTATTAGTAATAACTAAATTGATTTAGCTAAAATTAAAGACGTCTTTAAGACAATAGGACAAATATTTGAGTTCTCCTAAAAATGTTTGAGTTCTCTAGTATTTTATTTATTTTCCAACAGATGACCTATTTTTTATAACAAGTTAGTCATCTGTTGCAACAGATGTTTATGATAGGTTTGTCATTTGTTGATTCAAATTAAGCAATTATTAATAATCACTAAATTAATTTAATTAAAATTGAAGACAAATCTTTAATGCAATACCTTAGACAAGGGGACAAATGTTTGTGTTCTCTTATAAATATTTGAGCTTTAGTATTTTAAATTGCTTTTCAACATATATCTTGTCTATTTAATAATTTCCAACAGATGAGTCATATGTTGCGACAATTTAGTCATCTGTTGCAACAGATGTCTATATTTGTTTGATAATTTTCAATAGATGAGTTAGTTATTGCAACGGGTTAGCCATCTGTTGCAACACATGTCTATATCTGTTTGGGTATTTTCAACAGATTTCTTTAACTATTTGGTCATTTTCAACAGATTACTCATCTATTGCAACATGTTAGTCATCTATTGCAACATGTTAGTCATCTATTGATTCAAATTAATCCATTATTAGTAATAACTAAATTGATTTAAATAAAATAAAATATGAATTAATTAGTTCAATTATAGTTTCAATTAATCTCATGGTAATTACATGATCAACTAAGTATGTTCGTCTTGAGTAGAGTGATCAATTGACCAATTTTATTTAAAATAATTCAAACTAAGCCATGATTAGAAATAACTATATTGATTTAACTAAAATTAAAGATGAATTAGTAAGTTCAATTACAATTTAAATTAATCTCATGTTAAAAATGGTGTATTGATAAATAATGATTTGTTATTGTTTCTATTGAATAAATCTTGCTATTGATTTATTTTTCAGCAAATGAACAATCTGTTGCAACAAATGAACAATTTATTGCAACAGATGAACCATATGTTGCAAAAATGAATCAATTACCCCAACAGATGAATCATATATTGCAACAGAAGGGTCATCTATTGTAACAGATGGATCATATGTTGCAACAAATAGATCATTAGTTGGAAGAACTCAAAGGTCATGACTTTTCAATCATTTAATTAAAAAAATGATTCGTAAATAAATAATATAAAAAAAATATGATAAACACAATTTTGTAGCTATTTAATTTAAATAACTAAAATACTAAAAAGGTGAAAAGTTATGACTTTTCACCTTTTTTGTATTTAAATCTATTTTTTAATTTAAATAATCAAGAAGTCACCAAGTTTGATTTAATTAAGAGATATAATTATTAAAAAAAAGGTGAACGGTTGTGATTTTTTGCCTAACACACTGCACTACTCACTCATTCAATTTTTTATAAATAGGTCTCCTCAGCTCTATCTCTTGCATCTTGTCTTGCATAAAATCGTCATTATATCTTCAATCACTTCTCTTTCTTGAGGTATGTTTTATTTTCTTGTTCTAATATGTAAATTATTAACATGCATCTATTTTATAGTTAAGTTTTATATTTTTTTGTTAAACTACCAGTTGGTAGTATATGTGGTTTAGTGTTTTACGTTATTTGTTCATGCATGTTCTAGATATGACTGATTTGATTTGGTACATGACGATTCTGCTTGACACCGTGTAGGAACTTGAAAGGCTGGTTCATGAACTTGAGTGAGAGTTGAGCTCCGCGAGAGCAAGGATGCTTCGTGGGATTCGAAGGCTGGGGGGTCTACTGCCCAATGGATTTCCGATTGACAATAATAATAATAATAATAATAATTAGGTTATATATTTTTTTATCATATGTAATTTATTTTATTGGATCTACCTAATGTTGTAAATATTTTTTATGTAATGAATGAGAAAATTTATATTTGATCGACTAAGTTTATTCTTATTTTTTTCATTTTGCCTATTTTTTTAAGATGTTGAGAGGTGTAGGTTTTTGAGTGTTCGGGTTGGAAAGAATCAATTACAAGAAAGAAAGTGTTTGGTTGAGAGCAAGGTCATAGACTAAAATCAAATAACAACACAAGATTATTTACTATTACAACAAAGTTAAAGATAGATTGATAACAGATGGCCCATCTGTTGCAACAGATGGGTAATCTATTGTAAATGACCAAGTAGATAAAGACATCTATTGCAACAGATTGATCTTCTGTTGCAACAAATTAGTACTATGTTGAAAATGACCAAACAGATAAAGACATCTATTGCAACAAATTAGTAATCTGTTGAAAATGACAAACAAATAATGTCATATGTTGCAACAGATTGGTCATCTATTGGAAATGACTAACAGATAAAGACATTTGTTACAATACATGACCAATCTGTTGCAACATATGTATATATCTGTTTGATAGTTTTCAACAGATGACTCATCTGTTGCAACAAGTTAAATCTGTTGCAATAGGTAATACACTTAAATGATCATGTAATTACTATGAGATTAATTGAAATTTTAATTATTAAATCAATTTAGCTATTACTAATAATGGCTTAATTTGAATCATTTCAAATAAAGTTAGTCAATTGATCACTCTACTCAGAACGAACACACTAAGATGATCATGTAATTAATATGAGAATAATTGAAATCGTAATTGAACTTATCAATTCATCTTTAATTTTAGTTAAATCAATGTAGTTATTACTAATAATGTCTTAATTTGAATCATTTCAAATAAAATTGATCAATTAACACTTTACTCAAGACGAATACACTTAGATGATCATGTAATTACTATGAGATTAATTGAAATCGTAATTAAAATTATCAAATCATCTTTAATTTTAGTTAAATCAATTTATTTATTACTAACAATTGCTTAATTTTAATTATTTCAAATAAAATTGGTCAATTGATCATTCTACTTAAGACGAAACACTTAGTTGATCATGTAATTACTATAAAATTAATTGAAATTGTGAACTTACTAATTCATCTTTAATTTTAGTTAAATAAATATAATTATTTCTAATTATGGCTTGGTTTGAATTATTTCAAATAAAATTGGTCAATTGATCACTCTACTCAAGACGAATACACTTAGTTGATCATGTAATTACCATGAGATTAATTGAAACTGTAATTGAACTCATTAATTCATGTTTAATTATAGTTAAATCAATTTAATTATTACTAATATAATGGCTTAATATGAATCAATAGCTGACTAACATGTTGCAAAAGATGAGTAATCTGTTGAAATGACCAAACAGATAATGACATCTGTTGGAAATGACCAAACAAATCTAGACATATGTTGCAACAAATGACTAACCTGTTGCAATAAATGACTTATCCATTAAAAATTATCAAACAAATATAGACATCTGTTGCAACAGATGACGAAGTTGTTGCAACATATGACTCATCTGTTGAAAATTATCAAACATATAGGATATATATTGAAAAATAATTTAAAATACTAAAGCTCAGATATTCTTAAGAGAACTCAAATGTTTGTCCCCTTGTCTAAGGTCTTGTATTTAATTTAGTTAAAACAATTTAGTTATTACTAATAATTCCTTAATTTGAATCATTTCAAATAAAATTTATCGATTGATCATTCTATTAAGGACGAATACATTAATTGAAATTGTAAATGGACTTATCAGTTCATTAATTTAGTTATTACTAATAATGACTTAATTTGAATCATTTCAAATAAAATTGGTTGATTGGTCACTCTCCTCGAAACGGATACACATAGTTGATCATTTAATTACTATGAGATTAATTGAAATTGTAAGTTTATCTTTAATTTTAGTTAAATCAATTTAGTTATTACTAATAATGACTTAATTTGAATCATTTCAAATAAAATTGGTTGATTGATCACTCTACTCGGGATGAATACACTTAGTTAATCATGTAATTACTATGAGATTAATTGAAATTGTAAGTGAACTCATCAATTCATGTTTAATTTTAGTTAAATCAACATAGTTATTACTAATAATGGCTTAATTTGAATCATTTCAAATAAAATTGGTTAATTAATTATTTTACTAAGGATGAAGCACTTAATTGATTATGTAATTACTATGAGATTAAGTGAAATCGTAATTGAACTTACTAATTCATATTTATTTTTAGTTAAATCAATATAGTTATTTCTAATAATGATTTAATTTGAATTATTTCAAATAAAATTGGTCAATTAATCATTCTACTCAGTATGAAACACTTAATTGATCATCTAATTACTATGAGATTAATTGAAATCGTAATTGAACTTACTAATTCATATTTAATTTTAGTTAAATCAATATAGTTATTTCTAATGATGTCTTAGTTTGAATCATTTCAAATAAAATTGGTCAATTGATCACTCTACTCAGGACGAACATACTTAGTTGATTATGTAGTTACCATGAGATTAATTGAAACTGTAATTGAACTTATTAATTCATATTTTATTTTAGTAATCAATTTAGTTATTACTAATAATGGCTTAATTTGAATCAATAGATGACTAGCATGTTACAACAGATGAGTAATTTGTTGGAAATGACCAAACAAATAAAAATATCTGTTGAAAATGACCAAACAGATATAGACATCTGTTGCAACAGATGACTCACTTGTTGCAACAACTAATTCATCTATTGAAAATTATCAAATAGATATAGACATCTATTGCAACAGATGACTAAGTTGTTGCAACATATGACTCATCTATTGGAAATTATTAAATAGACAAAATATATGTTGAAAAGCAATTTAAAATACTAAAGCTCAAATGTTTGTAGGAGAACTCAAACATTTCCCCCCTTGTCTATGGTCATGTCTTCAATTTTAATTAAATCAATTTAATTATTATTTATAATTACATAATTTGAATCAACAAATGACTAACATGTTATAAGCATTTGTTGCAACAGATGATTAACTTGTTGCAACAAATAGGTCATCTATTGGAAAATAATTAAAATACTAGGGAATTCAAATAATTTTAGGATAAATCAAATGTTTGTCCCATTGTCTTAAAGATTTGTCTTTAAATTTAGCTAAATCAATTTAGTTATTACTAATAATTGCTTAATTTGAATCAATAGATGACTAACATGTTGCTACAGATGATTCATCTGTTGGAAATTATCAAACAGACAGAAAATTTGTTATAATAGATGGGTCATCCATTAGAAAGCAATTAAAATATTAGGAAACTTAAATATTTTTAGGAGAACTCAAACGTTTGTCCCCTTGATCCTTTTGCATTTGATGTATGATATACTATTTTTGTCTTATTTACCTGTTTCATGAAAATTTTCATTTGTTCCACTTATTTGTTGTGCCCCTGTTGAAATTTTTTGAATCTTTTTAGGTTAAATTTTGTTTGTATATCACTTGGACATTACTTCATAGGTGATTTTGTAAGTATAATTATGATTTTTGTTGAATTTTTTATTTGGTATATCTGCTACTGCTACAATGGATAGAACCTACAATATGAATCCAACATATGAGTCATTTTTTGCATTAAGTGAGTAATCTGTTGCAACATATGACTAATTTGTTGCAACATATGACTCATATGTTGGATTCATGTTACAACACTATAATACAAATCCAACAGATGAGTAATATGTTGCAACAGATTAGTCATACATGTTGCAACAGATTACTCATCTGTTGCAATAGATTACTCATCTGTTGTAATAGATTAGTCATATATGTTGCGACAACTTACTCATCTATTGGATTCACGTTACATATTTTATCCATTGTTGAAAAAACAGCAGTAGCAAATACACCCAGATGAGAAATTCAAAAATTAGAATTTTACTTACAAAAATCACCTCTAAGTAATGCTCAAGTGATATACGAATAAAATTTTATCTAAAAAAGTTTGATCAAGTAGCAACAGTAGCGGTAACCACAACAATGTTCAACAACAAGAAGATGATGATGATGAACAAGAAGAGATGATAATGAAGAACAAGATGATGATAATGAAGAAGAAGATGGTGAATAAAGCAACAACAATAATGAACAAAAAAAATCGCGAAGAGAGAGAAAACTCCAATAAATGAGAAGAGAGAGAAACATGTCTTTTTTCCCTCCGTTTCTAGTTATATTAGGTTTTACATTGGATCAAAGTGTAAATTAAAAAACTTGTGGGTTATTTTCAAACTTTTTTTACTTTCTTAATCCTTAATAAAGTAATTGTCACCTACAATCAATTATTAAAACTTGAGTCACCTACACTTCATTTTAAAACTCTTTTGTCACTTTTAACTCAAAGCCCCAGGATAATTGATGTAATGTTGACCCTATTCGGCAACCTTCTACCACTGCTAGAAAACTGTAAATTACATGGGAATTTTACCTAGGGAATAATATCGCAGAAAATACATGCGGATTTACCTACGAAAATATAAAATTCCTCAACATTAAAATATAATACCTGTGAACTATATATTTGCAACAAATTCCGCAAGTAAATTTGGCGCCATATTGCGCAAATTTTGTACTTGCAACATTACCTGGAAAAATGTATCGACGGGTATTTTATCTCTAGGTAAATTCGCAGGTATATGGATAAATATATATGTTTTTTAAATCCATAGAAAAATCTCCAGGTAATTTATCCTACGGATTTACGTTGAGATATTTTGATGGAAATTTATGTAATAAATTTTATTACCTGGAAAATTATTTGGGGATTTTGTGCTATGAATTTTGCTGGAGATTTATTCTTGGGGATTTACCTGCAAAATTATTACTTGCGACATTACCTGGGGAAACGTATCGGCGGGTATTTAATCTCTAGGTAAAACAGCAGGTATATGCACAAATATATATATTAAATCCATTGGAAAATTCCCAGGTAATTTATCCTACAGATTTACATAGATATATTTTGGTGGAAATTTATGTAATGAATTTTATTACCTGGAAAATTATTTGGGGATTTTGTTTTGCGAATTTTGCTGGGGATTTATTCTTGGGGGTTTACCTGCGAAATTATTACTTGGAAAATTATTAGGGGATTGTGTTGCTACAAATTTAGCTGAAATTATTTCTTGGAGATTTACCTACGAAATTATTACTTGGAAAATTACTGGGGGATTGTGTTGCTACAAATTTAGCTAAAATTATTTCTTGATAATTTACATAGGATTTTTGTGACTTGAAAAATTTAAATAGGAAAAGGATAAACTGAAGAATAAAAAACATAAAATAAAAAGAAATTAGACATTAAATCAGTGGACACGTATAATAAAGCAAAAGATGCTCAAGAAATTAAAATTAGTTTGTTGACATAGATGGTATCACAGATATATTCGAGCTGAATAAACCTTAGCTTGACTCGTTATGTCATTACCAAAAAATTAAAGAGGTGAAATTTCGTTGGCCCAAGATAGGGCGAAGAACGACTCAAGACTCAAATAAAGCGTGTTTTTCTATTGGTTAATTTAAATATAATTGTAAGGCAGCATATTACGCACGATAATATAATATACATTTAGGAGTCGTTTGGTGTGAGATATAAGGTATAATATCATGAAATAAAATAAAAAGTATTTTATTTTACATTGAGTTTAAAGTATTAGGTAATTTCAAAACTATATATATGATGAGATTAGGGGTGAGCATTCTGTTTGTTCTATTTGCTTGTTTAATATCGGTTTGATTTTTTAATTTTTGGATTGACGACAATGACAACCATAATCAAACTAAAATAAATTCGATTTGATTCGATTTCTATAAATTCGGTTCAGTTATTTCAAATTTTAATTTTAATTTTGAAGATTAAAGTACACTACTAAAAAAATAGTTTTTTCAACCACAAAAAACCGATCACAGCTTGTGGTCGCAATAAAAGCGACCACATGTAGTCGATTTTTTTTTTTTTTTAAAAGCGACCACATATGGTCCTTTTTATATTTTAAATTTCCAAAATAATCATTTTTAAATTAATTATTATTTCTTTAATAAAAAATTAAAACAAATAAAAAAGTAACGACTTGTGGTCTCTTTTATTTAAAAAATTTAATTTAAAACTATTTTTAAAACGCAATCACTTGTGGTCGCTTTTATTTTCAAAATTAAATTAAAAATATTTTATAAAGCGGCCACTTAAGGTCGCTTTTTGAATTAAAAAATAAAGAAACCAACCACTAGTGGTTGCTTTTTGATAAAAAAATAAATTGAGACCACTTGTGTTCGGTTTTCTTTGAAAATAATTTTTTTTTTATATAAAAGCGACTACTTGTGGTCGATTTTCTATTAAAAATAAAAAAATAAAATAATTTTAAAAAAGCGACCACTTGTGGTCGCTTTTATTTAAAAAATATTTTTAAAAAACAAGCATTTGTGGTCTCTTTTATTTTCAAAAATAAATTAAAAATATTTTATAAAGCGACCACAAGCTTTTGGAATTAAAAAATAAATAAAAAAATTTAAGAAACCGACCACTAGTAGTCGTTTTTTGATGAAAAATAAATTGAAACCACTTGTGGTCGGGTTTTTTTTTTAAAATAAACCAAAATATTTATATAAAAACAACCACTTGTGATCGGTTTTCTATTAAAAAAAATAAAATTTAAAAAGAGACCACTTCTGGTCGCTTTTTATTAAAAAATAAATCCACAAATAACCAATTGAGGCCACTTTTGATTAAAAAAATATATTTTAATTATTATATGTAAAATCAAATATATTATTTTTAAAAATTACACTGATCACACATAGTCGATAAACAATATAATAATAAAAAATCAATTAAACTTAGATTTTGTAAAAAGAATATATCAAATAAAATAAATAAATTACGTTAAGCATAATCTTTATCTTTTACTTAGTTTCAATATATAAAATAAATATTTTTTGTTGTATATACGTTAAAACATAATCTTTGTATAATGAATATGTCTATATCATACAGTTGAGGTAATAATATTATGTTAATAATAATGTAACGTACATATATATATATATATATATAACCGATACTTCATCAGAATATAATGAATGTGTTGTATTATGAAGTATTATACTTGTGAATGTGATGTATATAGTACGTATTGAAGAGTTGATATATATATATATGATGTAGTGATCGATGAACGATGTAGTCAAAAACTAGCAGAATCTATCCGAACATATTGAATACCTTGATTTGAAACGATCGAAGTAATAATATACTGTACGTTGAAGTTATATTAATGTAAGCTAATAAAATTAATCGATAACTCATCAAAGTATGTATATGAAATACGTCACATTATATTACGGGGTGATATACCCGTGTACGTATGTGATGCATATAGTACATATTTAGAACTTGATAGTCGATAGTGTGTATAAGTGCGTGTATGTATAGGTATATATAGAGTATCTATATATACGACAACAACAACAACAAACCCAGTATATTCCCACCTAGTGGGGTCTGGGGAGGGTAGAATGTACGCGGTCCATACCACTACCTCTAAAGAAGTAGAGAGGCTATTTTTTATGGACCCCCGGCTCAAGACACAGGACAATACACAACAATATTCAAAGCATGAAACATGATAAAACTAACATAGATACAACATCCACAAAAATAATGTACATTACCAAACAAAAGACACCAAAAGCCTCCTAACTACGGATTACGATTCATCCCCCCACCCTATCCCTCTATCCTAGTATTTTTCCACCAAACCTTCCTATCCAGGGTCATGTCCTAGTGAGATATAACTTCTCCATGTCACGTCTAATCACTTCTCTCCAGTATTTCTTCGGTCTACCCCTACTCCACTTGAAACCATCTAACGCTAGTCTCTTAGACCTACGAACTGAGGCATCCATGACCTTTCTCATCACATGACCAAACCATCTCAACCTCACTTACCACATTTTTTCCTCCATCAATACCACTCCCACCTTCTCCCGAATAATCTCATTCCTAACCCTGTCAGTCCTTGTAAGACCACACATCCAATGCAACATCCTCATTACCGCCATATTCAACTTTTGGATATGGGAATTCTTAACTGGACAACACTCCGCTCCATACAACATAGCTGGCCGGACTGCAACTCTATAGAATTTGCCTTTAAGCTTGGGAGGCACCTTCTTATCGCATAAAATCCCCAAAGTAAGCCTTCATTTCATCCAACCTGCCCCAATATGGTGCGAGACATCCTCATCAATCTCTCCATTTCCCTGGATCGTAGACCCAAGATACTTAAAACTATCCCTCTTGCAAACTGCCTGAGAGTCCAACTTCACCACCTCCTCCTCCTCTTGCCTCGAGTCACTAAACTTGCACTCCAAATAATCCATCTTGGTCTTACTCAATCTGAAACCTTTAGACTCCAGAGTTTGTCTCCAAACCTCCAGCTTATCATTAAAACCTTGACGCGACTCATCAATCAAAACTATATCATCCGCAAAAATCATACACCAAGGCACCTGGCCTCTTATACTCTGTGTCAACACATCCATCACCACGGCAAATAAGAACGGACTAAGACCTGATCCTTGATGCAACCCTGTCAAGACTGGGGAGTGCTTAGAATCTCCACCCACCATCCTTACTCAAGTTTTCGCCCCCTCATACATATCCTTAATAGCTCTAATGTATGCCACAGGAACCCCTCTCGCCTCCAAGAATCTCTAAAGAACCTCCCTATGGACCTTTTCATACGTCTTTTCCAAGTCAATAAACACCATGTGAAGATCCCTCTTCCTCTCTCTATACTACTCTACCAGTCTCTGCAATAGGTGAATTGCCTCAGTCGTCGAGTGACCAGGCATAAATCTAAATTGATTCTTTGAAATAGACACAATATTTCTCAACCTCCGCTCCACTACCCTCTCCCAAATCTTCATCATGTGACTCAACAACTTAATACCCCAGTAGTTGTTTTAACTCTAAATGTCATCCTTGTTCTTATATAATGGAATCATCGTGCTCTATCTCCATGCCTCGAGCATTTTTGCGGACTTGAAAATGTTGTTAAACAGGTTGGTCAGCCACCTCACCCCAGCCACGCTAGAAAACTTCCAAAAATCCACCGAAATCTCATTGGGCCCCGTCGCCCTGCCCCTATGCATCTTGCGAATAGCCTCACTGACCTCCTCTACTTTAAAACGTCGACAATAGCCGAAATCGCGACACTCCCCAGTGTGCTCCAACTCCCCTAGCACAACACCTATGTCCCCCTCGTCATTCAAGAGCTTATGAAAATACGACTGCCATCTTTTCTTAATGAAGGCATCCTCCACCAATACTCTACCATCTTCCCCCTTAATGCGCTTTACTTGATCCAGATCCCGACCCTTCCGCTCCCTAGCCTTAGATATATATATATATTATGTAGTGAAGGTATAATAACATAAGATAAACTAACCGATAATTCATCTGAGTATATGTGAAATACATTGTATATTATTATGGGGTAGTAAAATCGTGTATGTGATGTATATAGTACATATTTGGAAGCTTATAGTCAATCAAATATATGTATATATACGTATATCTTGTGTGGTGATGTATGCAGTAATCAAAAGCTAGATAACTGAATCTATATATGAAAATATATATTTTGAATAATACGTTGATATCATACTATTAAGAAAATACATATACTAATTATACTAATGTAGACACGGGTGTATTGTTAAAGTTGTAATAACGTAAGCTAATTAATCAAAAATTTATCTGATTAACACGTTGTATTACGAGGTATATATATAATATCGTATTTAAAAACTAATCAACCAAAAATTCATCCTAGTTTACGAAATGCATTGATATTATTATACGATTAAGGGAATACACTACTCGTGTTAATGTGATGATAAAATAACTAATTATCTGATTTATATATACATTGCATTAAATTATTTGGATGTTATTATAAATATTATATAATTTATTAAAATTTTATTTTTTTAAATAAAAATCGACCACAAATGATAGCTTTTCGATAGTAATATTTTTTACTAATAAATTGACCACTTATAATTATTTTTCTCAACAATTTTGTAATACCTATGATTGACCCGACCCAACCCTTTATAATTGCCCCTTTTCCTTTAATTTGTAATTACCCTCACACTATGACTTCCAAGACCAGGGTTTTGCTGATACAACAAAGGTAGTATAGTATGACGGGTTTGAATCCTATGATGGACAAAGCCTGGTAAGGTGGATAGATAGATAGAGGTGTAGGGGCATGGGACATTATTTGTCGAGGTCAAAAATGCAAAACGACTGATTGTTAAGTAAAAATAGAGTAGTTTTGCTTTACTGATGAAGTTGGATAGTTTTTCTTTTCTGAACTAATATCTCCATAGGTTTTTCATTGTGCCATAGTTTTCTTGTGTAACCATAAGTTGGCATTGTTGACACCCAATTTTGATCTACCAATGCTTTCTAAGGCTGCAATTTTATCAAAATTATTTAATTTTAAATATTAATATTTTTACACATTATTCTTGTATTATATAATTAACGACGTGTCGTACCCATGATTTAAAAATATACAAAATATTTTTTATTACTTTTTATTATCATTTTTTATAATTTATTAATTCAAATATAATATTTTATTTATTTATTTTACATAATTTTATTAATATTTATCATATGCACACTCACAATTTATAAATACATTCTTTAGTTTTCATTATTATTATTATTATTATTATTATTATTATTATTTATTTTTATTATAGCAACCCCTTTTTTTATTATTTGTTTATTTAATTTTCTCAACTTATTTATTTTTAACTTAATTTTGCCAATTTGTGATAATTTTAGACTAGATTTTGCTCACTTAAGTTTAATTTCAACTCTTCAATTCAATTGTGGCCCAATTTTAAATATCTTATTACTTTAAATCTCATAGATCAATTGATCCAATGGCTGATATTGATTCTCCATCCCTTTCCTTTTTAAAATACCAAAACCCAAACCCTAACCATTTTTTTTACCAATAACAGCCGTACTTATTTCTCTCTCTCTCTACGTTCTTCTTTCTATCTCTAAACTCCACCATTACAGCCGCCCATTTCTTCTTCTCCAGCTAACTGCGCCACCAACGCTGCCGCTACTCTGATGCCTCTCCTCTCCCTCACCCCACCGGCAATGCCACCAGTCGAGCCAACACCGTCGTTGCCTCCTCATCACTATTGTCGCTGACCATCTTCCCTTCTTAAAAGCTCTACAACTATGCGATTGATGGGCATGCAATCACCACTGCCCAGCTGCACCAACAAACCCATGCCACCGCCGCCTCTCATCCAACCAAAAAACAGTTGCTCTACCCATTTCTGACAAGAACCAGTCCAACCCGCCGGAGAACATGTAATTTTTATAACGGATTTTTAAGAATCCGTCCAAGGTTTGTTTTTTCGTTTTAATTTTTTAAGTTTCTCATCATCTTCTACTCCTTTTTCTTTTTGACATTTTCTTTAGATTTGAACGTGATGAAACTTGATTATGAATTTTTAGTTGATCCTTGCAATTTCATGTGTGTCTATATGTTTAGATTCACCTATATGAAAATGTTTGGTTCCTGTTAGCTCTCACTAACATTTTTTTAATGTTTGTGACCGCTTTTTAGGGGTTTTGTTATTCCATTTGCTAGGCTAACTTTATAAATTCGTTGGTTGTGAATACCATGGCATGTCTATTCTTGTTATGTTATAAATCCTTTTCCTTTAATTGGTGAAAGAATGATGCTTCCTTTTTTTCTGTAATTATAGTATGCTTAGATGTGGTTTGACAACCTTCTTAATGAGTATTTTAAATTGCTTAGATGTGGTATGCTTCATGGTTTGAATTTAGTTAAGTTTGGTAACTTGTGAAGTAAATTAATGACTTGAAATGTTTAGGTGTAGTTACTTGAATTATGAAATATTTACTTGTGTTTTGAATTTAGGTACTTGCAATGTGAACTTTTGTTTTGAATTTAGTAATGTGTGGTCACTTGATAAGTGAATTAGCGACTTGAAAATAAGTAAGTGTAGGTACTTGAAAGGTGATCTTGTGTTTTGAATTTACTAAAGTGTGGTCACTTGAGGAGTGAATTAGTGACTTGAAAATGTATAAGTGTAGGTACGTGAAAGGTGAATTAGTAACGTGTAAAGTGAATTAATGACTTGAAAATTATGTTTAAGTGTAGTTATTTGAATTATGAATTAGTAACTTGTGTTTTGAATTTAGGTACTTGAAAATTATGTTTAAGTGTGTTTTGATGGAATGTAGCATAGATATATAGTTACTTGAAAATGATTAAGTATAGTGACTTGAAATGTGAATTAGTGAATTGAAAATAGTTAAGTGTAGTGATTTGAAATGTGTATTAGTGACTTGAAAATGTTATATAAGTGTAGTGACTTGCAATGTGAATTAGTTATTTGAAAATGGTTAAGTATAGTGACTTGAAATGTATAGTAGTGACTTGAAAATGGTTAAGTGTAGTCATTTGAAATTGTGAACTTGTGACTTGAAAATGATTAAGTGTAGTTACTTGAAATGTATACTTGTGACTTTAAAATGGTTAAGTGTAGTGACTTGAAAAGTATACTAGTGACTTTAAAATGGTTAAGTGTAGTCATTTGAAATTGTGAACTTATGACTTGAAAAGAATTAAGTGTAGTTACTTGAAATGTATACTTTTGACTTTAAAATGGTTAAGTGTAGTGACTTGAAATGTGTACTTGTGACTAGAAAATGGTTGTGTAGTTACTTGAAATGTGAACTAAGTTACTTAAAATTATGAACTTGTGACTTGAAAATAATTAAATATAGTGTCTTGAAATGTATACTAGTGACTTTAAAATGATTAAGTGTAGTGACGTGAAATGTGTACTAGTGACTTGAAAATAATTAAGCGTAGTTACATGAAAATTGTTTAGTATAGTGACTTGAAATGCGTACTAGTGACTTGAAAATGGTTAAGCGTAGTTACTTGAAATGTGAATTAGTTACTTGAAAGTTGTTAAGTATAGTGACTTGAAATGAATAATTAAGTGTAGTGACTTGGAAATGATTAAGTATAGTTATTTGAAATGTGAAGTAGTTACTTGAAAATGGTTAGGTATAATTATTTGAAATGTGAAGTAGTTACTTGAAAATGGTCAAGTATAGTGACTTGAAATGTGAATTTATTATTTGAAAATAGTTAAGTGTAGCGATTTGAAATGTGTACTAGTGACTTGAAAATAGTTAAGTGTAGTGACTTGAAATGAGAATTAGTTACTTGAAAATGGTCAAGTGTAGTGACTTGAAAAGTGTACTAGTGACTTGAAAATGGTTAAATGTAGTTACTTGAAAATGGTTTAAGTATAGTGACTTAAAATGTCAATTAGCTATTTGAAAATGGTTTGTGTGTAGTGACTTGAAATGTGTACTAGTGACTTAAAATGTGAATAAGTTATTTGAAAATTATTAAGTGTAGTGACTTGAAAATGATTAAGTGTAGTTACTTGAAATTGCGAACTTGTGCCTTAAAAATGGTTAAGTATAGTCACTTGAAATGTGTACTAATATCTTGAAAATAATAAAGTATAGTTACAAAATAAATAAGTTTGGTTATATGAAAAGATCTCTGCTTTGAGAATTTCCCATTGAGTAAATCTTCTTGTATAATCCATTGCAGTGTACCTGACAATGTATAATCTATTGTAGTGTACCTTGTATAGTCCATTTGACCGGGTATGGAGTTTTAACAAATAAGAAAAGAGTTTCTTCACATTAAGTGTTAAATACATGGCACCACTTGAACCCTTCCTCTTGTTCTCCTATTCTTTTATTTTCATCCTCTGTCATCTTAATAGAACAAGTCATAACAATAGTCACAATAATCTGAAAAATCAATTTTGAGTTTATGATGCTTTATATGCTAATATATACATGTTTATATTTGTTGATTGTTATGATTTTATTTGATACTATAATATCATATAATTTATGATAATAATGTATACTTAGCACTTTTTATGGCCTGAATTAACATATTCTTATGCAGAATGAGTTTGAAAGAAAGAAACAAGAAATATTAGCCGCTCAAAGTGCATCAATTGTGGAAGGAGGATGAGAAAGGAATTGGAATTGTTGATGAAACATGTATGAAAAAAATCATCTTCAAATGATGAAAGCCCATTTCAAGGAGACAACCAAGATTATGAGGATGAAAGTGATGATGACTCTGACGACGTGAATGAAAGTAATTCTGACTCTGATGGTTGATAGTTTTATTAATGATTCAAATTTAAAATATTTTGTTTTGGACCATTTAAGAATCATACATTATTGATGTGGATGTTACGAATTATGTTTTTTTGTTAGCTGTAATGGTTTACGTTAGACTTGTATTGAATGATATTTTTGAGAATTATTGGAGGTTTTGAATAGATTTTTAAATAATTGTGAAATATTTTTAGTAATTTATGTGTGAATTATTACTTAGGAATTTTCATGAGAATGTACATGAAAATTGAGAAAAAAATTTCTTGCGGATTTACTTGGGCCATTTCATACGAATTTTCTTGCGAAATAGTTTCATAAATATCCGCAAGAAATTTTCTTTTGTTAATTAGGAATTTTCACCTTTAAACTCCCTTTGAATTTACTTGGGAATCTTCGTGGGGAATAATTTGTGAATTTTTTCGTGAAAATTCACAGGTAAAATCCTTTTTTTATAAAGTTTTACCAAATAATTCATGCAAAATTTTGATAGTTAATCGCAAATAAATCCGCATATAATTTACTTGCGGATTTATTTCCGCAACTAAATTACCTAGGGATTTTATAAATCCGCAGGTAATAATTACCCACAAAAGTATTTCCTTTGGATTCTAATTGGTAAGAAAATCCACAGGTAATCAAATTACTTGGGAATTTTACCGCATTATCCCTATGAAAATCCCCAGGTAATAAGTACTTTTCTTGTAGTGTACTCAAGTAAATGCAGGAGGAAAATCACCAAAAAGAAAAAGAATGTTTAGAAAATTAAATGACATGACCCGACCTGGGGCCTTTTCATAATGGGCGTCCCAAGTCCGCCCGGGATCGGAGACCGCCCTTGTTACCCAACCCAATCTCCAGCCGTCTTCCCTGAGTTGGCTGAATTTTGAACATATAACAAAATAGCGTATCATTTCACATGAAAACTCTAGGCTAGGATCATGACTGTGACTGACCCAACCAAGTTCAACCGTCCAACCAAACCAAAACCATAAATCTGACCATAACCAAATAAGTTCCATCAATAATTAAATATATAATCCCAAAATGAAATACGATGGAACAGTGAGAAATTTTGTCCAAGGATGCCGACCCCAATACAATGCCAATACTACGACTGACACTAATGCAATCCCTCCCATTCCAACCCATAGTAGTTCCACAAAATCCCCTAACCAAAAGAATATAAGAATCCAGTTGGGACATGCCCCCAACCATAGACAAAACCAATATCCATAGATAATAGAAAGTATGAAATAACATCTATGAAATAGAGCCTTCCAAAAAGATGGAAGCTCACCACTTCAATCCAAAGATGACTCCTGATTATCCGAATGCTAAGGAGGAGGAGTAGTAGAATGGCCGGTTCCTACATCGCGTGGGGATACAGCCGCCCAAAGATGGGTTAGCGGGTGAACATTAGCATGAACTCAGGATAAGGATGAAATAATACCATTTAAGAAAACCAAGTAAAACCATCCATATGCACACAACCCATACATGTGTATATATATATGTATGTATATATATATATATAACCAAGCCGGAAAAGAAAATTGGGTTTAGCATGCATATAAAACCTTTAACCTGGGTATGTGAAGCTTAACCGTCTTAAAATCACCCACGGGCTATATGGGTCCAGTGTAACCCCCTGAACGGGCTCCGATGCATGTAACCGCACAAACTGGAGATACAATAAGAGTCGAGGATTCCCATGTACCCTTCACTCTCCATGATACATATACATAGTGTACTTAGAGGATTCCCATGTACCTCATGAGTATCATATAATATCGCCATGACCTGCCCCTCTTGTCGGCAAACATGAGTTTTCGGTGTTCGTCCATTGGACTCCCACCTTCACGGTTAGCTTTCACCACCCGCCATTATTGCCCAATTAAAACTATTTTTCAACCAAACCATTATTCCATTATTATTAACTAAGGCTATTAGTAGTGGTATCGTCATACCGACTATAACTTGCAAGTATTGTCCTTAGCCAAACCTTTTAGTGGTCAAGGGATTCTCATGTACCCATAGATCCTGTTATCCAATTAACACTGGGGATTCCCATGTACCCCACAAGTATTCATTACCATATTAACTTGGGGGATTCCCCTGTACCCCACAAGTATGTTTATTAATCCAAATCATTCCAAAACTATTTAAACCATTTAGGTTTCCATTACCAAGTTCAAACCATGTAATAGTTCCATTAGAAATCCAATGAAATAGTGAAATCATTATCATAGGCATTTTATCAAACATATTGGGGGCATAATATTTCCAAAACCAAAGCCAATTACCAAACAACCATTCCTATGCAACCAATTATCCAAAACTACCATTAATGCATATAAAAGCGTAATTAAAACATGGAAAAATCATAACCAAGCATTTATAACCAAAACCCCCAAATAATATTTGAAAACCCAAAATCATACAACATTCAAATCATGAAAACTTTGTATAAAATTCATGCCTTTAGTTGGAATTAACAATGAGGGAAAATAATATGCCTTAAACCAAGATGACGATGGAGAGAAATCACCAAGATAAGCCCCAATTTACTCCTTAAGATGAAACCCTAGAATCCTTTGCCCAAGAACTCTAGAGGTGATTTAATAATGTTTTCTAAGTGTTTAAGAATAGAATAGTAGGACAAATAACCTCCCAAGTTCAATACAAATCGTGGCACCTTATTAGGATAGGTGGGGAAATATCCAGATTGCCCTCACTTAAACTGCACTTAATTTCCTTCATAGGGTACGACAGACCCTTACGAGTCATACCCATCCTATACCAGTGGTACCCACCTCTTGTACCCTAAGCTTCCCCCCTTGGACCCAACATTTTCTATGGTACGACACACCTAAACCCAAGTCGTATTCAAGTGTACGACTAGTACCCATAAACCGTACCCTTGGCAGAATAGAATCCAGGAGGTTTGAACACTGTCCACTCTACGAGTCCTGGGTACGACTCGTACTCTGTCTTATGGATCATGGTGAGCCACTCATACTTAGATCCAACCTAAGTTACCACGTTCAAGGTTAAGTGGAGTAACTAAACAACCCGTATCCACCGATATGACTCATACCACCCAAGTCGTACCCATTCTAGTAACTAAATCCACCCCACCAACCAACACTGGTCAACATACAACTGGACCATACCTCTCATATCCAAGTGTACGACTTGTTCCCTAAGTCGTATCTTGCCCAAAAACCAGAAATCAAGGAAATTTGCTAAGGTCTAGGAACCAGGGTGTTTTACTAAAAGACACTTTATTTTCGTAAACCATTCTCATATACAATTTATATTAAATTCATATCTATGATATAACCCATAACTTAAATTCATGTCTATGATATAACCCATAATTTATCCAATGAATTCCTGAAACTGCTTCCTTTAAGGTGATATGAGTTAAAAGTGGATTTCTTTTAGGAGTTAAAAGAGGGTTGGAACCATTTTTACCCAATCCATATTTACCCATATTTATATGGGTAGATTACAATCCAAACCATTTTTGCTCAATCCATATTTAACCTATCCAAATTCAGCCCAATCCGCCCGTTTGCCACCTCTAGTCCAGAGGATCCTACAACTTTATTCACATTCAAACTTGGAAATACTCTTTCCCAAGACAACTTATACAACAAAGACGTTAAAAATATAGTTACGATTGAGTTACTGATAACGCCCAAACTAAAACTCTCGTAAGAGTGTAAGCGGTCGCTGTCAAATATAGAACCCAACTGGGTTGGGTGTCGAATCCCACAGGGAATACTTGGTCACTAAGTGTTGCAATTGTTAGCAGACTGTTGGTCAAAAAATTCTACAGAAAGGGGGGATGGTTTAGGCGTGAATTAATACTATGGAAGTAACAACAGAATGCTTGATTTAGTAAGATTTAATCACTGAGAAAAATAAGTTAGGGTTATGTCCACCTTATGAGTTCTACGTATCTATTAACTATGAGTAATGCGGAATTCAGACATGCATGCACTTATAGAGATTTGTATTCTAATGGTAAATCCTAGTGTTTCTCAACCATCAAGGATTATTTCACTTTAACTCTCTCGAGCTTAAAGTGTATAACTAACGGTACAAATTCTCCAAGAAGTTAACCCTGTTACGACACTAACGTGTAAATAGGGGTTGGTAGCCCTATTTCCTTGTCACACTCTCTTTTCCAAACATGTAACTTTTCTCTCGAACAAGTTAATGCTATAATGGCGTATTCTATATGTTTGCAACCACAAGAATGTAATTAAGATGAAGAGAGTAATGATATAAGTAGCATACGTATCAAGAATTCACAAACTCATAGTAATAGATAGTATATCATAAGGCTTCTATAACCCTAACAGAGAAGTTTAGCTACTCATGATTACAACGGAGATCACAATAAACATCATCATCGTACCAAAGCTCAAAGAATCTCACGGTGGGGATGATATTGGCGTCAAAGGGGATTGACGATTTTGCTCCCTTCGTTGCTCACAAGTTAGCATTTTTCTCTGTATAAACTTACAGAATCTGTAAACTGAATAATACTAGAAAGTCGAATGAATTCTGAAAAAGCAAACGTGAATCAATGCATGAATGAATGCATGAATCAATGAATGCTGAAAAATTCAGCAAAATAGGATTTTTATAACATCCTTGTCCTATTCCTACTAAGTTACTGCTGATACCCAAGTCTTTAGAAATACTGTTTTTGCCCGGGACAAGTTCTCCATGCATTACTTTCAGTCCATAAGCTTCCAAAAGCTGTCTTCCTTCTTATGTGAAGTTTCCCTTGCTACCAAAAGGTCCACAAAGTGCTGAAATCTTCATCATTAATACCTGAAAATATGCTAATCACGTTGGTTAGCTCACTTACAGGAAAATGGACTAAAAATGCAGGAATTATATATTGTCCTTAAAACTTAGCTAAAATAGGGGTAAATTATGGTGCTTTAGGCGTGTAAATACGCCTATCATCAACACCCCACACTTAAAGCTTTGTTCGTCCTCGAACAAAATATTACGTCCATGCAATCATCTACTTAGAATGTCACAGCAACAACATAAAATGTTCAACAAGACAGGCACGACAATTATTAACAAAGATTAGTTTTCTTGTTCACTACTAGAAACAATTCAACCTCCAACATAGACTTGTGATGATGGTTAATTCGTATCCACAAGTTAAGTCACAAAGAATCATATAACACTACCCAACAATCATCAACCATGTGTGTCTCACACAAGATATCACCCATAATCACTCATAAGTTTTGCATTTTTCGAAACATGGGTACAAGATTCTCCTCGCTCTCACTCTCACAAAGAATTCATATGTTGAAACTGATGACCATAGGCTTGTCCTTAGTGTAATGCTCCACTAATATCAGAATGCTAAGCTTAGGATCAAGTAGGTCTTTACAGGTTGTAATGTAGGCTAAGGGACAGGTAGGACTATTTTGGCCAGGAATAGTGACTATGTTCCCTAAGCGCTTTAATACACTACATTATGTCATTAACACTCTCTTTTAAACAACCCTTCTACTTTCCTTTCATCTAACACCCCTTTTCACCTATTTTGTTATTCAATTATAAACACAAAGATGAGAATATACAACTTATTTTTTTTTTCTATTTCTGTTTTTTTTTTCTTTTTTTTTCTTTTATAAAACACCTCTATGATAGCCACTCCTTTTCACAACAATTTCAAGTACCAATTCACTCTGAGGCATCACTCTCACCCAATTTCCTCTTATTTTGTCACATGACTCTACAATTTAAAGCGCTTAGGAATTTGGATCAAATTATGGTCTTAAAAAAATGGATTAGGCTACATATGAGGCTGTCAAAGAAAATAGTTAAAGGCTCAAAGGGGGTTAACTAGGATAATGTCCACGGGTAGATAAAAAGAAGGTAAACAATCATAGGCTGCCAAAGAAATGCCTAAATCATCTTCTAAACTCACACTCTTTATTTCGTTTTACACACACACCAGGCAAGTTCTAGTATCAGTCACAACACAGAATATACTATAACCTCACACACACAAGGCACATGGTCAACTTTATTGGGAGCAGTATAGACTCTTGACCCAACAGATGAATGAATTAAACCACACACTTATCACACAGTGAGTAACACTTAGAGCTTAAACGTCTCAATAGTAATGATAATTTTGGCACAAACTCTTGTCATAATACCATGCCGCCTATCAGAACAATTTCATGCAAAATCTAAAAAAAATCTAAAATTAAACTAACTAATTACGACTAATTAAAACAAACAAGAACTAGAATAAATGCAAATGCAGACAAAGAAGTGTAGCATACAAATACCAGCACCCCACACTTAGACGGGACACACTGCCCTCAGTGGAAAATAAATAAGGAAAACCTGATTAGTCGGACTCCTCTTCTATGTCTGGGGTCATACCCCCTGCGTCGGAATCATCATCAAAGTCGTCATCCTCAGAGTTTCCTCAAAATGTACCCCACTTGATCCCAAGAGTGCATCAAGGTATTTGTAGAGAGGAGGACTCAGCTTGCTCCTTTCTTGACCTTTTCTGTCCCTTCTGTGAGGTGGTTGCTTTTTCTTTTCCTTGTCGTCCTTTTGGGGCCATTCTACCTGAGATTAAAATAGAGTCATGTTAGCTTCATCTCGAAAGATTCAATCAAAAAACAAACAGTAGCGGTGCCACCCCACACTTAATTTATTGGCACAGACTAATTAAGTGAGTGATGTCGATTACTCAGACTTCATTGACATATATTTAGGCTATATGTTCCAACAACATGTTCAGCACAGTCATACGTTCATGTCATCTTAACTATCCTTTTCAATTCTATTTCATGTAATCTTGTCAATACTTTCATGTTTGGATGAATGCACTTTTTGAACCAAACTACCACATAAGGATCGTACCACAAATAGAAATAAGTTATTGCATAGGCATAATCACACCATCTTATGCTTGTGGTCAATCATAATCGGTATCTCGATGAACGAGTCATTCAAACATTCAAGCTTTCAACTTACAAGATTATGTATTAACTTCACAAATTCGACTTCATAAAACTATGACAGTGTACAACAATCAAATACAAGTCGGAACAAAGTCAAGAACACCCACACGTATTCTTTCACTCAACTAGATGTATCATAACAAACCAACCACATTCTAATCACTAACACCACTTCAAAATCTAATAAATCATTATAAATGTAGCATTCCAACAACTACGGAATATAAAAGAATAACTTACTTGGTGATGGATTCGAAAGATAAGCTTGCAAGATTAGATGAGCAAAAAGAAATATTTTGAAAGAATGGGGAAGCTTGGGCGGCGCCTATATGGAGCAAACAATTTGATTTTGTCTTAAGGTTGAAGTTCTATTTATAGACCAAGGCTTGGGTCGGGTTTGACCCATTTAAAATCGGATTAGGAGACCAAAAAGTAAGCATAGGCGGCGCCTAATGCTTTGCCTATGCTTAGCATAGGCGGCGCCTTTTGCAAAGCCTAGTTGAGCATAGGCGACGCCTATGCTATGGCATTGTTAGGCATAGGAGGCGCCTATGCTATGGCATTGTAGATTCAGAGAGCAAAGGCAATGGCATAGGCGGCGCTTATGCTATGGCATTGTTGGGCATAGGCGGCGCCTATACTATGGCATTGTAGATTTAGAGAGCTTAGGCCATAGCATAGGCCTTGCCTTGTTCGTTGCCTAGATTTACATAGGCCTTGCCTTGTTCGTTGCCTAGATTTGCATAGGAAATGCCTAACAAATAGCCTTTGTTTCTTCATTCCAAACTTACCACCTTCAACATGACACACTTTCAAATCAAAATTTGAGACCAAGCTCCTCCTTTATACGTCTTGCACCTACACTTAATCAAAAATAACAAAAACGATTAGAAGGATGGGTTGCCTCCCACCAAGCGCCTTAGTTTTGGTCGTGGCTCGACTCTTCTTTTTGGATTTTTATTTAATAAAAACAAACTCTTAGTAAAACAAAATGATTAAAAACGATGGGTTGCCTCCCACCAAGCGCTTGATTTATTGTCGCGGCACGACATAGTTACCTCGATTACTTAGACTTCATCGAGATAGATGGTGGATCATTTTTTGAATGGATTCAGACGACGCTGATGCGTACTTGTAGGCATGCAAACTTCTTCGAGATGACTCTTGTGCATACATGTCCCAGGAGGGATACCAATTATATCATTAATAGTCCAACCCATAGCTCTCTTGTACCTCTTCAGAGCAGAGATGAGAGCCTCTACGTGTTGTTCACTTAAATCAGCCGCAACACTCACTGGAAGTGTATTTCCACTTCCCAAGAACGCATACCTTAGGTGACTGGGGAGCTCTTTCGATTCTAGCACTGGTGGCTCTTCAATGGAAGTCTTCGCTGTTGGTGAAGGTCGATTCCTAAGATCAAGGTCCAGCTTCTTAGTAGCATGAGAATAGGACTTTATTTCTGTTAGAGCACAAACAGTTTCTTCACATTCTTCAACATCCTCATGCTCAAAATTCAACAGCACAGCAGACAATGGCTAAACAGTAAGCTGCTTCTCTACAGATAATTCTTTCTCATCCTCATAGTAAACATCAGCTACAGAGAACACATCCATATCTCTAGGATGCTTCATCGATTTACATACATCAAAACGGACCACTTCGTTATTCAGCCGAAATAAAAGCTCATTAGCTCTTAAATCAATCAGAACACTTCCAGTTGCGAGGAAAGGACGCCCCAAGATTATGGGAACTTCAGAATCCACCTCGCAATCCAAAATAACAAAGTCTGCAGGAAAGATGAAGGTGGAAACCTTCACCAACACATCATATAAGATACCAACAGGCCATTTTACTGACCTATCTGCCATCACGAGCCGCATATTGGTTGGTGTAGGATCGCCCAACCCCAACTTTCTGTAAACGGATAACGGCATCAAATTGATGCTAGCCCCCAGATCGTACAATGCCTTAGCAAAATCCAACGATCCAATCGTGCAAGGAATAGTGAAAGCACTAGGATCTGCCTTCTTCTGTACTAAAGATCTTATAGCGATTGCACTACAATGATGAACATTATCCGTCAGCTCATAACTTGCCGCCCGCTTCTTTGTCAATAGGTCCTTCATGAATTTAGCATACCCAGGCATCTGTTCCAGCGCCTCTACCAACGGAACATTAATAGTCAGCTGCTTCAACATGGTCATGAATTTACTGAACCTGGCGTCCTCAGCTTTCTTCTTTAGTCTCTGCGGAAAAGGTGGTGGTGGAAGAGGAATCGTTTTCTCCACCACTTCCTTTTTATCTTGCTTCCGATTATCAACCTTTTCAGGAGTGTCATCAGCCTTCTGCTTCAGTCTCTGAGGAAAAGGTGATGGTGGAAGAGGAATCATTTTCTCCACCACTTTCTTTTTATCTTGCTTCCGATTATCACTCTTTTCAGGTTGGTGACGTCTAGGTGTAACATCATGAGCACTCACTTCAGCTTCTATGGCATCTTCAAACTCTGCTTCATCAACATTCTCTGCTATATCATCAACCACCTGCTTGCCTTTGGATGGAGTTTCCAACACTTTACCACTCCGGGTAGTAATAACCGTACACAATTTGTCATTCCTTGGGTTTTGCACAGTGTTACTGGGTAGCGTGCCAGCCTTTCTTTGGTTGAATGCCGCTGATAATTGACTCAATTGTTGCTCCAGCTGTTTTATTGCAGTAGAATGCGATTCAACCAATTGATTTATTGATGACAAATCATTCTTTACCTCAATAACACCCATATTGGTTTCCTCCACCCCTTTCAACAACTTAGCCATTATATCATCCATGGACATCTTTCCAGAGCCAGACGCCACAGCCTCACGGTTTCCAGGAGAAACATACAAACCACTCATGTCAGTCTTATTCTTCCAACTACCTTGATCACGGTCCTTATATCCTGATTTATCATAATAGTTCCGACCTTAGTTTCCTTGGCATTGCCTCGGAAACCCCCCTGATTATTCAAGTAATTTGCTTCCCCCTCAGAATTAGAATCATATCTTCCCTGTGATACAATGACTTTAAACTTTTTGGTCTTCCCTGATAATAAATGCTTGGTAATAAGATCCATCTGCGTTTTCATGTGAGCCATATCTTGGTCACATTCCTCTTGTCTACGCCTCTGCTCTGCAGTCAAGCCAATAGATGCGGTAGAGCTTGCTACCTCAGAATCCCTGGTATGCCAAGCTCTACTCTGCTTTGTCATACGATCTAGCATATCACTTGCCTCAAGAAAAGTAAGGTCCATGAATGACCCACCTGCAGCATTATCAACCACTGGCTTTGTCACTGAGTTCAAAGACCTATATAATATTTCCATCAAGTGGATATTCGTTATCTGATGGTTTGGGCACCGCATAAGCTTCTTCTTGAACCTTTCCCATGTTTCGTGGAGAGCTTCAGTTGGAAGCTGTCAAAAATTGCTGATCTCATCCCGTGATTGGGCTCTCTTGGATGGCGGAAAGAATCTTTCTAGGAAAGCGTCTTTCAGTTGCCTCCAATTAGTAATAGAACCAGGAGTTATCCCGTTCAACCATAGAGTTTCCTCCCCAGACAGAGACAATGGAAATAAGCGAAGCCGAATTGCATTCTGCCCAACTCCTGGATTATCAAACGACTTGCATGTTGAAATAAAATTGACCAGATGCATATTCGGATCATCTCCTGTAAGTCCACCAAATAACCCCTTGAGCTGCAATAATTGAATCATGGTGCTAGTGATATTGAACTTGGCTCCAGGTGCCAAGGGCGGAAGAATAATAGCCCCTGTGGCACCAGCTCCATCAAGATTGTCATCATCATCATCAAAAGGAGCCTGCACATCTCGGCGGTCAGGTCTCATTCTAGCTTGACGATCTCTCTTGTGCATAGGTGCCGCCACCTCATCAGTGTGCCTAGGATTCAGTAACTCATCATCACCCAGGTCCTCCTCATCAGGATTTGTTGCTCGACCTGGGTTATCAATATTCTGTTGATGCACTTGAGCAGCTGCCAACGCAGCTAATCTATCCTGCTCTAGTTGAACAACCCTTCTTTCAATGTCACGTTGTGCATCCATTCTGCCAATAAGTTATGGTTCAGGATTGATAGGTAATAACGGTTGACCTGAACTTCGAGTGTTTGGCATGCACTCAAACAAACCTGAATAAAACAAAAACAACAACTAAAAGTAAAATCTGAGAATTTTTTACCAAAGGGTCTAGTAACTCTCACAAACTTAGTTGACAACCGTATTCCCCGGCAACGGCGCCAAAATTTGATAACGCCTAAACTACAGCTCTCGTAAGAGTGTAAGCGGTCGCTGTCAAATATAGAACCCAACTGGGTTGGGTGTTGAATCCCACAGGGAATACTTGGTCACTAAGTGTTGCAATTGTTAGCAGACTGTTGGTCAAAAAAATCTACAGAAAGAGGGGATGGTTTAGGCGTGAATTAATACTATGGAAGTAACAACAGAATGCTTGATTTAGTAAGATTTAATCACTAAGAAAAATAAGTTAGGGTTATGTCCACCTTATGAGTTCTACGTATCTATTAACTATGAGTAATGCGGAATTCAGACATGCATGCACTTATAGAGATTTGTATTCTAATGGTAAATCCTAGTGTTTCTCAACCATCAAGGATTATTTCACTTTAACTCTCTCGAGCTTAAAGTGTATAACTAACGGTACAAATTCTCCAAGAAGTTAACCCAGTTACGGCACTAACGTGTAAATAGGGGTTGGTAGCCCTATTTCCTTGTCACACTCTCTTTTCCAAACATGTAACTTTTCTCTCGAACAAGTTAATGTTATAATGGTGTATTCTATATGTTTGCAACCACAAGAATGTAATTAAGATGAAGAGAGTAATGATATAAGTAGCATACGTATCAAGAATTCACAAACTCATAGTAATAGATAGTATATCATAAGGCTTCCATAACCCTAACAGAGAAGTTTAGCTACTCATGATTACAACGGAGATCACAATAAACATAATCATCGTACCAAAGCTCAAAGAATCTCACGGTGGGGATGAGATTGGCGTCAAAGGGGATTGACGATTTTGCTCCCTTCGTTGCTCACAAGTTAGCGTTTTTCTCTGTATAAACTTACAGAATCTGTAAACTGAATAATACTAGAAAGTCGAATGAATTCTGAAAAAGCAAACGTGAATCAATGCATGAATCAATGAATGCTGAAAAATTCAGCAAAATAGGGTTTTTATAACATCCTTGTCTTATTCATACTAAGTTACTGCTGATCCCCAAGTCTTTAGAAATACTGTTTTTGCCCGGGACAAGTTCTCCATGCATCACTTTCAGTCCATAAGCTTCCAAAAGCTGCCTTCCCTCTTATGTGAAGTTTCCCTTGCTACCAAAAGGCCCACAAAGTGCTGAAATCTTCATCATTAATACCTGAAAACATGCTAATCACGTTGGTTAGCTCACTTACAGGAAAATGGACTAAAAATGCAGGAATTATATATTTTATCCTTAAAACTTAGCTAAAATATGGGTAAATTATGGTTCTTTAGGCGTGTAAATACGCCTATCATCAGTTACACTATTAAACCTTCTAGGAATATGTACAAACACGACATACTTTAGTGTCATGACCCAACTAATCAAATCGTGAGGCCCACCTACTCCAGTCCACTTAGATAGGACAACCCTTACTAACTTCTCAATATATATATGTGAAAGTCTATAGAAAACAATAAAATGTTGTTAGTTATCACAACTATTTTACCAAAACCTTAAATACAATCTAAAATATTTTTCCAAGGAACTAGTCTAATAGGTACAAGCGCTGCTAAGAGAAAATACAGATCACGACCTGAACAGGGCCTGACCATGATGGGTATCTCAAGTCCACCATGGACCAGAGACCACCCCCTTAACCCAACCTCAAGAGCACAATAATAATAAAAATAAAAATAATGTGGAAGCCAACTAAATAGAAACAAGAAGTTGAATGAATGACTCAATGAAACTAAAAGTCAAAACAATAACCAACCAACCTACATTTGTCCACATTAGCCTCTAAAACCAGAATAACAAATAGGTCGAGACATGACCGACCGTGACCAAAAGAATTCAAAAGTACCGAGCCAAACTAAAAGAATATGGAAATGATAAGGCCTTTCGAAGGATGAAGGCTCACACTTCACAACTTCTTGACGAACGTGTTAATCCACCTAATGCTGCACAGGGATAAAAAAGTGTCTCTGTATCCTACATTATGAAACAATGTAGAGTCCTAGGCCGGTCAGTGGGATAAGAACTGGCATGTAACTCAAGATAGGGATAAAATAATGCCATGTCCAAAACCAAACTAAACCACATGCACACATTGTATATATATATATATATAAGATGTCGGGATAGGGAATAAGGTTTAACCATGAGTTTAAAATCATTATCCAGGACTGTGTAGCTCTAAGCGTCCTAAGGACACCTATGTGCTATATGGGTTCAGATCCCCTGCTGAAAGGGTCCCAGTATATATTAGCCGCACAAATCAGAGAAATCTGAGGAAGGGCCAAAGCCACCGAGGCTCTAACCATTCCAAAAATATATATAATATGTGAACTATGCACATAGTCATAAAGACCCCACCCCGGCAAACGTGGTTTCCATTATCAGTCCCTCGGGACCTCCACCATCCATGGCGAACTACACAACCCCCTTTAAGCCCAAATTAAAACCATTCACACATAGTTCCAACCATTAACCCGAGAGTCATTTATTAAGGTATTAACTACTTGGTATCGTCATACCAATATGCTTGCAATATAAATCACACATGCCAAATCAATTCACACAACTACATTAACTCTCCATGTTCCATTAAAATCCAATCCATGGCCACCATGTCCATCCAAATCCATTTAAATAACCATTTATCCATTAACGCAATATGTTAAGTTTAAAAAGAAGTTAAATCATGCAATTTTCCATAATTTAAATCAAATTCATAAAGTGGGTTGAGGTTCATACAATTTCAAGCAAAAATTCATCCAATTTGGGAAAAACTCATGTTCCCCAGTCCAATAATTTAATTAAAGTACCAATTCAGTCCCCAAAACACCAATTTAAAGCATGAATATCAATTCAAATCGTGGGACAAATAATTCAATAAAAAACAACCAAAACCCCTCAACCCAATTTCAAAACCCACAATTTAAATCACATGAAAATCCATCAAATAATTTCCACAACGTAAAATTAGGGTTCCAGGAAGAGAAACATGCTTGAAACACACAAGATTTTGCAATCAATTTAAAGTTTGGAGCTCGGATGATGAATGGACGTTGAAACCCTGAAATGTTCTTGGGTTTTGTGTTTGAGAGTGAAATAGGGGGATTGATCTTTGAAAACTAATGGGAATGGGTCTATTTTATGTTTAAAAGTAGTGAAAAAGGTGAAAAGACTAAAATCCCCTCATCCCGAGTGAATAAAAACAAAATTGCATGAAATTTTTACCTTGGCATGGTACGCCAATATCCCGGAGGTTATCGTCCATGCCACACCAATATAGTGGAGGGTAACCTCTGTGACACCGTGATATCGCGGACCCTCACTACCTCGAGGTCCCAAAATAACCCCAAACCCTTTCAAAAAATTTAAAACTTTCCCAATTACCCTTTTAACATCCCTAAACACAATTCAAGTCAAAAATCGATGTTACAAACATAGAAAGGTCAAAAATAAATTGGTCAAAATTTTAAGGGTCTTGCAATACAACTGTACACATAACCTAATTATATAGTAGAAATAATAATAGAAGCTGCTATAGATCCTTACCGCGTGAAACATGAAACACCTACTGATCCTACAATAAGACAATACTCCAAAGAGGGTAGATCAAGAGTAGTATCAGTACAAACAACACATATTGGTAATTATCATCACCCAACTCGAATTAAATCACATTAACATAAAAAAATATACATCTTGAGAGTTATTTAACCGAAGGTCTTCTATTATAATAATTTTTTAACACATTTGGCTTTTGCCAACCTTATTATTTATAATCATTTTCCCCTATTTTATAAAGCCCTCAATACCATCTAGCCTTATGTCATCAAGTTAGACTTCATTAAATGATGATTCATAAGTTCTAAGGTACTCATCCCTTAAGGTTTCTTACCCTTGAACAACCCATCGTTTAAAACTCTCGCGTAATGCTCAACCTTTTTCCACTTATTCGGTTAAGCACTAACACCCTAATATCTTTAGATGTATTTAAGACTAGGTGAATTAATTAGGAATTCAACAACATCCCACCTTTCCAGCCTCAACTACAATAACTACTAGGCCGCCGATCACACTCTTACCACCAACATGTGCCACTAAATCTTTTAAATCTAATTTTACAAACTTCAACTAAGTGCAAGTCAAAACAATAAGTCAAGTCTAAACCATGACTATTAGACAACATTCAAGTCACCCACCATGACTCTAGTTATACCCAACTTAATAACCATGACTCAAACGATTATATTAACTATGTCTAAATTTCACTAGTAGATACATAACATAGAGTTATGCCACAACGTACAATTAGTTTGGTCCACTCAAGGATCTATAAGAACAACAACAATATCAATTATTGTACAACCCCATTTCCATAAGAAACAACCTTCAGCAAATAAGCACATTATTCAAGTTCCACCAGGAACCAATATAACTAATCAACACTTAAGCGCAGTTCACTCAAGAATCCAAAGATAGCAAATCAACATATAAGTCCAGTTTACTTAAGAAATCAAAAATAGCAAATAAATACATAAGTTAGATTTACTCAAGAAACCAATAATAACAAATCAACATATAAGTATGGTTTACTCAAGAAACCAAATATAGCAAATAAACACATAATCTCCAGTTCACTCAAGGAACCATCACACTCACCTATACCTTATACATACATACTAAGGGTTTTACGATCGTCTGCTAGCCATGACCTGCAGGGGATGAGCGCTTGTCTATATACCACATCTCAGACATCAAGTGTCTATGAAGATCTCCAAATATTGGTACATCCCACATTACTGAATATAAATCCCATAAATATGTCCAAATACCAGTATATCCATAATAAAGACAGATATCACAATATCACAACCACAATGATAATAAAAACAACACTTGTAAAAAACAACAAGCCTTCATATAAGTTCATTATATTTGATTAACACTTAGGGTATCAAGCAGTTATTTACTTTCCTTGAACAAGCATTGTACAAGCATTTCAAAGGAATAGTTGTCAAGCACACATAAACTAAATTGGGTTTCAACTACATTAAACCACCACTTACAATTGCACATACGTCTCATTCCAAAATAAACCCCAACTGTTCATCCAAACATTGACACCTTATAATACCAATTTCTCAGTACCTTGGTTACCGCCATAAAATCGTCAAATTCAACCAACACTAACCACCTCTAATTCAGGCATTTAATAAATTTAACCTGTTTTCAAGTACAATACAACTTTTAATCATGTAAGGACTAACAACAACAAGGTAAACACATTAACTAATGGACAAATTAAATACCAAAAAATCACAACAATTTCCCACTTAATTAACTAGGTTTGCATTTATTTTATCCATCCCAACACCATATCCAAAGGCCTAAGCGTGAAATGTCCCATCAATCAACATCATGCTTATATTTTCTAACCTAGGTCTAAACTACTCAGTAAAATCTAGCCTATCTAGATGCCAATGAGATGCTACAGAGACATGAATGCAAGCTTTTGACTCCGTAAAAGAATTTTTTAGTGTGAATTTGGTGAGAAAATCATGAATTTTGTACTATCAGAGTGAAATCCCTCCTATCCATTACTCCAAAACCATATGGTAAGCCTAGGAGGGTTTTTGGAGAAAATTTTATCTTTTTTTACAACTAAAAAGGAGAAAGAGAAATATTAAAATTGCATCTATGATTCTGGTCCCATCATCTCGCTATAGAAGCTTACGTTGCTGGTGTGATGCTTCTATAGTAGAAAATTTTTGCTATTGCTGAATGACATCAACCCGATCCAAAATTTAAATTCTAAACTTTTTAGTCGCATCATACCATACTAATTCGAGATCATATTTTTAAAATTATTTGTAACTCATATCCATATGAGGTGTCTTCTAATATGATGGAACATGTCATTACATCTCAATATGCAGATATATTTCAAATATCTTCACAAGCTACTTCTATTTTTCAAGTAACCTTCACATTTTTCTTTAATATATCTACGACACCATTCCCATCCGAGAAGACATTGAGTTTCTTCATCCATTCTATAAATATAAGACCCCGTAAAATTCTAAAGCTTAATACAGTCCTTTAAGCATGTCAGAGGGGTCCTAGACATAGAAAATTTTAGCTACATTCCAGACTTAGCTTAATTTTGGCCTTCAAAAGTTGGCAAATTCATTTTGCCACCTTAATGTCCTTTAATGGTCCGTATTTTTATTAATTCATGATCAGGAAGGTCAATAGGTGTTTTCAGACAAGTTTTGGATTTTTTGGAAACTCGTTTAGATCAAGATTAAAAGTCCCAAATAGTGGACCAACGTGATCATGGTGCGCCACATCGCCAATCGCGTTGGTCACCAGTTGTGCAGACTGCCAGAGCCAAAACAACTGAGGCTCGACGTGTTCATGGCGCGCCACGTCGGATATAGCATCACATCCCTCGACGCGCCGCGTTACTCATAGCATCGGTACCCAGTTATTTAGTCATTAAATGTCCACATTTTTAAGGGCAAAAGGGTAATTTTCCCAACCCTATATAAGGCATAAACATGGGATTAAGACTCATTTACACCAAAATACACCCTTTTCTCTCAAAACCCTCTCAAGAACATATTAGGGTTTTCAATTGGGGATCCAAGTTCAAGCAAATTTCTCCATGAATCATTAAGAATCTTCCATCTAAGGTATGCATAGTGTTCATTCATGGACTCCTTTCGTCCATGAAGCCCAAGAATCAAGTTTTAAATTACGAATTGTGATATTCATTCTATGAATTGAATTATGTTCATGTGTTGTTGTTGTATGAATTCCAAGATGGAACCTTTATTATGTCTTTATGAAATTACGCTAATATATGGACTGAAATTGTGAAATTGGGTTGAATTGTGAAGTAAGGTTGTATTAAATTCATGCTCATCCCTAAGCCTTAAATCATTAACCTAAGTGTTTGATAAAATGCCTAGGAGAATAGAAATTATGCTTGATAGTTACACTATGACCAAAGTTATAAATGTATGTGTTCCCCTATGTTTAAAATGATTTCCATGAAGATTGTTGTGTAATACAATTGTGTGATGACATAATCATGATATTAAAATAATGAAGTTAAGACATGATCATGTGTATTATAAGATATATACAAGATTATGATAACCATGTGCTTCATGAAATATCCCCTACTATTGTAGTATGAATTTTTGATGTTGGCTATGTATTCAAGAAAGTCATGCTTTGTCAGTTTCCTTCTATTGAGTCCTGAGGGTACTTGTACCCAAAAAATATAAATGTGTACCTAGATCCAGTGTCATATTTCACGATATCCTCAGTCAAGCCATGATCCATAGTACTCAGTCAGTCATGTGACTCAAAAAATCTCGATAAATTCAGAAATCTCAATAGTATTTCGTCAGTCAACGGAACTCTATGAATTTAGTCTAGTCCAGTTTAGTTAATTATGTTCAGTGTCTATTCAGATGGGAGTAGGAATTAGCACCGAGCGAACCCAAGGATGGGAACTCACCTGTTATTTAAGGGTGTGATTCTTAGAAGCAATCTTTGTGTTCCTGAACTATGTAGCCAGCGTAGGTTGAGACATCATAGCCTATTATATGAGGGTAGATGAGGTGGCTTAACCTGTTATATGAGGGTTCCCACCATTCTTACTAGAGTTACCTGTTATATGAGGGTTACTCATATATTGTCCTTACCAGTGGTGCGGTATTGACACCCTTCCAATTGGGGTTACAGATTGGACCCCAACTCAGCTATATTATGTTATTTGGGATATGTCGGTTAGATAACTACTTTCCACAGTTTCAGTTATAGAATCAGGACTGTCAGATACAGTTATTCAGTCTCAGTAATAGAAATCAGATAGTTCTATAGAATTCAGGACTGTCAGATACAGTCAACTCAGAACAGTATGGAACTCAGCTAGTTCCATCAAAACATAGACTGTCAGATTTAGTCGCTCAGTATCAGTTATATCAGTTACACTAGTTATCTCAGTTATATCAGTGATGTCAGTTATCAGTAACTCATATTACCAGTAATCAGTTTCAGGACTGTCAGATATAGTCAATCAGACTAGTTCTTTATAATCAGAACTATTAGAAATAATAATTTCTCTATCAGTAATATACCATTAGTTCCCCAGTATTCAGTAGACTCAGTTATCAATATCAGTAAAGCCAGATATTAGTAAACCAATACTCAGAACTCAGTACCCAGTATCAGTATGGTCTCAGTTACAGTTACTTGTTCATGCATGCATTCTCACATTTATATTATACAGTCATTTAGTATTGTTCATGCATATGAACCCTTGCATTCAGCCTACCTTATATGCATACCAGTACATTTAATCGTACTGATGTATTTGCGCTATGGTGTTTTACTTTACGCCATAGGGTTCAGAAGCACGAGCTCCAGAGCATTAGTAGCATTCCAGTATCCAGTAGTCAGAGTTAGCAGTGAGTCTTTATTCTTCGAGGACATAGTCATTACTTTATCATTTCAGTACTTAGTTCATTTCAGTAGTCGAAGTTAGTTGGGGACTTGTCCCATCAATTCTTTATTCGGAGAGTTTAGAAGCTTTCAGACTATAGTATATTCAGATAGTTTATTTCAGTTTTGGGTATTTATATACCCTATTTAAACATTGTTTTATCAGATTTTATGTTTCAGATTTAAACCTTATGGCCTTACAACTTATGTTTCCGCATTTATATATGTATATTATGCAGTGTTCAGGTACAGATATCAGTCATGGGTTAGCTTGTGGTTCTTCGGGGTCATGAGCACCGTGTAGAGTTTTGGGTACCAGATTCGGGGCGTTATAATAAATCACCTTTTCCACAGTATTTCTTATTGCAAATTTTTCAGCAATCTTAAACTTTCCAATAAATTGAATTGGGAATCCATGGGCATAAAACAAAACACATTTGTTATCCATAACAACCAAACTAATACTTGCCTTCTTTTACTCAACTTGTAGCCCTGCATCAACCAAAAAACAAATACTATCTTTAGATTCTCTTAGTTGACATTTATAATTCTCTTTGAGATTACTATTCAAGGAATTAGGAATCATTATATCAAGAAATTCATTTTAATTAAATAGAGCTTTGTCACTAAGTCTGGAAGGTCGATCATTTCATTATTAAAAATCCAAAAATTTCTAGACTTTCATATATTCTACATTATCATTATGGTCAAATTCAGAACATTAGCAGAACTATAATATGTTTCATCCATACAAATTTTATTATTCCCCCGGAAAGAAAAAGTTAGTAATGTTTTCAAGATCATTTCAATTAATTGGGTTCATGTTTCAAATTATTTGAGTATTGTGACACTGAAAAATTATGCGTACACAGTCAGTTTTTCTAAACCACATCTCCTACACACACCCTTGACATGATCTATTTGTTTTCTAATTATATTATTTACTGGTAAGGTATTAGGAGCACACCATAGTAGAAATCATGGCTTTTTGGCTTAATTTAAATTTATTTGGTTTTCTTTAAGGTGCATTTTGGTCATTTTCTCTATATAACCATAATGACCCTCCTAGTCATTATAAAGTGGTTAGGGCCTAAGGACCCTATTAGAGTTTTCCCTAATAAAATCTCGAGGTGAGTTAGTTTTGAACCAAAACATTGTGTTTTATTTAATTATGGTGATTATGATTCACGGTATGATATTTTGTGATGTTGCATTCTGTTAAGGGGTGACCTAGTGATCTAGACCTCCTTACGAAATTGCGAGGCTAAAAGTAAGGTCATAGCAACTAATTTAAGTGATTGCCGCATTGAGATTACTTCATAATGTCTTAATTTTAAAAGTTGTGTTGTAAAATGGGGGTGAAATCCAGTCTTCCTAAGCTACTGTTTACACACTACTACTACGGTGGAATTTTTATTACAGTAGCAGTCAAAGTCCTATTGTAGCAGAGCTAGGAAAATAGTTCAAGGCCATCGTAGCGAGCCTAATTCTGACGTAGTGAGGCCGCTGCAGTGTGCCACTGTAACGAGAAAAAGCCATTACAGCATGTGAAGCGAAGAAAAATTCCTAATTTAAGTCACTATTCCATGTTTTATTCCACAAACTCCTAAATGTCCTTCTAGAGCTCTAGAAAGGTGATTTTCTCAAGGTTAGGGTGAAAATTCATATTAAGGTAAGTGATTTTGTCCATATTTGTGCATAATAATCCATTCATATCCTAGAATTGTTAGAAAGATTATGATGGTAGACTGGATTAAAATCCTAGGTTCATCAAAAAAGTGGAAAAAACTTATGAGTAGATGTAATATCATCTAGAATTGCTTCTAGGTTCTAATAAACACTAGAAAACATGCTTTGTGGTAATTGAGAATCTTGATTTCAACAAAGATGTTACCTTTAATATAAAAACTGCTTGAAAGGGGGTAATCAAAATACAAAATCTGTAAATTGAGATAATGTAGACATTAAAGAATTGATTAGTTGTAGAATAACTCTTGGGTAATACTTTAGACCATGAATAAGGATACGATTGGTATGTTTGAATTCCCAAAGTGTATAATTAAAGAATAAAAGATCAGTTACTCTTATATTTGTTTATTTAGACCATGAACATCCTAAGGCATCGAGAAAAGGCAAGGTTGCTACGAATTAGCTTGTTGATTCTAGTTCTTTGGTTTAGGTAGGTTATGCAAGATTTATGTAGAGTTATACTAAAAATAGTCTCTTGAATGTGCCCTAAATGGATAAGCACCCGCCCAAACCTATGGTAGGAAAACAGTACTACACTCACTTTGACTCACTTAAGCATTATTCTCACCTTCATCATAGTATTAACTTATGTGTGTTTCAATAAGTTCTAAACATGTATCACTCAATAACTAATAATTATTCAAAATATTATTATCCATAAATTAAAATAACGTGTGGAAACCTTTATCTGTTACAATTTTTTGGGACAAGAAATCACCGTACAAGAACATCCAAAAGAACAACTAAGTCTGAAACCAACACAATATCCAAAATGTAACAAAAAAAGGAATTTGTCTTAGTCCAAAAATAAAAGACCTAAATATCATAAAATCTAAAGGTTGTCCGGATATGGTGTGTCAACTGCTGAAAGATGTGTTGCACCCAACAAAAAGAAGATTACAAGTAGCATCAGTACATCAACAAGTACTGGTAAGCATCATAGGTCCACTAATTTAATAATATACAAGTAAGAAAGTCAGAAAAGTATAAAAACAATCATGAAAACCTCATAGCCAATGACATCAATCAAACAACTCATCATGGATCATATAATTACAATTCACAAGTTCACTTTTACAGGCATTCATACTCAATCATTTCCATAAACCATTCATCATCGCATATGTTTATCAAATAGCAGTCAATGCATATGAATGAGTGCATGTATGCAAGATGTGTGCATCACCTCTTACCCTTCTCATTCTCATCATCAACACCATAACTTACTGATGTGGTACTCAATCGATTATATCATCATATCATATTATACATGTATGGTATCCGACCATTATCTCAACACCTCATCACAATGTAGTGCAATCATCAAATCAAAAGTCATGCTCCAAGACAATCATAGATTTTTAAATCACAAATAAGCACAAAACCAAAAAAGTCAAATTGGTACACAAAACCATAGCCTATCTCAACTAAGCCACACTTTTCCTTTTTTGTTCTTATTCAATTCCTTCTCTATCTATACAACACAAAATATACACACGTTTTAATAATTCATCCCTTTTTACTACCATGGATCAAAAGTCAATGATGTTAGCCATAACTTACCCAATTTCATCATTTTAGGTTTTTATTATCATTTAACATACATGAACACTTCTTGAATTAGCACAAACTAGCTAAAATTCAAGTCCATCTAGTGTTTTCTAACACCCTAGGATTGTATGCTTAGTTTATACACATTTCCACCACTTTTCATAATATTTTATGAACTAGAGTTAAATCCCAATTTTCATCATTAATCCATTTTCTAGTAATTTTTTAAGATTAAACAAAGTAAATTCAATTCTAGAACGTACTTACTTACTTTCAAAGATGAAAAACTTTGAAATCCCTCTGAAAATCAACTTTCCCTAGAGATTTATTAGGTTTTTCGAAAAGTGAGGAATGAAAATGTTTTTTGGATTTTAAAATTTAAATTTACTGTGTGTTACCGCTCCAGTGGTTAGCGCCATTTTACTGGATGTTGCCGCTGTGGTTCCCAAGTCTGCTCCAGCAGTTACGTTTTTGCACTGCAGCATTTCGAGGTAGAATCTTGGGACCTTACCTTAGTTTTTCTTATCATAAAACTCACCAACACACACCATGAATTTTGACATTGCAAATCAATCCTTCCAAGGTAAACTCTATAGTCAGAGTTCTATAACTCCATTTCAGGTGTCAAAAGTTGCTATGATCTCCTATACTCATCAGCTATCTATTTATAACCTTAAATCTCATCTCCATAAACCATATTAATGCCAAATATTGTTCAACTATCACAATCTCAATAATAAGCCAAAACTAGACTAGCTCTAAATTTTTCAAAATTTAGCTAAGGCAGGTCTAGGTGTAATTTTCACCTCTTATTTCAGAGTAACAACCTTTTGGATCATTATATAAGATACCAATTTACTACTCGTTTATCCTCGAATAATAACCAGCTCGATAGAAAACATAACCACTGAAATAAAAAGTACCTGAATTAATAAATAAGTGTGGGTATCGCTTATGTATATCCACTTCTGTCTCCCATGTAGCCTGTTTTATAGTATAATTCCTCCACTGAACCTTCACACAAGGAATGACTCACGTCATCAACCTCCTCATATCTTTATCCAAAATAGCAATCAACTCTTTTTTATAATACAGTTTCTTATTAAACAGTTCTGTGTCCCAACAAATAATATAATCACCATCTCCATGATACTCCTTTTACATTGACACATGAAATAGGAGGTGAACCTCGGATATGCTAGGGGGTAAAGCCATCTTATATGCTACTGAATCCACTTTCTTCAACACCGTAAAGGGTCCTATATATCTTGGGCTCAACTTTATCTTATTTCCAAATTTCATCACGCCCTTCATGGGTAACACCTTCAAGATTACCTTCTCCCCCTATTGAAATTTCATATCATATTCCTTTTATTGGCTTTGATCTACTATGAGCTTCTCTTGTATGAATCTCTCCTACTTAATAAATTCTTTGAGTCTATCTATCCCCAAGGCCTTACCTCAAACACATCGAACAACCCAATTGGGGACCTACATTATCTACCGTATAAGGCCTCATGTTAATACTAGAGTAGTAGCTATTGTCGGCAAATTCACATAACGGTAAGCATTGATCCCACTGACCCTCTAAATCCATGACAAAAAACTAAATCACGTCTTCAAGCACTTGGATATTTCATTCAATTTGGTCATCATCTGTGGATGAAAAGCCATGCTCAGGTCTAATCTAAAACCCAACTTGGACTGAAACCTTACCCAAAAATCAAAAGTGAAGTGCGTACTCTGGTCTAACACAATGGATATCGGTATCCCATTTAGCCTTACGATTTCCTTTAGATAAATCTTGCCAACTTGGCCGCATTATAATTAACCCTTACTGGAATAAAGTGAGTCGACTTAGTAAACAAGTAAACAATGAGCCAAATAGAGTCATATTGTAATACCCGTGCCTTTTTTCTAGCTAGAAATTATCTCAAGAATGCTAGGACTTACTTTAAAATTCAAACCTATATTTGTACACGTGGTATTTTTTAGATTTTCACTTTCTATCAAGTGGGAAATTGAGTTAGCTTTCCAATGGTACAAATTTTGTCCAAATCCGACATCAGATGAGGAAGATATGGACGTTTTACTTGGAACTGTCAGAAACGGCCAGGTATGACGGCCAAGTTGACGGACCACCACATAAGTGACGGACCGCAACTTTGACCATCACAGCCAAGGCAGTTGAGCCACGTACTGGATAAGTACTGACGGACAAGTTGACGGATCGTCAATGTTGTGACGGACCGTCATCCAGGCCGTCAACTCTTATCCAGTAAACCCCATTTCTGGTCCACGTCTGACGGGCTAAGTGACGGACCGTCAAGTGTCTGATGGATCGTCAGTAGGACCGTCACATGCCACGTTTAGTTTACTTCCAGGTCATTTTAACAGGGGTATTTTGGTCACTTACCACTCGCCTATATATACCCAGATAAGTTCGAATTCAGCCATTATGCTCATTATTATTTCACAAACAAAAACAAGGGTTTCTCTCTGAATTTAATCCCCAAGAACAAGACCCAATATTCTTAAAGAATCAAAGGATTTCAAATCCTTCAAGTTCAAAAACCATCAAGAACCTTGAGTCAGGTATGCGTAGTGTTCATCTATGGACCCCTTTTGTTCATAGAGTTCAAGAATCATGCTTTTAAAAGAGAAACTTTGATTTCCTTGTTGTTATGTGATATTGTTCATGTTAATGATCATTGTTTAAGCTTCAAGATATTAATATAAGTTGACTTCCATGATGTATGCATGTTTGTAGCTAAAACCCATGAATTTGGGTGGTTCAAGATGATTAAAATTGTTGAGAAAACCTATGCCCCAAAGTGTGCATGCAAGGTGTTTGTTAAAATGCCTAGAATGCTAAAAATCATGTTCCCATGACCCCATAGTATTTAAATGACAAGCGATGTCAACTCTTAAGGTGATTCCACATGAACTTCCATGCTATTGATATGTGTTGCTAGTATGATTATGCAATGAACATGATATTAAGTTTGTGCAAGTACTTCCATGTGACATGAAATCCTTTCCATGTAATACATTGTTGATAACCATGCTTAGTATGAAATCCCTTATGTACGATATTATGAATTGTGGACTCAAATCTTGTGATCAAGTCATGTCATGTGTGTCAGTTTCCTTTCATCGAGTCCTCGGGGTATTCGTACCCAAAAAAATATAGTTGTGTGCCTAGAGCCAAGTCACGTTACCTTGATAATCTCAGTCAATCCATGATCTATAGAACTCAGTCAGTCATGTGACTCAGGAAACCTCTAAAATCTCATGATCTCAGTAAAATCTCAGATAGTAGTGCTATTCTGTAAGTCAACGGAAGTCAGTTATTCAGTCCTTGTACAGTCAGTTAAATCATGTTCAGTCTCTTCAGATGGGAGTAGAAGTTAGCACCTAGTGAACCCAAGGATGGGAACTCACCTGCCAATTTAGGGTGTGATTCTTAGCAGTCATCCTTGTGTTCTAGAACTACGTAGCCAGTGTAGGTTGAGACATCTTAACCTGTCAGACTAGGTTTGATGAGGTGGCTTAACCTATCAATTTAGGGTTTCCCACCATTCTTATTTGAGTACCTTCCAGTTGAGGGTCACCCACAACTGTCCTTACCAGTGGCGCAGTATTGACACTCCTCCAGTCGGGGCAGAGATTGGACCCCAACTTAGCTATATGCATTATTGGGGCATGTCGGTTAAACAACTATCTCCCACAGTTTCAGGCTCAGTCTCAGTAAAAGAACTTAGATAGTTCTTCAGAGATCAATATACCAGGACTGCCAGATACAGTCAAATTCAGTTATAGTACAGAACTCAGATAGTTCCATCAGATGCAGGACTGTCAGGCACAGTCACCCATGTATTCAGAGCTACAGTATTAGTCACAATCAGTTATCAGTAAACTATGTATTAGCGTATAGATTTAGCTATCACGCATTCGCGATCTCAGTTTCTATGTATGCATGTTTGCACTCTCACATTCATATCAGTTAGTTAGTAGCATTGTTCATGCATGTAACCCTATTTATGTTCAGCCTACCTCACTCATATACTTAGTACTCCAGTTGTACTGACGCATTTGCGCTATGGTACTTTCTCTTTATGTTACACCATAGGTTCAGATACACGAGTTCCAGACCAATAGTAGCAGTCGCATTCCAGTATACAGAGCTGCAGAGAGTCCTCTTCATTCGAGGATGATATGATTTGATTCATTTATTATTTCAGTTAGTTTTCAGTTTACAGAGTTAGTTGGAGACATATTCCTTCAACTCTTTATTTAGTTAGTACTTCGAGGCTTTCGGATACAGTTCAGATTTAGTTCAGATTTGATTCAATTTTTAGTTATTTTGGGTATCTTTCACCTATATGGATGTTATTTTATTAGATTCTTTATTCAGTTGAACCTTATGGCCTACAAGTTCATATTTTCTATATTAGTATGATATATATTGCAGTGTACAGGTACAGATATCAGTCATGGGTTGGCTTGTGGTCCTTCGGGGTCATGATCACGTGTAGCATTCCGATTCAGAAAATCGGGGTGTTACAAACTTGGTATCATAGCCTAAGGTTCAATAGAGTCCTAGGAAGTCTGAAAGCCGCATCTAGTAGAGTCTTGTACATGGGTGTGTTGCGCGTCATATTTATGTACAGGAGGCTATAAGATGTTTTAGGAACAGTTTTCCTTCTTTCAGTATTCATGTCATGCTAGTGAGCATAATCTTAAGTTAAAATCTCAGTCTAATTCGTTCTTCTCTTATTTTAGAATATGTCTCCAAAGAGAAGAAATCAGCCAGTTCCTCAGTTTGAAGACCCTTTGGCCGAGCATGTTTCTCATGCAGAGTATAGAGCCATATTCACAATACTTACTCAGTCCATGGCTGCCCAGAATGAATAGACACCAGTTATTCTGGCCAATCCAGTGGCCAATTCCGTAGCAGCTAGAATTTGGGACTTCACCCGAATGAACCCTCTATCTTTCTTTGGGTCTAAGTCTGATGAAGACCCTCAGGAGTTCATTGAACAAGTCCAGAAGGTCATTGATATCATGGGAGTTACTTCTGTTCAAAGCACCGAGTTTGCCGCATACCAGTTACAAGATATTGCTCACACTTGGTATAAATAATGGAAGTCTGAGAGGTTAGAGGATATAGGTCCTATAGAGTGGGAGGAATTTGTCACGGCTTTCTTAGACAGATTCTTTCCCTAAGAGCTGAGGGAGGCCAAAGTTCTTGAGTTTATCAACCTCAAGCAGGGAAATATGATGGTTAAGGAGTATTCTCTCAGATTTACTCAGCTAGCTAGATATACCCCTCATGTGGTTGCAGATAACAGGGCTAAGATGAGCAAGTTTGTATCAGGAGTAAATGATAGCGTGGTAAATAAGTGTAGATCTGCAATGCTGAACAATGATATGACTTTAGCCAGGCTCATGACCCATGTTCAGAAATAGAGGAGCAAAAGGTTAGGGCTAGGGAGAGGCAGAATAAGAGAGCAAGATCAGGCAGTTTCAGTTTTGCTCAGCCTAAATCAGAGAAAGGAAATTGTTCCCAGTTTCGTCCCAAGTTATCAGCTCCAGTTTATTCTTCAGCCATTGCTCCAGCTCCTAAGTTCAGAGATAGAGCACCCAGCTCTAAATCTTAGGGAAATGTCAGAAATGCCCGAACTAATCCCCTATGTCAAACTTATAGTAAGAACCACCAGGGTATTTGCAGAGCCGGTAGTGATGTTTGTTTCGGTTGTGGCAAGCCAGGCCACAGAGTCAGAGATTATCCTCAGTCCAGTTATCAGGGTTAGCAATATCATTCCACAGCTTAGTTCGATCGCCCGAACCAACAGGGTGCCACTTCCAGTGCTACTAGTGGGCAACGCCTAAACAGACTCTATGCTCTTCAGACTCGACAGGATCAGGAAAATTCTCCTGATGTCGTTACTGGTATGTTACAAATTCTATGTTCATGTTTATGCTTTACTAGATCTAGGTCCATCCTTGTCTTTTGTCACTCTATACATAGCAGGGGATTTCAGAATCAGTCCCAAAATTTTAGCAGAGCCCTTTTCAGTCTCTACCCCAGTGGGTAAAACCATCATAGCTCGGTGGGTATACAGGAACTTCCCGGTTATGATATTTTAGAAATCCACGTCAGTAGATTTAGTTGAATTAGAGATGACTGATTTTGATGTCATTCTCGGCATGGATTGGTTTCATTCCTGCTATGCCACAGTCGACTGCAGGACCCGAATCGTTCAATTTCAGTTCCCGAATGAGCCCATCCAAGAGTGGAAGGGTAGTACTTCATCTTTCAGGGGTCATCTTATTTCCTACCTTCGGGTAAGGAAAATGATTAGGTGTGTGTATCATCTCGTGCATGTAAAGGATTCCAGTTCTGAATCTCCCAGTCTTGAATCAGTTCTGGTTGTTAATGAAGATTCAGATGTCTTTCCCGAAGATCTTCCAGGCATTCCTCCTGAAAGGGAAATAGACTTCAGCATAGACCTCCTCCCAGATACTCAACTCATTTCTATTCCGCTATACAGAATGACACCAACAGAACTCAAAGAACTGAAAGATCAGTTGAAGGATCTCTTAGATAAGGGATTCATCAGGCCCAGTGTATCCCCATGGTGTGCACCAGTCTTATTCGTGCACAAGAAAGACGGTTCTCTTAGGATGTGTATTGATTATCGTCAGTTCAACAAAGTCACGATCAAGAACAGGTATCCGCTTTCTAGAATAGATGACTTGTTTGACCAACTTCAGGGTGCCAGTTATTTCTCCAAGATAGACCTCAGATCAGGCTATCATCAGCTCAAAGTTAGAGAACGTAACATCCCGAAGACAACTTTTCATACTCGGTATGGTCACTTCAAATTTCTAGTCATGTCCTTTGGTCTTACCAATGCCCCTGCAGCTTTCATGGACTTGGTGAACCGGGTGTTCAAGCAGTACTTGGGCATGTTCATTATAGTCTTCATAGATGATATTCTGGTCTATTCTTGCACAGAGCGTAATCATTCAGACCATCTCAGAATTGTTCTTCAGACTCTCAGAGATCATCAATTATTAGCCAAGTTCAGTAAGTGCGAATTTTGGCTAAGACCAGTAGCATTCCTTGGCCATATTATTTTCGATGATGGCATTAGAGTAGATCCTCAGAAGACAAAAGTGTTAAGAAACTGGCCTCGCTCTGTCTCTCCATATGATATCAGGAGTTTCCTGGGTTTGGCTGGCTATTACAAACGCTTTGTCGAGGGTTTTTCTTCTATTGCATCTCCTATGTCCGAATTGACTCAGAAGAAGGTTAAGTTTCAGTGGTCAGATTCTTGCGAGAAGAGTTTTCAAGAGTTGAAGACTCGACTCACCTCAGCCCCAGTTCTAACTCTTCCAGATAGTTCAGATGGTTTTGTAGTCTATTGTGATGCGTCCAGAGTGGGTTTAGGTTGTGTCCTCATGCAGCATGGTAAGGTCATATCCTACGCCTCCAGACAGCTAAAGCCCCATGAGAAGAATTATCCTACTCTTGATCTTGAGTTAGAAACCGTAGTATTTACCTTAAAGATTTGGAGGAATTATTTATACGGAGTTCATGTAGATGTCTTCACAGATCATAAGAGTCTCCAGTATGTCTTTTCTCAGAAAGATCTCAATCTTCATCAGAGAAGGTGGTTAGAGCTCCTGAAGGATTATGACATAAGTGTCTTTTATCACCCAGACAAGGCCAATGTTGTGGCCGACGCTCTCAGTAGACTCTCCATGGGTAGTGTTTCTCATGTAGAGGATGGTAAGAAGAAGATAACCTAGGAAATTCATCAACTTGCCAGGCTAGGCGTTCGCTTAGTTGACTCTTCAGAGGGTGGTGTATGTGTTCAGAGTAGCTCAAGGTCATCTTTAGTTTCGGAGGTGAAAGAAAAGCAATACAGGGATCCCAACCATGTCAAGCTAAAAGAGTCAGTTCAGAATAAAAAACTAGAGGTTTTCTCCCAAGGGGGAGCTGGTGTTCTTCGTTGTCAAGGTCGTCTGTGTGTTCCAGGTGTAGATGATTTGAGGCAGAGAATTCTTACAGAGATGTTTGGTGCACGATATTCTATTCATCCAGGGGCCACTAAGATGTACCGCGACTTGCGGGAGATCTATTGGTGGAGTGGGATGAAAAGAAATATTGCAGAGTTTGTGGCTAAGTACTCTACATGTCAGCAGGTTAAGATAGAGCATCAAAAACCTAGTGGGTCTATGCAGGAGTTCACCCATTCCTACTTGAAAGTGGGAAGAAGTGAACATGGATTTCGTGATGGGTTTGCCTCAAATTCGTCATCAACATGATTCAGTTTGGGTTATTGTAGACAGAATGACCAAGTCAGATCATTTCCTTCCAGTTCGTACCTCTTATTCAGCCGAGGATTATGCCAAACTCTATATCAGGGAGTTGGTCAAATTACATGGTGTTCCATTATCTATCATCTCAGACAGAGGTACACAATTCATCTCTCACTTTTGAAAAGCGTTCTAAAAGGGTCTTGGTACCCAAGTCTATCTCAGTACAGTGTTTCATCCTCAGATAAATGGCCAAGCAAAGAGGACCATTCAGACTCTTGAAGATATACTAAGGGCGTGTGCAGTTGATTTCAAGGGAAGTTGGGACGACCAATTGCCCTTGATTAAGTTTGCATACAACAATAGCTATCATTCCAGTATTTAGATGGCTCCATTCAAAGCTCTCTATGGTAGGAGGTGTAGATCTCCAGTTGGTGGTTCGAAATTAGTGAGGCCTCAGTCATAGGTCCTGACTTGGTATTCAACGCCTTAGAGAACATTCGGTTGATCAGAGAGAAACTTTGGGCTGCTCAGAGCCGACAGAAGTCTTATGCAGATGTTCATAGAAAGGATCTCGAGTTCGAGGTCAATGACTATGTCTATCTCAAAATATCTCCCATGAAGGGAGTGAAGAGGTTCGGCAAGAAAGGGAAACTCAGTCCCCGCTATGTTGGTCCCTTCAGGATTCTCAGTCGCTTCGGCAAGGTAGCTTATGAGCTCGAATTGCCTTCAGATCTAGCCTCAGTTCATCCGATATTCCATGTCTCTTTGCTCAATAAGTACATAGGTGAACCAGCAGTTGTATTCCCTATTCAAAACATTGATGTTCAGGACAACCTCTCTTATGAAGAGATTCCAGTCGAAATTTTAGACTATTAGTGTAATACCTCAAAAAATCCAAACCAATATTAGATCCATGTACCAAGATCATGCATAGTACATCATGGTTCTTTTATAGTTTTATGAGTAGGTTATATGTATATTAAGGCTTCAAATAACTCCCAACTATCAGACGAATCAAAACATTCCTCACCGATCGAATTCTTGAGAAAGATATTGCCATAGTCAGATTCAAACGATCATATCTCTCATTATACTTGGAATTTTTGATCTTATGACCTATAAACAGATATATAATTGAATTATCTTTCCAACGATACCAATTTCGCCTAAATCCGATATTGGAGCAAAGAGTTATTCCTATTTTACTCCAGCATGTCAGGCTGGAAACTGTGTGACGACATTCGTGGTAGCTTACCACATTTGTGACGCCCTACCACGAAGGTCGTCAGCCTTAGGTAGAAACCAGATCCTAAGTGACGAAATTCATGGTAGCTTACCATATTTGTGACGCCTTACCACGAAGGTCGTCAGCCTTAGGAAAAAACCAGCTCCTAAGTGACGACATTCGTGGTAGCTTACCACATTTGTGACGCCCTACCACGAAGGTCGTCAGCCTTAGGCAGAATCCAAATCCTGTGTGATGACATTCTTGGTAGCTTACCATATTTGTGACGCCCTACCACGAAGGTCTTTAGACTTAGGCAGAAACCATCAGTTCCAGCTCCTGTGTGACGATATCTTTGACGGCTTACCACACTTTTGACGCCTTGTTACAAATATCGTCAGTTATGATTTTCAGGAACTGGGAATTTATTTCATAAGGGTATTTTGGTATTTTTCCTTCACTTCCCATGACTTATAACCCTCAAGGAACATATTATATTCCATTCTCTTTAGTTAAAACATCTTAAAAACCCTCTCTTACACTTTCAACCACAAGATTAGGATTTCCTCTCAAGATCATCTCCTAGGAACAAGAGCATTCTTTCCTAAAGGGGTTAAACCCTAGTCAAGAAAAATCAAGAGAAAGCCTAAGGATTTCTTCAGGAACCTTCAAAAACATTAGATCTCTTTTAAGATCAAGCTTTAAGGTATGCGTAGTGTTCATCTATGGATTCAATTCGTTCATAGAGTTCAAGAACCATACTTTTAAATGTTGTTTTGTAAAATTTTGTGGTGATATAAACATGTACACATTGATGATTATTGTTCAAGTTTCAAGATGATATCTAAGGATGTTTTTCATGGAATATATGTGATTCTTGATAGAAAATCATGAACTTTGGGTGGGTTGAACTAATGCAAGTATGAAATCCACCTATGCCTTAAAGAATGCATGTAAGGTGTTTGATAAAATGCCTAGGATGTTAGAAGTTCATATTTACATGATTTCATGATATCTAAATGACAAGTCCATGTTAGCGATACACTTCAATATGAATGCCCATGCTATTTATGTATTCTTATGCTGATGGCATGAAGTATGTATAATGATGGAAATATGAATTTTGTGTGTGAACTATATCCATGCTTTCCCTACCATGTTTGAGGTGTGGATTAAATACATGAAGTATACTATCCCCTACTTATGATATAGCTAATTGTGGACTCCAATCTTGTGATCAAGTCATGTCATGTGTGTCAGTTTTCTTCTATCGAGTCCTGGGGGTATTCGTACCCGAAAAACATAGTTGTGTGCCTAGATCCATGTCATGTTGTCACGATAATCTTAGTCAAGCTATAATCTATAGAACTCAGTCAGTCATGTGACTCAAGAAACCTCAGAAATCTCATGATCCCAGTTAACTCGCAGATAATAGTACTACTCCGTCAGTCAATAGAAGTTAATTAATCTGTCTATGTACAGTTAGTTGAATCATGTTTAGTCTCTTCAGATGGGAGTAGGAGTTAGCACCGAGTGAAACCAAGGATGGGAACTCACCTGTACATGAGGGTGTGATTTTTAGCAGTCATCCTTGCATTGTAGAACTATGTGTCCAGCATAGGTTGAGACATTGCAGCCTGTTATATTAGGGTAGATGAAGTGGCTTAACCTGTTATATGAGGGTTCCCACCATTCTCACTAGAGTTACCTGTTATATGAGGGTTGCTCACATATTGTCCTTACCAGTGGTGCAGTATTGACACCCTTCCAGTCAGGGCAGAGATTGGACCCCATCTTAGCCATAATGGCATATATGGGGCATATCGGTTAAACAACTACCTCCCACAGTTTCAGTATCAGTCTCAGTAAAAGAACTCAGACAGTTCTTCAGATATCAGTATACCAGGACTGTTAGATACGGTCACATTCAGTTATAGCACGGAACTCAGAGAGTTCAACCAGATTCAGGGTTTTCAGATACAGTCATCCATATTATCAGAACTACGGTTCCATCCATGTATTAGTGTACAGATTTAGCCATCACGTACTCACGATCTTAGTTACTATGTATGTATGTTTGTACTCTTATGTTCATATCAGTCAGTTAGTAGCATTATTCATGCACGTAAGGCCTTGCATTAGCCTACCTCACTCGTATACTCAGTACTCCAGTTGTACTGATGCATTTGCGCTATGGTGCTTTCTTTTCATGTTACACCATAGGTTCAGAGGCACGAGTCCCAGACCAGCAGTAGCAGTCGCATTCAGCATACAGAGTTGCAGTGAGTCCTCTTCATTCGAGGACGACATTATTTGATTTATTCATTTATTTCTTCAGTTCAGTTTTACGGAGTTAGTTGGAGACATGTTCCTTCAATTTCTTATTTCAAACAGTACTTAGAGGCTTTCGGATTTATGCTCAGATTTAGCTTTCAGATTCAGTTTTTGGTTATTTTGGGTATTTTTTGCCCATATGGATGTTATATTATTTCAGTTGAACCTTATGGCCAATTGTGCATGTTTTCCGCATTTTTATGTCATGAATTGCAGTATACAGGTACAGATATCAGTCATGGGTTAGCTTGTGGTCCCTCGGGGTCATAAGCACCGTGTAGCATTCCGGTTCAGAAAATTGGGGCGTTACAATCAGATTCATAGGCTGAGGAACAAAGAAGTCCCTCTAGTCAAAGTTCTTTGGCGAAATCAATCTGTTGAGGGAGCTACTTGGGAAGAAGAAGCAGACATGCATGCCAAGTACCCTCACCTTTTATCCACCAACCCAAATCAAGCTCAAGGTAACAGTCCTCCTTAAGCTTATTCAGTTTCACGTTCAGCATTCAATACAACTTGATATTTCGTCTCGTTTTCACGTTCCATCATAAATTTAGTATCAAGTACCATTGCATATTCAGTTATGTATACATGTATTATTCTAGTAAATAATCATACATCAGATATGCATTCTCATTGCGAGAACCTCAGTCATGCATTCATGAATCAGTTACACGTGCATCAGATATGCATGTTTAGTATAACACATTCAGTTTGTCAGACATAAGATCATGTTCCAGCTACTTATGTTTGGATTATTGTTTCCCCTCTCAGTCAGTTCCATTCGAGGATGAATGTTCTCAAGGGGGGATATTGTAATACCCGTGCCTTTTTCCTAGCTAGAAATCATCTCAAGAATGCTAGGACTTACTTTAAAATGCAAACCTATCTTTTTACATATGGTATTATTGATATTTTCACTTTCTATCACATGGGAAGTTGAGTTAGCTTTCCAACGGTACCAATTTTGTCCAAATCCGACATCAGACGAGGAAGTTATGGACGTTTTACTTGAAACTGTCGGAAAAGCCCAGGTATGACGGCCAAGTTGATGGACCGCCACATAAGTGAAGGACCACCACTTTGACCATCACAGCCAAGGCAGTTAAGCCACGTACTAGATAAGGACTGGAGGACCAGTTGATAGATCGTCAAAGTTGTGACGGACTATCATCCAGGCCGTCAACTCTTATCCAGTGAACCCTATTTCTGGTCCACGTCTGACGGGCTAAGTGACGGACTGTCAAGTGTCTGACGGATCGTTAGTCGAACCGTCACATGCCACGTTCAGTTTAATTCCAGGTCGTTTTAACAGGGGTATTTTGTTCACTTACCACTCGCCTATATATACCCAGATAAGTCCGAATTTAACCATTATGCTCATTATTATTTCACAAACAAAAACTAGGGTTTCTCTCTGAATTTAATTCCTAAGAACAAGACCCAATATTCTTCAAGAATCAAAGGATTTCAAATCCTTCAAGTTCAAAAAACATCAAGAACCTTGAGTCAGGTATGCGTAGTGTTCATCTATGGACCTCTTTTGTTCATAGAGTTCAAGAACCATGCTTTTAAATAAGAAACTTTGATTTCCTTGTTGTTATGTGATGTTGTTCATGTTAATGATCATTGTTTAATCTTCAAGATATTAATATAAGTTGACTTCCATGATGTATGCATGCTTGTAGTTAAAACCCATGAATTTGGGTGGTTCAAGATGATTAAAATTGTTGAGAAAACCTATGCCCCAAAGTGTGCATGCAAAGTGTTTGTTAAAATGCCTAGAATGCTAAAAATCATGTTCCCATGACCCCATAGTATTTAAATGACAAACTATGTCAACTCTTAAGGTAATTCCACATGAACTTTCATGCTATTAATATGTGTTGCTAGTATGATTATGCAATGAACATGATATTAAGGTTGTGCAAGTACTTCCATGTGACATGAAATCCCTTCCATGTAATACATTATTGATAACTATGCTTAGTATGAAATCCCTTATGTACGATATTATGAATTGTGGACTCAAATCTTGTGATCAAGTTATGTCATGTGTGTCAGTTTCCTTCCATCAAGTCCTGGGGGTATTCGTGCCCGAAAAAAATATAGTTGTGTGCCTAGAGCCAAGTCACGTTACCCCGATAATCTCAGTCAATCCATGATCTATAGAACTCAATCGGTCATGTGACTCAGGAAACCTCTAAAATCTCATGATCTCAGTAAAATCTCAGATAGTAGTGCTATTCCGTCAGTCAACGGAAGTCAGTTACTCAGTGCTTGTACAGTTAGTTAAATCATGTTCAGTCTCTTCAGATGGGAGTAGAAGTTAGCACCGAGTAAACCCAAGGATGGGAACTCACCTGCCAGTTTAGGGTGTGATTCTTAGCAATCATCCTTGTGTTCCAGAACTACGTAGCCAGCGTAGGTTGAGACATCTTAACCTATCAGACTAGGGTTGATGATATGGCTTAACCTGTCAGTTTAGGGTTCCCATCGTTCTCATTTGAGTACCTTCCAGTTGAAGGTCACTCACAATTGTCCTTACCAGTGGCGCGGTATTGGCACCCCTCTAGTCGGGGCAGAGATTGGATCCCAACTTAGCTATATGCATTATTGGGGCATGTCAGTTAAACAACTATCTCCCACAGTTTCAAGCTCAGTCTCAGTAAAAGAACTCAAATAGTTCTTCAGATATCAGTATACCAGGATTGCCAGATACAATCAAATTCAGTTATAGTACGGAACTTAGATAGTTCCATCAGATGCAGGATTGCCAGGCACAGTTACCCATGTATTCAGAACTACAGTATTAGTCATGATCAGTTATCAGTAAACTATGTATTAGCATACAGATTTAGCTATCACGCATTCGCGATCTCAGTTTCTATGTATGCATGTTTTCACTCTCACGTTCATATCAATCAGTTAGTAGCATTGTTCATGCATGTAACCCTATTTATATTTAGCCTACCTCACTCGTATACTCTGTACTCCAGTTGTACTGATGCATTTGTGCTATGGTGTTTTCTCTTTATGTTACACCATAGGTTCAGAGACACGAGTTCCAGACCAGCAGTAGCAGTCGCATTCCAGTATACAGAGCTGCAGTGAGTCTTCTTGATTCGAGAACGATATGATTCGATTCATTTATTATTTCAGTTAGTTTTCAATTTACGGAGTTAGTTGGAGACATGTTCCTTCAACTCCTTATTTAGTTAGTACTTTGAGGCTTTCAGATACAGTTCAGATTTAGTTCAGATTTGATTCAGTTTTCAGTTGTTTTGGGTATCTTTCACCCATATGGATGTTATTTTACCAGATTCTTTATTCAGTTGAACCTTATGGCCTACATGTTCTAGATTGTACAACACACATTGACTAGGTAAAGTACCTTTCTCGCTCATGGCATGGGGATTTCATCTATATCGCTACCTATTCGATTTATGTTAGATAAGACAGATTATCCAATCACAAGTTCTAATGTCATGTCTAGATCCTACATTAGTTACTACTTAGTATATGCACATACTACATCATAACAAAAAAATTAGATGGGTATCATTTTCAAATCTCAAATCAAAATTTGGTAAACATGGTTATATAAATTATTCTGCACCAAGTTCTTTTATTTTACTCCAAGTTACACACACAACACAACATAAGAAATCACAAAACACTAAAAACACTTAAATATGTCTGTTCTAACTAAGATAGTGCAACCAACGAGGAAAAAAATATGACAACAGAAACCCTTGACTGTGGTACATCCACACCCACAACTAAAGAAGATGCATTGTCCTCAGTGCATAGCTAAAATATCAAAACAAGGGAGTGAAGACATACCTGGGCGCCCTAGGCGCCTAATCATGATGTCTCCTCAATAGAGGCCTCAGACTGGGCATCACTCTCAGCAATAGTGTCTGTAGCGGTGGTCGGGGCACTCAAATCAAAGTGGGCACCGATGGTGGACTATGCACTCAATGACGGAGAAATCTCGGGGGTCAAAACTGTACCCCCAATTACATCACCTGGAACTGCAGTCACCATCTCATCTATTTGAAAGTTATCGTCTCCCGATACTATCTCATAGACCTCAATCAGATGGTCCTACGATGCTTGCTGGCTATTTGTTTGGACTGCTCTTATCTCTTCTCTCTCATGCCTCATCTTTCTCTTTTTATTCACTCTCTTATCAACCTCTTCAGCATCTATTTTTCTATTCTTTTATGCTCTAAATATTGGGCACATCCTCAACCTAAATCTCCTCAACAACTAACACCACGGAAGTAGAAAAAAGTGGGAATAGCCATGCAACCATATACTCAATGGCAGCCCGTAAAACACCCAAATACTCATGGATACCTGCCAAATATGGCGCTCATACCCCTTCAAGCTTCTTATTAATCCTTCACTTAAAACTATCAAACCTCGTCTACATCCGCTACATTTCACCCCTAATCACTTTCTTCACCCAAAGTTGCACTCACCTACTTGATGTTTGTCACTTTCAGCTCAAGGGTGACTAGGCATTTAAGCACATCAATAAAAAATTCCTATGAGACCAACATATCCACATGAATATGCACGTGGTGTAGTTGGTCTCAAGGAAGAGAGATAGGGTCGATGGTGCCTTAGAGTCTGTGGAAGCCACAAAATCAGCAAAGACATATGGCTTGGATCATGCAGTCTCGGCTGGTGTGTCTCCAAGGTCAGCAAAACCCAGAGTGTCAATATTTATGTGTATACCGGACTGAAAAACTATTTGTAGTAATGTCACACACCCCTTGGCCTTGGAGATTGGGTTGGCCTTATCCCGAATCAATTCCAAATCAGTGGTCTAGTGGATTGTCACAAAATTATCCATATTTGAAAGCAAAGGCATCCTCTCTTCTAAGCATATTTAAGTCAATAAACAAGGGAAATCCAGTCTAGTGTTGGTTCTAACAACCCTATCATATATATCCTGACCAATAATCTTGGATATGTCGATCTTATAGCCCTCCATAATACCAACCAGTAAAGCATCCCTGTCGGGGCTCAAAATATTATATCCAGTTGTCGGGCTCAATTGATGGCGAACTAGTGTCCAATAAGCCTTTATGGCGAAGCTCAATCTAGCCTTGGGAATCTGCAAGGATGGGCACAACAACAATAATACCGTCAATCCACTTCAAATGTATATATTTGACATCCGTCCCAATCTGCTTAGTTTTTAAAATTTTCATTTTCTTGATCCAATGATCAATGTCAGAAGTGTCGGTGAAAAGCTCAAACTAGCACCATGTATGAACCGAGAGATAGTTTGTGTTGAAACATTCACCTAAACACCCCGAATCATCAGTGAATGTAGTGGATCACCACACTTCCAAGAGAAACCTTGTGGATACATCTGCCTCAGTTTCATCTATGGAGTCCATTGTAAGATTTTCTTCGATCAATATAGACTTCAGTGTTTTTTCACCCAGTAAGAACTTAATATGAGACCGCGATGTTGTCTTGAGTTGCTTAAGGATTATGACTATACCATTCTTTATCATTTGGGCAAGGCTAATGTAGTTTCAGATTCCTTGAACCAAAAAGCGATGAGTATGGGGAGTTTGACTAATCTCTAGACTCAAGTGCGACCTTTGGCCTTAGAGGTTCAGTCTTTATCTAATCAGTTGGTTAGGCTTGAAATTTCATCACCCGAGCATTTTTTAGTATTTGTGGAGGCTAGATCTTCTTTAATGGAGTAGATTCGAGAGTACCAATTTGATGATGATAGATTGAGGGTGATTCACGATAAAGTTTTGAATGGTAAGGCTAAGTGGCACCTCTTGATTCTAATGACGTTTTGTGGATTAGTGGTCGAGATTGTGTGTAGAGGGTTGGTGGATGGATTAGATTAATTTAAGAGGAGACTCATTGTTTTAGATATTCCATTCATTCTGAAGCAGCTAAGATGTATCATGACCCAAGGCAACAATATTGGTGGGGTGGCATGAAGAAGGATATTGTGAAGTTCATGGCTAAAGTTTAATAAATCAGTTTAGTAAAGATTGACCAACAAATTATCAAATTTTTATTTGATATTATTATTAATTCTAATTAACAGTAAAAATTATGAAGATGAAGAGGGTGTGATTTGTGAGTCATAAAAATGAATTTCTCCCTTTTCTTTTCTTTTTGTAACTCATGATATATAATTGAATGCGATAAATATGACAACACTTTAAATTGTCAAACATCTTAATAAATTAATGAAAACAATGAATAAAAGCACTCAAAGTGTTAATGAAAATGAAATAAGTCTATTTGTATCAACTTTGAAAATGAAATAAGTCTATTTGTATCAAATTGTCAATACTTCTCAAAATGCATGAAAAATAATGAACTGTACAAAAAAGAAGTAATTTAAAAACTAAGTAAAAGGTGAGGAATTTCTTTTATGGATTGTTGTTTATATCGAATTGCCTTTAGAAACAATGTGGGAGGACTTTAATGTTTTACTATCTACCAATTTTTTTAAAATAAATTATATTTTTTTCTCATATGGTGCAAAATTTGACTTCATCCTAAATTATATTTTAGGATCAAAACATCAGGCCCGAAAAAATATTTCATATGACAAAAATATGAAATCAAGCCCAAAAAAATACCAAAACCTAAGTTACATTTCATGAAAAAAAATGATAGTAACAACACCATTTTTAGTCTTTCAATAGTTTTTCAAGTACAATTCCAGCCAAAAAGATGGCTAGCAAAGTTTTATTTTCATCCACCCCAGAATGACTAGATGATTTCTCAGAAGATTTCTTAGATAATTTCACTTTTTTCAATTCAATTAATGGAAGATGAAGATTTCATTCTTCTAAAGTTTCAATAGCTTTTTCATACATTTCATATTTTTGGTATTACTTCCACTCACTCCCATTGTCATTTTCGCACGTTCAGGCCAACTAGAGTATATCCCTTCTTCTTTATCCTTAAAAAAAAATACTTTTTCATGAGATGAAAATTCACCAACAATATAGAGTGAACAAAAGAGAGAGGAAGAGAGAGTATAAAATGATCTGCTGTTGAATGAACAATAAACTCCAAGAAAGTAAAACAATGAAAGAACAAAAGAATGGGAGGAGAAAAGTATATAAAGAAGAAAGAGACTTGGGGAGCCGTTGGGATTGGACAAGCAATGGAAGAAAGAAAAGGAGTATGGAAGAGAGCCTTTGAGTTAGACAACTGACATTGGAGTAGTCTTGGATATAGTTGTGTCTGTATGTGTTTGCTAAATTATTAATTACTTGGATAGGGTTTAGAAAACTCGGGTAGTGTTTGTGTTTCAAGAGGTGATTTTAAAAGTTGGAGAATATTTTAGATAGTGAAAGTTGATGGGTGGGGAGCACGCACACTATATTGCAACATTGCCATAAAAAAATTGAATTTGTGTAAATATATTTACCGTTTCTAGAAATAGGATAAGTACTGATACCCAAATATCGAGGTACATGAAAATATATTTGTTATTTTGCTATGATTGATTGTCTCAAAGAATCAACTCAACTTCTTTGAGTGACAGTGCAAAAAAGTAAAGTACAGAACAAGAAATTAACACACGTAACTGTTATGGGGAAATTAATATCTTAAGAGAGACAAAAATTATAACCTACCTCTTAGGTTGTTTCAAAGAAGAGCAAGACAATTTTGACCACACAATGTAGGAGCTTAATCGGGAAAAGACAAGTCATAGTCAACACATTGAATGTTCTATGGTAAGTTTGATCAAAATACTTTATGGAGGGTGTGTTTGGTATGATGGAAAATGTTTTATTATTTTTCCTTGTTTGGTTGTAGTAAATTTTGGGAAAATGTTTTCCATAACAACTCATTTTCCTCCATTAAGGGGAAATGACTTCCCTCATGGGCCAAGGAAAGTCATTTTCCGAAAAAATAACTATTGTGACTTATGCCCCCACCCCACCCCTTTTTCCCATCCCAACAACACTCATATTCACATTTCTCAAAAAATTCACATTACTATAAAATGTTTTTCACTGTGCTTTGCTTCAATTTTTCACTGTTTGAAATAAAAAATAGTGAAGCTCGAATTTTTTTCTTTTTCAATATTCGTTGAATGTATTGTTATTTCCATATGCATAGAGGAAGACTTACCTATGTTACTTTTCCTAATTGCATATTTCAGTTTGCCATCGATGTAGCTTGTTTCACAAGGTTGAATAAGCTTGTCGTTCCGTTGTATTTCTATTGATTGTAGTATCTTGAGATTGTCCTAACAAAATATTGAAAAATGTCTCCTATATTTGCTAATTAGTAGTTGATTAAATTTAGTGATTATAATATTTTAGTATTCAATATTGATATTATTTGCTATGCTTAAATTAGTTCTTACAAATTGTTGAGTTGCTAGAGACACTGATATACTAATTAACAATTAATAGTATTTTCTAAAAAATATTTTTTCACTCAACAATCAAACACTAGAACATATTTTTCTAAAAAAATATTTTCTACTCACCAACCAAACACCATAAAATATTTTTCGAAAAATATTTTTTCACTCACCAGCCAAACGCGAGAAAATAAGTAGAAAACCAACTTATTTTCCATAAAAACTCTTTTCAGGAAAACATTTTCCATGAAAAATATTTCCCATCATACCAAACACACCCGAAGTCTCTAAATGAGAAAATTAACACTGCTTTTTCTTCTCATTATTATGTAGGAGTCTTATTTTCTGGAGAAAATTTTGACTTTTATTTTTCATCCAAACAATGTTTCTTTTTTGCATAATAAATATATTTTCATTAATCTCTAATGTCGTGGTTTAATGGGTCTTAGAGCTTGTTTGAATTGATTTATTTTAAGTGTTTTTAAGTATTTTTGTAGTGTTGGAGTAAAAATATTTTTAACACTTATTGTTAAGCCAAAAAGATAGAAATAAGTCAAAGCAATAAGTTAGAATTCCTAAATTATGATTTTAGGATTATAAGATAAAATTATAAACGCAACAAAACATGCTCTTACTTATGCACCAATGTCAAAAAGAAAAAAAGTAAAAAAAAAAAAGACTTAGGCTTTATTTGTTTGCACTTAATGGAGGTCTGAATCGGAATGATTCAGACTTCTGACCATTAAGTGCATTTATTTTTCATTACGATTTTGGCTCTTAATAGGTCTGAATAAGTCTTAATCATTCAGATCTAGCATCAAGTCTTAATAGGTCTGAAGAGGTATTCTGGTGCTGAATAATATTCACCGACACTCTATTCATAATTATCAGTTACCACCTCTGCCACCACCATCATTGTCAACCACCACCCACCTCCACCACCGACAACAAATATCGCTACCAACCATTATTGTCAACTGCTGCCACACTTACTACCTCTATTACTCTAATTATATTTACCGCCACCATTGCCGTCAACAACACCACTATCATCAACCACTACCGACCAATCCCTATTATCGACCAACTCATCTATCACAACTAGCACCACCGCTAACTATCTTTAATACATCACAACCTCCATACATTCTTCGGCGACTACCACTATTGTCACTAGCAACACCACCCCTACCATCACTTCAATCACTATCATCGCTACAATTTATCTCTACTAACAACCATCTCCACCATTACAACTAACAGAATCTCCAACTAGCATCAATACGTTGTCAACCATCATGCATTTATTTTTCAGTCATCACAATCAACACCTCCACCTACTAACATCAAGCAACGTCACATCACAACCACCACCACCACCACCACTATCAACCGTCACCATCATAACAATCACTACAATACTAACCATCACAACTATCATCACTAATATTACTAATCACTAACATCAATCATTGTCACCGCAACCACCATTATAAACCATCTGCACTATCACTAACAAACATAATTTTTTTCAATCAAATAATATTTTTTATTGTATTAAATTACATACTTTTCTGATATATAATTAGTTTTTTGTTTGAATTATATTTTTTATTTTATTATATATGCAAATTCAATTTTTTTACACATTCAGATGTTGAAAAACAAACAATCTTAGTCATTCACTTTTCAGATCTAGAGACAACATCTTAATCATTCAGATGTGCATTAAGATTCAGATCTCTGAATATTAATAAAAAATAAATGCAACCTTAGCTTGCACCTCTAAGTATGAGTAAAGTAAAATAAATAATCAATTTAAATAATTTGAGTAAATACAATATGAGCGAACTTTTACCCTTCTAAGTTCTATCCCAAAAAAGTGATAGGGTATCAAAAACTCTTAGGGGCCGTTTGGTTTGCGGTACTAAAGTTAATAATCCTGGGATAAAAATTTGAACCACTCATTTGGTTGTAAATGTTTGGGATAACTTATCCTGGGACTAATAATTAGTCCCAGGATAAGTTATCCACCCAATTGGTGGGATAACAATTCCAAGACTATTTTTCTTTGGTATAAAATTTACAATGACTAAAATACCCTCAAAACATATGATTTCATTTCACACATCTCTCTCTCTCTCTCTCTCTCTCTATATATATATATATATATATACTAGTATTTTAATTATGAATTCTAATAAAAGTTAAATACTTAATAATTTTGACATAAATTTTATATTTACATTAAAAACTTATTAGTAATATATAATAATTTATCAAAAATTTAAATCTAAAATTCAAAATTCTTATTCTATCATTATCTCCAATTATCTGCTTTCATTGACCCGCCTCACATAAAAATATCAACACCATTGTTGAATTACATATTTTAAACTAAATAGTTTTTTAATCACTTGAAAATTGATATGGTATATATAAAATGAATTTTAATATATTATATGAGTGATATATGTTTAAATGAAATGAAATAAACAATAAATCCTCTTTTACTTTATCAAATTTAAGTTGGAAATTTTTATTTCAAACTAAATAAGATGTAGTAAGATTTTTTTTAAACACATACGGCATAATTATGGAAAGACACACAAAAAAATTAAAGTTAAATAAGATGAAAGTTTTATTTTTAAAATACACACGATATAATCATAAAAATGCGCACACACAAAAAAATTAAGCTAAATAAGACGAAAGTTTTATTTTTAAGAATAAATATTTAAAGCTTGAAAAGAAATTATATAAAAAAGAGTTAAATAAAATGGAGGGTATTTTCGTAATCACTTAATTTATTCTTAGAAATTATAACATGCATATTATTTTGAATACAACAAACCAAACACTCAATAAAAAATAATTTCAGTATAACTTATTCCATCATAATTAATCCCATCATAACTTGTTTCCAAACCAAACGGCCCCTTAGTTAATTGACTATTTAAAAAAAGGAAAAGAAAAAACGTAACAAGGCATCCATCGTATAGGACCATACACGATGACCCAATAAAACAGGCCAACCCAGATCCAAGAAAAGAACCCACCCGTTTACTTTTCTATTTCCTCATTCACTCCTCCCACCTCTTGCCACGTGTCAATGACCAGATTTCCAAATACAATACTTTAATAAATAATAAAAATATATCAAAAAACATTGCAACAATCAATTAAAATAGAAAAATAAAATAACAATAAAAAATAAAAAAAATATCCACGACTCACATAACCATTGTGTCATCACAGTGTTCCGGTGTCTGGGATTTTGTCAAGAATAATGCAGGTGTTGAATGCGGTGGAAATAGCCAGAATGGCTATGAGAGAACCAAATTCATTAGGTGCAGAAATAGCATTTGGGACAGTAACATGGTTTGTGTACGCAGGGATCTCATGTTTTTTGGTACTTTTTGCTGGAATTATGTCTGGTTTAACATTGGGTCTCATGTCTTTGGGTCTTGTTGAGCTTGAAATCCTTCAACGTAGTGGTACCCCTCTTGAGAAAAAACAAGCAGGTTTCTTTCTTCATTTCTTCATAATACTTGTTAAAGAAATAAATAAAGATTTTTTTTTTTTTTTGATGAAGTTCTTGTTATCTTTTGTTGAAAATTGCTTTTAATTATTGCACTAGTTTTTAGGAAAATAAGATTTCTAGTTTAGGATGAATTTAAATTTTAAATTTCTGTTGGGTGTGTTTAGTTGTTGAGAGTTTTTAGCCTTTTTTGAATTTCAAATTATGCGATTATGTGCTTTATGTTGGCTATTTAAAGTCCACCAATGCTTTAATAAAAATAATTGAAAGCTATTGAAAGTTATTTCAATCTATTGAGAATCATTTTAACCCTTTTTGCTGCCCATCTTTTTTTTTTTTTTTGTTTTTTTAAAACCAACATCTTTATTAGTGTGTCTATATTTGTTTAATTATTCTGTTTGTCTTTGAAATGGGTTTGAATAGAGTGTACTGAATATCGAATTGAGGCGTATTTGATTGATTGATTGATCGATAAGAATGCATCTATGGTAGGGGAAATTGGTGTTTGAAGTAATTTTGAACATTGTGTAATGGATATAGAGATTCATATTGTAGGCCGCAATTAGTTTGGGGTTGAAGCATGGAAAACAATAATTATTGATTGATCACTACATACCTATGTTAGGAAAGTTTGGTTTTGTACTAGAAATTTTGATGCTCTTTTACTTCTCAAGTTTGGTATGTTAAAGTGATTTCGGAGCTTAGTCCTTTATTGGTTGAGATGTTGAGTTGTGTTGCGGATTAATCGACTAATTGCCAGCTGTCCAGTTAGTTACTTCATTAGTTGGAGTTAGTTAGAGTTAGTTAGGTGTAGTTATAGTTAAGAGTACATGTATATATTACAACTATAGGTAGAGTTGGTTGTTCTCAAGTTTCATTCAATAAAACAGTTTCCTTCTTTTCGTTTCTTTTTTGCTCTCACCGATAGTTCCTTTCATTTTTCGTTTCTGTTTTTCTCTCACCGATTGTTCCTTTCATGGAACTTTACATGGTATCAGAGCCACCATATCAGTAAAATCTAAGGATTTCTTGTTCCGATTAAGCAGGAAATTGAGAGATTCTTCGTTCCTATTAGCCTAATTTTGCATTTTTTCGCGTTTTTTAAAAGTTCTACTATGGCTAATGTACGATTTGACCATAATCATCCCTTGTTTCTGGGAGCTTCGGATACACCTGGTGCTGTACAAGTTGGTATTGAGCTTACTGGGATGGGGAATTAAACACTTTGGGGTAGAGCAATGCGACTTGCACTTTTGACAAAGAACAAAATTGGCCTCAGCAGTGTTGCAAAAGGCGCTTGCCACGTCGCCAATGGCGAATGGCAAGGCGAGGCATAGTCGCGTCTTGTCGTCGTGGCGAGGTGAAATCCAAAAGGCGACATGGAGAGGCGACGCGGTGAGGCAACGATGGTGTCACCTTTTTACTTCTTTTTTAAAAAATTAGGGTTTTAGGGTTAAAAGTTAATTTTAGGGCTTATTTTCATATTTTGACTATACCAACTTACTCATTGGCGACTGCTACCTACTCACAACTTACAAGTTTGACTTCAACTCCGGCGATGTTACTCCAGCAACTTCCCCTATTCCGGTAAGTCTTGATTTCTATTTTTTTCTTCTTTCTTCTTCTTCTTCTTAATCCGACAGCTGAACATTGGCATGCTGTTTTTGTTCTTCCACTTTTTCTCTTCTTCTGCTATTCTATGATAGTGATACAGTGTTACAACACACTGTCACTTACTCACTGTAACAGACTAATAGTAAGCTGTAAGCACTGCATAAATTTATTATGTAAATTTTTTTTGTAATAACTTATATAACATAGTATGACAAGGGAAAAACGACAAGTTCAAGTCAGACTCGGGCCCTAGTTGATGAAGAATCCAAAGAGGAAGAAGATGAGGGGCAATATAATGAAATGCATATTGGAATTGAAGATTATGCAAATCTTGAAGAAGAATAAACTTTAAAGTTTTAGTATTGCTTGTTTTATGAATATTGGATTGTTGAGTCATTCAAGTTCTAGACTTTTAGTATCTATCTACCACTATTTATTTTTAATTCTTGACTTGAAATATTTCCTAATATATTAGTGCTATTGAAATTTTGATCATTTGTATATTATTTTAATTTTTTGTATTAATTGTTGCCACACATTCAAAAGGCGATCGCCTCGCCGCTCGCCTCACCCCGTGGCGAGGTGGGGCCTTGTCGCCTCTTGTCGCCTTTCGTTGTCCAAAACACTAGGCCTCATTGATGGATCCATCACTCGTGACAAATTTGGGGTTGATTTGGTGAATCAGTGGGAACGATGCAATGCGATGGTGATTTCTTGGATAATGAGCAATGTAAGTAAGGATTTGCTTTCTGGAATTTTGTTCAAATCTAGTGCTAGCTCAGTTTGGGAGTATCTTCGAGAACGGTTTAATAAGGTGAATTTGTCTCAAATTTATCATCTTCACAAAGAGATTGTGACATTAGTTTAGGGTACCTTGCTAGTTTCTGTTTATTACTCTAGGTTGAAGGACCTTTGGGACGAGTATGACTCGATTGTGCCTCCACCGTCATGTGATTGTGAACAATCCAAAGACTATATAGTCAACACCTCCAAAAACAACAATTGCTTCAGTTTCTAATGGGTCTCAATGGTGGATATAACAATGCCCATGGTCAGATTTTGATGAAATCTACTTCTACTGTAAATCAAGCCTATGCTTTGATTATTGAGGATGAAAATCAAAAGTCATCCTCAGTCAATTCTTCAACTGGACATTTTCAATCCAGTGGTGGCATGGATCCTACAACATTGTTCACAGCTAGAGGAGGAATGCAAAATAGACGAGCATAGATATCTATTGTGATTACCGCCACATGAAGGGTCACACTTGGGATCAATGCTACAAATTGAAATTTGTGATCATTGCAAGTCTCGTAGTCATGTGAAAGGGAACTGCTATCAGCTGATTGGCTATCCCGCCGCCTTTAAAGGTAGAACGAAAGCAAATATAGTGACTGGAACTAATTACTCAACTGATTTTCATCAAGGCAACAATTTATCTCATGAGCCTGATCAGATAAGTCGAGGTGTACATGAAAATCACGGTAATGGTACTTTTAGTTTTTTTACTCATGAACAATTAACCCAGATTGAGGATCTTCTTCGACACTCCAAGCTTGGTGAAGCAAATGCCAGTATGGCTAGAGCCAATATAAATCTTGCAGGTAATGTCCCTTACATTGGTAAGGATAAATATGCTTGGATTGTTGACACTGGAGAAACTAATCACATGATTAGTGATGCACAATTGTTGTTGCCTGATGCTCAAATAGGGAATATTGGTTTAGTACAATTGCCCACTGGAGAAATAGCACAAGTATCTTCTATTGGAAATTGCACATTTGAAGGTGGTGAGCACCTTACTAATGTACTCTATGTCCCAGGTTTTAAATTCAATCTCTTATCTGTTTCCAAGATAACTAGAGAGATGAATTGTTGTGTTTCTTTCTTCCATGACTTCTGTGTTTTCCAGGATCTCCTCACTGGGAAAGTGAGGGCGATTGGTAATGAAAATGAGGGGTTAGACACAATACAAAGGAAGAGACCACATTATGATGAAGTTCAAAGAAAATCTTTGGTCGTACATGGAGCAGTAGATGCAACAACTTGGCATCAGAGATTAGGTCATGTTCCTATGAAGGTCATTCGAAGGATTACATGTTTCAAGAATAATTTTGATTTTCACTTAGATTCTTGTGATGTATGACCACTTGCTAGACAAACTAGAGTGCGTTTTCCTATTAGCAATACTAAGTCCACTACTATTATGTTTGAATTGTTGCATATGGATGTTTGGGGGCCTTATAAAACTGAAACATATGATGGTATGAAATTTTATCTCAGCATTGTTGATGATTATACCAAGTGGACTTGGGTGTTTCTTATGAGATTGAAATTTGATGTCATTTTTTTCTTAGAAACTCTGTTGCTATGGTGTCTACTCAATTTGATTGCAAAAGTAAGGTAATGAGAACTGACAATGGGTCAAAGTTTGTCAATAAAAGTTGTAGTGAGTTGTTTCAGTCCCATGGGATCATTCATCAGTGTTCATGCCCTTACACTCCACAACAAAATGGTGTTATGGAGAGAAGACATAGACATATTATGGAAACTGCCAAGGCAATTAAATTTCAAGGATTTCTGCCTTCAAAGTCTCGTGGAGACTGTGTTGAGGCTGTTGTGTATATCATCAATAAAATTCCCTATAGTATGCTGGGTAACAAGTCACCTTTTGCAATGCTATATAATCATGAACCTAATCTACAACATCTCAGAGTGATAGGATGTGAATGCTATGCAACCAACCTGTCCAAGCATGATAAGTTTAGTGCCAGGGCTGTTAAGCCAGTTCGTCTTGGTATAGTTCTCATCACAAACGATACAAGCTGTTTGATTTAAACACTCACAACATATTTGTGAGCAGAGATGTCAGGTTTAATGAACTTGTTTTTTCATTGCAGTCATGTGATAATACATTTGAGGATGGTATATTTCATCCCAATGCTTCTGCTCCTCTAGAGGATGGTATTTTTCCTTCAGATAATGATGTAGTTCTGGAATCTACAACACATGTGGTTCCTTAAATTGAGTTACAAAACACAGCTGCAGCACCAGTAGATGTGATTGAGCTTGATGCTCCTATTCCTACTAGTAGATCAGGCTAGACTGTGAGGCCTCCAATTTGTCTTAAAGACTATGTCAAGCCAGGGAAGCCTGGAAGTTCTCACCATTGCAAATATCCTATTTTTGATGTGATTTCTTATGCAGGCTTATCCTCATTATATCAAAGTTTTGTCTCCAAATTTTCTTTGGAAACTGAGTCTAAATCTTATGATGAAACTGTGGTTGATAGTAGATGGGTGACTGCAATACATGCATAGATTATAGCTTTGCAAAATAATAAGACTTGGGAACTTGTCACTTTGCCCAAGGGGAAGAAAGCAATTGGATGCAGATGGGTTTACAAGATCAAATACAAGGCAGATGGGACAATTGATAAGTTCAAGACAAGATTTGTTGCTAAAGGTTACAATCAAAATGAGGGATTGGATTTTCAAGAGACTTTTCACCAGTTGTGAAAATGGTTACATTGAGAACTGTAATCTCTATGGTTGCAGCTCAAGGATGGGAAATACACCAAATGGATGTTAATAATGTTTTCTTACAAGGTGATCTGAATGAGGAAGTGTATATAACTGTCCCACAAGGTTTTAATACAAATGGAGATCCACAAAAGGTTTGCAGATTGTTTAAGTCCCTATATGGACTTAAACAAGCCTCTAGACAGTGGAACATCAAGTTCACTTCTGCCTTAATCATAGCAGGATTTTCTCAAAGTTATTATGATTATTCCTTATTTACAAAGAAGGTGGCAGGGAAGATAGTGGTGGTACTTGTCTATGTTGATGATTTGCTGGTTACAAGTGATGATATTCAATTAATTATGGAAACAAAGCAAGTGTTGCAGACTAATTTCACGATCAAGGATCTTGGAGATTTGAGGTTTTTTCTTGGCATTGAGTTTGCTCGCAATTCAACAGGAATAGTGATGCACCAAAGGAGGTATGTTTTAGAATTAATTTCTGATCTTGGACTGGCGGGAGCTAAACCAGTTCACTCACCCATGGAAATCAATGTTAAGTTCACTACAGTTGATTTTGATGAACATACTGGGAATACATCTACCGATCTACCTTTACAGGACCCTAGCAGTTATCAAAGACTCATCGGAAGACTTCTCTAACAGTAAGGCCAAACATCTGTTTTCCTGTTCAGTGTCTAAGACAATTTATGCATCGTCCAAAAACATCCCACATGGAGGCTGCAATAAGGGTGGTCAGATATCTCAAGCGTTGTCCATGACTAGGTATTTTTATGCCATCCAACCTCTCACAACAATTAATAGTGTATTGTGATGCAGATTGGGCTAGTTGTCCCAACACTAGGAGATCAGTCACATGTTATCTAGTTAAACTAGGAGGTTCCTTGATTTCTCGGAAGTCAAAGAAGCAAGTTACTATATCAAGGAGCTCTGCTGAAGCAGAGTACAAAAGCTTAGCCTCTGCACTAGCTGAGATTGTACGATTACTTGGTCTGTTTGAAGAGCTGAATCTAGATGTGCAGCTTCCTGTTCCTCTTACTTTGATAGCAAGGCAGCTATGCAAATTGCAGCTAATCCTGTGTTCCATGAGTGCACTAAACACATTGATAGAGATTGTCATTTTATCCGGGAAAATCTTCAACAAGGGTAATCAACACTTGTTACTTAGCCTCTTTTGAACAATCGGCAGATTTATTGACTAAGAGTTTGAGCAGTCTACAGCATTCTCATCTTTTGTCCAAGCTTGGCACGATCAACATCTTCAGTGTGCCCAGCTTGAGGAGGGGTGTTGAGGATTAATCGACTAATTGCCAGCTGGCCAGTTAGTTACTTCATTAGTTGGAGTGAGTTAGAGTTAGTTAGGTGTAGTTACAGCTAAGAGTACATGTATATATACAGCTATGAGTAGAGTTGGTTGTTCTCAAGTTTCATTTAATAAAACAGTTTCCTTCTTTTCTTCTCAGTATTGCTCTCTCTGATAGTTCCTTTCATGGAACTTTACAAGTTGAAATGAATCAGACATTTCCAGAATAAAGTATCATTCCAAATCTCACTTTAAATTAGGACTGATTAAAAGATATATAGCTATATATCCGTGTGGCAAAGTGTAAATACAGGAAAACCTTTAACTATTTCTGTTATTCTGCTGGTTGCTTCCCTTTTTGAGGAAAGTTCATTCATGGATATTTCTCATTTTCACTGATTGCTATCTTTGCAGCTACAATATTTCCTGTTGTTCAGAAGCAGCACCAGCTTCTTGTGACCCTACTTCTATGTAATGCTGCTTCGATGGAGGTAATAACCCTGATATCTTGCTTTTTGATTCAGTCTAGGATGCCTGCAGTTATGTTTACAAACTGTTACACAAAACAGGAAGAGGAGGTTGGGTTGGGAGAAGGTGAGTAGAGGGGGTGAGCAGGAGAAAATGCAACAGCTTATAAACATTTTATTTATTAAATTGGAACAATTGTCGTCCATAAAAAAATGATAAGGTTTTAGGCACTGATGTATTTTTTGAATGCGGTGATGTGCAAGCAAAGAGATATGATGATAGACTAGAAACTAACGAGATGCACTTTCATAGCCCAGCTAAAGTAAAGCGGGTGGGAAAAATCTAAAGGAGACACAGTTGTTGAATCAAACTAATGAATCAAATGAGAGAATAGGGATACTTGTTCAAGAAAAAATGATTGATGAAAGTAGATCAAATGTGGAGAAAATAAATGTCTTTGTGTAATTTATTTACTGGTAGAAGTATGCATTTTTTAATGAATTGAGGTGATAAGGATCTTTACTTATTTATTCTTTTTCATTCTTTCAATTTCAGGCACTACCTATATACCTGGACAAAATTTTCAACCAATATGTGGCCATTATACTGTCAGTAACTTTTGTTTTGGCATTTGGAGAGGTAATATCTACTGCTTGGCCTCAACTAGTATCTTAATATTTAAGAGCTATATGTGATGCCGTGATGCTCCTGCCATTCTTTGGTTTCAGGTTATTCCTCAAGCCATATGCACTAGATATGGACTTGCCGTAGGTGCAAGCCTTGTGTGGCTTGTTCGTATTCTGATGGTTCTATGCTACCCAATTGCTTACCCCATAGGCAAGGTAACCACTACAGTCTTTGAGCAATTGCTTCAAAGATATAGCTGGATGAGTAAGGCTTTTTCCTTGAGATCATCGGAATTATCCAAAGAGAAGTGGCAAAACGGTTTAGCCTAAACAAATGTGTTGACTTAAATTAATATCATTAGAAGAATGTATCTGAAATGTTTAAAGCCATTTTTCTAGTCACATGGCTATTGTTGGTTTGATGCAAAGCTAAATGGATAAAAGAGGGTTTATCAGGTTTAAATGATTTTGAGAATGACATTAGTAATGTACTGTATGTCCAAGAAGTTGCTATAGGTTAATACAGATGTTCCAAGGCTACAGTAACCAAGAGTAGATCTTGGTCTGACGGCATATGTTTATATAATCCTAACGTTGTTGTATGTGATTCAGGATTCTTTCTTGTAGAAATCAGTTGACCATTGTAAAGATATGACATGTGGGCCTAACTCAACCACAAAAGTTAGCTCATGAGGGGAGGATTGCCCAAGTCCATATAATCAAACCATCAGTCCATTCCCCAACTAATGTGGGACTTTTACCCACTCTAACCCCCCCTCCCCCAAGGCCCAACTGGTGCGTTGATTGGGATCCCAAACGGCGATGGACCTGACTCAGATACCATGTAAAGATATGGCACCTGGGTCTAACTCAACCCCAAAAGCTAGCTCATGAGAGGAGGATTGTCCAAAGTCCATATAAGCAAACCACCAGTCCATTCCCCAACCAATGTGGGACTTTTACCTACTCTAACAACCATTAAGACTAGATCTTGTGGAACTTATTCTGTTGATTGTACTGATGTATTTTTCCTATTCCTATGGAGTTAAATTTGACTCAATTTATGTTTAAACTAAATGTGTTACTAATGGAGCGAAATGGATAATGAGGATTCTTCTAGTTGTCCATCTAGCTTGAGATTGACGCATAGTTGTTGTTGTTAATGTTAATGTTTATATGATTCTCAGTTAGGGTTCTTTCTTGTAGAATTTAGTTTATCATAAAGACGAGATCTCACAGAAACATTGTGTTGATGGTATGATGTTTTTTTCCTATTCAAGTGGAGTTTATTTGACTCAATTTATGGTATGTTCCATCCAGAATATGGTACAAATAGAGCGAAATGGATAATCAGGATTCATATAGCTGACCCTATTAGCTTACTATTGACGAGTAGTTGTTGTTGTTGTCTATGTTGCGCGGACTCTTCAGAATCCTTGCCTCATCCATGTCGACACAACATGGGTGTTAGTGTGGGTGTAGGTGTAGGATCCATACAGGATTTGATCGACTTACCTTGGGTACTTTGACCACATTATGTGACCGAGAGAAGTATAGATTAATTTTTTAGTTTTAGTTCAATAACTTTAACTCCCACTTTATGGGAATACACTAGGTATGTTGTTGTTATTGTTCAATAACTTTAACTAATCAAAATGTATACTCTATATGTCGTAATATACATTTATTGGACATACTCCAACACCCGTATCTGCACTTGGATTCATAGTTTGAATCCTAAATTTATGTGGTGAAGAATCCGACCACTAGATCTGCACCTGTGTTGGATACCCGCACTCGAGTTTGAGCAGCATAGATTGTTGTTATTGTTGCTGTTGTTGTTACTGTTATATTTCAATATAAGTGTCCTTCATAAAGGTTTATCTTTTTCATTTTATTTACTCGGATGTCTATTACTATATGATCTTAAACAAATATTTTGACTAATTAAATAGAAATAATAAATGACACATTTTGAACATATTTCTTAAAGCATATTACTTGCTGCCAAAAGTGCACATGTGATCAGCTTAATGGTGAATGACAATTCTTATAATGAGCAGATACGAGCATTTGAATAAAAGATCCTGGGTAACTGAATGGGAAAAATTCAAATCATATTTATCACTTCTAGGAAATGTTTGCACTGAGCTGCTCTCTGCATTTGAACTTTGGAAAGAGCAGACAGGATGCCATTAATCAAGCAGTGCTATACTTCTTGATCACAGTAATTGAGAATGAAGAACAGATTAGGAAGAAAAAGAAGAAGAAAAGATAAAGGAGAAGGAGAGATCATTAGAGAAGGAGTAATTTTGTTGTATTTCATTATCAAGCAATGTACGTAGGCATCTATATTTATAGACTTGTGAATGTACTAACTAACTAACCATTAGTAGCCTTTGAGTAACTACCTATTAGACAGTTATAACAAAATTTTGAACTAGTCTACTTTTGTCTCTTCTCTGTTCTGCTTTCTCTTCATATTTCACAATACTTCAACACTGCTCCATTCTTCTCTTCATACTTCAACACTCCCCCTCAAGCTAGGAAGGTGTGAAGATGTCACAGATTCCTAGCTTGTCATTAAGATGAACTTGTTGTGCTCTTGTCAGCCCCTTAGTTAGCATGTTTGCAGGCTGATCTTGAGTTGCAATGTAATGAGTTCTGATCATCCCCTGAACAATCTTTTCCCTGATAAAGAAGCAGTCAATGTCAATATGTTTTGTTCTCTCATGGTATATTGGATTTGCTGCTATTTGCAAAGCAGATTTGCTATCACTGAATACATCTACAGGTAGAACTACTTCATTCTCAACTTCCTTCATCAAGCCTAGGATCCATACAACTCTGCTGTTATTGCTGCAAGACTTCTAAACTCTGCTTCAGCTGAACTCTTGGAAACAGTAGTTTGCTTCTTTGATTTCCAGGAAACTATTGATTCTTCAACCTTCACAAAGTAGCCTGTTACAGATCTTCTAGTCTGAGGGCATGATGCCCAGTCTGCATCACAGTAGGTACTTACTCTGTCATCTGCATTACTAGACAATAGCATACCTTGACCTGGTTGGTTTTTAACATATTTCACAACTCTAAATGTTGCTTCCATGTGAGTTTTCTTAGGATCTTGAAGGAACTGACTCAATGTTTGAACACAGAAGGCTATGTCTGGCCTTGTCATAGTTAGGTACAACAGCTTACTAATTAGTTTCTGGTAAGCAACTTGATCAACTGGTGGATCATCTGTAGACTTCCCTTGCTTGACATGCTCATCAAACTGTTTAGATGTCAGTTTGATGTTGTAGTCCATAGGAGTAGCTGCAGGTTTGGTTGCTGTTAAGCCTAGTTCAGATAGTAGTTCCAATGTATACTTTCTTTGGTGCATCAGAATCTCTTTGCAGATCTTGCAAATTCTATTCCAAGGAAAAATCTCAGCTCACCTAGATCTTTCATCTTGAAGTTCTGATGTAGGACTGCCTTGGTTTCTTCTATCAGTTTTAGACTATCTCACTACCTTGGTTTCTTCTATCAGTTTTAGGCTATCTCCAGTGATCAGTATGTCATCAACATATACTAGCACCAATGTGACTCCTTTTGTTGTGTTCCTAATGTATAATGATGGATCATATGGACTCTGAGTGAATTGAGACCTTAACAATACTTCTGATAGCTTTGTCTTCCACTGCCTTGGTGCTTGCTTTAGTCCATATTGGGATTTGAGTAGTCTGCATACTGCAGTCTCCCCATGACTAGCAAATCCCTGAGGTAGGTCCATGTAAACTTCATCATTGAGATCACCATTCAAGAATGCATTATAGACATTCATTTGGTGTATAAACCATTGCTTTCTAGCTGTAGTAACAAGTATAGTCCTTAATGTTTTCTTCTTCACAACAGGTGAAAATGTTTCTTTATAATCAATTCCTTCTCTTTGTCCATACCCCTTTGCTACAAGCCTAGCCTTAAACCTTTCAACATCACCTGAAGCCTTATACTTCACTTTGTAGATCCATCTGCAACCAATAGCTTTCTTCCCTTTAGGTAAAGGAACAATCTCCCAAGTTTTATTGGAATTTAGTGCATCTATCTTATTTTTCATTGCTTCCACCTATCTAGGATCTTTACAGGCCTCATTGTAACTTGTAGGCTCAGTGACACAAGAGGTTTTCAGCACGTAGTCCTTATAAGTAGAGGAGAGTTTATCATATGACACATGATTAGCAGGAGCATGAGGTACCTTCTTTGCTGTCTTAGTAACAAAATCATTCATCCAAACTGGTGTCTTTCTGCCTCTGGTTGACTTCCTTTGGTCCTGAGAACCAACAGTTGTAGGTGCAGGAGCAGGAACCACCTGTCCTCGCTGCTTATGTTGACTAGCTGGATTAAGGACCCCTTGACCTTTAGTTGCTCTTCTTTGATATACTTGAGTTACAAGTTCTGACTGTGATGGAACAGAAGGACCTCTAGTTGACCTTCTTTGATATACCTTAGTTATGGGCTGTGCAAGATTAGGATCCTGCAGTAGTTGTTCTTGCTGGCTCACTTGACAGGGAGCCCCTTGAGGTGCCATGGTTACTGGGATCTGTAGGCATGTCTCTTCACCACCTAGTATTTGATCTTGATCTTCCACAGGAAAGATATGGTATGGTGATTGATTTTGATGTTTGAGAAGTTTGAATGAAAATACATCTCTGAAAGATACATCTCTAGTCACAGAGTATATTTCATATACCAAGTATCCCTTCTGAGTGCTAGAGTATCCCATTATGACACTTGTTCTTGCTCTAATCATGAGTTTATCATGCTTATTTAGCACCTTGACATAGCATAGACATCCCATTACCCTTAGATGATCACAGTTTGGCCTCTTACTATACAACTTCTCATAAGGAGTTAAGAGCTTAATGACTGAGCTAGGCAGTCTATTAATGATATAAACTGCAGTTAGAACACAATAACCCTAGAACCTTATTGGAATTTCAGCCTGAAACCTGACAGCTCTTGTTACCTCTAAGATGTGTCTATGTTTTCTCTTAGCAACACCATTTTGTTGAGGAGAATATGGACATGTTGTTTGATGGATTATACCATTGTCTTGAAGCAGCTTTGGCATAATGAGTTAACAAACTCAGTGCCATTATCAGTTCTGATCACCTTGACTGTCTTCTCAAACTGGTCTTGACATACATAAGAAACTGTTGTATTTGAAAGAAAACATCTAACTTCAGCTTAATCAGAAACACTCAAGTAAACCTTGAGAAATCATCAACAACTGTTAGAAAATATTTGTTGCCATTCATAGTTGGTGTTTTGTAAGGTCCCCACAAATCCATGTGCACAAGATCAAAACAACAAGTACTTTGAATATTAGTTGACAGAAATGGTAATCTAGTCTGTTTAACACTACGACAAATGCTACACTGCTTTATTCTATCTTCTATCACTTGTACTTCTTGACCTACAATCCTCTTTAACACTCCAGTTGAAGCATATCCCAACCTTTGGTGCCACAAATCCACTTCAGCTTGTGTCTTGTCCATAGTTACTTCAGTAGTTGCTTTAGTTACTGCTGCAACTTCATCCTTTGACTGATCTTCAAGTAGATATAAGCCTCCATCAAGTTTCCCCATCCCCTTCACTTTTTCAGTATAAAGATCCTGGAAAACACAGAAATCTGGGAAGAAGTTCACTGAACAATGCCATTCCTTTGTCACTTGTGATACTGATAGGAGACTACATGAAAACCGTGGGGTATGATAGACATTTGTTATGGTGTTTTTTTCTGATAGACAACTGGTTCCAACATGTGTGACCATGGTAGTATCACCATCTGGCAGGTACACTTTCTTTGGATTTTGTAATTCTGTAACTGTCTTGTTAAGTAACAACTCTGAATTACCTACCATATGATTAGTAGCACCTGTATCTATAATCCATTTCTGTGAACCAAAAGAAGCTAAACAAGTAGAAGTACCTGCACTTGTTACATTTGCAGACTCAGTAGATGTGTTGACAGAGTTGTTCTTGTTTATCAGTTGTAAGATTTTCTCATATTTTCCTTGGTGAATGCTGCATTTCCAATCTGACTTAGTTGAGCCAACTGATTACCTGCACTTACTGATTGTCCTGCATCTTTAGTATAACAACCCATTTGATCAACTGCATAGTCATAAGACCCCAAGGCTACATTATAAGTTGTGTTAGATCCTTCATGCCTGAGCTTCTTCTTAGCCTTATAATCTTGAGGATAACCAACCAACTTCCAACAGTTTTCTTTGGTATGCCCCTTGAGTTTACAGAAATCACACTGCACTTGCACATTTCTTTTGTATTTATGACCTTGGCTTCCACCTACTCCATTTCTTGCATACATGACTTGTTAAAGATTGTTGCCTGTACTTGCAGGTTCATGCCCAGAATTCCTACCTGACTTGTAATACATTTGTGGCTTTTATCACTTATTACCATTGCATAAGCATGGTTAATAGTTGGGAGAGGGGTCATAAGCAAGATTTGGCTCTTTGCTTGTGTGTAGGACTCATTCAGACCCATAAGAAACTGGAACTTCAGTTTTTACAGATGTAAGACACACTCCTTTGATTTATCACAATTACATCCAGGTGCTGGCACAAGAGCTTCAAACTCTTCCCACAAATCTTTGAGTTTGGAGAAATACACAGATACTGAGGCTGTACCTTGAGACAATGTAGCAATCTCCTTGTGCAGATTGAATGTTCTGGCCCCATCCACCTTGTTAAACCTTTCAAATAGTTCATTCCAGACAGCACTAGCCACAGATGCATACATAATTCCACCAAGCAACTCTTTAGAAACAGAGTTCATGATCCATGACAGAACAATTGCATTCACTCTCTCCCAGTGATTGCTTAGTTTAGTAGAGAACTTGTCTTTAGAGCATGTTCCATCCACCATATCCAACTTGTTCCTCCCTAGTAAAGCTATACACATTGATCTAAACTAGATTGAGAAATTCTCAACTCCTGTTAACTGGAAGGAGATGATTTGTATGCCACTCACATCAGAGGGACTAAGAAAGAGAGGATGATTGTAATCCAATGTGCTTGGAGTAATCCTGGAAGCCTCATTAGAATCTACAACAACATTTTGATTCACCATTGTTGCAGATTAGCAGTTCTTGATTTTGCTGTGAAGCAACTAATACACCAGAATCGATCTTGCTCTACTAGTTTTCTAGTGAGTAGTGCTCTGATACCATGTCATTAATCAAGCAGTGCTATACTTCTTGATCACAGTAATTGAGAATGAAGAACAAATTAGGAAGAAGAAGAAGAAGAAGAAGCAAGAGATAAAGAAGAAGGAGAGATTATTAGAGGAGTAATTTTGTTGTATTTCATCATCAAGCAATGTACATAGGCATCTATATTTATAGACTTGTGAATGTACTAACTAACTAACTAGCCGTTAGTAGCCTTTGAGTAACTACCTATTAGACAGTTATAACAGAATTTTGAACTAGTCTACTTTTGTCTCTTCTCTGTTCTGCTTCCTCTTCATATTTCACAATACTTCAACACTGCTCCACTCTTCTCTTCATACTTCAACACAGGACTTGTCCGAGGATGACATGTGCATTTCTTTTTGGCTAAATGCTGGCATATGTTTGGGATTTGGCTAGAGACATGACTTGTTACTTGATTATATTTGTGGCATGCTGTGAAATCAATGCGCAACAATGTATTGGAAGGGAAAAGAGATTTAGATAAAGGAGGCTTGAAACAAAAATGCCTACTGTATGATCTGATTTTTTCATAGTCAATCTAACATCCTATTTCAATGAATCCTTCTTCTTAAGCAAAGTCAAGCCAGTCTCATATGATTTTGATGGCATATGAAGTACTAAAGTCTAAAGGTGAATTTATTCTTCAGTGTCTTTGCACTTCAAATCTAGCTAGTATTTTATCAATCCTCTTCTCTGTCCAGAGCTAGTTAGTAAAACTGATAACATTTGTCTATGACATTTTTACTTTGTCTTATAGTGGTCTTAATCAAGAAATGAAATCTAAATCTTTCTCTACCTAGAATATATAAAAACTTCTCTAAGTTTTGTTCTCCTGACTGCGGTGAAATTCTTAAGTGCTTCTAGATTAGGTAGAACCTCTGACTTCGTTTATGCTGGCTGGTCTTTCCAGATCCTGGACTGCTTATTGGGACACAATGAAGTTCTATTCAGACGTGCTCAGCTGAAAGCCCTTGTTTCTATTCATGGCCAAGAGGTTTGAATTGTATCTTGATTTAATGGAGTAATTTGAATGTCTAGCTAGTTGTTACCAAGCTACAAGTTCCTTGGGCATTTCATAAACCATGATTCACTATTGAGAATTTTTGGCAGGCTGGCAAGGGTGGTGAACTTACACGTGATGAAACAACAATAATTAGTGGAGCACTGGATTTGACTGAGAAGGTAGTGTATTTCTGACATATTCAATATGTCTGTATCTGAGCCTGTAGTTTCTTCAACCCTCTAGTCTCTACTTTCCCTCTCTCTTTTAGACAGGATGCTGTAATAATCATCTTCTCATTTGTTCAATATTCTTCTTGTCTTATTGATAGACTGCTGAGGAGGCAATGACGCCCATTGAGTCAACATTTTCATTGGATGTCAATTCAAAGCTGGACTGGTGAGTGTTGGGCATTTAGTCTGCAATGCTCTTAACTTATCAAACTTAGTCTTCTGCTCTTCGAATCCTGTGAAGTGTCATATCAGATAATGGGCTTCCAAGGAATGATATTTCTCTGTCAGATGTATGCCCTACAGTTTCATTTAATTTTTTGTTGTCACAATAATGAGTAGGTTTGTTCTCATGATCAGTTGATTGTGGCTTACTTTATGAGAATCAAGCAACCAATAAGTAAGTTTTCCTGTGCTACACTCAAAACACTTGAGCTGATAGTTAGCTTCTGAATATAGTGTTTGTTCTGTTACCAGTTTAAACAATTGAGAGTTAGCACAATGCTTCCGTCAGTAATGCTTGGAACTCAAAATGGAATAGTTTATTGGTAACATGTCATATATTTACTTTTCTGATCAGGCAATCCATGTATGCTTTAATTTCACTGCTTAAGTGTACGAAATGTATGTTCAATGCTTACATGAAAGTGATTTTTGGGTTAATATGCCATTACCTTACATATCAAGGCTTATTCTCTTCTACGTCTTTTCTCTTATTTTTGTTTTCCTTTAGTTGGGGGATGAAATGGAAGTTTAATTAGAGGCTTAAGAGGAGCCCTTTCTAATTGAACCCTAGGTGTTGACTTGAAATTATGGGCATTTGGTCTATTCTTATTATTTTCCTTGCTTAATCGTTAAGTTTTGTCAATAATCGTTTTTACGCCTGGGCTTCTTTTTCTTCCAAAAAAGTGAGGTGTACTCTTTCCTGATGGGTTGTGTATGAGATACCTTCATAGCTGGATGCAGTAGTTATGTCCTCATGCAAATGGTTATACTTGCATTTGTTATTTGTAAGATTCCTGAAAGGAACGTGACTAAGGATCTATGTTGCTCGGATATGGGCGTGGGCACTCAACGGATGGGCGGATCTAGAAGTCAAATTCGTCATCACCTAAATCACAGGACTAAGGAAAACGGATAGGAGTATGGCTATGGGTATTGAGTTACAACCAGTAAATGTATGTTACGACATGTACAAGTACATATTTCGAGAATTAATTGAAGTTATTAGATTAAAGCTAATATAGTTAAATTCCTTGCAAGCACTTTAACATTTTATTCATAAGTTATCTCGTATAATAGCTGAGTGTTCTAGGACACATAAACCTATGGCGTAAATCCAAAATTGCACCAAATACACAATCAGCCTATACTTTTGGCCCTAGTACAGTAAAAGGACCCAAGTTAGGTTGACCAAATTCAGTGCGGGTCCCACATGACACGGGTGCGGTAAGGATTTTGAAGGATCTGAGCGACATAGCTATGGATGCATTGTTGTTGAAGAGTTAGTCATATATTCACTTTTACTTTTTCAATACTTGTAAGAATATAGAGTGAATGCATCTAGCCATATGAGGAACACAATATTAGATATGTTTATTGAATTAAATTCTAACAACTTATTAAACCACGTTCTTTTTCCCCTTCATAGGGAGGCAATGGGAAAAGTTCTTGCTAGGGGTCATAGCAGAGTTCCTGTGTACTCTGGCAATCCAAAGAATATTATTGGTCTTCTTCTGGTGAGTTTTGCATAGCCTTCAAATCACATTTCGCTTGTAATCTTGCTACTCTTTGAAGTCATGATGGTTTGATATTTGAATAATGTTAGGTAAAAAGTCTTCTTACAGTGCGGCCGGAAACAGAGACACCAGTTAGTTCTGTTTCAATTCGAAGAATTCCACGGTATTAATGTCTAATTCCATAATATGTTTCACAATTGTGACTTTAAGCTCGAAATGTCGTTCGTCATACATCTTTCAGAGTTCCTGCTGATATGCCGTTGTATGACATACTAAATGAGTTCCAAAAGGGTAGCAGTCATATGGCTGCAGTAGTGAAGATTAAAGGAAAAAGCAAAAAAGCTCCCTTGGTTATTGAGGAAGAGAAATCTCAGGAAGTTGCAGTCACTGGTGGAAGTTCTCTGAAAACAAAGAATGATAAGTCAGATAGCGTTGTCGTTGATATTGAAAAACCTGCAGTACCAGCAACAGTAACCTCAACAGCATCCGCTGATGCAGTTACAAATGCAACTCAGTCATCAGATGATATTGAGGATGGTGAAGTAATAGGTATTATCACATTGGAAGATGTATTCGAAGAACTTTTACAGGTATCTAATGGCATCCTTTTGTTTTCCTACATCCTCTTCTCCATTTCTGGTATAAAAGATGGTACTTACGTTATCTTAAAACTGGTCATTATGCAGGAGGAAATAGTAGACGAGACCGATGAGTATGTTGATGTACATAGAAGGTGGAACAGACTTCGAGAACTTAGTTATATATAAGCAGTGTTACATATATCAAGAGGATATTCTGACATTGAATTTAACAGGATACGTGTGGCTGCTGCAGCAGCTGCTTCAGTTGTGGCACGAGCTCCATCAATTCGTAGATTAACAGCCCAAAAGGCAGCTGTAAGTGTACATATATTTTATATGACGAAACGTTCTTGAAAGTCAATGTTCACCATGTGAGATTTCTAAAATACATAATTAAGGTTGCAAGAAACTGGATTCGCATTTTGACGTCAACTTATTGTAAATGATTACATGGAGCATGAGCTTTTAATGCATTTATTTTTTGCTTATATCTTTCTTTTACCTAATGTAGTTTAAGGTAAATGTTTTCCTGATAATAGCGGATTTTTCATTTGATGCTTCAGGGAGGCCAAAATAAGGAAGGACAGAGCCCCAAAAAGTCCAGTGAGGAACCTTCTACCCCAAGGAGATTACAAGGCAGTCTTAGAGAGCCTCTTCTTGACAACAAGAGATAACTAGTGTGCTGAAGCTTTACTGTTTTGTAAAACCAGAGAGGGTCTGCAAATGCTGTGGAAAAGGAAAAAAAGAATGCTTGTCCAATATGCTCATATAATTTTGTGAGGATATACTTATATATGTGAATACATTCCCACTATTGGTGAAATATCTCAGATTTATTAATTCTATGGGAATACTATGATTTCCCTGCTGCGTTGTAAAGACAAATTTATAGTAACCATGAATAAACCTCCTATTCTTGGCTAAGAAATGAGATGAAATTTGGCTCATTTTCATTATATTCTGCAGGTTTTTTTTTTTAAAATTTCAGTGACTTTAAGAAGATATAACAAGTTAATTTGATGCAACATTATCAATTAATACACCTGTAGAAATCATACATCTAATAGACAGTTTTTTCCTTTTTTTCTTAGTGTTGAGTCGCTTAAACAATAGGGCTAAAGGAAAGGTCTCTTGTGTACATAATAGTTGCTCCAAATTGAAAAGATAAGTAAATGCAAACAAGATAAAAATAATGGAAGACACAAAAGGGGCTGGAATTTTTGAATCTGTTCTCATGTTCCCCACCAAAAATGTATAGAAGCTGAAACAAATTGAAGTTGGAACATTGAGTTTGAACCAATGTTTAGTGGAATGGTTTGTAAAAACTTAGCCGCACCTAGTATTTGCACTAAATTACACTAGAATACCATGGTTATCTGACAACACAGTGTCCAGAATGCGTATTCACTTAACCACGGTTAAGTGATAACATGCGTGTACGAACACATATCATATATATTCATTGAGTTCATGTAAGCGCGATGTGAGCAAGTCTTTTCTGATTCAGAACGCGAGAGTTGTTTTAGTTTAACTTTGTTGGCTTACAAAGTTGTCTTTAACTTCAGTAAACACCTTTTGAACCCTGCTTGAGAATTTCTAAATGTCTGTGGGGAAAGGGGAGGATTTCAGAATTTGAATTCACTACATAAACTTAAAGACTATTATTTGCTAAACTTTACAAAGACACTTAATTGTGCCAATAAACAAGAAGATGCCTTAATTACTAAAAAGCTTACCCAAAGATATAAAGTATGCTATATTATAGTCTCTTCTTCATCAAAATGCTCAATCATTTTATCATTCCAAAGTAGAAGAGTCACTGAACATCTCCAAATGATATAAAGCCTTGTTCTTTGTTCTTGAATGTACTTACAGCACTTTTGCCATGACCTAAACTTTAATTCTCTTGGCAATAGTAAGTCTCTTTTCATCATGATCCACTAAAAGCTTGTTAAAAATTTGGCTATTCAAGAAATGAACGGAGAACCTAATAAAGATTGTATTTGATATCCAAGATATATATTGGGAACTTTGGAAACACCAACAAAAATATAATACAAATTTTGTGGTAACAAATTGACAGATGTTGTTTGTTGATTGGTGAGTATGTGCCAGGCTGTAAAGGGACCTACTAGTTTGGGTATAGAAGAATAAGCAGAGTGAGATCAGCTTGTCTCCCTGCCAAACTCCACAAAATAGTGACTCAACCAAATTTGTCTAATACTGTATTTCAATACTTAATTCTTGTACAAGAAGCCCATATTTTGTCACATTTTTATTAGTATTTTTTCAACACCTTGTGAATATATTGAGATATGCTACTATTTAAATATTCTCGAGAAATATGATCTTTTTACTATTGAGAAGCGAATAATATATGGGAAGATAAGAATAAAATCGTCATCGTCGATTTAAAATACGTGAACTTTGATATGTCTTACAATATGAAAATGTTCTTAGGCATCTTTGTGTCCTAGTCCCTTTGCTTATTCCAAAAGGCATAGATGGATAGTTACCCGACGTATGAAAATAAAGGAATATGGATTCTTTTCAGATTGATTGATTCATTTTCCACTCTCTTTTTTAGACATATTCTCCTCCTTATATCCGAGTTAATTTCTTGGACCCGACTTACGAAAATAATTTATCAAAATCACTTTTTTAAGATAACAAAGTCACCCAATTATTGCTATTTGATTCGGAAATAGAAAACACTCATCTGACATGCCATGTTACCTATTTTTTAGTATTTTTATTTGAATTTACTTGTCACTATTTTTTTAATTTAATTTTCATTTTTATTTATCATTTTTGATAAATTAAGAAAAAACAAACAAATTTTCATGTTTTACCCTTAGCATTATTACTTAATCTCTAATAATTTTTTAATATCTATTATAAAACATTAATTAGTAGGGGCAATATTGTAAACTCTGCTTCATCTGAGGTAGTGGTATGAGCTGCGTACACTTTATCCTCTCCGGATCACATTTTGTGGAAATACACTGGGTATATTATAGTTATTGTTGTTGTATTATACCAATCGTTGTTTTCTTAATGATAAAAAATGAGCGGTAAAAGCGGAGGAAGTAAGATAAAAGACTTTTAATCCATATCCTTTTTACCCATTTAACCTACCAGATAAGAAAATGGGTAACAAATCAAACAATCTAATCTTAAATTAGGTAAAGAATACCAAATATGATTAAATTATGAAACTGAAATGATTTACAGTAATAATTTATCCAACTGACGAAGATATCGTAACGGCCACTTGGAAATGAAAATAAACTTGTTCTTAAATTAGTGATAGTATCTTTGATAACTATATCTTGCATTAAACTGTTCCGCGTATATATTCTTGGAGCGTGCTTGGCCATGCAATATGAAATGATGAGTTGAATTAGATTGATCTAAAGTAGAAGTTTTGTTTTGGACATGCAATTAGGATATTTTTTTTTTTTTTATTCTCATAAGCATGAAAACTCCGCAAGTTGTGAAAACCATCAAAATTTCTTCAATTTTTATACAATCTTAATTACCAAATGAGAAAACCTATCACGATCCAAAACTGGAATCATGATGTTATGGTGATACTTCGAGATTTGGTCTTGATGATGTTTTATGCAGAGAGGAAAGATTGTAGTCTATTCTTTGAGGCAGTTGAAGAACCATGAGAAAAACTATCCCACCCATGACTTGAAATTGACAGTGGTAGTTTTCATTTTGAAGTTTTGGCGGCACTACTTGTATGGAGCTTATTCTGAGGTGTTCACCGATCATCACAACCTACAGTAGATATGCAACTAGAAGGACTTGAATTTGAGACCATGTAGGTGGTTGGACTTGTTGAAAGACTATGTAATGACTAATGTAGTGATGACAAATGCTTTGGGTAGGATGGCGATGAGCATGGATAGTCTTGCCTTGTTAGTGGCAGAGGAGCAACGTTTGGCTATGAATATTCAGAGTTTGGACAATAGCTTTGTGAGACTTGATATTTCTGAGACTTTGTAGAGTTCTTGCTTGTGTTGAGGCACAATCTTTGTTGGTGGAGTATATTAAGAATAGACAGTTTAAGGATGAAAAGTTGTGTATTATTCGGGACAGGATGTTGAAAGATGAAGCTAAGGAAGCAATTCTTGGTCAGGAGGCTGTTCTAAGGATCAAGGATTGAGTTTGTGTTCCTAGAGTTGGTGACTTGACTAGATTGATCATGGAGGAGGCTCATAGCTTGATCTGTTGTATTCATTCGGGTGCAACCAAGATGTATCCTAACCTGAAGTAGCATTATTGGTGAAGTAGGATGAAGAGGTACATTGTGGAGTTTTTGACTAAGTGTTTGAATTGTCAACAAGTGAAGAATGAGAACTAAAGGTTGGATGGTATGATTTAGAAGATGTCTATACTTGAATGAAAATGAGAGTGTATTACTATGCACTTTGTAGTTGGTTTTCCCTATACTTAGGAAAAGTTTGACTCTATTGGGTAAATGTGGATAGGCTGTTCAACTCATCTTATACTAGTAAAGACTAAATATAATGTAGAGATGTTGGCTAAGATCTACATTTGAGATATGTTTTGGTTGCATAGTATGTCCATTTTCATTATTTCAGATCAAGGAACTCAGTTTTCACCATATTGTTGGAGTTCTATGCAGCGAGAATTGCGCACTCAGTTAGATATGAGTACAAACTTTCATACACAGAGAAATGGACAGCCGGAGCAGACTATTCAAGTATTGATGGACATACTTTGAGATAGTGTGAGATACTTAGGTGGTCAGTGAGATCGATTCTTGCTTTTAGCGGAGTTTATATATAATAATAGTTATTATTCTAGAATTCATATGGCACCATTCGAAACTTTGTATGGGATAAAATGTAGATCTTTGATTAGATGGATTGACTCTTTTTGAGGTTGGGCCATCTGTACATACTTGTTGAAGGATCTTATGGATAAGAGGAAGTTGATATTTGACATACTTTTGTTAGCCTAGACTAGACAAAATAATTATGTAAATCGAAGAGTTCGTAACTTAGAGTTCATGGTTAGTGAGAGGGGTTTACTGAAGGTATCACCCATGAAGGGTGTGATGAGGTTTGAAAAGAAGTGAAAGCCTAGACAAGGTTTATTGGCCTTTTGAGATTCTTCGGCGTATTAGAGGGCGAAGAGGCATATGAGTTAGCTTTACCTCTAGGTCTTTTAGCTGTGCATCTAGTTTTTATGTCTCGATTTTGAAGAAGTATCATACTGATGATTCTTATGTGATTTAGCAGATCTGGATTAGAATATAACATTTAAGGAGGAACCCATAGCGAGAGAATTCAGTTCAACCCAAACTTCAGTAGATAGAGTTATCAGTGCCCTTGTGAAGATTATAAGTAACCTCAAGTAAAGTGCAGTATTGAAGGGGAGTGTATAGTTAAGGGAGTACTTGAGGAGTATATCTAAGCTTGAAAATAGTAGTTGCATTGTCTAAGACATAGCAATTCTACCCCCAGCTTATGTTTCGTAGGACTATGTTCCATGTCACAAAATTATAGCCATGTTGGGATTCCTTATACAGATGTGTTATTCAGATCATGCCCAAGATTCTCTGCTCTCTAATGTTATTAGAACTTCTTAGAAAGAGCATTGAAGAAATTCTCCGGTTGGGTATAAGCTTTCAGTATGAGTTAGTCCGTAAGGCCAACAATTCAATCTAGCAGTCAGTCAAACAAGTTCCTATGATTTTCCATCTTTCCATCTAGTTTTACTACCCGAAGTTTCATGAATATGGCTATTCCATGAGGTATTCTGTTTGCATACATGTAAATTGAGAATTCAGTTCAGTTCATGCATCATGTTTCAGATTCAAATATTCAGTCATGATTCAGTTCGTAAATGTCCTGTGCATCATCTCAGTCTTTTCTTAGTATTTCAGCCAAGTCAGTATCATTTGGGGGACGAATGACCCTAAGGGGGAGATGTTGTAATACCCAAGTTTTTTATGTCCTAAACCTCTTAACTTTGCTTCACGAAACCATATCTAACCTAAGGTAATGGTTACTCATAAGTTGACTCTCTCATTTCTATCTCAGCCTTATAAACATTCTCATGTCATTGCTTGTGTTAACGAAATTAGTTCAGTTCAAGTATCATGCTCAGACTCAGTTATGCAATCATGTTTCTAGTTATGCATTTTTTGTATATAATCTCATTTCTTCCAGTATTCTCAGCTAACTAGTCTTATTCGAGGATGAATGTTCCCAAGGGGGAGATAATGTAACACCCCGTATTTTTAGGCTAGAATTCAAATCGTTGTTCCTATGCGTATAGAATTGAACCCAATTATTATATGTATATATATGTGTGATTATCAAATATATGATGTGGGAATATCTTTGTATATTGATCGAGGTCATAATATCCTCCTAACTCAAAGACGAGTTGAGGACTTTTCTATCAATAGAGTTTTGATGAATGATCCAGCTAGGGTACGCTTTAGATGAGTGTATCTCCTATAATATATTGATTCAGGTTTCCTACTATATATAAAATAAAGGTATTTGAGTTGTCTTTCCAATGCATCTGGTTTAACCTTAATCCCATATTAGAGTGGGAAGTTATATCCATTTTACCTCAGCATATCCATCTATCATCAAGGTGACAACTAGGCTGATAGGCTATCAACTAGTTGACAAGCAATCAACCAAGTCATCAACCTTAGGTAGAATCACCAAAGAAGGTGATGCCTAGGCTGATAGTCTATCAGTCAGTTGATAAGCCATCAGCTAAAGTCGTCAACCTTAGGCAGTAACTCTGAAGAAGGTGACGACTAGGCTGATAGGCTATCAACCAGTTGACAAGCCATCAACCAAGTCATCACCCATAACCAGAACATGAAAGGGAGTTGACGACTAGGATGATAGGCTATCAACCAGTTGATAAGCCATCAGCCAAGTCATTAACTAAAGAAAATTTCAAAAAAAAATTATTCAGCTTCGGAGGGGTATTTTGGTATTTTTCTTACCTCAAATCTTACCCCCACGACTTAAAGCACCAAATAGGTGTATTTATCCATTATTAATTAGTTTTAAAATCCATTAATACTCTCTACTCTCAAGAACAACAAAATTAGGGTATTCTCTCAAGTCATCTCCAAAGCCCCAAAGTTCAAGTTTCTTTGAAAGTCAAGTAATTCCAAGTATGTGTGATGTTCATCCATGGGACCTTTTCACCCATGGAGTCCAAGAATACATTTTTATGTTTTAAATGATGAATTTTACATGTTTATGATGAATTATCTCCATGAAACTCTTATGAATTTTGATTATAAATTAGGTTTACAAGTGTTTTTTGATGAATGAGCCTTTACACATTTGAAAGATGGAATTTTCATGTTAAAATCCCTAACTCATGGTTTTAGTATTGTAACTAGTTTTTTAATCACATGCTTTACCCATTCCCATGCTTAAGTTCATACTTTTCATGTGTTTGATGAAATGCCTAAGTATTGGTTTTTGAACAATGACCCCTTATTATGGTTTTTAAAGCTATATATATTCTTATTGATATTTCCATTCAGTGCTGGAGGGTTATGAATACCCGATACTTAGTTGTTTACATAATTTCAATATCTTCAGAATGATTTCATACAAACCATGAGCATTGTCATCCAGTTAGTTATCATAATTAGTTGTTTGCTTAGTTAAGCTTAGTTTAGTCCAGTTATCAGTGTCATTCAGTTGGGAGTAGGATTCAACACTGAGTGAACCCAGGGATGGGGCATTCCTGCCAGTATAGGGTTTGGCCTGTAGTAGCAATCCCTGAGTTACAAAACTATGTAGCTAATGTAGGTTGAGATGTCTTCCTGTCAGTTTAGGGTTGACACATATCTCATGAGTCTTCCTGTTAGTTTAGGGTTGACAAGATATCTTCCGACCAGTTTGGGGTTGACACAACCATTATTAGTACCTATGGTACGGTACTGACACCCTTCTAACTGGGATTATAGCTTGGACCTCGATTAGCTCAGATTAGGGCATATCGGTTACATGATACCTCCCACAGTCTCAGTTCAGTATTCACTACAGAATTCAGTTTTGGTTTGCTTGACTAAAGCATACAGATTATCAGCTATTCAGCTACCAGATTTCAGTATTTCAATTTTACATATTATTTTAGACATATTATATGCTTGGTATTGCATTCTCAGTATTTCAATTTTTATGCACTCATATTCAGTTACCTCATGCCATTTAGTCAGTTATTATTTCATGTATATGAACCCATGCATTTCAGCCTAACCTCATCTCATATATCAGTACATTCAAAGTACTAATCACATACTCTTGTTTGCGCTATGATATTTAATATCATAGGTTCAGACGCTTAGTTTCCCGACCGTACTTAGACAGTCTAGTGCTTTAGTAGCAACAACAGTGGTGAGTCCTCATCTATCAAGGACATAATCATTTTATTTTAGTTTATATCAGTAGTTCAGTATTTCCATTCAGTCAGAGTTAGTTGGGGGTTTGTCCCATCAACTCCACAGTCAGTCAGTTAGAGGCTTTTTAGATATTCAGATAGTTAGTCATTTTATCAGTTGTTTTATCAGTCTTTTCAGTATGTTTTCAGACGTTTTAGATCTATGATTAATCGTGTTTCAGTATTTAAACCTTATGGCATTGATAGATGATTTCCGCACATATGTATTTTGTTACTTTATTCAGTGCTCATAGTAGGTACCAGCTCATGGGTTAGCTTGTGGTCACTTGTGACCATAAGCATCGTTGTCGCGACTAGGGTGTAGCTTCGGGTCGTGACAGATTTGGATTTGACTTTCAAATTTCCCTTTTGTTACTTATTAAACTCTTTCATTTTATGAGTTAACTTCCGTATTATCTTTTTTTATATTACTATGATTATGATGAAAGGCTAAGGGGCCATCTCAAGCCTTGGTCAGCTTGAGGTGTCCGTCATGGCCAGGGCCCCTATTTCAAATTTTTATAAGCTTGGTATCACAACATGGTTCAAGTTCCTAGGGTATCTACAAGCCATGTCGAGTAGAGTCCCATTTATGAGTGTGTAGCATGCCATACTTGTAAGAGGTTGGCTACGAGGTATTTAGGAATGTTTTCCTTTTTTTGTGTTCAATTTCCTGCTAGAGAGTCTAGTTACTATAAAAATTCTCTATCTCTTAGCTTACTCGTATTTTAGATTATGTCTCTACGAAGATCCGACAGTCATAGGAACTCAACAAAATAATGGAAAAGAAGGTATACAATGGCCTAAGAAGAAGAATTGGCAAATTCTTATTTGTCAGCTAGTGCTTCTGCTCCTAAGCCTAAAAATTATCAATATTTTTAGTTTAGTAATAGTACTAGAGCACAGGGTGCCCAATATTAGGCTAGTGTAGCATAGTTGGCCTAACCTTACTCACCTTGCCACACTTGTGGAAAGCTTTATTGTGGTTTCTGTTATTTCAGAAGTAGCGTGTCCTATGGATGCGGTCAGCCAAGTCATATTTAGCAAGATTTTCCTTTAGCTAAGGTGGCGACTAGGGCTAATAAGATTTCTATTTCCACTACCCAGGCTCCTGTAGCTAAGGGCGCCACTTTAGGGACAGAAAATGGCTGAAATTGCCTTTATGCACTTTATACTCATCAAGAATCTGAGGCATCCACCGATGTCATCACCGATATGTTACAACTTTTCTCTCATGATTTTATGTCTTGTTGGATCATGGTTCCAACCTATCTTATGTGACTCTTTATGTGGTTGTACACTTTAGTTTTGGTCTTAAAAGTACTTTCGACCCCTTTTTATTTTCTACCCAGTGGATGAGTCTATTGTTACTAGAAAAGTCTATAGGGGTTATGGTGTGTCCATATTTCATAGGTAAATATTGGTAGACTGAATAAAACTTGATATGGTTGATTTTGATGTAATATTGAGGATGGATTAGCTTCATTCGTGCTATGCTTCTCTGGATTATAGTTACTGAAAGGTCATTTTTTATTTTCCTAATAAACCAGTTATATAATGGGAGGGAAGTTCCCTAGTGCTAAAAGAGAGGTTTATATCTTATCTTAGAGCTCAAAAGTTGATATCCAAAGGATGCTTATAGAATCTAGTTTGGGTCAAGTATTCTAACTCTGAATGCCCCTACTTGCAATCTGTCCCTATGGTTCCTAGTGTTTTTCATGATGATCTTCCTAGGATCCCTCCAAATAGGAAAATGGACTTTGGGATTAATCTTTTATCAGATATTCACCCTATTTACATTCCTCCTTATAGGATGGCTCCGATATAGATGAAAGAACTAATGGAGAAATTAAAGGATATCCTTTATAATAGTCTCATCCGTCCTAGTGTTTCTCCTTAGGGTGCTCCTGCACTTTCCATGCGAAAGAAAGATGGGTCTCTCTTAATGTGCATAGACTATCATCAGTTGAATAAGGTTACTATGAAAAATAAGTATCCTTTTCCTAGAATTAATGACCTCTTTGATCAACTTCAGGGTGCCGAGTATTTCTCTAAAATAGATATTTCCTTAGGTTACCATTAATTGTAGATTAGAGAGGATGATATTACCAAGACTGCTTTTTGAACTTGTTGTGGACATTACGAGTTCTTGGTCATGTTTGTTGGATTGACTAATGCCCCAGCTGCTTTTATAGACCTTATGAACTGAGTATTCAGACCGTTTTTGGATTTGTTCGTTATAGTTTTCATTGATGGCATCTTTGTATATTCCAAAGGTGGGGAGGATCATCCAAATCATCCCCGAATTGTGTTACAAACCCTTAAGGATAAAAAACTGTATGCAAAATTTTCTTAAGTGTGAATTTGGCTAAATGCTATGACCTTTCTAGGGTAGTTGTATCCAGTGAAGGAATTCAAGTGGATCCACAAAAGATAGAGGCAGTTAAGAGGTGGACTAGACCCACGACTCCAGTAAACATTAGGAGCTTCTTGGGCTTGGCAGGTTACTATAGGAGGTTTGTGGAGAGTTTCTTGTCTATTGCTGCTCCGCTTACGAGGTTGACTCAGAAAAAGGTAAACTTTTTATGGTCTGATGTATGCAAGGGTAGTTTTGTGAAATTAAAGGATAAATTGACTTTTTCTCCTGTTTTAACCCTACCTGAGGGTACTGAAGGGTTTCTGGTGTATTGTGATGCATCCTGTGTGGAGTTGGGTTATGTGTTGGTGCAATAAAAAAAGGTTGTAGCTTATGATTCTAGGCAACTTAAGGTGAACGAGAGAAATTACCCAATTCATGATTTGGAGTTGGAGGCTATGGTGTTTGCATTAAAGATTTGGCACCATTACTTGTATGGGGTGCATATGGATATTTACTCAGACCATAAGAGCTTGTAGTATGTGTTCACACAAAAGGAATTGAACCTTAGGTAGAGGCGGTGTCTTGAATTACTTAAGGATTATGAATGAGCCTGTACTATTGTCCAAGTAAAGCTAATGTTGTTGCTAATTCTCTTAGAAGGTTATCCATGGGAAAATTATCTTATATTAAGAAGGAGAAAAGAGGAGTGGTGAAGGATATTCACCAGCTAGACAACTTTGGGGGTTCACCTTTTAGACTCTGATGATGGGAGAGTTATCGTCCAAGAAGTGGCTAAGTCATCCCTTAGGGCCAAAATTAAGAAGAAGCAGGTTTTGGATATACTTATGAAAATCTAGGATGATGTGGGTCAGCATAAGGTTATGACTTTCATAATTGGGGGAGATATCATTTTGAGATATCAAGGGAGGTTATGTGTTCTTAATGTAGATAGGATGCGGGAGTGGATTTTGACCCAAGCTCATGTGTCCAGGTATATGGTTCATTTGGGATCGACAAAGATGTATCATACTATGAAAGAAATTTATTGATGGAATAATTTGAAGAGAGATGTGGCAAAGTTTGTTGCCAAGTGTATGGTTTGTCAACAAGTCAAAGTTGAACATTTTAGGCCAGGTAACACTTCTCAAGAGATAGATCTACCAATGTTGAAGTGGGAAATGATATATATGAATTTTATTACTGGATTTTGTAGTCACAAAATTAATATGATTCCATTTGGTTCATTGTGTATAGAATGACCAAGTCCACTCACTTTTTTCCTGTAAGGACTAATTACTCAGGAGACGATTATGCAAGGTTATTCATTCAGGAGGTAGTTCGGTTGCATGGAGCCTTGGTGTCTATTATGACAAACCGAGGTACGCAATTTTCTTCTTATTTTTGGCATTCTTTTCAGAAGTATTTGAGTACTCAAGTGAACCTCAGTACTGCTTTCCACCCTCAGACGGATGGACAAGCGGAGCGTAATATTTAGACATTAGAGGATATGCTAAGGGTCTGTGTAATTGACTTTAAAGAAAGTTTTGTTGATCATTTATTACTGATTGAGTTCACATATAACAATAACTATCATTCTAGCATTCAAATGACCCTTTTTGAGGATTTTTATGGTAGGAGGTGTAGGTCTCCTATTGGATAGTTTGAGGTGGGTGAGACTAAGTTGTTTGGACCCGACTTGGTACATTAAGCGATGGAGAAAGTAAAGGTAATTTGAGAAATACTTAATACTTCTTAGAGTCGCCAAAAGTCTTGTGTGTATGTAAGGCAAAGTGTTTGGAGTTTGAAGTCAGCGATTGGATGTTCTTGAAGGTTTCTCTTTTAAAAGGGGTTATGAGATTTGGGAAAAGGGGAAAGCTCAGTCCCCATTACATTGGGCCGTATAAAATTTTGAGGAGAGTTGGAGAGGTTGATTACGAATTGGACTTACCATTGAACTTGGCCTTGGTTCACCCCATTTTTCATGTGTCTATGCTCAAAAAGTATGTGGGCGATCCTTCCTTAGTGGTGGTCATTGAGGATTTAGGTGTTAAAGATTCGTTGTCCTATGAGGAAATTCTAATAGAAATCTTGGATAGACAAGTTTAAAAATTGCGAACTAAAGAAATAGCTTTGGTAAAGATGTTTTGGAGAAACCAAAAGGTTTATGAGGCTACATGGGAATCAGAAGAGGATATGAAAGCTAAATACCCATTCTTGTTTCCAATATTGGGCGAGAGTAAATGAGGTATGAATCTTATTCTTTCTCTTAGGGCATTTAAAATTTTCTATTAAGTTCCTCTATGTCCATTCATATATCATGCTAAGTGTGTCCTAATCTCTTATTCGGGGATGAATGATCCTAACGGGGGATAATGTAACACCCCAGGTGCTACGAGGTCTAAAGCACAAGAAAATGAACATAACTATGTCAACCCCTAGATTTTCAAATAATTTAATTTGGTACCTGCTTAGTGTTTAATGATGATTTTTGAAAGGAATTATGATATGGGTAGCTAACTGGACCCTTAGGAAGATTGTTGGAATTTTTGGATTGCATTTTGGGTCATATCAGGGTCATATAATAGTAACAGTCTATGTTAAGGGCATGCCAGAGTAGGGTGGTACACTCTTACATAAAACTAATGAAGTTCCATAATAAGAGCGTACCATGCTCTTGGTGCTCGGCGATAAGGGCGTGCCACACCCTTGGTCCGATATGATAAGGGTGTGCCACGCCCAAGGGTCCAAAACATAATTTTTTTTTTTGGGTTTGAGATGAGGGATTTTTGGTCCTTTATTCTTTTAAACTACCTTAAACATCTTTTAACCCTTATTTTCCATTAGTAATCTAGGATTAACACCATACTTCCTTCTATCAACACTCAAAAATTTTGGTTCTTCCCAAGAATTCCACTCTCATTACTTTAAATTCAAGTCCTCAAAATTCCTCAATCACATGGGCATGTTGAACACTCCCTACTTAAATTATTATTCTAAAGTGTGCAATATTTTTACTTGTTTTATTGATGTTCTAAAGTTGGGTTTTGGATTTTTCATTACACATATTAAATATTGATTTTTCTTCCTTTTACATGTTATTTCTAACCACTTGTGAAGGGTTTTAATTATTTGAACATAATGATTGAAAGGATGCCTTTCATTACTTGAATCTTGAAGTATTGAATATTATGAATGATTGAAGTTATGACTTTCAAGTCCTTTGAAAAAGCTTTGAATTAAGATGATGAACAGAGATGATACACCATCTTTTGAATTGTTAAAGGTGTTGAGAATTATGACTTGTTTTGAGATTTTTATGCACTTTAATGATGAATATGATTATGATTCTGAATAATGGGGTTAAGGAGTCGTTAATGTTTTATGATAGTATTTTCTTGGCATGATATGACGACTTGTAAGTCTTGGTATGACGATACCAACATGAATATGCCTTAATGAATGACTCCATGATAATGTCACGAGGAAAGTTTTTTAATTGAGCTTTAAAGAGAATTATATACCTTCACCGTGAAGGCGTAAATCCTCATGACCAATGCCCGAAACCTATATTTTCTGACATAGGGGTGTCGTACCTTAACTGGACGACCAGATAGTATCCTTAACATGAGGATAGTCCTTAACATGAGGACAACATGTATGGTGGCTCTAGTTTATTGGTGAATTTTTCCTAACCTCAGTATGTGTGACCAACATGGACTGAGAGTCTGCCGGTTAGGGAGTACCGAACCCTTATAGCCCATGGTTACTAGATGATGGTCAAAGCTACATAGTTCAAGATTAAATTTTAAATGGTAATGTATCATGTCCCTTGCGCCTACGCCGACATCCTATTATCTTGATGGTTATCGAGCATATGTTTTATGAATGATTTTGGAAAATGACATATTTTATCCTTCTCCTTGGGTTGCATGCTAGTACTCGCCGTACTAATCATCCTCGGACTCTACATTATTTCATAATATAGGTTTGGAGGCCTTTACTTGTGACCCGTGCAGTGCTAAATGGTTCGATGTTTTTTTTGAACAACTGGAAAAGTGGTAGACCTTCTATAATCTATAAGGCCTTTCTTCCTTTTAGCCTTTTGGTTTTAGCGCTGGTTTTAGCACTTTTGTTTCTTTCCTTCTAGCATAGTCGGGGTCATGTAACGACTTAGTAGATGTATGGATAGGGGCATATAAACAGTATTGGGTTGTGGTTCTTGGATTTGGATTTGACTTTTAAATTGCCCTTTTGTTACTTATCATACTCTTTCATTTTATGAGTTGACTTCTGGATTTTTTTTTTAATATTACTATGCTTATGATAAAAGTCTATGGGGCCATCTCAGGCCTTGGTTAGCTTGGGATGTCTGTCACGGCCAGAGCCCTTAGTTTGAGTCGTGAAAAACTTCTTTTGGAGAGTCCTATTCTAGATTTTGGACAATCATAATCAATATGGCCATACTTACTTCAATTATAACACTTATTTCATTGCTGTTGTAGTTAACATTTTGCTTTCTTTTTGAGTAATTTGGTTTCCCACTTCTTTAATTTTTGGATCTTCTGTAATTGTCAACAACTGTCCTAGTGATGAGATCAAGTTCATCTCCATCCAAGGTATCATCTTCCTCTTCATCTGTAGCTTTAAAAGCCATAATTTTCTTTTTGTCATTTTGCAATTGATACTTTTACTTTTTATTCAAGTGAGACTTTGATAAGACAATGAGATCTCATCTAATTTCATCATAGGTCATCTTGTTTAAATTCATACTTTTAAGAGACAAAACCTTAGAAAGCAATTAACAAGGTAAGATTCTGAGAATCTTGGTGATCTAATCTGCTGCAAGATAAGTTTTTCCTGCAACTTTGAGTTCTCCAATAAATTTGCCAAATCTAGAAAATATTTCTTCAATGGACTTTCTATCTTTCATCTTGAAAATTTCATAGTCATATGCCAACTAACTTACAAGTGTTTGTTTGACCTACTCTGTTCCTTCATAGGTCACTTTTAATTTATCTTACATTTTCTTAGTAGTTTCACAACATGAGATCTTTTAATATTCTTACCACTAATAGCATTGTATAGAATATTATTGGCCTTTGAGTTAATCTGTAAAATTTCCATTTGTTCATCGTTATAGTCATCCAGAGTTGGAATGTTATCAGCAAATGCTTCACTATTCTCAGGTTTCTTTTAATCTTTGTATTTATGTATTTATTGGTAGATAAGTGAAGATCACTGAGTTTGATCACATTCTATACTTTGACATCATAGGATTTGATGAAGGTTTCCATCCTTATCTTTCAATGAGAAAAATCTTTTCATTGAAGTAAGGAGGTCTGGTTTGAGAGGTTCCTTTTGAGAGTAGAGCTCCAACAACTGTTTGAGCCATGATCTTTTCTCACTTTGGTTTTAAGTAAATAAATATGAGTCATTGCTCTGATACTAATTTAGGGGGGGGGGGGTTGAACTACTCTTTTTCAATTTGATTGTCGACTCGCTTAGATAGATAGTGACAATTGAAGCAGTAATGTAAAGTGCAGAAATAAAGTGCTAAAAAAGAATGACACCAGATATTTTATATTGGTTGGGGCCTCTAATAGGTCTTAATCCAGTCCCCTTGGGCTTCAAGGAATTATACTAGTTATTTTGTTTATCAAATCAAATTACAACAATTGAGTTAAGCTTTTTGGCTATAACTCACACTCTTTTCTTCTTTCTCACTTTTTGATAAAATACTTCACCGACTAATGAGTTTCTCTCCTATCATTTTGAATACACAATAAACCTCAAGAGAATACAATGCTTGAGTAAATTAGAGAAAAGAAATAGGGAAGGTTTATACAAAAGTATGTCTCTTCCTTAGTCTTTATTGCTTAAATAGTTGTGGTTGGAATACTACTAGCCGTTGGAAAAACTAAACAAAAGGCAACCCCAGAGATTTGCTCATTGAAATGGGATTTGAGAACCTATTTTCAAGAATAAGATTGGATCATATTTTTCACGACCTGAGGTTATCTCCTAGTCGTAACACGGTGCTTAGTACCACAAGTTATCCCAAGCTAACCCATGAACTAGCATACTACTTGAGCACCTGATTTAAATTGCATAAAAACTAAATTTACTGAGTGGAAACATAATCGTGACATAATCTGAATAAATATAGTACTGATAAAGTTTACAACATGATAAAACTGAAGAAAGAACTTGAATTACATATCAGGACTCTGACTGACTATCTATGAAACCTTTACTATACTGACTATAGGTAGTTGGGACATGCCTCCAACTAACACTAATCAATACATAAGAATGATAACTATACAATACATGAACTACAACTGACTGGAGTTCCCGAAATAAGAAAACTCATTACCTGCTGGCTGAATGTTGAGAAGTGTCTAACCCTGGTGTATGGACTACATCTGGTAACTACATCATGAAGGAATGTAGCCACAAACATATATGCGATTAGTACTTTGGAATGTATTGGGTATATGGGGAAATGCACTAAATCATGAAAATATTTAAAACATGCTTTAAAACTTAGGACATAAGTTATTTTTCGAACATGCATTTAAAATATGGCTATACGTGAAAACTATAAGTCATAGTGAGATTTATAAATCATGAGCTGCAAATAATTCTATAAGCTAGGAAGCAGTAAAACATGAGTATAGTATGTAAATCTCATGTAAAACTGAACAAACTATAAAACCATACTGAGGATCATGTATGGATACTGAGCATGAAAACCTAAACATGTAGAACTGAGAATGGAAGACCAAAAAAAACATATACTGAAATGATCTGAATAACTGAATAACTAATATCTGAATATCTGAAATAATTTGTAAAACTGACTGAATAAATACTAAAATATGTCTACTTGGTCAAGCAAACCTGAACTGAAATAACTTGAATACTAACTGAAACTGTGGGAGCTGAGTACAACTAGCATACTCTAATCTGAGCTATCAGGGTCCAACCTGTAACCCCAGCTGAAAGGGTGTTGGTACCTTTTCAGGGGTACCAATATGACTGACGATGTGAATGCACAAGGATGATGTCCCAAATTACAAGGGTGTCATGCCTCTACTGATAGGGGACCCCTCATAATCTACGATTGCGTCGTAGGTCTAGAACTTAGGAAGTGATACTAATGACTCACTCCTTACTGATGGGGGAGCCGCTATCCCTACGTTCACTAGGTGCTAAGTGTTACTCCCAACTGAGTGACACTGGTGTTATTATTTTTTTAACATGACATGGTACTGTACTTGTAAGTGCTCAGCATGAACGTGATATTTTGAATATGATAATAAAGCCATGGTATGACTGACATATTACTTGAAAATGGAATCATGTAAAAACACATAGGTATCAGGTGTTCATTACCCTCCAACACTGAACGATCACAAAAATACGATAACAACGCTTAAAACAGTGGTATGAAATCATAGTTCAAAGACCCAAAATATAAGACATTTCAATAAAGAAGTGAGAAACATGAATTTTGAAGATGACAATGTGTAAACGTGAGAGGACAACATATTTACGTGGTTTAATACATAACTTGATGATTTATCATGAAATCACTTGAATACGACATGGGTAATTAAAATTTAAAACATGAAATAACCTAATTTACACGGGACACATGTTGACATGACTTGAATTGAAATTTCGAAGAAGACATAGATTAAATTCATGATTTACATGGATAATTTCACAAAAGAAGATTAAAAATACATACTTGAACAAAAAAGGGATTTTGGGACTCAATTTATGTAAGGAACCTATTGATGAATACCCCTAAATACCTTAATTAGATGACTTCTTAAAGAAACCTTGAAATTGGAATTTGAATTCTTGAATTCTTGGGGAAGAAATATTGAATTTATTGTCCTTGGGAAGAAGGTAAGGTTTTACGTGAGTTAATCTCATGAAAAGTGGGCAAATAATGCCCTTTTGGGGTTTTAATCCATCACTTGGGTGCTTGGGGGCAAGGGGGAATGACTAAAAATCCCTTTGTTCTTGTACTTATGGATGAAGGAAATATATTCTCTTTGATGTGGAGGATAATACATAGCCTAAGGTCCGCATCGCGGAGCTATCATGGACTCTTACTTTTTCTCATGAAAATGCTCATAACTTTTCGCCCGGGTGTCGGATTAAGGAAAAATCGGATGGGTTGGAAAAAGGACTTAATTATCTATAATTTGGTTGTTTTTGATATGAAAATTACACATATTTCAAAATTTATACACATCCAAAGTTTACCCTTGTAGGATCGAATACAAAAATTTGGCCGAATCAAAGGCTCCTAGCTCAACTTTTCGCTAAGTGTTTCCTATGAACATTTTTCACTTCATAAGCACTCTTAACACTAGGATAATGATCATGACACTTATATTCACATGGGAATCATTGGTTTATATCTTATACACGTAGAACAATGGTTCGAATTCTATCCCCAAAGTGCAGGTGTTTCATTATCTCCCCCTTGGAATCATTCATCCTCGAATGATGGGTAAGAACTTATTGAAATATTAGAAGTATGAAATAATATATGTATCTTCACATTAAGTATTCTCTCTCAATGAAACATGTATAGGAATAAAAATAAAAGGGCTTTATAGCATCGCCAAGTACATTATGTAAGCACGAATCATGAGACAACGAGTCTGAGGTCGTACAAGGGGTATTACAATGTCTGGGCTGGAATACTTGGAAAACTGAGATAATTCACTGAACACTTATGAACTTAATCTTGACTAAATATCTAAATTGATGACATGATGCATAGACTAAACTGAATACACAAATTAAATGGACGTGAATGAATTACCTCATGGAATAGCTATACTCATGAAACTTTGGATAGTAAGACTAGATGGAAAGATGGAAAACCATATGATCTTATCTGTTTGATTGCTAAACTAAATTGTTGGATATACAGACTAATCCTACATAAAGTTTATACTTAACTGGAGTGTTTTCTTAACACTTTTGCTAAGAAGTTCTAATAACATTAGGGAGCAAAGAATCTTGGGCATGATCTGAGTAAGATATCTGAATAAGGAATCACAATATGGCTATAACTCTATAATATGGAATATAGGCCTATGAAACATAAGCTAGAATAGGATTACTATGTCTTATGCAATGCAATTTCTAACTTTCAAGCTTAGCCACATTTTGCAAATACTCCCTCGACTATACTATTCCCTTTATATACCATGCTCATTTCATTCAAATTATAATTCACACATGGGCATGGATAACTCCATTTACTAAAGTCTGAGCTAAACTAAATTCTCTCACCATGTTCAACCCTACTCGAAATTACAAAGTGCAACACATAACACCATATTACTAGTCTAAACCATGAATTCGATACCCTATATGTGTTTCACAGCTTTTATCTCAAGCATAATTCTTCTTACCACTTCAACTAATAAATTCAACCTCTTTCCAGGAATTTACTAGCGCACAATGCATCTATCCTCTTATATTCCAACATGACATTCAAGCCTATCATTATAATCATATATAAATTTCTGGTCAACCAACCCACCTAGGAACTTTTACCACATTCTCAAATATCTCTTGTCAACAACAACTCCCATGCACTATCCCCAATAAAACACATGGAATTCTCAAATAACCATGACATATATCTAAAGTTCTGCCTCAATCATCCTTCAACTTTATAGCCATAGATAAAACAAGAATACAATAATCTTTTCATAATACAGAATATTTACTCTCTCCTATCTAAACCATTGTTCATCAATTTTTATCACCACTATCTTTACATAAGGAGAGGTCACTTAAAGGTTAGAACTTGAGGACCTAAAGCATGAAAAAATACTATACATAACTTTGACACTTAACTAAGGCTTGAGGAACAGAGTATCAATGATAGTGGATTCATTAAAGAGATCAAAACTGAGGACATACATGCCATAATCTGAATTTCGCTGATCATTAAGAGTGCACCATGAGTTATGGGAACTGAGCATATTGTAAAACATGAGTACATGAGTCATGATCTGCATGACCTGAGTTTAGAGTTCATAAATTTATGGAATATGATTTGCACTCCTGAGTGAACTGGAACTTCTTATACTAGGAACTAGGAGCGTACATGATTCTATAGAAAGTGCATGAAGATGAGCTATGATCATAGAGCTGACTTGTAAGGCTTGATAGATATCATGATAACTGAAGTACAAAATTTGTACCAAAATAAGAAAGGGTTAGGCATCTTCCTCCCCTAGTGATGTCCTTCAACACACTGGCATCACTGCTAGAATTTGAGAGCCTAACTTGGTTACTTGTTCTATCATCTCCCCCTTAGATTTAAACGATCAATCTAAGTCTATTGACCACTTTAGTAAACTCTAAGGTGAACTGCAATCACTCTACTCTAGAGTTTGAGATATAACAACACACATAAAGAAGAAACTCATCTAGAAAGATTATACCTAAAAGTGTAAAACCCGCATCTAGTACTTCCTTCTAAAGTAGAACTCTAAACTTTCTATAGCCTTAATAGTCATCATTCAATAATTTAAACACTTACTGCTTTGAATTTTCAGGAGTATCACCATACCGTGAGTTAACACCATCTAGAGTTTCAACTCTTCTCTCTATTTGCTCAATCATCCAAGATTCAAACTTAGATTCTAACACTTAACATGGATATTCCCAATCTTTTAATGAACTATACTAACTTCATTCTTGAACACTCCCTTAATATATACTATACTTAACTTTCTTTAGCTTCAGTAATTATCACATATTTATACCTTTCTCGACAATATACTTGCCTCACTAAATACATAATCTACCTCTTTTCTTTCATACTTACTAATATTACATCTCTAAACTTAAATTTTCCCCTAAACCATGAGAATTACCATTACACCAACATACCCCAACATCACAACCTATAACCCATAACTTAGATGGTAAGAACACCATATACTACATAACTAGCCTTATTTGCACTTAGCAACTCAAGGGTACTGTTTAAGCATACATAGTTTAAAAACATAGAAATAATACAATCCCATATCACCTTAGGTACACCTATAGATCATACCCACATCATCATACTAAATTTTGAATCAACAAACTTAAATTCTTGAATGCACTATTTAAAGCCTACTAGTTCACCTTTCATACAACTAGCCCCATAGATACATAATCTACTAAATTCGGAAAATACTATCCTCACTTTACTGCTATTAAACTTTTAGGTTTATGCTTCTAACTATAGGTCATATGCTATCATAGGAATCTGAAAAGGGATCTGAGGGAACATATGTTTTTGATTTAGTGCACGATTTTTCATGATCTTGAATGAAATCTTTCATACTTTGGAACACAAAGGAACTGGTGGGATGATTTTTGTGCCAACAAGGAACCTCATAACTGTCTGCGGAGACTGTCTGAGAAAGCTCTATTGGTAGGAATTTAAGCTTGACTATTTCTGTTACTTTGGAAATAAGGCAGAGTTGGCATGAATGGACCAATGCAAGAATCTGTGTAAGTTTCTGAAAGAAAATCTCTACAATATGATATAAGATATGAAAGATGTGAAACATTTTTTAAATACCCTATAGCCTTTTGAAGAAAAGTACAAATATCTCTGTACCATTCCACAAGACTCTACTAGACATGGCTTCATAGACACCCTAGGACACTTGAACCTTGTGCTCTGATATAAATTTTTTCATGATCCGAGGCTACCCCCTAGTAGTAACACGTTTCTTAGAACCACAAGTGATCCCAAACTAACCCATAAACTGGCATACTTCTTAAGCTACTGATTTAAATTATATACAAACTAAATTTTCTAAGCGGAAACATAATTATGAAATAACCAGAATAAATATAATACTGATAAAGTTTACAACATGATAAAACTAAATAAAGAACTTAAATTGCATATCAGGACTTTAACTGACTATCTATGAAGCCTCTATCATACTGACTATAGGTAGTTGAGACATGCCTCCAACTACCACTAATCAATACATAGGAATGATAAGAATAAAGTATATGAACTATAACTGAGTTCTCAAAATAAAAGAACTTATCACCTGATGGCTGAATGTTGAGAACTATCTGACCCTGGTGTGTGGACTATATCTGGTACCTACATCATGATGGAATGTATCCATAAATGCATATATGTAGTCATTACTTTGGAATGTACTGAGTATATGAGGACATGCACTAAATCATAGAAATATTTAAAACTTGTTTTAAAACTGAGGACATAAGTGTAATTCCCGAGGAGTACACCCTGGACGCCACACGGTGCTTACAGTCTTGAGAGACCATAAGCTAACCTATGAGATGGTACCTGCTGTGAGCACTGAATAACATACTAATAACAAACATGTGCAGAAATAACTAAATATTCCATAAGGTTTCAATACTGAAAACAATACAACAGAAATCCACAAGTCTGAAACATAAGTGAAAATTCTGAAAATTGACTGATAAAACTGACAACTAACTAATTGTCTGAAATGTCCGAAAGCCTCTAAAACTGACTGAATGAGAGTTGATGGGACAGGCCCCAACTAACTACAACTGACAATGGAACTGAAATACTGAAATACCATAATCGGTCCTCAGACTATGAGGACTCACCACTGCTACTTCTGCTGATGCGCTGGGAGGTCTAGGTGCGGTCGCGAACCTGAGCATCCGAACCTCTGATATGGTACATCATAGAGCAAGAAATGAGTATTCAATCAGTACATTAAATGTACTGGTATTCTAGATGGGGTTAGGATGATATACATGGGCTCATGTACATGAATAATAACTGACTGAATTAATAACATGAGATAACTGATACATGGGATGCATGAAAGCTGTAAAATCTGAGAATGCATGAACAAACATATAACATGATACTGGAATAGTCTGTAAACTAAAATGCAGAAATATGAATACTGATTTAACTGATAAAATGTATGCTATGATCAAGAAAACCTGAACTGACATCCGAACTGAGTCTGGACTGAAACAGTGGGGGCAATCATCTAACCAAAATGCCCCAATATGAGCTAATTGGGGTCCAACCTGTGACCCAAGTTGGAAGGGTGTCATTATCATGCCACGGGTACTAACACTGGATGTGTGGGTCCATTAAAGTGAATTCCCGAAGGACTAAAGAGTCATCCTCTACTAGCAGGTGCTCCAGTGAGATATATGTCAAACCTCAACTAGTAGGTTAACATCTCAACCTACGCTAGATATATAGTTCTAGAACACAAGGACTTCTACTAAAGGTCACATCCTTAACTGGCAGGTGAGCCCCCATCCCTGGGTTCGCTCGGTGCTAAATCCTACTCCCAACTGAACTAACTTTGATTACTAGACTGAACTGAGCTTATTGATATGATAACTGACTGAACCAATAATACTCTAATATATCCAAAACTATTCTGAAAATTCGGAGACTAAGTAAACAACTAAGTTTTTGGGTATTCACAACCCCCAGGACTCGATAACATTACCAGTAGAAACATACTAAAGCTTCAAAAGCTTGATAAGTAGTCATTGTTCAAAATTCATCTCGTAGGCATTTCATTAAACACATGGGGGTCATAAAGTTAAAGCACGAGAATAGTTAAATCATGAAATAATAACATAATTTCAATAGAAAATCATGGGTTAAGGATTTAACATGCAGATATCATCCTTCAAATGGGTTAAATTCTAATTCCAACAAATACATATGTAAACATGATACAAAAATCAAAATTTCATGGAAGTTCATGGATGAAATTCATGAAAACATGTAAAGGTCACAATTTTAAACTTTAAAATGTATTCTTGGACTCCATGGGTGAAAAGGACCCATGTATAAACATCTAACATACCTTAACTGATAAATTTTTATAAGTTCTTGGTGATTTCTTAAATTTAGAACTTGGATTTGAAGAAGCTAGGGTTTTCTTCTTGAGAGAGTTTGTGAAAAGATGAGTGATTTTGCCCTTTTGGGACCTTAATCTCGTGTTATGGGTGATGCAAAGTAAGGAGAAAATAACTCAAATACCCCTGCATACCCGAAATTAATTAAAATGAATATGGACAGTGATGCAGTAAGTGATGCATCATGTCGCTCAGTCGACATGTTAGGCGATGTGCTGCCCCACCAATGCGATAAGTGGTGCACCGCGGCCATATCGCGCTAACTCACTGGTTTAAACCTCTTCCAAAAAATCTAAAACTTACCCAAGACATGGTATTGACCACCTCGATCATGAATTAATTTAAAAATTGATGTTCTAAGGACAAAAAGGTCAGAATTAAAATCATCAAAGTTTAAGAGGCATTAGAAATGACTAAGTCTTAACACTTAGTGAAATTTCTAAGTCTTGGACCTCTTTAGCATGCAACAGTGAGCTGAGATGAGCTAGGATCTTACGGGGTCTTACAATATCTCCCTCCTGGGAATATTCATCCTTGAATATGACTGGTTAAGTTGAGAATTATGGAGGTACTAAGATTACATGCTGAATATGCACAACTGAAACATGATTACATGACTGAGTCAGAACATGGTGACTGACTGAACTGATTTGTGAACACTTGAAATGACATGAATATGATCATATGACTAGGATTGAGAATGGAAAAGAGATAATGTAAGGTAAAACTGTTACCTTGAACTGAATCTGAGTTTGCGAAGAAAAAGTGAGGGAGCTTAGTTCACATATCTACTTCTGCTTCCCAAGTGGCTGTAATACCCCGAGAATCCCAACCGATATTAAAACCATGATTCAATATCATGAGAAATAAATTATAGTGGTTTGATAGTTTTATGATAAAGTTTGATGTATATTAAGGCCTCAAATACGTCCTAGCTATTAGACAAATCAAAACATCCCTTACCGATTGAACTCTTGAGAAGGATATTGTCATAGTCAACTTCAAGTGAGAATATCTTTTGTTATACTTCAATTTTTTGAGCTCATGACTCACTAACATGTAGATAATTGAATTGATTTCCAACAATACCAATTTTTTAAAAATCTGGTATCGGAGTAAAATGTTATGGCCATTTTATTGAGAGTTATCCGAGCTGTCCAGGAGCGACGGGCAAGCTGACGAGACATCAAATTAGCGATGGACCATCGCTATGGACATCGTAACTGAGGTAGTAAGGATTTTTTCTGGCCTAAAACTGATGGTTAGAGTGACGGTCAGTCACTAGAGTGACGGTCCATCACCCAGACCGTCAACATTGTTCGAAACAACGCTGATACAAAGTTTTAAACGACTTTTTAGATCTTTTTCCATCCTTTTTAACCCTAAATTACATCAAATCAAAGCACATAACTTCTAATTCTTCTATAACATCAAAATTAGGGTTTATTTCAAGATCAAAACCCAAGAATAAGATTCAAACCCTTCTTCAAGAAAACTTAAGAATCAAAACGTCACCATTCAAGAACCTTCAAGAAAAGTTAACCTCCTTCAAGATTCAAGCTTTTAAGGTATGTAAAGTGTTGATTCATGGGTTTCTTTCACCCATGAATCTCAAGAATCCCATTTTAAACTGATGAATTATGATTTTCATGTAGTGGGTTGATTTTAATTATCTTGATGTGGTTGTATTAATCCCAAGTTGGAGTCTTTATGTACTTTTCATGAAATTATGCTAGTATGTAGGTTGGAAACTCTTAAATGGAGTTGATTAAAGTAACCATGATTTATGAACTAGTGTATATGCCTAAGCCTAAGGTTATTCATGCAATGTGTTTGATAAAATGCCCAAGAGAACAAGATTCATGCTTTAGGACTCAATTATGACCAAATTGATGAACCCATGCTGTACCTTTATGTTCAAAATGACTTCCATGTTATTGTGATGCATTCAAATTATTTGATGGATTGTTCCTAATATTAGCCTATAAAATTATGACATGTTTATATGCATTCCCATTCATGTACCAAACCATGATAATTAAGTGCCTCATGAAAATCCACAATGATTGTACTATGAATTGTTGACTATGGTCATGTGTCAAGAAGTGTCATGTCTTATCATTTTCATGCTATCGAGTCCTGGGGTACTTTTACTTGAAAATTTAGTTGTGTGCCTAGAGCCAGTGTCAGTTTTCAAGATACTCTCAGTCAAGCCATGTTTAGTAGAATTCAGTCAGTCTCATGACTCAGGAAAACTCAGTAATCTCAGTAATCTCAGTAATCTCAGTTGGTTATCAGATCTCTGTAATATTCCATCAGTCAATGGAACTCAGTGAACTCAGTCTAGTCTTTTCAGTTAATCATGTTCAGTGTCTATTCAGATGGGAGTAGGATTCAGCACCGAGTGAGCCCAAGGATGGGAACTCACCTGTTATTAGAGGGTGTGATTCTTAGAAGCAATCCTTGCGCTCCAGAACTACGTAGCCAGCGTAGGTTTAGACATCAAACCTACTAGTTAAGAGTAGATAAGGTGGCTTAACCTGTTAAATGAGGGTCCCACCGTTATTCTTAGAGTACCTGTTAGATGAGGGATTACTCACAACTTGTCCTTACCAGTGGCGCGGTATTGAAACCCTTCCAATTAGGGTTACAGATTGGACCCAAACTCAATTTTATTATCTTATTTGGGGCATGTCGGTTAGATGTCTACTTCCCACAGTTACAGTCTCAGTCTCAGTCTCAGTAATAGAACTTAGATAGTTCTATAGAATTCAGGACTGTCAGATACAGTCACCTAGTTCAGTACGGAACTCAGCTAGTTCCATCAGAAATAAAACTGTCAAACACAGTCATTCATATAATAGTATATCAGTTATACGAAACTTATGTTATCGGTATTCAGATTCAGTGATGTAATGATCTCAGTCACAGTTCACGTATTTATGCATGTATTCTCACGTTCATGTTATTCAGTCTGTTAGTATTGTTCATTCATATAAACCCCTTACATTCAGCCTACCTCACTTGCACACCAGTACATTCAATCGTACTGACGCAATTATGCTATGGTGTTTTATGCCATAGGTTCAAAAGCACAAGCTCCAGAGCATTCTTAGTAGATCAGCCGTTCAGCAGACAGACTAGCAGTGAGTCCTCATTATTCGAGGATTTTATTATTTGACTATTTCATTCTTTCAGTACTTAGTTTATTTTAGCAGTTGGAGTTAGTTGGGGATATGTCCCATCAAATTCTTATTCAGACAGTTTAGAGGCTTTCAGACTAGCATGTTCAGACAGTTTTTTCAGTTGTTTTAGTATTGATATACCATATCTCCAGATGTTATGTTTTATCAGATTTTTAAACCTTATGGCCTTTCAGCCTTTTTCCATATTTATACAGTATGTTATGTAGTGCTCAGTTACAGATATCAGTCATGGGTTAGATTGTGGTCCTTCGGGGTCATAAGCACCATGTGGCATTCTGAGTACCAGATTTGGGGCGATACAGTGGCTCCCTTAATGGACTGATTCCACCAAAGAACTTTGACCAAGGAAACTTTTTTCTCATTAGTCTACAAATCTGGCGATCTATGATTTCGATTGGGACTTCTTTGTAAGAAAGGTTAACCTAAACATCTAAGATTTCTAAAGGAACAATGACAACTGGATCACCAATACATTTTTCAACAAAGAAATATGAAACACTTGGTGCACTGATGTTAAATCTGTAAGAAACTCAAGCTCGTATGCTACTTTTCCTAAGCGGCTTAAGATCCTATAAGGGCCAGCGTATAGGGGATTAAACTTCACCTTCTTGCCAATTCTCTTCACTCCCTTTATGGGAGAGATTTTCAGATAAACCAAGTGTCCAACTGCAAACTTGTGATCACTCCTAGCATATCCGCATAGGATTTCTGACGGCTTTGGGCTGTCTTAAGCCTTTCTCTGATTACCTAAACTTTCTCCAATGCATCAAATACTAAATCTAGACCTATCAACGTAGTCTCACCTACCTCAAAACAACTAATAGAATATCTACATCTCCTCCCATACAGAACCTCAAATAAAGCCATCTAAATACTGGAATAATAACTGTTATTGTAGGAAAACTTAATCAATGGCAAGTGATCACCCCAATTGCCCTTAAAGTCGATAGCACAGGATCTCAACATGTCCTCTAGGGTCTAAATGGTCCTCTCTGCCTGACCATCTGTCTGAGGATGAAAGGCTGTACTGAGATGAACTTGAGTAATAAGATCTTTCTAAAAATCTTTCTAAAAGTGAGAGGTAAACTGAGTACCTCTATCTGAAATGATGGACAACATGACTCCATAAAACCTAACCCACTCTATAATATAGAGCTCGGCATAATCCTTGGCTGAATAAGAAGTATGGACTGGCAAGAAACGGGCTGATTTGGTCATTCTATCTACAATAACCCAAATCGAATCATGCTGATGACGTGAACAAGGCAACCCTATCGCAAAGTCTATGTTCACCTCTTCCTATTTCCAAGTGGGGATGCTGAACTCCTGTATAGTGCCACTAGGTCTTTGGTGCTCAACCTTAACCTACTGATAATTAGCACACTTAGCTACAAACTTTGCTATATCCCTTTTCATGCCACTCCACCAATAAATTTCTTGCAAATCACGATACATCTTAGTGGCTCCTGGGTGAATAGAGTAACGCGTACCATGCGCTTCTGAGAGAATTTTCTATCTTAAACCATCTACACATGACACACACAGTCTATCCTGGCAATGCAACATGCTATCTCCTCCTTGGGAGAAAACCTTTACTTTCTGATCTCTGACTGACTCTTTCAACTTCACTAGACTGGGGTCCCTATCTTGCTTTACTTTTACTTCGGAAACCAAAGAAGATTCCAAACTATTCTGAACCCAAAAAGTATCCTCAGCTGAGTCAACCAAATGAACGTCTAACCTAGCCAACTGATGAACCTCCTGAACCAACTTCTTCTTATCATTCTCAACATAAGCCACACTACCCATAGACAATCTACTAAGGGCATCTGCCACTACATTGGCCTTGCTCGGATGATACAAAACACTTATATCATAGTCCTTCAATAATTCTAACCACCTTAACTGATAGAGATTTAACTCTCCCAGTGAAAACAAATATTGTAAAATTTTATGGTCCATGAACACATCAACATTCACCCTATATAGACAATGCCTCCAAATTTTTAAGGCAAACACAACAGCTGCTACCTCAAGATCATGGGTAGGATAATTCTTCTCATGAGGTTTAAGCTGTCTAGAGGTATAGACTATGACCTTACCTCTCTGCTTCAAAACACAACCCAAATGAACTTTGGAAGCATCACAGTAAACAACAAACCCATTTGTACCATCTGGCAAGGTTAAAACTAAGGTTGAGGTGAGTCGAGTCTTCAACTCCTGAAAACTCTTCTCACAAGAATTTGACCATTAAAACTTGACTTTCTTCTAAGTCAATATGGACATAGGGGATGCAATAGATGAAAATTTTTCAACAAACCATCGATAAAAGCTAGCCAAACCTAAGAAGCTCCTGATATCTGATGGAAAAATGGATCAGGGCTAGTTTCTCACTGCTTTGGTCTTTTGAGGGTCAAATCTAATGCCATCATTTAAAATACTATGGCCAAGGAAAGCTACTGAACTTAGCCAAAAATTTTACTTACTGAATTTGGCAAACAACTGATGGGCTCTAAGAGTCTGCAATACTATTCTAAGTTGGTTAGCATGATCATTTTCATTACGGGAATAGACAAGGATGTCATCTATGAAGACTATGACGAACATGTCCAAGTACTGCTTGAACACTCTGTTTATCAAGTCCATGAAAGCTGCTGAGGCATTTGTTAGACCAAAGGACATGACTAGAAATTCAAAGTGACCATACCAAGTTATGAAAGCTATTTTCGGAATGTCATATTCTCTGACTCTGAGCTGATGATAGCCAAATCTGCGGTCTATCGTAAAGAGATAAATTGCACCCTGAAGTTGATCGAACAAGTCATTAATACTAGGGAGTGGATACTTATTCTTGATTGTGACTTTGTTCAACTAACGGTAATCGATGCATATTCTAAGAGAACTATCTTTCTTATGCACGAAAAGGACTGGAGCGCCCTATGGTGAAACACTGGGCATGATGAATCTCTTATCTAAGAGTTCTTTCAACTATTATTTTAACTCCCTAAGCTCCATAGGAGCCATTCTATCAGGCAGAATAGAGATAGGCTGGGTATCTGGAAGAAGGTCTATTCCAAAGTCAATTTCCCTTTCGGAAGGAACTCCGAGAAGATCTTCGGGAAACAAATCTGGAAATTCCCTCACTACAGAAATTGATTCATGATTGTGAATCTCTAAAATAAATTCTTTAACTCGAACAAGGTGGTAGACATACCCATTGGATATCATTTTCTCGCTCTAAGGTACGAAATAAGATGACCCTTAAGTGCTGAAGTACTACCCTTCCCATTTAAGGACGGGTTCATTTGGAAACTAAAAATGAACAACTCTATTTCTACAATCAACTGAAGCATAACATAAGTGGAGCCAATCCATGCTGAGAATTTCATCAAAATAAGTCTTTTCTAACTCCACAAGATCAACTGAGGTGACTTACTGGGATATTGTGACCAAAAAGTTCTTGTATACCTACCTGGCTACAATAGAGACACCTACTAGGGTGGACATTAAGAAGGGTTCTGCTAAAGTCTCAGGACTGACACCAAAATTAATAGCTATGTAGGGAGTTACAAAAGAAAGAGAAGCTCTAAGATCTAACAAAGCTTAAAAATGTAAATAAAAAACCTATACGTACCAGTAACCATATCTGGAGAGCTTTCCTGATCATGTTGGGACTGAAGTTCATACAATATATTTGGACGCTGACCACTGGTTGCACTGGAAGCGACACCCTACTAAGTCAGGCGACCGGATGAAACTGGGGGATGAATAGACTAACCCTGTTGACCACTATTTGGGTAATCCCTAACTCTATGGCCTTGCTTTCCATACCCAAAGAATACATCACTTCCATCTCTACACACACCCTGATGGTTTCTACCATATTTCTAGCAAAGGGGATTTGTACGACCACTGTTCACACTGTCCTAGGACTTAAAGCCTGGTGCCCTATCCTGATTATCACTTCTGAACTTCGGCACTGGTGCACTAGATGAAGAAAGATCTACGGCTGAAGATTTCTGATGGGATTGAGGACGATTACCACCCTCTGACCTCGACTGAGAAAAACTAAAGCTACCTATTCTGGCTCTCTTATTCTCCCTCTCTCTTTTCTTAAATTTTTGCTCCTCAATTTATTGAGCATGGACCATTAACCTAGACAAGTCCATCTCCTTAATCAACATCGCGGTCTTACACTTCTTGACCATGATATCAGCTACCCCAGAAACAAACTTACTTATCCTAGACCTGTCATCAGACACCATATTATGAGCATACCTGGCTAACTGAGTAAACTTAAGAGAATACTCTGTCACACTCATGTTTCCCTGATTCAAATTTATAAACTCCCGCACCTTAGATTCCCTTAACTCCAAGGGAAAGAACCTATCTAAAAAGGCTGTAGAAAACTCCCCTCATTCAACATACCCTTCATCTGTGCCTCTATCTCTCTTCCACTACTTATACCAAGCATGAGCAATATCTTACAATTGGTAAGTAATTAATTCTGCACTCTCACTAGAAGTCACAACCATAATGTTAGTTACCTTCTAAACCATGTCAAGGAACTCCTGCTGATCCTCATCAGACTTAAACCCCGTAAATAGAGGAGGGTTCATTCGAGTGAAGTCCTGAATCCTAGCTACGATAGTATTAGCCACTAGAAAGACTGGGACAGTAGCCAGCTAATTATTCTAAGCTACTACTGAGTGAGATAAAGTAGTGAATACAATTCTAAATTTGGCATAAGAGACATGATCATTCAGGGGATTTTCCTGAACAGGCGGAGGTGCAGGATGATTTCCATTTCTCCTTCTGTTATTCTTTCTGGGAGGTATGTTCTACAAATGTAAAGATGATTGAATTATAAAGAGAGTTAAAAGTAATCTCATGCTTATTTGCACGCCATGAATACTGAAAGAAGGGGAACTTTTCCTAAAACATCTTGTAGCCTCTTGTCTATAAGTATGGCGTGCTTCACACCCATGTACAAGACTCTACTCAATATGTATTTCAGACTCCCTAGGAAACTTTGAAACCTTAGCTCTGATACCAAGTTTGTAACACCTCGGGAATACACCCTAGATGCCACATGGTGCTTACAGTCCCGAGAGACCACAAGCTAACCTATGAGCTGGTACATGCTGTGAGAAGTGAATAATATATTGATAGTGAACATGTGAGGAAATAACTAAATATGCCATAAGGTTTCAATACTGAAAACAATACAACTAAAATCCACAAGTCTGAGACATAAGCAAAAATGCTAAAAACTGACTGATAAAACTGACAACTAACTAATTTTTTGAAATATTTGAAAGTCTCTAAAACTGACTGAATGAGTGTTGATGGGACAGGCCCTAACCAACTCCAACTGAATACGAAACTTAACTACTAAAATACCATAATCGGTCCTCGAACTATGAGGACTCACCACTGCTACTGCTACTGATATGCTGGGAGGTCTAGGTGCGGTCGGGAACCTGAGCATATGAACTTATGATATGATACATCATAGCATAAGAAATTAGTATGCAGTCAGTACTTTGAATGTAATAGAAAGCTAGATGGGGTTAGGCTGATATGTATGGGATTATGTGCATGAATAATAACTGACTGAATGAATATCATGAGATAACAAATACATGGGATGCATGAAAGCTGTAAAATCTGAGGATGCATGACCAAGCATATAACATGAAACTAGAATAGTCTGTAAACTGTAATGCTGAAATCTGAATACTAATTTAATTGATAAACTGTACGCTATGATCAAGCAAACCTGAACTGGCTTCTGAATTGAGGCTAGACTAAAACTGTGGGAGCTATCATCTAATTAACATACCCCAATATGAGTTAATTGGGGTCCAACCTGTGACCCCAGTTAGAAGGGTGTCAATACCATTCCATGGGTACTAACACTGGCTGTATGGATTTACTAAAGTGAAGTCCAGAAGGACTAAAGAGTTACTCTCTACTGGCAGGTGATCCAGTGATATATATGTCAACCCTCAATTGGCAGGTTAACATCTCAACCTATGCTGGCTTCATAGTTCTGGAATGCAGGGACTGCTACTATAGGTCACACCCTCAACTGGCAGGTAAGCCCCCATCCCTGGGTTTTCTCAGTGCTAAATCCTACTCCTAACTGGACTGACTCTAATTACTGGACTGAACTAAGCTTACTGATATGATAACTGACTGAACTGATAATACTCTAATATATCTGAAATTATTCTAAAAATACTGAGACTAAGTAAACAACTAAGTTTTTAGGTATTCATATCCCTCAGGACTCGCTAACATTACCAGTAGAAACCTACTAAAGCTTCAAAAGCATGATAAGTAGTCATTGTTTAAAACTCACCTCTTAGGCATTTCATCAAACACATGGGGGTCATAAAGTTAAAGCATGGGAGTAGTTAAATATTTCATAATAACATAATTTTAATATAAAATCATGGGTTAAGGATTTAACATGCATATATCATCCTTCAAATGGGTCAAAGGCTAATTCCAACAAAAACACATGTAAACATGATATAAAAATCAAAATTTCATGGATAAAATTCATGAAAACATGTAAATGTCATGATTTTAAACTTTAAAATGGATTCTTGGACTCGATGGGTGAAAAGGACCCATGAATGAACATATAACATACCTTAACTGATGAATATTTGTGAGTTCTTGGTGATTTCTTGAATCTTGAACTTGGATTTGAAGAAGCTAGGGTTTTGTTCTTGAGAGAGTTTGTGAAAAGATGAGTGATTTTGTCCTTTTGGGACCTTAATCTCGTGTTATGGGTGAGGCAAAGTAAGGGTAAAATGACTCAAATGCCCCCCATATATCTAAAATTAATTAAACTGAATGTGGCTAGTGACACGGGAAGTGATGCATCGTGTTGCTCAATCAACACATTAGGCGACACACTGTGTTGTACCCCACCAATATGATAAGCGGCACGCCACGTCCATATCGAGCTAACTCACTGGTTTGAACATCCAAACAAGAATCAAACCTCATTTGAAAAATCCAAAACTTACCTAAGATATGCTATCGACCACCCCGATCATGAATTAATTGAAAAATTGATGTTCTAAGGCTGGGAAAGTAAGAATTAAAATCATCAAAGTTTAAGAGGCTTTGAAAATGACTAAGTCTTAAAACTTAGTCAAATTTTCTAAGTCTTGGACCTTTTTAGCATGCAAGAGTGAGTTGAAATGAGCTAGTATCTTATGGGGTCTTACAATAATTTATTTACTGAACATGCATTTAAAATATGGCTATACGTGAAAACTATAAGTCATAGTGGATTTATAAATCATGAGCTACAAATAATTCTGTAAGCTGGGAAGTGGTAAAACATGAATATTCAATACAAATCTCATGTAAAGTTGAATAGACTGTAAAACTATACTGAGGATCATGTATGGATATTGAGCATGAAAACCTGAACATGTAAATATGAGAATGCAAGACCAAGTAAAGCATGTACTGAAGTAATCTGAATAATTGAATAACAAATATCTGAATAACTGAAATAATCTGTAAAACTACTAAATAAATATTGAAATATGTCTAATTGGTCAAGCTAACCTGAAACTAAGATAACATGAATACTGACTGAAACTATAGAAGCTGACTACAATCGACATGCCCCAACCTGAGCTATCAGGGTCCAACCTGTAACCCCAGTTGAAAGGGTGCTGGTACCTTGCCAGGGTTACCAATACATAACTGACGATGTTGATCCACAAGGATGATGTCCCAAAGGATGAGGGTGTCATAACTCTACTAACAAGGGACCCATCATAATCTATGGTGGCACCGTAGGTCTGGAAATTAGGGACTATTACTAACGACTCATGCCTAATTGACGGGGGAGCCTCCATCCCTGTGTTCACTCGGTGCTAAGTTACTCTCAACTGAAGGACACTGGTGTTATAATTTGTTTAACATGACATGGTACTGTACTTGTAAGTTCTCAATATGAACATGATATTCTAAATATGATAATAAAGCCATGGTCTGACAGACTGATTACTTGAAAATGAAATCATGTAAAACATATAGGTATTGCATGTTCATAATCCTCCAGAACAGAATATTCACAAAAATACGATAAAAATGCTTAAAAACAGTGGTTTGAAATCATATTTCAAAGACCCAAACCATAAGACATTTCAATAAATAAGTGAGAAACATGAATTTGAACATGGGAATGTTTTAAAATTGAGAGGACAACATATTTACATGGTTTAATACATAACTTGATGATTTAGCATGAAATCACTTGAATATGACATGGATAGTTGAAATTTTACATGGAAAAACATGTTGACATGGCTTGAATTCAAATTTCAAAGAAGACATGGATTAAATTCATGATTTATATGGATGATTTCACAAAAAAAGATTAAAAATCCATACTTGAACAAAAAGGGAATTTTGGGACTCAATGGGTGGAAGGAACCCATTGATGAATACCCTACATACCTTAATTAGATGAATTCTTGAAAAAAATCTTGAAATTGGAATTTGAATTCTTAGGAAATAAATCTTGAATTTCTTGTTCTTGGAAAGAGAGGAAGGGTTTACGTGAGTTAATCTCATGAAAAGTAGGCAAATAATGCCTTTCAGGGGTTTTAATCCATCACTTGGGTGCTTGTGGGCAAGGGAAAATGACAAAAATTCCATTTGGTTTTGTACTTATGGATATAGGAAACATATCCTCCACGACGCAGAGGATAACGCGGAGCCTAAGGTCTGCATCGTGGAGTTATCACTACCCTTACTATTTCTCACAAAAATGCTCATAACTTTTTGCCCGGGTGTCAGATTAAGGCAAAATTGGATGTGTTGGAAAGCAAACTCAATTATATATAATTTTATGGACCATGAGCTAAAAAATTACATAACTTTTAAAAGTTATACATGTTCAAAGTTGACACTTGTAGGATCAAATACCAAAATTTGGCCGAATCAAAGACTCTTACCTCAACTTTTCTCTAAGTGTTTCCTATGAATATTTTTCACTTCATAAGAACTCTTAACACTAGGATAATGATAATGAAAACTTATATTCACATGGGAATCATTATTTTAGAGCTTATACATGTAGGAACGATGGTTCGAATTCTAGCCCAAAATTGTGGGAAGTTACAATATTAATGATCCTTAACTATCCAAAATCCCCTTTTTATCAGGATATGCAACTTAATTAAAGGGGGGGTGAAAGATTTAGTAATCATTTTTTTTATAGAAAATGTTTTCATTAATTCTTGAAGGAGGATACCTTTCTTTTACTTTTTAACATAATCGGGATATATTTTCATTTTTGCTCTTTATCCAATAATCCTTGATTATTTATTTTACTATAGTCCTATAAAGAAGTCATTCATTAAAACTAAATATCATTATTTTACTCTTTCAATGCAAATCTGTAACAACTCGAGATTACCCCTAGTCGTCACACGGTGCTTGCGACCCCGAAGGACTACAAGCTAACCCATGAATGATATCTTCTATGAGAACTAAACAATAATACTAAAATAATTATGGAATAAAAGGTTGAAATTCCATAAGGTTCAAAACATCTAAAATACTGATAATGAATAATAAAATCTGAATTTGAAATACTGTCTGAATCTAGTTTGAAAAGCCTCTAATTGAATCTGTCTGAAAGTGGAGTTGATGGGACAATCCCCCAACTAACTCCATCTACTAAAATACTACAAAGCTGAGGTACTAAAATAAAAGCATATCCTCGATAGATGAGGACTCACTTCTAAATCTGCTACTGCTGGTTGAATCTATCTAAGCACGGTTAGAAACCTGAGTGTCCGAACCTATGATATGAAACATCATAGCGTAAGAAATGGGTATGCAATCAGTACATGGGAATGTACTGGTATGTTTAATGAGGTAAGGCTATATACATGAACAATAACTAACTAAATGATATACAAGAGCTGGATTAGCATACATGGAGGATCTGTAATTACTGAATATATCGTGCATAGTGTAACTGAGTCTGCTAGAACTGAATCTGAGAATTAAATATATTGATAATCTAAGATCACTGATAATCTAAATTACTAATAATCTGAATTACTGATAACTGAGTGACTGTATCTAACAGTCCTAATTCTATAGAACTAAACTAAGTTCTATTCTGAAGATTGAGTCTGAAACTGAGAGAGGTAATTATTTAACCAACATGCCCCAATCTGAACTAATAGGAGTGCAATCTGTAACCCCAATTGGAAGGGTGCCAGTACCGTGATATGGGTAAAGACAAGATGAAGAGTAACCCTCAACTGGTAGGTTCCCTAAACGAGAATGGCGGTACCCTTTACTGGCAGGTAGAGAACCTCATCAACCCTCAACTGGAAGGTTTGATGTCTCAACCTATGCTGGCTCGTAGTTCTAGAACGCAAGGATTGCTTCTAAGGATCACACCCTCTGCTGGCTGGTGAGCCCACATCCTTGGGTTCACTCGGTGCTGAATCCTACTCCTAACTGAAAGACACTGAACTATTATACTGAGCTGAACTGGACTGATACTAAGATTACTGAGTTTTCCTAAGTTCTGTAACTGACTAAATTCTACTGAGTTCTGTAATGGACTGAGAATACTACTTATCGTGACATAACTAATAAAATTCTATAACTGTAACTGTCTCTAGGTAAACAACTAAATTAGCGAGTATTAAATACCTCCAGGACTTGATAGCAGGAAAAGTAAAGCAAAGCATCATCTTGAATAACATAACAATGTTCACCAGGGCATAATTCATTCACAGAGATATTTCATCAAACACTTGTAATGCATTAACTTGTACATAGATGGGGAATGCATGTTGGCATGCTATAATGGCATTAATTCATTCTCATAGATAATTTATCAAATACATAAGAAGCATTCTTGGTTCATTAAATCATAAACACTTAGTATTAACATAGTTACAACAATCAACTTGCAAATTGAAGGGTTTATCATGAATATATGTAATTCAACACATACTAGAATCAATTCTTGGAACTTATAATCTAAATCATGGATTAAAACTCAACAACACCATGAACATGAATTCAATCTAATTCAAACATAGATATCATAAATCATGAATCTTGTATTTTGAAAAAGGATTCTTGGGCTTATGGTAGGTAAGGATCCATGAATAAATATCTAACATACCTTAATTCATGAGATTCTTGGAGTTGTTGGAAAGATTCTTGGGATTGACCTTGATTCTTGAGAGCTAGGGTTTGTTTTCTTGAGAGAGAACTATCTTTTGATTTTGGAAACAATGAAGGGGTTTTCACGTTTTTAGGGCTTAAATCCCATATCTGGGCGGAATAAAAATCATAGGAAAGACTGTTTTAACCCTAGGTGCAACTTTAATTTTTAATGAAATTTTCCCGATCTGGACCCCTGGAGCGATGCGCCACTATCATACTAGACCATTGGAAAATGACGACTGGGAAATTGCATGGTGGCGTGACGCGGTGGTATCGCATTGCCACTTTGTTTGTGAACTGAGAGTGCACCGCGATGCGGTGGAATCGCGTTGGTACACTTAATATTGGCAATTGTGAACTGGGTCTATGGCGCGATGCTCTAATATCGTGGAGCAACATTAAAAATTGACAACTGCTATTTTGACATACTCCGCGATGCGCTACTGGCCTGAATGACGATGTTTAACGACTGAAACTTAAAATCGCCATGACTTCTTACTCGATTGTCAGATTTAGGTGAATTTTATGTCGTTGGAAAGCTAATTGAATTTTCTATGCAATAACATGATCTAATATAAAAATTACTGAGTATTCCAAAATTTTTACATAGGATAACCCATGTACTAAGGGTTAATCTAGGCTAGGAAAATACAGTGTATTACAATATCTTCCCCCTAGGAACATTCATTCTTGAATGTGGCTAGTTAAGCTGAGAGAGTGCGGACAGATTGAGTTTACGTACTGAACTAGACATGCACAACTAAAGCATGATTATGTGACTTGTTAGATAGACTGAACTTACGTACTGAACATGCATATCCGGTGTATGATTATATGGCTAAAAATGATTTATGAAATGCATAACTGACATGAGAATGATATGAGATAGTAACCAGTACCAAGTTTTTAATGGTACTGAATATGGGACTGAGTAGGTTTAAGAAAGACTGTGAGAATATAAGAGACACCATCTAACTGAAGAACGACTGAATGACTTCGACACACTACTGAGGCTTGAGGAACACATGGCATAAACTGAACTTCATGGACCATTTAGAGTGTAACATGAGTCATGAGAACTGAGCATACTGGGAAACATGAATATGTGTGTCATGAACTGCATGACCTGAGTTTAGAATTTCTGAACTTATGGAACCTGATTCATACTACAGAGTGAACTAGAACTCCTTAGACTAGAAATTGTAAGCATGCATGGTTTTCAATAATGTGCACGAATATGATCTATGGTCATAGAGCTGACATGTAAGGCATGAGTGCTGACATTACTACTAAAATGTGAAAGCTTGACTTGGTTACTTGTTCTACCATCTCCCCCTTAGCTTAAATCCATTATTCTAAATCTGTGAATAACTTAATAAACTCTAAATCGAACTAAAACCACTTTTCTCTAGAGTCTGAGATACAATAATACCCATAAACACTAAACTCATCCTGAAGGACTACTCTTGATAATGTAAGGTCCACTTCTAGTACTTTCTTTTGATACAAAATTCTTAGCTTTCTATAGCCCCAACAATCATCATATAGCAACATCAACACCGACAAATCTTATAATTCTTTCTCTTCTTTCTACTAGCTCAATCTTCAAAGATTTGAACTTAGATTCTAACACATAATATGGATATCTACAAATCTTTAATAACTATACTACTTTCATCATAGCCCTCAAATATCACATCCACAACATATATTTCAAATCAACAAACTTAAGTTCTTGCATACACTGCTTAAAGCCTCCTAATTCACCTTTCATACAACTAGCCCAATGAAATATAATCTACTCAAATTCTGATAGCACTATCCCTATTTTACTGCTACTAATCCTCTGTGTCCTTGCTTTTAACTCTAGGTCATATGCTATTATAGGATTTTGAGGAGGGATCTAAACGAACACCTGAGTTTGGATATATGTATGATTTTTCATGAATCATGAATGAAATCTTTCTTACTCATAAGGGCGTTGATAGGATAATTTCAAGACTGTATAAAATCCCATAACTGTCTGTGAGGAACTACCTGAGAAATCTCTATCTGTAAGGATTGATCGATCTTAATTGTTTCTGTTACCTTGAAAACAAGGCAGGGCTGGCAAGAATAGAGTAAGATTAAAATCTGTATAACTTTCTTAGAGGACCATTCTATAGAACGATTTAAGACATGAAAGAATGAAAACATTTCCAAAAACATCTCATAGCCTCTTGTCCATAAGTGTGGCGCTCTATACACCCATGCACAAGGCTCTACACGATGCAACTTTTCAGACTCCCTAGGACACTATTGAACCTTAGGCTCTGATACCAAGTTTGTAATGACCCGAGACTACCCCCTAGCCATCACATGGTGCTTGCGACCCCAAAGGACCACAAGCTAACCCATGAATGATATCTTCTATGAGCACTGAACAATAATACTGAAATAATTACGAAATAATAGGATAAAATGCCATAAGGTTCAAAACATCTGAAATATTGATAATGAATAATAACATCTATATCTGAAATACTGTCTAAATCTAGTATGAAAAACCTCTAACTAAATCTGTCTGAAAATGGAGTTGATGGGACAATTCCCCAACTAACTCTATGTACTAAAATACTGCTAAGCTGAGGTACTGAAATGAAAGCATATCCTTGATAGATGAGAACTCACTACTAAATCTGCTACTACTGGCTGAATCTGGCAAAGCGCGGTTAGGAACCTGAGCGTCTGAACCTATGATATAAAACATCATAGCATAAAAAATGGGTAAGCGATTAGTACGTGGCAATGTATTGGTATACTAAATAAAGTGAGGCTGATTGCATGGGTTCATATGCATGAAAAATATCTAACTGAATGATATGTAAGAGCTGTATTAGCATACATGGAGGATCTGTAACTACTGAACATACCATGCATACTGTAACTGAGTATACTAGAACTGAATCTGATAATTGATAACTGAATATACTGATAATCTGAATCACTAATAATCTGAATTACTGATAACTGAGTGACTGTATCTGACAGTCCTAATTCTGTAGAACTAAATTGAGTTCTACTCTGAAGACTAACAATGAAACTGAAACTGTGGGAGGTAATCATTTAACTGACATGCCCTAATCTAAACTAATAGGGGTCCAATCTGTAACTCCAATTGTAAGGGTGCCAGTACCATGCCTTGGGTAAAGACAAACTAAATAGTAACCCTCTACTGGTAGGTTTCCTAAACAAGAATGGTGGTACCCTCTACTGGCAGGTAGAACACCTCATCAACCCTCAACTGGCAGGTTTGATGTCTTAACCTACGCTGTCTATGTAGTTTTGGAATGCAAGGATTACTTTTAAGGATCACACCCTCTGCTGGCAGGTGAGCCCCCATCCTTGGGTTCACTTGGTGCTGAATCCTACTCCCAACTGAAAGATACTGAACAGTTATACTAAACCAAACTAGACTAATACTGAGATTGCTGAGTTTTCCTAAGTTCTGTAACTGACTGAATCCTACTGAGTTTTGTAACGGACTGAGAGTACTACTGATTGTGACATGACTAATACTATTCTGTAACTATCACTGGCTCTAGGTAAATAGCTAAATTATTGGTTATTAAATACCCCCAGGACTCGATAGCAGGAAAAGTAAAGCAAAGCATCATCTTGAATAACATAACAATGTTCACTTAGGCATAATTCATTCACAGAGACATTTCATCAAACACTTGTGATGCATTAACTTGTACATGGATGGGGAATACATGTTGGCATGCTATAATGGCATTATTTCATTCTCATAGACAATTTATCAAACACATAAGAAGCATACTTGGTTCATTAAATCATAAACACTTAGAGTTAACATGGTTACAACAATCAACTTACAAATTGTAGGGTTTATCATAAATATCATGTAATTCAACACATACTAGAATCAATTCTTGGAACTTGTAATCTAAATCATGGATTAAAACTCAACAAAACCATGAACATAAATTAAATCTAATTCAAACATGGAAATAATAAATCATGAATTTTTTATTTTGAAAAAGGATTCTTGGGCTTATGGAAGTTAAGGATCCATGAATAAATATCTAACATACCTTAATTCGTGAGATTCTTGGAGTTCTTGAAGAAATTCTTGGGATTGACCTTGATTTTTGAGAGATAGGGTTTGTTTTTTTGAGAGAGAACTATATTTTGATTTTGGAGAAAAAATGAATAATGAAGGGGTTTTCACGTTTTTAGGGCTTAAATCCCACATCTGGGAGGAATAAAAATCATGGGAAAGACTGTTTTAACCCAGGGCGCAACTTTAAGTTTTTATGAAATTTTCCCGATCTGGACCCCTGACGCGACGCTCCACTATCATGCTAGACCACTTGAAATTAACGACTGGGAAATTACATGGTGGCACGATGCGGTAGTATCGCGTTGCCACTTTGTTTGTGAATTGGGAGTGCACCGCAGCGCGGTGGAATCGCGTTGGTACACTAAAAATTGACAATTGTGAACTGGGTCTATGGCGCGACGCGCTAATATCATGGAGCAACATTGAAAATTTACAACTGCTATTTTGACATACTCCGCGATGTGCTACTGGCCTTAATGATGATGTTTAACGACTGAAACTTAAAATCGCCATGACTTATTACCCGATTGTTGAATTTAGGTGAATTTTATATTGTTGGAAAGCTAATTAAATTTTCTATGAAATGGTAGTCTCTAATCTAAAAATTACTGAGTACTCCAAAAATTTTATGTAGGATAACCCATGTTCTGAGGGTTAATATAGGCTAGGGAAATACGGGGTATTACAAAATCCTAGTAAGAGAACTTCCTGTGGTGGTTGACTTTATGTAGAGTTTCCAGATTTTGAGGTACTAACTCACTCCAGAGTTTGGGGATGATTCAAACCTCATATATTCCTATTTGTCTTTAATTTTTGTATTCAGTGACAGATGTATATTTTTAATTTTTGAATATTGTATTCGATATTTTTACACTATGACACCAAATTTTGGGGATGTATGAGATTTTTTTTAAATTTCAGCTTTTACTTATATTTTATGGCCTGAGTTCATTTTAGAATTCTCGCCTTGGTTGATTTTATTATAAATTTTGTGTGTTTTCTTTATCATTTTAAGTGATTGACTAACTAATCAAGGCTAAGCCATGATATATGCCATCATGACCCATTTTGGATCGTGACTTAATGCAAGTTGGGGTTTCTTAACTCTTTTTTGAAGTGTCTACCTGTTAGTTTCATGTATGGGAGTAATGGAGATTCCGTGTAGATGAGATGACGAGCATCTATGTGGATATTGATGTAATTTGAAAGGTTTAGAGTATTTTATTGACTTTTTTTGGATTGTTAGCTTGGTTGTAGTGAATTGTAGTTGTAAATGACTTATTAAACATACTAGTTGATGATTGTTCCCCTATTTAAAAGCTTGAGTCTGTTTGTAGAGATATTTAGTGAAAAATTAAGATTCTTGGGTTTCTTAAGATGCTGTAAGAGAGTCTATGTGATCGTGAAATTTGAAAGAAATGATTCTAGAGCAGATAATTGGTTTGACATGTGCTATCAAATGCCTTCCTCATTGTACTCTTGTAATACCCTGAAAATGGGTCCCGAGATGTCACATGATGCTCAACACTACGAGTAGCCTCAACCTAACCCTGTAAGCCTTCTACTAAATCCAAAACTCACAATAGAGAAATATAAACATAAAATTAATGCGGAAGTCTGTCTGATTTAAGCTGAAATTATCTGATCATATTATCTGAGAATATTAGACTTAAAAGTCTGGACAATCAACACAGGAAATCTAAATCATAACTAGCAGTCTTACAAGCCTCTACTAATAGCAACTAGAGCTGACTCGAACTGACTAAAAATACTGAATCAACTACTCTAATAAGATGAAAACTGAATAATTGGATCCCCAAACTATGAGGATTCACCAACTGTCGGGATGTAGATGGAGATGCTCGAAATCACTCACACTGCTGAAACTAAGCATCTGAACCTACATTATTAAATAATGTAGCACATAGACATATATAGGGATCAGTATTTCTAGAATGTACTGAGCATGCGAGGGTGAATGTATAAGTAAAACAATATCTCGACATTTTTATAATTTGTAAATGAATGTATGCTAAGTGTAGATGACTCACATTAGCTTGAAGAACTGAAAACTGAAAATCATAAATCAAGAGTAGTAAAGCATGTTGTATGAGTGTAGTGAGTCATAATACTTAGTTCTAAAAGTTGTACTTGTATTCTATCTTTAAATCATATTTCCTAAGTGTAGAAAAAGCTCACTTTTATATCTGTAAACTGAAAGCTGAAATCTCATGGCCAACATCTTATGTGAAATAATATCTGAAATGAATTGTGAGCCTTACACTTAGTTTCTAAAATCTTTTCTGTTAGGATTACTCTTTTTTGTAGGGAGGTTCTTCTAATCGACATACACTATGTGAGCTATCATAGTGTCCAACTTCTAGTTCCCTTATGGGAAAACTTCACGTTGGGGAGAGACGTCATACTCTTGCCAAGGAGTATAACCTAAGCTAAGTGATCACATCCCTAACTGTCATCCATATAAAAATAGGAATACTATGATAATCTAAATTTACGTTGGCTCATAGTTTTGGGGCATGTAAACATACCCAACTTGGTGTTAAATACTACTCCGTTTAATCTGTGTGCTCATTCTGTAGGAAATCCACTTTAAAACTATTATAAGTGTTTATAATGAAAACCAATTATGTATATGTTAATTTAAACTGTAGCTGAAACTGTAAAGTGGATTCCATATCTAAGCTAAGATCAAAAGATCAAATCTTGATCAAAATCTGAAAATAAACTAATCATAGGGTGCGTAAAGCACAATCATTCTTGAAATATCAATATTCAACAAAGGCTTAGTAACCGATGCATCAAATTCATGTCAAATCATCATAAAGTTCATGCTTAGTAATGAAAGTATTTATAATTCAATTCTAAATCTGGAAATTAATGTTATACGCATAAAAATACGAAAGTAGACATGCAATTCAACATCTAACTCACTTGTAATCTCATAATCTTCAAATAGTGATGAGTGGGTGTAAACCCTAGACTGAAATTTATATATTTTTATGAAAAATTTAACTTTAAATCTAATTTTTGGCACAAGGATGAAAGAATTATCCTTGTTCATAACCCCACATACCTTAATTGATGAATAGATGAAGAAGCTTGAACTTTGAGTTCATATTTGTTCTCTTGGAGATTGTTTTTTAAAGATCTTGAATTGGGAATCTTGAATTTTGGGTTATCTTGGAAAAAAATGGTGAAATTTGGATTTCTTGAGGTTTAAAATTTGAAGCTCTACGGTTTCTTGGAGAGAAATTTTGGTGAAACTGAGCGTATAATGCTTAGATAGGTTTAATCTAGTGTTTTTCACAATTTGGGACTTAGGATAAGACTAAGTTGCCCTTTGGTAAAATTAGTTAAGAACTGGAAATCTCAATTTTGTGCCTCAGCGCGATGCGGTACCATCGCGGTGGCTTACTGGAAAAGGAATGAGTGCCATTTTGCACTATAGAGCGATGCGGAGCTATTGCATTGCATCATTGGAAAATGATGAGTGCGAAATTACACTCCACCGTGACGCGGTGTCTATTCTATCGAGAATTCTGGCACGATACTGGCAAATCATAGTAAGCTACTAGAAAGAAACGAATGGGATTTTAGGCTTCACCGCGATGCAGCATAATCGCGGAGCTCCACTGGAAAACGGACAATTGCTAATCTGCATTTCACTGCGACACGGTGCTATCGCGGTGCTCTACTGCTTTTCACTAAAGGTGTCATAACTTCTCAACCGGGTATCGGATTTAGGTTAAATTGGTATTGTTGGAAAGATGATTCAATTATCTACAATTTGGTGGGTCTATAGCTGGAAAATTCTATACGTATCAAGAGTTATACACTCTTAAAGTTGACCATTGACATACTAGGAGCTAAACAAGACTAAGAAAAGTTTAGGGTATTACAATATCTCTCCCTTGAGAACATCCATCCTTGAATGATACTAGTTGAACTGAGGATACTAAGGAACTGAGGTTATATACTGGCATGCACACATGAAACAAAACTGCATGACTGAATCTAAAACATACTAAGCGTCTGTACTAATCTGTGAATGCATAACTTGACATGAAGATAATCATTTGGCAGAAACTGAGAATGGAAAAGAACTAAATTAAGGAAGACTATTACCTTAGGCTAAATCTAAGTTTGTGGAGAAGAGGTGAGGATACTTGGTTCACATGTTGGATTCTGCTTCCCAAGTTGCACCCTCAACAGACTGATTTCACCACAGTACTTTGACCAAGGGAACTTCTTTGTTCCTTAGTCTACGGATCTGGTGATCTAGAATCTTTACTGGAAGTTCTTAATATGAAAGTTTATTCTGAATATCTGTGCTTTCTAAAGGGACTACAACAACTGAATCATCCATGCACTTCTTCAATAAGGATACATAGAACACTAGGTAAACTGATGACAAGTCTACAAGTAGCTTAAGCTCATATGCTACCTTCCCCACACGACTCAATATCCTATAGGGACCCACATATCAAGGACTAAGATTCCCCTTTTTTCTAAATCTCACTACCCACTTCATGGGTGAAACCTGTAAATAAACCAAAATCATCGACTTTAAACTAAAGATCTCTCTTTTTTACGTCTGCATAAGATTTTTGACGACTCCGAGCTTCCTTCAATCTCTTTCGAATCAACTGAACTTTTTCCATGGATTCAAACACAATATATGGCCCAATCAAAGTGGCCTCACCCACTTCGAACCAACCGATTGGTGACCTACATCTCCACCCATAAAGAGCCTCAAACGGGACCATCTGAATACTAGAATGGTAACTGTTTTTCTAGGCAAACTCAGTCAATGACAAGTGGTCATCCCAACTGCCTTTGAAGTCAAGACCATATAATCGAAATATTTCCTCTAGGGTCTGAATGGTCCTCTCTGCCTGACCATCTATCTATGGATGAAAAGCTGAACTGAGATAAACTTGGGTACCAAGACCCTTCTAAAAGGCTTTCCAAAACTAAGAGGTAAACTGAGTACCCCTATCTAAAATGATGGACAAGGGAATTCCATATAATCTAACCAAATTTCTGATATATAGCTTAGCATAATCTCAACTGTGTAGGATGTGTGAACTGAGAAGAAATAGGTTGATTTGGTCAATCTGTCTACAATAACCCAAATTGAATCATGCTATAGATGCAAATGGGATAATCCTATCAAGAAGTCCATGTTCAACTCTTCCCACTTCAAAGTAGGAATATGTAACACCTCAAGACTACACCCTAGGCGTCACACGGTGCTTACAATCCCGAAGAACTACAAGCTAACCCATGATTGGTACCTTCTGTGAGCACTGAATAATAATAAAATTAAGAATATATGCAAAAATTAGGCTTGATATTTCCATAAGGTTCATAAACTAAAAGCAAATATTGAATACTGATAATAATACTGAAAATTGAACATCTGTCTAAAATAGTCTAGTTCGAAAGCCTCTAACTGTCTGAATATGGAGTTGATGGGATAAGTCCCCAACTAAATCTGACTATTGAACATACTAAACTATTGGAATGCTAAAATAAATAACCCTGTCCTCAAAATATGAGGACTCACCACTATAACTGCTGCTGATAACCTAAGTTGTTAAGTGTAGTCCGGAACCTGAGCGTCCGAACCATGATATGAGACATCATAGTGCAAAGAAAGAGTATGCGTCAGTACGTGAAATGTACTGGTATGCTAGAAGAGGTGAGATTGAAATGCATAGGATCATATACATGAACAGTAAATAACTGAATAATATGAATATAACTGAATGAGAGTACATAGATAACTAAAACTGCTGTATATACTGATTATGCAATACTATACATATACATACATATATATATATATTGTATCTGAGATCATACTGGAGCTGAATACTGAGTTCTGATAACTGAGTGACTGATAGCTGAGATTACTAATAACTGGGTGACTATTTATGACAGTCCTGATTTTGCAGAACTGAACTAAGTTCTATGCTGAGTCTGAAACTAAAACTGTGGGAGGTATTATCTAACTGACATGCCCCATGTTAAGAGAATTTGGGGTCCAACCTATAACCCAGTTGGAAGGGTGCTAGTACTGTACCACGGGTACTAACATGCTAAAGAGTCACCCTTATCTGGTAGGTGCCCTAATGAGATAGGTATTACCCTTATCTGGCAGGTAAACACTTTAGCAACTCTTAACTAGCAGTTTGATATCTCAACCTACGCTGGCTACGTAGTTCTAGAATGTAAGAACTACTACTAAGGATAACACCCTCAACTGGCAGGTGAGTCCCCCCTATACTTGGGTTCACTCGGTACTGAATCCTGCTCCCAACTGAATGACACTGCTTATTAGACTAAACTGAACTGGACTAAGTTTCACTGAGTTCTATAACTAACTGAGTACTACTTGCTCATGATGTTTCTGAGACTATTCTGTAGCTACTTTAATTCTAAGTAAACAACTAGATTTTCGGGTATTGAATACCCCCCGGACTCGATAGCATCAACAATAAAACATGGCAAAATCTTGAAAGCATTACATTAATTACTTATTCACCATGCATTTATTTAGATATTTTTTCAAACACTTGAGAGGCATGAACTTGTACATGAATGGGACCATATGATAAAATGTCATGAATTCACTACTTAATTTACATAGGCATTCTATCAAACACCTGGGGAGCATAATAATGCACATAGAATTCATCAAGATATAAACATCATGGCTACAACATTCAACTTGCAATTCAAGAGTTCATCCTGAGGATCACATAATTCTACATACTTTCAAATTTTTTCACTTGAAACTTGTATAAATCTTGATTTGAAAACCATACAACAATACATACATGAACACAATTCAATTCTAACATGTAAATCATGAAATCAATAAACTTATAGTTTTAAAAAGGGTTTTTGAACTCCAAGGGTGGAAGGAAACCCAAGGATGAACACCTAACATACCTTGATTATTAATTTTATGAAGATTGTGATGAGTTCTTAGACATGATTCTTACGCTTGATGAACCTAGGACTTGTTCTTGAGAGGATTTTGAGAATAATGAGTGTATTTAGCCATTTAGGATATTAAATCTCGTGTTTTAGCTGAATTGGGTGAGAAAAAAGGACCTAAATGCCCTTGGAAACACAAAATTTAATGCACAAAAACTGCCCAGTGATGCGATTGGCGCCGCGCTACGTCGATGGGATCAATGCGATCACCGATGCATCGCGTCGATGGGTACAACACAGTGGCCAATGCGACGCATTAAGATAACGTTGGCTTGCTATTTTTTCCATCCAAACATGACCCAAGCAAAGTCCAAAAATTCCAAAACTCACCCAATATGACCTATTGACATCCCTGATCATGAATCAACTTAAAAATTGACATTCTAAGGTCATAAAGATCGAAAATAAGATCATCCAATTTTGAAAGCTAATAATGCTTCTAAGTCTTAACACTTAGCTGAATTTTTCTAAGTCTGGGACCCCTTATACAAGTTATATGGGACTGAATTGAACAAGAAATTTTATGGGGTCTTACATAATACCAAATTCCTGCAATGTGCCACCAGGTCATTGGTGCTCTACCTTAAACTGTTGACAATTTGCACACTTGGCTATAAATTTGGTAATATCTCTCTTTATACCACTCAACCAATAGACTTACCATAAATTGCAATACTTTTTGGTGGCTCCAGGGTGAATGGAGTAACGCTCACTATGCGCTTCTATCATAATCTACTGCCTTAAATCGTCAACACATGGCACACACAATCTACTTTGGTATCTCAACACACCATCTCCCCCTTGGGAGAAAACCTTTACCTTTTGGTCTTTAACTAAACCCTTCAGTTTGACCAAACTAAAGTCCTTATCCTGCTTCCGTTTCACTTCAGAAACTAGAGAAGATTCTGAACTACTCTGAACCCAAACATTCCCCTTAGCCGAGTCAACCAAACTCACACCCAATCTAGCTAACTAGTGAACTTCTCAAACTAGTTCTCTCTTATCATTCTTTACATGAGTAACACTGCTCATAGACAACCTACTAAGAGCGTCTGCCACTATATTGGGCTTGCCCGAGTGATATAACACACTCATGTCATAATCCTTCAATATTTCTAACCTCCTTATCTAATGAAGGTTCAACTCCCTCTGAGTAAATACATATTGCAAGCTTTTGTGGTCCATGAATACATCGACATGCACCCAATAAAGATAGTACCTCTAGATTTTTAGTGCAAAAACAGCAGCATCTAGCTCAAGGTCATAGGTAGGATAATTCTTTTTATGAGGCTTAAACTGTCTAGAGGCATAGGCTATAACCTTACTCCTCTGAATCAGAACACAACCCAGAAAATTCTAGAAGCATCATAATAGACAACAAATCCATTCATACCATCTGGTAATGCTAAAATTAGGGCTAAAGTGAGTTGAGTCTTCAACTCCTAAAAATGCTTCTCACTAGAATATGACCACTGAAACTTAACTTTCTTTTGAGTTAATCTAGAAATAGGAGATGTAATAAACGAGAAACCCTTAACAAAACTTTGGTAATAGCCAGCTAAACCCAAGAAACTTCTGATGTCTGATGGAGAGATAGGTCTAGGCAAATTTCTTACTGTTTTTGTCTTTTAGGGATCAACTCTAATGCCATCACTGGAAATAATATGACCGAGGAAAACTACTAACCTTAGCCAAAATTCACATTTGTTAAATTTGGCAAACAACTGGTGATCCCTAAGAGTTTGCAACACAATTCTAAGATAGTCTGCGTGATCATCCTCACTATGAGAATAGACAAGAATATCATTGATAAAGACTATGACAAATATGTCCAAATACTGTTTGAACACTCTGTTCATCAAGTCCATGAAGAATGCTGGGGCATTTGTCAGCCCCAAAGGGCATGACTAAAAACACGAAATGACCATAACGGGTTCTGAAAGTTGTGTTAGAAATATCATATTCCCTTACTCTAAGCTGATAATAGCCGGATCTAAGGTCTATCTTGGAGAAGTAACTTGCACCTTGGAGTTGGTTGAATAAGTCATCAATCCTAGGAAAAGGATACTTGTTTTTTATTGTGACTGTATTTATCTGACGATAGTCAATGCATATTTGAGAAGAACCATCTTTATTTTGCACGAATAGGACGGGAGCACCCCATGGAGAGATACTGGGCCTTATGAAATCTTTATCTAAGAGGTTTTTAAGATGCTTTTTTAACTCTTTAAGCTCGGTTGGAGCCATACAATTTAGAGGAATGGAGTTGGGTTGAGTATTTGGAAGTAGGTCAATATCGAATTCTATTTCCCTATCAAGAGGTAAACCCGACAGATCTTTGGGAAAAACTTTAGGAAACTCATTAACTACATAGACTGACCGAACTGTTAGAGCTCAGACTTAGTTCTTTGACATGAACTAGATAATAGATGCACCCTTTTGAGATCAACTTTCTCACCTTAAGATAGGATATGAAATGACTCTTGGGAGACATTGAATTACCTTCCCACTCAAAGACTGGCTCATCTGGGAACTGAAACTTCACCACTCGGGTGAGATAATCTATATATGTATAACAGGAATAGAGAAAATCCATGCCTAGAGTAAGGTCAAAGTCGACCATATCTAACTCTATTAAGTCTGCTAACATGATCTTATGAATGATAGTAGGGTAGAAACTAAGAAGGTCTTAGGAAGCTTTTCAGGACCTACTTCAAAATTTACTACAACTAGTGGGGTCACATAAGAGAGATTTGACCCGGGGTCTAAAAACACATGAACATCAAGATGAAAGAAACGAAGCACACTAGTAACAACATCTGGTGAACTCTCCTTCTCCTGATGGGATGGTAAAGTATAAAACTAATTCTGGCGCTGACCGCCACCGGTACTGGATGATGCGCCCTGAGAAGGGACTGGGCGACCTAGAGGAGCTAGTGCACTAGTAGCCTGAGTCTGGGGACAACATCCCGTTTACCTACTTAGCATGCAGACACTCTTTGATTCCATGACCAACTTACAACAACCATAACAACCTTTTTGTCCTATCAAACACTCACCAAGATGATTCTTACCATACATAGCATATGAAGGATAACTGGGTTTTCCACTCACACTATTCTGAGAGATGGACATAGAAGTCTTACTCCACTGCTCCTGCCTAGCTCTGGGGGCGGGAGCACTGGCTGAAGATGGCTCTGGCATAGACGAGCGGCTCTAAAACTGTGAATGATTTCCCCCTCCAAACTTTGTCTGGCTATATTAAAACTGCCCAGTTCTAGCCTTCTTATTTCCTCTCTCTTTTCTTCAAATTTTCTTCCTTAATCTACTAACATAAATCATCAACCTAGTAAGATCCATATCCCCAATAAGCATGGCAGTCCTATACTCCTTGAATTCTAAACCAAATACTCCAGTAACAAACTTACTCATACTCGACCTAGGGTCAGCCATCGTGTTAGGGGCATACTTAGACAACTGATTAAATTTAAGGCAATACTCATTTACTATCATCGAGACCTGCTTCAGGTTCATAAACTTCTCTACCTTAGCTTCTCTCATTTCACACTGAAAGAACCTATCTAGAAATATATCCTGAAATACCTGCCAACTTATAGGAGCTGCATTCTCACCTCTACCATTCTTCCACATAACCACCCAATCTTACGCCACATCCTTTAGCCTATAGGATGCCATCTCTACACTCTTCTCCTTAGTAACATGCATAATCTGGATGATCTTTCTCACCTCATCTAAGTAAAGTTGTGGGTCCTCACCTGTTTTTAACCCAAAGAACTCAGGCGAATTCATTCTCATGAATTCACAAATTCTAGCTGCTGCTAAATTACCATTCTGCTAAAGTGGGACTACCGCCTGAAAGGCAACCTAAAATTCACCATGGGATATATTCTCATTCAGAGGGTCAGCAGGCTAGGGTGACTGGTTATCATTTCTGCGTGCATTAGCTCGGCGAGGAGGCATATTTATCTGTCATGTAAGATCACGAGTTAAAAGCAGATAGAGACATTATAAGCACGATAGATCATGAAAGAAAAGGATAATTTCCTAAAATGTGCCATAGCCTCTTGCTCATAAATGTGACGCACTTCATACCCAAGATCAAGACTCTACGTAACGCGACTTGTCTGACTCCCTAGGACTCTTATAACCTTAGGCTATGATACCAAGTTTTTAATGCCCCAAAAATAGGTCTCGAGTTTTCACATGGTGCTTAATACTACGAGTATCCACAACTAACCCTTTAAGCTTTCTACTAAATCTGAAACTCATAATAGAGAAATATAAAAATAAAATCAATGCAAAAGTTTGTCGATTTAAGCTGAAATTATCTAAAAATAATATCTGAGAATATTAGACTTAAAAGTTTGGAAAATCAACACTGGAAATCTGAATCATAACTAGCAATCTAACAAGCCTCTACTACTAGCAACTAGAGAGCCACTGGGACAAACCCCCAGCTAACTCGAACTGACTGAAAATACTAAATCAACTACTCTAATAAGCCAAAAAAACTGAATAACTGGGTCCTCGAACTATGAGGACTCACCAACTATCGGGATGTAGATGGATATGCTCGAAATCACTCACACTGCTAAAACTGAGCACTTGAACCTATATTATTAAACAATGTAGCACATAGACATATATGCAGATCGGTACTTCTAGATTGTATTGAGCATGTGGGGGTGAATACGTAAGTAAAATAATATCTCAACATTTTTATAATTTGTGAACGAATGCATGCTAAGTGTAGATGACTCATATTATCTTGAATAACTGAAAGCTGAAAATCATAAATCATGAGTAGTAAAGCAAGTTGTATGAGTCTAGTGAGTCATAACACTTAGTTCTAAAATATGTACTTGTATTGTATCTTTAAATCATGCTGCCTAAGTGTAGAAAGGGCTCACTTTTATATCTATAAACTGAAAGCTGAAATCTCATGACCAATGTCTTATGTGAAGTAATATCTGAAATGAATTGTGATCCTTACACTTAGTTTCTAAAATCTTTTCTATTGGGATTACTCTTTTATATAAGGAGGTTTTTCTAACCGACATACACTATGTGATCTATCATAGTGTCCAATGTCTAGTTCCCCTATGGGGAAACCTCATATTGGGGAGAGACATCATACTCTTGCCAAAGAGTATAACCTAAGCTAAGTGATCACATCTCTAACTGTCATCCATATAAAAATAGGAATAATTTGATAATCTGAACCTACGTTGGCTAATAGTTCTAGGGCATGTAAACATACCCAACCCGGTGATAAATACTACTCCCTTTATTTTGTATGCTCATTTTGTAGGAAATCCACTTTAAAACTAGTATAAGGGTTTATAATGAAAACCAATTATGTATATGTTAATTTAAACTGTAGTTGAAATTGTAAAGTGGATTCCATATCTAAGGTAATATCAAAAGATCAAATCTTGAACAAAATTTAAAAATAGCACCGTCATTCTTGAATAATCAATATTCAAGTAGGGATTAATAATCCCTGCATCAAAGTCGTGTCAAATCATCACAAAGTTCATGCTTAGTAACCCCACTCACCTTAATTGATGAATAGATGAAGAAGCTTGAACTTTGAGTTCCTATTTGTGCTCTTGTAGATTGTTTCTTGAAGATCTTGAATTGGAAATCTTAAATTTTGGGTTATCTTGGAAAAGAATGGTGAAATTTGAATTTCTTGAAGTTTAAAATTTGAATATCTAGGGTTTATTGGAGAGAAATTTTGGTGAAAGTGAGCGTATAATGGTTAGAATGGGTTTAATTTAGTATTTTTCTGTAATACCCCATATTTCTCAAGCTTAACTTAACTCTCAGTTCATGATTTATCCAATATGAAATTGTTGAAATGCTCAATGTTTTTTAGTTTAGAGCCTTCCATTGCGTAACAAATTTCATTAGCTTTCCAACGATGTAAAATTTGCCTAAATCCGATAACTAGGTAAGAAGTTATGGCTATTTTAAGTCTCAGTCGTTAAACACCATCATTCAGGCCAGTAGTGCATCGCGGAGTATGTTAAAATGGTAATTGTCAATTTCCAGTGAGGTACCGTGATACCGATGCATTGCGCCACAACTTATTTTCACAATTGTCCATTTCCAGTGTACCAACGCAATTCCACCGCATTGCGGTAAACTTTCAATTCCCAAACAAAGTGGCAACACAATACCACCGCATCGCGCCACCATGTATTTTCCTAAGTAGTAATTTCCAGAGACATGGCGCGACAGCGCTGCGTCATACTAGATACCTATTTCAAAAAATTTTGACGGAAATTAAATATTTCATCCAGGGTTAAAACAGTCTTTTTCCATGATTTTAACATGCCCAAATATAGGATTTAATTCCTAAAAATATTTTAAGTCATTACTCACTCAATTTATCCCCAAATTTAAATCATTCTCTCTCAAAACTACAAACCCTAGCTTCAAGAAACCAAGAGCAATCTCAAAGGATTCACCAAGAACTTCAAGAAACTCGCAAACTAAGGTATGTTAGGTGTTCATATATGGGTTCCTTTCACCCATAGAGTCCATGAATCCCTTTTCAAAATACAAGATTGTTGACTTATGAAATTCCATGATTGAATTGAATTTAATTTATGTTATTATTAATTTTTAGTCCATGATTAAATTACATGCTTTTATGAAATAAATCATTGTATGTGTTGAATTACATGATCTTCATAATAAACCCTTCAATTTTTGAGTTGATTGATGTAGCCATGATAACTATATGTTTTGATTATTGTATAACCTATGCATGCTCCCCATGTGTTTGATAAGATGCCTATGAGAATGAAATAGTGCCATTATAACATGATAGCATGTATTTCCCATTCATGTATAAGTAAATGCATTACAAGTGTTTGATTAAATGCTTCTATGAGTCAACTATAGACAAGTATACATTGTTATGATTTTCAAAAGTATATTATGCTTTATTTTTTTATGCTATTGAGTCCTGGGGGTATTTAATACCGGACAACTTAGCTGTATGTCTAAATCCAGTGTCAGTTTGAGAATATCAGTCATGTCATGATCAGTACTACTCTCAGTGAGTTATAGAACTCAGTCAGTTACCAAACTCAGGAAAACTCAATAAGCTCAATATTAGTCCAGTCTAGTTCAGTATGCGCAGTTCAATGTCTTTCAGTTGGGAGTAGTATTCAACACCGAGTGAACCTAAGGATGGGGGATCACCTGCCAGTAGAGGGTGTGATCTCTAGAAGCAATCCTTGCATACCAAAACAACATAGCCAGCATAAGTTGAGACATTAAACCTGCCAGTTGAGGGTTGATGAGGTGTTTTAACCTGCCAGATGAGTTTTCGACCATTCTCATTAGAGTACCTGCTAGATGAGGTTAACTCTTCAGTGTATTTACCCTTGGAATGGTACTGACACCCTTCCAACTAGGGTCACAGGTTGGACCCCAACTCAGTTATCTTATTTGGGGCATGTCGGTTAGATAATTACCTCCCACAGTCTTAGTCTTCAAAATAGAACTCAGTTCAGTTCTACAGAATTAGGATTGTCAGATACAGTTAATCAGTATTAGTAACTTAGTTTTCAGTAACTTCATATATCAGTTACTCAGTATCAGATGTCAGGACTTAGCTTCAGATAATCTTAGTCACAATATTTATTTATATGTACATTAATGCATACTCAGTTTTTACAGCAGGATCAATTATCAATGTACTCCCATGTTCAATTACTCTATATCATACAGTCAATTATTGTTCATGCATATAAACCCTTGCATTCAGCCTTACCTCATCTAGCATACTAGTATATTCCACGTACTGACGCATACTCTTTATTTGTTCTATAATGTCTCATATCATAGGTTCGGATGCTCAAGTTCCCGACCGCACATAGATAGACTCAGATACAGCCAACAACATTAAATTGATAGTGAGTCCTCATCATTTGAGGATATTCTTTTATTTCATTATTTTAGTAGACTCAGTATTTTAGTAAATGGAGTTAGTTGGGGGATTGTCCCATCAACTCTACTTTCAGACAGTTTCAGTTAGAGGCTTTTTAGACTAGTTTTTAGATAGTGTTCAGTTTTACAAATTGTTATTTCAGACGATATAAGTTATCAGTATTTCATATGGTTTGAACCTTATGGCATTTTATCCTATTATTTCGCATTTATTATAGTATCATGTTTTAGTGCTCACAACAGATATCAGTCATGGGTTAGCTTGTGGTCCTTCGAGGTCATAAGCATCGTGTAGAGTCTGGGGTATAGACTCGGGGCATTACAAACTTGGTATCAGAGCCTATGGTTCAACAGTGTCCTAGGAAGTCTGAAAGCCGCATCTAGTATAGTCTTGTACATGTGTGTATAACGCGACACACTTATGGACAGGAGGCTATGAGATGTTTTAGGAAACTGTTTCCCTTCTTTTAGTATTCATGTCGTGCGAGTGAGCATGAGCTCAAGTTAAACTCTCAGTCTAATGAGTTTCCTCCTTTTCGTTTACAGAACATGCCTCCCAAAAAGACTAACGATAGGAGAACCGAAAATCAGTCAACACCTCAACCCATTCAGGAAGATCCCTTGGACGAGCATGTCTTCCATGCAGAATTCAGAGTTGCATTCACTACTCTAACCAACTCTGTAGCAGCTCAGAATGAACGGCTAGATACTATTCCAGCCAATCCAGTGGCCAATACTGCTACAGCCAGGATTTAGAACTTCACCCAAATAAATCCTCCCCTATTCTCAGGATCTAAGCTAGAAAAAGATCCACAGGAGTTCCTCGATTAGGTTCAGAAAGTCACAAATATTATGGGAGTGACTTCCAGTGAGAGTGCTGAGTTAGCCACCTATCAGCTACAAGATGTGGATCATACATGGTTTAAGCAGTGGAAGGTAGACAGGGGCACAGATGAAGGACCCATAGAGTGGGAAGAGTTTCCTACTGCTTTTCTAGAGAAATTCTTTCCCTTAGAGCTGAGAGAAGCTAAGGTATTAGAGTTTATCAACCTCAGGAAAGGTAGTATGAGTGTGAAAAAGTATTCCCTCAAGTTTACTCAGTTAGATAGGTATGCTCCCCATGTAGTAGCAGATAGTAGGTACAGAATAAGCATGTTCGTATCTGGGGTGTCAGATAGTGTGGTTAAAGAGTACAGGACAGCGATGTTCATTAAATAGATGGACATATCCAGGCTCATGGTCTATGCTCAGCAGATAGAAGAGGCTAAGATCAGAGAGAAAGAGAGGCAGAACAAGAGAGCTAGAATAGGTAGCATCAATTTTAATCAGCCTAAGTCAGAGGGCGGTAACCATTCCTAGTTTTGCCCAAAATCTTCAGTTCCAACTCCGTCCTCAGCCAATTCTCTAGTATTTAAGTTCAAAAATGGTAACAACGATAGGGCGCCAGGCTCTAAATATTAGGTAGTGTCAGCAGTGCTCGAATAAATCCTCTTTGTCAGATATGTGGTAGAAACTACAAGGGTCTCTGTAGAGCTGGCAATGATGTTTGTTTCGGGTGTGGCAAGCCAGGCCAAGGAGTTAGAGATTCTCCTTAGTCAGGTTCTCAGGGTCAATATACTCGTTCTTCAGCTCAGTCAGGTCACCTGAATCAACAGGGTGCCACTTCCAGTGCCACCAGTGGGCAATGCCCAAACAGACATTATGCACTTCAGTCTAAACAAGATTAGGAAAATTCTCCTGATGTGGTCACTGGTATGTTACAGATCTTCCATTTACATATTTATGCCTTGCTAGATCCAGGAGCTTCTTTATCTTTCATAACTCCTTATAGAGCCATTAACTTCGGAGTCAGTCTAGAAATCCTAGAAGAGCCTTTCTTAGTTTCTACCCCAGTGGGTAAATCTATCATAGCCCGATAGGAATACAGGAGCTGTCCGGTTATGATATCTTAGAAAGTTACTTTAGCAGACCTTGTAGAGCTAGAGATAGCAAATTTTAATGTCATTCTCAACATAGATTGGCTCCATTCATGCTATGCCTCAATTAATTGTAGAAATAGAATAGTTCATTTTTAGTTTCCAAATGAACTAGTCCTTGAATGGAGGGGTAGTACCACAACGCTTAAAGGTTAGTTGATTTCATACCTTAGAGCAAGAAAGATGATATCCAAGGAATGTATCTACCATCTTGTGCGAGTCAAAGACTCTAACTCAGAAACTCCCAGTCTTGAGTCAGTTCTAGTAGTAAATGAATTCTCAGATGTTTTTCCCAAAGATCTTCCTGGAGTTCCTTCCTTTAGGGAAATTGACTTTGGAATATACCTTCATCTAGATACTCAACCCATATCTATTCCGCCATACAGAATGGCTCTAGCAGAACTTAGAAAGTTAAAAGAATAGTTAAAACATCTCCTAGATAGGGGATTCCTCAAACCTAGCCTTTTCTCGTGGGGCGCACCAGTCTTATTCGTGAGTAAGAAAGTTAGTTCTCTTAGAATATGTATAGACTATCGTTAGTTGAACAAAGTCATAGTCAAGAATAAATACCCACTTCCCAGAATCGATGAATTGTTTGACCAACTTTATGGCGCCAATTACTTTTTTAAGATAGACCTCAGATTAGTCTATCATTAGCTCAAAGTCAGAGAATGTGACATTCCAAAAATAGCTTTAAAAACCCAGTATGGTCACTTTGAGATTTTAGTCATATCCTTTGGTCTTACTAATGCCCCAACAACTTTCATGGACTTAATGAATCGCGTGTTCAAATAGTACTTGGCTATGTTCGTTATAGTCTTCATCTATGACATTCTTGTCTATTCCCGTAGCAAGAATGATCACACAGATCACCTTAAAATCGTACTTCAGACTCTCAGAAATCATCAGTTGTTCACCAAATTCAGTAAGTGCAAATTTTGGCTAAGGTCAGTAGAATTTCTGGGTCATATTGTTTCCGGTGATGGCATTAGAGTTGATCCTCAAAAGATTGAAGCGGTAAGAAACTGACCTAGACCCATCTCTCTATTAGAAATCGGGAGTTTCTTGGGTTTAACTGGCTATTATGGTCGATTTGTTGAAGGGTTTTTATCTATTGCATACTCCATGTCTTGATCGACTCAGAAGAAAGTCCAGTTTTAGTGGTCAGATTCTTGTCAGAAGAGTTTTCAGGAGTTGAAGACTCGACTCACCTCAGCCCCAGTTTTGACTCTACGAGATGGTTCAGAGGGGTTTGTTGTGTACTGTGATACATCCAGAGTAGGTTTGGGTTGTGTCCTCATGCAGAGAGGTAAGATCATAGCCTATGCCTTTAGACAACTTAATCCCCAAGAGAAGAATTATTTGACTCATGATCTCAAGTTAGCAACTGTAGTATTTTCCTTAAAGATTAGGAGGCATTACTTGTATAGGGTGCATGTTGATGTGTTCATTGATCACAAAAACCTTCCGTATATGTTCTCTCAAAAAGATTTGAATTTACGTTAGAGAAGGTGGTTAGAACTTTTGAAAGATCATAACATGAGTGTTCTTTATCATTCGGGCAAAGCCAATATAGTGGCTGAAGCTCTCATTAGATTGTCTATGGGTAGTGTTGCTCATGTTGAGGACAGTAAGAAGATGTTAGTTCAGGAAGTTCATCAGCTTACCCAACTAGGTGTCCGCTTAGTCGATTCAACAGAAGGTAGTGTATGGGTGCAGAAAAGTTTTGAATCCTCTCTAATTTTTTAGGTGAAAGAAAAGCAGGATAGAGATCCCAATCTTATTAAGTTGAAAGAGTCAGTCAGAGATAAAAAATTAGAGGTTTTCTCCCAATGAGGAGATAGTGTATTGCGTTTCCAGGGTCGTTTATATGTTCCAGGTGTAGATTACTTGAGGTAATGAATTCTTGCAGAAGAGCATGGTGCACGTACTCTATTTATCTAAGGGCCACTAAGATGTACCATGATCTACAGGAGATCTATTGGTGGAGTGGGATGAAGAGGGATATTACAGAATTTATAGCTAAATGCTCTATATGTTAGCAAGTTAAGATTGAGCACTAGAAGCCTAGTGGGTCCATGTAGGAGTTCAGTATTCCCACATAGAAATGGGAAGAAGTGAACATGGACTTTATGATGGGTTTTCCTCATACTCATCATCAACATGATTCTATATGGGTTATCATAGATAGGATAACCAAATCAGCTCATTTTTTGCCAGTTCATACTTCCTATTCAGCCAAGGACTATGCCAAACTCTATATCAGAGAGTTAGTCAGGTTACATGGATTTTCAGTATCCATTATCTCAGATAGAGGTACCCAGTTTACCTTTCATTTCTGGAAAGAATTCCAAAAGGGTCTTGGTACCCAAGTTCACCTTAGTACAACCTTCCACCCTCAGACAGATAGTCAAGTAGAAAGGACTATTCAAACTATAGAAGATATGCTAAAGCATGAGTTGTCTATTTTAAGGGTAGTTGGGATGACCACTTGTCTTTGATCGAGTTTCCATACAATAACAACTATCATTCTAGTATTCAAATGGCTTCGTTTGAAGCTCTCTATGGTAGAAGTTACAGATCTTCGATTGGTTGGTTTGAGGTAAGTGAGGCCACAGTAGTAGGGCCCAACCTAGTATTTTATACCTTAGAGAAGCTTTAGTTAATTAGAGAAAGACTTAGGGATGCCCAGAGACGACAGAAATCGTATGCAAATGTGAGGAGAAAGGATCTCGAGTTTGATCTTAATGATATTGTGTTCTTGAAAATCTCTCCGATGAAGGGGGTAAAGAGGTTCGGCAAGAAGGGAAAGCTCAGTCCCCGATAGGTCGATCCTTATAGAATTCTTAGCTGTTTCAGAAAGGTAGGTTATGAGCTTAAGTTGCCTTCAGATCTAGCGTCAGTGCATCTAGTATTCCACGTCTCCTTGCTAAGGAAATGCATTAGTGACCCAACAGTCATAGTTCCTTTAAAGCATGTAAATATTCAGAATGATCTCTCTTTCAAAGAGGTTCCAGTCCAGATCCTCGATCATTAGATTCACAGACTGAGGAACAAAGAAGTTCACTTAGTCAAAGTTCTTTGGTAGAATCAGTCTATAGAGGGAGCTACTTGGGAAGTAAAAACAGTTATGCGGACCAAGTATCCTTACCTCTTCTCCACAACCTCAGATCCAGCTTAAGGTAATAGTTTTCTTTAGCTTTACTCAGTTCCATGTTCAACTATAATTATAACTTGGTATCTATTACAATTGGATATTCAGTCATGCATTCATGAATCAGTTCAATCATGTACTCATGCATCATATATGCATATTCAGTATGAAAACCCAGTTTGTCATTAGCTTCAGTCATAAATTCCATACAATAGATATGCATGCTTAGTGTAAGAGCTCAGTTTGTCAGTAGTTCAGTCATGTAGTCATGCATCAGATATGCATGTTTAGTGTGTAAACTCAGTCTATCAGTGTCTCATCTTAATCAGTCTCATTCAAGGATGAATGTTCCCAAGGGGGAGATATTGTAATACCCCATATTTCTCAAGCTTAACTTAACTCTTAGTTCATAAGTTATCCAATATGAAATTTTAAAAACGCTCATATTTTCCAGTTTAGAGCCTGCCATTGCATAAAAAATTGAATTAGCTTCCAACGATATAAAATTTGCCTAAATTCGATAACCGGGTAAGAAGTTATGGCTATTTTAATTCTCAGTCATTAAACACAGTCATTCAGGCCAGTAGCGCATTGTGGATTATGTCAAAATAACAATTGTCAGTTTCCAGTGAGGTACCGTGATACCGGCGTATCGTGCCGCAACTTATTTTCACAATTATCTATTTTCAATGTACCAATGCGATTCCACCGTGTTACGGTGAACTTCCAGGTCCCAACCAAAATAGCAACATGATACCACCGCGTCGTGCCACCATGCATTTTCCTAGTTGGCAATTTACAGAGATACGTCGCGATAATGTTGTGCCAGATGCCTATTTTGAAAAATTTCAACGGAAATTAAACGTTTTATCCAGGGTTAAAATAGTATTTTTCCCATGATTTTAACATGCCCAGATACATGATTTAATCCTTAAAAACGTTTTAAGTCATTACTCACTCAATTTATCCCCAAATTAAAAGCATTTTCTCTCAAAACTACAAACCCTATCTTCAAGAAACCAAGAGCAATATCAAAGAATTTACCAAGAACTTCAAGAAACTCACAAATTAAGGTATGTTAGGTGTTCATCTATGGGTTCCTTTAACCCATAGAGTCCACGAATCCGTTTTTAATATACAAGATTGTTGAATTATGAACTTCCATGTTTGAAGTGATTTGAATTCATGTTCATGTTATTATTGTGTTTTAGTTCATTATTAAATAACATGCTTTTATGAAATAAATCATTGTATGTGTTGAATTACATGATCTTCATGATAAAACCTTCAATTTTCAAGTTGATTGATGTAGCCATGATAACTATATGTTTTGATTATTGTATAACCTAATCATTCTCCCCATGTGTTTGATAAAATGCCTATGTGAATGAAATAATGCCATTATAACATGATAGCATGTATTCCCGATTCATGTATAAGTAAATGCATTACAAGTGTTTGATTAAATTCATCTATGAGTGAACTATGGATAAGTATATATTGTTATGATTTTCAAGAGTATATTATGCTTTATTTTTTTATGCTATCGAGTCCTAAGGGTATTTAATACCCGATAATTTAGCTGTGTGCCTAGAGCCAATGTAAGTTACAGAATCTCAGTCATGTCATGATCAGTAGTACTCTCAGTCAGTTACAGAACTTAGTAGCACTCAGTCAGTTATCAAACATAGAAAAACTTAGTAAGCTCAGTAATAGTCTAGTGTAGTTCAATATATTCAGTTCAGTGTCTTTCAATTGGGAGTATGATTCAGCACCGAGTGAACCGAAGGATGGGGACTCACCTACCAATAGAGGGTGTGATCTCTAGAAATAATCCTAGCATTCCAGAACTACGTAGCCATCGTAGGTTGAGACATCAAACCTGCCAGTTGAGGGTTGATGAGGCATTTTAACCTGCCAGATGAGGGTTCCACCATTCTCATTAGAGTACCTGCCAGATGAAGGTAACTCTTCAATGTTTTTACCTATGGTACGGTACTGACACTCTTCCAACTGGGGTCACAGGTTTAATTCTAACTCAGTTATCTTATTTGGAGCATGTCAATTAGATAATTACCTTCCACAGTCTCAGTCTTCAGAATAGAACTCAATTCAGTTTTACAGAATCAAGACTGTCAGGTACATTCAATCAGTATTAGTAACTCAGTTATCAGTAATTTCAGAAATCAGTTACTCAGTATCAGAACTCAGGACTTAGCTTTAAATAAACTTAGTAACAATATTTATTTATATGTACATTAATGCATACTCAGTTTTTACAGCAGGATCAGTTATCCATGTACTCTCATGTTTAGTTACTCTATATCATATAGTTAGTTATTATTCATGCATATAAATTGAATTCAAACTTACCTCATCTAGCATACCAGTACATTCCATGTACTGACGCATACTCTTTCTTTGCGCTATGATATCTTATATCATAGGTTCGAACGCTCAGATTCCCGATCATGCATAAATAGACTCAGATTCAGCCAGCAGCAGTAGATTGACAGTGAGTCCTCATCATTTGAGGATATTTTTTTATTTCATTATTTTAGCAGAAATAGTATTTCAGTAGATGGAGTTAGTTGGGGAATTATCCCATTAACTCCACTTTCAGACAGTTTCAGTTAGAGGCTTTTTAGAGTAGTTTACAGACAGTGTTCAGTTTTATAGATTGTTACTTCAGACAATATAATTTATCAGTATTTCAGATGTTTTGAACCTAATGGCATTTCAGCCTATTATTCTGCATTTATTACAGTATCAGATTTCAGTGCTCACAGTAGATATCAGTCATGGTTTAGCTTGTGGTCCTTCGGGGTCATAAGCACCGTGTAGCTTCTGGGGTATAGACTTGGTGCATTATATTTTCACAATTTGAGGGCTTGGGAAAAGACTAAGTTTTCCTTTGGAAAAATTAGTTTGGAACTAAAAGTTTCGATTTTAGGCCTCAGCGCGATGCGCCGCCATTGCGGTGGCTTATTGGAAAAGAGACGAGTGTCATTTTTCAATATGGTGCAACATGGCACTATTGTGTTGCGTCACTGGAAAAGGACGAGTGTGAAATTGCACTCCACCGCGACGCGGTGTTTGTTCCATCGAGAATTTTAGCGCGACACTGGTAAATCATGGTGAGCTACTGGAAAGGGACGAATGGGATTTTAGACTTCACCACAAAATGGCATAATCACGGTGCTCCGTAGAAAAATAGACAATTGTGAATATGCACTTCACCATGGTGCAGTGCTATCATGGTGCTCTACTGTTTTTCACTAAAAATGCCATAACTTCTTAACTGGGTATCAGATTTAGGCAAAATTGATATCGTTGGAAAGATGATTCAATTATCTACAATTTGGCGGGTCTATATCTAGAAATTATACATGTATAAAGAGTTATACACTCTTAAATTTGACCCTTGACATACTAGGAGCTAAATAGGACTAAGAAAAGTATGGGGTATTACAACTCTGCTGTTTATGGGATCAAAATTGAATGTCTACACAACATGCCTTGAATTACATATGGATCAGAAGGAATGTCTCTCCAATATTCTATGGTTTATAGGGCATACTTATCTAAGTATATGGATCTCAAGTCCTCCAATGGTCATAGCTAGGTATACAGAGCAACAAGTATATACACGGAATATACATCTCATATATTGTACCTGGTTTGATATTTGATATGATTGAGTTTGATTGAGTTATTGTTATTAGACCGATTTGAGGTGTTTGAGTTTTACTCAGTTGTATTATAATTTTTCTATCATGATTTAATTGTTAGTCCAAGTGTAGCCGTCCTGTTTGTAGGTTCAATGAACTATGTTGGTTGTGATAGATTTTAGATGATTCTCGCAATCAGTTTGAGTTAAGATCGACCAACAATACTGCTGAGTACACGTGTTTTTATATGTCACGGCCAAAGATTGCCCCTAGTCGTAACACGATGCTTGGAACCACAAGTGATCCCAAGCTAACCCATGAACTGGCATGATACTTGACCAACTGATTTAGAATAAATAAAATAGTTAAATTTGTTGTGCGGAAACATAATCATAAGGAAATCTGAATAAGCATAATACTGTTAAAGTTTACAACTTGATGAAACTGAAAAGAGAACTAGAATTTACATTTTATGACTCTGGCTGACTGTCTATGAAGCCTCTACTATACTGACTATAGATAGCTGGAACATGTATCCAACTAACACTAATTACTACATATGAATAATAAAATAAAGTACATGAACAACATCTGACTGGAGTAGTCAAAATAGGAGAACTCATCACCTGTTGGCTGGAAGCTGCAAACTGTCTGATTATGATGTGTAGACCACAACTGGTACGTACATTATGAGACAATGTACCACATAGACATATATGTGGATTATAACTTTGGAATTTACTGATTAAGTGTGGAAGAATGCAATAAATAAAACTGACTACATAAAAAATCTTAAAACATGCATGCTAAGTGCAAAGCGACTCACCAAGAGACTGAAATAAACTGAAAACTAAAGTATCTTAAAACATGAGCATCAAACATGATCTGATAAGCTGGTAAATCACTACACTTAGTTTCTTAAATCTTTACTATTATAGAATAAGTAGAACTGAAGCTAGGAAGCGGTAAAACATGAATACTGTATGTACATCTCATTTAAAGGTGAACATGTTGTAAAACTATATTGAGGATCATGTATGAATTCTGGGTCAGAATCTATGGAATGGAAACTGGCATAACTCGAGGATATGAATATACCAATATACTGAGCATGAATGCATAATCAAACAAAACCAAACATAACGTGTACTGAGCTGATCTGATTAACCGAATAACTGATGTTTGTGTGACTGGATGATTGAAATCTAATTAAAGGGATAACTAATGTATATTTACTTAGTAGCTGATATTTAAATACTGGATAACTGATTTACAAACACTAAATAACTGATGACTGAATATTGATTAACTAGTATCTGTATACTGATTAACTGATATCTGAATGCTAATCATGTAATACTGAATTGTACTTAGCCTGAGTAACTGGACTGAAACTGTGAAAGGTATTATATAACCAACATGCCCCAATCTGAGCTAATCGTGGTACAACCTATAACCCCAGTTAGAAGGGTGTCAGTACCGTGCCATGGGTACTAAGACTAGCTGTGTGGATCCACTAAACTGGTGTTCTGAAGGACTAAGGAGTCACCCTCTACAGACAGGTGCCCTCCTGAGATCTATTTTAAACCTTAACTGGCAGGTAGACATATCAAACCTATGCTGGCTACGTATTTCTATAACTCAGGAATTTCTACTAAGGGTCACACCCTCTATTGGAAGGTGAGCCCCTATCCCTGGGTTTGCTCGGTGCTAAATCCTGCTCTCAACTGAACTGACACTGGTACTGAATTGAACTAAGTTTAACTGAATATTATTTCTGATAACTGATAGTGCTCATCATGATCATAAATATCTAAGTAAATAATAAGACTCATGGTTTCAGTGAATTATTACTTGAAAGATCTGAAGCATAAGTAAACATAGAGGTATCAGGTGTTCATAACCCGCCAACACTGAATGACCATAAAGCACGTTATCAACACTTAAAATTGTAGGATGGGAATCGTGGTTCAAAGAACCCAAAACATGAACATTTCACTAAACATGTGAGAATCATGAACTTGAACATGGAAACGTGGTTAAACATGAGAAATCAACATGATTACACGGCTAAATTCATAAATTGGGGGTTTAACATGAAATTCACTTGAATATGACATGAAAAATTAAAACTTGAAGCATGAGATAACATAACTATCCATGGAGTCATACTTGGACATGAATTTAGTTCAAATCACCAAGGAAAACATAAAATAAACCTATCTTGAACATATGCATCTTCAATATAAAAGAAAACTCATCTTTTTAAATCAAAGAAAGGTTTTTTTGGGCTCCATGGGTTATAGGGACCCATGAATGAACTCCCACATACCTTAATTAGATGAATTATTCCAATTGAAGCTTGAATCCTTGAAGAAAAACTTGAATTTCGAGCTTGAATATTTGAATTTTTGGAGAGAAAGTTGAATATTTTGTTCTTTCAAAGAGAAGGGTTTCTACGTGAGAAATTTTGAGGAAGTTGGGCAAATAATGTCTTTTTAGGTGTTATAATTCTTTCCTTGGACGTTTGGGGTTGAGGGGAAAGGATCAAAGTGCCCCTTGACCCTTAAGAAGCTGAAATAAAGGGTGAATAAGCTCTGTATCGTGTCTCTTATCGCATGGAGAGAGAAACGCATTGCTCCCCATATCGCGTGGATAGAGCAACGCGATGTGGCCAAATCGCGGACCCTTATTGACTCTCACAAAAAAAGCCATAACATTTTACTCGGGTATTGGATTAAGTCAAAATTGATATCATTGGAAATCTAACTCAATCATCTATCATTTGATGGCTCTTGAGATGAAAACTTCCATGCATGTAAAAAGTTATACATGTTCAAAGTATACCCTTGTACAATCAAATATAAAGATTTATCCCAACCAAAGGCTCTTAGCCCAACTTTGTTCTAAGTGATTTCTATGAATATTTTTCAACTCGAAAGAACTTCACACTCTAGGGTAATGATCATGATACATGTATTCACATACAAATCATGAGATTAAAGTTTACACACATAGGAACGATGGTTCAAAGTCTAGTCCAAAAATGCAAGGTGTTATATTATCTCCCCCTTGGAACCATTCATCCTCGGATGATGGATAGTAACTTGTTGAGGCCTTGGAAGTATGGAATAATGTACATATGACATGTCTTGAAATGAAGGATACATCTGAGCTAAAGCATTATAACTTTATCATGAAACTAATTTCTGGGTTGGCTTGACTTTACTTACTATAAAAAGCTAATTCATGTTGAGAGTTTTAGACTCACTTGAAATGTTCATGATACAATAATACATATAAAACGGAAAGGTAATAACTTATGCAAGCACAAATCATGAGATAACGAGACTAAGATCTTACAAGAGATACTACACCATTTGAGACAAAAATATATGGTATATTGAGGTCATTCACTGAACACTTATGAACTGAATCGTGACTACATAGCTGAATCTGAAACATGATGCATGACCTGAACTGAATTCGTAACTTGAATGGACGTGAATGAATTACCTCATGGAATAGACATATTCATGAAACCTTGGATAGTAAGACTAGATGGAAAATCATAGGAACTTGTCTGTTTGACTGCTAAACTGAATTGCTGGCTATACAAACTAACTTATACTGAAAGTTTATACTCAACTTCATTATTTCTTCAACACTCTTTGCAAGAAGTTCTAATAACATTAGGGAACAACGAATTCTTGGGCATGATCTGAACTAGATATCTGAATAAGGAACCTCAATATGGCTTTAACTCTTTAATATGGGACATAGGCCTATAAAACATAAGCTAGGATAGCATGACTAGGCCTTAGGCAATGTAACTTCCCAATTCAAGCTTTAGCCTAGCTTCTTAAATACTCGTATGGGTACATATAACTACTTTTGCCAAAGTATGAGTTGAGCTACATACTCCCACCATGTTCAAGCCTAACTCAAAATCACAAGGTACTACACATAACACCATAATGCTAGTATGAACCATGAATTCAATACCTCATGCGCTTTCATAACTTCTCATCTCAAGAATAATTCTTCCCACCCCTTCAATAACTAAATTCAACCTCTTATAGGAATTCACTAGTGCGCAATGCACCCATCCACTTATATACAAACATGACATTCAAGCCTATCATTATAACCACATATGAACTTCTAGGCAGGCATCCATAAAAACATCTTTCTCATATTCTCTAAACCCCTATTAAAATAATTTTCTTGCACTATTCTTAAGAAGACACACATGGAATTCTCAACTAACCACGACATATACCAAAAGCTTTGCCTCAATCATCCTTCAAACTTATAGCCTTACATAGAATAAGCATACAATAATCTTTTCTTAACATGAAATATTCTCTCTCTTTCTCCCATCTAAACAATTGCTCATCACCACTATCATTACATAAGGAGGGGTCACTGAAAGGTTAGAACATGAGGACTTGAAACATGAAAGAATACTATGCATAACTTGGACATTTAACTGAGGCTTACGGAATAGAGTATCAAAAGCATGAATTCATCAAAGAGAGCTAAACTGAGGACATACATGACATAATCTGAATTTCACTGGTCATTATAACATACCATGAGTACCTGAAATTGAAAATTCTTTAAAGCATGAGTACATGAGTCATAAACTGGATGACTTGAGTTCAGAGTTCATAACTTTAGGAAATATAATTCGTACTGCTCAGTGAACTGGAACTCCTTATACTAGGACCTGGGAGAGTTCATGATTTTATGGAAAATGTATAAATATGAGCTATGATAATACATCTGACTTGAAAGGCATGAGTAGATATTATGATGGCTGAAGTACAAAATTTGCACTGAGATGAGAATAGGTCGGGCATCTTTCTCTCTTATTGATGTTCTAAAATACACTAGGATCACTACTAGAATTCGAGAGCCTGACTTGGTTACTTGTTCTATCATCTCCCCTTTAGCTTAAAGCTATCATTCTAAGTCTGTAAGCCTTTTTTTATAAACTTTAAACTGATCCGCAACCACTTTACTATAGAGTCTGAGATATAACAATACACATGAATAATAAACTTACCCTGAAATGGTACACCTAAAAGTGTAAAATCCACTGCTAGTACTTCCTTCTTAGATAGAACTCTTAACTTTCTATATCGCCAATAATAATCATACAATAACTTAAGCATTGACTAATTTAGAATCTTCAAGAGTATCACCATACCCCGAGTTCACACTATCTAGAATTTCAAACTCTTCTTTCTATTTGCCCAATCATAAAAAATTCAACTTAGATTCTAACATGTAACATGGATATTCACAAACTCTTAATAAACCATACTAATTCCATCATAGCCTACTAGTATCACACCTCTGAACTTATATTTTTCCCTAAACTAGGAGAATTACCATTACGCCAATATTCCCAACATAATTATACCAAATTTTGAATCAACAAACTCAAATTCTTGCATACACTATTTAAAGCCTACTAGTTCACCTTTCATACAACTATCCCCATAGATACATAATTTACTAAATTCAAATAACACTAACCCCACTTTACTACTACTAAACTTCTGGGTTCATGCTTCTAATCCTAGATCATATGTTGTCTTAGGATACTGAGAAGGGAACTGAGGGCACATCTGACTTCAGCTCCATGTATGATTTACATAACCATGAATGAAATCTTTCAAACTTTGAAACATAAAGGCACTAATGGGATACTTTTGAGCCCGCATACAATCCCATAACTGTCTGTTGGGGACTGTTTGAGAAAACTCTTCCTGTAAGGATTTAAGTTGGGTTATTTTTGTTGCCTCAAGAATAAGGTAGAGTTGGCACGGATAGCTTCACATAAGAATCTGTATAAGTTCCTTAGAGAACACTTCTATTGCATGATATGAGACATGAAAGAAGGGAAATATTTCTTAAATACTCTGTAGCCTCTTAAAGAAAATTACAAACATCTCCATATCGTTCTGTAAAACTCTACTAGACATAGCTTTATAGACACCCTAGGACACTTGAGCTCTGTTCTTTGATACCAAGTTTTGTCATAATCCGAGTCTACCCCCTAGTCGTAACACGGCGCTTGGAACCACAAGTGATCCCAAGCTAACCCATGAACTGGTATGATACTTGAGCAATAGATTTAGAATAAATAAAATAGCTAAATTTGATGTGCGGAAATATAATGATAAGAAAATCTAAATAAGCATAAAACTAATAAAGTTAATAATTTGATGAAACTGAAGAGAGAATTAGAATTTACATTTCATGACTCTAGCTAACTGTCAATCAAGCCTCTACTATACTAACTATAGATAGCTGAGACATGAATCTAACTACCACTAATCAATACATATGAATAATAAAATAAAGTACATATAAGATATTTGACTGGATTCCTCGAAATATGAGAACTTATCACCTGTTGGATGGAAGCTGCAAACTGTCTGATTATGACGTGTAGGACACAACTAGTACCTACATTATGAGGCAATGTAGCATATAGACATATATATGGATCAGTACTTTGAAATATAATGAGTAAGTGGGGGTGAATTCAATAAGTAAAACTGATTACATACAAAATCTTAAAACATGCATGCTAAGTGCAAGTAGACTCACTAAGAGACTGAAATAAACTGAAAACTGAAGTATCTTAAAACATGAGTAACAAACATTATCTGATAAGCTGGTGAATCACTACACTTAGTTTTTTTAATCTTTATTGTTATTGAATAAGTAGAACTGAAGCTAGGAAGCGGTAAAACATGAATACTGTATGTACATCTCATGTAAAGTTGAACTTGTTGTAAAACTATATAGAGGATCATGTCTGAATTCTAGGTCTGAATCTATAGGATGGAAACTGGCATAACTCGAGGGTATGAATATACCAATATACTAAGCATGAATGCATGATCATATAAAACCAAACATAACATGTACCAAGCTAATCTGATTGACCGAATAACTGATACTTATGTGACTGAATGATTGAAATATAAGTAAAGGGATAAGTAATATCTACATACTGAGTAGGTGATATCTGAATATGGACTAACTAATTTCCAAACATTAAATAACTGATGACTGAATACTGAGTAACTGACATCTGAATACTGATTAATTAGTGTCTTTATACTGATTAACTAATATCTAAATGCTGATTATGTAATACTGAATTGTACTTAGCCTGAGTAACTGGACTGAAATCGTGGGAGATATCATATAACCGATATGCCCCAATCTGAGCTAATCGGGGTCCAACTTGTAACCCCAGTTGGATGGGTGTCAGTACCGTGCTACGGGTACTAACACTAGCTGTGTGGATCCACTAAAATGGTATCCCAAAGGACTAAGGAGTCACCCTCTACTTGCAGGTTCCCTCATGAGATCTTTGTCAACCCTCAACTGGTAGGTAGACATCTCCAACTTACACTGGCTACGTAGTTCTGTAACTCAGGAATTTCTACTAAGGGTCACACCCTCTACTGGAAGGTGAGCCCCCATCTTTGGGTTAGCTCAGTGCTAAATACTACTCCCAATTGAACTGACACTGTTACTGAACTGAACTAAGTTAAACTAAATATTATTTTAGATAACTGGTAGTGCTCATCATGATCATAAATATTTGAGTAAGTAATAAGACTCATGATTTCACTAAATTATTACTTGAAAGATTTGAAGTGTAACTAAATATGTAAGTATCGACTGTTTATAACCCACCAACACTGAATGACCATAAAGCATGATATCAATACTTAAAACTGTAGGATAGGAATCGTGGTTCAAAGACCCAAAACATGAACATTCCACCAAATATATGATAATCATGAACTTGAACATGGAAATATGTTAAACATGAGAAATCAACATGATTACACAACTAAAATCATAAATAGGGGGTTTAACATGAAATTTCCTTGAATATAACATGGAAAATTGAAACTTGAAGCATAAGATAACATAACTATCCATGGAGTCATACTTGGACATGAATTGAGTTCAAATCACTAAGGAAAACATAAAATAAACCTATCTTGAACATATGCATCTTCAATATAAAAGAAAACTCATCTTTTTAAATCAAAGAATTTTTTTTTGGGCTCCATGGGTGAAAGGAACCCATGAATGAACTCCCACATACCTTAATTAGACGAATCCTTGCAATTGAAGTTTAAATCCTTGAAGAAAAACTTTAATTTGGAGCTTGGATACTTGAATTATTAGAGAGAAATTTGAATATTTCGTTCTTGAGAAGAAGAGGGTTTCTACGTGAGAAATTTTGAGGAAGATGGGCAATAATGCCCTTTTTGGTGTTATAATTCGTGCCTTGGATGTTTGGGGTTGAGGAAAAAGGATCAAAGTTCCCCTTGACCCTTAAGAAGCTGAAACAGAGGGGGAATAAGCTCCGCGTCGCATCCCATATCGCGTGGAGAGAGCAACGCGTCGCGGGCTAATCGCGAACCCTTACTGCCTCTCACAGAAAAGGTCATAACTTTTAGCTCGGGTATTGAATTAAGGAAAAATTGGTATCGCTGGAAAGCTAACACAATTATCTAATCATTTGGTGGGCCTTGAGATGAAAAATTCCATGTATATAAAAAGTTATACACGTTAAAAGTAAATCTTTGTAGAATCAGGTACAAAGATTTGGCTGAATCAAAGGCTCTTAGCTCAACTTTGTTCTTAGTGACTTCTATGAACATTTTTCACCTCAAAATTACTTCACACACTAGGGTAATGATCACGACACATGTATTCACATACAAATTATGGGATTAAAGTTTACACACATAGAAACGACGGTTCAAAGTCTAGCTCGAAAATGCGAGATGTTACATTATACTTACACTTGTTTGTTTTTGTACTTTATGTGCAATTATTGAGCCGACTGTCATGGAATGTTGATTTAGCTCTCATGCCAGATTTTCAATTGGGGGATCTAGAAAGGTAGTGGCTCTTGATCCAGTGCCTACTGAATCTTCTCTATTTATATTTATCATTGTCTTTATTATTCGAGATATTCTGGACCCTTCTTGTACGAAATCTATACTTTGGACCCTTCTTGTACGAAATCTATCACTATAGGTTTGTCAATATGACAACTGGAATTTATGAATATTGTTATCTTTTTCGTACTTCTTTATTGGGCTATTTTTATGCCTTCATTTGAGATTATCTTTGTTTACTTTTTTCACGATTTTGTTTGTTTATATCTCTTGAGGTTTGGATTGACTTATCTATCATGGGAGGTGAGATAGATGTCATTATGACTTGAGTTTTAAGTAGTGACATATACATATTTCAAACAAATTTATACATGAAATCATAAGTGAGATTAGAAGCATGATTTTGTATACATTTTGAATCAAAACACCTGTTATATTTAATAAATTGAAAAATGCTGCTATATTTAGTAAATATTAGTCTTACTTCAAAATTTTCTTTTCTTTTCCTTGAAATTGGGATTTTTTAATTTAATTTTTTTAAAAAAGAAACATGAGAAAAAAAAGTGATAATTAGAGTTGATGATTGCTCCTCTGATTTTGGAATCTACAAACGCACACACACATGTTGGTAATGAAGTGAATATCTATACAAGTTAAAGAAAAGAAAAGGAAAACTTATAGATTTCTTCAAAGAAGAAAATGAGAAGGTCAAGTAACACAATGTAATTTACAATTATATATAAAGAAGAAAACAGAGCACGATTTACATAAGGATCATGAAAAAAAAAATTGAAGCCAACATATCTAGAAAACTAAATCATCCTATTAATATAGATTCTACGAGTAATTGTAATACAAAAGTATAGTTAATTATGCAAATCCTCATAAAATGTGGTTTACACAATGATGACAAAAGATAAAACAAAATTGAAGGTAAAACAAATCTGAAAAATAGAGAATCTAAGAGTACTTGTCCCAACACAAAAGCATAGTTATGCAAATCCTCATAATGTAGAGCTTCCCCTTTTGTTGTTTCACCATTCTTTTTAACTTTGAAAACCTCAGCTGCTTCCTCATCATTAATCTTCCTCTTAGTGATCTCCCTAACCAAAAATTTGCACCAAACAATTCAATATTAGCTACCCAAAAACTCCAAAGGAACCTTCTATTTATACATGAAGACTAAACTTTAATTAACTGTTAATGTATTTATAGTTATACATAGATAGATTTAGCCTGCAATTAGAAGGAGACTAAACTAATTAGAAGGTCAATATACACTAGAGTAGGGTCATAGTGCACCCTGAAATAACATCCATGTCACGTGCCCTTTCTTGTTTAGAGTACTAAGTCTCAACTGTAATAAATAGATAATCTTTGCCTGCCACTATACTCATGTTTGCCACCCGTACGTGTTAACAGGTTTATTTAAGTTAATCTAATGTATATCACTAAATCTTATCTTCCATGTGGGTAATTAGCCCCACTGTCTGTCTTTTCATCAACACCATTATATTAATTTCATAACTTAGCTTACACACAGAGACATACATAAATGAGAAGCTAGTTTGTTCAGAAGAACTTCCAGGACCTCAGGAATGCTCCCATCTATGCAACACTAAACTTTACATGGCCCATCCGACCTTACAGATATGTCCTTTGGTAACGCGGTGCATTGAAGCTCCCTGTGCACGGGTTCGAAGATTGTCAGTCTTACTTTGTGTTTGATGCAAGAGGCTGTATATTGTTCAGCCTTAATTACTCTGCACGGTTAATTTCCCTTTGGATACGCTAAATATTATTCGGTCCTACAGTGCGTGCGATACGATATAAGCTTGTGTACTTCTCCGTCTTATATATATAACACTGTAGTTTTCTCTCTTATTCAAATATGAAGTTTGTCTAAGATGTAATTATATATATGCACTCTTTTTTCAGAAGCTTGATAGTCTGACAGCCTAAGGCTGTCAATCATTTATCTTGACTTGTCGTCAGCAATCTATATGCCCTCTGCCAGGGGCTTCACATATACTCTTAGGACCTATCCCTTCAAAAAGACCGACTCCTACATGCTCTTGGTTGTATAATGTATTCATAGTAGTAGTACTTCGAGCACCCTGACTCTATCATTAAAATTATTTGCATGATAATTTTATCAATATATTATTAATTATACCTTATACGATATTATATCAGAATGATGATTTTTCCTTCTGCATTCTATTTTATTTCGAAAATCAACATAGCTAACCATCTAACTGTACAGAGTTGACTCTGTTAGACAGAGTTCAGCGCAAACTCTCTTAATATGGTTTACCTTGAGTGAATGATTACATATATTTATTTTGAATTGACATAGTCACACAAAGTTAGATCAGCTTTCCACAAAGTCATTATAGCCGAAAATATAATACAGAAGTCATTACATAATCCTCCCCTCAAGTATAGCCTCAGTAACACTTCCTTTGTGGTTTATGACACTATATGTGTCATTTTAATTAGGTCCAAAAAGAATATTTTACTCTTTACTTATAATTAGTTTAACTTTAAGTTTTTTATTTTTTCGTTGATGAGTTGATTTGTAGTCTTTCAAATATTAATTTGTATGATCAGTTTTAGATTGCAAGTTTTAATTTATTTATTTTTTTAGCTTCTTCCATAAACTCCGTCCCCACATAAACATTGTCACATAAGTTGAGACGGAGGGAGTAAGTAGTAAGTGAGTGACTAACTTTTTTTGTTTCCTATGCATGTTATATCCTTTTAAGAGAAACAGTTCCGCCGTAGATGGGGAAAATCAACTATATGATATTTTATTGAGTTTCAAACCATGACCATGAGTGTAAAACATAGATGTCCCACTGGCATGCTAAAGAATGGCGGAGAAGTGTTAAATCCTTATCTTGAAGGCAAGAGGAATCAAAGATAAGATCTTCAAAAACACATCAAACACCTAATAGTGGACCTAAAATGAATTGTACACTTATCTCAAGTTAATGCATACTCAAAGTCCCATTGATGGGACAAGATTAAGTTAAAATTGACCATGTCCGTATGGAGTTTTCCATCAATAGTTAGTACGAGCTATCCCTTAATTTACGCCTAATCCGGTTGAGGGTGTGACAGGTTATTAAAGGGACAAGTTGTTTCAATTTTGTTGTGACTTTATTGAACTCAAAGGAAAAGACTAGAGTGGGTGGGGGGAGGTTTCCCGTTGGAATGTCAATTAAGTGATTTGGAACTAAGAAATAATAACGCATATAATGGATGAAGTGGCAATGCTTGATGTGGACTAACTGAGACACTACAATCACAACATTCTCTTTTCAAACATTACTAAAAAGGCAAATTAAAGCAACTCCATACCACCAGATTCACACATATGAGATTGTTGTCCATATTAGTCTGTTGGCCCTTGGTGAAAAAATCAGACTGTCCAAATTATACCATCAACTGTTTTTAATTATTTTTTTGGCACATTAACCCTATTTTGGACGACTTTAGACATATGGTGTCTGGGGTTGTCTTGACAAAGTCCAACTTTAAAGATAATGTTTGAAGTTCAAGTACATATGTGTAAGACTCCAAAAATTTCAACGAGTTTATTTTGGACCCTTCATTGTGTTTAATGGTAATTTTTAACTTGATTCATGATAAGGGGTTTTTAAGGGATGTTTGGGAAGAGTTTCAGAATTGTTGGAAAGGGTTCATGGTCATTTCGGGACCTCTAACCAGCGAGGATCCGCGATAAGGGCATGACACGCTGCTTATCCTTCGCGATAAGAGCGCGGCACACTGCTTAGCTTCTGCGATAAGAGCGTGACATTAGCCTCCGCAATAGCGCCGTGCCACGCCCTTGGAAAAAAATTCCGCAGTTTCTTTTATTTTTCCAATTGAGGCAAGACCTTTTTAGTCTTTTCCCTATTAAACGACTTTAAACACTCCCTAACTCCTACTAACTTATTAATTATCAAATTTTATCATTTATCTTCCCCATTTCAACTTTCAAGAGAAGCAACTACGGGTTTTCTCAAGAATTCAACACTCAGGGCCTTATACTCAAGCTTTTCTTGAATTCACTCCATCAAAAGGCATGTTGGACACACCCTATTTTACTTACTATATTATTGCATCCAATTTACTTGATATTACATGTTTCCTGATTGTTTAATTCAAGCTAGGATTGAAGGTTTTTGTTTGTTTTATACTTGCATTGAATTTTTCATGCTTTAATGGTTTCTTCATGATTTTAATGGTGAAAGGTGAATTAAATTTAGGTCTCATGGTAATGCTGGAAATTTGGCAATATGATTTCACAATGCTTATGGATTTTTGTATTATTATAATGACATGAACCTCAACCCACTTTATATTTTTTATTATAAACAAGGATTTCATAGTGTCTAAACCATTCATTGAAAAATTGCATAACATTAAATGGTAAAAAGGAAATAAGGTTTTGGAAATGCCCTTGGGGGCTTTGGTTATAAATTTTAAATGGAAATTGGAGTCTAAATGGTTAAATGGATTCTAAATGGTTAAATGGATTATGGATATGGTATTATATAATTGAAATGGCTTGCAAGTCTATTGGTATGACGATACCAAGTTGGGAATGCCTTAATAAACGACTCCATGATTAATGGTATGTGAAAAAATATTTTAATTTGGTTTAAAGAGAATTGTGTAGCTCTTCGAGAAATTGTAGTCTCAGGGAGACCAACACTGGAAACCACATTTGCCGACGTTGGGGGTCTACGACCACTGTGTCTGGTTTACACAATATATTTTGGCAGGCTATCGCCTTGGTGTCTTTAGATAATTTCCTCGGTTCTTGCGACTAACATGGATTAGGACACTTCTGGCAAGAAAAGTCGGACCCATATAGACCTTGGGTGCCTTTAGTCAGTACGAGCTACACAATTTAGGATTAAATTTTTGAAATAGTCACGTTTAATGCCCCTGGTCCTCTACCCCGACATCCTATTATCTTGATGGTTGTTGAGCGTATGTTATATGAATAGTTTTGGTAAATATATATTTTATTCATGTGCTTTATATTGATTTTGTACTTGTACTTTTTACCTCTTTTCTTGGGTTGTATGTCAGTACTTGTTGTATTGATCGCCCTCATACGCTACATCATTTTATGATGTAGGTTGCGAGGGCTTTTCTTGTGACCCTGTGCAGCACTAGGTGATTTGGTACTTCTGTTGGGCAGTTGTAGAAGTGGTGAGCCCTTTCTAATTCGGAAGGCCTGGTTTTCTTTAGTTTTTATGATTTCAGTACTTACTTTTAGTTTTCTTCTGGAATAGTCGGGGTCATGTCTAGGCTTGGTTGTTATTCTTTATTTAAAGGCTTTGTGGACATTATTAGGGTATTTCTTTGTGGATTTGGTTTTGACTCACATAATTTCTCTTTGAATATTTTGTTTCTCTTATTCTTCGGGTTAGCTTTCGTAGTTTAGATTTATTATTATGCTATTGAGGTTAGGCTAAGGGGGTCATCTCAGGCCTGATTGGTTTGAGATGCCCGTCATAGCCAGGTCCCGATATGGGTCATGACAAGTTTGGTATCAGAGCATGATCCAGGGTCATTGGGTGTCTACAAATTTGTGTTGAGTAGAGTCCCTTTTATAGGTGTATAGTGCATCATACTTATAAGGGGGGGGGACTACAAGGCATTCAGGAATATTTTCTTTCTTTGTGTTCTATTTCATTTTAGAGAGTCTTGTTACTTTGAGTTTTCTCTAACTCCTGGCATACTCACATTTTAGATCATGCCTCCATAAAGATTTAATGGCCGTAGGAACTCAGTCAGAACATCTATCGCAACTGGGTAAATATAGAGGAAGTTCGCTATACTCATATAATGCAAACCTAGTATAGGGCCCATACTCCTAACTTTACTGCTCCATCTAGGGTTCAACTGGTCCCTACTAGTATTTATTTGGCTTTTTAGGATGGTGTTACTTAGTCTCTTTAGAGAGATATCTCTAATTCTGAGTTCCGTCAGTCCATCCACATACTCACTCAGATTGTGATATTGCAGTATCATAGTTTTGATCATATCGGTCCCGCCCCCAGTTCATCTGAGGTTACTCGGGTTAGCCAGTTTATAAGGCTGAATCCCCCAACCTTTACATGCTATAAGGTTAAGGAGGATCCTCGAGGGTTTATTGATGAGATGGAAAAAATCTTTAGAGTTATGCATGTTAGTGATTCAGAGGGGGTTGATTTTGCAACTTATCAGTTGAAAAAGGTGTCTTACCAGTGGTATGAGGAGTGGGAAGATTTATGGGGTAGAGGACTATGTAGGAAGAGTTCTCGAGTGCTTTCTTGATTATTTCTTTCCCCAGGAGTTGTGGGAAGCCAAAACTAAAAAGTTTATAAATCTAAAGTAGGGTAAGATGAGTGTTAAGGAGTATAGGATAAAATTCACCCAACTGTCTGGTTATACTCCTGAGCTTGTATCTAGTATAAGGTCCAGGATAAGAAAGTTTTCTTTGGGTCTTTCTTGTGACATAGTGTTAGAGTGTAAGGCTGATATGCTGAATAATGACATGGATATATCAAAAGGCAAGTGGTTTACATGCAACAAGTAGAATATGAGAAGATAAACCAGGTAGAAATAGGGGAGAGGCACAGTAAGAAATTTAAGTATGCAGAGCAGGGTGTGAATTAGCAGAACAGTAGAAAAGAGGGTAGACAATGGCTTATGAAAAAGAACTAAGGAAATTCTTGTTCGTCAGCTAGTGCTCTTGCTCCTAAGCCTTCAAGTGATCGGCGTTTTTAGTTTAGCAATGGATCTAAAGAACAGGGTGCCTAATCTTAGGTCAGTGCAGCCCAGTTGGACCCACCTTACCCTCCTTGCCATTTTTGTGGGAAACTTCATCATAGATATTGTGAGGAGGGGAGGAATTTGTGCTTTAATTATAGTCATCCTAGTCATTTGCGAAAAAATTATCCTTTATCTAGGGGTACATCTGGGTCTAATAAGGCCCAGGCTGTTACTTCATCAACTCATGCGGCTAAAGGTACTATTGTAGGAATAGGATTTGGTCAGAATCACTTGTATCTACTCTCTAGATACCAGGATTTTGAGGCATCCCCGGATGTTGTCACTGGTATGTTACAACTTTTCTCCCTTGATGTTTATTGCTTGCTTGATGTTGTTTCTACCCTATCTTATGTGACTTTTTATATGGATGTACACTTTGGTTTTAGTTTTGAATGTATTTTCAACACCTTTTTTATTTCTACCCTGGTGGGTGGGTCTATTATTGCTAAAAAAGTCTATAGGGGTTGTGTGGTATCCATATTTTATAGGGATATCTTGGTAGATTTCATAGAGCATGATATGGTGTATTTTGATATGATCTTAAGGATGGATTGACTCTATTCGTGCTATTCATCTCTGGATTGTAGGACTCAAAAGGTTACTTTTCATTTTCCTAATAAACCGGTAATTAAATGGGAGAGGAGTTCCCTAGTACCAAAAGAAAATTTTATTTCGTACCTTAGGGCTAAAAAATTGATATCCAAGGGGTGTTTGTATCATCTAGTTTGGGTCAAGGATTCCAACTCTGAAATCCCTCCATGCAGTCCGTTTCCATAGTAAATAAATTTCCTAAAGTTTTTCCTGATGATCTTCCTAGGATTCCTCCCGATAAAAAATAGATTTTGGGATTTATCTCCAACCGAATACTCATCCTATTTCCATTCTTCCTTATAGGATGGCTCTGATAGAGTTAAAGAAACTAAAAGAGCAATTGAAGGATCTCCTTGATTAGGGTTTTATCCATGCTAATGTTTCTCCTTGGGGTGCTCTGTGTTTTTCGTGTGAAAGAAGGATGGGTCTCTTTGGATGTGTATAGACTATTGCCATTTGAATAAGGTCACAGTGAAAAATAAGTTCTCTCTTCCTAGTATTGATGACCTCTTTTATTAGCTTCAGGGTGCCAAGTATTTCTTTACAATAGATCTCCATTCGGGCTACCACCAATTGAAACTTAGAGTAGTTGATATTCCTAAGTACTGCGTTTTGAAACCATTATGGCCACTATGAGTTCCTGGTTATGTTATTTGGGTTGACTAATAATCCGGCTGCTTTTAAGGACCTTATAAATTGGGTGTTCATACATTTTTTAGATTTTTTCATTATAGTCTTCATGACGACATCTTGGTGTATTCCAAAAATGAGGAGGATCATGTAAATCACCTCCTAATTGTGTTACAGACCTTAAAGAACAAGAAGTTGTATCAAAATTTTCTAAGTGTGAATTTTGCTAGGTGTTGTGAATTTTCTTAGGCATGTTATATCCAGTGAAGGGATCAAGGTGGACCCGCAAAAGATTAAGGTAGTTAAGAAGTGGCCTAGACCTATGATTCCAACTAATATTAGGAGCTCATTAGGCTTGGAATGTTATTATAGGATATTTGTGGAGAGTTTCCCATCTATTGCTTCATCTTATAAGGTTGACTCAGAAAAAGGTAAAGTTTCTATAGTCTTTTACCTTGAGGGTAGTTTTGAGAAGTTGAACGATAAGTTGACTTTTACTCCAATTTTGACCTACCAGAGGGTATTGAGGGGTTCGTTGAGTATTGTGATGCATCTCATGTGGGACTAGGCTGTGTTTTGATAAAGCATAGGAAGGTGGTGGCTTATGATTCTAGGCAGCTTAAGGTTCATGAGATAAATTATCCGACTCAAGATCAAGAGTTGGCGGTTGTGGTTTTTGCTTTAAAAATTTGACATCACTATTTGTATAGGGTGCACATGGATATCTACTCAGATCATAATAGTTTACAGTATATGTTTATGCAAAAAGAAATGAATATTAGACATAGGCGGTGGCTTGAATTACTTAAGGATTACAACATGAGTTTGCACTACTATCTAGGTAAAGCTAATATTGTTTTTGATGCTCTTAAGTAGGTTGTCCAAGGGGAGTTTATCTCACGCTGAGAAAGAGAAAAGAGGATTGGTGAAGGATATTTACCGGCTAGAAAATTTAGGATTTCATTTTTGGACTCTAAGGATGGAGGGGTAATCGTTATAGAAGTGGTTAAATCGTCTCTTGGGGTTGAGGTCAAGGAGAAGCAGGTTCTGGATCCTATGCTAGTGAAAATTCAGGATGAATCGGGTCAGAAGAAGATTATGGCTTTCGAAATTGGGGGAGATAGCATTTTGAGGTATAAAAGAAGGTTATATGTCCCTGATGTAGATGGGCTGTGGGAAATGATTTTGACCAAAGCCCATGTGTACAGATATACTGACCCGACCCGACCAGGGTCCTTGTCGTAATGGGCATATCAGGTCCAACCAGGACCGAAGACCACCCCCGATACCCAACCACACTATCTAGAATATACCCTGAGTTAGATGAATTCCAAAGATATAACAAGATACCATGTAATTTCACTAATCTAGACTCTAGGATAGGTCAATAACCGAGACCAACCTAATCTAGCCCAACTTCCCCAAATCCAACCACTAACCATAACCGACAAAAACCGTAAGCCAAAACTAAAATGATAACCAAACCAAGTTCTATAACATAATATAAAAGAATGGAACAACTAATAATACCGTCAAATCGGCATCATCCCCAATACCAATGCCAATACCAAGGCTGACACCAATATCGATCCAGCCCATTCCAATCGATAGTATTTCCACAAAAGTCTCTAACCAAAATAAACCCAATATACGGGTGGGACATACCCCCAACCATAGCCAAAACTAATATGCATAAATAAACTAAAGTATATGAAAATGTCCATAACATGAAATTGAGTCTTACGGAAAGATTGAAGCTCATCACTTTAATCCAAAAGTTAATCCTGAAATCCAATCACTATGCAAGAAGATTAGAATGGCCAATTCCTGCATCGCGTAGGGATACAGCCGCCCGAAGGCAGGTTAGCAGGTGAACGCTAGAATGAACTCTGGATAAGGATAAAATAATGCCATCAAGTAAAACCAAGTAAACCAACCATATGCATACAAACCATACATACATACATATATATATATATAACCATGTTGGGAAAGGGAATCAGGTTTAGCATACATTTAAAACCATTAACCTGGGTATGTGTATCTTAACCATCCTAAACCACCCACGGGCTATATGGGTTCATTGTAACCTCCTGAACGAGCCTCGATGCGTGTAGCTACACGAACCAGAGATACCATAAGAGTAGGGGATTCTCAAGTACCCTTCACACTCCATGATACATATGTACAGTGTACTTAGAGTATTCCTGTGTACCTCTTGGTATCATATATAGTCGCCATGACCAACCCCTCATGTCACTAAACATGAGTTTCCAGTGTTCGTTCATTGAACTCTCACCTTCACGATTAGCTATCACACCCTACCATTACTGCCCAATTAAAACTATTCCCAACCAACCAATCCATTATTTCATTTATTATTAACCAAGGCTACAAATAGTGGTATCGCCATACCGACTATAACTTGCAAGTATTGTCCTTAGTCAAACCTTTTTGGGTAAAGGGATTCTCGTGTACCCATTTACCAAGTTAACTTGAGGGAGTCCCATGTGTCCCACAAGTGTTTCATTATTAAGTTTTCTTAGGGTAGTCTCATTGTAACGCCCTAGGAGTACACCTTGGACACCACACGGTGCTTACAGTCACAAGCGACCACAAGCTAACCCATGATCTGATACCTGCTGTGAGCACTGAGAAAAACTGCTAATAAATGATACACACATGCAGAATAACTGGATATACTATAAGGTTTTATAATACTAAGACATTACTGAACTATTAAATTTGAAACAATTGTCTGAAAATAATAGCGTAAAGATTGACAATCAACTGAAAACTGGATAAATGTCTGAAAGTGTTTGAAAGCCTCTAACTAAATGACTGTAGAGTGATGGGACATGTCCCCAACTAACTCCGACTAACTACTGGACCGAAGTACTAAAATAAACGTAATTGATCCTTAAAATATAAAGAATCACCACTATTGTTACTACTGATGCGCTGGAATGTCTAAGTACGGTCAGGAACCTGAGCATCCGAACCTATGATATGATACATCATAGCATAAGAAATGAGTATGCAGTCAGTACTTTGAATGTACTGGTATGCTAGATGAGGTGAGGCTAATATGCATGGGTTCATTTGTATGAATAACAACTGACTGCATGAATAGCATGAGATAACTGGATATGAATGCGTGAATGCTGTAAAATCTGAGAATGAATGACCAAAAATATAACATGATTCTGAAATAGTCTGTAAGCTGAAATACTAAAATCTAATAACCGAATTGCTGATAAAATGTATGCTATGGTCAAGAAAAACTAAACTAAGTTCTGAACTAAATACTGAAACTAAAACTGTAGGAGGTATCATTTAACTGACATGCCCCAAAGCTGATCTAATCGGGATCCAACCTATGACTCCAGTTGAAAGGGTGCTAGTACCATGCCACGGGTACTAACAATGGTTGAGTAAACCCTAAACTATCATAAAGACATCTTGTCAACCCTAAACTAACAGGAAGACTCATGAGATATGTGTCAACCCTAAACTAGAAGGAAGACATTTCAAACCTATGCTGGTTACGTAGTTCTGTAACTCAGGGATTGGTACTAAGGGTCAAACCCTATACTAACAGGAATGTCCCCATCCATGGATTTGCACGGTGCTGAATTCTACTCCTCACTGAACTGACATTGATTATGGGACTGAACTAAGTTTAATCGAAGAAGGAATTGTCTCAGATTACTGAACTTATCTAAGTTTGTCTGACATGATAACTGACTGAACTGATAATGCTCATATATGTCTGAAACCATTCTAAAAATGCTGATACTAAGTAAACAACTAAGTTTCGGGTATTCATAACCACCAAGACTCGATAGCAATAACAACAAGACCGTACAAAACCTTAAGGACATAATAAGTAACCATTATTAGAAACTCATTCCTTTGGGCATTTTATCAAACATTTGCAATTCATAGTTTAAACATGGGAATAGTTTTAAACATGTAGTAATATCATTATTTCGATACTAAATCACAATTTAAGGTACAAACCAATAAATAAGCATCACTTAAATGTGTAGGGTTTAACTTCAACAACAAATCATGTATAAACATAATATAAAATCAAAATTCGTGAGAATTCTTGGTTAAAATTCATGATAACATGTAAAAATCATTCTTTTAACCTTGAAATTGGGTTCTTGGACTCCATGGGTTAAAGGAACCCATGAATGAACATATAACATACCTTAATTGAAGAATTTTTGGTGATTTTCTTGAACTTGAGCTCGAATCTTTGAAGGGCTAGGGTTTGTTCTTGAGAGAGAATGGTTTTAAATTGAGAGAATTTGAATATAAGATGACCCAATGTGTTTTCGGGGCTTTAATCCCATGTTTTCCATGGATTGGGGCCATACAAAAAGACCAAATTATCCCTTGGAAATCAAAATTTGTAATTGAAATGCCGTTTGGGCTCTCACCGCAATGCGTCAAGGCTGTCATCGCGATTCCACCGAGATGCAGTATAATTGCGGTGACTTGCTGGAATCTGATAATAGAAATTTTGAAATTCACCGCAACGCGGTGAGGTGACCACCACTATAGCCATCGCGACACAGTGCAATCGTGGTGAGATGCTATTTTGAAGATCCAAACGTGGTCCAAACCTCATCCAAAAAATCTGAAACTTACTTGAGACATGTTACTTACACCCTTGAACATGAATTAACTTAGAAACTATCGTCTTGAGTTCAGAAAGGTCACTTTAAAAATCATCGAAGCCTAGAGGAAAAAAATGAAACTAAGTCTCTATCACTTAGCTAAATTTTCAGGTTCTAAGTCTCTTATGCATGCACTATGAGCTGAACTAAGCTAAGAAAAGTACGGGGTATTACACCCATGTACCCCACAAGATGTTCATTAACATGTTTACTTGGGAGATTCCATTGTACCCTATGAGGAGTTAAATTAACTATAACCATGACCACAAACCATTCCATTTAACCATTCGAAATCATTTAATCCATTTAGGGTTCCATTACCAAACCTTACCATGCAATAGTTCCATTAAAAGGTCCAACAATATGGTAAAAGCATTCTCATAGGTATTTTATCAAACATATTGGGGGCATAGAGTTTCAAAAATCAAAATTAAATACGAATTAACCATACCCATGCAACCAAGTATCCAAACAACCATTAAAACATGGGAAAACCATAACCAAGCCATTATAACCAAAAACCCCAATATATATTTAAAAACCGAAAACTATATAATAATTATGCTATGAAACCAATTTTCAAAATATGCCTTTAGTTGGAAACAATGTGGGAAGGAGTACATGCCTTAATTGAGAAAATAATGGAGAGAAATCACCAACACAACCCCCAAATTAATCCTTAAGAGGAAACCCCAGCCTCCTTTGCCCAAGAACTTTAGAGAGGATTAGAGAGTGTTTTCTAAGTCTTAATGAATAGAATAATAGGGCAAATAACCTCCCAAGTGTTTTAAAGTTGTGGGGCCTTAATAGGTTAAGTGGGAAAATATCCAGATTGCCCTCACTTAAACTGCATAAAATTCTCGTCAGGGAGTACGACTACCCATACCAGTCGTACCCTCCAATACGAGTGGTAACCACCACTCGTACCCTAGGCCTTCTCCTTGGACCCAACACTGTCAAAGGTACGACTTACCCAAACCAAGTCGTATCTCAAAGCATACGATCCTTACCTTCGACCCATACCCCTGGTAGAATAGACTCACAAGAGATTTGAACACTGTCTACCATACGAGTCTATGGTAAGACACGTTCCCTGGCTTACGACTCATAGTGAGCCACCCATACTCAGATCCAACTTAAGTTTCCAAGTCTAAGATTAAGTGAAGGAAAGAACCAAACCCAACAATTCGTATCCACCAATACGACTCGTACCACCTAAGTCATATCCATTCTAGAAACCAAATTCAACCCACCATCAATCACTGGTCAGTATATGACCAACCCATATCACTCGCTCCTTAGTGTACGACTCATTCCCCCTAGTTGTAACTTGTCCAGAAACTAGAAATTCAAGAAATAGTCTAAGGGTAAAAAATCCAGGGTGTTATAGTTTCCCCTACTAGGATCATTCGACCCCGAATGACAGACAAGGTAGGGTAAACACAAGCACATTTCATTTTGCATTATCAAATATCAATCCAACCTTTAACAAAGTTAGAAAATAAAGATGCAAAGATATTAATCTTTCCTTCAACAAAGTTTGAAAACAAAAGTATGTTAAAGAACACATACCTTCCGCACGAATTCCAGGAGAAGAAAACAAACGCGGATACTTGGACTTTATTTCCTCTTTCGCTTCCCATTTAGCCTCTTCCACCTTATGGATTCACCATAGAACCTTAACTGAGGCCATATCCTTAGTCCGTAACTGATGAACCTTTCTATCCAGAATCTCAACCAGGACCTCTTCATAAGACAATGAATCTGAGATACCTAATCCCTTCAAAGGAACAATCAAATAAGGATCACCAATGCACTTCCTCAATATAGAGACGTGAGATGAAAGCTGCGTACCCCGATAAGATATAATAAAAAAAGGTACCTTATACAATTTTACAATCTTATGAATATACAACCTCGCATTGTTCTCAGCCAAAAAGTTAGTCCGCATTGGCAAGAAATGAGCGGACTTGGTCATCTTATCCACGTGACCCAAATCGAATCAAACTAATTTCGAGATCAAGGAAGACCGATAATGAAATCCATATTGATCACCTCCCATTTACATTCAAGCAAATCAATTTCTTGATATAACCCTTCTAGGCCTCATGTTCTCTGCTTTGACTTGTTGGCACACCAAGTATTTGGTCAAAAAATCAACCACATCCATTTACATACCACTCCACCAATACATTTTCTTGAGATCATGATATATTTTTGTCAAATTGGAATGAACAACTTTACATGATTCATATTCGTTAGCCAAAATCCTTTGTCGAAAACCATCAACATCAGGAACACACAACATCACTTGGTACCATAAAGTACCATCGCAACTAATATCAAAGACCATCACTATTTTTATACCAATATCCCTCTTGATTTTCATCAAGACAGGATCCAACACTAGCTTCTCCTTAATATCGGCACCAAGAGATGATCGAACCACTTCTTGTACCATTACCTTACCATCTTTAGAGTCCAAGAGACGAACTCTAAGATTGTCCAAGCGGTGAGTATCCTTCACCGATTCCCGCTTCTCATGATACACATGAGCTAAACTCCATATGGACAACCTGCTAAGAGAATTAGCAACCACGTTAGCTTTACCTGGGTAGTAGTGAAGACTTATATCATAGTCCTTGAGAAGATCCAAACATCTCCTTTGCCAAAGATTTAGATCCTTTTGAGTGAACACATACTATAGACTCTTATGATCAGAAAAGATTTCCACGTGCACTCACTATACATAATATTGCTAAATTTTCAAACCAAAAACCACCGCAAATAACTCAAAATCATGAGTAGGATAATTCATCTCATGCACCTTTAACCGGCTGGAAGCATAGGCAATAATCTTCCCATATGGCATAAAACCACAACCAAGTCCTACATGGGACACCTAACAATAAACCCCAAACCCCTGATTACCTTCAGGCAATGTTAAAACCAGAGCCGAAGTTAGCTTATCCTTAAGCTTCTCAAAACTATCTTCACATGCATCCAACCAAGAAAACTTCACCTTCTTTTGAGTCAACTTTGTCAATGGGGAGGCTAACGTCGAGAAACTTTTCATAAACCGCCTATAGTACCCAGCCAAACCCAAGAAGCTTCGAATTTCGGTTTGAGTCATAGGTTTATGCCGCTTCTTAACCATAACCACCTTTTTTTGATCTACCCTGATACCCTTGCAAAAAATAATATGGCCCAAGAAAAATACAATGTTCAACCAAAACTCGCACTTTGAGAATTTGGCATATAATTGCTGCTCTTTAAAGATCTGCAACACCACATGGAGATGATTAGTATGATCCACGTCACTCTTAGAGTACACCAAGATATCATCAATAAACACAATGACAAAAAGATCTAGAAACTGCCTCAAAATACTATTCATCAAATCAATAAATACTGTCGGAGCATTAGTCAAACTAAATGACATAACCATAAACTCAAAATGACCATACCGAGTATGAAAAACTATCTAAGAAATATCTACCTCCCTAATCTTAAGTTGATGATACCCATACCAAAGATCAATCATAAAAAATAACTTGGCACTTTGCAATTGATCAAACAATTCATCTATCCTTGGAAGAGGATACTTTTTCTTAACCGTTACCTTATTTAATTGCCGATAGTCAATGCACATCCAAAGGGAACCATCCTTCTTGCGCATGAATAATACTGGTGCACCACACAAGAATACACTAGGATGAATAAACCCCTTATCCAGAAGATACTTAAGTTGCTCCTTGAGTTCCCTCAACTCATACGGAGCCATTCTTTAAGGAGGAATAGATATTGGACGAGTGTTCGGAACCAAATCAATACCAAAATCAATCTCCCTATCCGAAAAAACACTAGGAAGATCATCCAAAAAGATCTTAGGAAACTCATTTACCACCGAAGCCAAATGTAAAGAAGGTCCCTGTAAGTTAGAATCATTAACCCAGACCAAATGATAGAGACACCCTTTTAAGATTAACCTTTGAGCTATAAGATAAGAAATAAACCTTCCCCTAGAAGCTAGGGAACCACCCTCCTACTTAATAACTGATTCACCAGGGAACCTTAAAATAACCTTATGGGCACGACAATCTAAGGATGCATAATAAGAGTGTAACCAATCCATCCCCAGAATAATATCAAAATCCACTATATTAAGTTCAAATAAATCCTCCAAAATCTGCCTACTACCAAAAGACACCACACACCCCTATAGAATCTTTTAGCGATAATTGAGTCACCTACTGGGGTAGAAACAACAAAAGGATCCAAAATAACCTCGGGATCAAAACCAAAATACACAACCACAAGTGGGGTAACATAATAAAGAGTGGACCCCAAATCAAGCAAGCAATACATATCACAAGAAAAGAGTTGTAACATACCAATCATGACATCAAGTAATGCCTCAGATTCCTGCCAAGATTTAAGAGCATATAACCTATTCCGACCAATGCTAGAACCAGAAACAGGAGTAGACGCTGAAGCAGCACCACTAGGTGCAGGAGCAGAAGATGAAGCAATCGGATCTTTGACCGCTCCCGAAGCACCCTTACCAACTGTATAGTTTCTAAGAATATAGCTTTCCTGTCCATATTTAAAACACTTATCCCCCCTTCATCACAAAAGCCCCAATAAAGATGACCACAAAATCGACAAAGAGGGCATGAAGAAGCCAACTATGCCCCACTCGCCTGAGATTGGACACCCTATGACCAAAAATTATCACTACCCTACTGACGTCTATCACCCGAAGGCTTCGAGTAAGGAGCACTAGCTGAAGAGAAGAAACCAGAACTCTCTCACTTCTTTTTCAGCCACTTACCGCCATCCTAACTGCCTTTCTATTTCCCACCTTTTTGTTCAGAAGACCTAAACTTTTTACTCTGTCTTTCCCTAAATTCAGCCTGCATCCTCTTCTATTCCTCCACTTATTTCTTATGTACCACCAACCTAGACATATTCATATACTTTATTAGAAATACAGTCTTACTTTCAAGGATAAAATCTTGAGAAAGTCCAGAAGAAAACTTTTTCATCCTCTCCCTCATATCAGACACCAATTCCAGAGCATACCTTGACAACTGATGAAATTTTAAGGCATATTCTTTTACTGACCTTTTCCCTTGTTTCAGATTGACAAATTCATCTGCCTTCACTCCCCTCAGCTCCCGAGGAAAAAAGCAATCCAGAAAAGCATCTGAGAAAGTCTCCCATAAGAAGAACTCATCAACATCACCTTTATCCCTATCCCACTCCTCTTACCATGGTACGTAATATCTTTGAGCTGGTAAGCTACAAAATTCACCCCTTCCATATTTGTGGCCTGCATCACCTTGACTATTTCCTTTATTTTATCTAGGAAACCTTAAGGATCCTCTTCCACCTTTACATCAATAAAATTAGGAGGATTCATCTACATAAACTGGCCAACCCTTATGGTCTCAGCAGATGAAACACTAGATGTATCCCTCTCATCCTGAGCAATAACTAACTGAGCAATAGTATGAATCGGATGATGAAATTTTACATTCGTCACCTCACCCTGAAGAGGACTAGTAGAAATTAGAGGAACTCTAGAAATATTATAGACTAGACCTCTAGACCAAGTATGGATACCCTATGTCCCTTCCATGTTGGCCCTATATGGGGTAGAAGAGTTTCCTTGTGTTTCATATCATCGAGTCATGATCTGAAAAATGAACAAATCAGGATTAGAGAAGATTCCAGGACTTAGGCTCCAAGATTCAGAATAGAATACCAAGAAAGCGAAACATTCCTAAATGTCTTGTAGCCTCTCACATATGAGTGTGGTGTGCTACACACCCCTAAAAGAGACTCTATTCGACAAGGCTTTGTTGACTCCTAATTGAACTTGAACCTAAAGCTCTGATACAAGCTTGACCCGACCCGACTAGGGGCTTTGTTGTACTAGGCATCTAAAGTCCAATCAGGACCAGAGACCACCCCTAGTACCCAACCTAACCATCCAGCATATACCCTGAGTTGGATGAATTCCAAACATATAACTAGAAAACATGTAATTTCACTAATCAAACCTTTGGAATAGGTCTATAACTGAGACCAACCCAACTGAGCCTAACCACCCCAAATTTAACCAAAAACCATAACCGACAAAAATCGTAAGCCAAAACCAAAACGATAACCAAACCAAGTTCCATAACATAATATAAAAGGATGGAACAACCAATAATACCGTTAATCGATATCATCCCCAATACCAATGCCAATACCAAGGATGACACCAATACCAATCCTGCACATTCTAACCCATAGTAGTTTCATAAAAGCCTCTAACCAAAAGAAAACTAATATCTGGTTGGGACATGCCCCCAACCATAGCCAAAACCAATATCCATAAATAAACCAAAGTATGTGAAAATTTCCATAACATGAAATGGATCCTGATGAAAAGTTGGAAGCTCACCACTTCAATCCAAAAGCTTATCTCAAAATCTGATCACTATGTAGGAAGAGTAGAATGGTCGGTTCCTACATTGCATGGGGATATAGCCGCCCGAAGATAGGTTAGCAGGTGAACGCTAGCATGAACTCAGGATAATGATAAAATAATGTCATCCAATAAAACCAAGTAAACCAACCATATGCATACAAACCATATATATTTATATATATATATATATGTATAACTATGCCGGGAAAGGGAACCGGGTTTAGAATGCATTTAAAACCATTAACCTAGGTACGTGTAGATTAATCATCCTAAACCACCCATGGTATATATGGGTCCAGTGTAACCCCCTGAATAGGCCCCGATGTATGTAGCAGTACAAACTAGAGATACTATAAGAGTAGGATATTCCCAAGTAACCTTCGCTCTCTATGATACATATATACAGTGTACTTGGAGAATTCTCGTGTACCTCATGGTATCATATATGGTCGCCATGACCAACCCCTCATGTCGTTAAACGTGAGTTGCCGGTGTTCGTTCATTGAACTCCCACCTTTACAGTTAGATATCATACCCCGCTATTATTGCTCAATTAAAACCATTTCCTACCAACCAATCCATTATTCCATTTATTAGTAACCAAGGTTACTAATAGTGGTATCGTCATACCGACTATAACTTGCAAGTATTGTCCTTAGCCAAACCTTTTTGGGTAAGTAGATTCCGGTGTACCCACTTACCAAGTTAACTTGGGGGAGTCCCATGTACCCCACAAGTGTTCCATTATTAAGTTTTCTTAGGGTAGTCCCATGTACCCCACAAGTTGTTCATTAACATGTTTACTTGGGGGATTGCATCATACCCCACGAAGAGTTCAATTAACCCAAAACATGACCACCAAACCATTCCATTTATCCATTCTAAACTATTTAAACTATTTTGGGTTCAATTACCAAACCATACCATGTAATAGGTCCATTAAAAAAATATAGTAAAACCATTCTCGTAGGCATTTTATCTGAAATATTTGGGGCATAGTGTTTCCAAAACATAAATTAAATACCAATTAACCATTCCCATGAAACCAAGTATCCAAACCACCATTAAAATATGTAAATACATAATTAAATCATAGGAAAACCATAATCAATCCATTACAACGAAAACACCAATATATATTTTAAAACCCAAAACCATATAACAATTATTCTATGATAACAATTTACAAAATATGCCTTTAGTTGGAACTAATATTGAGGGAAGGAGTACATTCCTTAATTGAGAATATAATGGAGAGAAATCACCAACACAATGCCCAAATTAATCCTTAAGATGAAACCCTTGCCTCTATTGCCCAAGAACTTTAGAGAGGATTAGAGAGTGTTTTCTATGTGTTAATGAATAGATTAATAAGGCAAATAACCTCCCAAGTGTTTTAAAAGTCGTGGGGCCTTAATAGGTTAAGTTGGAAAATGTCCAAATTTCCCTCACTTAAACTGTGTAAAATTCCCATTAGGGGGCACGGCTACCCGTACCAGTCGTACCTTCCAATATGAGTAGTACCCACCACTCATAACCTAGGCTTTCTATAACGCCCTGAAAATGGGCACCGAGATGTCACACGGTGCTTAGGGTCACAAGTGATCCCAAGCTAACCCTTCTACTGGCATACTTACAAGCAATTGAAAAAATACATAAATCTGACCAAAATCAGCGTAAATATAAAACTTCTCTGAACTTGATCAATACAAATCTAAATTTACAAGATTACAACTCTGCTTTTACCAAAAAAATTAAAATTTAATACATTCACACCACTGACTGTCTATGAAGCCTCTACTAGTACTGACTATAGGTAGACGGGTCATGACTCTAAACTATTCCAACTCAATACGACTGAATAAAAAAAATACAATACTTCTCAAGCTATATAACTGACTCGAGCCCTTGAATCAAAAGGACTCATCACCTGCTGACTGGAAGCTGCAGACTGACTGAATATGGTATATACGCTACAACTTGTACCGATATTACCGATATTATGAGACATATATGTGGATCAGTACTTTGAGGATGTACTGAGGATATGAGGGTGTATTCAATAGTTAAACAATATCATCAATCTTTATAGAAATCATGCATGCTGATATAAATGACTCACATAGCTTGAACAAAAACTGAAATCTAAATCTCATAAATAATGCATAAGGAAGCATGTAATATAAATATCGTGAGTCATTACAGTTAGTTCTAAAATCTGTGTTCTTTTCTTATTCTCAAAACTTGTAAGCTAGATAAAATCTGAAACTCATTCTGTATTGTAAACTCTTTATCTCAATACATTAAATTAATAAAACTATTTCAAGAGTGGGGGGCATCTTTTGGAGGTTCTTCTAACCGACATAAACTATGTGAGCTGACATGGAGTCCAACGTCTTACCCACATTGGGGAGACCTGTTCTACACTTGCCATCAGAATAGAACCTTAACTTAAGTGATCACTATCTCGGCCTCAGACCCATAAATCTCAATCCTATGGTGGCACGTAGTTCTAGAGAAGTAGGATGCGCTAAACCCACACTTCCCGCTCGGTGCTAAATACTCCTCATATACTTAGGTTCAAAACTTTTAGGAAATCAACCTTAAAGTAGCTTAAGTGTCTATAATTAAGACGACACTCATATCTGTAATCTGTAATAACTCTGAAAAGTGCATTCCAAAACTCAACTGAGGATCCAAAGATCAAATACTATTATATAACTCAAAATATGCAAATCTCAGGGTGCTTAAAGCACAAGTTCTTGAAATATCAATACTCAAATTAGGGCCTAATAACCCATGTCTCAACTCATGTAAAATCATTGCATTTATGCTTGTTAATGCACTCAATAATAATATAACTCAAAATCTGAAAATTTCTACAATAGGCATGAAAATAAGAGAATAGACATGAAACTTATCTTCAAAATCTCTCAAAAATCATAATCTTGTAAATAGTGATAATGGGTATGAATCCCAATTTAGAACTCATGTATAAACATTCAAAATCATAAAAAAACATCATTTTCAATATGCTTCTTGAAAATACTTCAATACTATCAAAATAATAAGATCAAGAATCTCAATGTCATGCTTAAACTCACTTTGGAAAATCTGAAAAATTGCATTTTGCGCATAAATACATGAAAATAGTCATGCAATTCAATATTCAATCACTTGTAAACTCATAATCTTCAAACAATATAAATTGGGTATAAACCCTAACTTCAATTTCACGAGAGATCACTTAAAATTCAGTAAATTTGTAGTTTAAAACAAGTTTTGGGCGCAAGGACGAAAGGATTGTCCTTGTTGAAACCTCACATACCTTAATAGTTTGGACTTGATGAATTGAATGGAAAATCTTGAACTTTGAATCCTTTGGAGATGATCTTGACATCATTCTTGAAGTTCTTGGATTAGAAATCCTAAGTTCTTGATCTTTTTGTTGAAGAGAAGAAGATGGAATTGATGATTCTTGAGGGAATTGATTAGGGTTGTTCTTGAGTAAAAATTTGAAGAATGGGGGCAAATAATGCCCCAATTGAAGCCTTAGATCGTGTTTTTACGACCTGAGTTGAGGTGGGAAAAGACCCCATTGCCCCTCCTTAATTTAAAGTAAAAATTCGTAACCCGCATCCCGATTTTTTCCTTTAGCTCGACGCGCTACCATCGCGGCAGCTCACTGCCTCAAACTAAAAATGTCATAACTTTTGACTCGGGTAATGGATTTTGGCGAAATTGGTATCATTGAAAAGCTAATTCAACTATCTACAATTTAGTATGTCTTGATATGGAAAATTCTATGTATATAAAAATATATACACGTTTAAAGTAGACCCTTGTAGGATTGAATGCTAAATTTTTGGATGAATTTGATGTTCTAAGCTCCACTTGGCTCTAAGTGACTTCTATGAATATTATTCACCTAATAAGGACTTCACATACTTTGGATTAAATTAATGACACAAGAATTTGAATTATGTATCAAGAGTACGGCAATTATACCTTCACCGCAATGCAGTGAAATCGCGTTAAGCTATTGGGAAAGGACGAGTGTGAATTTGCACTCTGGCGCGACGCGGTGCTATCGCGTTGTGCCACTGGAAATTAACAATTAGGAATTTGTACCTCTCCGCGATGCGGCAATATCATGAAGGTCTACTGGAATGTGATGATTGACATTTTGGAATCCACTGCGACACAATGAGTGCCCAGGTGGGATACTGCATTACTAGAAATGCTCTAACTTCTTCACTGAGTGTCAGATTTGGGCGAATTTGATATCAATGGAAAGTTTATTCAATTTTCCACACAATGGAATTTCTAAATCTAGAAAATTCCGTATGAAATAAAGGTTATTCATTTTTTAAGCACACTCTTAACATTCTAGGAATTAATTTTAAGCTAGGAAAAACACGGGGTGTTACACCTTCCCCTCGTACTCAAAACTGTCCAAGGTACAACTTACCCAAACTAAGTTGTACTCAAAGCATACAACCCATACCCATGAAAGAATAAAATCATAAGAGGTTTTAACACTGTCCACTATATGAGTCCATAATACGACTCGTACCCTAGCTTACGACTCATGGTGAATCACTCGTACTTACATCCAACTTATGTTTCCAAGTCTAAGATTTAGTGATGGAAAGAACCAAACCCAAAAAACCATATCCACTAATACCACTCATACCATCTATGTTGTATTCATTCTAAAAACCAAATTCAACCCACCATCAATCACTGGTCAGCATATGACTAAACCATACCACTTATACCTTAGTGTATGACTCGTTTCCCCTAGTTGCAAACTTGTCCAGAAACCAGAAATCCAAGAAATTTTCTAAGGGTCAAAAATCTAGGGTGTTATATATACAGTTCATCCAGGTTTGACAAATATATATGATGACTTAAAAGAGATTTATTGGTGGAATAATATGAAAAGTATATGATGAATTTTGTTGCCAATCGTATGGTCAGTCAATAAGTCAAGGTTGAGCATTTAAGACTGGGTGGCACATCTCAAGCAATAGAATTGCCCGTGTGGAAGTGGGAGATGATTAATATAGATTTTCTTATAGGTCTTCCGCGATCTCGAAATCAGTATGATTCTATTTGGGTCATTGTGGACAGAATGATTAAGTTTTCCCACTTCTTTTCTGTGAGAACTAACTACTCATGAGAGGATTATACTAAGTTATTCATTCAGAAGATAGTTCAGTTGCATGGAGCCCCAATTTCTATTATTTCTGACTGAGGTACACAAACCAAGTTCCATAACATAACATAAAAGGATGGAATAACCAACAATACCGTCAAACCAGTATTAGCCCCAATACCAATGTCAATACCAAGGCTGACACCAATACCGATCCCGGCATTCCAACCGATAGTTGTTCCACAAAAGCCTATAACAAAAAAAACCCAATATCCGGTTGGGACATGCCCCCAACCATAGCCAAAACTAATATGCATAAATAAACCAAAGTATGTGAAAATGTCCATAACATGAAATTTAGCCTTCCAAAAAGATGGAAGCTCATCACTTCATTCCAAAGGACGATCCCAAAATTCGATCACTATGAAGGAAGAGTAGAACGATCGATTCCTGCATCACGTAGGGATACATCCTCCCGAAGGCGGGTTAGTAGGTGAATGCTAGCATGAACTCTGGATAAGGATAAAATAATTCCATCCAGTATAACCAAGTAAACCAACCATATGCATACAAACCATACATATATATATATATATAAATAAAACCATGTTGGAAAAAGGAACCGGGTTTAGCATACATTTAAAACCATTATTCTGGGTATATGTACCTTAACCATCCTAAACCACCCACGAGATATATGGGTCCAGCGTAACCCTCTGAATAAACTTCGATGCGTGTAACCATACGAATCGAAGAAATCATAAGAATAGGGGATTCCCAAGTAACCTTTTCTCTCCATGATACCTTTGTATAGTGTACTTAGAGGATTCCTATGAACCTCACGGTATCATTTATGGTCTCCCTGACCAACCCCTCATGTCGCCAAACATGAGTCTCTAGTGTTCATTCATTGAACTCCCACCTTCACGATTATCTATCGCACCATGCCATTATTGCCCAATTAAAACCATTTCCAACCAACCAATCCATTATTTCATTTATTATTAACCAAGGCTAATAATAGTGGTATCGTCATACCGACTATAACTTGTAAGTATTGTCCTTAACCAAACCTTTTTGGGTAAAGGGATTCCCGTGTACCCATTTACCAAGTTAACTTGGGGGAGTCCCGTGTACCCCACAAGTGTTCCATTATTAAGTTTGCTTAGGGTAGTCCCATTGTAATGCCCTAAGATTACACCCTAGATTCCACACGGTGCTTACAGTTATAAGTGACCAAAAGCTAACCCATGAGCTGGTACCTACTGTGAGCAATGAATGAAACTACTAATAAATGATACACATATGCGGAATAACTTGATATGCCATAAGGTTTTATAATACTAAGACATTACTAAACTCTTAAATTTTAAACAACTATTTGAAATCAATAGTGTAAGGACTGATAATCAACAGAAAACTAGTTAACTGTCTGAAAATGCCTGAAAGCCTCTAACTGAAAGACTATGGAGTTGATGGGACCTATCCCCAACTAACTCCAATTGACTACTGGACTGAAGTACTAAAATAAACATAATTTATCCTCCAAATATAATGAATCACCACTACTGCTGCTACTGATGCACTGGAATGTCTAAGTGCAGTCCGGAACCTGAGCGTCCAAACCTATGATATGATACATCATAGCACAAAAAATGAGTATGCGGTCAGTACTTTGAATGTATTGGTATGCTAGATGAGGTTAGGCTGATATGCATGGGCTCATGTGTATGAATAACAAATGACTAAATAAATAGCATGAGATAACTGGATATGAATGCGTGAATGCTGTAAAATCTTAGAATGCCTGACCAAGCATATAACACGATTCTGAAATAGTCTATAAGCTAAAATACTGAAATCTAATAACTGAATAACTGATAAAATGTATGCTATTATGAAGCAAAACTGAATTGAGTTCTAAACTGAATACTGAAACTAAAACTGTAGGTGGTATCATCTAATCGACATGCTCCAAAGTTGAGCTGATCGGGGGCCAACCTGTGACCCCAGTTGGAAGGGTGCTAGTACCATGCCACGGGTATTAATAATGGTTGTGTAAACCCTAAACTAGTAGGAAAACATCTTGTCAACCCTATACTTACAAGAAGACTCATGATATATGTGTCAACCCTAAACTAAAAGGAAGAAATCTCAAACCTACGCTGTCTACGTAGTTCTATAACTCAGGGATTGCTACTAAGGGTCAAATTCATTACTAATAGGAATGCCCCATTCCTGGGTTCGCTCAGTTCTTAATCCTACTCTCTACTGAATTGACACTGATTACAGGAATGAACTAAGTTTAACTAAAGAAGGAACTATCTCAAATTACTAAACTGATCTAAGTTTGATTGACATGATAACTGACTGAACTGATTATGCTCATACGTGTCTGAAACCATTCTGAAAATGCTGAGACTAAGTAAACAACTAAGTTTTGGGTATTCATAACCCCCAGGACTCGATAGCAATAACAATAAGATCGTATAAAACCTTAAGGACATGATAAGTAACCTTTATTCAAAACTCATTCCTTTGGGCATTTTATCAAACACTTGCAATTTATTGTTTAAGCATGAGAATAGTTTTAAACATGTAGTAATATCATGATTTCGATACTAAATCATAATTTAAGGTACAAACCAATGCGTAAGCATCATTCAAATATGTAGGGTTTAACTTCAACAACAAATCATGTATAAACATAATATAAAATTGAAATTCATGGGAATTCATGGTTAAAATTCATGATAACATGTAAAAATCATTCTTTTAAACTTGAAATTGGGTTCTTGGACTCCATGGGTGAAAGGAACCCATGAATTAACATCCAACAATACCTTAATTAAAGAATTCTTGAAGGTTCTTGGTGGTTTTCTTGAACTTGAGCTTGAATCTTTAAAGGGCTAGGGTTTGTTCTTGAGAGAGAATGGTTTTAAATTGAGAGAATTTTAATAAAAGATGACCAAATATGTTTTTGGGGGCTTTAATCTCGTGTTTTCCACGAATTGGGTCCATGGGAAAAGACCAAACTGTCCTTGGGAAATTAAAATTCATACCTGAAATAATGTTTGGGCTCTCATCGCGATGCGCCAAAGATGTCATCGCAATTCCACCGCAACGCGGAACAATCACGGTGACTTGTTGGAATCTGACAATTGTCATTTTAAACTTCACCACGAGCGGTGAGGTGACCACCGCTATAGCCACCATGATGTTGTGCAATTACAGTGAGTTGCTGTTTTTGAGATCCAAATATGGTCCAAACCTTATCCGAAAAATCCAAAACTTACCCGAGACATGCTACTTACACCCTGAACATGAATTAATATAGAAACCATCATCTTAGGGTTCATACGGTCACTTTAAAAATCATCAAAGTCAAGAGGCCAAAAATAAAACTATGTCTCCAACACTTAGCTAAATTTTTAGGTTCTAAGTCTCTTATGCATGCACTATGAGCTAAACTAAGCTAAGAAAAGTATGGGGTATTACAATAACTCCCACTTGAGAACATTTTTCCTCCAATGAGACTGGTTAGACTGAGAGTACTAAACTAAGGCAACTGAGATCACCTACTGAATATGCTTGACTGGAAACATGATTACATGACTGAGTCTGAAGCATGGTGGCTGGCTGAATTGATTAATGAATGCATGCAATGACATGAAGGTGAGTATATGATTGAGATAGAAACAAGAGAGTCAACTTATAAGTCACCACTGCCTTGGGCTGGATTTGGTTTCATGAAGAAAAGTTGAGAGATTTAGTACATGAAAACTCAAGGGTGTTACAACATCTCCCCCTTGGGATAGTTCATCCCCCGAATGATACTAGATTGACTAAAATACTAAAGAAAGACTGTGATGATGCACATAACTCTTATAAACTGAATCATGAATGAATATCTGGAATTTAAAACTGAGGCATGAACTGAACTGAGCTAAATTCATAATCTGCAGTGGTGTGAATATTTTACCTCTTGGAATAGACCTATTCATGATACTTCGGATAGTATGACTAGATGGAAGAATGGAAAACCATAGGGACTTGTCTGTCTGACTGCTAAGCTGAATTACTGGATATACAAACTAACTCATACTTAAAGCTTATACTTAACTAGAGTATTTCTTTGACACTTTTTCTATGAAGTTCCAATGACTTTAGGGAGCAAAGAATCTTGGGCATGGTCTGAATAAGACATCTGAATAAGAAATCACAACATGGCTAGAATTCTATAATATGGAACACAGGCCTACGAAACATTAGCTAGGATAAAGTTACTAAGCCTTATACACTGGAACTACTAACTTTAAAGCTTAGCCACACTTCTCAAATACTCCCTCAACTAAAATTTGTACTTCAACACCACACTTTACTTGAGGCTACTGAAAATATTCACATGAGCACTAATAATTCTACCTACTAAAGTCTGAGCTAGACTTAATTCTCCCGCTATGTTCAAGCCTACTTGAATCTACAAAATGCACACATAACACTGTAATACTAGTCTGAGTCATGAATTCAATACACTCTGCATTTTCATAACTTCCCATCTCCTACATAATTCTGATTACCTCTTTAACAACTAAACACAACCTCTTACTAGCCATTCACTAACGTGTAATGCACTTATCCACTTACACACCAACATGACATTCAAGCCTATACTCATAACTATAGCCTCGTGTAAAATAAGAATGCAACAATCTTTCCTTAACATAAAACATTTACACTCTCCCACCTAAGCAATTCCTGATCACTATATCATTTTATTAGGAGGGGTCATTGAAAGGTTAAAACATGAGGAACTGAAGCATAACTGAACACTATACAGAACTTGATACTTAACTGAGGCCTGAGGAATAGAGTATCAATGACATGAATTCATCATGAAATCAAATTTGAGGATAGACATAACAATAATCTGAATTTCTCGGATCATTTAGAGTGTAGCCTGAGTATTGGAACTGAACATACTATAAAGCATGAGTAATTGAGTCATGAGCTGCATGAGCTAATTTTTTTGGAGTTCATAAATTCATGGAACGTGGTTCTTACTGCTGAGTAAACTGGAACTCCTTATACTAGGGACTGGAAGTGTACAAAATTTTTTGTGATGTGCATGAACATGAACTATGATCATGGAGCTGACATGTAAGGCATGAGTAGATATTGTGATTACTGAAAACCTTACACTGAGATAAGAATTGATTTGGGAATTTTCCTCTCAAGTTATGTTCCACAACACGTTGGCATCACTATTAGAACCAGAGAGCCTGCCTTGGTTACTTGTTCTATCATCTCCCCTTTAGCTTTAAGCCATCACTCTAAGTCTGGAACCACTTAATAAATATCTCTAAACTAAACTTCCATAGCTTTACTATGGAATCTGGGGTATAATACTACGCATAACTGGTAAACTTACCCTAAATGACTAAGCCCGATAAATTAAAACCCACTACTAGTACATCCTTCTGAGATACAACTCTTAGCTTTCTATAGCCCAAACAATCATCATTTAACAACTTAACCATCGAATAACTTGGAATTCTCAACACTTTTTTTTCTATTAGCTCAACCTTCAAAGATTCAAACTTAGATTCTAACACATAGCATAGATATCCCCAAATCTTTAATGAACCATACTACTTTCATCATAACCTACAAATATCACATCTCTAATGTTTATTTTTCCTACACCATGAGAATTACCACTACACCAACATCAACAACATATAATTTCAAATCACCAAACTTAAATTCTTGCATAAAGTGTTTCAAGCCTACTGATTCACTTTTTCATACAACTAGCCCCATGAATACAAAATCTACTGAATTTAGATAACACTATCCCCGCTCTACTACTTTTAAACTCCCGGGTTTATGCTTCTAACTCTAGGTTATATTCTATCATAGGATTCTGAGAAGGGATCTGAGGGCACATCTAACTTTGGATTAGTGCACGAGTTTTCATGATCATGAATGAAATCTTTAAAATGTTGGAACATAATAGAACTAATGGGATACTTTTGAGCCTGTGGAAATCCCATAACTATCTACAGGGACTGTCTGAAAAGCCCTATCTGTAGGACTTTGAGCTTCACTATTTCTATTACCTTAAAAGTAAGGTAGAGTTGACATGAGTGGATCATGATCAGAATCTACTTAAGGTTCTTAGAGAACTGTTCTATAGCACGATCTGTAGCCTTTTGTCCATAAGTGTGGCGTGCTTCACACTAATGCACAAGACCCTACTCAACATGGCTTTCAGACTCCCTAGGACACCTTAAAACCTTAGGATCTGATACCAAGTTTGTAACGCCCCGAGAATACACCCTAGATGCCACGCGATGCTTACAGTTATAAGTGACCATAAGCTAACCCATGAGTTGGTACCTGCTGTGAGCACTGAACAAACCTACTAATAAATTATACACATATGTGGAATAACTGGATATGCCATAAGGTTTTATAATACTAAGACATTACTGAACTCTTAAATTTGAAAATAGTATCTAAAAATAATGGCGTAAAAACTGACAATCAACTGAAAACTGGATAAACGTCTGAAAGCCTCTAATTGAATGACTATAGAGTTGATGGGATATGTCCCAACCTAACTCCGAATGAATACTGGACTGAAGTACTAAAATAAACATAATCGATCCTTGAAATATGAGGACTCACCATTGCTGCTACTGCTGATGCACTAGAATGTCTAAGTATGGTCGAGAACCTGAGTGTACGAACCCATGATATGATACATCATAGCACAAGAAATGAGTATGCGGTCAGTACTTTGAATATACTAGTATGCTAGATGAGGTTAGGCTGATATGCATGGGCTCATGTGTATGAACAACAACTGACAGAATGAATAGCATGAGATAACTGGAAATGAATGTGTGAATGCTTTAAAATATGAAAAAATGCATGACTAAGCATATAACATGATTCTAAAATAGTCTGTAAGCTGAAATACTAAAATTTGACAACTGAATAACTAATAAACTGTTTGCTATGGTCAAGCCAAACTGAACTGAGTTTTGAACTGAATACTGAAATTGAAACTGTGAGAGGTATACTCTAATCGACATGCACCAAAGATGAGTTGATCGGGGTCCAACCTATGAACCCAATTGGAAGGGTGCTAGAACCATGCCACGGGTACTAACAATGATTGTGTCAACCCTAAACTAGGAGAAAGACACCTTGTCAACCCTAAACTAACAGAAAAACTCATGAGATATGTGTCAACCCTAAACTAGTAGGAAGACATCTCAAACCTACGTTAGCTACATAGTTCTATAACTCAAGAATTGCTACTAAGGGTCAAACCCTATACTAACATGAGTGCCCCCATCTCTGGGTTCGCTCGGTGCTGAATCCTGCTCCCAACTGAACTGACACTGATTACGAAACTGAACTAAGTTTAACTAAAGAAGGAACTGTCTCGAATTAATGAACTGATCTAAGTTTGACTGACATGATAACTGACTACACTGATAATGCTCATACGTGTCTGAAACTATTTTGAAAATGCTGATACAAAGTAAACAGCTAAGTTTCGGGTATTCAAAACCCCCAGGGCTTGATATCAATAACAACAAGACCATACAAAACCTTAAGGACATGAAAAGTAACCATTATTAAAAACTCATTCCTTTGGGAATTTTATCAAACACTTGCAATTCATGGTTTAAACATAGGAATAGTTTTAAACATGTAGTAATATAATGATTTCGATACTAAATCACAATTTATGGTACAACCATTGAGTAAGCATCATTCAAACGTGTAGGGTTTAACTTCAACAACAAATCATGTATAAACATAATATAATATCAAAATTCGTGGGAATTCATGGTAAAAATTCATGATAACTTGAAAAAATCATTCTTTTAAACTTGAAATTGGGTTCTTGGACTCCATTGGTGAATGGAACCCATGAATGAACATCTAACATACCTTAATTGAAGAATTCTTGAAGGTTCTTGGTGGTTTTCTTGAACTTAAGCTTGAATCTTTGAATGGATAGGGTTTGTTCTTGAGAGAGAAAGGTTTTAAATTGAGAGAATTAGAATAAAAGTTGACCAAATATGCTTTTGGGGCTTTAATCCCCTAATTTTCATGGATTAGGGCTATGGGAAAAGACCAAACTATCCCTGGGAAATTAAAATTCATAACTAAAATGCCGTTGGTCTCTCACCACGATACGCCAAGGTTGTCATCGCGATTCCACTACAATGTGGTACAATCACGATGACTTAATGGAATCAGACAATTGTCATTTTGAAATTCACCGCAATGCGGTGAGGTGACCACTACTATAGCCATCGCGACGTGGTGCAATAGCGGTGAGATCTTGTTTTAGAGATCCAAATGTGGTCCAAACCTCATCCGAAAAATCCAAAACTTACCCGAGACATGCTACTTACACCCCTGAACATGAATTAACTTAGAAACCATCGTCTCGGGGTCTGAAAGGTCACTTTAAAATCATTGAAGTCAAGATTCCAAAAATAAAACCAAGTCTCCAACACTTATCTAAATTTTCAGGTTCTAAGTCTCTTATGCACGCACTATGAGCTGAACTAAGAAAAGAAGAGTACGGGGTATTACACCCATGTACCCCAAAAGTTGTTCATTCACATGTTTACTTGGGGTATTCCATCGTACCCCATGAGGATTTCAATTAACTATAACCATGACAACCAAACCATTTCATTTAACCATTCCAAACCATTTAAACCATTTAGGGTTCCATTACCAAACCATACCATGCAATAGTTACATTAGAAAGTCCAACAATATAGTAAAAGCATTCTCATAGCCATTTTATCAAACATATTGGGGGCATAGTGTTTCCAAAACCAAAATTAAATACCAATTATCTATTCCCATGCAACCAAGTATCCAAACAACCATTAAAATATGTAAATACATAATTAAAACATGAAAAAACCATAACCAAGCCATCATAACCAAATCCCCCAATATATATTTAAAAACCCAAAACCATATAATAATTATGCTATCAAAACAATTTACAAAATATTCCTTTAGTTGGAAACAATGAGGGAGGGAGTACATGCCTTAATTGAGAAAATAATGGAGAAAAATCACCAACACAACCCCCAAATTAATATTTAAGATGAAACCCTTGCCTTCTTTGCCCAAGAACTTCCCTTGCCTCCTTTGCCTAAGAACTTTAGATAGGATTAAAGAGTTTTTTCTAAGTCTTAATGAATAGAATAATAGGGAAAATAACCTCCCAAGTGTTTTAAAAGTCGTGGGGCCTTAATAGGTTAAGTGGGAAAATGTCCATTTTACCCTCACCTAAACTATATAAAATTCTCGTCAGGGGGTACAACTACCCATACCAGTTGTACCCTCAAATATGAGTGGTACCCACCACTCGTACCCTAGGCCTCCTTCTTGGACCCAACACTGTCCAAGGTATGGGTTACCCAAACCAAGTCTTATCTCAAAGCATACGACCCTTACCTTCGACCCATACCCCTGGCAGAATAGACTCACAAGAGGTTTGAATGTTGTCTACCATTCGAGTCTATGGTACGACATGTTCCCTGGCTTACGGCTCATGGTGAGCTACTCGTACTCAGATCTAACTTAAGTTTCCAAGTCTAAGATTATGTGAAGGAAAGAACCAAACCCAACAATTCATATCCACCAATACGACGCATACCACCTAAGTCATATCCGTTCTAGAGACTAAATTCAAACCACCATCAATCACTGGTCAGTATATGACCAACCTATACCACTCGTTCCTTAGTGTATGACTCATTCACCCTAGTTATAACTTGTCCAGAATCTAGAAATCCAAGAAATGTTCTAAGGGTAATAAAATCCAGGGTGTTATAATCTCCCCCACTAGGAACATTCGACCCCGAATGACAGACAAAGGAGGGTAAACACAAGCATATTTTATTTGCATTATCAAATATCAATTCAACCTTTAACAAAGTTAGAAAATAAGGATGCAAAGATATTAATCTTTCCTTCAACAAAGTTTGAAAACAAAAGTATGTTGAAGAACACATACCTTCCGCATGAATTCGAAGAGCAAAAAATAGATGCAGATACTTGGACTTTATTTTCTCTTCCGCTTCCTATGTAGCCTCTTCCTCCTTGTGGTTTCACCATAGAACCTTAACCGAGGTGATATCCTTAGTTCATAACCAATGAACATTCCTATACAGAATCTCAAATGGGACCTCTTCATAAGACAAAATATCTGAGATACCCAATCCCTTCAATGGAACAACCAAATAAGGATTACCAACGCACTTCTTCAACATATAGACATGAAATACTAGATGAATAGAGCCCAAACTAGGAGAAATCCAGTTCATAAGCCACATTACCAACCCTTTGTAAAATCCCATAAGAACCAACAAACTGGGGACTGACTATTTTTACCAAACTGTATTACTCCCTTCATGGGAGATACCTTTAGGAATACCTTATCCCCAACCTCAAACTCCAAGTCTCTATGCCTTACATCCGCATAGAACTTTTGGCGGCTTTGGCCCGCCTTAAGCCTATCCCAAATCACCTTTACCTTTTCCATGGACTAATAAAACAAATTCGGACCGAATATATCTGCCTCACCAAGCTTAAACCAACAATAGGAGATCTATACCTCCTACCATATAATGCCTCAAAAGGGGTCATACCAATACTAGAATGATAGCTATTATTGTAAGTAAACTCTACCAAAGGTAGATGCTTAATTGAACTACCACCATAATCAATCACACATGCACGAAGCATGCCCTCCAATGTCCTAATAGTCCTTTTTACTTGACCATCCATCTGAGGATGAAAAGAAATACTCAGACTAACCTTATTCCCCAATCTTTTCTAAAAAGACCGCCAGAAGTGAGATCAAAGTTGCATACCCCGATCAGAAATAATCAAAATAGGTACCCCATGCAACTTTACAATTTGGTGAATATACAACCTCGCATAGTTCTCAGCCAAAAAGTTAGTCCGCATTGGCAAGAAGTGAGCGGACTTGTTCATCCTATTCATGATGACCCAAATCGAATCAAACTGATTTTGTGACCAAGGAAGACCGGTACTGAAATCTATATTGATTATCTCCCATTTACATTCGGGCATCAATTTCTTGATACAATCCACCAGGCCTCATGTGCTTAGCTTTGAGTTGTTAGCACACCTAGCATTTGGTAACAAAATCAGGCACACCCCTTTTCATACCACTCAACCAATACATCTCCTTGAGATCATGATATATTTTTTGTTGAATTGGGATGAACAACGTTGCATGATTTATGTTCCTCAGCCAAAATTTGTCACAAACCATCGATATTAGGAACACACAACCTCACTTGGTACCATAAAGTACCATCGTAACTGATAGCAAAGTCCATCGCCTTTTTCACACCAGCATCTCTCTTGATTTTCATCAAGACAGGATCCAACACTTACTTCTCCTAATATCTGCACCAAGAGATGACCAAACTACTTCCTGTACCATTACCTCACCATCCTTGGAGTCCAAGAGATGAACTCCAAGATTGTCCAAGTGGTGAGTATCCATCACCAATTCCTTCTTTTCCTAATACACATGAGCTAAACTCCTCATTAACAACCTGCTAAGAGAATTAGCAACCATGTTTGTTTTACCTGGGTAGTAGTGAAGACTCATATCATATTCCATGAGAAACTCTAACCATCTCCTTTGCCTGAGATTTAGCTCATTTTGAATGAACACATACTATAGACTCTTATGATCAGAAAAGATGTCTACGTGCACTCCATATAAATAATGCCACCAAATTTTCAAAGCAAAATCCACCGCTAATAGATTCATATTATGAATAAGATAATTCTTTTCGTGTACCTTCAACTAGCTGGTAGCATAGTCTATAACCTTCCCATGTTGTATAAAAACACGACCAAGTCCTACCTGGGATATCTCACAATAAACCACAAACCCCTCATTACTTTAGGCAATGTCAAAACTAGAGCTGAAGTTAGCTTATCCTTAAACCTCTCGAAACTCTCTTCATATGCATCCAACCAAGAAAACTTCACCTTCTTTTGATTCAACGTAGTCAATAGGGAAGCTATCATCGAGAAACTTTCCACAAACCCCTATAGTACCTAGCCAAACACAAGAAGCTTCGAATGTCAATTAGAGTCATGGATTTAGGTCACTTCTTAACCACAACCACCATTTGAAAATCCACCATGATACCCTTGCTAGAAATAATATGGCCCAAGAAAAATACAGCGTTTACCAAAACTCACACTTTGAGAACTTGGCATACAACTATTGCTCTTTTAAGATCTGTAACACCATACGGAGGTAATTAGTATGATCCACATCACTCTTAGAGTACACCAAGATGTCATCAATAAACACAATGACAAAAAGATCTAGAAACTGCCTCAAAATCCTGTTCATCAAATCAATAAATACCGCCGGAGCATTAGTCCAACCAAATGACATAACCATTAACTCAAAGTGCCCATACCGAGTATGAAAAGTCGTCTAAGGCATATCCACCTCCTTAATCTTAGGATAATGATACCCAGACCGAAGATCAATCATAGAAAAGAACTTGGCACCTTGCAACTGATCAAACAAGTCATCTATCCTTGGAAGAGGATACTTGTTCTTAACCGTTACCTTATTTGATTGCCAATAGTCAATGCACATCCAAAGGGAACCATCCTTCTTGCACACGAATAATACTGGTGCACCCCATGTGAATACATAAGGACAAATAAACCCCTTATCCAGAAGATCCTTAAGTTTCTCCTTGAGTTCCCTCAACTCAGCCGGAGCCATTCTATAAAGAGGAATTGATATTGGACAAGTGTCTGAAACTAAATCAATACCAAACTCAATCTCCCTATTCGGAGGAACACCAGAAAGATCATCCAGAAAGATCTCAGGAAACTCATTTACCACCGAAACCAAATGTAAAGAATGTCCCTCCAAGTTAGAATCTTTAACCCAAACCAAATGATCGAGACACCTTTTGAGATTAACCTCTAAGCTCTAAGATAAGAAATACACCTCTCCCTAGGAGCTAGGGAACCACTCTCCTACTTAATAACTGATTCACCAGGGAACCTTAAAACAGCCTTATGGGCCCGACAATCTAAGGATGCATAATTAGAGTGTAACCAATCCATCCCCAGAATAATATCGAAATCCACTACATTAAGTTCAAATAAATCCATCAAAGTCTGCCTACTACCAACAGATACCACACACCCCCTATAGAATCTTTTAGAAATAACTGACTACCTACTGTGGTAGAAATAGAAAAAGAATTTGAAATAACCTTGGGATCAAAACTAAAATACACAGCCATAAATGGGGTCATATAATAAAGAGTGGACCCCGAATCAAGAAGGAAATACACATCACAAGAAAAGTGTTGTAATGTACCAGTCATGACATCAGGTAATGCCTCAGATTACTGCCAAGATATAAGAGCATATAACCTATTCCGACCAACGCTGGCACCAAAAGCTGGAGAAGACACTAAAGCAGCACCACTAGGTGCAAAGTAGAAGATGAAGTAACCGGATCTTTGACCTCTCCCAAAGTACCCTTACCAACCAGACAGTTTCTTAGAATATAGCCTGGCTAGCCACATTTAAAACACCTATTCCCCTCTTCATCACAAAATCCCCAATGAAGATGACCACAGAACTGACAAAGAGGGCATGAAAAAGCCAATGTGCCCCACTCATATGAGATTCAACACTATGTGTCCAAAAATTATCACTACCCTAATGATGCCTATCACCCAAAGGCTTCAGGTAAGGAGCACTAGCTGAAGAAAAGAAAGCAGAACTCTCCCACTTCTTCTTTAGCCACTTACCACCATCCTGACTACCTTGTTGTTTCACACCCCCTTATTCAGAAGACCTAAACTTTTTACTCTATCTTTCCCCAAATTTAACCTACTTTCTCTTCTATTCCTCTACTTATTGCATATGAACTACCAACCTAGACATATCCATATCCTTGATTAGCAATGCTATCTTGTTTTCAAGGATAATATCTTGAGACTGTCTAGAGGTAAACTTTCTCATCCTTACCCTCATATCAGACACCAATTCCAGAGCATACCTTGATAGTTTATGAAATTTTAGGGCATATTCCTTGACTGACATTTTTCCTTATTTTAAATTGACAAATTCCTCTGCATTCGCTTCCCTCAGCTCCCGAGAAAAGAAGCTATCTAGAAAAGTATATGAGAAAGCCTCTTATAAGGACAACTCCTCAACATCACCTCTATCCCTATCCCACTCTTCGTACTATGGTACATAATATCCTTGAGATGGTAAGCTACCAAATTCACCTTTTCCACATTCGTGGCTTGCATCACCCTGAATATTTCCTTTATTTCATCAAAGAAACCCTGTGGATACTCCTCCACCTTTACACCAGTAAATGTAGGAGGATTCATCTTCAAAAACTGGCTAACCCTTGTGGTCTCTGCACATAAAACACCAGATGCATCCCGCTCAGCTTGAGCAGCAACCAACTGAGTAATAGTATGAATCAATTGAAGAAATTTTACACTCATCACTTCACCCTAAAGAGGACTAGTAGAAACTAATGAAACTCCAGAAATATCAGGGACTAGACCCCTAAATTGAGTATGGATCCCTTTGTCCTCTCCATATTAGCCCCATATGGGGTAGAAGAGTTTTTTTGTGTTTCGAATCATCAAGGCATGATCTGAAAATAAAAAAAAATTAGGATTAAAGAAGATTGCAGGACTTAGGCTCTAAGCTTCAGAATAGAATACCAAGAAAGTGAAACATTACTAAATGTCTTGTAACCTCTCCTATATGAGTGTGGTGCACTACACCCTTCTAAAAGAGACTCTACTCGATAAGGCTTTGTCAACTCCCAATTGACCATGAACCTAAAGCTATGATACCAACTTGACACGACCCTACCAGGGGCTTTGTTGTAATGGGCATCTCAAGTCCAACCAGGACCGGAGACCTCCTCATAATACCTAACCTAACAATATAGCATATATCTTGAGTCAGATGAATTCTGAACATATAACAAGATAATATGTAATTTCACTGATCTAAACTCTGGGATAGGTCGATGACGAGACCGACTCAAACGAACCCAACCACCCTAAATTTAACCAATAACCATAACCGACAAACATCGTAAGCTAAAACCAAAATGATAACCAAACCAAGTTTCATAACATAATATTAAAGGATGGAAAAAACAACAATACCATTAATCCGTATCATCCCCAATACCAATTTCAATACTAAGGTTGACACCAATACCGATCCCGCCCATTCCAACCCATAGAAGTTCCACAAAAGCCTCTAACAAAAAAAATCAATATCCGATTGGGACATGTCCCAACCATAGCCAAAACCAATATCCATAAATAAACCAAGTATGTAAAAATGTCCATAACATGAAATGGAGCCTTACATAAAGATGGAAGCTCACCACTTCAATCCAAAATCTAATCCCAAAATCTGATAACTATGCAGGAGGAGTAGAACGATCGGTTCCTATATTGCGTAGGAATACAACCGCCCAAAGATGGTTTCGCAGGTGAACGCTAGTATTAACTCAGGATAAGGATAAAATAATGCCATCCAGTAAAACCAAGTAAAACAATCATATGCATGCAAACCATACACACACACACATATATATAACCATATCGGGAAAGGGAACCGGGTTTAGCATGCATTTAAAACCATTAACTTAGGTATGTGTAGCTTAATCATCCTAAATCTCCCATAGGATATATGTGTCCAGTGTAACCCCATGATCGGGCCCTGATGCGTGTAGCTACATGGAACAGAGATACTCTAAGAGTAGGAGATTCCCAAGTACCCTTCACTCTCAATGATACATATATACAGTGTACTTGGAGAATTCTCGTGTCCTCATGGTATCATATATGGTTTTTATGACCAACCTCTCACATCATCAAATATGAGTTTCCAGTGTTCATTTATTAAACTTCTACCTTCACGGTTAGCTATCTCACCCCTCCATTATTTCCCAATTAAAACTATTTTCAACCAACCAATTCATTATTCTATTTATTATTAACCAAGGCTACTAATAGTGGTATTATCATACCTTTTATAAATTACAAGTATTGTCCTTGGCTAAACCTTTTTAGGTAAAGGGATTCCAGTGTACCCATTTACCAAGTTAACTTGGGGGAGTCCCATGTACCCCACAAGTGTTCCATTATTAAGTTTTCTTAAGGTAGTCCCATGTACCCCACAAGTTGTTCATTAACATGTTTACTTAGGGAATTCCATCATACCCCATGAGGAGTTCAATAAACCCTAACCATGACCACAAAACCATTCCATTTAACTATTACAAACTATTTAAACCATTTAGGGTTCCATTACCAAACCATACCATGCAATGGTTCCATTAAAAAGTCCAACAATATAGTAAAAGCATTCTCATTGGCATTTTATCAAACATATTGAGGGCGTAGTATTTCCAAAACCAAAATTAAATACCAATTAACCATTCACATGCAATCAAGTATCCAAACCACCATTAAAATATGTAAATACATAATTAAAACATAGGAAAACTATAGCCAATCCATTACAACGAAAACCCCATTATATATTTGAAAACCCAAAACCATATAATAATTATGCTATGAAAACTTTTTACAAAATATGCCTTTAGTTGGAACTAACAATGAGGGAAGGAGTATATACCTTAATTGAGAAGATAATGGAGAGAAATCACCAGCATAAGCCCCAAATTAATCCTTAAGATAAAACCCTTGCCTCTTTTGCCCAAGAACTTTAGAGAGGATTAGAGAGTGTTTTCTAAGTGTTAATTAATAGAATAATAGGGCAAATAACCTCTCAAGTGTTTTAAAAGTTGTGGGACCCTAATAGGTTAAGTAGGGAATATCTAAATTTCCCTACTTAAACTGCATAAAATTCCTTTCAGGGGGTACGACTACCCATGTCAGTCATACCTTCCAATACGAGTAGTATCCACCACTCATAACTTAGGCCTTCCACTTGTACCCAAAATTTTCCAAGGTATGACTTACCCAAACCAAGTCGTACTCAAGGCATACAACCCATACCCATGACAGAATGGAATCATAAGAGGTTTGAACACTATCCACCATACGAGTCCATAGTACGACTCATACCCTGGCTTGTGGATCATGGTAGCCACTCGTACTTGAATCCAACTTAAGTTTCCAAGTCTAAGATTTAGTAAAGGAAAGAACCAAACCCAACAACCCATATCCATCAATACGACTCGTACCAACTAAGTCATATTTATTCCAGAAACTAAATTCAACCCACCATCAATCACTGGTCAGCATACGACTAACCCATATCACTCGTACCCCAGTGTACGACTTATTTCACGTACTTGTAACTTGTCTGGAAACCAGAAGTCTAAGAAATTTTCTAAGGGTAAAAAATCCAGGGTATTTTATATACAGTTCATCTAGGTTAGACAAAGATGTATTATGACTTAAAAGAGATTTATTGGTGGAATAATATAAAAGAGATGTGGCTTATTGGTCGAATAAAATAAAAAGAGATGTGGTAAATTTTGTTGCCAATCGTCCGGTCTGTCAACAAATCAAGGTTGAGCATTTGAGACCGGGTGGCATATCTCAAGATATAAAATTGCCCATGTGGAAGTGGGAGATGACTAATATAGATTTTGTTACAGGTCTTCTGTGATCTTGAAATTAGTATGATTCTATTTGGGTCATTGTGGATAGAATGACTAAGTTTTCTCACTTCTTGACTGTGAGAACTAACTATTCATGAGAGAATTATACTAAGTTATTCTTTCAGGAGATAGTTCAGCTGCATGGATCCCCAATTTCTATTATTTATGACTGAGGTACACAATTTTCTTCTTATTTTTGGTGGTCTTTTCAGAAAGAGTTGGATACTCAAGTGAACCTTAGCACTTCTTTACACCCTCAAACAGATAAGCAAGCGAAACATACTATCAGACTCTAGAGTATATGCTAAGGGCCTATACAATTGTCTTTAAAGGTAGTTGGGTTGATCATTTGCTGCGTATCGAGTTTGCTTATAATAATGGCTATCATTCCAGTATCCAAATGACCTCTTTTGAGGCCCTTTATGGTAGAAGGTGTAGATCTATAATTAGGTGGTTTAAGGTGGGTGAAACTAGGTTGTTTGAGCCTGACTTGGTTCACCAAGCGATGGAAAAAGTAAAGGTGATTCGAGAAATATTTAAGACTGCTCAAAGTCGCCAAAAGTCTTAGAGTTTGAAGTTGAAGATTGGGTGTTCTTAAAGTTTTCTCCTATCAAAGAACTTATGATATTTGGAAAAAGGGGAAGATTAGTCCATATTACATTGGTCCATATCAAATTGTAAGAAGGGATTGGAAATGTTACTTATGAATTAGAATTACCAGCGAGCTTAGCTTCGATTCATCCTATCTTTCATAGATCTATGCTTAAAAAGTGTATGGGTGATCCTTCCTTAGTGGTGCCAGTTAAGGATATCAACGTTAAGGATTCGTTGTCCTATGAGGAAGTACAGTTGAAATTTTAGGCAGGCAAGTTCGAAAATTGGTAACTAAGAAAATAGCTTCGGTAAAGGTATTTTGTTGGAATCAAAAGGTAGAGGAAGCTACATGGGAATCATAAGAGGATATGAAATCTAGATACCCTTTCTTGTTTCCAATGTTGGAAAAAAGTGCTTAAGGTATGAATTTTGATTTATCTCTTAATGCATTTTGAATTTTGTTCATGAATCTCTCTATATTCTTACTATTATCATGCTAAGGGTGTCCTAATCTCTCATTTGGGGATGAATGATCCTAAGGGGAGATAATGTAAGACCCCAAAAATTTTGATGAATTTATTTTGGACCTCCCTTGTATTTAATGGTAATTTTTAACTTGAGTCATGAAAAGGAATGTTAAAAGGATATTTGGGAAGAGTTTTAAAATTTTCGAAAATGGTTCAGGGTTATTTTGGGACCCCGAACCAGTGAGGATCTGCGATAAGAAGTGGCACATTGCTTAGACTCTATGATAAAAGTGTGGCATGATGCTTAGCCTCTGCAATAAGAATATGGCATGGTCCTTATCCTCGATAATAGCGGCGTGCCACGCCTTAGGAAAAAATTTCCCTATTTTATTTTATTTTTCAATTGGGACAAGGGCCTTTTGGTCCTTTGCCCTATTAAACAAATTTAAACACTCCCTAACTCCTATTAACTTATTAGTTATCAACTTTTACCAATTCTTTTCCCTTTTTAAATTTCAATAGAAGCAACTAAGGGGTTTCTCAAGAATTCAACACTCACGGCCTTAAACTCAAGCTTTTTTTGAATTCACTCCATCAAAAGGCATATTGAACACTCCCTATTTTACTTACTATATTGTTGCATATAATTTAATTTATATTACATGTTTTGTGGTTGTTTGATTAAAACTAGGGTTGAGAGTTTTTGATTGTTTTACCTTTGCATTGAGTTTTCCATGCTTTAATGGTTTCTTTATGGTTTAAATGGCAGAATGTGATCTGAATTTGGGTCTCATGGTAATGCTGGAAATTTAGCAATATGGTTTCACAATGTTTATGATTTTTTAAATAATTATAATGGCATAAACCTTAACCCACTTTATATTTTGGATTGTAAACAGGGATTTTATAATGTCTAAACCATTCATTGAAAAATTTCATAACATTTAATGGTAAAAAGATAATAAGGTCTTGGAAACCCCCCTGGGGGTTTTGGTTATGGATTTTTAAATTGAAATTGGAGTCTAAATGGTTAAATGAATTATGGATATGGTATGACATAATTGGAAAGACTTGCAAGTCTATTAATATGACGATACCAAGTTAGGAGTACCTTAATAAATGAATCCATGATTAATGGTATGTGAAAAATATTTTTATCAGGTTTAAAGGGAATTGTGTAACTCTCTGAGAAAGTGTAGTCCCGGGCGGACCAACACTGGAAATCATGTTTGCCGACATTGGGGGTTTGTGATCACTGTGTCTTCTTTATATAGTATATTTTGATATGCTATCACCTTGGTGTCTTTAGCCAATTTCCTCATTTCATGCACTTAACATGGATTGGACCCTTTCGGCAAGGCAAGTTGGACCTATATAGCCTATGGGTGCCTTTAAGTCGGTACGAGCTACACAGTTTAGGATTAAATTTTAGAAACAGTCATATCTCATGCTCCTTGTCCACTATCCCGACATCCTATTATCTTGATGGCTATCGAGCATATGTTTTATGACTGGTTTTGGTAAATATATATTTCATTCATGCGCTTCATACTGGTTTTGTACTTGTACATTTTATCCCTTTCCTAGGGTTACATACCAGTACTCGCTGTACTGATTCTCCCTGAATGCTACATCATTTCATGATGTAGGTTTCGAGGGCGTTTTTTGTGACTTTATGTAGTGCTAAGTGATTTGGTACTTTTGTTGGATAACTGTTTCAGTGGTGAGCTCTCTCTTATTTGGAAGGCTCGGTTTTCTTTAGTTTTTCATAATTTCAGTAGTTACTTTTGGTTTTTCTTCTGGCATAGTTAGGGTCATATCCCAACTTGGTTGCTATTCTTTGTTTAGAGGTTTTTTGAACAGTATTGGGATATTTATTTGTGGATTTGGTTTTGACTAACAGACTTTCTCTTTGAATATTTTGTTTTCTTATTCTTTGGGTTATCTTCTACAGTTTATATTTATTGTTATGTTGTTGAGGTTAGGCTAAGGGAGTCATCTCAAGCCTTGTTTGATTTGGGATGCCTTTCACAGCGAGGCCTCAATTTGGGTCGTGGCAATATCGTCATAGTCCAATTATTTTCTTATTGAACTTCAAGCATGCATAATTAAAGTTTACCCATTTTTTCTTGAATAATTATGGCATTTATTTCCGAAGTCATGCTCATATGCCTAAGGTCAAACAAAAATATGACTGTATAAATATAAATATGGTAAATTATATTTATGATAGTACAAACCTAAGCCAATTATATCAACTTTTCACACTCCAAACCTTCTCTGATGCAATAGGTGGTCGATGCAATAGAACCACATTATATTGAAAACACCTTATAGATATGATAGTTCACATAGTTTCTCCATCATTAGTTTAATTATTCACTTGTTTCAATCCAATTTTTCTTAGTTACACGAGTATAAATAAATACAATCAATCAAATGAAGTAGAAGATAGTATAAATAATGAGAATATATGTTAGCAACTAAACATAGTAGTGTTCTTTAATAGACCTAGCAGCGACTCAAAACAGTAACCTAGACACAAGAGCTATGACTACAGAGCCTATAGGAAAGAATAACTAAATGTAGATACAACTCAAAAATCTAGTTTAGTAGTAAATGGATAGGGAGGCCCACAATCAAGAGAGTGGGGCCACCAATAACAAGCTATCAAATAAGCAAGTCTCTCTTATGCAATGCGATTGTCTAGAACTCTCTCTTCTCCTCTACCTAACAACCACCAAAAAAAGAATAGTATGCCTATGTATTGGGTACTCAATGAGTGTATTAGGACAAAAGTTCATATAAAACAATAGTAACAACAACAACAACAAAAAAAAAATTACAAAGAAACAATTATATCTAGTGAACTTACTAAAATTAATACTTTGATAAAAACCTAATCAATCTCAAATCCTTTGTTCGAAAATCATGTCAGACCATGCAAGGCCAAAATTAAGTCACATAGCTCACCAATATAATCATGCCAAATAAAGTACGATGTAATTACTAAACACATCTTAACTCAAAGAAAATCAATATGAATATCATACTCTTAGGCAAATTAAAATCAGGAGAGTCTCGATAGAATTTCTACTGCACTGCGGGATTACCAACCCTTAGAGGTCAATTGTCTTCTAGACTAACAAAACTTTCTGGAAAAAACTCATTATGATTCATAACATCTATTCATCCTCTATATAGAACAATTTTCTTATAAATGTCCAAACACAAGTAAGATAAAATATGGCTTATTAGCCAAAATCCTTTCAATATCATCATTCTCCAATATTATTCCTAAATCCATTAACCGTGTTTACAAAAATCAAGTATCACATAAATAATTTGTTCATATGGAAAAATAATGTTATCAATTCGACAAGTATCATCAATGATTTCATATATCATAATATAAGCAAGATATGGAGGCTTAACATGAATTTGTCCCATATATGCGTAAAGTTTTACTAAAAGTATTTGACAAATCGAAAGTAAGTTAGAAAATTCCGTACTTCAAAAGAAGATTTAGTTGCAAAACATAGACATACCTTAATCTTGATAAGAATTGTCCTTAGCATTCATACAATCGTTCAACGATCGCTTTCTAACATTTCCAAGAATTTATTCTTCAGTGATCTAGAATCGGACTCTCAATTAGATCTATAAATATAAATAAGAACTCACGTATTAATTCACAGTAAAATAGGAACTCTTAGGTGTTGAAAAGAATCCTTAAGGTGTTTTATCTTCAAAAAGATTTCCAAAATCATAGTGACATAGAAATTTTGAGCTAGGGAATATTTGTTGAGCCTACAACAAGTCTTACAGAGATTAGCGCACCTTTTCAGGTGAAGCTTGGAGTGAGAGGAAGGGCTGTCGAGTGAGGTCCAGAGCAAGGTCCCTCCTAGTTGGGTGAGGTCAAGATTGAGGGAAAACCTTTATTTTATACTCATTGGGCGATGTCATCCAAATTTTCTACACTTATACAAAGTTTTATTTTTTGTACAATAATTTCGTAAAATACTTATAACTTTTTATATGGAACACCGATTGCCGAATGTTTTGATGTGTTGTAACTTATATTTGATTTTATACATTTTGAATAGATACCTAACCTCATTAATACAATTAATCATCATTTACGTCAAATCACGCATATTTAACTAATTCAACATGATTGAACTTATGGAGTATAACAAAGGATCACACACTAGGACGGATTAAATCGTTAAGGTATCTACTATTTTATACTCTAATATTTGAAGCTTCTCTAATTTTGTTATATCCTTACCATAACATATTACTTCATATATACATAAGTACTGCTTACTCAAGATTCTTATCGGGATCGATCAAGTGGTCCGAGAATAACTTATAAGGGCTCTTTCACAGTTAATTCATGTAATCAAGTTTTGTTACCACCCTACACTACCACTGACAATTTAAATTGGTTATGGTATTTACACATTCCCCTCAGACCAACTCCTTTTTAAGTTTATGCGTTGATAATAGACTGCCTATTAACTCTTACTTACTTCATTGTTGTTGTAATTACTATTTTAATAATACGCAACTTCGAAACTCTAAAGCTAATTAATAAATTGTTTAAAAATAATTAGAGTATCACCACCTAATTTTAGGAAAATTAGGAAACTTTGTTAATTTTAAAAAATATTTAGTCTGGAAATCAATTAGATTCTAGGTGAGGGTTTAAGTCATTCCAAAGGTAAGGTGTTAGACATCCTTTGAAATCCGCAAATGTGGTTTTGAACAAAACTCATTTTTTTTAATTGAGTAACAAATAAAATCAATTTCTATACAAGTGTATTAAACATAAAATACGCATAACGAATAAATTAAAGCATGAATAACGAAAAAACCTAATATTTGTCTATTGTTATTCATAATAAATAAATACAATACGAAATTTAAAAAGGGTTCGACTTTGGATACTTATAAAGACACTTAGTAGGCATTTGGCCATGAAAAAAAAACTTTTTAGAGTTGGGATTGGAGTTGGAGTTGGAGTTGAAGTTGTGTTTGTCCATGAATATAAATTGGAGTTGTTTTTAAATATTTGTGAGAGAAGTGGGAGTGAAAAAGTTATGTTTGTTTTTTCTTTTCCAAATAAAACTTCAAGTTGTATTTGTAACTCTTATGGCCAAACATCACTTTTGAAATAAAGTGAAAAGTAAAAAATTCTTATGGTAGGGGGGTTAGTAAAAGCATTATTAATGAAAAAATATAAATTAAAATAAATTAATAAAAATAAATAATAAAGTAAAACTTATCTTATATATCTAGGAGGCCTTGAAAATCGATGAAAATTTCTTCATCGATCACTTGATGTCAAATGATTAAACCTGAAACTAAAATTTATTTTCTATTATGGAGATGCCTCGAAAATTCGACGGGGAGATTTTATCATTGGCCAATATGAAAAATCCACCATCACTAATTGTGAAGAGAGTGGATAAGTTTTATATACAAAATAAAACCACTCAATAGTAAAATTGTGTGCTCAATACCATGATTTTGAAAAATTATGGGTAATTCAAAACCATGAGTTATCTAAAACTATGAGAATTTGATCTTATATTTGTAAAAAGTATCTTATCCTTCTCTTATGGATCGACCTATATTAACAATAAAATAAAATAATATATTTAACACCACATAATAATGTGATTTGGATCAAAAATAAAATTGATGATTTAACAAAATTGAAACAATATTTATTTATAAAATGACAATGCAAATATCAGTGATAACCAATAACTATTAAAATAATTATAAATTGATAAATATCCTAACATTTTCAGAAATAAGAATTTATCAATTACTTGTATTAAAATTGAATAAAAATATGTAAAAATTAAATTTGTGCTCTTTAACAAATAAGAAGCATAAAAGTATTTATTTTAAAAATATCGAGCCAAAATTGGGTGTTAACAGAGCTATATAATTAGGCATCATGAGTACTATCATAATTACTAACAAATTTAGAAAAAAAAAAAACTTTATAAAGACAATTAGGACTCAAGAACAATCTCGACACACACATTAAAAAAAATGAAGAAAAACATAAAGGTAGATAATAAAACTTAGATATAGATTAAGACTATATTAGAATTCTCCTCTATATCTATAAAAATATCATATTCGGACATAGTTCTAGTAGAATTTGTGGGGGTGAGGATTACACTTTGGAGAAAGGTTAAAACTATGGTGTTTTGGAAGGAGGGATCATGCTCTGGAATACAAAGAAGTTGTGATGGCTTTCATGATGTAAGGATTTAATAATTTTAGATATTTTATTTTGCAAAGTATGTCGGATTTAAAATATTGGATGTGAATCAAATTTAAATTGTGAGAAAAAATAGTTCACGTATGTGTCATTGTCACTATCCGAATTCGTTGTGAGTGGCACCCACACTAATCCACCAATGAAAGGACTAACTAACCCCAACAACCATTCAACACTTAGACAAAAAATACCAACTAAATCAATCTCACTAGAAAAATCAATATTCAAAATTCAAACAAAGAGTAACATAAATATGTGTGAAATAAAACATCCTCTAGAACCGAAAGTCATTGCACCAAAACTCTAATAAATGTCAAAAAGAGAGGATGCTACCCCAAATACCAAAGTAACATCTAAGTTCGAACAACGGACTAGAGAAATAAGTAAAGAACTCATGGTATCCTAAAAGATGCACCTCAACCTTGAGTTTGGGTACAGTCTGAATCACAATTGAGATTTCAAAACAATCGGCGAAATATGCTATGCACTCAACAAAAATAAGAGCACGTGTAATATCAATATTAAAAAAATAAAGGTATATTTGTAGGATTATTGACCAACCCAACATGAGAAATATGAACATATAATCATAAAGTAGTACAACCAAACAATCATGAACCCTATCATCCAACTCTACTACAAGTTCATAACACCTAACCTTATAACAAGTAATACATGAAGCTTAGTCAATATGAGCCAACAAGGAAAATAAGTCAAGTCAAACTATGACCACCAATAAGACTCCAAGTAAATAATCATGATGCAAAAATTACATAAATAGTGTCCCAATCACACAAGTAATAGACAACATAGAGTAAGTCACAATTTGCAATTAACCCCGACCACTCAAAGATCTAAAAGAACAACAATGGGTTATTATTATGAATCTCAATTTACATAAAGAAATCATACTTAGCAATTAAATACATAACCCTGTACATACATTCTAAGGGTCTTATGGTCACCTACTATTCATAACCTGTAGGGAATAAGCTCTTGCCCATGTACTAAATCCTAGACATCAAGTGTCTGCCAATCTTATACTAACCAATCTCGTGAAGATGTCTAAATATCAGTATATCCCATAATAGTGATATATATCATAACAATCACAACTACAATGGATATAAAAATAACACCTGTAACAACCAACAAACTTTACATATAAGTTCATTGCATGTGATTAACACTTATGATATCAAACAATCATTCACTTTTCTTAAACATGCATTATACAAGCAATAATAAGAATTACTTAGCATGTAAATGTACAACAAATTGGGTTTCAAATACATTAAAACTATTACCTACCTCAATCTAAGCCTAAAATGCTCTAATGAACTTAAGCTTTTCCTTTTCTTCCTACCTCTACTTGATTGTGGTCTAAAATAGAAATATAACACATAATCCATCAAATGACCTACAATATCAAGGATTATATCATCATCTCAAACTCCAAGGCTAATTTTATAAGCATTTTCCCCGTTTTAGGGCTTTCCCACCATAATTTCATCTTCAAATTATCAATTCCATGATTTCACTGGTGAATTATAATTATTCAAGAGTAATTAATCAACATTTAACTACAACTCAAAGGTTTTACACCTAATTTACCTACTTGCACTAGAAAATTTGACTAGGTCAAGATAAACCCTCCCCAAAACTCATAAACTAGTGATTCTAAGGTTAAAGAATTAAAAAACTAATTAATAAGAATAAATAACTTATCTTTAGAAAGAATTTGGGTAGAAAATAGGTGAAAATTACTCCAAATTGCCTTATCCCTTTTCAAAACATGTTTCAAAATAATATTTCAATTTTGGAAAATTTTCTGCATGTTCAAAAATTTACCCACTATAGTAATCCAACCCCAATATAGTGGCATTGTCGTAGTAGATCCGCCCGCTATTGCTGAATTGCGTTACTTGTACTCCCACTATAGTGGAAATTTCTCCGTTATAGCGGTTGCGCCATAGTAGTCACCTTCGATACTGAGAGTTCGACTCACCCATTTCACTTTAAAAAAATCCTACAGATTTCTTAGTGTCTTCGCTAACATAAAATCATGTTAAACTTTAGTACATTTATCCAATTCATTTTCAAATTGCTCTAGAACATATTTCACTCATATTTCATCCAAGACTAGTTGCCTAAAAATTTTAACTTCCAATTCGAGGAAAGACTTAATCAAAAATTTTGCACACTCTACTTACCCATAACAACGAAAAAGGTCATTACAATCATGTAGGAAATAAATGTGGGGACAAGAGAAAGTAATCATTCAGAAATAAATATGTGCTAAAAATAAACTGCAAAATATATAATTTTTTAATGAGTACAGGAGAAAATATAATTCTTTTTAGAATTTTGTATGAGCCCAGTAAGCAAAACAAAATTAAAAAAGAAAAAGATGAAAAAACATGCATTTGAAATTTAAAAAATCTATAAAAGGTAAAAAAAATTGTGATTTTAAAAAAAATCTAGAATTATGCCTCAACTATAAGAAATATATATAACTTCTTACTTACTCATTTTCTGTATGCAAAGAGTATCCATATTAAAAGTTCTGATCTCTTATATTTCGACGGTCATTTTTTCAGCTCCTCACTAATTCATTGCTCAATTGTCTAAAAATAATTCACAAAAAATACAGCAGACATCAACAAATAGAATAGCTTATCAAGACATCACATTGAGGCCTTTAGGTGTTTGGTGTTATATTTGGAGGACTTGTGTTGGGGTGTTTACCTCACATCAAGGGCTCGTTAGATACTAACACAAACAAATATTTCCTAGCACCTGGTTAAGATGTGTTCCCCATCACAAGTTCTATTATTTATTTTTGACCTTCTTACTCTCTACCGTTATTTCAAAATCACCAAAACAAGGTTCCATCCAAGGAATTCAGTGATGTATGAGCCTCACTGACTATCCACAATCATTTTTTGACTCATTGCAGGGGTTGCCTCCCAATCTTGAGGTCATTTGTTATATAATTACACTCAACCAAAACAACAGTAGCCGGAGATGATGCATGCGACAAAATAACCCGTTATAGTCATATCCCATATATTAAAATCAATTTTAGCAATAATAACAAGGATGGGGCAGGTGACTACGGCCTTATTATGGTCGTATATCATATATTAATAATCAACCACAACAGAATTAGAAAAAAGAAATAGTGTAGGTGACTCAACGACTTTCTCGTGATCATATGCCATATATACTCAAACAACTATTATCAAAGGCATAACAACATCCTTATGGTTACCTATCATATATTAATAATCAACTGCATCAGGAAGCACAACGATCTTCTTATGGTCATATATCATATGGTGTGGTGTTGCATAGTGTAGCACCTGTATCTATTAGTTTTCCTCTTATTCAAACAAACTTATATACTTATCATTTTAATCAACTAGTTTCATATGGGATCTAGTTGAATATGAATGATGGATTGACAGTTAGGTTTGTTGAATCAACTAATTCAACAAATGGGAGTACGCATAATATTTCCTTGGTCGAGGATCTTGACTAAGCTCTTAGGGTTTAGATTTTGGGGGTCTATGGATTGAGATTTTACTATTTTGTCTTATTGTCACCTTCTTTTTATGTTTGTTCAAAAATTTATCTTTTATTTGAATTTATGTTTTGGGTCTATTCTGTGACGTGTACTCTCTAACAAGAAGGCATTGTCAAATGGTCTTAAGAGAAGAGGGAATTTCTTCTAGAGAGAAGATAATCACAGAGAAGCTACCAATATCACATAATGATGGAAAGAAAATGCAGGGAATACTTACTTGTAATACCCCGCATGTTTCTAAGCTAGGAGACAAACCATTTTTCCTACATATGAAATCTCCTATCTTTTGATTCATACTTGAGTACATGACTTACAATGAGTATCGTAGTGATAATATATCTTATGATGCATTAAGTATGTTCATATGAGTCACTTAAGGTAATACAAGCTAAGAGTTTTTGAATCTATCAAGTTTTAGTGTTCGATTTTGTAAGGGTCATATTTGAATGAGTATAACTCGATGTTAATGTGGTATTTTATCTGATTTAGACCCACCAAATTGTAGAGAATCGAATTAGCTTTCCAACGATACCAATTTTACCTTAATCTAATACCCGAGCGAAACGCTATGCCCATTTTCGTGAGAGACAGTAAGGATAGGTGATTGGTTAGGCGCCGCCCAACCAAACATAGGCGAATGGTTAGGCGCCGCCCAACCTAGCATGGGAAATTACTTGGGCGCTGCCTAAGTCAGTTCCAAGTGTCAAAAACACTCCGTTTTGAATTATTTTAAGGGTAATTAAGTCTTTTAACACTCCTTACACGCCCCTAAACTTAACCCTACAAAATATATAGCTTCTAAACAAATTACAACCCTATTAACATCTCAAAGCTCATCATCCAAGAGCACTAAAAGAGAAAAACAACTAGGGTTGCATAATTAAGCTTGAAGATCCAATTTCAAGGACATTCCTCCGTCAATCATCAAGAATTTTCCTTCTAAGGTATGCGTGAGTTGATTCATGGACTCCTTTCATCCATGAAGCTCAATAACCATCTTCTAAATTATGTATTATGATGTTTATGTTGTTGGTGGTTGATGTTCATGTGGTTGGAGTTTGATGATGCCTAAGATGGGATCTTTGTATGTTTTGTGTGAGGATATGGTGGTATTTAACGTATAAACATGTGAAATTGGTGGTTGAATGTTTGAAATCTTGATGAATCCACCTATGCCTAAGATGTGCATATAAGGTGTTTGTGAGAATACCTAAGGGAATAGAAATCATGCTTTTATGACATAATAAGCCCTAAATGACTATTCCATGTTCTAAGTTTATGTTCAACGTGATCCCCATGCTATTGTCTTGAATTGAAGATGTTGTATGAGATGCTCATGATATTGTTGTGATATGGAATGACCATGTTATTGAAGCCATGAAAGTATATACATATTGTGTGCATGTGACTCAGTAAAGACTCAGAAATCTCATGAAAACTCAGTACTCAGTAAGATAGGCAATCTCATGACTTAGCTAGATATCAGATGTTAGTAGTGTTCCGTTAGTCCAAGGAACTCAGTAAACTTAGAATCAGTTCAGTTCAATTAGTCAGTTTAGCTTAGTTAATCTGTTCAGTGTCTTTCAGTTGGGAGTTGGAACTAGCACCGAGTGAGTATGGGGATGGCGGTTTCCCCCTCAGAGAGGTAGAACCATTAGCACCAATCCCTATACTCCAAAACTACACAGCCATCGCAGGACAGGAGTCACCCGTCAGATTAAGGCTAAACTTGACTATTATATTACCTTAGGTTTGATTTCCTGTTCAGGGTCACCTGTCAGAGAGGCTTGACCATAGCATAGGTCTCTACCCGTGGCACGGTATTAACACCCTTCAAATCAAGGAAAAGATTGGACCCCACCAATACAGTAGCGGGTCATGTCGGTTAGGTTACTACCTCTCACAGTCATAGTTACAGTTACAGTCAGTATCAGTCTTCAGAGTAGAAATCAGGAATCAGGGCTGTCAGATACAGTCATTAATATCAGTAAGGAACTTAGATAGTTAAAGTTCAGATCAGTTAGTCAGTTTAGCTCAATTAGTTTGTTCAGTGTCATTCAGTTGGGAGTTGGACCTAGCACCGAGCGAGTATGGGGATGGCAGTTTCCCCATCAGAGAGGTAGAACCGTTAGCAGCAATCCCTGTACTCCAAAACTGCGTAGCTAGCACAGGACAGGAGTCACCCATCAGATTAAGGCTAAACTTGACTATTATATTGCCTTAGGTTTGATTTCCTGTTCAGGGTCACCTGTCAGAGAGGATTGACCATAGCAGAGGTCTCTACCCATGGCACGGTATTGACACCCTTCTAATCAAGGCAAAGATTGGACCCCACCAGTACAGTAGCGGGGAATGTCGGTTAGGTTACTACCTCCCACAGTTACAGTTACAGTTTCAGTATCAGTCTTCAGAGTAGAAATCAGGAATCAGGGTTGTCAGATACAGTCATCGATCTCAGTAAGGAACTCAGATAGTTCCATTGATTTCTGGACCATCCCGTCAGATAGGCTTGGTCCCATATTCAGATGCTTATTATTAGATCTAGAGGTCACCCGACAGACAGGCTTGATCTAAATCTCTGATTTAGTCGAGTATTCTCATTATCAGTTTCAGAGAACACTCGTTAGCAAAGACTGATCTCAGACTTAGATGTTCAGATATAGTTTGGAACTCAGATAGTTTTCCTCAGAACTAGGACTGTTAGATACAGTCATCCATGTCATCAGTCATTCAATATCTAAGTATCACGAAACTTATGTTGTCAGAGTTTAAACTCAAGTAGTCAGTATCTCCACGAGTTAAGTACCAGTTACGTATGTATGTATTCTCACGTTCATATTAGTCATCATGTTCATGCATATAAACCCCATGAATTTAGCCTACCCCCACGTATACTCAGTACTTTAGTTGTATTGTCGCATTTGCGCTATGTTGCTTTCTTTTTGTGTTACACCATAGGTTCTTAGGTGCAGATTCCAGATCAGTAGTAACAGTTCAGTAAGCTGTGAGTCCTCATCTTTTGAGGATATGATTGTTACATTTATTATTCCAGTATTTCAGTTTATTTTCAGTTTAGGGAGTTAGTTGGAGACATGTTCCTTCAACTCCTTATTCAGACAATTTAGAGGCTTCCAGACGATTATAGAGTTTTCAGATTTAGACTTTAGTATTTTCAGTTTTGTTTTGGTACTATGATACCACCTTATTTCGGATATATTATTATTCAAGATCGAACCTTACGCCCTCTTTGTTCATGTTTATGTATTTTATATGAATATTATGCAGTTATAGGTACAGATATCAGTCATGGGTCAGCTTGTGGTCCTTCGGGGTTATGAGCACTGTGTAGCATTCTGGTTCAGAAAAATCGGGGTGTTACAAACTTGGTATCAAAGCCTAAGGTTCAATAGAGTCCTAGGAAGTCTGAAAGCTGCATCTAGTAGAGTCTTATACATGGGTGTGTTGCGCGCTACATTTATGTACAGGAGGCTATAAGATGTTTTAGGAACAGTTTCCCTTCTTTCAGTACTCATATATCATGCCAGTGAGCAAAAGCTCAAGTTGAACTCTCAGTTTAATCCTTGTTCCCCTTCTGTTTGCAGAACATGCCTCCTAAGAAGAGAACAGGGAATCAGTCAGCCCCGCAGCCCACAGATCCTTTGAATGAGAATTTGTCACATGCAGAATTTCAGGCAGCTTTTCAAGCGCTAGCCTAGGCTGTGATCACTAGTGTTCAGGGAAACCGACAGACTGCAGCCCCACCCCAGTAAGATGGGGATTCAGTTGCAACCAGAATCAGAAATTTTATAAGAATGAACCCTCTAGAATTCTTTAGGTCAGTAACAGGTGAGGACCCACAGCTATATCTAGAAAGGGTAAAGAAGATCACCTAAATTATGTATGTGTCATAGGAGGAAAGTATGGAATTAGCATCTTATAGGCTGAAAGATATTGCTTATGATTGGGTAGTGTTGTAAAAGAAGAGTAGAGGGGAAGATGCAACTCCCATGACTTGGAAGATATTTTAGGATGCCTTCTTAGATAAGTTTTTCCTATTAGAGATGAGATAAGCTAAGTTAGAAGAGTTTATGAAGCTAAGAAAAGGCTCCATGATAGTGAAGGAGTATTGTATTAAGTTCAACCAGTTATCTAAGTATGCTCCTGACTTGATAGCTGACCCCAGAGCGAGTATGAGTAAGTTTGTGACTGGTGTGTCTGGGTTGGTATTGAAAGAGTGTAGAACAGCTATGCTCAATAAGAACATAGACCTTGCTAGATTAATGATGCATGCTCAGCAGATAGAGTCAGATAAGTCTAAGGAGAGGGAGAGATCTAATAAGAGATTCAGAGCAGGTAGTTACAGCTTTTCTCTAGCTGGGACACAAGGTGGTAATCGTTCTCACCATAGTCAGAAAAATTTAGCCCATGTGCCATCTTCAGCTAGTGTGCCCACACCTAACTTTGGATATGTTAGTCATGGTGGGGCGCTAGGCTCCAAAGCCCAGAGTAGTGTTAGAAGTGAGCATACTTATCCGCTTTGTGAAAAGTGTGGAATGAATTATCTAGGTGCATGCAGAGCTAATAGTCAGGTATGTTTTGGGTGCGGTAAGTCAGGCCCTAGAGTGCGGGAGTGTAGAGTGTTAGCTCAGAAAGGTAGAGATTCGCGTGAGCAGGCCACAAATCCCAGTACCAATAGTGGTCAGCATCAGAATCGACTCTATTCACTCCAGACTCACCATGATCCAAAAATTTTCCCCTACCTAGATTCGGGTACGTTACAAGTTTTTCATGATCATTGTATGCATTATTAGCTATCTTGTGCTCGTTTGAGCTTATGTTTCCACATGAATTAGTCAGTAACATTAGAAGATCTAGTTCAGTTCATGCATCATGCATTAGTCTCAACTCTCCAATGTTAAGTTATAATCTAGTTCGTAGATGCCCTGTGCATCACCCCAGTATCTCATCAAGGTAAACATTCCTAGAGGGACATAGTGTCCCAAGGGGGAGATACCCCACCCTTTTCTTGATGCTTTCATGTTCTCATTGTAAATTAGTTATCAAGTGCCATGGCATAATCAGTCAAGCTTTCAAGAGTCAGCTCAGTCAGATATTCAGGCATTAGATATACGTGTTCAATAGAGAAAGTACTATTTATCAGTATCTTCACTCATACATTTACATATCATGTCAGTCATGTAATCATGCATCAGATATGCATGGATTCATCCTTTCAATTGTGCATCAGATATGCTTTCTCATTTTGAGAAAAACTCACTTTATTAGAATCCTCAGTCTTATATTCATTAATCAACTTCCCATGCATCAGATATGCATGTACAGTATATTGTGCTCAACTTTCAGTCATGTTAGTCATGAACACATGTTTCAGTAGTGTATGTCTTGTACGTAATTCATCTTATCATCTCTCCCGCCTCAGTTAATTTCCATTCGAGGATGAATGTTCCCAAGGGGGAGATATTGTACTACCCCGCATGTTTCTAAGCTAGGAGACGAACCATTTTTTCTACATATAAAATCTCCTATCCTGTGATTCATACTTGAGTACATGACTTACAATGAGTATCCTAGTGATAATATAGCTTATGATGTGTTAATCATGTTCATATGAGTCACTTAAGGTAATACAACCTAAGAGTTTTTGAATCTATCAAGTTTTAGTGTTCGATTTTGTAAGGGTCATATTTGAACGAGTATAACTCGATGTTAATGTGGTATTTTATCTGATTTAGACCCACCAAATTGTAGAGAATCTAATTAGCTTTCCAACGATACCAATTTTGCCTTAATCCAATACCCGAGCAAAAAATTATGCCCATTTTCGTGAGAGACTGTAAGGATAGGCGATTGGCTAGGCGCCGCCCAACCAAACATAGGCGAATGGTTAGGCGCCGCCCAACCTAGCTTGGTCAATTACTTGGGCGCCACCTAAGTCAGTTCCAAGTGTCAAAAATACTCCGTTTTGAGTTATTTTAAGGGTAATTAAGTCTTTTAACACTCCTTACACGTCCCTAAACTTAACCCTACAAAATATATAGCTTCTAAACATATTACAACCCTATTAACATCTCAAAGCTCATCATCCAAGAGCACTAAAAGAGAAAAACAACTAGGGTTGCATAAATAATCTTGAAGATCCAATTTCAAGGAAATTTCCTCCGTCAATCATCAAGAATCTTCCTTCTAAGGTATGCGTGAGTTGATTCATGGACTCCTTTTGTCCATGAAGCTCAAGAACCATCTTCTAAATTATGTAATATGATGTTTATGTTGTTGGTGGTTGATGTTCATGTGGTTGGAGTTTGATGATGCCTAAGATGGGATCTTTGTATGTTTTGTGTGAGGATATGGTGGTATTTAACGTATAAACATGTGAAATTGGTGGTTGAATGTTTGAAATCTTGATGAATCCACCTATGCCTAAGATGTGCATGTAAGGTGTTTGTGAAAATACATAAGGTAATAGAAATCATGCTTTTATGACATAATAAGCCCTAAATGACTATTCCATGTTCTAAGTTTATGTTCAACGTGATCCCCATGCTATTGTCTTGAATTGAAGATGTTGTATGAGATGCTCATGATATTCTTGTGATATGGAATGACCATGTTATTGAATCCATGCAAGTATTTACATGTTGTGTGAATTCCCGATCATGTGATAGTTTGTTGAGAATCATTTTTATTATGAAATCCTTACTTATGATATTGTGAATTATGGACTCTACTCTTATGATCAAGTCAGTCATGTGAGTTAGTTTCCTTCCATTGAGTCCTGGGGGTACTTGTACCCAAAAACTATAGATGTGTGCCTAGAGCTAGTGTCATGTTTCAAGATATCCTCAGTCAAGCTATGTTCCATAGATTGCAGTTAGTCATGTGACTCAGGAAAGACTCAGAAATCTCATGAAAACCCAGTACTCAGTAAGATCGGTAATCTCATGACTTAGCTAGATAGCAGATGTTAGTAGTGTTCTGTTAGTCCAAGGAACTCAGAAAACTCAGAATCAGTTGAGTTCAGTTAGTCGATTCAGCTCAGTTAATCTTTTCAGTGTCTTTCAGTTGGGAGTTAGAACTAACACCGAGCGAGTATGGGGATGGCGGTTTCCCTGTCAGAGAAGTAAAACCGTTAGCAACAATCCTTATACTCCAGAACTGCATAGCCAGCGTAGGATAGGAGTCACCCTTCAGATTAAGGCTAAACTTGACTATTATATTGCCTTAGGCTTGATTTCCTGTTCAGGGTCACCCGTCAGAGAGGCTTGACCATAGCAGAGGTCTCTACCCGTGGCATGATATTGACACCTTTCCAATTAGGGCAAAGATTGGACCCCACCAGTACAGTAGCAGGGAATGTTGGTTAGGTTACTACCTCCCACAGTCACAGTTACAGTTACAGTTTCAGTATTAGTCTTCAGAGTAGAAATCAGGAATCAAGGCTGTCAGATACAGTCATCGATCTCAGTAAGGAACTCAGATAGTTCCATTGATTTTTGGAACATACCGTCAGATAGGCTTGGTCCCATATTTAGATGCTTATTATTAGATCTAGAGGTCACCTGGTAGACAGGCTTGATCTCAATCTCAGATTCAGTCGAGTATTCTCATTATCATTTTCAGAGATCAGTCGTTAGCTAGGACTGATCTAAGACTTAGATATTCAGATATAGTTTGGAACTCAGATAGTTTTCCTCAGAATTAGGACTGTTAGATACAGTCATCCTTGTCATCAGTCATTCAGTATCTCAGTATCACAAAACTCATGTTGTTAGAGTTCAAACTCAAGTAGTCAGTATCTCCACGAGCTCAGTAGTAGTTACGTATGTATGTATGTATGTGTGTATGTATTCTCACATTCATATTAGTCAGCATGTTCATGCATATAAACCCTATGCATTTAGCCTACCCACACGTATACTCAGTACTTTAGTTGTACTGACGCATTTGCGCTATGGTGCTTTCTTTTTATATTACACCATAGGTTCTTAGGTGCAGATTCCAGATCAGCAGTAGCAGTTAAGTAAGAAGTGAGTCCTCATCTTTCGAGGACATGATCGTTACATTTATTATTCCAATATTTCAGTTTATTTTCAGTTTAGGGAGTTAGTTGGAGACATGTTCCTTCAACTCCTTATTCAGACAGTTTAGAGGCTTCCAGACGATTATAGAGTTTTCAGATTTATACTTTAGTATTTTCAGTTTTGTTTTGGTACTGTGATACCACCTTATTTTAGATATCTTATTATTCAAGATCGAACCTTACGCCCTCTTTGTTCATGTTTCTGCATTTTATATGAATATTATGCAGTTACAAGTACAAATATCAGTTATGGGTTAGCTTGTGGTCCTTCGGGGTCATGAGCACCGTGTAGCATTTCGGTTCAGAAAAATTAGGGTGTTTCATTACTATAATACAAAAAGAAATTAAATTATTTTAATAGATACATTGAAAGAAAATATTATGCTTTATGATGTAACTAGACATAGTGATAATAATACAAGTAGATTCACTCATTACAATGAATCATACAAGATTTAGTATCACTTGAAATAGAGATACCACACTACAACGGGAATGGAAAATGTAACAGAAATGGTATTGTCACAATTCAAAATTTGGTGTTTGATGTCACATATCCCAACTCAACCATGATAGGTAAGCAAACTCTAAAAAATGCAACATGCCTTAAGTAAAAGAGAAGAAGTAAAGAATCAACATGAATATCTCAAAATGCACTCTAAATACTCATAAATAAGAGACGAAGAAGTAAAGAATCAATATGAATATCTCAAAATGCTCTCTAAATACTCATAAATGAAACATAAAGGCATACATAACCATCACAAGACTCAAAGTCATGTGTACAAGAGAGACCTCTATAAAAAATTGTCAGAAAATGTAATACATAAATATCTACAAATTGAATAAGATAGAACAAAAGATAAACTAAAATGTGCCAATCTCCGAACTCTAGAAGCTTACCACAAATTTGAATCAGCTAACTCCGAATGATTAAGGGATTCATTGATAAGTCCTATTGGGATCTACATAAAAGATAAGAGTAAGATGAGTATAGACTACTAGTACTCAGTAGGCATCATAAGTCAACCAAGCTCAATTAGTTATTGTATCAAATAAAGGATACTAAAATAACACTACTCGCAAAAAAGTCCCAATAGTTTAATAATAATAGTCAATAAAAAATAGTTCAAAGTAGAACAATAATAAATGATGATGTAATGCAATGCTATGAGATGAAATGCAATGACCAATCCCTGTTGATATACACCTCCTCCATATTGGCATGCTATAAGGTAGGATCCATAAGGGAATCGCAAGGTCCAAGTATCCCAACCAGAACCTTTCCTTTTTAGTAATCATCACTCTCAGAGTATAACTGCCCAAACTTAAATCATGGTCAAAATTAGTGTAAAAGGAGTGAATGTATGTATATTTATAATCATGACCATATGATGAATGCAAATGCAACACGTATAAATACATAAATTTCTTAACTCATGCCACTTTGTGGGAGCATCAATATCAATAAATTTTATTATTTTTCCGTTAGGCCACACATCTTTTTCTCATTTACTTTTGTTGTCATTTCTTTCATGAAGTTTAACTAACACATAATGAAATAGCCTAAAATATACTTTACAAGTCAATAATCTCAAGTCTTAAGTCATTCATCGACACAAGCCTAATTTGGGCATCACAATATCAATTCAGCTCAATAATTAATTGATGCTAATTTGTGTATCCAATAGCATGCTTTATACTATAACTTTCTACTCAAGAAAAGTTTGAAGAATAATAAGTCATAACATAACGGAAAGCTGAACTGCAAGTCACCAATAGTGATAAAATCACCTTCTTTTAAATGGACTCAAGTGTTCTCAATCTCTCAAAAATATATTTTACATATGAAAATAAGACCATTGATATGCATATAAACATAAGAGGTTGGGTGAACTTTAGGTCAAACATCAGCCCTCAAAATTGACAATCAACTTATTAAAAATCAATTTAGGAATCTTGGGGTAAAACCCACAATTTCAAACCATCAATCCTTAATTCAAACTAAAATCTAATATAAATAGTGTGAAATTTTTAACTTAGGTATTAGAAACTTACACACTTTTAAAGATGAAGAAAATGTATCAAAAATCATACAAATTCGAGTTCTAGTGGTCCAACAATAGATGAATAATATGATAAGTAATGTAACTATTTTGAATTAAGCAACTGAAGCAAATTTAGAGTGAGTGTGCACCCTTAGCATGATAACACTCAATGCAGATACCCAGACCACTACAATAGCACCATTTAGATCTATAGTTGTATGCAAGATAGAATCAAAGACACGTGATTGTGATGTGGCATTGCCTTTCTATTTGAACGATAGCGCAACCCAAGCATGAATTATGATTCCTATGTAGTTGTCCTTCTACGCGATTACACACTTGATACATTAATGGAGATAACCAACCAACCCCTTCAGTACTATTATGCTCGTACCAAATACCAAAAATTGCAGCCAAATTTAAAACATGATTTTAGCTCCTAAAACTTATCTGAGACCCCTTAGACATAAATTGCAAATCAATCATAAAATATATTTCAAATCGGATAAAATTTTCAAATCTCTATTTTGAGATCATTATGATTAAATTTTGGTGATGGTCAACTTCAAACTTAAAAAACTCAGATTTATCAACCAAGGGCCTAAATTACTTTGAGACCCTTGCAAACTATCCACCTAAGTCACCAAACACTCTCTGAATTTACAAGAATCAGAACCCAGTTTTCTAACCTCAAATATTAACTTATGTTAACTCTGTTAAGTTCCAACCTTCAAAAAATTTTAAACTCTTTCAAAACAGCCCAACCACCCCAAGAGTCAAACCACACATCCCTGAAAGTTTAAATACTAATCCAAAGCTAGAGCAAAGGTCCAATGAAGAAAAAAGATAAAAAATTGCAAATACAATCTTGGTGGTTATTACAAGTGTTTGATAGTCTTATAAATCAATATGAGAGTGATCATCACCCTAGAAAAGAAACAAAAAGTCTATGTTAGTTCTGATAAGGAAAGATGACCACTACGAAAGAAAAATAATACAAAGTCTTATTCAGTTAGTAGGACGATGAGTGTTTTGTATGTTATATGTCGAGCCTTACTCAAAACAACCACCACAATCTAAAATGAACAAGAAAATAAAAATAAAATAGTAATAAATTATGAGTCAGAAAAATTATTGAAAGGTAAGATGCAGATGAGAGATAGAAAAGTAGTGAGAAAAGAAATGACATTATTTCTTACTTGTCCATGTAAAGAAAAGTAAAACATTGATAGTTTATGACTATATAACTAACACTATAATCTCAGTGAACAAGAAGAGAAAACATAGGATACGTCATAAAGTTTAAGGAATATAATAAGTATAGATAAAGTAAAAGATAAATAGAAGAGAGAGCAAAAAGAAGGTTAAAAAAAATTAAAATGGAGATATCTTTGAAAAGGACCAGTAATCACATAGAAAAGCAATCAAGAACTAGAGAAAGTCTAAGAAGAAAAAAGGACAAGAGAAAACATATGTTTAAATTTGTTAGTCAGATTAATAATAAGGATGTATGGGTAAATCACAACAAGAACAAAGGATGAAACATGTAAAGTGTGAATTAAGGGTATGTTAGATATCAGTTTTTAAGTAGGAGCAAGGTAAGGAGCGAAACTTATACTCCCTCGCTTTTGAAATATGTAAGCACAACTGGGGTTGTAGCTGGCCCATAATTTTTATGTCTATTTAGGGGTCATTTTTGTTGATGTGATAAGTGATGATCATTTCAATATAAAATGTGAATTTTTTTAATTATTTGTTTAATGTAGATATTAGTTAGTTTCAAAATATATTTTACACTAAAATGATGTGCTTAGATATCTCATCATATAGAGGATGGGATAGCTGTCACGACCCGAGACTACTCCCTAGTCATAACACGATGCTTAGAACCACAAGTGATCCTAAGCTAACCCATGAACTGGCATAATTTGTGAGCAACTGATTTAAAAAATATAAAATAGCTAAATTGGCTATGCGAAAACATAAGCATGGCATTACATGGATAATTATAATACTGATAAAGTTTACAACCTGATTAGACTGAAGAAAAAATGGGAATTTATATTTTATGACTCTGATTGGCTATCTATAAAGCCTCTACTATACTGACTATAGATAGCTGGGACATACCTCCAATTATCATTAATCAATACATATGAATAATAAAATAACAACACATGGACTACAACTGACTGGAGTCCAAAAAAAAAAGAGAACTCACCACCTGCTAGGAGGAAACTGCAAACTGTCGGATTACAATATGTAGGATATAATTGGTACCTACATTATGAAACAATGTAGCACATAGACATATATGTGGATCAGTACTTTGGAATGTATTGAGTAAGTAGAGGTGAATGAAATACGTAAATTGATTTCATACATAAACTTAAAACATGCATGCTAAGTACAAGTAAACTCACCAAAAGATTGAAATAAACTGAAAGCTGAAATATCTTAAAATATGAGAAAACAAACATAGTCTATAAGCTGGTGAATCAATACACTTAGTTTCTTACATCTTTACTTTTGTATAATAAGTAGAACTTATAATGGGAAGCGGTAAAACATGAATACTATATGTAAATCTCATATAAAGTTGAACATGCTATAGAGATGAACTGAGGATCATGTATGGATACAAGGTCTGAAAACTTTTGATGGAAACTGATATAAAATTATGCACATTTGAACTGAAAAATAAATTGACATAACTCGAGGATATGAATATACAACTATACTGAGCATAAATGCATGAACATGTAATATCTAAGAATGCAAGACCAAGCATAAACATTTTTCTGAGATCTGAAAGACTGAAAGTTATATAACTGAAGAATTTAAAATTTGTACACTTGGTCAATCAAACCTGAACTGAATACACTAATACTGTACTGATACTATGGGAGGTATCATGTAATCGATATGCCCCAATCTAAGATAATCGGAGTCCAACCTATAATCTAAGTTAGAAGGGTGCCAGTACCATGGCAGGAGTACTAACACTGGCTATGTGGATATACTAGAATGGTGTCCCAAAGGACTAGGGTGTCAAGCCTAAACTGACAGGTGACCTCTGAGAGAAAGTCAATCCTAAACTGATGGGTGACCCCTCATATCCTACGCTGGCTACAGAGTTCTGGAATACAGAGACTATTACTAAAAACTCTGCCTAACTGATGGGGAAGCCGCCATCCCTACATTCGCTCGGTGCTAAATCCTACTCCCAACTGAACTGATACTGAAATCATGAACTGGTACATACACTAAAGACTGATATGCTAAAACATGGTGTTTTGAAGACTAACAGTGCATGCAAAATCTGAAGTAACCATGAACTTGTAAACTGAGGTATTTAACATGAAATAATACTAGTGGGTTCGTTATAAAAATAATAATCTAAGTATAGAGATAAAATCATGGTTCTGACTGACTTGTTACTTGAAAATCTGAAATCATTAAATCACATAGGTATCAAGTGTTCATATACCGCCAGCACTGAATGCTTCATAAAATGCGATAACAAAGCTTGAAAATAGTAATATGGAAACATGATTCATAGACCAAAAATCTAGACATCTCACCGAAAAGTGAAAACCTTAAACTTGAATATGAGCATATCTTAAAACATGAGAAAACAACATGATTACATGGCTAAATTTACAATTTGCTATTATAACATGAAATTCACTTGAAGATGACATAAGAAATATGAACTTGAAGCATGATATAATTCTGACTTTTCATGGAATCATACGTGGACATTTCAGTAGATATGCATAATACCTGAATTTGAGCATGAAAATATATTAAACTTAAGGGACCAGCAATTTCTTATCAAAGTAATAGAATTTAATATAAGACATCATACTTGTAGTTGGAAACATAAGTAAATACAACTCTTATTCTCTTTAGTTCGTTAATCACATGATAATGCTATATATTCACACATAAGGATTTAGGAATGAACCCTAACTTAAAACAAATAAATTCAACTTGAAATTCATACATTCGGGCACAAGGATGAAAGATTAACCTTGTTCAAAATCTCACATACCTTAATTGAATGAATTCTTGAAGAAACTTGAAATTGGAACTTGAACCCTAGAATTCTTGAGGAAGAAAGCTTGAATCTTGGGACTTTAATAATGAAACTGGTGAAAGAAACCCTATTCTTAATGTTTTCTTAAATATTCTTGAACTTGGAAGCTTGAAATTCTTGTATTTCTTGAGAGAAGAAGCTTGGATTATTGTTCTTTGGATAAGGAAGGGTTTTTATGTCAGTTGATTTGAAGAAGATGGGCAAATAATGCCCTTTTGGGTGTTATAATTCATGCCTTGGGTGTTTGGTATTGAGGGAAAAGGACCAAAGTTCCCCTTGACCCTTAAGAAGTTGAAACTGTGTGGAAATAAGCTCTACATCGCATCCGATATTCCAGGGGAGAGAGCTCCACATCGCATCCCTTAATTTGGGGAAGAGACCGGTGCGCCACGGCCATATCACGGACCCTTACTGCCTCTTACAAAAAAAGTCATAACTTTTTGCTCAGGTATAGAATTAATGCAAAATTGATATCATTGGAAAGCTAACTCAATTATGTATCATTTGGTGGGTCTTGATCTGAAAAATTCTTCCTATATAAAAAGTTATACAAGTTCAAATTAGACCCTTGTAGAATCAAATACAATAATTTGACTGAATCAAAGGCTCTTAGCTCAACTTTGTTCTAAGTGATTCCTATGAACATTTTTACCTAGAAAGCACTTCGCACATTGATAATGGCACAATTATTCACATAAAAATCATGGTATTAAAGTTTACACACGTTGGAACGATGGTTTGAAGTGTAGCCAAAAAATGTGGAGTATTACATTATCTTCCCCTTGGAATAATTCGTCCTCAAATGATGGATAGGAACTTGTTAAAGTCTTATAAGTATGGAAAATATACACATGACATGTTTGGTAGTGAAGGATATATCTAAACTAAAACATTATAACTTTTATAATGAAATTTATTCCTAAGATGACTTTACTTTACTTACTATAAGAAGATGATTTATGTTGAGAGTTTTGAACTCACTTGAAGTATTCATGATACAATCATGAACATAGAACGGTGAGGTGATAAGTTATGCAAGCATGAAGCTTGAGATAACGAGAATAAAATCGTACAAGAGATACTACACTATTTGAGCTAAAATACATTGAAAACTAAGGTCATTCATTGAACACTTATGAACTGAATCATGACTACATAGCTAAATCTAAAACATGATGCATGAACTAAACTGAATTCGTAACTTTCATGGATGTGAATGAATTACCTCATGAAATAGCCATATTCATGAAACTTCAAATAGTAAAACTAGATAGACAGATGGAAAATCATAAGAACTTGTCTGTCTGACTTTTAAACTGAATTATTGGCTATAAAGAATGGACCATACTAAAAGTTTATACCCAACTGGAGTATTTCTTCAACACTCTTTGCAAGAAGTCCTAATAACATTGGGGAGAAAATAATTCATGGGCATGTTCTGAATAATATATCTGAGTAAGGAATCTTAATATGGCTAGAACTCTATAACATGGAATATAGGCCTATGAAACATCAACTAGGATAAGATTATTATGCCTTAAGCAAGGCGAATTCTAAATTCCCATCTTAGTCACTCTTCTCAAATACATCCTCAACCATACTTGCCCTCTTGAATACTATGCTCATTTATTAAACATAAAATTTTCACATGGGCACATATAACTATTCTAGCCAACTTCTAAGTTGAACTACATACTCTTACCATGTTCAAGCCTAACTTGAAATCACATGGTACTGCACATAACATCATAATACTAGTCTGAACCATGAATTCAATACCCCATGCATGTTTCACATTTTCTCATCTCAATAATAATTCTTCTTACCACTTCAAAGACTAAATTCAACCTTTTACTAGGAATTTACTAATGCACAATGCACCCATCCACTTATATACCAACATGAAATTCAAGCCTATCAATATAACCACATATGAACTTCTAGGCAAACACCCATAAAAACATCTTTCACTAACTCTCTAAACCTCTATCAAAATAATTTTCTTGCACTATTCTTAAGAAGAAACATATGGAATTCTCAACTAACCATGACATATATCAAAAATTCTTCCTCAATCATCCTTCACACTTTTAACCTGAGATACAAAGAGTATGCAACAATTTTTCCCCAATATGAGACATTTACTCCATCCCATCTAAACAATTGATCACTAAATTTTTTTCATCTTCACTGCCTTGACAGAAGGAGAGGTTACTGAAAGGTTAGAACATGAGGACCTGAAGGATGAAAGAATACTATGTGTAACTTGGGAACTTAAATCAAGCATGAGGAATAAAGTATCAAAAGTATGAATTCATTAATGAGATCAAAATTGAGGACATATACGACATGATCTAAATTTCACTAATCATTAAGAGTGTAAAATGAGTACCTAGAACTGAACATAATGTAAAACATTAGTACATGAGTCATGAGCTGCATGATCTGAGTTTGGAGTTCATAAATTCATGGAATATGATTTGTACTGCTAAGTGAACTGGAACTCCTCATGCAAGGATATGGAAGCGTACATGATTTTATGGAATGGGCATGAATATGAGCTATGTTCATAGGGATGACTTACAAGGCATGTGTAGATATCGTGATGACTAAAGTACATAACCTTGCGCTGAGATAAGAATGGGTCAGGCATCTTCCTCCCTTACTAATGTTCTATAATACATTAACATCACTACAAGAATCTGAGAGCCTAACTTTGTTACTTGTTCTATCATCCCCCCTAGATTTAAGCCATAATTCTAAGTTTCAGGACCCATTTAATAAACTATAAACTAAACTGCAACTACTTTACTCTAGAGTCCTAGAGATAGCAATACTCATAGATAACAAACTCACCTCGAAGGACTACACCTGGCAATGTAAAACCCAATGCTAGTACTCCTTGCTGAGATACAACTCTTAACTTTCTATAGCCCCATTAGTCATCACATAATACCTTAAACACTAACCAACTTAGAATCTTTATGAGTGTCACCATACCATGAGAATTACCATTACAGCAACATACCCCTCATCAACACCATATAATTTTGAATCATCATACTCAAATTCTTCCATACACTATTTTAAGCCTACTGGTTCACTTTTAATACAACTATCCCCATGAATACATAATCTACTAAATCAAGATAAACATTATCCCTACTTTACTGTTACTAAACTTCTGGGTACTTTCTTCCTACTCTAGGTCATATGTTATAAAAAAGTTCTGAGAAGGGATCTGAACGCACATTTGACTTTGGCTTAGTGCACGATTTTAATGAACATGAATAAAATATTTCATGCTTTGGAACATAAAGGCACTAATAGGATACTTTTGAGCTTACATATAATCCATATAATTGTCTATAGGGACAGTCTGAGAAAACTCTATCAGTAAGGATTTAAGTTGGGCTATTTTTGTTGCCTCAAGAATAAGGTAAACTAGGTACAAATGGATTTACGTAAGAATTTACATAAGTTCCTTTGACAACACTTCTACTGCACGATCTAAGACATGAAAGAAGGGAAATATTTCTTAAATACCCTGTAGCCTCTTAAAGAAAAGTAAAGACATCTCTGTACCATTTTGCAAGACTCTACTAGACACGGCTTCATAGACACCCTAAGACACATGAACTCTGGGATATGATACCAATTTTTTCATGACCCGAGACTACCCCCTAGTTGTAACAAGGTGCTTAGAACCACAAGTGATCCTAAGCTAACCCATGAACTGGCATGATATGTGAGCAACTGATTTAGAATATATAAAATAGCTAAATTTGTTGTGCAGAAACATAAGCACGACATTACATGGATAAATATAATACTGATAAAGCTTACAACTTGATAAAACTAAAGAAAGAACTGAAATTTACATTTCATGACTCTGAATGACTATCTATTAAGCCTCTACTGACTATAGTTAGCTGGGACATGCCTCTAACTACCACTAATTAATACATATGAATAATAAAATAACAACACATAGACTACAACTGACCAGAGTCCCCAAAATAATTGAACTTATCACCTGCTGGTTGGAAACTACAAACTGTCTTATTACGATGTGTAGGCTAGAACTGGTACCTACATTATGAGATAATGTAGCACATAGACATATATATGGATCAGTACTTTGGAATGTACTAAGTAAGTAGAGGCGAATGCAATACGTAAAACTAATTTCACACATAATCTTAAAACATGTATGCTAAGTGAAAGTAGACTCACCAAGAGACTGCAAAAAACAAAAAGTCTGAAATATCTTAAAATATGAGAAAACAAACATAGTATATAAGCTAGTGAATCTCTACACTTTGTTTCTTAAATATTTACTTTTTTAGAATAAGTAGAACTGATGCTAGGAAGCGGTAAAACATGAGTATTGTATGTAAATCTCATGTAAAGTTGAACATGTTATAGAACTAAATTGAGAATTATGTATGTATACTAGTTCTGAAACTATTTAATGGAAATAGACACAAAATCAATCACGTCTGAACTAAAATATAAATCAACATAACTTGAGGATCTGAATATACACTTATATTGAGCATGAATGCATGAACATGTAATATCTGAGCATATGAGATCAAGCATAAATATGTTTCTGAGATAATATAAGATCTGAAAGAATGGAAGTTGTATAACTGGATAACTAAAAATCAATGCACTTGGTCAAGCAAACCTAAACTAAATACACTGAATACTGTACTTATAGTCTGGGAGGTATCATGTAATCGACATGCCCCAATCTGAGCTAATTGGAGTCCAACCTGTAGCCCAGTTGGAAGGGTTTTAGTACTGTGCCACAAGTATGAATACTGGTTATGTGGATCCACTAGACTGGTGTCTTAAAAGATCAGGGTGTCAAGACTAAACTGATGGGTGACCCCTGAGAGGAAGTCAAGCCTAAACTGATGGGTGAACACTCATATCCTACGCTGACTACGTAGTTCTGGAATATTGGGACGGCTACTAATGACTCTAGCTAACTGATGGGGAACCCATAATCCCTTCATTCGCTCGGTGCTAAATCCTACTCCCAACTAAACTGACACTGAAATCATGAACTGGTACATGCACTGAAGATTAATATGCTCAAACATGGTATTTCTAAAACTAACAGTGCAAGCATAAGCTAAAGTAACCATGAACTTGTAAACTGAGGTATTTAATATGAAATAATATTGGTGGGTTTGTTATAAAAATGATAATCTACGTATGGGGATAAAATCATAGTTCTGACTGACTTGTTACTTGAAAATCTGAAATCATATAAATCACATAGGTATCGGGTGTTTATAACCTTCCAGCACTAAATGATTCATAAAATAAGATAATAAAGCTTGAAAATAGTAGCATAGAAACATGGTTCAAAGACCCAAAATCTAGACATCTCTCCGAAAAGTGAAAAGCTTGAACTTGAACATGGGCATTTCTTAAAACATGAGAAAACAACATAATTACATGGCTAAATTTTCAATTCTCTATTATAACATTAAAAATTCACTTAGAGATGACATAAAAAATTGGAACTTGAAGTATCAAAAAATTTTGACTTTTCATGGAATCATACGTGGACATTTCAGTATATAAGCATAATGCGTGAACTTTAGCATGATAACATATTAAACTTAAGGGACTAGAAATTTCTCATCAAAGTAATGAAATTCAATATAAGACATCAAACTTGTAGTTGGAAACATGAGTAAATACAACTCTTATGCTCTTTAGTTCCTTAATCGCATGATGCCTATATTTTTACACATAAGGATTTGGGAATGAACCCTAACTTAAAACAAATAAATTAAACTTGAAATTAATACTTTCAGGCACAAGGATGAGAGATTAACCTTGTTCAAAATCCCACATACCTTAATTAAACGAATTATTGAAGAAACTTAAAATTGGAACCCTTTAATTCTTGAGGAAGAAAGCTTGAATCTTAGGGATTGAATGATGGAACTTGTGAAAGAAACCCTATTCTTGATGTTTTCTTGAAGGTTCTTGAACTCAGAATCTTGAAATTCTTGGATTTCTTGAGAGAAGAAGCTTGGATTATTATTCTTGGGATAAGGAAGGGATTTTATGTGAGTTGATTTGAAGAATATGGGCAAATAATGTCTTTTTGGGTGTTATAATTTGTGCCTTGGACGTTTGGGGTGAGGGGAAAGGACCAAAGTTCCCCTTGACCCTTAAGAAGCTGCTACTGTAAGGGTATAAGCTCTACATCGCATCCCTTATACTGAGGGATAGAGCTACGCAGTTTTCTCCTTATGCTGGGGGAGATACCGGTGCCCCGCGGCTATATCGTGGACCCTTACTGCCTCTCACAAAAAAAGTTATAACTTTTTGCTTGGGTCTCGAATTAAGGCAAAATTGGTATCGTTGAAAAGCTAACTCAATTATTTATTTTTTGGTGGGTCTTGAGCTGATAAATTCCACAAATATAAATATATATACATTTTCAAATTAGATCCTTGTAGAAGAAAATATCAAGATTTGACCGAATCAAAGGCTCTTAGCTTAACTTTGTTCTAAGTTATTCCTATGAACACCTAGAAAATACTTCACACACTAGTATAATGATCATGACACTTTTATTCACATATAAGTCATGTTATTAAAGTTTACACATATAGCAATGACTGTTCAAAGTCTAGCCTAAAAATGTAGGGCATTACATTATCTCCCACTAGGGATTATTTATCCTCGAATAATGGATAGGAACTTGTTGAAGTCTTATAAGTATGGAATAATGTACACATGACATGTATGGTAATGAAGGATATAGCTGAGCTGGAACATTATAACTTTTATCAAGAAACTGATTCCTGAGATGACTTGACTTTACTTACTATAAGGAGCTGATGCATGCTGAGAATTTTGAACTCGCTTAAAGTGTTAATGATACAATCATGCATATAGAATGGCGAGGTGATAACTTATGAAAGCACAAATCATCAGATAACGAGACTAAGATCGTATAAGAGATACTATACTATTTGAGCTGAAATACAAGGAAAACTGAATTCAACCGCTTACTAGGAATTTACTAACGCATAATGCACACATCCACTTATATACCAGCATGACATTCAAGCCTATCAATATAACCACATATGAACTTCAAGGAAAACACCCATAAAAACATCTTTCACGTACTCTCTAAACCTCTATCAAAATAACTTTCTGGCACTATTCTTAAGAAGAAACATATGGAATTCTCAACTAACCATGACATATATTAAAATCTCTACAAGGGTCAACTTTGAACATGTATAAATTTTGAAATACGTAAAATTTTTCATATCAAGTCCCACTAAATTGTAGATAATTGAATTATCTTTCCAACGATACCAATTTCTCCTTAATCCGATATCCAAGAAAAAGATTATGATAATTTTTGTCAAAACTAGTAAGCCACCACTATTAGACCACGCCGCGATGAACCTTCAAAATGCAATCCAGGTACGAATTTAAATGTCTAAGGGGCAGTTAAGTCTTTTAGCCTCAAGAGAAGTCGTAAAAACACGAGTTAGGACTTCGGTTTAAGCATTATTTGCCCATTCTCCTTCACTTTTCTCTCAAAGAAACCCTAACCTAATACCAAGAACATCAAATTCAATTCACCCTCTTCAAGAAAAAATAAGAATTAAGTTTCCTAATCCAAGAATCTTAAGAAAAGCTTTCAAGATCATCTCCAAGGATTTCAAGGTCAAGTTTTCTTCATCAAATCAAGCCTATTAAGGTATGTGGGGTTATGAACAAGGGTATCTATTCACCTTTGTGCCCAAATTGCATGAATTTTAAGATTTTATTTAATTATTTTAAAGCAGGGTTCATACCCATGTATGTATATCCTTGAAGCACATGATTTTCATGAGATTTAAAGCTTTAAGTATATCAAGAAGTTCTTATGTTTATGTTTTTAACTTACATGATTTATACTATGAATGATTGCACTATCTTGACTTGTTATTGTTGAAATATTTCAAGATCGTTATTGAGCATGAAGTTTTATTATGAATTGACATGAGTTTAAATCATGGGTTTTAAGACTTAAGTTTGAGTATTGAGACTTCAAGAATATTATGCTTTTAAGTATTCTTTGATAAGACTATTTTAAGATTTACACAAGAATTGATCTTTTGATCCTCGGCTAAGAGATGGAATCCACATTTATTCATTTTGATTATAGTTTAAATCAAAGAGAAGCATAAATGGTTTTCATTATAAACCCTCATGCAATTTTTAGGTAGATTTTATAAAAAGTGAGCATATAAGTAATATGGGAGTAGTATTTAGCATCGAGTTGGGTATGACTCAAAGGTCACAGGACCCAGAACTACGTGCCACCATAGGTTTCAGTGCCTATAGTGGGTTCAGTATAGTGATCTCTCCAGTTTAGGATCTATTCCGATGGCAACGGTAGAACAGCTCTCCTAACATGGGTAAGAGATGTTGGACTCTATGATAGATCACATGATTTATGTAGGTTAGAAAAATCTCCTAAAAGAAAGTGTAAAAGTAAAGCTTTTAGAAACTAAGTGTGTGGCTCACAAAGTTTATTCAATATGCTTTATTATTCATGTTTTATTATTTTTCAACTTTCAGTTTTATTCAAGATCAAGGTGAGTCACACTTAGCATGCATTATTTGAAAGTTTATGAATATATTAAGTTATTATTTTACTTATGCATTCATCCCCATATACTCAGTATATTCTAGAAATACTAATCCACATATATGTCTATATGCTACATTGTCTCATAATGTAGGTACCAGTTTTTGTCCACACTTCATAATCAGACAGTGTGTATCTTACAATTAACAAGTGATGAGTCCTTTTAAATCAAGGGCTCGAGTCAATTATAGTTCGAGTAGCATCTTTTTTTCTTTATTTAGTCATATTGATTAGGGATAGCTGGGGGGTCATGTCCTGGATACCTATAGTCAATATTAGTAGATACTTCATAGACAGTCAGTATAGTTGATGTATTTTAGTTCAGTTTTGTTTTGAATAACCAGAGTTGTATTTATTTTATACAATTTTGTATTGAACCTACTTAGTAAGAACATCTCTTTTGCTTATTTCTTTTAGATTAATGTATCTTATTTCATTGCTCATGAGTTATGCCAATATAAGGGTTAGCTTGGGATTACTTATTGTCCTAAGCATTGTGTGACAACTAGGGGGTAACCTCGGGTCATTACAAATTTTGTATCAGAGCATAGAGTTTAAGTGTCCTAGGGTTTCTATGAAGTCGTGTCTAGTAGAGTCTGGCAAAATGGTATGGAGACATATGTACTTTTTTTCAAGAGGCTACTGGGCATTTAAGAAGACTTTACTTTCTTTCATACTCTAGATTATGCAGTAAAGTTGTTCTTTTAGAAACTCCTGCCGATTCTTATGTTACTCCATAATTCTCCATCGGTGACTTTTTGAGATAACATGATTAGCAGGTTCCAATTCCTCCCAAAAAGTGCTCTCAGATTTTACTATCAGTAACTTCAGAAGTCACACAAGGCGCTTGAGAGGAGCTTGATAGTGTGTTATAAGTTCTTCAAGTTGAAAGTTATTTCCTTATCTTTATGAGCTGTTCAGTTAAGACAGAGTAAGATATGTATTCAGATTCTATGTTAACCCTTCAATACAGATGGTGCTCAAGAGAGGAGATGGTGTAAACCTAGATTGTTAAATAGAGCTTACATTCGAGGGATATTGAATCCTAGAGTTTCATGATTTATAAGTTGTAGAACCTTTTTATAGTTGGAAGTGTGGGTTTAGAAGTGTAGTGACAAGTAAGGTGGGAATGACGATTGATCGAATGTGTATAGATGAACTTTTGCATACGATCAAGTTAGTAGTAAGGTGATAGGTCTTTGTGTGTTAGTTTAAGGGTACTAAATATGGTTTAGGTTCATTGGTTAAAGGTAGAGAAGGAGTTATTAATGGTATTTATTGTGTTAGAAAAGTATAGGTTATTGATGAAAGTATTTGGTAGGTGAGTATTGTGAATTTTGGCTTCTCTTGAGGTTGCAAGGAGTTTAGTTGAAACTTATAGATCTATAAAAGAAAGTTAGGTGTATAGATGGGTGAATAGTAGTGATGTGTAGATGAAGGGTGTGCTAATGGATTATAATTAGATAGGTCATACAATTATGATCAATTATTATTATTATGAGGTTCTAGTGTACTAGTGTTTCTTGATGTTTTATTTAATAGCTTCCAAGTGAGAATAGTATATGAGGTTGGGTTGTTAATCATGTGTATCACTAGACACTAAGTTTAAATAGTGGATGGTCATTAAGGTGGAAATAAAGATTGTTTGGTTAGTAATGCTGGTTATATGGAAGTGATCTAGTAGGCTTGAACAGTATATGCAAGAGCTTAAGTTCATTTTTTTTGCAATTGAGTATGATGTTGTAGGTATGATATAGAGGTGTGCCAAAGCTGATATGGAGATTGGATTATTTTCTATGATTATTAACTGTCATATGTGTTTAAATAATGCCCGTGAGTTTTTAAGTGTGAATAAGGCTAGTCATATAGTATATAGTATTCTTGATGGCTATGTTATGGAGCTAGGGATAGAGGATGCTGAGCCTTTTGGTGTGATTTAAGTTAGTGAGACATATTATATGTTTAGTGAGGAAGGTATGTTTGTTGAGTTAATAGAGTGTAAGTCTATAATGATGACTATTGAACCTAAAGGAAGTTAAGGGTGGTATGTACTAAGAGAGTGACCAAGAATGAAGTTAGCATTATTTAGATATAGTTTATTCAAGTGAGTGAACATTCATGTGTAGACCGTTTGAGCAAAGAAATTATGGTTCATTCTCAAGGATATGGAGTAGACCCATAATCTTAGAATGTCAGCTTTGATATAAGGGGGAGATGGTAGAGTGAAGAACCAAATCAAGTTTTGAGAATTAGATTATGTACATGTAAATAAGAGTTGTGATGAGATAGTGATCCCTTCTTAATCTAGAGTGTTCCTTGAATTTTAGTCATTATCACACCAAATTCATGTCTTGCATGATAGCCCCATGCAAAAGACCAATACTTATACACTTCATGCGTATTCAAGTCCATTCTCAGTTTCTAGTATGTAAGTAACAGCTTCACTCTGTGATTCAAGTCATCCCTCATTAATCTATGAAACTCTAGTCTTATGTTGAATAGCTTATAATAAGAATGAACTCATGTTTTAGAGTATGATCAGTTCTCAAAACTCATGATACTAGTGAAATTCGCATTATATCATGTACATCCTTAGTTTAGATCTTTTAAATCATCTATTCCTTTGACTTTCTATTCCTCAGGCCTCAGTTAAGTGTCAAAATTATGTATAGTATTCTTTCGTGGTCAAGGTCCTTATGCGTTATCCTTTCGATGACCTCTTCCTATGTTAAGATAGTGGTGATGATAATGGATAAGCAATAATTTAGATAAGAGAGAGTTGATGACCCTCATTAAGAAAGATTATTTATGTTTTTCTATCTAAAGCTTAAGTATGAAGGAATATTGAGGTAAATCTTTAGTATATGTCATAGTTAGTTGAGAATTCTAGGTATGTTATCTTAAGCATAGTGCAAGAAAGTTGTCGTTGATATAGGTTTAGAGAATATGAAAAGTATACCTTTATGGGTATTTTCCTTGAAGTTCATATGTGCTTATAATGATAGGCTTGAATGTCATGGTGGGATGTAAGTAGAGGAATGCAATATCCGCTAGTGAATCCATAAGAGTTTAGAGTTAGTCATTAAAGTGGTATGGCATGTTATGCTTAGGGTGTGAGCTCTGAAAGAGACATAAAAGATTGAATCATATGGTTTAGACTAGTACTATGGTGTAGCATGTTGTATCTTATGATTTTGAGTTAGGCTTTATCATGGTGAGAGAATTTAGTTTAGTTTAGACTTTAGTAGATGGATTTATCAATGCCCATGTGAAAATTTTAAGTTGAATCATATGAGTATGGTATTTAAATGGAATAGCATAGTTGAGGGAGTATTTGAGAAGTGTTTCTAAGCTTTAAAGTAAGAAGTTGCATTACCTAAGTCCTAGTAATTCTATCCTAGCTTATGATTTATATGTCTATGTTCCATGCTATAGAGTTGTATCAATATTGTTATTGCTTAGTCAGATGTCTTGTTTTGATTATGCCCAAAATTCTTTGCTCCATAATATTATTAGAATTTCTTAGAAGAGTGTTAGAGAAATACTCCATTTGAGCATGGGTAGTCTGTATGGTCCAGTTCATAGAGCCTGCAATCCAATTTAGTAATCAAGCAGATAAACCCATATAGATTTCCAACTTTCCATTTAGTCGTACTACCTAAATTTTCACGAGCAAGGCCATTCCATGAGGTAAAATGTTTGTATCACGGTGAAGGTGTTTTCGTCCAGTTCTTGATTTATAAATTGAGTGCATGTGTCATGATCTTTACCCTAGTGTGTGAAGTGCGTATTAGGTTAAAAGTGTTCATAAAAATCACTTAAATCAAAGTTGAGCTAAGAGCCTTTGATTCATCCCAAGTTTGGTATTCGATTCTACAAGGGTCAACTTTGAACGTGTATAGCTTTTGAAATATGTGAAAATTTTCCTATCAAGTCCCACCAAATTGTATATAATTGAATTAGCTTTCCAAGGCTACAAATTTTGCCTTAACCAATTCCCAAGAGAAAAGTTATGATCATTTTCGTCAAAAAGAGTAAGCCACCGCGATTAGACCGCATCGCGATGAACCTTCAAAACTCAATCCGGGTACGAATTTAAATATCTAAGGGGAAGTTAAGTCTTTTCACCTCAATCCAAGACATAAAAACACGAGTTAAGACTTCGGTTTAAGCTTTATTTACCATTTCTCCTTCACTTTTCTCTCCAAGAATCCCTAACCTAATCTCAAGAACATCAAATTCAATTCACCCTCTTTAAGAAAAAATAAGAATTAAGTTCCCTAATCCAATATTCTCAAGAAAATCTTTCAAGATCATCTCCAAGGACTTCAAGGTCAAGATTTCTTCATTAAATCAAGCTTATTATGGTATGTAGGGTTATGAACAAGGGTATCCATTCACCCTTGTGCCCTAATTGCATGAATTTTAAGATTTTATTTAATTGTTTTGAAGCAGGGTTCATACCCAAGTATGTATATCCTTGAAGCACTTGATTTTCATAAGATTTAAAGCTTTAAGTATATCAAGAAGTGCTTATGTTTATGTTTTTAACTTGCGTGATATGATTTATACTATGAATGATTGCACTATCTTGACTTAATATTGTTGAAATATTTCAAGATCGTTATTGAGCATGAAGTTTTATTATGAATTGACATGAGTTTAAAGCATGGGTTTTAAGCCCTAAGTTTGAGTATTGAGACTTCAAGAAGATTATGCCTTTAAGTATTCTTTGATAAACCTATTTCAAGATTTAAGCAAGAATTGATTTTTTGATCCTCAGCTAAGAGATGGAATCCACATTTATTCATTTTGATTATAGTTTTAAGCAAAGAGAAGCATAAATGGTTTTTATTATAAATCCTTATGCTATTTTAAGGTGTTTCTCCTAAAGAGAGAGCATATAAGTAATATGGGAGTTGTATTTAGCACCAAGTTGGGTATGAGGCTAAGTTCACATTCCTCGAAACTACGTGCCACCGTAGGTTTTAATTTCCATAGTAGGTTCAGTATAGTGATCACTCTAGTTTAGGTTCTATCCTGATGGAAAGGGTAGAACAACTCTCCCAATATGGGTTAGTGATGTTGGACTCTATGATAGCTCACATGGTTAATGTCGGTTAGAAGAATCTCCCAAAAGAAAGAGAAAAAGTAAAACTTTTAGAAACTAAGTGTGTGGCTCACAAAGTTTTTTCTGTATGCTTTATTATGCATGTTTTATTATTTTTCAGCTTTCAGTTTTATTAAAGCTCAAGGTGAGTCACTTACACTTAGAATGCATTATTTGATAGTCTATGAATATATTACATTATTGTGTTAATTATGCATTAACGTCCACATACTTAGTACATTCAAGAAGTACTAGTCCACATATATGTCTATGTGCTACATTGTCTCATAATATAGGTACTAGTTATAGTCTACAGATCATAATTAGACAGTGTGAAGCTTTCAGTCAGCAGGTGATGAGTCCTTTTGATTTGAGGGCTCGAGTCAATCATTGTTTGAGTATCATCTTGTTTTCTTTATTCATTCGTATTGATTACGGATAGCTGGGGGTCATGTCCCAGCTATCTATAGTCAATATTAGTAGAGGCTTCATAGACAATCAGTATAGTTAATGTATTTAAGTTCAGTTTTGTTTTGTATAACCAGAGTTTATTCATTTTATATAGTTTTGTATTGAACCTAATTTGTAAAGACATCTCTTCCACCTATTTCTTTCAAATTAATGTATCTTATTTAGTTACTCACGAGTTATGCCTGTATAAGGGTTAGCTTGGGATCACTTGTGATCCTAAGCACCGTGTGATGACTAAGGGGTAGCTTTGGGTCATTACAAAAACCTTGCACTGAGATAAGAATGGGTTGGCCATCTTCCTCCCTTACTAATGTTCTATAATACACTAACATCACTACTAGAATCTGAGAGCCTAACTTGGTTACTCTTTCTCTCATCCACCCCAGTTAGATTTAAGCCATAATTCTAAGTCTTTGGACCTATTTAATAAACTATAAACTTAACTTCAACTACTTTACTCTAGAGTCCTATATATAATAATCCTCATAGATAACAAACTCACCCCAAAGGACAACACCTGGCAATGTAAAACCCACTGCTAGTACTCTCTGCTGAGATACAACTCTTAACTTTCTATTGCCCCAATAGTCATCACATAATAACTTAAACACTGACCAACTTAGAATCTTCATGAGTGCCACCATACCATGAGAATTACCACTAAACCAACATACCCCACATCAGCACCATATAATTTTGAATCAACATAGTCAAATTCTTGCATACACTATTTCAAGCCTACTAGTTCACTTTTGATACAACTAACCCCATGAATACATAATATACTAAATCAATATAAACACTATCCCCACTTTACTGCTGGTAAACTTATGGGTACATACTTCTAACTCTAGGTCATATGCTATCGAAGGATTCTGAGAAGGGGTCTGAATGCATATCTGACTTTAGCTTAGTGCATGATTTTCATGAACATAAATGAAACATTTCATACTTTGGAACCTAAAGCTACTAATAGGATACATTCAAGCCTGCATACAATCCCCATAACTATTTGTAGGGACTGTCTGAGAAAACTCTATCTATAAGGAGTTAAGCTGGGCTATTTCTGTTGCCTCAAGAATAAGGAAGAGTAGGAACAAATAGATTCATATAATAATCTGCATAAGTTCCTTAGAGAACACTTCTGCTGCACGATCTGAGACATGAAAGAAGGGAAACATTTTTTAAATGCCCTGTAACCTCTCGAAGAAAAATACCGACATCTTCGTACCATTCCGCAAGACTCTACTAGACACGACTTCATATACACCCTAGGAAACTTGAACTTTGGGATCTGATACCAAGTTTTTCATTACCCAAGACTACCCCCTAGTAGTAACACGGTACTTAGAACTACAAGTGATCCCAAACTAACCCATGAACTGGCATGATATGGGAGCAACTGATTTAGATTATATAAAATAGCTAGATTTGTTGTGTGGAAACAAAAGCATGGAATACTATGTATAATTATAATACTGATAAAGTTTACAACCTGATAAAACTGAAGAGAAATTTGGAATTTACATTTCATGACTCTGGCTGACTATCTATGAAGCCTCTACTAGACTGACTATTGATAGCTTGGACATGCCTCCAACTACCACTAATCAATTTAAATGAATAATAAAACAACAACACATAAACTACAACTGACTAGAGTCCCCAAAACAAGAGAACTCACCTGCTGGCTTGAAACTGCAAAGTGTCTGATTATGATATGTAGGCTACAATTGGTACCTATATTAGGACACAATGTAACACATAGACATATATATGGATTAGTACTTTGGAATGTACTGAGTAAGTGGAGGAGAATGGGATGCGTAAAACTGATTTCATACATAATCTTAAACATGGATGCTAAGTGCAAGTAGACTCACCAAGAGACTGAAATAAACTGAAAGCTAAAATATCTTAAAACATGAGAAAACAAACATAGCCTATAAGCTGGTGAATCACTACACTTAGTTTCTTAAATCTTTACTTTTGTAGAATAAGTAGAATTGATGCTGGGAAGCAGTAAAACATGAATATTGTATGTAAATCACATGTAAAGCTGAACATGTTGTAGAACTGAACTGAGGATCATGTATGGATACTACTGACAAAAAATCATACACATCTAAACTGAAATATAAATCGACATAACTCGGGGATTTTAATATACAACTATATTAATCATGAATGCATGGACATGCAATATCTAAGAATGCGAGACCAAGTATAAACATATTCTGAGATAATCTAAGATCTGAGAGACTGAAAGCTGTATAGCTAAATAACTGAAACTATGTACACTTGGTCAATAAAACCTAAAATGTATACACTGAATAATGTACTGAGAATGTGGGAGGTATCATGTAACCGACATGCCCCAATCTGATCTAATTAGGGTTCATCCTGTAACCCCAGTTAAAAGAGTGTCAGTACCATTCCACGGGTACTAACACTACCTATGTGGATCCACTAAACTTGTGTCCCGAAATACCGGATGTCAAGCCTAAACTGACAGGTGACCCATGAGAGAAAGTCTAGCCTAAACTGATGGGTGACCCCTCATATCCTACACTGGCTATGTAGTTCTAGAATACAGGGACTGCTACTAACAACTCTGCCTAGCTGACGGGGAATCCGCCATCCCTGTATTTTTTTTGTGCTAAATCCTACTCTCAACTGAACTGACACTGAAATCATGAACTGGTATATGCACTGAAGACTTATATGCTCAAACATAGTATTTTGAAAATTAAAAGTGCATGCATAATCTGAAGTAACCATGAACTTATAAACTGAGGTATTTAACATGAAATAATACTGATGGGTTCGTTATAAAAATGATAATCTAAGTATGGGGATTAATCATGGTTCTGACTGACTTATTACTTAAAAATCTAAAATCATATAAATCACATAGGTATTGGGTGTTCATAACCCACCAGCACTGAATGATTCATAAACTATGATAACAAATCTTTAAAACAGTAGTATGGAAACATTGTTCATAGACCAAAAATCTGGACATCTCATCAAAAAGTTAAAAGCTTGAACTTGAACATGGGCATATCTTAAAACATCAGAAAACAACATGATTACATGTCTAAATTTACAATTTGCAATTATAACAAAAAATTCACGTGGAGAGGACCAGAGAAATTAGAACTTGAAGCATGAGATAATTCTGACTTTTCATGGAATCATACGAGGACATTTCAGTATATAAGCATAATACGTGAATTTGAGCATGAAAACATATTAAACTTAGGTGACTAGAAATTTCTCATCAAAGTAATGGAATTCAATACTCCCTCCGTTTCATAATAAATAAATTATTGGATTATGGCACACAGATTAAGGATAAAATATTAAAGACATAAATTTAACATAACTTTCCATTTTTACCCCTGAAAAAAAAGCTGACCTTGTAATACCTTTTCAAAAGTTAATTGGTTGTCAAATCATAAGGGTAAATTTGAAAAAAAAATTAATGATTCACTTATTTTGAAACACCAATAAATACCCCAACAATTCACTTATTCTGAAATGGAGGGAGTATAATACATCAAACTTGTAGTTGGAAACATGAGTAAATACAACTCTTATGCTCTTTAGTCCATTAATCACATGATAATGTTATATTTTCATACATAAGGATTTGGAAATGAACCCTAACTTAAAATATATAAATTCAACTTGAAATTCATACTTTCGAGCACAAGGATGAAAGATTAACCTTGTTCAACACTCCACATACCTTAATTGAATAAATTTTTGAAGAAACTTGAAATTGGAACCCTTTAATTCTTGAGGAAGAAATCTTGAATCTTAGGACTTGAGTGATGGAACTTGTGAAAGAAACCATATTCTTGATGTTTTCTTAAAGGCTCTTGAACTTGGAAACTTAAAATTCTTGGATTTCTTGAAAGAAGAAGATTATATTATTGTCCTTGGGATAGGTAAGGGATTTTACGTGAGTTGATTTTAAGAATATGGAAAAATAATGCCCTTTTGGGTGTTAGAATTTGTGCCTTGGACGTTTGGGGTTGTGGGGAAAGGACCAAAGAGCCTCTAGACCCATAAGAAGCTGAAACTGGGGAGGAATAAGTTTCGTATCGTGTCCTTTATCCCGAGGGAAAGAGATTCGCATCGTGCCCTTATTTCGAGGGAGACACCAGCACGCCGCATCCATATCGTGGACCTTTACTGCCTCTCGCAAAAAAAAGCCATGACTTTTTTTCTCGGGTATCGAGTTAAGGAAAAATTGGTATAGTTGGAAATCTAACTCAATTATATATAATTTTATGGCCCTTGAGATAAAATATTTCACATATATAAAAAATTTTGCACGTTCAAAGTATACCCTTGTAGAATCGAATATAAAGATTTGGCCGAATCAAAGGCTCTTAGCTCAACTTTGTTCTAAGTGATTCCTATGAATATTTTTCACCTAGAAAGCACTTCAAATACTAGGATAATGATCATGACACATGTATTCACATACAAATCATGGTATTAAATTTTACATGCGTAGGAACAACAGTTAAAATTCTAGCCCAAAAATGTGGGGTGTTACAATAGCTAATGTCATGGGGTATCTCAACCTATTTCAACTCCTAGATATTCTTATTATTTAATATTAGTAGCCAAATAATCACCTAGTATAATAAGACCCTATATATACACACATATATATACTTATATATATATACATATATATATATATATAAATATAAATATATATATCATTATTGAGTATCTACAATTTTTAAAAAAAAAGTATAAATTGAAATGTAAATGACTCGCATGGTCGTTTCTTCTTTTGAACTATTTTCCCTAGTGTAAATCTTATCATAGCATTTTTTTAGGTTGCTTATGACTAACTAGAATGGATGGCATAGTTTCCAAGATGGTTGAATGAATCTAGAAGAAGATTTTCAACTTTAGTTGTTGAGAAGTTTGAAGATTTGACCTAAGTTAATATTTGGATTTAACAAGGATAAGTTGAGTTTTGATAATTTTACTAGGTCCAAAGGGTGACATATGATCTAGTTAGATGTTTTGACACATTTTTTGAAGTGGTCGAATGGGATTTGGAGGAGTTTTTCATTTTGAAAGTTTAAAAAATTAAAATTGAGAAAAATGAGATTAGAATATAATTTTTATAGTTCCATTAATTGCAAAAGGGGATTTTTGAGTTAGTACTCAACATTTAAGAAAAATGAGATTATAATAGAATTTTGATAGTTCCATTAACTGCAAAGGGACTTTTTGAGTTAGTACTATTGATTTGTACTTCAAGGCATCCAATTGAGTTTTGGATTATTGAGAGGAAGTTTGAAAATTTAGAAGTTAAGAATTGATTTCTACCAACATTTAGTCAAGACGACATTGTATCAGTAATTTAATGATTCCAACATGCCTGGCATGTGGTTTATAATCGATTTACACTATTAATTTGTGTTTGAGAGGTCTCAAATGAGTTTTAGATATTTTATAAAGTTTAAAATTTTACATTATTGATCCTTAATAGTATCACCTAAAGAAAATAATATCCAAATGGCATTTTGATTGAGCCATTACATTTGTATCGAAATTTCAAAATCATTGCAGAAAGAATCATAGATTTTTGAGTTTGTATGAGGGAAATATGACCATTTTAGCATGTATAAATGTAGATGGTGTAGCCAAAATGATGATAACAATGCTTTAGTCATGACCTCAAAGAAGCTCCACTAAAGGCTTCAGAAACGTGGACCTTTTATTGCGAATGCAAATGTATCCACTAAAAGTTCTTGTAGTTTTATGTAAAGGAAGATCTCAAATTTTTGAAAACTCCAATTGAGGCAATTTTTGATGTGTTTTTCTCGTACAAATATATTATACATATTTATACCCTTATTTTGTTTAGTTTTGAAGAATACCCATTATTTTTCATGCTTTTATTTATAATATTTGAAATTTGAAACTTCAAAGATAAAAAATAAAAGATTATTGATTTAAAGATCAATTTGTGATTGGATTTCACTGATTTTTGAAACATAAGGTCTTTGTGCTATGGGTAAATAGATATCAATATCAAATTTATGATTTGTCCACTACTTCTTTTTTATCCACACATGAGCATGAAAGTTGAGAATTACATGTCTAAAGTTGAGAAATCGTGTTTTGAGTGTCGACTGAAACTCCATTTATGATGAAATTTTATATTTAATGTAGTATCTTGTCAAAGTAACTTTATCGTGTTGAATATTTATACCAGTCTAAAAATATGATATTTTCATATGAATTGTCATGATTTAATTGTTAGTTAACACATATTCTAACCATGATTCAAACCACATCTAAATTGTTCAATTCTTTTAAAAAATAATAACATATAATAACTCTAATATCACATTCAAAACAACAATTTTATAATAAAAATGAAATACCCCAGGTTCCTGGCCTTTAGAACATTTCCTAGATTTTTGGTCTATGCACAGAATACGACTAGGGAAAATGACTCGTACAGTGGGATACGAGTGGTATTGGTTAGTCGTATGTTGACCAGTGTTGGTTGGTGGGTTGGATTTTATTTCTGGAATGGGTACGACTTGGGTGGTACGAGTCCTATTAGTGGATATAGGTTATTTTGGTTACTTCATTTAATCTTAGGATTGGTAACTTAAGTTGGATCTGAGCATGAGTGTCTCTCCAAGAGCCGTAAGCCAGCGTACGAGTCATACCATGGACTCATATGGTGGTCAGTGTTCAATCCTCTTGGGATTCTATTCTACCAGGGGTATGGATCATGGGTGCTAGTCATATACTTAGATACGCCATGGTTTGGGGTGAGTTCTACCTTGGATAGTATTGGATCCAAGGGAGATATCTTTGGGTACGAGTGATGGGTACAACTCATATTTGTGGGTGCGACTATTATGGATAGTCATACACACCTGATGGGATTTTTGGAAGTTTAAGTAAGGTCAATTTGGACATTTTCCCACTTAATCTAATAAGGTCCCCTAACTTATATTCCTATTGGGAGGTTATTTTCCCTATTATTTTATTCATTAACACTTAGAAACTTCTCTTAAACGCTCTATAATTCTCTCTAAGGCTTTTGGGTAAAGGAAGGTTAGGGTTTCATCTTGAGAATTTATTTGGGCTCTTATTGGTGATTTCTCTCTATCATCTTCTTGGTTTAAGGCATGTTCTCTTCCCTCATTGTTAGTTCCATCTAAAGATATGGTTTTATACATTGTTTTCATGGTTTGATTATTGTATGGTTTTGATTTTCAAATATAATTTAGGGGTTTTGGTTATAAATACTTGGTTATGGTTCTCCCATGTTTTAATTATGCTTTTATATTCATTAATGGTGGTTTTGGATAATTGGTTGCATGGGAATGGTTATTTGATTATTGGTTTTGGTTTTGGAAATACTATGCCCCAATATGATTGATAAAATGCCTATGAGAATGCTTTCACCACATTGTTGGATTTTAATGGAACTATTGCATGGTTTAAACTTGGTAATGGAACCCTAAATGGTATAAATGGTTTATAATAGTTTAATGGAATGGTTGGTTTAATAAACATTCTTGTGGGGTACAATGGAATCCCCTAAGCAAACATAATGGAACATTTGTGGGGTTCAATGAAATCCCACAAGCTAACATAATAGAACACTTGTGGGGTACAATAGATCCCCAATATAACACATAGTAAAATACTTTCGGGGTATATGGGACTCCCCCAAGTAAACTTGGTAAATGGGTACATGAGAATCCCTTTGCCTTAAAAGGTTTGGCTAAGGACAATACTTGCAAGTTATAGTCGGTATGACGATACCACCTTTAATAGCCTTGGTTAATAATAAATGGAATAATGGATTGATTGGTTGGAAATGGATTTAATTGGGCAATAATATCGGGGTGTGATAGCTAATCGTGAAGGTAGGAGTTCAATGAACAAACACTGGAAACTCATGTTTACAAACCAGAAGGGTAGGGAATGGTGACCCTTTTTATGATACTATAAGGTACGCGGGAATCCTCTAAGTATATGTACACATGTATCATGGAGAGTGAGGGTACTTGGGAATCTCTTACTCTAATGGTATTTCCGGTTCGTGCGGCTACATGCATCGAGGCCCGTTCAGGGGGTTACACTGGACCCATATAGCCCATGGGTAGTGAAGGACGATTAAGCTACACATACCCAGGTAAATAATTTTTAATGCATGCTAAACCCGGTTCCCTTTCTCGGCATGGTTATATATACATATATATTGTATGCATATGGTTGGTTTACTAGGTTTTACTAGTTGGTATTATTTTATCCTTATTCTAAGTTTATGGTAGCGTTTATCCGCTAACTCATCTTCGAGCGGCTGTATCCCCATATGATGTAGGAACCGACCGTTCTACTCCTCTTTCTTAGCTATCAGACATTCAGGATCAACTATTTGATTGAAGTGGTGAGCCTCTATTTTTTTGAAAGGCTCCATTTCATGGATGTTAATTCATACTTTGGTTTATTTATGGATATTAGTTTTGGCTATAGTTGGGGGCATGTCCCAACCGGATTATGGTATTCTATTGGTTAGAGGCTTTTGTGGAACTACTATGGGTTGGTATAGGTGGGATCGGTATTGGTGTCAGGCTTGGTATTGACATTGGTATTGGAGCTGATACAATAGGGCTAAATTTCTCACTATTCCATCCTTTTTTATTTTGTAATTATATATAATTATTATAGAACTCGTGTGGTTATGGTTTGGATTATAGTTTAGTTGGTTTTGGTTATCGGATGGGTTCGGATAGTTGGACTTGGTTGGATCAGTCTCGATAATAGACCTATCCCAGAGTTTGTAATCTGGAACGTTATGTTATCTTGTTATATGTTCGAAATTAAGCCAACTCAAGGAAGGCGGCTGGAGGTTGGATTGGGTAATGGGGGTGGTCTCCGGTCCCGGTCAGACTTGGGATGCCCATTACGAAAAGGCCCCATGTCGGGTCGTGTCGAAAAAATAAAAGTATTAAAATATTATAATATTCTAATAAATATTCAAACCCCAATTAAAGTGTTCAAGACAAAATCGCTTTGAGAAACTAATAGTCTCTTCATATTTTCAAACTCGGATAAACTAAAACTATAATATTTTCAAATTTATTTCAAACTTGTAACATTTTAAAAAATTTCTCCTCTCATGAATATAAAGTTTGATTAAATTTTTACATACTGAATTAGTAATTTCACTATTTTTAAAAGTGAATAACTAATTTAATCAATTATACCAAAAATATTAGCAATTACTATATCGTTTATTCTGCAGTATTAACTCTTGGGTTCTAAGTAAATTATGAATGAAAAATGGAGGGAAAAGTAAAAATGTGAGTTTACTTTATAGAAGAGTGTTTCTCCCACATTGGTGGGAGAATAAAAGAGTGTTTCTCCCATATTGGTCGGAGAAAGAAACATTTTTATGCTTAAATTAAAAAGCATTTCTTCATGTGGATAGTGAGGCAAGAAGAAGACAAGCCTCGCGTTATCGTCACTCGCTCGGATTGGCTTCAACTTTGGTTCAGCTTTGGCTTCATCTTCTTCTTTGAATTTGAATTTGGATTTGAATTTGTCAAATTATCGAGAGAGTATCTTTTGGACAAAATACATTTAAAACTTGAGAGTTTATGATCCAAAGAATTCAATCTATAATTTCTCCATTTACGGATGCACACGAGCATCTGCAAACACATATAACACCACACCTCAAAGAAACGCGACCCTTTAAGGCACAATTTGGATAGAAAATGGTGTCCAACATACGCATTTGTCTACTTACGTACATAGGTGCCAGTGCATGTCGAAGAAGAACATTTATTTTTGAGAAATAGAAACCTATGATTGCATATGGGCTACCTTTTGGTGCTGGTGAGCTTCAAAGGTTGGCGACAGTCCGAAATAGTACGTCTTTTTAAGAACCATTGCTTTCTTTCTGTAGAACCACCTTTTGGATATAAATATCTGAATTTTTTCTTAAATAAAGACATAGAATTTTGAAGTAAAAAACATTTTCTACCTAAAAGCTCACGTATGATTTTCAAATTTTTGAGTGTGTTCGATGTTTAGCAAATTTAAGCTACCACTTTTTACTAAAGTGAATCATTTTATCCTGGGAGGATTATTCCATTAACCTCGAGTACTTGAGGGGAATAAATTTCTTAAGGACATCGTGAATTTGGTGGACTTGATTCTTTCTCTCTTCATCTTTTTCTAAATGTTGGTTTTACTATTTTTCAAAAAATAGTTTGAACTTCTTTGTTTTTCTTGAACTTTATGTTGAAGTTCATTGTTGTAAATGCTGATTTTATACTCAAAAAACAACAATCTTAAGCAATTTATTATTTAATCTATATTTTGATTTCTGGAGATTAAAACTTTTTGGTTTTCTACTCTATTTTAACTTGATAGTTATTTGAAGATATAAAAACTCCATCACGAGTCAAAGATTCATTCAGTTGACGGTTAGAAGAACATAAAAACTTCATTGGTAGACTAGAAACAAATTATTTGAAGTTTAAGAATTTATAATTAGTATTCTGAAATGCTAAGTTTTTTATCGTATTGTGATATCAAAAATACTAATTAAAATCAAGTAAGTAATGGAATGGTGATTGTTGTAGAAACAAATATTTCTACTTTGAGTCGTTCGAATGCTACTCCTGTCAATGCACCGGCAAAAAAATCAAGAAAACTTTCTGGTGTTGATTTCAAACATTGGCAACAGAAGATATTCTTTTCTTGAATACCTTAAGACTGTAACGGTTCATCATGAAAAACGTTTTAGAGTTGTCGAAAGAAACTCCAAAAAAGAATGTTTCTTAGTAATCGAAGCTTGGAAGCACTCAGATTTTTTATGTAAGATGATAGACAGTAAAGTTGTAGTTTTGTTATGAAAGTTTTGTACTGTAAGATAATAGACAGTAAAGTTGTAATTACCCAAGTTCCAAAGTTGCAAGTCATAATCCACGATTTACTTACTAAAGGTACAAACATAGATAATACCTTTATTGAGCACATTAAGTTTGTTATTGATACTCACATAACCTTTGGTGTAGGTTTTATCATGAACGATGTTTTCAAATGGATACAATAATCTAGAACTTACCACCTTTATGGAAGGACTTCAAAAACTTCTTAAAGAATAAGTACAAGGAGATATCTGTTGAAGATTTCATTGTGAGGTTAAGGATTAAAGAGGACAAAAAGACAGCAAAAAAAACGCTTCATGAGAATTCTCCAACGAGGGGAGCAAATATTATAGAAGATGATTCCGCTAAATGAAAAAAGAGAAAAAAACATCATGACAACAAATAAATTCTCCAAAAATTAAATTCAAAGGAAGTTGCTTTAATTATGGAAAAATTAGCCACAAATCTACAGATTGTCGGGCTCCGGAGAAAGGAAAAAAAATCAAGCAAACATGGTTGAAATCAAAGATGGTGTGGATGATATTTGTGATATACTTTTGAAATGCAAGCTAATTGGAAATTCTACAGAGTGGTGAATTGATTTAGGTTCCACCTACCACGTGTGTGCCAAGAAAGAACTATTTCCATCATATGCTCTGGCTTAAGATGATGAGAAGATATTCATAGCGAACTCCGCTAATGCAAAGGTTAAAAAAACATGCAAGATTTGCTTAAAGATGATATCGGGTAAGATGGTGACACTAAATCTGGAGTTGCAAAAGAACTTAGTTTCTCCGTCACTTCTGACTATGAATGGACTCAAATGTGTATTTGTTTTTGACAAAGTTGTATTAAGTAAGGATGAAGTGTATGTAGGTAAATATTATCTCACCGAGGGCCTTTTTAAGATTAATTTATTGATAATTGATCTGAATAAAAGTTTTGGTTTCTTACTTACTTGAGTCAAATGATTTATGGCATAAACGTTTGGGACATGACAATTATAAAATCTTGCAAAAACTGATTAGTTTGGAAATATTACCTAACTTTTAGTGCAGTAAATCAAAGTGTCAAATGTCTGTGAATCTATAAATGTTAAGAATCCATATAAGTTTATTGAAAGGAATTTCAATCCCCCATACTTAAATATACACATATATTTTTATATGAAGTCAACACCATCTCGTAATGAAAAATATATTTCATAACTTTTATTGATGATTGAACGAGATATTGTTATGTTTATTTGTTGAATAGTAAGGATGAAGCAATAGAAGCATTTAGGTAATGGTAATCTAAAGTTGAAAATTAGTTGTATAAAATGATTAAAATGATAAGAAGTGATAAGAGTGGAGAGTATGAATCTCCTTTTGTGGAGATTTATTTGGAAAATAAAATTATCCATCAAACTACTGCATCGTATTCACCTTAGTTGAATAGAATTGCATAAAGAAAAAAATACATTGAGTGAAATTATGAATGCCTTACTTATAAGTTCTAGTTTACTGTAAATTTGTGGGAAAATCTATTCTTATAGTTAATTGAATACACAATAGAGTGTCACATAGAAAGACACAATATATTCTATATGATAAATAGAAAGGAAGAAAATTCAACTTGAAATATATCAAAGTGTGGGGGTGTCTAGCAAAAGTTCAAGTTTTTATACCTAAAAAGGTGAAAATAGAACCAAATACTATGGAATGTGTTTTAATGGATATGTTACAAATAGTAAATCATATCGATTTTTGATCCATAAATTTGAACATTCAGATATCTATGATAATTCAGTAATTGAATCAAATAATACTGAGTTTTTTTAACGCATTTATCCATATAATACTAGACATGAGTTGTCTAGTGAAGAATTTAAACAACCTTGGGATGAACCAAAGAAAATATACTTAATGAAGAGAATCCAAGGTGTAGTAAGCGACAAAGGATGTTGACTTCCTTCAGATCAGATTTTGTAACATTTCTTCTTAAAAATAAGGCTCAAATATTTAGAGAAGTGATGTCATCTGCGAAATCATCCTTGGAAATCAATAGTGAGATAAATTCAATCTTGAACAACCATACTTGAGAGTTGGTTTATCATCCTCCAGAAAATAAATCTTTAGATTCTAAATGGATCTTCAAAAAAAATGAAAACTGATGGTACAATAGAAAAATACAAGGTAAGACTTATTGTGAAAGGCTTTAGACAAAAGAAGGCCTTAATTATCTTAACACATACTCGCCGGTAACAAGGATAACGTTCATTGAGATTTTGCATTAGTGGTGGTATATAGTCTTGAAATCTAACAAATGTACGTGTAAATAGCTTTTTTAAATGGAGAATTGGAGGAACAAATTTGCATAGAACAACCCGAGTGTCACAACCCAAACCAGGGCTTGGCCATGATGGGTATTGCAAGTCCACCGTGGAACGGAGACCACCCCTTTGCCTAGTCAAATAGAACACAATACACTAGCATTGGTCGAATTCTGAATATATAACAAGATAGAATAATCAAAACTAAAGAAATCTAATAATGTCAACAACCATCCCAATCCACAGTATCCACATAGACTCTACCAGAATCAAAAACCAATCTACGTTAGGATATGCCCCCGAAAATAGCCAAAACCAAAACCAAATTGTAGGTCTAAGACATAAATGAAACAACACTTCAAAAGGATAGCTCTTCTGAAGAATGGAATCTTACCACTTCTAAGATGATAGCTGATAGCTGATAGCTAACAATCCATAAATCCTAATATTATGCAGAAAAAATAGAAGTATCTTCAGTTCCTAAATCGCATGGGGATACAGCGTTCAAAGGTGATTAGTAGGTTGAGCATTAGCATGTAACTTAAGGATAAAGGATAAAATATTTCCAAGTAAAAAACAAAGAAAAATCCATATACACACAGTGTATATACATATATATAATCATGCTGGGTTAGGGAACAGGGCTTAGCATGAAGTAAAACATTAGCCTGGACTATGTAGATCAACTGTCATAAATAGGCACCTATGGGCTATATAGGTTCTGCTCCCCCTGCTAAAATGTCCCCACCACATGTTAGCCGTACAAACCAGAGGTATCAAGGAAGGCCAAGAATGCGCCAACCCCATGTCAATCCAAGATACAAATATATAATAAATGTGTTCCAAGAACACGGTCATCAAGACCAACCCTAACGTCAGCAAACGTGAGTTTCCAGTACAAGTCCTTCAAAACTCACACCTTCACGGCTTAGCTACATCACTCGCATTAAGCCAAATTTGGAACAAGTTCCACATAACCTATTTATTTAACCATAGAATTACACATGGTGAACCACAGGTATTGTCATACCCTTATGCTTGCAAGATCACACTCATGCCATGTTTAACTATATTCCATTATTTTGGGGAATTCCATGACCCCCTTTTGTTCATTAAATAGGTTTGGGGAATACCTATAAAATATCTTGGGTTTTGACTCTTAGAAAATTTCCTGGAAATCCATTCTCTGAACCCAATACGACTTACGGATACGAGCCAATATTGAGGTTCGAGTAGTAAGGTCCTATCATATCCTAACTAGTATTAATGGGTGGGATAGTTTTGGTCACTGAAATGGGTACGGATTAGGGATATGATTCGTAAGGCTTGGTACGAGTCGTATCAAGGAATCATATGGTGAACAATGTTTGATCCTCCTGGTATTTTACTCTGTCAGGGATACAGGTTATGAGCATGGATCATATTCTATGGTTATGACTTTGTTGGATGAGTCATATAGTGGAAAGTATTTTATCAAAGGGGTGAGGCTTGTATACAAGTGGTGGATACCGATCCTATAAGGGGGTACGACTCGTATGGGTCAGTCGTATCCCTGTGATGGGTTTTTAAGAAAATTAAGTAGGTGTATTTTGGATATTTCCTTACTCACACTAACTAGGACCAACAGCTTATAATCCACTTAGGAGGTTATTTACCCTATTATTCTATCCATTAACACTTAGAAACTATTCCAAAATATCTCATAATTTTCTCAAGAGCTTTTAGGGCAAGAAGGCTGGGGTTTCATCTTACGGATTGCTTTGGGGCTTGTCTTGGTGATTCCCTTCCATCAATTCTTTGATATAAGGCATAATTCTCTTTGCTCATTGTAATTTCATCTAAAGGCATAGTTTATATGATTGATTTCATGGTTTTACTATTTCATGATTATGGTTTTCAACTATTATCTAGGGGTTTTGATATTGGATGCTTGGTTATGATTTCCTATGGTTTTAATTATGCTTTTATATACATTAATGGTGGATTTAGACAATTGGATTGCATGTTAATATTTTAATGGTCTTTTAAATTAGTTTTGGTTATATTATGCCCCCAAGTTGTTTGATAAAATACTTATACAGATATGATTGTTGCATTGACTTTTTTTAATAGAACTCTTACATGTTTTAAACTTGATAAAGGATTCATTCATGGTTTAAATGATTTTAAAATGAAAAAGGATTAATGGTTATTCTTGTAGAGAACATCAAAGTTTCCCAAGTAGATTTAATACAGTAATTGGAAGGGCACCTAAGGTCCCCTTAACCTAAATGGTTTGGCTATGGATATTACTTGCAAGTAAGTGGTGGTATGACGATACCACTAATATTAGACTTGGTTAATAAATGGTAAATAGATTGTTTGGACATGGTTTAATTGGGCATTAATGGCGGGGTGTGTAGCTAAGCCATAAAAGGTGGCAGTCCCGGGGAGACCAAAACTGAAAACTCATATTTGCTGATATGAGAGGCCTTAATGACCATGTGCATGTGTCATATTTTATATTGGTGGATGTACTAATCATCCCATGGGATATTCCTTAGTCGTGCAGCTACACGCACTAAGTCCTTTTCAGCAGGGGGTGTTGAACTCATATGGCCCGTAGGTGGTTAGGACGGCAAATCTCCATAGCCTAGGTATAAAGGTTTTAAATGTATGCTAAACCTGATTTACTTTCCCAACACTTATATATGTTTGGTTTTTTGCATTATGGATGGTTTCACTTGGTTTATAACTGGCATTATTTTATCCTTATCCTGAGATTTATGCTAGCGGTCATTCGCTAACCCAGTCTACTGCCGGTTGTATACCTGCACTATGTAGGAACCTACCATTCTACTCCTTCTGTTTAGCACATAGATTTGGTATCAGTATTTGTATTGAAGTAGTGATCTTCCATCCCTTCAAAAGGTATCATTTCATGTTATGAATTTCTTTCGACACTTTTTTTTTATTTTGGATATTGTTTTAGGCCATGGTTGGGGGCATGTACCAATCGGATTTGTTTACTCTTTTAGATAGAGGCTTTGTGGTACTTTGGGGGTTTGTATGGGCGAGATCGGTAAAGGTGTCAGCCTTAGTATTGGTATTGATATTAAGGCTGGCATCATTGGATATAATTTCTCACTCTTCTATCGTATTACATTTTGGGACTAATTATATTATGTTTTGGTACTCTCTTGGTTATGGCCTGATTTATGGCTTATGGTTTGGTTGGTATAGTTGGGCGGTTGATGTGGAACAGTTGGACTCAGCTGGTTCGATCGCGATCGTGACCCTATCCCAGAGTTTTAATGAGAACAATAACACTATCTTGTTATATGTTTGAAATTTATCCCATCTAAGGTTGGATATAGGTGGCTGGGTTGGGTAACAGAGGGCAGTCCCCGGTCCTGGTTGGACTTGGATGCCCATTATGACAGTTATCCTCTCCCTCGGATAGATGACTTGTTTGACCAGTTATAGGGTTCTAAGTTTTTCTCTAAGATAGATCTTTGGTCTGGGTACCAACATCTTAAGATTAGGGAGGTGAATATTCCTAAGATGGTTTTTCATACTCGGTATGGGCATTTTGAGTTCTTGGTGATGTCAATTGGATTGACTAATGCTCCAGCAGCATTTATGGACTTGATGAACAGGGTGTTCAAGCAGTATTTAGATCTCTTCGTCATTGTTTTTATTGATGAAATTCTAGTTTATTCAAAGAGTGAGGTGGATCATGTTAATCACTCTTTGTGGTGTTGCAAACCTTAAAGGAACAACGGTGTATGCCAAGTTCTCTAAGTGTGAGTTCTGGTTGAACGTTGCAACATTCTTAGGCCATATTAATTCTAGTGAAGGGATTATGGTGGATCCGCAAAAGGTTGTTGTAGTGAAGAGGTGGCCTAGGCACATGTCTCCTCAGAGCTTCTTGGGGTTATTTGGGTATTATAGGTGGTTTATGGAAATATTTTCTTTGATAGCTTCTCTTTTGACTAAGTTGACTCAAAAGAAGGTTAAGTTTTCTTGGTCGGATGCTTGCGAAGAGAGTTTTGAGAAGTTGAAGGATAAGATGACTTCGACTCCAATCCTAACTTTGCTGGAAGGCAATGCTGGGTTTGTGGTTTACTATGATGCATCTCGGGTAAGGCTTGGTTGTGTTTTGATGCGGCATGGGAATGTGATTGCCTATGTTTCCAGGCAGTTGAAGGTACATGAGAGGAATTATCCTACTCATGATTTAGAGTTGTTGGCAGTTATGTTTGCTTTGAAAATAAGGCAGAATTATTTGTATAGTGCTTACGTGGATATCTTCTATGATCACAAGAGTATTTAGTACGTATTCACTCAGAAATAGCTTAATCTCAGGCAGAGGAGGTGGCTTAAGCTTCTCAAGTATTTCTATATGAGTCTTCACTACCACCCAGGTAAGGCAAACATGGTTGTTGATGCTCTTAGCAGGTTATCCATAGGTAGTTTAGCTTACGTAGAGGAAGGAAAATAGGAATTAATGAAGGATATTCACCGCTTGGCTAATCTTGGAGTTCATCTCTTGGACTCTATGAATGGTGGTGTAAAGGTGCAAGAAGTGGTTTGATCATCTCTTAGTGAAGAGATTAAAGAAAAGCAAGTGTTGGATCCTGTCTTGATGAGAATCAAGGGTGATATTGGTAGGCAAAAGGTAGTAGTGTTTGAGATCAGTGGTGATGGTACTTTATGGTACCAAGGAAGGTTGTGTGTTCTTGATATCGATAGGCTACGATAAAGGGTTTTGGCTGAGGCGCATGAGTCACGCTATTTTATTCATCTTGACTCGACTATAATGTATCATAATCTCAAGGAGATCTACTAGTGGAATGACATGAAGAGGGATATGGATGATTTTGTGGCCAAGTATATGGTGTTCCAACAGGTTAATATTGAGTACAAGAGGCCAAGAGGGTTGTATCAAGAAATTGATTTTGCCCAATGAATGTGGGAAATGATCAATATAGTCTTCATTATCGGTATTCCTTGGTCTCAGAATTGATATGATTCAATTGGAGTCATTGTGGATATGATTACCAAGTCTATGTATTTCTTGCCAATGCAGACTACCTTTTTGGCAAAGGATTATGCACGGTTGTATCTTCAAGAGATTGTGAAACTGTATGGGGTACCTATTTCGATTATCTCTGATCGTGGCACGCAGTTTATGTTTTATTTCTGGCTGTCTTTTTAAAGAGGGTTGGGGACTAAGGTTATTTAGAGTACTACTTTTCATCCATAGTCGAATGGGCAAAAAAAGAGAATTATTCAAACAATGGAAAATATGCTTCGGGCCTGCGTGATTGACTATGGTGGCAACTGGGTTGAGCATCTACCTTTGGTGGAGTTTTCTTACAACAATAGCTATCATTGAAGTATTAGTATGGCTCATTTTGAGGCATTGTATGGTAGGATGGGTAGATCTCCTATTGGGTGGTTTGAGCTTGGAGAAGCGGACATATTTGGTCCGAATTTGGTTTATCAAGCGATGGAGAAGGTCAAGGTGTTTCAGGAAAGTCTTAAAGTTGCCCAAAGTTGCCAAAAGTCCTATACGGATGTTAGGCTTAGATACTTGGAGTTTAAGTTCGGGGATAAGGTTCTCCTCAAGGTATTTCTTGTGAAGGGAGTGGTGCGGTTTGGCAAAAAGTGGAAACTAGGTCCTCGGTTCATTGGTCCTTATGTGATTTTCCAGAGAGTTAGCAATATTGCTTGTGGGTTATAGTTTCCATCTCGCTTAAGTTTGGTTCATCTAGTCTTTCATGTTTCTATGTTGAGAAGGTGTCTTGGTGATCCTTTTTCCATTATTCCTTTAGAAGGATTAGGTATTTCAGATTCTCTGTCTTATGAAGAGGTCTCGGTTGAGATATTAGATAGGCAAGTTCTTCGATTGCGGACCAAGGATGTGGCTTCAGTTAAGGTTCTATGGAGGCACCATAAGGTGGAAGAAGCTACTTGGGAAAAAGAGAGGAAATGAAGTCCAAGTATCCATATTTGTTTTCTGCTCCTGGGATTTGTGTGGAAAGTATGTATCTTAAACACATCTTTATTTTCTGACTTTGTTAAAGAAAAGATTAACATCTTTGCCTTTTTGTTTTCAAACTTTATTGAAGGGATGTTTGATAATGCAAATGACTCTGTGTGTGGTTACCCCTGCCTTGTCCATCATTCGAGGACGAATGTTCCTATTGGGGGAGACAAAAACATCCTAGGTTTTGACCCTTAGAAAATTTCCTTGAAATCCATTCTCCGGACCCAATATGACTTATGGGTACGAGATGTATGCTGGGTACGAGTGGTATGGTCCTATCGTATGCTGAACTGTATTAGTGGGTGGGATGGTTTTGGTCACTAGAATGGGTACAACTTACGGGTATGAGTCGTAGGACTTAGTACGAGCCATATCAAGGACTCGTATGGTGGGCACTGTTTGATCCACCTGGTATTTCACTCTGACGGGGATACGGGTTATGGGTACGAATCATATTATGTGGTTACGACTTGGTTGGATGATCCATATATTGTACAGTGTTTGATGCAAGGGTTTAGGCTTGGATACGAGTAGGGGATACCGATCATACTGGAGGGTACGACTCGTATGGGTCAGTCGTATCCCTGTGATGGGTTTTTAAGGGATTTAAGTAGGGGTATTTTGGATATTTTCCTACTTACCCTAACTAGGACCCATGACTTCTAATAAACTTCGGAGGTTATTTACCCTATTATTCAATTCATTAACACTTAGAAACTATTCCAAAACATCTCATAATTCTCTCAAGAGCTTTTGGGGCAAGAAGGCTAGGGTTTCATCTTACGAATTGCTTTGGGGCTTGTCTTGGTGATTCCTTTCCATTAATTTTTTGGTATAAGTCATGTTTCTATTCCCTCATTCTAATTTCAACTAAAGGCATAGTTTATATGATTGATTTCATGGTTTTACTATTTCATGATTATGGTTTTCAACTATTATTTGGGAGCTTTGATATTGGATGCTTGGTTATGGTTTCTTATGGTTTTAATTTTTATTTTATATGTGTTAATGGTTGATTTAGACAATTGCATTGCATGGTAATGGTTTAATGGTCTTTGGAATTGGTTTTGGTTATATTAAGTCCCCAAGGTGTTTGATAAAATGCTTATAAAGATATGTTCATTGCATTGACTTCTTTTAATGGAACTCTTGCGTGTTTTAAATTGGATAAAAGATTCATGCATGGATTAAATGGTTTGAAAAGACGAAATACTAAATGGTTATGCTTGTGGAGAACATGGAAGTCTCCTAAGTAGATTTCATACGGTAAATTGAAGGGCACTTAAGGTCCCCTTAACCTAAATGGTTTGGCTATGGATATTACTTGCAAGTAAGCGGTGGTATGACGATATCACTAATATTGGCCTTGGTTAATAAAGGGTAAATGGATTTTTTGGACATGTTTTTAACTGGACATTAATGGCAGGGTGTGTAGCTAAGCTGTGGATGGTGGCGGTCCTGGGGGACCGAAATCAAAAACTAATATTTGCTGATATGAGGGGTCTTGATGACCATGTGTATGTGTCATATTTTATATTGGGCGATGTACTAGTCATCCCATGGGATATTTCTTGTTCGTGCGCCTACACGCACTAGGACCTTTTAGTAGAAGAAGGTAAACCTATATATCCCGTGGGTGATTAGAACGGCAAAGCTACACAGCCCAGGTATGAAGGTTTTAAATGCATGCTAAAGCCAGTTCCCTTTCCAGGCACTTATATATGTATGATTGTATGCATTATGGATGGTTTCACTTGATTTTATAACTGGCATTATTTTATCCTTATCCTAAGATTCATGATTGCGGTCATTCTCTAACCCCGTCTACTGGCGGCTATATACCCACTCTATGCAGGAACCGGCCATTCTACTCCTCTTGTTTACTACGCGGAGTCGGTATCAGCATTTGGATTGAAGTGGTGACCTTTCATCCTTTCGAATGGCATCATTTCATGTTATGGATTTTTTTAGATACTTTTCTTTTATTTTGAATATTGATTTTGGCCATAGTTGGGGGCATGTCCCAACTGGATTTGTTTAATCTTTTGGATAGAGGCTTTGTGGTACTTCTGGGGATTGGTATGGCTGGGATCGGTACAGGTGTTATCCTTAGCATTGTTATTGATATTGAGGCAGGAATTATTGGACATGATTTCTCATTGCTCCATCGTATTACATTTTGGGATTAATTATATTATGTTTTGGTACTCTTTTGGTTATGGCCTGGTTTATGGCCTATGGTTTGGTTGGTATGGTTGGGAAGTTGGTGTGGAACGGTTGGACTCATTTGGGTTGGTCGATGTCGTGACCCTATCCCAGAGAGAACAATATTTCTACCTTGTTATATGTTCAAATTTAGCCCATATAAGGCTGGATATAGGTGGTTGGGTTGGGTAACAGGGGGCGGTCCCCGGTCCTGGTTGGACTTGGGATGCCCATTACGACAAGGCTCGAGGTCGGTTCATTTCATCCTTGACCCCTTTTTGTTTTTCAAATCAACTCAGGGGAATTCCTTGATCCCCAAGGCTTCAATTTCCATGAAAACACTGCCAACAAGGCCTTCAAAATCCATGTTTAACCTTTAAGCCATTTATGCAATACAATAGTGTGGGTGAGTAAGTCAAACCATGTGACAAATCCATGCTTCAAAACAAATTTCACAAATGGGTTGAGGGAACACAATTTCCAAATGAAGTTCAATACCAAAACCATGAAATTCGAAGAATGACTCAACCGCCATTCCAATTCCCATACTCATGCACCTTATTAGTTCAAAATTATTCAATTCAAGCATGAACAATTCATAATAATCATGGGAAAACAATTTAAGACTCAATCATGCCAAAACCCTCAACCCTTGGCAAACCCACATTCAATTTCACATCAATAACCATTTGATACACATGCTTAAAGGAAAACAAGTTTGAGGGTAGAGTCAAATTCCTTAATCACCAAGAAATTTGAAGAAGGAATCACCCTTGGAAGCTCTAACAATCAAACTTGAGAAACCCTAAGTGTTTTTGCTTGAGAGGATTTGAGAGATCCTTGGGAGTTGTTTTGATTATGTTATGGATGATAATGGGGTCCCCAATAGGTTTGTAAGTCATGGGTTATTGTTGGGAAAAAGGAAAATATTTAAAGTGCCCCTAATTAAAAGCTACAAAGTTGTCGCCAGTGACTACGATTCATTCTATGACTCGTGAGGACATATTAAGACCCTTCACCGTGAGTCATAGTCAAGGAAAAAACATGGAGTGTCTACACTATTACCTTATGACTCAGACTATACACTCTATCAAGTGTCCCTACGACTTATAGGGTCCAAGTCGTAACCAAGACAGAACTATTTGGGTAACATACTCTCCACCCTATGTTTAGCACCTTAAGAATCGTATAGAGTCACTACAACTCGTGACCCCCAGTCATAATCAAAAAAAAAAACTTTAGGATAGCACACTGGTCAGGCTACGATTGGGATCTTATGACTTGTATGGAAACCTTAGAAATCATAAGTAAGGTCGTAGGTTGGGCAGTGAGCTCAAAGCTCAAGAAATTTTCAAGGACCAAAATTCAGGCTATTACATTCTCCCCCCTAGGATTATTTGTCCATAAATGATGAGTCAAGGCATTCATTAGAACGGTTCTTAAAACAAATTACAACTACACTTAACTTTAACAAAGATAGAATACAAAGATGTTAAGGAAACCACATACCTTAAGCACGATTATCCGAAGCGGGGAACAAGAATGGATATTTGGACTTCATGTCCTCTTTAGCTTCCCAAGTAGCTTCTTTATCTTTATTATTCCTCCATAGAACCTTCACCAAAGCCACATCCTTGGTACTTAACCGACGGACCTACCAACCCAAGATTTCAATTGGGACTTCCTCATAAGACAAGGAATTCAAAATACCCACACTCTCTAAAGTAATAATCAAGGAAGGATCACCCACGCACTTATTTAACATTGAAACATGAAAGATCGGATGAATGAAACTCAAACTAGAAGGCAATTCCAACTCATAGGCCATATTACCCACTCTCCTCAAAATTAAGTAAGCTTCAACATACCGGGAACTGAGTTTCCCCTTCTTACCAAACCGCATCACTCCCTTCATGGGATACACCTTAAGAATACCCAATCGACAACACCAAAATCCAACTCTCTATGCCTCACATCTGCATAGGACTTTTGGTGAATTTTGGTGGTCTTAAACCTATCCCTAATCACCTTCACCTTCTCCATATCCTAATGAACCAAATTATGACCAAACAATCTAGTCTCACCCACTTGGAATCACCCAATAAGAGAATGACACCTCCTATAATACAAAGCCTCAAATGGATCCATCTGAATGCTGGAATAATAGTTGTTATTATACACAAACTCCATGAAAGGCAAATGATCAACCCAACTACCACCAAAGTCAGACACAAAAGATCTTAACATATCCGCTAATATTTGAATAGTCCTCTCCCCTTGTTCGTCTATCTGAGGGTGGACATCGGTGCTAAGGTTAACCTTAGTCCCCAAACTTCTTTGAAAATAATGCTAAAAGTGATACGAGAACTACGTATATCAATTCGAGATGATAGAAAATAGATCACCAAGTAACTTGACGATTTCCTAAATAAATAATATGCATAATCCTCCGTAAAAAAGTTTCTCCTCACCGAAAAGAAATAAGTGGACTTAGTGATTCTATACATGATAACCCAAATGGAATCGAACTGGCTATGAGATCACAAAAGACCAGTAATGAAATCCATATTGATCACTTCCCATTTTCACCCAGGAAACTCAATCTCTGAGACAAACCACCAGACCTCAAGTTCTCAACCTTTACTTGTTGACACACCGTACACTTAGCAACAAAATTAGCCATATCTCTCTTCATATTATTCCACCAATAGATCTATTTAAAGTCATGATACACCTTCATTGACCCAAGAAGAACCTTATACCTCGATTCATAAGCTTCATCCAGGATCTTTTCTCATAGCCCATAAACATCGGGAACACATAATCTACCTTGGTACCTCAAGATACCATAACCACCAATCTCAAAAGCCATCACTTTATGTTGACCCACATCATCCCTAATCTTCATTAAGACAGGATCCAAAACTTGCTTCTTCATTACCTCAGTACCGAGATAAGACTTCACCACCTCCTAAAGGATCATCCCACTATTCTCTAAATACAAAAGATGAACCCCAATATTAGTTAATTGTTTAATATCATTCACCAAACCTCGCTTCTCCTCATCCACATGAGATAAGCTGTAATACCTCGTATTTCCCTAGCCTAGATTAACTCTTAGTACATGAGCGATCCAATATAAATTTTTCTAAATACTCAGTATTTTTCAGTTTAGAGCATGCCAATGCGTAGGAAATTCAGTCAGTTTTCCAACATTATAAAATTTGCCTAAATTCAATAACCGGATAAGAAGTTATGACAATTTTAATTTTTAGTCACTAAACACTGTCATTCAGGCCAGTAGCACATCGCGGAGTATGTCAAAATGGTAATTGTCAGTTTCCAGTGAGGTACCATGATAACTTCGCATCGCGCCATAGATTATTTTCATATTTGTCAATTTTCAGTGTACCAACGCGGTCCCACCACGTCGTGGTGAACTTCCAGGTCGCATCTAAGGTGGAAACATGATATCATTGCATCACGCCACCAGCCACTTTCTCAGTTGGCGAATTCCATAGACACAACGCGATAGCGCCGCATCACACCAAGGGCCTAAATTGGAAAATTTTTACAAAAATTAAATGTTTCATCCAGGGTTAAAACTGTCTTTTCCCTTAATTTATATGCCCAGATACAGGATCTAATCCCCAAAAATGTCTTAAGTCATTCATTATTCAACTTTTCACCAAATTAAAAGGCATTCTCTCTCAAAGAGGCAAAAACCCTAGCTTCAAGAACCAAGACTAATCCTCAAGAAATCCTTCAAGAACTTCGAGGATCTATAAGATTCAAGTATGTTAGGTGTTCATCTATGGGTTTGTTTCACCCATAGAGTCCACGAATCCATTTTTAAAACTACAAGATTGTTGAATTATGAACTTTCATGTTTGAATTAGATTGAATTCATGTTTATGATATTAGTTGGGTTTCAATACATGATTTAATTGCAAGTTTCATGAAAATTGAATAGCAGGTGTGATGAATATATGATTATCTTGATAAACCCTTGAATTTACAAATTAATTAATATATCATGATGTTCATGTGTTGGCCATTATCATGTAAATAATCCATGCTCTCCAAGTGTTTGATAAATTTCCTATGTGAAGTAAATAGTGCAATCATGACATGTTATTATGTGGTCCCAATCATGTACAAGCTTATGCCCTACAAGTATTTGATAAAATGCTTATGTGAATTGACTAGTGAAAGCATGACATGTTATTATGTGATCCCATTCATGCACAAGTTCATGTATATCAAGTGTGTGAAAAATTGTCTAAATGAGTGCATTGTTAGCAAGTAAGTATTGTTATGCCTTTATGATCATGTTATATCTTTCTTTTTCCGCTATCGAGTCCTGGGGTATTTAATACCCGACAATCTAGTTGTTTACCTAGCACCAGTGTCAGTTACAGAATGGTATCAGTCATGTTATGATCAGTAGAATTCCGTCAGCTACAGAACTCAGTCAGTTACAGAACTCAGGAAAACTTAGAAAATTCAGTATCAATCCAGTCCAGTTGCGTATACTCAGTTCGGTGTTTTTAAGCTGGGAGTAGGATTTAGCACCGAGCAAATGCAGGGATGAAGGCTTACCCATCATAAAGACAGAGTCGTTAGTCGCAGTCCCTGTACTCCAGAACTGTGTAGCCAGCAGAGGATGAGGATTCACCCATCAGACTAGGCTTGACTACATCCCAGGGGTCACCCGTTATATTAGGCTTGCCTCCGCCCAGGTGTCACCCATCAGTTAGGGTTGGTATTTTGGTTTTCTAGTATTAGTACCCGTGGCACGGTATTAGCACCCTTCCAACTGGGGTCACAGGTTGGACCCCTATCAGCTCAAATTTGGGGCATATCGGTTAGATTATTACCTCTCATAGTTTCAGTTTCAGTCTTCAGTTTAGAATTTAGTTCAGTTTCACAGAATCAGGACTGTCAGACAAAGTCAATCGGTATTGGTAAATCAATTATTAGTAACTTCAGATATCAGTTACTCAGTTATCAAAACTTAATACTTAGCTTCAAAAAAGCTCAGATCCAATATATATTTATGTATATCCTCAGTATTGCATACTCAGTGATTTCAGTAGTATCAGTTACTCACGTACTCTAACATTCAGTTACTCTATATCAGTCAGTCAGTTACTATTTATGCATATGAACCCTTGCATTCATCCTTACCTCATCTATCATACCAGTACATTCCACGTACTGATAAAATACTCTTTTCTTACGCTATGATATCTCATATCATAGGTTCGGACGCTCAGGTTCCTGATCGCACTTAGACAGATCTAGTCAGCAGTCGCATATTTAGTAGTGAGTCCTCATCTATATAGGGCATACTTTATTTCATTATTTCACTTTATTAGTATATCAGTAGTCGGATTTAGTTAGGGGCTTGTCCCATCAACTCCATATTCAGAAAGTTCAGTTAGAGGCTTTTAGACTAGACCAGTTCAGACAGTGTTTAGTTTTCAGATGTCTCTACCAGATGTTATTATTTATTAGTATTTAGATTTTGAACCTTATGGAAATTCAGCCTATTTTTGTATTTATTTCAGTATTACTATTCAGTGCTCACAGCAAATACCAATCATGGGTTAGCTTGTGGACCTTCAGGGTCGTAAGCACCGTGTGGCATCTAGGGTGTACTGTCAGCGCATTACAAACTTAGTATCATATCCTAAGGTTCAACAGATTACTAGGGAGTCTGAAAGCCGCATCTAGTAGAGTCTTCTGCATGGGTGTGTAGCGCACCACACTTGTGGATAGGAGGCTATGAGATATTTTTAGGAAAAGTTTCCCTTGTTTCAAGATTTATGTCATGCGAGTGAGCATTATCTCAACTCAAACTCTCAGTGTAATTCATTTCTTACTTTTATTTACAAAACATGCCTCCCAAAAAGACTAACGAAAGGAGAATAGGAAATCAGCCAGCCCCTCCACCCATTCAGGCAGATCCCCTGAATGAGCATGTCTCCCATGCAGAATTCAGAGTTGCATTCACCACTTTAGACAATTCAGTAGTTGCTCAGAATAATTTACAAGTTATTGTCCTATCTAGACTTGGGGTTCATACTTGGCAGAGCAAGGGGGAGAAGCATAGAAAAAAAGATAAAGAATAAGAGAGTCAAAATAAGTAGTTTTAAGCCAAAATCAGGGGTTAGTAACTGCTCCCAATCACGTCAGAGATCCTCAGCCCCAGTTTTGCCTTCAGTCAGAGCGTCAGTGCCTAAGTCTAAGAATGACAGTATTCCAGAAAATCCCTTCAGTTAATTTCAGTAATGGAGTCGTTCTATTTTAGTTTCCTGATGGACTAATCATTGAATGAAGGGGTAGTACTTCTATTTCAGTTGATTTAAGTTTGAATCTCTAGATTGACCTAGTAGAAAGAGAAGTTGAGAATTCTAAGTTAGTCAGTAATGAGGTTGCTATATAATGATTATTGGGGCAATAAAAAGCTAAGAATCATGTATCAGAAGGAAGCACTAACAGTGCACCTTATATTGTCAGGAGTAGTCCTTCAAAATGAGTTTAGTGTTTACGAATATTGTTATATCTCAAGCTCTAGAGTAAAGTGGTTTCAGTTTGATTTAGAGTTTATTAAGGGGTTAACAGACTTAGAATAATGGTTTTAAGCTAAGAGAGAGATGGTATAACAAGTAACTAAGTCAGACTTTTAGATTTTAGTAGTAATGTTTGTATGTGTAGAAAAGCAGTGGGAGAAGTTGATGCCCAACCCATCATTACCTCAATGCAAAGTTTTGCACTTCAGCTATAATAATATCTACTCACACAATACATGTCAGCTCTATGATCATAGCTCTTATTTGTGCATATTATCAAAAATCATGTACATTTAAATTTTCTAGTATAAGGAGTTCCAGTTTCCTCAGTATTACAAATCATGTTCCATGAATACAGAAACTCCAAACTCAGGTCATACAGCTAATGACTCATATACTCATGCCTTATAGTGTGCTCAATTTCCATGACTTATGCTATACTCCTAATGATCAGTTAAATTTAGATTAATGAATGTATATCCTCTGTCTAGATCTCTTGATAAATCCATGAGGTTGATATTCTATTCCTCAGGCCTCAGTTAAGTGTCAAGTTCAGTATAGTGTCCATTCATGCTGCAGGTCCCTATATTTTAACCTTAAGTGAACTCTCCTTATGAAATAATATAGTGATGAGTAGTTGCTTAAAAGGGAGAGAGTAAATGTTTCATGTTAAGAAAATATTTTTGCATGCTAGTTTTACACGAGGCTATAGTTATGAAGATAGGCTTGAATGTCATGTTGATGTGTAAGTGGGTAAATATATTTCAGAGATTTAGGTAGGCTTGAACATAGTAGGAGAATTCAGTCCAGATCAGACCTCAATAGGTAGAGTTATTAGTGCCCATATTATAGAATTTTAGCCATGTGGTGAATTCTTATTCAGATGCCTTATTCAGACCATGTCAAGATCTCCTTACTCCCTAAAGTCAGTAGAACTTTATAGAAAGAGTGTCAACAAATGCTCTAGTTGAGTATAAGTTTTCAGTATAATTAGTCCGTAAAGCCAGGAATCCAGTTTAGCAGTCAAGCAGATAATTTGTATGGTTTCCCCATCTTTCCACCCAGCCGTACTATCTGTAGTTTCATGAATATGACTGCTCCAAGACAGAGCATCCTAGTAGTTGCGAGTTTAGCTCAATGCATGTATCATGCCTCAGTTTTAGATCCCAGATATTTAGTCATGAATCATTTCGTAGGTACCCCGTGCATCGTCTCAATTATCCTCAGAATCCCAACCAAGTCAGCATTTTTCGGGGGACATAATGTCCCAAGGGGGAGATGCACTATAACCCCCAAGATTTTATGTCCTAAACCTTCCATTTTCTCTTCACATAACAAGATCCAGTTTGATGTAATGGGTACTTATAAGTTAACTCTCTCATTTTAATCTCAGCCATATGACCATTCCGTGGCATGCATGTATTCAAGAAATTAATTTAGTTCATGGTATTCAGTCCATGTATCATGTTTCAGACTCTATCATGTTCTCATGTTCCCATTCATATATGTTCAGTAAATGATCTCAGGTTCATTACTTTCTCATCTTAAGGTGACATCTTCCTTAGATTTACTTAGATCCATGATTCAGTTATAGTTGTAAACTTGGTATTCCTTACTGTTACATATTCAGTCAAGCATTCATGAATCAGTTCAGTCATGTATTTCACATATCAGATATGCATGTTCAATGTGTAAACTCAATATATCAATGTTTCTCATCTTAATCAGTCTCATTCGAGGATGAATGTTCCCAAGGGGGAGATATTGTAATGCCCCATATTTCCCTAGCCTAGATTAACTCTTAGTACATGAGTGATCCAATATAAATTTTCTAAATACTCAGTATTTTTCATTTTAGAGCCTGTCAGTGTATAGGAAATTCAGTTAGCTTTCCAACGATATAAAATTCACCTAAATGTGATAATCGGGTAAGAAGTTATGGCTATTTTAAGTTTCAGTCCCTAAACCCCGTCATTCAGGCCAGTAACGCGTCGCGGAGTATGTCAAAATGGCAATTGTCAGTTTCTAGTGAGGTAAAGCGATACCAGTGCGTCGCGCCACAGATTATTTTAACATTTGTCAATTTTTAGTGTACCAACGCGATCCCACCGCGTCGCGGTGAACTTCCAGGTCGTATCCAAGGTTGAAACGCGATATCACCGCATTGCACCTCCAGCTACTTTCCCAGTTGGAAAATTCCAAAGACACACCGTGATAGCATCGCACCGCGCCAAGGGACCAAATCAAAAAAATTTGACTAAAATTAAATGTTTCATCCAGGGTTAAAACTATCTTTTTCCATAATTTTTATATGCCCAGATACGGGATTTAATCCCCAAAAACATTTAAGTCATTCATCATTCAACTCTTCCCCAAATCAAAAGGCATTCTCTCTCAAAGAGGCAAAAATCCTAGCTTCAAGAATCAAGACTAATCCGCAAGAAATCCTTCAAGAATTTTAAGAATCCATAAGATTCAGGTATGTTAGGTGTTCATCTATGGGTTCCTTTCACCTATAGAGTCCACGAATCCATTTTTAAAACTAAAAGACTGTTGAATTATGAACTTTCATGTTTGAATTAGATTGAATTAATGTTTATGATATTAGTTGTGATTCAATCCATGATTTAATTGCAAGTTTTATGAAAATTGAATAGCATGAGTGATGAATATGTGATTATCTTGATAATCCCTTGAATTTACAAATTGATTAATGTATCATGATGTTCATGTGTTGGCCATTATCATGTAAATAATTCATGCTCCCCACTGTTTGCTTGATTGCCTATGTGAAGTAAATAGTAGAATCATGACATGTTATTATGTGGTCCCAATCATGTACAAGCCTATGCCCTACAAGTGTTTGATGAAATGCTTATGTGAATTGACTAGTGAAAGCATGACATATTATTATGTAATCCCATTCATGCACAAGTTCATATATATCAAGTGTTTGACAAAATGTCTAAATGAGTGCATTGTTAGCAAGCAAGTATTGTTATGCCTTTATGATTATGTTATGTCTTTATTTTTATGCTATAGAGTCCTGGGAGTATTTAATACCCGATTATCTAGCTGTTTACCTAGCGCCAGTATCAATTACAAAATAGTATCAGTTATGTAACGATCAGTAGAATTCAGTAAGTTACAAAACTCAGTAGAACTCAGTCAATTACAGAACTCAAGAAAACTCAGTATCATTCCAATCCAGTTTGGTATACTCAGTTCAGTGTCTTTCAGTTGGGAGTAGGATTTAGCATCGAGAGAGTGCATAGATGACGGCTTCCTCATTAGAGAGGCAGAGTCATTAGTAGAAGTACCTGTACTCCAGAACTGCGTAGCCAGTGCAGGATGAGGAGTCACCCGTCAGATTAAGCTTGACTACCTCCCAGGAGTCACCCGTTAGATTAGGCTTGGCTCCGCCCAGATGTCGCTCGTCTGTTAGGCTTTGCATCCTGATTTTCCAGTATTAGTACCCGTGGCATAGTATTAGAACCCTTCCAACTGAGATCACAGGTTGGACCCCTATCAGCTCAGATTTGGGGCATGTCGGTTAGATGATTACCTCCCACAGTTTCTGTTTCAGTCTTCAGTTTCAAATTCAGTTCAGTTTTACAAAATCAGGACTGTCAGACACAGTCAGTCAGTATCGGTAAATCAGTTATTAGTAACTTCAAATATCAGTTACTCATCTATCAGAACTTAGTACTTAGCTTCAGAAAAGCTCAGATACAGTGTATATTTACATATGTCCACAGTATTGCATACTCAGTGATTTCAGTAGTATTAGTTACTCACGTACTCTTATATTCAGTTACTTTATATCATTCAGTCAGTTACTGTTCATGCATATGAACCCTTGCATTCATCCTTACCTTATCTAGCATACCATTACATTTCACATACTGACCGCATACTCTTTCTTTGTTCTATGATCTCTCATATCATAGGTTTGAATACTTAGGTTCCTGACCGATCTTAGACAGATTTAGTAGTGAGTCCTCACCTATTAAGGGCATACTTTATTTCAATATTTCAGTTTATCAGTAGATCAGTAGTCGGAGTTAGTTCATGTCTTGTCTCATTAACTCTATATTCAGATAGTTCAGTTAGAGGCTTTCAGAATAGACCAATTCAGACAGTGTTGAGTTTTCAGATGTTTCTACAAGATATTATTATTTATCAGTATTTAGATTTTGGACGTTATGGCAATTCAGCCTAATTCTGCATTTATTTCAGTATCACTATTCAGTGCTCACAACAGATATCAGTCATGGGTTAGTTTGTGGTCTTTCGAGGTCATAAGCACTGTGTGGCATCAAGGGTGTACTCTCATGGCGTTACATAAGCTTCCCATGGACTACTTTCTAAGAGCATTTGCAACAACATTAGCTTTATCTGGGTGATAATAGAGACTCATATCATAATCCTTAAGCAACTCTAGTCATCTTCTTTGTAAAAGATTTAACTTTTTCTGGGTGAACACGTACTACAGGCTCTTATGATCTGAGAATATGTCAACATAAACCCCGTACAAGTAGTGACGCCATATATTAAAGGCAAACACCAAGCTTATAACTCTAAATAATGAGTCGAATAATTCCTCTCATGAACTTTCAGCTGCCTAGAAGCATACGCCAACCTTGCCATGCTGCATAAAAACACAACCAAGTCCTACACGGGATGCATCACAATACACAATGAAACCATCAGTATTCTTGGGCAAGGTCAAAATAGAAGCAGAAGTCAGCTTATCATTCAACTTCTTACAACAACCCTGGTAAGCATCCGGCCACAGAAATTTTACCATTTTCTAAGTCAACTTAGTCAATGGAGCATCAATTATGAAACTCTCCACAAAACTCCTATAATAACCGGATAAACCCAATAAGCTCCGAATATCGGTTGGAGTCATGGGTTTAGGCCACTTCTTAATCACCGCTACTTTTTATGGATCTACCATGATCCCTTCACTAGAAATGATATGGCCAAGAAAAGTCACAGCACTCAATCAGAATTCATACTTCAAAAATTTAGCATATAGTTGTTGATCCTTAAGGGTCTGCAACACTATACGAAGCTAATTGGCATGATCCTCTTCACTCTTAGAGTATACTAGAATATTATTAATGAACACAATGACAAAAAAGTCAAGAAACTGATGGAATACACGGTTCATAAGATCCATAAATGTCGTCGATGCATTAGTCAAACCAAAGAACGTTACCAAAAATTCAAAATGAACATACTTAGTTTGGAATACAGTCTTAGGTATATTTACCTCCCTAATCTCTAGTTGATGAAAACCCGACTGAAGGTCAATTTTAGAAAAATACTTAGAACCCCGAAGCTGGTCAAAGAGATCATCTATCATAGGAAGAGGATACTTATTCTTCATTATTACCGTATTAAACTAGCAATCATCTATACACATCCGAAGGGAACCATCCTTCTTTCGCATGAAGAGAATAGGATCACCCCATGGAGAAATTTTAGGGCGGATAAAACCTTATCAAGAGGATCTTTCAATTTCTCCTTAAGTTCTTTAAACTCAACTGAAGCTATTCTATAAAAAGGGATAGAGATAGGATGGGTACCCGGGACAAGATAAATCCCAAAGCCTATTTCCCTATCGGGAGAAATACTAGAAAGATCATCAGGAAAGACTTTAGGAAACTCATTGACCATATAGATAGATTATAGAGAAGGACCCTGTAACGCCCCGATTTTCTGAACCAGAATGCTACACGGTGCTCATGACCCCGAAGGACCACATGCTAACCCATGATTGATACCTGCACCTATAACTGCATAATATACATATAAAATACGAAAACATGAACAAAAATGGCGTAAAGTTCAATCTTAAATAATAAGATATCTGAAATAAGGTGGTATCACAGTACCAAAACAAAACTGAAAATACTAAAATCTAATCTGAAAACTCTATAATCGTCTAAAAGCCTCTAAACTGTCTGAATAAGGAGTTGAAGGAACATGTCTCCAACTAACTCCCTAAACTGAAAATAAATTGAAATACTGGAGTAATAAATGTAACGATCATGTCCTCAAAAGATGAGGACTCACTTCTTACTGAACTGCTACCGCTGATCTGGAATCTGCACCTAAGAACCTATGATATAACATAAAAAAAAGCACCATAGCGCAAATGCGTCAGTACAACTAAAGTACTGAGTATACGTGGGGGTAGTCTAAATACATGGGGTTTATATGCATGAACATGCCGACTAATATGAACGTAAAAATACATACATACATACATACATATGTAACTGCTACTGAACTCGTGGAGATACTGACTACTTGAGTTTGAACTCTGACAACATGAGCTTACTGATACTGAGATACTGAATGACTGAGTTTCTGATATTGATATACTGAATGACTGAGTTTACTGATATTGATATGTAATTCACTAATAAGTGAGGAACTGATACTGTATTACTGAATACTGGGAGACTGATACTATATTACTGATAAAGGAATGAGTGTTTCTGATAGTTCTGATTATGAAGAACTGATTTGATTGACCATATATAATAGTCCTAAAACTGAGCTCATGATAACATGACTACTGAGTATGAATATTGATGACACGTATTTACTGACAATATATCATGAATGATAACTGAATTCTGATAACTGATATATATGATAACATGAGTTCTGATAACTGATAGCAGGAATGACTGTATCTGACAGTCCTAATTCTGGGGAAAACTATCTGAGTTCCAAACTGTATCTAAAGATCTAAGTCTTAGATCAGTCCTAGCTAACGAGTGATCTCTGAAACTGATAATGAAAATACTCAACTGAATCTGAGATTGAGATCAAGCCTGTCTGCCGGGTGACCTCTAGATCAATTAATAATAAGCATCTGAATATGGGACCAAGCCTATATGATGGGATGATCCAGGAATCAATGGAACTATCTGAGTTCCAAACTGTATCTGAATATCTAAGTCTGAGATTAGTCCTAGCTAACGAGTGATCTCTGAAACTGATAATGAGAATACTCGACTGAATCAAAGATTGAGATCAAACTTGTCTGCCGGGTGACCTCTAGATCTAATAATAAGCATCTGAATATGGGACCAATCCTATCTGATGGGTTGGTCCAGGAATCAATGGAACTATCTGAGTTCCTTATTGAGATCGATGACTGTATCTGACAGTCCTAACTCCTGATTTCTACTCTAAAGACTGATACTAAAACTGTAACTGTGATTGTGGGAGGTAGTAACCTAACCGATATGCCCCGATACTGTACTAGTGGGGTCCAATCTTTGCCCTGATTGGAAGGGTGTCAATACCGTGCCACGGGTAGAGACCTCTACTATGGTCAAGCCTCTCTGACGGGTGACCCTAATCAGGAAATCAAGCCTAAGGCAATATAATAGTAAAGTATAGCCTTAATCTGACGGGTGACTCCTATCCTGCGCTGTCTACGCAGTTCTGGAGTACGGGGATTGTTTCTAACAGCTCTGCCTTTATAATGGGAAAATAGCCATCCCTGCACTCGCTCGGTGCTAGTCCCTACTCCCAACTGAAAGACTCTAAAAAGATTAACTACGCTGAACTGACTAACCGAACTAAACTGATTAATAAATTGATTAACTGAGCTGATAATATTTTCTTAGCTGAATTTACTGAGTTCCGTTAACTGACGGAAAAGCTACTTGAGATCTGAGGTCTGACTGAGAGTACTGAAACTACTGGGACTACTGAACTACTGAGATTTCTGAGTTTTTTTTAGTCACATGACTAACTGAAATCTATGGAGCATAGCTTGACTGAGGATGTCTTGAAACATGACACTAGCTCTAGGCACACAGCTATAGTTTTCGGGTACAAGTACACCCAGGACTCGATGGAAGGAAACTGACACACATGACTGACTTGATCATAAGAGTAGAGTCCATAATTCACAATATCATAAGTAAGGATTTCATAATAAGAATAATTCTCAACAAACTATCACATGATCGGGAATACACACAACATGTATATACTTGCATGGCTTCAATAACATGGTCAATCCATATCACAACAATATCATGAGCATCTCATACAACATCTTCAATTCAAGACAATAGCATGGGGATCACGTTGAACATAAACTTAGAACATGGAATAGTCATTTAGGACTTATTATGTCATAAAAGCATGATTTTTATTCCCTTAGGTATTTTCACAAACACCTTACATGCACATCTTAGGCATAGGTGGATTCATCAAGATTACAAATATTCAACCACCAATTTCACATATTTATACATTAAATACCACAATATCCTCACATAAAACATACAAAGATCCCATCTTAGGCATCATTAAACTCCAACCACATGAACATCAACTATCAACAACATAAACATCATAATACATAATTTAGAAGATGGTTGTTGAGGTTCATGGACGAAAGGAGTCCATGAATCAACTCACGCATACCTTAGAAGGAAGATTCTTGATGATTGGCGGAGGAATTTCCTTGAAATTGGATCTTCAAGCTTAATTATGCAACCCTAGTTGTTTTTATCTTTTAGTGCTCCTGGATGATGAGCTTTGAGATGTTAATAGGGTTGTAATATGTTTAGAAGCTATATATTTCGTAGGGTTAAGTTTAGGGACGTGTAAGGAGTGTTAAAAGACATAATTACCCTCAAAATAACTCAAGACGGAGTGTTTTTTGCACTTGGAACTGACTTAGGCGGCGCCTAACCAATCGCCTATCCTTACTGTCTCTTACGAAAATGGGCATAACTTTTTGCTCGGGTATTGGATTAAGGCAAAATTGGTATCGTTGGAAAGATAATTAGATTATTTACAATTTGGTGGGTCTAAATATGCATAAATACCACATTAACATCGAGTTATACTCGTTCAAATATGACCCTTACGAAATCGAACACTAAAACTTGATGGATTCAAAAACTCTTAGCTTGTATTACCTTAAGTGACTCATATGAACATTCTTAACGCATCATAAGCTATCCTATCGCTGGTATATTCATTGTAAGTCATGCACTAAAATGCTTCTCATGGGATAGGAGGTTTCATATGTAGGAAAACTTATTCACTTCCTAGCTTAGAAACATGCGGGGTATTACAATATCTCCCCCTTGGGAACATTAATCCTCGAATGGAAATTAACTGAGGCGGGAGAGATGATAAGATGAAGTACGTACAAGACATACACTACTGAAACATGGTTTCATGACTGACATGACTGAAAGCTGAGCACAATATACTGAACATGCATATCTGATGCATGGGAAGCTGATTCATGAATATAAGACTAAGGATTCTAATAAAGTGAGTTTTCTCAAAATGAGAATGCATATCTGATGCATAACTGAAAGGCTGAATCCATGCATATCTAATGCATGATTACATGACTTACATGATATGTAAATGTATGAGTGATGATACTGATAAATAGTACTTTCTCTACTGAACACGTATATCTAATGCCTGAATATCTGACTGAGATGACTCTTGAAAGCTTGACTTATTATACCATGGCACTTGATAACTAATTTATAACGGGAACATAAAAGCATCAAGAAAAGGTGCGGTATCTTCCCCTAGGTACACTATGTCCCTCTAGGAATGTTTACCTTGCTGAGATACTGGGGTGATGCACAGGGCATCTACGAACTAGATTATAACTAAACATTGGAGAGCTGAGACTAATGCATGATGCATGAACTAAACTTGCAACTACTAGGAGGTTCTACCTTGAAGTAGTTACTTTCTCTGAGATTTTGGATAGCATGAATAGATGCAAGGATGAGAAAATAAGCTATACAAATCTAACTGCTCACTGGCATGACATGAATACTGAAAGAAGAGAGATTGTTCTTAAAATATCTTATAGCCTCCTGTACATAAATATGGCGCGCAACACACCTATGTACAAGACTCTACTAGATGCAGCTTTCAGACTTCCTAGGACTCTATTGAACCTTAGGCTCTGATACCAAGTTTGTAATGCCCCGATTTTCTGAACCGAAATGCTACACGGTACTCATGACCCTGAAGGACCACAAGCTAACCCATGACTGATATCTGTACCTGTAACTGCATAATATTCATATAAAATATGGAAACATGAACAAAGAGGGCGTAAGGTTCAATTTTGATTAATAAGATATCTAAAATAAGGTGGTATCACAGTACCAAAACAAAACTGAAAATACTAAAATCTAATCTGAAAACTCTATAATCGTCTAAAAGCCTCTAAACTGTCTGAATAAGGAGTTGAAGGAACATGTCTCCAACTAACTCCCTAAACTAAAAATAAACTGAAATACTGGAGTAATAACTTTAACGATCATGTCCTCAAAAGATGAGGACTCACTGCTTACTGAAATATATCGCTGATCTGGAATTTGTACCTAAGAACCTATGGTGTAACATAAAAAGAAAGCACCATAGTGGAAATGCGTCAGTACAACTAAAGACTGAGTATACGTAGGGGTAGGATAAATGCATGGGCTTTATATGCATGAACATGCTAACTAATATGAATGTGAGAATACATACATACATACATACATACGTAACTGCTACTGAACTCATAGAGATACTGACTACTTGAGTTTGAACTCTGACAACATGAGCTTACTGATACTGAGATACTGAATGACTGAGTTTACTGATATTGATATACTGAATGACTGAGTTTACTGATATTGATATGTAATACACTAATAAGTGAGGAACTGATACTGTATTACTGAATACTGGGAGACTGATACTATATTACTGATAAAGAAATGAGTGTTTCTAATAGTTCTGATTATGAAGAACTGATTTGATTAACCGAATATAATAGTTTTGAAACTGAACTAGTGATAACATGACTACTGAGTATGAATACGGATGACATGTATTCACTGATAACATATCATGAATGATAACTAAATTCTGATAACTGATATATCTGATAACATGAGTTCTGATAACTGATAGCATGAATGACTATATCTGACAGTTCTAATTCTGGGGAAAACTATCTGAGTTCTAAATTGTATCTGAACATCTAAGTCTGAGATCAGTCCTAGCTAACGAGTGATCTCTGAAACTGATAATGAGAATACTTGACTGAATCTGAGATTGAGATCAAGCCTGTCTGCCGGGTGACCTCTAGATCTAATAATAAGCATCTGAATATGGGACCAAGCCTATATGATGGGATGGTCTAGGAATCAATGGAACTATCTGAGTTCTTTACTGAGATCGGTGATTGTATCTGACAGTCCTGATTCCTGATTTCTACTCTGAAGACTGATAGTGAAACTGTAACTATAACTGTGACTGTGGGAGGTAGTAACCTAATCGATATTCCCTAATACTATGCTGGTGGGGTCCAATCTTTGCCCAGATTGGAAGGGTGTCAATACCGTGCCATGGGTAGAGACCTCTACTATGGTCAAGCCTCTCTGACGGGTGACCCTAATTAGGAAATCAAGCCTAAGGCAATATAATAGCAAAGTATAGCCTTAATCTGACGGGTGACTCCTATCCTGCGCTGTCTACGCAGTTCTGGAGTACGGGGATTGTTTCTAACAGCTCTGTCTTTATAACAGGAAAACCGTCATCCCTGCACTCGCTCGGTGCTAGTCCCTACTCCCAACTGAAAGACTCTAAAAAGATTAACTGCGTTGAACTGACTAACTGAACATAACTGATTTATAAACTGATTAACTAAGATGATAATATTTTTTAGCTGAACTAAGCTGAATTCACTGAGTTCAATTGACTGACGGAAAAACTACTTGAGATCTGAGGTCTGACTGAGAGTACTGAAACTACTGGGACTACTGAACTACTGAGATTTCTAAGTTTTTCTGAGTAACATGACTAACTGAAATCTATAGAGCATAGCTTGACTGAGGATGTCTTGAAACATGACACTAGCTATAGGCACACAGCTATAGTTTTCGGGTACAAGTACCCTCTGGACTCGATGAAAGGAAACTGACACACATGACTGACTTGATCATAAGAGTAGAGTCCATAATTCACAATATCATAAGTAAGGATTTCATAATAAGAATGATTCTCAAAAAACTATCACATGATAGGGAATACACACAACATGTATATACTTGCATGGCTTCAATAACATGGTCATTCATATCACAATAATATCATGAGCATCTCATACAACATCTTCAATTCAAGACAATAGCATGGGGATCACGTTGAACATAAACTTAGAACATGGAATAGTCATTTAGGACTTATTATGTCATAAAAGCATGATTTCTATTCCCTTAGGTATTTTCACAAACACCTTACATGCACATCTTAGGCATAGGTGGATTCATCAAGATTACGAATATTCAACCATCAATTTCACATATTTATACATTAAATACCACCATATCCTCACATAAAACATACAAAGATTCCATCTTAGGCATCATCAAACTCCAACCACATGAACATCAACCATCAACAACATAAACATCATAATACATAATTTGGAAGGTGGTTCTTGAGCTTCATGGACGAAAAGAGTCTATGAATCAACTCACGCATACCTTAGAAGGAAGATTCTTGATGATTGGCGGAGGAATTTCCTTGAAATTGGATCTTCAAGCTTAATTATGCAACCCTAGTTGTTTTTCTCTTTTAGTACTCTTGGATGATGAGCTTTGAGATGTTAATAGGGTTGTAATATGTTTAGAAGCTATATATTTAGTAGGGTTAAGTTTAGGGACTTGTAAGGAGTGTTAAAAGACATAATTACCCTCAAAATAACTCAAGACGGAGTGTTTTTTGCACTTGGAACTGACTTAGGCGGCGCCTAACCAATCGCCTAAGTTTGGTTGGGCGGCGCCTAACCAATCGCCTATCCTTATTGTCTCTCACGAAAATGGGCTTAACTTTTTGCTCAAGTATTGGATTAAGGCGAAATTGGTATCGTTGGAAAGCTAATTGGATTCTCTAAAATTTGGTAGGTCTAAATATGCAGAAATACCACATTAACATCAAGTTATACTCGTTCAAATATAACCCTTACGAAATCGAACACAAAAACTTGATGGATTCAAAAACTCTTAGCTTGTATTACCTTAAGTGACTCATATGAACATTCTTAACATATCATAAGTTATCCTATCACTAGGATATTCATTCTAATTCATGCACTAAAATGCTACTCATAGGATAGGAGGTTTCATACGTAGGAAACTTATTCACTTCCTAGCTTAGAAACATGCGGGGTATTACAGACCCTCTGTATTAGAATCCTTAATATACACAAGATGGTAAAGGCACCCCTTGGAAACCAATTTCTAGGATCTAATATATGAAATGAACCTTTCCTTAGGCACTAGGGAACTTCATTCCCACTTGATCGCAGGTTCATTCGATAATTAAAAACCAACCTTTTGGATCCTACAATTAAAAGAGCATAGCACGAGTGGAGCCAATCAGTCCCCAGAATAACATCAAAGTCTAACATGTTCAATTTAATCAAATCCACCAAGGTCTCCCTACCACTGATTGATACTAGACAACCCTTATAGATTCTCCTAGCAAGCACAGAATCACCCACTAAGGTAGAAACAAAAAAGGGATCCGAAGTACTTTTAGGACCAAAACCAAAATGAATAGCCACATAAGGGGTCACATAATAAAGAGTAGACCCCAGATTAAGCGGATAATACACATCATGGGAAAAGAGTTGTAACATACTAGTAACGACATATGGAGAGGCCTCGAAGTCCCGATGGGTTACATAAGCATACAGATGATTTCAGGTAGAGTCAATACTAGAAGCAGCACTCTTTGGTACAGGGGCTAAAGAAGTAGCCACAGGGAATTATTAGCCCCAATAGCAACATCGCTCGAAGGGCAGTTCATCTGAATATAGCCAAGTTGGTTGTATCTAAAACACTTGTTTCTCCCCTCATCACAATAACCACGGTGCAACTATCCAAAAAAATCTACAAGGATGATATGATGGAACTGACTGGGCCCTACTGGCCTGAGATTGGGCACCTTGTTCCTCAAACCCACTGTTGATCTACAAGCAGCGATCATCGGATGACTTAAGGATATGGAGCACTATCTGTAGAATAAGAACTAAAAATTTTCCACTTCTTCTTAGACCATTGTCTTCCATCTATCCATTATTCTGGTGACCTATACCCTGCTCATAATACCAGGATTTCTTACTTTGCCTCTCTCTCACTTCTATCTACTTCTTCTTTTCCTCTCCCACCTATTGTATGTACACCATATGTTTAGAAATATCTATGTTGTTATTCAGTAAGGCAGCCTTACACTCCAACACCAAGTCCTGAGACAATACCAAAGTGAACTTCCTCATCTTAGCCCTTATAGAGGATACCAATTAGGGAGAATAATGGGATAACTAATGAAACTTCAGGGCGTACTCCTTCACACTCACCCTGCCGTATTTCAAATTCAAAAACTCTTCATCGCTCGCCTCTCTCAAGTCTTGAGGAAAGAAGATATCCAAAAAAGCACTAGAAAAATAATCCAACAATGCCAACTCTACATCATCACCCTTAGACTAAACCCACTCCGCATACCATTGATATGTCACATCTTTCAGATGGTATGCAGCAAATTCTACACCCTTTGAGTCAGAAGAATGCATAACTCAGAAAGTCTTCTCCGTACCATCTACGAACCCTTGAGGATCCTCCTCAACCTTATAGCCAATAAAAGCCATAGGATTGAGTCTTATAAACTACCCAACTCGAGTAACCTCAGAAGAACTTATGGTTGTACTAGAAGGACCCAACTAACGTGATTTAGATGTCACTAACTGGGTCAATAGATGAATAGAATATCGGAACTCGCCATTAGAAATGTCTCCTTGGGGCGGTGGAGCATGATCATTATACATTAAAAGAGATCAGAAAGGACTGGTAGGGACCGATGGAACTCCATGAGAGGCAGTACAATCAGGAGCTAGGACCCTAAAGTGGGTCTGTACCCCATAGGTAGAATGAGTTTCATCCATATTTTCCTCAGGAAGGACAAAAGAGTTTCCACGAGCATTAGATCTTCTGGGAGGCATGATCTGAAATGCGAACAAATGAAAATTATAGAAGTTTGAACCTTAGACTCTATAGCCCGAAATAGAACAACAATAAGAGGGAAACATTTCTAAATGTCTCATAGCCTCTCTTATAAGTATGGAACACTACACACCCTTAAAAGAGACTTTACTTGACACAACTTTATGGACACCCAATTGACAATGAACCTAAGCTCTGATACCAACTTTGTCATGACCCAAGACAGGGTCTGGCCATGATGGGTATCTCAAGTCCATCGTGGATCGGAGACCATCCTCTTTTCCTAGTCAAACAAAACATAATACACTAACAGTGGCTGAATTTCTAACATACAATAATATAGAATAATCAAAACTTAAGAAATCTAGAATGTCAATAACCATCCCAATACATAGTATCCACATAGCCTCTAACAAAATCAAAACCAATCTAAGTTGGGAGATGCCCCCGACAATAGCCAAAACCAAAGAAGTAGGTCTAAGACATAAAAGAAACAAAACATTAAAATAATTCCTCTCTCAAAGAATGAAAGCTCACTACTTCAAAGCTGACAGCCAATAATCTAGAAATCATAATGTTGCACTGGAAAAGCAAAAATATCTCCGATTAATACATTGCATGAGTAGATAATGTCTAAAAATGATTAACGGGTTGAGTGCTAGTATGTAACTCAGGGATAAAGGATAAATTAATGCCAAGTCAAAACCACAGTAAAATCCATATGCACACAGTGTACATACATATATATATATGTATATATAATCATACTGGGGTAGGTAACGGGGCTTATCATAAAGTAAAATATTATCCTGGACTATATAGCTCAATCTTCATAAGCAAGCACTCATGGGCTTTATGGGTTCAACTCCCCCTGCTGAAACGGACCTAATGCATATTAGCCACATGAACAGAAGGTATCAAGAAAGATTAGGCAATGAATTGACCACACGTTAATCCAATATACAAATATATAATAAGTGTGTTGAAAGCATACAGTCATCAAGACCAACACTCACGTCGACAAATACAAATTTCCAGTACAAGTCCTTCAAGACTCACACCTTTACGACTTAGCTACATAACCCCCCTTAAGCCTAATTTAAAACATGTTTCATATAACCCATTCATTTAACAATGGAATTACACATTATGGAATACCACAGGTATCATCATACCCTTACACTTGCAAGCTCAAACTCATGCCATGTTTAATTAAATTCCATCATATTGGGGGGATGCCATGACCCTCTTTGGTTCATTAAATTAGGTTTGGGGAATGTCGTGTCCTATTTTCATTTATCAAATCAACTCAGGGAAATGCCTTGACCCCAGAGGTTTCAATTTTAGTCAAAATACAACCAATAAGGCCTTTAAAATCCATGTTTAACCTCTTAACCATTTATGCAATACAATAGTAAGGGTAAGAAAGTCAAACTATGTGACAAATCTATGTTTCAAAAAAAAATTCACAAATGGTTTGAGGGAACATAATTTCCAAACCAAGTTCTATACCAAAACCGTCAAATTAGGAGAAAGCCTCGACCCCATTCTAATTCCCACACCCATGGACCCAATTAGCTCAAAACCATTAAATTTAAGCATGAACAATTCATAATAATCATGGGAAAATAATTTAAGACTCAATCATGTCAAAAACCCCAACCCTTAGCAAACCCACATTTAATTTCATATCAATAACCATTTTATGCACATGTTTAAAACAAAACATGTTTGAGGGTAGAGTCACATGCCTTAATCACCAAGAAATTTTAAGAAGGAATCACCCGTGGAAACTCTAATAGCCAACCTTGAGAAACCCTAAGTGTTTTTGCTTGAGAGAATTTGACAGAACCTTGGGAGTTGTTTTGATTATATTATGGATGATAATGAGGTCCCCAATAAGGTTTTAAGTCGTACGTTATTATTTTGAAAAAGGGGAAATATCTAAAGTGCCCCTATTTATAAGCTAAAAATTTGTCGCTAGTGAAAATGGGTCACCCTACGACTCGTGAGGACATATTTTGACTTGTCACCATGAGTCGTAGTCAAGGAAGAAACATGGAGTGTCTGCACTATTGACCTTATGACTCATACCATACAACCCATCAAGTGACCCTACGACTTGTAGGGTCAAAGTCATAACAAAGATAGAACCATTTGGGTAACACACTAGCCACCCTACGTTTAGCACCTTACGACTCGTATAGAGTCACTATGACTCGTGACCCCCAATCGTAGTCACAATAGAAACTTCAGGCTAGCACACTTTTTAGGCTATGATTAAGGTCTTATGACCCGTATTAAGACCTTATAACTCATAAGGAGATTCATAGGTTGGGAAGTGAGCTCAAAGCTTAAGAAATTTTCAAGGACCAAAATCTAGGGTGTTACACCGAGGGTTTTATAGTTTCTGGTAAAGAAAAAAGTAAGAAAACTAGTAAAGTCATTCATTTCATGTAAGCAAGATGAACTAATTGTGCCGAAATAAACTCAATATGCATTATATCATAACCTGTATTACATATTTGGGAGGTTTCCAAGAACAAATCATGTAACCAGTGTGGCAATCTACGTCAAAATAGCCTATAATAGTGGACCCCTCATAAAGGAGGCAGATATCATATAAGTAGGTCTCTACTTGAGGAAAATTAGTAACAGTATGTTATCTCTACCTTTCCATTAGCGAGGGCTATAACAGTAATCAGTAACTACAAGGTGGACCAGGTCTAACGAACCCGTCGTTAGCTATGGAATCCAAATCAAGGTCTACTCTTACATATACTTTCTTTGTAAGATGTGGATACTCATGTGAAAATATTTTTGAAATAGTACATAGCATTTAAGTTCCTATCAAATTATGTGACATATAAACTTAAATAAAACACATGTCAAGATACTTATTTCTCAAGTAAATAAAATAACCTTCACAATATCAGTGTCATATCTCAAATAACTATTTCAATATCATAAAAAGTAAAAGACTTTTTCCACGTGCAATTTCAAAGAATTCAATAACTCTTATTTCATCAAAATCATGTATAAAATATGCAAGTTAAGAAACTCAAATAATGGTAAGGTTACTACTACTAGTACTCTTGTCGTAATACCAAACTTGTCACCACGAATAATTGGTATGACTTCCTTTAATCAAATCTATAATCGCATCATATCAATCTCGGGTTAATTACTTCATTTAGACTAAAACATAACAACTTTAAAATTTTCAACTATAGGAATTTCAGGATAACTTAAAATTCATCAAATTTCATACGGAAAATCACACCTTACTGTGCATATTTCTGATCTTTGATAACTAAATTTTAGAATCCAAAATAAATTACCTAGACTACAAAATAATGATAAATATGTAGGAACAGATTTACCTTAATCCCGAAAGAAACTCCCAGTCAAACCCCCTTTTTTTCTTCCTTCAAACTTTTCCTCAAACCAAAAAGGCTAGCTAAAATTCTTTTTTTATTTGTTGCTATTGCTATGCGTTTTCATGTTGGTTTGTTGATCCATTAATTCTTATCTTAGTTAAGTGAGCTTTAAACCCACAATCCTCTTTTCCCTCTTTTTTTTTCTTTTTATTTCAAAAAGGTATTTAGCCTATTGGATTAGTGATGTCTACCGGCTGAGATTGTTCAGCCTTTGCAAAAAATTGTTGGAGGACAAGTCGCTATAAGTTTTTTCTAGCTTTTATTTCCCTGATTGGAATTTAGAAATGCATAACACAATTGCTAAAGTTTCTTTTTTAATAGTTAGATAGTTAAAAGTTGTATTCCAATGCTTAGAAGCAAATGCAAAAATATGTTCTTTATTATTTTTATTGTTTTAAAATGCCACCATAACCTATGTATGATGCATCTGTTTTGACTATTTTGAATGCATAAGGGGCATGGAGCGATAGGCAAGGGAGATCTTTTGCCTTCAATTTAATTTCTTTAACAACATTGGTGTGGATGATAGTACATAGAGGAGAAGGCTTTTTCAACCTGCCATGGAAAGGTTTTAATAGATTGTTAAGTCTATGAATAAAATTTTCTATATAATTGACACACCCTAAAAACGTTTAGAGTTGAGTTTTATCCAGAATTTGATCAAGAAAATTATCAACAAATTGGATGGACCGTAGAATAGGAGTAATAGTACCTTGACAGATATTATGCTTGAGAAATCTAATATCGGCCTAGAAAAGACCATACTTAGTTTTGGATAAAACTAAGCCATTTTCCCTGATGACATTGAAGAAAATTCTAAATGTTTAAAATATTGGTCAATCCTAGTGGAAAACACCAAGACATCATCACTATAGACTATTATGAATTTTGAAAAAGGATTAAAAATATCATTCATTATTTTCTAAAATTCTGAAGGGGCATTTTTTAGGCCAAAGGGAATTATGTTCCATTCATATTGCTCGAATGATACTATAAAAGCAAATTTATATCGATCTCTTGGATCAATTTGGATTTTCCAAAATATTGATTTTAGATCAAATTTTGAGAAAATTATAGCATCATAAACTCATTGGAGTAGATCTTTTTTGTTTGGAATAGGATACCTAATCCATCGAAAAGCGGTATTTAGAGGCTTATAATTGATGACCAAATGAGGAAATCATCGTTTGATTTTAGAACTTTTATTGGCATAAAAAGCATCACAAATCCAGGGGGATTTACTCGGCGAGATGATCTATTTTTAAAGAAGATCATTGATTTTCGTCAGGTAGTGGATTGTTAGTTCATAACTAAGGAAGCCCTTAGATCCGCAAATAGTAGTAGACTAGGAATCATTTACAAACTTTCCACTATTGAAACACAAAATTCCATACAAAATTCTCTTTTGTCATCCTCTACCTCCTTTGTCCTTGAAAAGGATATAACCAGTCCTGTAATACTAGGCACTCCTTTCATTGAAAGTCGCATCCCTTTCAGGGTTACTTAAGTGGAAATAACTATTGAAGAAAAAAATATATTTCTCCCATTTGACAAACCTCTCATTCAAAAAGTTTTGTCCTTTTTAAGAAACAAATAGGCTCAAATCAATTTTCTCAAAGAAGAAATAGCATTTCAAAGGCTACAACAACAACTTCAAGAATGTTTGCCAGTTTTACTTGCTTTAAAATTAGATGTTGTTGAGTGCAACTCCAGAAGAAATACCTGAGAACGCTATGGTTTTTTAGATACGACAGTTCTCTTTGGAAACTGTCTCTATCTCCTTCCCAAGGTCTCTTAGCCAGAGAGTCTCTAGCTTTCTATCAGTTCTTTTAGAGATACAAACTGCTAGGACTTCAGTTTCCTCAGTTCCTTCTAGAATTAAGGTTGTCAATTTTGAATCTACGATTCCTTAAGACAAGTATTCAGTGGAAACACCTCCAACTGAAATCCATGACGATCAACACCAATCGCCAACTTATTCAACCTTAGGTGGAGAGCTAGGGTTTAAAGTCAAGACTTTCACATTGATAAGGAAATACTTAGAACAGAATTTTATTCATTTGGAAATATTCTAAAATGAACTTGGTTTTTTAATAATTTCAAAAAGGGTGAGAGAAATAGTATCAAAGAAATTTATTATGAATTTTTAAATTTTGTCCAAAAGCAAATTAATCTCTTTGAATGGTTGACTCCTTAGGAGAACCAATTCTTAAGGATGGAGAAACCATTCCTTACTCTACAAACACGTTGATTTAAACTATTAGAAAAAACTTAATAGTTAGTCCAGGTACTTTTAGAGAAAGGTCCACTGAAGTACTTAACAATCTTAAGTGCAAAACGTTTTCTGATTTTAGATGGTATAAAGATTCTTTTCTCATAAAGTTCTATGAAAGACCTCATGAAAATATCCTATATTGGAAAGAAAAATTCCTAGATGGATCACCTAAGTCTCTTAGGGACCTAGTCAAAGAAGAACTTCAACACCAATACTCAAGTGATATCATCCCTTATGAGCAAATAACTTATGGTCATCTCACAAGACTAATGCGGAAAGTTTCCCTGAAAATCTATCGACAAGATAAGTTAATACAGCAACTAGATAAAGAGGGTAAAGTGCGTGGAAATAGGAGAAGGAAAGAAAGAAAGCAAAAATGTAAATGAAGCAAGTATTTAAATGTAATGCAAGAAATAAATTAGGTGGCGGGTCCGACCATATGCGAATGATGCAATTAATTAAATAAAGTAGGTGGCGGTGCCAACCATAAGTAGTAAGTACAATAAAATACAAGCTAGTAAAGTAATGGAAAAGATATAATTATGAAAATTAAACTTTGATATTAATATCAAAAGTAAATTTAAAATAACAAAGAGAGAGAGAGAGCAAACTCTAACCAAGATTTTTAGTAAGAGAGAGTTTATTCCAAAGAAAACAATGTGATCTCCTCAAGTGGAGAAGTAGGCTATTTATGGACAAAAATATGCTATAGTAAAAGTGCTACAGTAACACCTTTACTTATTGCTACAGTGAAGCTACAATAACATCCACAATAATTTTTCAGCAATTGGTTGTTAAAGTCATTCATGACACCAATGTTGATGACTAATTGATGATGTCAAATTGATTGAATTTCTTCTTTATCATCTGTGTCAGATTTTTGCAATGAACGTTGATTGCAAGGAACTTCAGCTTTGATTTTTTGGAGAAGTTTTTCCATTAGTTGAATAAAATCTCCTTTGTTTCCTTGACTTTGCTAATTATGTAGTTGCTATTGATTTCTATTGTAAAAATGAGAATTGTACTACATCTGTTGGAGCCAGAGATCAAGGATTACATCAAAACCATTTTTCTATGTCCGACATGTAAGCCTAAGTTGAATCCCAATTGTGTACCATTTGCAATGGTCTTGGAGAGCTAATCATGGAAGCCCTTTTTGTCCCTCCGATTTGTGGAAGGCAATTTTTTATGAAAATATCCATGGAATGTGGAACCTATGGGAAAATCATTATTAAATTTTTGTGTAAAATATTTATATCCTTCTCAAACTGGGAGAGGAAGGATCTCAAACTTGTGACCATAAATCGGCCACCATTAGTGCAGGAACCACTGAGAAAATTCCGAAGCCAGTTGTTTTTCCCAGACTAAACAAGACTTGGTATCTGTAAGGATAAATTCATACAAGTGCAGGAGTTTTTTGGATAAAATTTGTTGAAGGGCTAAGTATTTTCTTAGCTACCTCCTGTGGGTTGGAATGCTAATATTCAGGTTCAATTTGGATTAGTAGTTAAACACTATCATTTTTTAAATAAGTTGGATCTTCCGAGGAGGATCCTGTACTTGAGGAAATTTGTTGTGCTATAGGTGAAGAAATTGTTTTTCTTTGTATAGGACAAACATTTGAATTATTTTATGAAAAATTAAAGAAAAAATTAATGGGGCTTTCTACCTACACTGAATCCTTTATGGTGCTTTTAGCAACCACAAAATGAGAAGATAATGTATGTCTTGAGGCCTCTGCTTTTGAAAATATTTTCTGGAAGATCTGAAAATCTCTTATCAAATCCTTCTAGTTGGCACCTGTTATGGTCGTTTAATCTTTAAAACCCATAAGTAAGCGCAATTTGAATAGGTCGGGATTTGGTGGGGATAGTTTTTTCATCAAAGTTGGGTTCGTAAGGAATCCTGACCATGTGCTTTTTACAATTCCAGAATGCTGTTGTGGGTAAATCAACACAAAGTTCTTTTTCAATTTTTATTTCTAAGGCCTTAATCTTATATTGAAAGAAAGATTCCTGAAGTTGTTGAGTATAATTAATGGTATCGGAATTACATTCTCCCCACATTAAGAAATTCGGCCCCTGAAATTTAAAAATAAGTGCATACTTGTAGACTGAAACAAGCGAGGATACTTGATTCACTTGCCATTTTCAGATTTCCAAGTAGCCTCTTCAATGGTATAGTTCTTCCATAAGACTTTCACAGACATAAACTCCTTCAACCACAACTTTCTTACCTGTCGATTAATAATAGCAACTGCTTCATTCTCATTGGTTAAGTTCTCATCAAACTGAAAGATCGGAGCTTCAAGAACACAAAAAGAATCTGATATACACCTTTTTACCCTAAATACATGGAACACTGGATGAATGAAAGACAAATCGAAAGAAAGTTCCAAATAATACGCCACTCCTCATATATACGATCAAGTATCTCATAAGTTCCTATGAATCTCGAGCTCAATTTACCTCTTTTTCCAGATCTGTAACGCCGCAAGAACCTATCCCGAGATATCACATGGTGCTCAAGGCCACACGTTGCCTCAAGCTAACCTTCTAAGCTTGTCATCACTTTCAGAACTCATTATAGCGCAAATCATGCTAATATAAAGAGGAATAACCATGTCATGAACATACTGAAACACGAAGTAATACTGTCATGTACAAACAAAATACTGAAATCTCTATACACGCTGGTACACTAGTCTAACAAAGCCTCTACTACATAGGACTGAGGAGCCATTGGGACAGATCCCTAACTGACTCATACTGAACTGAAAGTAAATAACCATCTATTAAAAAGACAAAATCGGAGACACAGGTCCTCGAACCATGAGGACTCACCAACCGCAGAAATGTAGATGAAGGTAATCAAAGATCACTGTCGCTGCTGAGACTGATCACCTGAACCTATATCATGAGGAAATATAGAGTACAAAAGAGTATGGGAGTCAGTACTTGGGAATGTACTGATTATGTGGGGGTGGATGCAACATTTTTAATAATATCATAAATGTCTAAGAAAATCATGCATGCTGACAATAATAACTCTCTTCACTTGAATTATCTAAAACATCATTTCTGTAAGTCATTAGTAATAAAATATGCTTCATAAATCTCGTAAATCATTTAACTCAACTCAAACTCTTTGACTCATGACTTAGAGTGACTCACTAACTCATGGTACTTAGATCTTTATGGGCGTGGGAGTTTCTTATAACCGACATAACTACACCATATGAGCCGCATGGAGTCCAATGTTTTGCCCTCCTAAGGAGAGAACTCCACATTGGCGAGGGTGTTGTACTCTTGCCAGGGAGTACAACCTCAATCTTGTTATATCAATCCCATACTCGGCCTATGTCCCACAACTATCAACATCAACCCTACGATGGCACGTAATTTTAGAGAAATACCACATTTCCCACTCGGTGCTAAATACTCATCCCAGACTCAGCTCAGAACGTGTTAGGAAATCCACCTTAATCAATATAAACTCATGGGTCTATTTTAAAGACCAAAACATAAATATATATATATATATATCATTTGCAAATCATAAACATCTTGTGGATTCCTAACCCGACTCAACTCAACACAATCTTTCTCAACATCGAGTATATTTGTTTTTCGAATCATTTTCAAATATCAAAAGCTTCAAGGAAACATCATAGGACTCATTCTTGACTTTCAATCTCAAATATCGATATATATTCAATAGTCAAATTTCTCATGGAAAGGCATAACTCATGACACTTGTCTTAAATCGCTTAGAAATCATCAATACGTAATGACAATATACAACTCATGGAATAAATTCTCAATTTAAGAAACATGATGGTGAAATAATCATAAATATCAAAATTATTCAACTCAAATTTCATAAATCATAAATAAAGAAATTTGGGTGTAAACCCTCTTGCAAAATCATGTAAATCAATAATAGAAAGTAAATCTTTTGGCACAAGAATGAAAGGAGTGTTCTTGTTCAAACCCCACATACCTTGGATTATAATTTTAGAGATGTAGAAACTTGTTTGAAACTTATTTCTCACACTTTTAGACCAAGATTCTTGATTCCCTTGACTTGGTGAACTTAATTCACGAACAGCTTGGAGAAATCCATGGAAGATCCTTGAATTTCGTGGAAGAAGATTGAATTTTGGAGAAGAGAGAAACCCTAGTTCTCTAGAGGTTTCTTGGAAAATATTAGAGAGAAATGGATGGCCCTTCTCAACTTAGGTATATATATAAGACCATAAGGGGCAGAAATGACCAAAATGCCCTTTTTAAAAAAAATTGAAATTCGCTAATCGGAGCTTGTGATGGTCGATCTGACGGTCCGTCAAGTCTCCTGAGGGTCCACCAGATCATCCATCACTCAAGTCCCAAAACTGGAACGTTCTGCCTCGACGTGACGGTCGAAGTAACGGTCCATCAGGAAACTGACGATTCACCAAGTCGTCCGTCACTCGAGGGCCAGAAATGAGACATTCTGTCTCGACCTGACGGTCCACCAACTTGGCCGTCGCACGATGGCCTGAAAAAGGAGTCACTGCCTTGGCCTGACGGGACACTTGACGGTCCACCAAGGACCTGACGGTCCGCCAGGTCAACCGTCAGACCTGGGCGATCCGATACCGTTTAGTAAAATGGCCATAACTCCCTCGTCCGATGTCGGATTTCAATGAAATTGGTATCGATGGAAAGCTTATTCAATTATCTACATGAAAAAAAAGTAGAAATTAGATAAATACAACACGGTTTAAACATCAATCAGTTTGGAAGTCATACATATCCACTCAAAAGACGAATTTAGGCTTAAAAAACGATCGAGGTATTACAATATCTCCCCCTTGGATACATTCATCCTCGAATGTTGCTAGATAGGCCAATAAAAAGAGAAAATGAGGATGCCTAACTGGAATGACTCACATTAAAGGGCTCACTATACTCTCAACTTTTGAGTACTTCACCAAATGCACGAATCATAGAGGGAATAACCATATAGCTGAATACATTATATTAGAAGGAAACTGAATTAATGGAATAGTACCTTTATCTTTATTTGAACTCACGGAGAAAAGATGAGGGTAACTAGCTCGCATATCTGCTTCTGCTTCCTAAGTGGCACCCTCTATTGATTGATTTCGCCACAGAACTTTAACCAAGGGAACTTCTTTGTTCCTTAGTCTACGGACTTAATAATCTAGGATTTCAACTGGGGCTTCATCATAAGAAAGGCTATCCTGAACATCAAGGGTTTCTGATGGATCAACAACAACAGAGTCACCAACGTGCTTCTTGAGCATAGAAACATGAAACACGGGATGGACAGCTGACAACTCTGCAGGCAACTCAATCTCATAAGTTGATTTCCCAACACGACTCAAAACTCTGTAGGGGTTAACGTATCAGGTACTAAGCTTTCCTTTCTTTCCAAACCTTTTCACCCCTTTCATGGGTAAAATTTTCAAGTACACCTAGTCATCAACTTCAAACTCAATAGCTCTTCTTCTCACATCTGCGTATGACTTCTGACTACTCTGAGATATCTTCAACCTCTCTCGAATTAACTTAACTTTCTCCATAGCCTAAAATACAGCATTAGGTCCAATCACAGCAGCTTCACCCACTTCGAACCAACCTATGGGTGATCTATATCTTCTCTCATACAAAGCTTCAAACGGAGCCATTCCAATACTAGCATGAAAACAATTATTGTAAGCTAATTCAATCAACGGCAAATGTTCATCCTAACTTCCTTTGAAATCAAGAACACAATCCCTCAACATATCCTCCAAAGTATGGATAGTCCTCTCATCCTGACCATCTGTCTGCGGATGGAAAGCAGAGCTAAGATAAACTTGGGTGCCAAGACCCTTCTGAAAGGCTCTCCAAAACTGAGAAGTAAACTGAGTACCTCTATCAGAGATGATAGACAACAGAACTCCATGCAACCTGACTAACTCTCGAATATACAGTTTAGCATAGTCCTCCGCGGTGAAAGATGTATGTACTGGAAAAAAATGTGCTGACTTAGTCAACCTGTCTACAACGACCCAAATAGAATCATGATGACAATGAGAGAGAGGTAAACCGGTCATGAAAACCATATTCACCACTTCTCACTTCTAAGTAGGAATGTTAAATTCTTGCATCACATCACCGGGTCTCTGGTGCTCTATCTTTACCTGTTGGCAAGTTGCACACTTCTCTACGAACTTTGCTATATCCTTCTTCATACCATTCCACCAATGAATTTCTCGCAAATTGCGGTACATCTTGGTAGCACCAAAATAAATAGAATACCGTGTGCCATACACCTCAGTCATAATTCTCTTCCTCAGATCATCAATATCAGGCACACAAATCTATTCTGAAATCTCAAACACCATCTCCCCCTTGGGAGAAAACCTCCATTTTTTGTTCTTTAACAAATGCTTTCAATGTATCCAAACGAGAATCCATATCCTACTTCTCCTTCACTTCCAAAACTAGGGAAGATTCAAAACTACTCTGAATCCAAACATTACCCTCAGCTGAGTCGAGCAATCTAATACCCAACCTAGCTAAACGGTGCACTTCATGAGCTAACTCTTTCTTATCTTTCTCTACATGTGCTACACTACCCATGGATGATCTGCTAAGGGCATCTGCCACTACATTGGCCTTGCCTGGGTGATACAACACACTCATATCGTAGTCCTTCAGTAATTCTAACCATCGCCTCTGCCGAAGATTCAACTCTCTCTGAGTGAACACATACTGTAAACTCTTGTGATCCGTAAAGACATTAATATGAACACCGTACAGGTAGTACCTCCAAATTTTTAAAGCAAAAACCACTGCAGCTAACTCGAGGTCATGGGTCAGATAATTCTTTTCATGAGGTTTCAACTGCCCGGAGGCATAGGCTATAACCTTACCCTTCTGTATCAATACGCAACCCATACCAACTCTGGAAGCATCATAATATACCACAAAATCATCTACACCATTAGGCAGGGTCATCACAGGGGCTGAAGTGAGTTGAGTCTTCAACTCCTGAAAACTCTTCTTGGAAGAATCTGACCGCTGGAATTTAACTTTCTTTTAGGTCAACCGGGTCAAAGGAGCAGCAATGAAAGAGAAACCTTCGACAAAACAACGGTAGTAGCCAGCTAGACCCAAGAAACTCCTAATATCAGATGGGGAAATAGGTCTAGGCCAATTCTTCACAGCTTCTACCTTTTGAGGATCAACTCGAATCCCATCAGAAGAAACAATATGACCCAGAAAGGCAACTGACCGAAGCCAAAATTCTCACTTGCTAAATTTGGCAAACAACTGCTGATCCCTAAGGGTCTGTAAGACAATTCAAAAATGATCTGCATGGTTGTTTTCACTATGGGAATATACAAGGATATCATCTATAAACACAATAACGAACATATCTAGGTACGGTCTAAACACCCGATTTATGAGATCTATAAAAGCTGTCGGGGCATTCGTTAGCCCGAAGGACATGACTAAGAATTCAAAATGACCATAACGAGTGCAAAAGGCCATCTTTGGAATATCACACTCTCTGACTTTAAGTTGGTGATAACCGGATCTCAAATCTAATTTTGTGAAGTAGCTGGCACCTTGCAGCTGATCAACAGGTCATCAATTCTAGGAAGAGGGTACTTGTTCTTGACTATGACCTTGTTAAGCTGACGATAGTCAATGCACATACGCAATGAACCATCTTTCTTTCTCACGAATAGAACGGGTGCACCCCAGGGAGACACACTGGGCCTTATAAAACCCTTATCAAGAAGATCTTTGAGTTGCTTTTTAAACTCTTTAAGTTCTACGGGGGTCATTCGATACGGAGGAATAGAAATAGGTTATGTATCAGGGAGAAGATTAACTCTGAATTCTATCTCTCTATCGGGAGGTACCCCTGGGAGATATTCCGAGAAAACATCAGGAAACTCATTGACAACACTAAGAGACTGAATAGTTGGAGTCTCAGATTTAGTGTCCTTAACTTGGACTAAATGATAGATGCAACCCTCGGATATCAATTTCCTAGCTTTAAGATAGGATATGAAATAACTTTTGGGAGATACAGAATTTCCGAACCACTCAAAGACTGGATCATTGGGAAACTAAAACTTGACTACACGGGTACGACAGTCTATAGACGCATAACAAGAGTGAAGCTAATCCATACCCAGAATAATATCAAAATCAACCATGTCTAGCTCAATCAAATCTGCAAATATGACCCTGTTAAGAACAGTGATAGAACACTTCTTATTACTTGCTTAGCAAAAATAGATTCACCGAATGGTGCAGAGACTAGAAAATGCTCGGAAATCTTTTCGGCACTGATTTCAAAATTCACAGCCACCAACAGAGTCACATAAGAAAGACTTGACCCAGGGTCCAGCAACACATACACATCAAAATAAAATACACTGAGCATACCAGGAACAACATCTGGTGAATCCTTCTGCTCCTGTAGGGGTGGTATAGCATAAAAGCGATTCTACCGCTGACCACCTATAGTACTAGAAGAGGCACCCTAAAGAGGAGTAGGACAAACTACAGAGGCTGGAGCACTAATAGTCTGACTCTGAGGATGAACATCGTGACTCCCCTATCTAACATATGGGCAATCTCTGAACTTATGGACCAACTTACCGCAACCAAAATAACCCCTCTGACCGACTAAGCACTCACCGGGATGGTCTCTACCGCACTTCGGACATGGGGGAGGACGAGGTCTGTTACTTACACTGTCCTGGGACCTGGACATAGTAGGCCTACTACCCTTCTCCGGCCTAATTTTGAATGCAGGAGTACTGGATGATGAAGGCACTAGCATGAGAGAACGGCTCTGGAACTGAGGGCAGATCCCTCCAGAAAATCTAGTCTGACTATAACCCTGTTGCTTTGATCTAATTCTCTTATTCCCTCTCACTCTCTCTCTCCCCTTCACTTTGTCCGCTTCAATCTGCTGAGAATGAATCATTAGTCTTGAAAGGTACATGTCCCTATTAAGCATAGCAAATCTACACTCTTTCATAACATAACCAGATACATCGGCCAAGAACTTGCATTCTAGAATCAGCCATCATACCAGGAGACTACTTAGATAACTAGTTAAACTTATGGTAATACTCCTTAACTGTCATGGGTCCCTGTCTCAAGTTCATAAATTCTTCTAATTTTACTTCCCTCAGCTCCGGGGGAAAGAATTTGTCTAAGAAGGCATCTTGGAATAATTGCCAAGTCACAATAGTATCATTCTCCCCTCTACTTTTCCTCCACATCTCCACCCAATCATAACCAACATCTTTCATTTGATAGGCAGTCAATTCAACACTCTCTTCCTCCATCACGTGCATAATCTGAGTGATCTTTCTCACTTCATCTAAATATATTTGCGGGTCTTCACCTACTTTCGTCCCAAAGAACTCAGGTGGATTCATTCGCATAAAGTCACAAACCTGGGCTGCAGCATAATTATTCCCTTGCGGAGGTGGAACAGTAGCCTGGGTATTGACTTGGGCGTTGGCGGTGACCGCATGGACTAGCGCTTGGAAAGCTGGCCAGAATTCAGCGTAGGACACCGTCTCACCTAAAGGATCAACTGGTTGAGGTCGTTCATTGTTTTTGCAATCTCTATGAGGTGGCATTTTTTGTCATAAGAGAGCATGAATTAACAGCAGAGAGAAACAGTCATAGGCAAGACAGACTCTTGAAAAAAAAAATAACTTTTCCCAAAACATCCCATAGCCTCTTGCTCATAGATGTGGCGTGCTACACACCGATGATCAAGACTCTACGTAATGCAGCTTTTCAGACTCCCTAGGACTCCTTGAACCTTAGGCTCTGATACCAAGCTTGTAACGCCCCAAGAACCTATCCCGAGATGTCACATGGTGCTCAAGGACACACGTGGCCTCAAGCTAACCCTCTAAGCTTGTCATCACTTTCAGAACTCATTATAGCGCAAATCATGCTAAGATAAAGAGGAATAACCATATCATGAACATACTAAAACATGAAGTAATACTGCCCTGTACAAACAAAATACTGAAATCTCTGTACACGCTGGTACACTAGTCTGACAAAGCCTCTACTATATAGGACTGAGGAGCCATTGGGACAGATCCCCAACTGACTCATACTGAACTGAAAGTAAACAACCATCTATTAACAAGACAAAATCAAAGACACAGGTCCTCGAACCATGGGGACTCACCAACCACAGAAATATAGATGAAGGTACTCAAAGATCACTGTCGCTACTGAGACTGAGCACCTGAACCTATATCATGAGGAAATATAGAGTACAAAAGAGTATAGGAGTCAGTACTTAGGAATGTATTGAGTATGTGGGGGTGGATGCAACATTTTTAATAATATCATAAATGTATAAGAAAATCATGCATGATGACAATAATAACTCTCTTCGCTTGAATTATCTAAAACATCATTTCTGTAAGTCATTAGTAATAACATATGCTTCATAAATCTCGTAAATCATTTAACTCAACTCAAACTCTTTGACTCATGACTTAGAGTGACTCGGTAACTCGTGGTACTTAGATCATTATGGACGTGGGAGTTTCTTATAACCGACATAACTACACCATGTGAGCCGCATGGAGTCCAACATTTTGCCCTCCTAAGGAGAGAACCCCACATTGGCAGGGGTGTTGTACTCTTGCCAGGGAGTACAACCTTAATTTCGTTATCTCAATCCCATACTCGGCCTATGTCCCACAACTATCAACATCAACCCTACAGTGGAACGTAGTTTCGAGTAAATACCACATTTCCCGCTCGGTGCTAAATACTCCTCCCAGACTCAGCTCAGAACGCATTAGGAAATCCACCTTAATCAATATCAACTCATGGGTCTATTTTAAATACCAAAACATAAATATATATATATATATATATATATCATTTGCAAATCATAAACATCTTGTGGATTCCTAACCCGACTCAACTCAACACAATCTTTCTCAACATCCAGTACATTTGTTTTTCGAAATATTTTCAAATATCAAAAGCTTCAAGGAAACATCATAGGACTCATTCTTGACTTTCAATCTCAAATATCGATATATATTCAATAGTCAAATTTCTCATGGAAAGGCATAACTCGTGACACTTGTCTTAAATCGCTTAGAAATCATCAATACATAATGACAATATACAACTCATGGAATAAATTCTCAATTTAAGAAACATGATGGTGAAATAATCATAAATATCAAACTTATCCAACTCAAATTTCATAAATCATGAATAAAGAAATTTGGGTGTAAACCCTATTGCAAAATCATGTAAATCAATAATATAAAGTAAATCTTTAGGCACAAGAACAAAAGGAGTGTTCTTGTTCAAACTCCACATTCCTTGGATTATAATTTTGGAGATGTAGAAACTTGTTTGGAACTTATTTCTCACACTTTTAGATAAAGATTCTTGATGCCCTTGACTTTGAAAACTTAATTCTCGAACAGCTTGGAGAAATCCATGGAAGATCCTTAAATTTCTTGGAAGAAGATTGAATTTGGAGAAGAGAGAAACCCTAGTTCTCTAGAGGTTTCTTGGAAAAGATTAGAGAGAAATGGATGGCCCTTCTTAACTTAGGTATATATATAATACCATAAGGGGAGAAAATTACCAAAATGCCCTTTTTAAAAAAAATTGAAATTCGTTGATCGGGGGTTGTGACGATCGATCTGACGGTCCGTCAAGTCTCCTGATGGTCCACCAGATCGTCCGTCACTCGAATGCCAAAACTGGAACGCTCTACCTCGACATAACGGTCAAAGTAACAGTCCGTCAGGAAACTGACGATCCACCAAGTCGTCCGTCACTCGAGGGCCAGAAATGAGATATTTTGTCTCGACCTGATGGACCCCTTGACGGTCCGTCAACTTTTTGACGGTCCACCAACTTGGCCGTCGCACGATGGCCTGAAAAAGGAGTCACTGCCTTGCCTGACGGGACACTTGATGGTCCACCAAGGACCTGACGGTCTGCCAGGTCGACCGTCAGACCTGGGCAATCCGATAGCGTTTAGTAAAACGGTCATAACTCCCTCGTCCGATGTCGGATTTCAATGAAATTGGTATCGATGGAAATATTATTAAATTCTGTACATGAAAAAAAAGTAGAAATTAGAGAAATACAATATGTTTTAAACATCAATCACGTTGGAAGTCATACATATCCACTCAAAAAATAGATTTAGGTTTAAAAAACGATTGGGATATTATAAGATCTCATCACACCTTTTATAGGAGAAACTCGTAGAAAAACCTTATTCCCAACTATGAACACCAAATATCTTCTCCTCTTGTCTGCATAAGACTTTTTTCTAGTTTGAGCTATGAGCAACCTCTGTCATTTCTAAAGACCCTAAACTTTGATGATTTTATTTTTGACCTTCTCGGCCTTAGAATGTTGATTTTTAAGTTGATTCATAATCGGGGATGTCAGGGGTGCATCTCGGGTGAGTTTCAAAAATTTTGGATGAGCATAAAGGCATGTTTGGATTTCCAAAATAGTAGCAGCACCGGGATAAGCCCACAGTGCGTGCTCCGTTTCACCCTTAGGGGTGCCCACTACATAGCCCACGGCGCTCAGTCCAGTCCAGAGGACCAGAGGACGTGGCACGTGGTCCAGTCCAGTGGACCAGAGCCCGCAGCACGTACTCTATCGTGGCCCCCCTTAATTTGTAGCTTTCAGTCATATTTTTCTAAGGGCATTTGGGTCTTTTCCCTTTACCCAATTTATCTATAACACGGTATTTAGAGTCCTAAAAGAATTATTTTCCCTCGTTTACACAAAATTCCCTCAAGAGAAAGCAATCCTCTCTCAAGAACAAACCCTAGCCTCTTAAAAATTCAAGCTCAAACTTCAAGAAATCACCAAGAACTTTCATGAATTCTTTAATTAAGGTATGTGTGATGTTCACCCATGGAGCCCAAGAATCCATTTTAAAGTTTGAAGTTATGATTTTTACATATTATTATGAATTATGTACTTGAGGTTATTGTGAACTTTGATTACAACTATATTTCAATGAGTTTTTGCTAGAATTAGCCCTTGTCACGTTTGAAGGATGATATTCATATGATTAATCTTTAACCCATGATTTTTGTGTTGTATTTATGTTAGAATCACATGTTTTAACTATTCCCATGCTCAAGTCTATGAATATTAAGTGTTTAATGAAATTCTTACATGATTGGGGTTTTGAATAATGATCTCTTATTTTATTTTTAAAGTTTAGCATATGGCCCTATTGTTATTGCTATCAAGTCCTGGGGGTTATGAATACCCAAAACTTAGTTGTTTTACTTAGTCTCAATATTTTCAAAATGTTCCCAAATTCGTATGAGCACTATCATTTTAATCAGTTATCATAAACGGTTAAACTTAGATCGGTTCAGTAATTCGAGTCAGTTCAGTTGGGAGTAGGATTTAGCACTGAGCCAACCCAGGGATGGGAGCTCATATGTCAGATGAGGGTGTAGCTCTTAGTAGCAATCCCCGTGTTCCATAACTACGTAGCCAGCTTAGGTTTGAGATGTTGACCTGCCAGGTAAGGGTTGACACATATATCACTAGGGAACCTGCTAGTAAGGGGTGACTCTTTAGTACTTCAGGACCTCATTATAGTGGATCCACACAACCAGTGTTAGTACCCGTGGCATGGTACTGACACCCTTCCAATGGGGGTCATTGGTTGGACCCCAATTAGCTCTTTGGGGCATGTCAGTTAGATGATAGCTCCAACGGTCTCAGTCCAGTATTCAGTTCAAAACTTAGTTCAGTTTTGTTTGACCATAGCATACAGTTATCAGTTATTTAGTCATCAGTATTTTGGTATTTTAGTTTACAGACTAATTCAGACTCAGGTTATATGCTTGGTCATGCATTCTCAGATTTTACAGTTTTCATGCATTTGAACTCAATCGTCTCATGCTATTCATTTATGTATTATCTCATTCACATAAGCCTATGTATTTTAGCCTAACCTCATCTCCCATACCAGTACATTTAAAGTATTGATCCCATATGTTTTATTTATGCTATGATGTCTTATATAATAGGTTCGGACGCTCAGTTCCCTGACTGTGTTTAGCCAGATTAGCCTATCAGCAGTCGTGGCGAGTCCTCATGTCGAGGACCATAAATGCTTATTTCAGTACATCAGTGTTCAGTTTCAGTAGTTATTTAGAGTTATTTGGGGCTTGTCCCATCAACTCTTTATTTTTAGTCAGTCTTAGAGGTTTTCAGACATTTCAGACAATCAGTTAGATTATCAGATTTTATCAGTTTTTAGATGGTTGTTTTTTATAGACTTATGATTTATACATGTTCCCAGAATTTAGAACCTTCTGGTGTTTTCAATAAATTTCCACACATGTTCTTTTGTTATCAGTTTTATTCAGTGCTCACAGCAGATACCAGCTCATGGGTTAGCTTGGGGTCTCTTGTGACCATAATCACTGTGTGGCATCCAGGGTGTATTTTTGAGGTGTTACATATATGTAGCCTTTACTTACAGGAAGTGATATGACTTAGTAAGTCAGTCTATAATTACCCATACAGAGTCACAACCTTTAATGGTTTATGGTAACCCAATTACAAACCATAGTAACTTTTTCTCATTTCTAATCTAGAATCCTGATCTCTTGTAATAATCCTGTTAGTTGCTGATGCTCCGCTTTCACCTATTAACAAGTCGAACAACTAGAAACAAAGTTAGCAACATCTTTTTTCATACCTTCTCACCAGTAAAATTACTTCAGGTCATGATACATCTTAGTGGAGCCAGGATGTATGGTATATCTAGAGTTATGAGCTTACTCAAGAATGGCTCATTTCAACCCATCTGTATCTGGTACACATAATCGGTTACCTAACCGAAGAATACCATCACATTCAACACTTATCGTCTTATTTTGACTAGCTAGGACCTCTTCTTGATATTTGTACAACTGCACATCTTTCTATTGAATGGCCTTTTTGCGCTCTACCAAAGAATAGCTAGCTTGAACACAAACCAACAATACCCCTAACTTTCCAACACCACAACTGACACCCTTGCCTTCAAGTTTTTTCATTTCTTCCGCCAGTTGTCTCTTTCTAGGAGCTATATGCACCAGATTTCCTATAGACTTCCTGCTCAAAGTATCATCCACAATATTAGTTTTTTCAGGATGATACAAGATAGCACAATCATAATTCTTGAGTAATTCCATCCACCGACGCTGCCAAAGATCTAGATCTCTCTGCTGAAATATATATTTAAAACTCGTATGATCAAAATAAATCTCCAAGTTTCACCATATAAGTAATGCCTCCAAATCATAAGAGTAAATACCACAACGGCCATCTTCAAATCATGTGTAGGATAATTCAACTCGTGTTTCTTCAAATGTCTCAAAGAATAAGCAATAACATGATCATGTTGCACAACAAAACAACCTAATCTAACCCTCAAAGCATCACATAATACCTTGAATCCTTGAAAACCTGATGGTAAGGCTAATACTAGTACGATGGTCATACATGTTTTGAGTTACTAAAAGTTCTGCTAATATTCTTCCGTCCACTAGAACTTCACATTTTTCTATATTAACTTGGTCAATGGAACTGCTCTTTTAGAGAAATCCTGCATAAAAGGCCTATTGTAATTTGCCAAACCCATAAAGCTGCGAATCTCTATAGGTGAAGTAGATCTAGGCCATTTCTGCACTACTTCTATTTTCTTAGAATTCACTGTGATACCATTTTTGGAGCCAACATTCCCTAAAATGATACTGAGTCAAGCCAAAATTCGCACTTTGAGAACTTAGCACGAAGCTTATGTTCCCATAATATCTGGAATACAGTCATCAGATGATTCTCATGTTCTTTCTGGCTACAAAAATAGATTAGAATATCATCAATAAATACTATCATATTTTTTTCAAAAATGGCCTGGATATCCTATTCATCAAGTCCATGAATGTAGCTGGAGAGTTGGTCAACCCCAAAGGCATCACAAGGAACTTATAATGCTCATAATGAGTTCTGGATGCGGTCTTAGAAATATTTTTCTCCTTGATTCTAAGTTGATGATAACCCAATTGGAAATCAATCTTTGAAAAATGGACAGCTCCTTATAACTGATCAAACAGGTCAACTATATGAAGCAACGGATATTTATTATGTACTGTTACCTTGTTTATTTGCCTGTTGTCAATACACATTCTTAGAGACCCATCTTTCTTCTTTACAAACAAAATTGGTGCACCCCAAGGTGAAATACTCGATCTGATGAAACTCTTATCTTGCAAATCCTACAACTATTATTTGAGCTCCTTTAACTCGGCTGGTTCCATACGATTTGAAGGTATAGATATTACCATAATGTCAGGTTCCAAATCAATAATGAAGTCTATCTCTCGTATTGGAGATAATCCTGGCAACTCATCAGGAATACATTAGAAAATTCCTTCAGCACAGGTAGCTCCTCCAAACTATGTGTTCCCTCTCTATGATCACTTATCATAGCCAAAAGACCCATGAAACCTTTCTTCAGTAGTCTTTGGGTATTCATAAAAGATATAACTTTACCAACCTCTTGAACTTGACCCCTTTTCAATAAAAAACTAGATTCATTGGGTATCTCAAATCGAACTATCTTTGTATGACAATCTACAGTAGCATAGCATAGAGCTAACCAATCCATGTATATTAACATATCAAAGTCAATCATATTAAGTACAATCAAGTCAGCAAGAGTATCTCTACCTTCCACTATAATTTGAAAACCAAGATATATATACTCAACTAACAAAGAATCTCCCACAAGAGTAGCAACAAGGAAAGGACAATTTAACACCTTTGGTGGTCTATCAAATCTCACAGAAATGTATGAGGACACATAAAAGTAGGTAGAATGCAGACCAATCAAAGCATAACATCAAATGAATAGATAAAAAGAATACCTGCTACCACTGTATTCGAGGCCTGAACCTCCTATCTCGTAAGTGCAAAACTCTTGACCGGCCTCTACCAGTATTTCCTTATGCCTGATTTCCAGCAACCCAATCTCCATTACTTCAATCTTTATTTTCAGTACCTATAGTATTATGAGTAGCTTAAATAGGTGTATCTAACTAACTAGAACCCTAACTAACATTACTCGAAGGATGAGTACAATTCCTGATACGATGACCCAACTTATCATAATGGAAACACTCTTCAGTCAAAATATAACACTGGTCCATATGTGATTTGCCGCAAGTCTGGCGGAGAAGAGATATATATCTACCTAGAGCTACGACATCCATGAGATGCTGAAGACCCCTGAGTACCTTGTATAGAAGGTGGCTTATATGTAGATTATGAAACTAAATTTGTCCCTATCTGATGGTCGTGTTGTTTTTCCTTATTTCTTGTTTTGCGATTTGAACTAATGTCACCACTGAAAGATCCTTCCATCTTAGCCTTCTTACAAACATCATAAGTTTCCCGCTCTGAATGACCCTTCTTACTTTTTCTACCAAGATCTAATATCTCATAATAGGTCAATACTTTCATTTGTGGGGATACTATATTATAGAGATGAGAAACTAGCTCATAAATGAACCTCTACACTCGAGCTGCATCTATGGACACCAATTACGGAGTATAGCTAGCCAACTTGCAAAATTTGGTGTTATAAGTTGATATATCCATATTTGGAGTCTGGACTAATTTCTTAAACTAATCTGCATATTTTTGCTTCTGACTATCAAGTTATCCATGAAGAATTTAGTGAACTTATCCCATGTCAGTAGTGCGGCTCCAGCAGGCCTTCCTAGCAATAATGTATCATACCAAGTGTTAGCCATGTCCTCTAATTAATATGATGCAAGCTCCACATATCTCTCACTAGAAAATCCTAGCATACGCAGTGCCTTTAATGTACCATCCAAAAAGCTTTAAGGATCAGCTGAACTATCTGAACTTATGAATTTTGGGGATTTCAACTTCAGAAACTCCTGCAAGGATACCTTTTTGTTTCCAAACTTGTAAGTCTGAACAGGTTCCTAGAATTGTGGTTGTAGCTCTACAAAATTGTGTTGACCAACCCTCTCCTATCTATCCAATCGATTGGCCAAGCCCTCTATGGCTCTTTACATAGAAGCAAGTGCCTCAGCAGTACTACCCTCATAAGATGGTGGAGGTGGACTAGCATTTCTTTCAGGAGTAGGCTCTCTTGAATTTCTTGGAGTGGCAGTGTGATTCCCTGCGATATCACCACGACCCTACCTTAGCCCTTTCTGTGGGCTTTGCCTCTTTCCCTACTATTAGTTGCTCGAATGTGAACCATTTGATTAACAAAACAAATACGGTTATATTTCTCTAATTGATCCTAAATGTCACACACGTAAGGAAGAATAAGAAAGAAAATCAAGACACATCCTATCACGCTCTCTTAGAATCACAATTATAGAAATGGCCAGCAACATAACCATAATTGAGATTCTACGACTATCGTGTGCTCCAATAGTTACAAAAATAGCCTAAGCTCTGATACCAACTTTCTCACGATCCAAAATAGGATCATTATTGGTGCTAAGGAGGTTAGGACTCCAAACAAAGCCTCATTAGAATTCTACAGAAAATCGGACAGAGTTTTTCCTATTTTTGGGCCTATCCATAAAATTTCCTATCTCAAATCAATAACACAATAACCAACACAACAACAACATCAACACAATTCACCAAAATCATCAACAATGAAACAATATCACAAAATAACAATACGAAATCTATCTCCAATAATGAGAGAAAGTAAATAATCCACAAGTCCAAAAATAATGAAAGAATGCTCATACTCTAAATACATGACTATGGAGAGACTTTAAGAGTTTTCAAGGACAAGATCATAACAAATGAATAAACTATTGCCCACGTGAACAAGTGCGCGGCTCACCAGGACTATGTCAATCGAACCCTCTAGCTACCAAAATCCTCACCAAGGTCACCTGCGTTCTCTGTAAAAATAATAGCAAGGAGTGAGACGCTAACTCAGTGAGTAATAATACTTAGCCACAACCGTTTTAATGGAAATAAGTCATAAAATATCATGAAATAAATGTTCTTTCAAAAACAGTAATAATAAATAGTGTCATTTGTTTCATGTAAGCAAGATAAACTAATTTTTCAAAAATTAACTCAATAAGAATTATATCATAACAAATATTACATATTTTGGAGGTTTCCAAGAATGAATCATGTAATCAGTGTGGCATTCTACTTCAAGAATAGCTAATAATAGTGAACTCCTCATAAAGGAGTCAAATATCATATCAGTAGGTCCCTACTCAAGGAAACTCAGTAACAGTATGCTATTTCTACCTTCTCACTAATAAGAGTTGTAACAGTAATCAGTAACTACAAGGTGCACCAGGTCAAACGAACCCGCCGTTAGCTACAGAGTTCAAATCAAGGTCTACTCCCATTTATACTTTCTTTATAAATTGTAGATACTCATATGAAAATATTTTTCAAATAGTACATAGCATTTATGTTCATATCAAATTATATGACATATAAACTTGAATAAAACACATGTCAAGATACTTATGGCTAAAGTAAATGAAATAACCTTCACAATATCAGTATCATATCTCAAATAACCATTTCAATATCATATCAAGTAAAAGACTTGACCCACGTGCAATTTCAAAGCATTCAGTAACTCTTATTTCATCAAAATCATGTATAAAATATGCAAGTTAAGAAACACAAATTATAGTAAGGTTACTACTCACAGTACTCTTGTCGTAATACCAACTTGTCACCTCGAACAATTGGTATGACTTCATTTGATCGAATCTATAATCATATCATATCAATATCAGATTAATTACTTCATTTAGGCTAAAACATAAATACTTCAAACTACCCAACTATTGGAATTTTAGGATAACTTTCAATTCATCGGATTTCATACTTAAAATCACACCTTACTATGCATATTTCTTGTATTTGATAATTAAATTTTAGTACCCAAAATAAATTACCTATACTGAAAACCATGATAAATATGTAGAGACATATTTACTTTAAGCCCAAAAGAAATTTTCGGTCAAACTCCCTTTTTTCCTCCTTCAAACTGTAACTCAAGCCAAAAAGGCAAGCTGAAAATCTTTTTTTTGTTTGTTGCTAGTGTTGTGCATTTGCATGCTAGTTTGTTGATTGTTGCCTAATGTGCAGCTAAAAATGGGCAAAGCCCTATAAATCCATTAATTCTTATCTTAGTTAAGTGGGATTTAAGCCCACAATCTCTCTTTTTCCTCTTTTTCTTTTCCCTTTTTTTTAAATGAACTTTAGCCTATTCTCCTATCTCCTTATATACATACATACATACATACATACATACATATATATTTCAACTACTAATACTCATTAATTAATGGTATGGATATTACATGGATTATGTAAGAGTGTTGAGAAGTTTGATGTATATCATGAATTGCACTAGACTAGATATATCATGCGCTATTAGTAAATTAAGTAGGTACACGCGAGTTATTCCAATCAAACTCATTGGATGGCAATGAAAAGAGTTTTGGGGTATTTAAAACATACTCAAGACTATGCTTTGCATTTATCCAATAATAATTGAAGGATATGGTGATGCAAATTGGTTCACCGAATCAAATAAAGTAAAATCTACGAGCAGATATATATTTACTCTAAGTGGAAAAGAAGTATCTTGGAAATCAACCAAACTAACATGCATTGCCCGCTTTATAATGGAATCTAAATTTATCACATTAGCTAAATTGGTGAAGAAGATGAATGACTCTTGAATTTCTTAAAAGATATTCCTTATTGGCCCAAACCTTCGCCACCAGTATGCATACACTATGATAGTCAAGTGATAATATGTAGGCAGGGATCATGATGTATAACAGAAAATCTCAGCATATAAGATGGAGACATAATACCGTTAGAGAACTACTCTTTAATGGAATTATCATGATTGACTGTGTAAGTCAAAGAATAATGTGTCAAATCCACTTAAAATAGACCTAACTATAGAGGGAGTTGAGAGATCGTCGAAGAGAATAGATTTACGACTGAGGACAAGTCATCATGATAGTAACTCTACCTAGCGGACTGAAGATCCCAAGAGTTAAGTTCAAGAAGATTAAACAAAGTTGTGACTGATGGTTCAACATTGTTAATTAACTCAATTCATTCTCGTGATGAAGATAATATTTAGAAAACAAGTATAAGACTTATGATTTGAAACTTTATAATAGTTTCTAAGTTTGGCAGATTTGATCAAATAGTTTGATCCATAGGATTAAATATTTAATAATCACTTATACGAGGGTGAAGTGGAAGCCGCTTCAAGGAGAATGATAGTATAGTCCTATTCTCTAAGTTCTCATGAAATCAGAAAATGTTCATGGCTGAAATGAACCAAACGCGAGAATCATAAATGGTAAAAAGTTGGTTATATGATTTGTGTTGTTTAGGTGTACATTAAAAGTTGATGGTTCAGAGATATCATATCTATCAATTGACCAAGTGCATCCGATGCAAGTGCACTACGAAAAGTTTAAAGGAAAATCTACTTATACAGATACAATTAGTCTTTGCTTGTGGACCACACACTTGTTCGTATATTTTTTTTTAGGAAAAAGGATCAAATTTACCCCTCTACTTTTAAAAAATGGCTACATTTATCCTTTGTCATACTTTTGGGCTAAATATGCTCCCGTTGTTAAAAAAAAAATTCATCCATACCCTTTAATTTAATGGAAAAACAAATTTAACCTAAATAACTCCTATCCTAATTAACCTCGACCCGAATTAACACCGACCCCTAAAATAAAATTTCTCCATAGTTGGACAGTTTGAGAGAGCTACAAAATTTGAGAGAAAATAAAGGTCTTTTAATGGAGTTTTGAGAGTCTTCTGATAGTTAACACTACTATATATATATTCTCATCATCACCTTGGAAACCCATAACTATCACCACCACCCAAAGCTTAAAACATAATATTCCTATGGCTTCGTCCACCGTTGTACTCAGTCAGTTGTCCGCCATGGAAAGTTTGCTTAAATGTAATGAAGAACTGAGATCCATTTGTATTAAGATCGATATTTTCCATCGAGAGAAGACCAACCTCGATGTTGTCAATTTCAAAGTTTTCTCTAATGGATAAAAAATTATCATTAGTGTCAATTTTATCATATTACCTATACTACCACCACCCACCTAACCCAACTCCACCACCACTGCCACCGCCACCTCTGAAAAACTCATTAGAATCTTTATCAAAACTTTGACTAATCCCTATTAGAAAGCTCTCTTCTCTCTCAAAACTCCATTAAAGCACCTATATTTTCTCTCAAATTTTGTAGCTCTCTTAAAGTGTTGTCCAACTATAGAGCAATTTTATTTGGGAGTCTTGTTAATTGGGTTGGGTTAGGGGTTAGATTAGGATACAGATTATTTAGGATGAATTTGTTTTTTTGTTAAATTAAAGGGTATGGATGAAAACCTTTTTAATAGCAGGGTATTTAGCCCAGAAGTATGACAGAGGATAAATCTAGCCAATTTTTAAAAGTAGAGGGGTAAATTTGACCTTTTTCTATTTATTTTTTTATAAAATAGTCATTCTTCATTCATATGGGATACTATTGGATTTTAAGTAGATTGTGAATAGAAAATAGAAGGAAAAGCAAAAATGTGAGTTCTCCCACATTGGTAGGAGAAAGGAACATTCTTATTCTTAAATTAAGAAGTATTCCTTCATGTGGATAGCAAGGCAAGAAGAAGACAAGTATCGCGTTGTTGTCATCGTCACTCGCTCGGTTCAGCTCTGATGTTGACTTCAGCTTTGGCTTTGAATTTGACAAATGAATGATCAAGAGACAATATTTAACAAATGATCAATTGAGAGACTATCTTTTTGAATAAAATTCATTTGAAACTTGAGAGTTTATGATCCAAAATATTCAATCTAAAATTTCTGCATTTGCGAACACGCATGAGCATGTGCAGAAGCACATCAAGGCACCTTGAAGGAACGCGACCCTTCGAGGCACAGTTTGAAAATAAAACGGTGACCTGCGTGAGCATCTAGCCACCTGTGAGCACAGGTGCCAACGCAGATTGAAGATAGAACATTCTATTTTTTGACAAATAGCGATATGCATTCGTATGTGGGCCACCTAAGAAAATAGATGGGGTCCACATATCGACGACGGTCCAAAATAGTGTGTCTTTTCAAGAACCATTGCTTTCTTTTTATAGCAGCACCTTTTGGCTATAAATACCTGAATATTTTTTCCAGGTAAAGGCACAAAATTTTGAAGTGAAAAACATCTTCTTCATCCTAAAAACTCAAGTGTGATTACGAATTGTTGAGTGTGTTCGAAGTTCAGCAAATTTGAGGTACCACTATTTGCTGAAGTAAATCATTTTTATACTGGGAGAATATATTCCACAAACTCGGGTACTTGAGGGAAATAAATTCCCCAAGGACACACCATGAATTCGATAGACTTAATTCTTTCTTTCTTCATCTTTTTCTGAACGTTGGTTTTACTATTTTTCACAAATTAATTTGAACTTCTTTATTATTCTTGAACTTGGTATAGAAGTTCATTATTATAAATACAGATATCGTACCCGCAAAACAATATTAACAATTGTCCAATAGACATTAAATTGTTTCTAAATGTTAAAACAATTGTTCTAGTATCACAAATCAGGATAACAAATTAAAGATTACTCATATGATCTTAGACATTTTTAAAAAAAACTTCCATTACAATTATTGTTTTCTATTTTTACAAATAATACAACTTCACAATATTTATCTTATCCCTCGTTAGCAGATAGTTACATAGGATACCTAACATATGCAACATGAGCCATATCCGCAATTGTTGAACGGAATATGGTGGATGATGTATTATTACCAACTCTTCTTTCTGCATCGTTCCCAACTTTGTCAAGTGATCTGCGATACTATTTCCTTGTCTCAAAATATAAATTAGAGTAATCCCAAGTTCAGATATGAGACTCCACATTCTTCTATAATTGCGTGATCAGGGTGACTTTCAGCGGTGTTGTTACCCCCTACCGTTAGAAACATTATTATGGCAGCACTTGAGTCTGTTTCAATGATGACTTTCTTCAGATTGTAATTCTTCATTAGGGTCAAACCACCATGTATAGCCACATAACTCCGCAGTAAGACTAGATGTTGCTTTCACGCAAAGTCACCCGTAGAACCCGCCTAGTCAATTCCCCTCATCATCTCGTACAACTTCTGCAAACCCTGCTAATTTCGAATTAGGCATGAAACTGTCACCGGTGTTGATCTTACTGTACCCCTCGGGAGGAACATTTCAGCTAACGAAAATTGATTTTTTGTTGATCGCTGGATTTTTCATGGATTGAATTTGACAATTCGAATATCGTGGTATCGGGAATTATCCAGTTTGCCGGTAACGTGGATGAACATAATGTGTAGCCATAAAATTTTGTAGATTTTGTAGACTTTAAAACTATATCTATTAGTGGAGAAGAATGACGAATAAGTATGAAAAGAATTTTGTAGATTTGGTAGACTCTAATAAGTTAATTAGATTTCTGTTGTTTATACATAAGTTATTTTAATCCTAATTCCAATAGGTTTGGGCTATGAATAAAAGGAAGGTAAAAGTAATTCTAATCATAGTTTATTTGGGATTCTATTTACTATTAAATTAGGAAAGTGAAATAAAAGGAAACCAATCAAGGGTCATTCACTTTTACTTGTACAGAATCCCAAAAATGTATTGTTACTTTTAGTTCTCATTTTTAATATATCAAAAAAAGATAATTATTTTTTTTTATCCTCAACATTAATTGTTTATTTTTCAAATCATTTTTGAAGACCCGAGACTATACATCAATTAATATAAATATTGAGGTAAAATATAAATATTAATCACCGTTTCTTGTAGGCATGCAAAGTATAAAGTTGAAAAGTAAAAATAGACGAAGAGAACAATTTATAAGAATGTTATAGGATGTGATTTTGCATATATCGTATTGTAAATATAATAAATTAAACATTTACAACAGAAGCATATATATAGGTTATGTTAATTTAATACACTTATACGACGATTCAAGAGGAGGGGAGTAAATTAATTTGGGCAAACCAAATTTCACGAACTTCTACTTTCGTATTTTTTGTTTTGTATGAGTCTAATCTTTATGTGTCTCTTGTTAAATAAACTAAAAAAAGTAAGGTGCGGAGTCATCTTAGAGTCCAATGGGTTCATCAAAATCTCTTTCCAAAAAAAATGATAAAACAAGAAAATAAAAAATAGATGAAAAAGGAATATAATTTGTTTATGGATGGTATTTTTTGATTCGGTAAAAAGTGGTGAAATCAAATATTCCTAATTGCTCCTGCAGTAGATTGTTTTTCTGAGTTAAGTAACGTCATTATCCATTGTCTGACATCCTCCATATCTGTTTGTCGTAGTTCTCTTGAATTTGAATAAATCATTTTATGGTCTCTTGAATAATAGCTCCATATTGGGTTTCCATTGATATAATTATTTGCTAATTCTTGAATAATTGTAGCTATTTCAATAAGTCGATTATTTACGTAAAAATCAGGTATCTCGATTTTGGGTATCTCTGGTTGCTGCATGATATCTTCCGGTATAATCATATCTCTGGTTAATCCTATTTTTACAACTTGTATAACTGATTTGATCTCGTCGTATAATATCTCTGCTGGTGCAGTATAAAACTTTATATAAAATAGATTTCCTTTGGTTACTCTTTTATAGGTGGTGAATACTTTATGTAATTCTTCTATAGTTGTTAGTTCTTCCCCATCTTGGGTATATACGGTATTTACTAATCCATAGTCGAAACATGTTTTTATTAAGCTTGGATTGATTTTGGGTAGTGCGATTAGCTTGTTGTAACCTTGCAATTTTTGGGTTATGTAGTTTGTGTTTGGTTCTTGGATATTTGTAGCTCTGGGGTTAATGTTTAGAAAAGTTTGTACTTTATAGATATTTTCTATATATCCTTGGGCTATATGGTTATAAGTTTTTTTATCTTGGTTCAAACTATCTCGATATGTGGTAATTTGTGGGGGTATGTACAAGGGGTCTTTTTGTGCTTTTGGTATAAATGGTTTTTCAAATATCTTATTCATGTTCATGTTCTGGTATCTTTGTCCACTAACTCCTTTGCTTGTACCTGCAATTGTAGATTGATAAACGTTATGGGTTTTATGGAGTGTCCCAACGTCATCTTTTAGCTCTGAAATTTTAATGTCTTCCGATCAACATAGCTTTGCGCACTGCTGAGTTAGCTGATTTGTAGTTTTAGACTTCAGTTTAACTTCATTAGTCTTTAGCTTTTCTATTTCATTACCCATACTGTCCACTTTCATTGAAAGCGTAGTTAGGGTTTTGAGTATCTTTTCTAAAGCATCATCTTCTATTATATCAGTTTGTGTTGCTTTGTCTTGATATGTAATCCGCAATAACATTTTTGTTAGTACTAATTACTTCAATTGTAAATGTAAAATTTAATATATTCAATACTAGTCTACGAATCTCTTTTGTTGTAACTGAATTTTGTATTTTCTTTGTTAGCCACCAGCGAACCTGCGTATTATCTGTTCTCACAATAAATTTGTTATATACAATATATGGTTCAAATGCTAATAAACATTTATATAATGAACATAATTCTTTTCTATTTATTTCCCATTTTATTTTTGTTTCATTAAACGTACCTGAGTAGTATCTGCAATGATGTTCTAATTTTTCATTTTCGTACCTATATTTAAGTACTCCTCCATAATTATATTCACTTGCATCTGCTTCTACTATATCTATAAATTTTTTATCTTCGTCTGGGAATTGTAATTTTGGTAAATCTTTACAAAGTATTTTATTTTCTGGACTTGTTTTTTATCTTCTCCGTTGTAATTATATTCTATATCCTTTTTTAATTTTTTCTGTAAAGGCTTTAGGTTTTCTGCTAATTTTGCTATATATTCTCTTACTTGATTTACTAATCCTAAAAATGATTGTAATTTCTTTTTTGTATCTAATTCTTCTTTTGAATTTATTATTGTTTGTACTATATGTTGTTGCATTTTTACTCCACTTTTATCTATTTGTATTCCTAAAAACTCTATCTGGTTTTTCATAATTTCGGTTTTCTTTTCACTTAAACTTATTTTCAATTTTTCTATTATATCTGTAAATTGTTCTAATAATTTTAAATGTTCCTCTTTAGTTTTTGTATATAGTAGTATATCATCTATGTATACTATACAATTAGGTAATTGTTTAAAATAACTATCCATAAAATGTTGATATCTACCTGGTGCATTTTTATATCCAAATGGTAATACGTTCCATTCATAAAATCCTTGTGGTACCGTAAATGAGGTTAATTCCTTAGATTCTTCTTCTAACTTTAAGTGGTAAAATCCTGATTTACAGTCAAATTTACTAAAATAGTTATATCCTTGTATTTGTCTTATTTTTAATATCTTATTTGGTATTGGATAATTATATGTCATAGTTTTTGCATTTAAATTTCTATAATCAATAATCATTCTACTTTTACCTCTTTTTTGTTCACTATGTTTATTTACTATAAATGCTAGACTATTGTGTTTACTATTGTTTTTTTGTATATACTGTTTTTCTAATAATTCATCTATATGCATTTGAAACTCTTTTAAATCGTCAAAATTATATGTTAATGATTTTTGAGTTATTATGCTATTTTTATCTATTAATTCAATTTTTATAGTAGTTTTATGTTTTTCCCATCCTCTTAATGGATCTTCACTATATAATTATCTTAATTTTTTCTTTATTATTTCTACCTTATCTATTGAAAATATAGTTATTTATTTTTTATTTATCTAAAATACAACTAGTTCTACTGTGTCTTCTGTATTTTTTATATTTTCTAACTTTTGTGTAATTTTTTCACTACCTTCTATCCAATCAGTTTTCTTTCTTATTTTATTAGTCACTCTTTTTGCTCTTACTTTCTGTTTACATGGTGTTGTAAACCACCAATCTGTTTTAGTTATTATATGTGGGCATAATTTATCTAAAAATGGCATTCCTAAAAGCATATCTTTTGATGTTAGTTCATAATTATAGATTTCTTCTATTGTTATTATTTTATCTCATATCTGTATTTTTACATTTTTAGCTTTATATGTAATTAAGCTTCCTTCATTATTAAATCCTTTGACTACTATTGGTGTTTTTAATTTATCTCATTTACTTTCTGGTAAACAGTTGTATCTACATAAGTTTGTTTCTCCTCCTGTATCTATCATAGATGTATAAGACATATTATAATATCCTTCTACTATTATTTTTACAAGTACATATATTTTCATATCATTTTAAAGTTTTTTTATGAATAATTTTTCTTTATTATATGTTATAGATAATTGTGTATGTTCTATATTGTATGATTTTACTTGTTCTAACTATTTTAATACTAATATTATGTCTGTTTTTTGCATTTCTTCCTTTATTTCAAATTCTATTTTTATTTTTCTAACTGCTATTATTATTATTTTTCCTGTCGTATCTTTAATATTTATTAGACTCCTTGGTAGATCTGGGCATATATCACTATTAGATGTTATTTCTTCACTTTTTACTAGATATTTTGCTATATAATTTTCTTTTTGTCCTGTGTTTAAGAGTATTAAATATTCTTTTTCATTTATTGTTCCTATTATATAATATTGATTTAAATTAATTGTTGAAGTTGTTTCATAACTTGTTCTTTTTTATGAGCTTGATTTTATTTTTTCACGAGCTATTCTTTTTGTTGTACTTATTCTATCATTTATTATTTCCAAATCTTCTTCTATATCTATGTCTTTGTAACTATAATCATTATTATCAATTGTTTTTACAAATTGTTCAAAAGGACTTTCTATTTATATTTTATTAATTTTATTTTTTCCTGTCATTTTATGTTTTGTTGTTAATACATATAGATTTTTACATCTTGTTGTAAATATTTTACTTCTTGGGGTTAGTTCTATTCCTGATATTTTTCAATATAATACTAATGATTTATCTATATTTTTATCTGTTATTGCTACTGAATAATTCGCACTTATTATAAATTTAAATTTTTGTTATATTAAATTCCCTTTTATGGCTGTTATTATATTTTTTTCTATAGGTTTTATAATTCTATCATCTGCTAAATATAATTCTATTGGTATATTTATTCCTTCTCTAAAACATGCTTTTATTAATATCTCTATTCCTCCAAGGTGTACATATTTTATTGGGTCTTTACTTTTTATATCGTTTATTTCTTTATTAATTATTCTTTTTGTTACTGGTGATATACTAACTCTTCATTCTGCATATCTACAGTCTATTACATGTTTTTTTTGACTTACTACGTAGTATTCTTTCTTTTTTCTACTAAATATATTTTTTATTGTTGGTGTTTTAAATATTTTTTCTACATTTAAGTCTAACTCTTTTTCTTTTATTTCGTCAAATATATTACTGTCAAATATTATTTTTTGATCTGTTCCTTCTTCATTTAAATATTCTTTCTTTGTTATTATTTTTATATCATCAGTTATTTGGTTCATTTTTATGTATTCTTCAGTCATTTGATTCATCTAATTCACTATCAATTTCATTATCTGTTTCATTTTCCGAAATTTCATATATACTATCTTCACTTTTTAATTCATAATCTATATAATCTATCTGCATATATTATGTATTTTCTATTTTTATTTCTGATATTTATTTATTTATTGGGTTTTTTTTGGTAATTTACAATCTCTAGCTAAATGTCCTAGTTTTCCACAATTATAACAAGTACATTCTTTTATTTTTTTTTTATATGGTCTTTTATGTTTATAATTTTTTACATAATATTTTTTTCTTGGTTTCTTATATTTATATTTTGATTTTTTATATTTCTTATGTCTTTTTCTTTTCTTATAATATCTTTCTTCACATTCAAATTGAGGTGCTATTTTATTTTTACAACATGCTAAATTTCTTATTAATATTTTTTCCATTTTTATTTCTTCTCTATATTTTTCACATAGATTTCTATACCATTGTTGTAAAATTTTTATTCTTGCTCCTAGGGTATCTACTATTTTTGCTTCATCCCAACTTTTTATTATTTTTGAACTAAATGGTTCAGGTAATTTACTAAAATATAATCTTCTTATTTCATTACTTTCTTCTACATTATATGTTCCTTTATAATAATATTCTTTAAATGCGCACATATACTCATCTATATAGCACATATTACATATTGCTAATTTTAACATTAAATTCCTATTCGTATTTTTCTCTTTATTTTGCTCTTTTTCTTCTGTTGTTTTACTACTAAATTCTTCTCTTATAGCTATTTCATATTTTTTCAATATTGTTGTTGGTAGTATTTTAGTAGGTATTGATGTTCCTTCTGTTTTATTATCAGATCTTAGTACTTTTTACTTGCTTCGGCTAGGTTTAAATACCATAATTTTACTGTTCCTATTAATGGTTTTTCTATATATTCTGGTGTGTTTGTTGTATCTATTTTATTATCTAATAATTGTTTGGACATGTATCCTACCCATAGTTGTATTGTTTTATTTGTGTCTATTACATAGTCAAAATCTAAAAAGTTGTAATTAATTATTTATTTTGGTGTCCATTTATTATATTCATCCTTTGGATTATATCTTTTAAACTTATTTTTGTAATTATAGGTTGGTTTTCTTATTTCTGATGTACTAGGTATTATATTTTTATCTAGAGTGTTTACTTCTATATTTATTAGTTCTAGATTTTCTTTATTAATTACTTCTTGTTTTTCATTAATTTCTAGTTTTTCTATGTTTTTTTGAATTTCTGTATATATTTCACTATCTTCCGAATCATAATTATCTGTTTCTTCAGCATCTATTGTATTTATTTCTAATTCACTGGCTTCTGGTTCTTTATTTTTTATTTCTAATTTCTCTTTAAATTGATTTATCTCGTTTAATAATTTTTGTTCTTTATCTTTTTCTTCTTTTTTCTTTCTGTCTCTTTTCATATAAATCTTTTAGCATTTGTAGTTTTTTTTTCTAATTCAGCAATCTTACTATTTTTAGTTTCTTCTATTTTTTGTATTTCTTCTGTGGTTTGTTGTTTTATTTTATCTATTTCCTTTTTTCTGTCTATCTCTTCGTTTTCTCTTCCTATTCTTACCATGACTGTCAACTTATCTTCTAATTTTAATTCTTTTTTTTCTAACATTAAATATAAATGTTTACCTATTTTCTTATATCTCCTTCCTAAATTAGAGAATAATATTTTTATTTTTAATCCTTTGTGATTTTCATATATTTTTTCATCTATTATAAATTCTTCTTTGTTCATTTTATTTAAATGTATATAGGTTATGTTGATATATATATATTCTAGACTATCTATTGTTGATTCTAAATTTGATATTTCTTCTTTTTGTGCATTTACTGAGTTTTTACTAACTCCAGCAATTATGTTATACTGTGGTCTTTCTATCCTTATTTTTAATTCTTTATGTTTTTCAGATATTATTTGTTTTAATTCTTTATATTGTTGTGATTTTTGTATGTTATTCATCTAAACAATATTTATAATATTTTGGTGGAATCTAAATCTAATTTTATCATAATTAATAAATTAATTAAATAAATCAATTATATACTACTTCCGTAACTTTAATTAGCATAGGGTCTGATACCAATTGTAGGGGGTGCGGATAACTTGGGTAATAAATAGATCCATTATAGGATAAATCGGATAACTTAAATAGATCTATTATAATTTGTAGGGGGGTGCGGATAACTTGGGTAATAAATAGATCTATTATAGTTCTAATGGATCTATTTTTATTTGTGCGTAGATATTTCTTAACTTCTCTAAACATTTTTATTTTTAGTGTATTTATTTTAATTTTATTAATGTTCATATCTTTGGGGGTGATTAGATGGTATTTGATTAAATGCTTTACTGTAATATTCTTTAGTTTTTTCTCTTAGCCTTTGTAATTCTTGTATATTATTTTGGAGGTATTCTAAATATTCTATATCTTTTGTTCTAGAATATTCAATTAAATTTTCTTTCATAAGTATTTCTGTCAATCTTATTTCTTTCATATCTTGTCTCCAATATTTTAAATACTCATAGTCTATCATTTTATCCTAAAGTAGTTGTGATACTGCAAATTTTTTTGTAATAATTTATTCTAATTGTGCTATATCTGATATTAAATTCTAGGTTATCTATTTTTTAATTATCCTGTCTTTTTCGTCTATGAATAATTCTATGTCTAAATCATATTCTAAACTATCTTTTAATTCTAGTTGTTTTATGGTTTTATTTATCCAAATTAATCTTTCTTTTAATTGTTCTCTTTCTTTTCTAAGATGGTTTCTATAATTAATTTCTTCGTATAGCCAACTTTGTTTTTCTCTAACTCTTTGAATATATTCTAGCATTTCTTAATCTGTATAATATCCATCTGAATAATTATCTAGCTAGTAATAGTGATTGTCATCACTTAAGTATATTTCTCCTAACTCGTCTTCTATCTGATTTATATCTAACTCTTCATCTTCAATGTTAAATATTTTTTCCTATATTATTTTCTTTACGTCTATAATTTCTATATCTCTAAGTATGTATAAAAATAGTACTTCAAAATTATTTGTCATTTAGGTGGGTTAAGTAAATGATTTTTCATAATTTTCTTTAGTTGTTTGTTTTAATCTTATTAATTTCTTTATATTTTCATTAAGGTATTCTATATATTTTATATCTTTGGTTCTCATATATTCTTCTAAATTTGTTTTCATTAATTTTTCTATTAATTGTATATTTTTCATATCCATTTTCCAATATTCTAAATATACGTAATTTATCATGGTTGATGTGTAGGTTTGGTATGTAAGTATTTATAAGAGTAGTTAGGTAGGTGAGGTATGTAATTTATTCTAGTCATAAAATATTTATCAAATATTTTTTCCAATATGATTTTTCTTATATCTACAATTTCTGTATCGTTAAGTACATACAAGATAAGTATTTTAAATTTATCTACGATTTCGTCAGATAAATAAGTATTCATTTTTCATATGATGCTTTTTCAAAATATTCCCTTCAATCATACATAACAAAATATGATCATTTTAGATTACTATATACTAGATTATTCTTAAATAACATATTCTTTGGTCACTATTAGCATGGTAATCTGGATACTTTTCCCTTAAACAACGCCTCTACTCTGGCTACTCCCCTATCACGACTTTCTTGCCTCACCGATTTCACCTTTAGGATGGCATAGTTCTTAAGGATTTTTCTCCTTTTTCACTTTGCTAATAAACTTCTTAACATGCTATTTTTTGAATAATTGTACTATAAAGTAACTAACATGAACCTATTTTATCATGTTGTGATTGTTAGGAATTTATGAATTTAGCTATTCATAATCATAAATAAATATACCTATTCTGGTAGGTTTGATAATTCTGGGCTTTGTTCATCCATAGCTTTTGTTTTGAAATATATCTGTTTTTTATTAAATATTCAAAAGGTTTTTGTTTACAAAGAAGGAAGCTTGCTTCAACACATGAAGACTTGCCTCTAACTGAGCAAAATGTTCATTTATTTATAACCTAAGAATGAAAGTGTATATACTATTTTACTTTACACCTGTCCTAATATATCTTTACACATCTCCTACTTAATAATTACATTTTTACAAAAAGTCTTACAAAGACAAAAAAACAATTATGGCAAGTGCCAAAAAGTCAACAAAATTAAAAAGCCAATAATTTCTATACATTATTTACGTAAAGAAAATCAAGAAAGCTATCTACATGTCGCTTTCATGATTTAATAGTTTGTCTTTTATTTGCTCTGTTGTTATCTTCTAGCTGGTGTCCTTATCTTCTTGGTTAATTTTTTCTTTTATACTAGCTGGACTTTTGGGATAATATTATCCCCTCCATTACATCTCGAACATTGATGTTCTGGATATTTGTGTCCAATTATCTTGCAATATCTTGTTAATAATCCATCTAAAATAAATCCTTTCCTAATTGCTCTTGCAGTAGATTATTTTTCTGGGTTAAGTAATGTCATTATCCATGGTCTGACATCTTCCATATCTGTTTGTCGTAGCTCTCTTGAATTTGAATAAATCATTTGATGATCTTTTAAATAATAGCTCCATATTGGATTTTCATTGATTTAATTATTTGCTAATTCTAGAATAATTGTAGCTAATCTAATAAGTCATTTATTTGCATAAAAATCAGGTATCTCGATTTTGGGTATTTCTGGTTGTTGTACAATATCTTTCGGTATAATCATATCTCTGATTAATCCTATTTTTACAACTTGTATAACTGGTTTGATCTCGTCGTATAATATCTCTGTTGGTGCAGTATAAAACTTTATATAAAATAGATTTCCTTTGGTTACTCTTTTATAGGTGGTGAATACTTTATGTAATTCTTCTATAGTTGTTAGTTCTTCTCCATCTTGGTTATATACGGTATTTAATAATCCATAGTCGAAACATGTTTTTATTAAGCTTGAATTGATTTTGGGTAGTACGATTAGCATGTTGTAACCTTGCAATTTTTGGGTTATGTAGTTTGTGTTTGGTTCTTGGATATTTGAAGCTCTGGGGTTAATGTTTAGAAAAGTTTGTACTTTGTAGATATTTTCTATATATCTTTGGGCTATATGGTTATAAGCTTTTATATCTTGGTTCAAACTATCTCGATATGTGGTAATTTGTGGGGGTATGTACAAGAGATCTTTTTGTGCTTTTGGTATAAATTATTTTTCAAATATCCTATTCATGTTCATGTTCTGGTATCTTTGTCCACTAACTCCTTTGCTTGTACCTGCAATTGTAGATTGATAAACGTTATGGGTTTTATGGAGTGTCCCAACGTCTCCTTTTAACTCTGAATTTTAATGTCTTCCGATCGACAAAGCTCTGCGCACTGCTGAGTTAGCTGATTTATAGCTTTAGACTTCAGTTTAACTTCATTAGTCTTTAACTTTTCTATTTCATTAGCTATACTGTCCACTTTCATTGAAAGCGTAATTAGGGTTTTGAGTATTTTTTCTAAAGCATCATCTTCTATTATATCAGTCTGTGTAGCTTTGTCTTGATATGTAATCTGCAATAACATTTTTGTTAGTACTAATTACTTCAATTGTAAATGTAAAATTTAATATATTCAATACTAGTCTCCGAATCTCTTTTGTTGAAACTGAATTTTGTATTTTCTTTGTTAGCCACCAGCGAACCTGGGTATTATCTGTTCTCACAATAAATTTGTTATATGCAATATATGGTTCAAATGCTAATAAAAATTTATATAACAAACATAATTCTTTTCTATTTATTTTTCATTTTATTTCTGTTTCATTAAACGTACCTGAGTAGTATCTGCAATGATGTTCTAATTTTTCATTTTCGTACCTATATTTAAGTACTCCTCCATAACTATATTCACTTGCATCTGCTTCTACTATATATATAAATTTTTTAGCTTCGTCTGGGAATTATAATTTTGGTAAATCTTTACAAAGTATTTTTATTTTCTGGACTTGTTTTTTATCTTCTCCGTTGTAATTATATTCTATATTCTTTTTTAATTTTTTCTGCAAAGGCTTTAGGTTTTCTGCTAATTTTGGTATATATTCTCTTACTTGGTTTACTAATCCTAAAAATGATTGTAATTTCTTTTTTGTATCTAATTCTTCTTTTGAATTTATTATTTTTTGTACTATATGTTGTTGCATTTTTACTCTACTTTTATCTATTTATATTCCTAAAAACTCTATCTGGTTTTTCATAATTTCGGCTTTCTTTTCACTTAAACTTATTTTCAATTTTTCTATTATATTTGTAAATTGTTCTAATAATTTTAAATGTTCCTCTTTAGTTTTTGTATATAGTAGTATATCATCTATGTATACTATACAATTAGGTAATTGTTTAAAATAACTATCCATAAAATGTTGATATCTACCTGGTGCATTTTTATATCCAAATGTTAATACGTTCCATTCATAAAATCCTTGTGGTACCGTAAAAGCGGTTAATTCCTTAGATTCTTCTTCTAACTTTAAGTGGTAAAATCCTAATTTATAGTCAAATTTACTAAAATAGTTATATCCTTGTATTTGTCTTATTTTTAATATCTTATTTGGTATTGGATAATTATATGTCATAGTTTTTGCATTTAAATTTCTATAATCAATAACCATTCTACTTTTACCTCTTTTTGGTTCACTATGTTTATTTACTATAAATGCTAGACTATTGTGTTTACTATTATTTTTTTGTATATACTGTTTTTCTAATAATTCATCTATATGCATTTTAAATTCTTTTAAATCGTCAAAATTATATGTTAATGATTTTTGAGTTATTATGCTATTTTTATCTATTAATTCAATTTTTATAGTGGTTTTATGTTTTTTCCATCCTCTTAATGGATCTTCACTATATAATTGTCTTAATTTTTTTTTAATTATTTCTACCTTATCTATTGAAAATATAGTTATTTCTTTTTTATTTATCGAAAATACAACTAGTTCTACTGTGTCTTCTGTATTTTTTATATTTTCTAACTTTTGTGTAATTTTTTCACTACCTTCTATCCAATCAGTTTTCTTTCTTATTTTATTAGTCACTCTTTTTGCTCTTACTCTCTGTTTACATGGTGTTGTAAACCACCAATCTGTTTTAGTTATTATATGTGGGCATAATTTATCTAAAAATGGCATTCCTAAAAGCATATCTTTTGATGTTAGTTTATAATTATAGATTTCTTCTATTGTTATTATTTTATCTCATATCTGTATTTTTACATTTTTAGCTTTATATGTAATTAAGCTTCCTTCATTATTAAATCCTTTGACTACTATTGGTGTTTTTAATTTATCCCATTTACTTTCTGGTAAACAGTTGTATCTACATAAGTTTGTTTCTCCTTCTGTATCTATCATAGATGTATAAGACCTATTATAATATCCATCTACTATTATTTTTACAAGTACATATATTTTCATATCATGTTAAAGTTTTTTTATGAATAATTTTTCTTTATTATATGTTATAGATAATTGTGTATGTTCTATATTGTATGATTTTACTTGTTCTAACCATTTTAATACTAATATTATGTTTGCCTTTTGCATTTCTTCCTTTATTTCAAATTCTATTTTTATTTTTCTGACTCCTATATTTATTTTTTTTGCCGTATCTTTAATGTTTATTAGACTCCTTGATAGATCTGGGCATATATCACTATTAGATTTTATTTCTTCACTTTTTACTAGATATTTTACTATATAATTTTCTTCTTGTTCTGTGTTTAAGAGTATTAAATATTCTTTTTTATTTATTGTTTCTGTTATATAATATTGATTTAAATTAACTGTTGAAGTTGTTTTATAACTTGTTCTTTTTTATGAGCTTGATGATTCTGTTTTTTCATGAGCTATTCTTTTTGTTGTACTTATTCTTTCATTTATTATTTCCAAATCTTCTTCTATATTTATGTCTTTGTAACTATAATCATTATTATCAATTGTTTTTACAAATTGTTCAAAAAGCTTTCTATTTGTATTTTATTAATTTTATTTTTTCTTGTTATTTTATGTTTTGTTGTTAATACATATAGATTTGTACATCTTGCTGTAAATATTTTACTTCCTGGGGTTAGTTTTATTCCTGATATTTTTCAATATAATACTAATGATTTACCTATATTTTTATCTGTTATTGCTACAGAATAATTCGCACTTATTATAAATTTAAATTTTTGGTATATTAAATTTACTTTTATGGCTGTTATTATACTTTTTTCTATAAGTTTTATAATTCTATCATCTGCTAAATATAATTCTATTGGTGTATCTATTCCTTCTCTAAAACATGCTTTTATTAATATCTCTGTTCCTTCAAGGTGTACATATTTTATTGGGTTTTTACTTTTTATATCCCTTATTTCTTTATTAATTATTCTTTTTGTTACTAGTGGTATACTAGCTTTTTCTTTTGCATATCTACAGTCTATTACATGTTCATTTTGGCTTACTACGTAGTATTTTTCTTTTTTTTTCTACTAAATATATTTTTTATTGTTGGTATTTTAAATATTTTTTCTACACTTAAGTCTAACTCTTTTCCTTTTATTTCGTCAAATATATTACTGTCAAATATTATTTTTTGATCTGTTTCTTCTTCATTTAAATATTCTTCCTTTGTTATTATTTTTATATCTTCAGTTATTTGGTTCATTTTTATATCTTCTTCAATCATTTGATTCATCTAATTCACTATCTATTTCATTATCTGTTTCATTTTCCGAAATTTCATATATACTATCTTCACTTTCTAATTCATAATCTATATAATCTATCTGCATACATTCTGTATTTTCTATTTTTATTTCTGATATTTATTTATTTATTGGGTTTTTTGATAATTTACAATCTCTAGCTAAATGTCCTAGTTTTCCACAATTATAACAAGTTCATTCTTTTATAGATTTCTTTTTTCTATATGGTCTTTTATGTTTATAGTTTTTTACATAATATCTTTTTGTTGGTTTCTTATATTTATATTTTAATTTTTTGTATTTCTTATATTTCTTACGTCTTTTTCTTTTCTTATAATATCTTTCTTCACATTCAAATTGAGGTGTTATTTTTTTTTTACAACATGCTAAATTTCTTATTAATGTTTTTTCCATTTTTATTTCTTCTCTATATTTTTTCACATAGATTTCTATACCATTGTTGTAAAAATTTTATTCTTGCTCCTAGGGTATCTACTATTTTTGTTTCATCCCAACTTTTTATTATTTTTGAACTAAATGGTTCAGGTAATTTACTAAAATATAATCTTCTTATTTCTTTACTTTCTTCTACATTATATGTTCCTTTATAATAATATTCTTTAAATGCGCACGTATACTCATCTATATAGCACATATTACATATTGCTAATTTTAACATTAAATTTCTATTCGTATCTTTGTCTTTATTTTGCTCTTCTTCTGTTGTAATACTACTAAATTCTTCTCTTATAGCTATTTCATATTTTTTCAATATTTTTGTTGGTAGTATTTTAGTAGGTATTGATGTTCCTTCTGTTTTATTATCAGATCTTAGTACTTTTTTACTTGCTTCGGCTAGGTTTAAATACCATAATTTTACTGTTCATATTAATGTGTTTTCTATATATTCTGGTGTTTTTGTTGTATCTATTTTATTATCTAATAATTGTTTTGACATGTATACTACCCATAGTTGTATTATTTTATTTGTGTCTATTAAACAATTTAAATCTAAAAAGTTGTAATTAATTATTTATTTTGGTGTCCATTTATTATATTCATCCTTTGGATTATATCTTTTAAACTTATTTTTGTAATTATAGGTTGGTTTTCTTATTTCTGATATACTAGGTATTATATTTTTATCTATAGTATCTACTTCTGTATTTATTAGTTTTAGGTTTCTTTATTAATTACTTCTTGTTTTTCATTAATTTCTAGTTTTCCTATGTTTTCTAGAATTTCTGTATATGTTTCACTATCCTCCGAATCATAATTATCTGTTTCTTCAGCATCTATTGTATTTATTTCTAATTCATTGGTTTCTGGTTCTTTATTTTTTATTTCTAATTTTTCTTTAATTGATTTATCTCGTTTAATAATTTTTGTTCTTTTTCTTTCTGTCTCTTTTAATATAAATCTTTTAGCATTTGTAGTTTTTTTTTCTAATTCAACAATCTTACTATTTTTAGTTTCTTCTATTGTTCGTATTTCTTCTCTGGTTTGTTGTTTTATTTTATCTATTTTTTTTTCTGTCTATCTCTTCGTTTTCTCTTTCTATTTTTACCATGACTGCCAACTTATCTTCTAATTTAAATTCTTTTTTTCTAACATTAAATATAAATGTTCACCTATTTGCTTATATCTCCTTCCTAAATTAGAGAATACTATTTTTATTTTTAATCCTTCGTGATTTTCATATATTTTTTCATCTATTATAAATTCTTCTTTGTTCATTTTATTTAAATGTATATAGGTTATGTTGATATATATATTCTAGACTATCTATTGTTGATTCTAAATTTGATATTTCTTCTTTTTGTGCATTTACTGTGTTTTTACTAACTCCGGCAATTATGTTATACTGTGGTCTTTCTATCCTTATTTTTAATTCTTTATGTTTTTCAGATATTATTTGTTTTAATTCTTTATATTGTTGTGATTTTTGTACGTTATTCATCTAAACAATATTTATAATATTTTGATGGATATCTAAATCTAATTTTATCATAATTAATAAATTAATCAAATAAATCCAATTATATACTACCGTAACTTTAATTAGCATACACTCTGATACCAATTGTAGGGGGTGCAGATAACTTGAGTAATAAATAGATCCATTATAAGATAAATCAGATAACTTAAATAGATCTATTATAATTCTATATACTTCGTATGCTCTTTAGTTTTATTTGCTGGTACACCGGCGTAGCCACAAATAAAGGATGACTAGTTGTACACCCTGATGAAAAATTATACATATTATGTACAATATAAAAATCATACAAGTATATAGGTCAAAATTATTTTTCATAAGTATATATTAGATTTTGAACACTCTTAACGAAATTTCTAGCCTAGCTGTGGTACATACGCACTTGACCCCTCACTTTGCCAAGAAACAAGAAGATGGATGAATTACCAGAAAACATATGTTAGATTGATGTCTCCTCTTCATCAAAATGCTCAATCATTTTATCATTCCAAAGAAGAAGAGTCACTGAGCACCTCCAAATGATATAAAGCCTTGTTCTCTGTTCTTGAATGTACCTACTACACCTTTGCCATGACCTAAAGTTACATTTTCTTGGCAGTAATAGTATGTCCCTTGCCATGTTCATAGAACTAATCAAATAAAATAGTAGTATTCAAATAGAAACAACAATTATTTCTACGCTTCAATCCCCAACAAATTGGATCGATCGAAGTTGGAACTAACAAAATCCAGTTGAGAAAAAAAACTTGAAAAGTTTGAACTCTTTGGCTATTCAAGAAATAAATGGAGAAAATAACAATGATTTTTTCATAGCCAAGATATATAGTTGGAAATTTTTAAAATACAAGAAGAAAAAATCAAGAAATTTTGAGGTAGTGACAGATGTTGTTTGGTAATTGGGTGGTGTGTGCCAGGTTGTATGGGTCCCACTGATTGGCAAGAAGATTAAGCAGAGTGAACAGCTTGTCTCCCTAGTTGTCTACTATTTCAGCACTGCACAAGCAAGCCCATATTTGTCACTTACAATAAGCAAGTGTTTTTTCATCTTGTGGGGATATTCACACAAATAGAAATAGGTATAGTTGGAGATGGCCAATAATGAAAGATTCTTTAAATTATTCTCAAGATAATCTTTATACTGTTGGGAAAAGATGATGAAAAGACCCCCAATAATATACTATCATCAATATTGGTGATAAATAAATGCATGAACTTTGATTTCTTGCAATTATGAAAAGTACAGTGTTTCCTTAGCCATCTACTTATTGTCCTAGTTCTTCGCTTAATAAATAGATTTGAAAAGAAATTAAATAAATAAAATTATGTGATCTTTCTAACCGTTTAAGTTTTCCAGATGAGATATTCATACACTCCAATAGTATCTGAGCAAGCAAGATGAGGTTCATTCAGGCTTTGAGTTTTACCGTCACTCATATTATCAAATAGAATTTTTGTGTGATTGACTCATGGAAAAAGAATCAGGCCAATGAAATCTTGTTGTAGACAAATTAAAATAAATAAAATTGTAGTGTCCTTAATAACATTGATTATCAACAGTAGGGGTGGGCACGATATGGTATGGTACGGTATTTGAAATTTCGATACGGTAATTTCGGTATTCAATTTTTAAAAATATTATACCATTACTATACCGTATTAATTCGGTATGGTTCGGTATTTTGACGTTTGACTTCGGTATTTTGCGGTATGGTAATCGATAACCATAGTTAATTTGTTTAACTTTGACAATATATACTCGTATACTAGAGTATTATTACTTCGACTTTTCAAAAGCATGTCTTAATTGTATCATAAAAATGCATTACACATGTAGAAATATTGAAAAAGAAGTACAAATAATTCTTTTATTAGTCAATTACACCAAAAAGACATTTCAATCAAGATAGAGTAGCGAAAGTTTTAAAGTCTAAACATTTTTATACTAATGTTAAGTATTTTTTTTTGTGTGTATATATATATATAAATAAAAGTTACTTATGTAACTATCTATACTTCGGTATGATATTCGATATTTCGGTATGTCATTTGTAAATACTGTATACCATATCATATACCAAATTTTTTTAAAATGTATACCATATACAATACTAAATACCATAATACCAAAAACTACGATATCAAAAATTTCGATTCGATATGGTAATTCGATATATACCATACCATGCCCACCCCTAATCAACAGTCTATTTACACAAATTACTGAGAAAACAAAAGGAAAGATTATAGAAAACTCCAAGGAGCTAGGAAAATATAAAAAAGGGCTTTGTAATACTCGTCTTACAATTATATAAAAAAAATTATTCTAAAACGCCATTTACATTATGATGAAAAAGAAATAGCAAAATTAAAGGCAAGAAATCTATGAATTAATCTGAACCATCATAGTATAGATTCTAAGAATAGTTGTGCCAACACAAAAGCATAGTTATACAAATCCTTATAATGTAGAGCTTCCCCTTTTGTTGTTTCACCATTCTTTTTAACTTTGAAAATTTCAGTAGCTTCTTCATATTTTCCTCTAATGCCCTTTGATCTCTGTAACCAAACTTTCAATAATTACGCTTATGCATGCAAGTACACGAAAGCTCCAAGGAGCTAGTCTTCTATTTATACATGAAGATATATAAATAAGTTAAACGAAGATCGAACACGCAAGAGGTATAGTGGGACATATATGGAGTATTGAAAGTGGGACTTATAACCCATCATTTTCTTCATAGAGAGAGACTATAGGTTTATATATGTGAAAAACTCTGCAAGTTATTTCATCTATCCCATTTTATGTGAAAGTGTTTAACTAAGAACCAAGGTTACATAATTAAAGAAGACTTCTGACATATAAGTCAAGTATATGCAAATTATCAAAATAAATATTCTTTTAAATGAGGGATAATGAGAGTTCAACCAATCTTTTCAATTTATTTTCCTAACAAAAGATGATTGTTTCATCAATTCGATCCCAATAGGTTCTAAGGTTAAAATCTGAATGCCAAGACTAAGAAAGTTTGGTTGTCCATAGAATTGTCTTTCCTTTTTTTCAGAAAAACAAATTTGAATACAATGTTTAGTTATATATTGGATTGATTTAAGAAAAAATAATAATAGTTGAAGATGAATTAATTTCAAATTTGAAAAACAGGTTAACCAGTTTTTGTAATTGAACAATCTCTCCACTCATAAATTTCAAGGTTAAATGTATACTCAAACATAACTTCAATTTCAAAATAATTTTTTTAACTTAACATCAAATACTTAACTTTTTTTTCAAAAAATCACGTTCTTATGTGCTTCAAATAGAGAAAATGAGACAGAATAAGTAGTAATATAAGTTATGAATTCTGAACTCATTAAATCCAAATCTTAAAGACATTAAACTTAATAAACCTTGAATCTTGCAACTTCAACATAAATTTTGAAAGTCATTATGGTGGGGCCATAGTGCACCCTGAAATAACATTCATGTCATGTGCCCTTTTCTGTTTGAAAATTAATTTGTGGTTTTAGAGTGGAGAGTAATATTAAAGATGTATAATAATCTTTGACAGCATCATTGCCACCCGTGTACTGTTTTAAGCTAATTGATAACAGCAAAACTTTATTTTCCATGTGGGATATTAGCCCCACTTTCCTGTCTTCTAGTAATGAACAGAATATATATGCTTTCCTATACACTTACAAAAGGGATACATATGAGGAACTCAAAAGCTAGTTTGATCAGAATGTCCCCATCCATGCAACATTACCTTCACGTGACAACCTCAACATGCATGAGGTGCAAATTTGAAATTAAAATTTGACGGATTTAATTTTTGAGACTATTGGCATGAAGATATCGTATTTTGAAAATTAAGGATTCAAAACTTAATTACTATTGAAGTTAATTTTGTTATATTTTATATATGTACGCGTGTATTTCGCAGATCAATGATGGGGTTGAGTTAAATTTAAGGGTGTCAAACGAGTCGGATTGACCCGGCCCGACCCGCCCCACTAAGCAAACTCGGCCTGGTTTGACCCGGTCCGAATAGCCCATGGGCTGTAAGGTACCGAGTTTTGGGCTGAATTAATTTTTTTTGGGCCCGGTTAACCTGGTCCGGACCAAAACTGGTCCAGACCGCTGGTTAACCGGCCCGGCCCGGATAACATTTTTTTATTTTTTTAAAAAATTGAATTTTAAATTAAATACTTAGTTTTAATATATTACTAATTTACTATCAAGTATTATTAATTTATTATATTAAGTAACATATTTTTTAAATTAGTACATATATTAAATGATGCGTATATATTTTCTATAGACTCTAAAGTAGTACTCTCTCAATTTAAAAAAGAATGACCTACTTTGACTTGACATAAAGTTTAAGAAAATAAAGAAGACTTTTGAATTTTTTGGCCTTAAACTAAAGTTGTGTTAAATGTACCAAAATGCCCTTTAATCTTGTGGTCCTAAACATGCTATGTAAAAAGTTAAATTAAAGTATTACCAAAAAAGGAAAGGGGTCATTCCTTTTTAAACGGACTAAAAAGGAAAGTAGGTCATTCTTTTTTAAACAGAAGGAGTATATATATTTAACGTATACATGTGTATATGTTTTCTAAAATTAGTATATATATCATTATATTGTAGTATATATCTTGTAGCATTTTTTTTATAGTAGTACATATATTGAATGGTACGTATATATGTGTATATATAGAATATAGACTCTAAAAGAGTGTATATTTAACGTATACATGTGTATATGTTTTATAAATTAATATCTAACTATATATATAGTGTGTGTATATATTGTAGTATATGTTTTATTTAAAGTAGTATATTTATATTGAATGGTACGTATATATGTGTATATATAGAATATAAACTCTAAAGTAGTGTATATTTAACGTATATATGTGTATGTGTTTTATAAATTAGTATATATCTCATTATATTGTAGTATATATATTGTAGTATATTTTATTTAAAGTAGTACATATATATTGAATGGTACGTATATATGTGTATATATCTTCTATAGACTCTAAAGTAACTAGTATATACTTAACGTATACACGTGAATATGTTTTATAAATTAGTATATAACTATATATAGTGTGTGTATATTGTAGTATATTTTATTTAAAGTAGTACATATATATTGAATAGTACGTATATATGTGTACTATATATCATCTATAGACTCTAAAGTAGTGTATATTTAACGTATACATGTGTATATGTTTTATAAATTAGTATATTTATCATTATATTGTAGTATGTTTTATTTAAAGTAGAACATATATATTGAATGTACGTATATATGTGTATATATCTTCTATAGACTCTAAAGTAGTATATATTTAACGTATACACGTGTATATGTTTTATAAATTAGTATATAACTATATATATAGTGTGTGTATATATTGTAGTATATTATATTTAAAGTATTACATATATATTGAATGGTACATATATGTGTATATATCTTCTATAGACTCTAAAGTAGTATATATTTAACGTATACATGTGTATACGTTTTATAAATTAATATATGTATCATTATATTGTAGTATATTTTATTTGAAGTAGTACATATATATTGAATGGTACATATATACGTGTATATATATCTTCAATACACTCTAAAGTAGTATATATTTAACGTATGCACGTGTATATATTTTATAAATTAGTATATAACTATTATATATATAGTGTGTGTATATATTGTAGTATATATATTGTAGTATATTTTATTTAAAGTAGTACCTATATATTGAATGGTACGTATATATGTGTATATATCTTCTATAGACTCTAAAGTAGTATATATTTAACGTATACATGTGTATATACTTTATAAATTAGTATATATATATCATTATATTGTAGTACATATCTTGTAGTATATATTTTATTTAGAGTAGTATATATATTTAACTAACGTATAATCGTATACACAATTACATGTATGATTATGTATATATGTATATATTTTTTAAATTCTAATGTAGTATATGCAATATATATAGTGTCTATATATTATTTAACGTAAAATATATTTTTTGCAATACCCGCCACATCCTAAAAGTAAAATTGAACAATTTTAAATAGCACGAGGGCAAATTTGAACATTTCCTTAAAGGTACCTTGTTAGGGTCGTTAATAGCTCATCTCCTCGGTCTACGTTCTGTGATTCAGCTAAAAACGGTGCATGCTTAATGCTTTGGTCCATCAATATATTATAACATTTACAAATAATGCTCCTATGTTTTTTTTTTTTTTGGAAAACAAATTTTTGTCCATACGGGGATGAGAAGTTGACAATCAAAAGTGACTAACAAAGCGAAAATACTAATATCTTCCTGATTTTTTTAAAGGAGCAATTATTTTAGAGAAAGCTTTTTTTGTTTAAGTAACAGATGAAAAGGACAAAGGGAGTGCTAACATATACTATTATAAAACCGCACTAAGCAGTAAACCTTTTTGTTGCTTTCTTTTATTTGTTAGCAGCATGAGAGTTAATCAACTATACAAGATAATATTGAGATCCAATTCATGAGCATTAACATATATGTCCCACTAATATGCTAAAGAATGGTAGAGAAGTGTTAGCTCCTTATCTTGATGGCAACATAAATCAAAGATAAGATCTTTCCAAACACATCAATAACCCTAAAGTGGACCTATATATGAAAATGAAATACTTATCGCAAGCTAATGCATATGCTCGAAAAAGTTGTTGATGGAACAAGAAAAAAATTTGGCCATGTCCGTATGTAGTTTGTGATCAATAACTCAACTAAAGAAAGGAAACAACTTGTTTCTAATAGTGGGAATGTTGTGACATTATTATTGAAATCAAAAGAAATAGGTTTTTTTTTGCAAAATATCCTCTTTGAATTTTTGGGTAAATACACTAGAAGGAGACTTAAAAATTGGTGAAATAGTCTCTTATTGCGACACCTGGCAAATAAGTTATGAAGTTTTCAATTCTAGTTCTTAAGTCTTGAAAAATAAATGTCATCTTCAAAATCTTCAAAAGTTTTGAAAAATATAAAACGGTCATCCCAAAATTTTTTAAAAATATAATCTTCTTTCCTCTAAAATCTCCAAAAGCTCTCGTCTCCCACCCCTCCCACCCACCCTACCCCTTTGGCCCTGTGCCTTAAATTTCAGCCTTTTCATTAAAAAAAAACACTCTCCATTCGTGGAAAGTTTTTTTTTATTTCAGTCATTGTTATCCCTTAGTTCTCCGTCATTTTTATCCAATTCCAATTTTTTTAATCCCTAAATTAAAATTTTTAATTTCCTCCAAAAGCTCCTATTTTTCTCCCTTCAGATCCCTTTTCCAAAGTAACTTTCAAGCTTTTCATTGGAAAACCACTCTGCAATGGCATGGTTGTCATGATCTAAAATAGGCATGTGATGACACTTGATAAATCCTCCGAAAAAGTAAGCCTAATCCAACTCGAATTCACAATTATGAAAATATAGAAGTAAAAGAAGAGAGAATAAACTCATATGTGTGTGTATCCCAGGTCCGACAAAGTATCTTGAATATGGGTAAGCATAAGATAAATAAGGAGAGATCTAGGTAAACTTGGAGTCTGCTAGCACTACCTTGATTTCTGCAACGTCAATGACGAAAATAATCTGCAAGCTGCTACTTGGTCCAATAACTACACGGGATGCAGAAAAACAAGAAAAGAAAAGAGAAGAAAAGGTGAGTGCGAAACCACATGCACGCAGCAAGAATCATCGATAACCGACTCTAATTCAAAACAATGGCGAGAAACACCATCCCAACTACCCAAGGTTTCCCCCAATCAATCTGTATTTCGCAATTACATCTTTTCATCCTATCAGGGTAATCCAACACAACGATCAACAGATTCACCAAAAATAGGATAGATACACTAACCTAGATGTGTCAATAATATTCATTTATATTCGACAATAAGGGAGATCAATTATAATCAACTAAGTATATGGGATGAAAACAGGGAGAGAGTGCACATATATATGAATGTATCTCGTACTACCAACAGAGGCTACACATCTATCTCCCTTATCAAGCCTCAGCCATACAAGTCTTAAATATTCCAACCTCCAAATCAGTATATGATGATCTAAGATAATGCAATAAAGTGAAATGAATGCTCAAACACAATATCACAAACAAGGTCTTAACATAGAAATATTATATAAGAGTAAATACTAACACAACATCAAATCATACCAAAGATGATAATGCAATACAAATTAATACAATGCCATGCAATGATGTGATGGGATGAGATGATGTGTTTTGAAAGTTACCGCATAACTTTCTATACACATCCACAAAGTTCACAACTATCAGGTAGGATCCATAAGGGGTTCACAACCCATATATTCATATAATTTCAATTTTATGTCTCAAAATAACCTTACCGGCACATTCCTCAGTATGAACGTTTTATAAGGTGTCTCATTTTCTTACAAAAATCAGAATATCTCAGTGGTAACAATGTCTCATGAATATGCATGTGTGACATGAGGATTTATTGCTCTCAACTAATAAGTATGAAGATTAAAGTCCATTCAATATGTGTATAAGTAAGCTCAGAATCAACTCAATGTATTAATAATTCACTGCAAAAGATTGCTCACTTTGGGGGGTTATATTAACAGATTGCGGAGGTCGACAAACCCCACAAAATGACAGCATGACGGTTTACAAAACCCCTGCAATTACTAGCGCCACAATCACTTTACGACGGTTTTTTATTTACAGCCACAATCTTGTAGCGGCGGTTAAAACCCCCGCAATATGTAAACTAAACCAACTGTCAAAATTTTTGTTCTATATAAATTGCAGGGGTCAAGACCCTCACAATTCACTTTGATATTTTTTAAAAAGAATAATTAGTCTTCAAGATCAATATTTAAATTTGAATATTATTTACTAATTTTCATATATATATATATATATATATATATATATATATATCATTCACTATACTTGGATCAAACCAAAATACGTCTTAATAACAATAAAAAATAAAATATATTAGATCATAAAAACGTACCACAAAGTGTTGTCATTAGTCTTAAAGTCTAATTTAATTTAAACACAAAATATTACTCCAACGATTCGATAACATTGTCATAATTACTAGTACGATTACAAGAAACTTTAATGATTATCGCTAGAATAACTATCATCAAATGATCTTCCGTTCACATCCGAAAGAGGTCCACTAGATACATCACTTGGCTTCAAAAGTATAAATAAAAATAGTAATTATATAAGGTCTTTGAATGCTAATTATTTTATAACAATATATCAACTTAATTTTTTTCAAATGAAAAAGGTAATTCAAGAAAATTATTTACCGGAGGAGAAGTGAAAAATTCTGCAAACTGTTCAGGTATTATGCCTTCTTTCATTATCATATATGCCTTGAAAATGTTCATCATTAGATTGTGAGAATTCACCATTTCTTTGTAGTTCTCTTGGCTTTGCTTATGAGCATTTAACATTTGAGCGTAATTTTCTTGGCAATTGGATGAACATGAACTGTTACTACTTGAAGAACTCATGCCACCAAAATAAGGACATTCCTGCTTAAAGGATCTGCTAGGAACAACTCCTAATCCCAAGCACCTTACCCTTCCAGAATGCTGTTTTCCTAGTACCTTACCAACAACATTATTGGAGAAACTTCAGATTCGTCCACGATGCTTTGACTTACTACGAGTTTAATTTTTTCCTAAATATAGTACAACACAAAATCCATAATATAAATTCAATTAGTAATTGAAAATTAAAGAAGAAAGAAAAACAATAAGCAAAAGATAAAAAATTTGCCTAAATTAGACTGACAACCAGCAAAACATCAAGATAAGAGAAGATGAAGGAAGGTTGGGGCTGGGGGATATTCCAAGTAGATACGTGTATGAACTGAAAACGATGCTCTTTCTCTACTAGTGGGGTCCGATAGACCCCCGAGTCAGGAACTACTACTAGAGTTGCTAGAGCAATTGGTTCTTCATTCAAAATGGAGTGAACCTTGGAACTTTCTTCAAATTCATTAGAACTTCCAGTTCTTTATCAACAACAACAACATACCCAGTATATTCTCATCAAGTAGGGTCTGGGAAGGGTAAGTGCACGCAGTCCATGCCACTACCTCAAATGTGAGATAGACAGATTGTTTTCGATAGACCCCCGACTCAAAATAAAGCAATCTAAGATAAGGATTAATTATAGCAATGAATAGTAAACTTACAGTCCAAATATTTGACACACAATTGGTATTAAAATGTGGAGTTTCTATTAAGCTTACGAATCGTAGTACTAAGACTTCTACACCAGGCTTAATAAAAGCTAGTCAAAAACATGATAGTGATAAGACTTATAGAAATGGACTCTCTAAAATATATTTTAGATGTTTAATTATTATCCAACCTTGTCACCAAAAACATACTTTGATAGGCAAATCACAGTAACAGAGTGGCATTATGGAGCTATTCATGTTCCGAGGAAAAAAACCACAAGACTAATATAGTTTCTAAAGAAGAATTTGCAATGCATCTTGAATATTAGCAAAAAGTCAAATACTTATACAGGGAGAAAGGAGAATCTATCTCAAAATAGCTATCTGTTCTGTAATTTATTAGCAATATCGGAGTGTGCACATTAACACACACACACACACATATTTTGTGATCAGCGATCCAATTGTGCTCACAGATTCAAAACTAAGGAAGTAGGGATGGGCATAAAACTGAAAAAACAACCGAACCAAAATTTTGTTTTTTTTTGTTTCGGCTTTTCAGTTTATTTTGTTGGTTCAGGGTTAATATCTTATAACTTTGATTATTCAGTATAGCAGTCGGTTTTAATCTTTCAATTTTTCGGTTCACTAAATAATCGTACTTTCTAGAAAGTTGAGGAACTTTTTAAAACTCTTCAGCCTTTTTTAAAGACTTCAAAATTTTAAATTGCCTTTAGCCGTCCATCAATCCTCTTCAGCTTTTTATTTTTGATAAGGGACTCTATAGTTTTCTCAACCTGAGGTTCCATATTTTCCTAATTAACCATAATTTTTTCTTTCCATTAACAAAATATACTATCTTTATTCATCACTATATAAAGTACCGTCAAGCGGTACGGTCTTCAGACTCAAACCAACAGTACAAATTACCGCTGCCAGTGTCGGTTCTCATCGCTCGTCCCGTTCAGGTAAGAAACTTCTGATTTGGAATCCAAGTATGTGACTTTACTCAAAGTAATGTTCTGAAGCAGTTCAGCCTTCGAAATCTGCATTCTCACTTTTCCGCCTATAGATTTCAAAGTCACTACTCTTTTATCTTCTTTTACTTATCAATGTCATTTATTTCAATGGTATCCCTTGACAATCAAAAAGTAGAACCATATGTTTAGGGGACCAATTCAAAAATATGGTTTTGAGAGATTGGGTTGACATTAGTTATTTTTCCTTTTGAAAGCAGATATCATCATAGCTGAGTACTTATATTATCATGCCTCAACCTTGCAGGTGTTACATAAAAAATCTCAAAAGTCATTGGATGAGATAACGAATGACCTCAGCCCGGTAATTAAGTTCTGTGCTAATAGAAAAAATCAAAGTTCCCACAACTTCCTCCCTAATACTTTTTTTTTGAATTTTCAAAAAGAACAATAACTTTCTTTTTGTTTGAAGATCACTACGAGGCTAAGAAACAATGATGTTAGAAATTAGTCACTGAGGAATATAAGTATGATTCTTTAATAAAAGGATTCTAGCTATGATTAGAACTCAGAACCAAAAATTGAAATTCACATCTTGTTGTTTTTTTCCCATTTTCTCATAGATGTTGAGCATTACACAAATATATCGCATTGGAACTATGTTTTGGGACGATAAATATGGAGCCCATAGTTTATCTCCAGAGGTAAGAACCTTTCTTCTGTGTGTTACTAGAATTATTCTAACCTTCATGAGAGTTGGTAAATGTATTCAAAGGTTTGTCAGTTAGACGTCAATGGTCCACAACTAGCTGGTCATGCAACTCGCCCAAGGTTTAGATCACTACATCCAACAACGACAAACACTCACATGCTACTATCAATTATCACCATTATGTGGCTACCTTAATAAGCAAATTTATCCAACAACGTGAAGGACAAACATGAGAATATTGAGGGGTTATCATATTCATCAGTTTTCGAAGTTGAAACTAGGGATTTATAGTTCCACATAAAGTGTACTCTACACAATTTCTGTCAAAACTTGATAGTATTATGTAGGATGCACATGAACTTAATTCAATAATCTTAACACTATTCTTATAGTTCTCTACTAAACCAAACCATGGATAAGAAATAATCCCACCAAAACTAATTTCAAAATTACTAAGACACCCTAATGGCAGTCGTGGACAGTTTTCAAAAGCTTTTAAGAGTAATTTTATGTATGTGGAAGCTGTGAACAATTTTCAAAAGCTTTTAAGAGTACAATAAGGGATACTAACTTGTCAAAGAGGAGAAAGTTTCCTTTCTACACTTTTTAGCATCATTTTAAAAACTACATCAGTGATTCTCATCCTTAAATCCTCATAACAGTGCCATGTGTGAAAAACTGTAACAGTTAATCCATATTGATCAACCTAAGCTTCAAAGTGTTTCCTACACAATATCTTTGTGAAGGTACCCGCTACCTGGTAATGGGGTTTCTGCTCCAGAAAATAGAGAGGTAACCATACAAACAATCACAAGAAAAGAACTTTAAACTAGGTACAGAAAACCAACACCAGTCTCATGAATATGCATGTGTGACATGGGGATTTATTGCTTACAACTAATAAGTATGAAGATTAAAGTCCATTTAATATGTGTATAAGTAAGCTCAGAATCAACTCAATGTATTAATAAATTCATCATATCAGTTTTCACTTGGCACTACCAGAATACACAATTATGTAGTCATCAATATTATCATTTTCAACCCCTCACTTAGGTATTTCTATAATGATAATGCAATTAAATGGTCCAATAAGACCTACAATGTCAAGTCAAGTCTCCACTCGGGGTGACACAATGATAAATATGACATTCTAATGCACAGATAAGGCCTATGATCACAAGTCAATCCCCCACTTGAATGACATAATAGTAAATAAGACATTTAAAATATACAAACATTACCAACAACATGAAGTCAAGTCCCCACCTAAGCGTCACAATAATACGTCCTCTCAAATAAACAAGCAATATACATATAAGACTCCACTCGGGTACATGATCATTAATAATTACTTAGGTCCGTAATTATGTTCACATAAGTCCCACAAGTGCAACACAAATAAACCATAATCCCAATAATAATAAACACGACTATCCAAACCTAAATTGTTTTATACATTAAGTCTAATCCACTTTTACAAGGTCATTTACACTGTAAGTGTTTACTAAACCTCAATACAAGCTCATAATAAGGTAACTATCCTCTTGAAAGTCAACAAGTCCGATGCAAGCTCATAATATTGGTAAGCCCCATCAATTATGCAAGAACACCAAGTTATCCATTTACAATCCATTTTAGATATATCTACAAGCAGCTAAACTAATTGGAATAAACATTTGTCTAAGTATAATCCATTAAAGGACTCCGATAACCGTAGAGATACTCGCCATATCACCTAAGCAGGACCTCCAATACTAAATAAAAAAAATACAAACAAATAGGTATACAACACAAACACATTGGAAGAAGACATTGGCTAAATCATCAATGAAGTTGAATTTCTATATTTTTAAACTTCCTCTATACCCAAAAACTGAGTCGAACACAACAAAATTTCTAAACATACCCGGCTAATCTAACCCTGACCCAGACACCACAAGACATTGGCTACAACTACAAGACCAAAATTTATCTTCGGACCTACCAAAAGACAAGAAACCCATAAATCACATCACTATCCACCATACACTAAATAAATCCACCTAAGGTTGATAGTATTAATATTAAGCCAAATTACATCACAACCTTAGGCTACAACTACTAGGCTAGAAACTTGTATCAAAGATACACAAAACCTTAAAATCCACACTCAGCACACTAAGTCACCACTCAATAGCCAAAATCTATAACTCAACCCTTTGAGGCAACTGAGGATCGCCATAACACTTTGTAAACCATAGAAATGAAATCTAAAAAGAACACCAAAACTCAAGCTACTCATCATAATAATACGTGTAGTCCTCAATATGCAAGACCATCAAACAACCTGGAGTCCTTATTAACCTGATAGAATAATGAGTCTTTTCAACCACACATACATATGCAACCCATAGTATTAGGAAATAATCAACTTATAGAAGAAGTGAAACAATCACTATGTCTTACTGACAGACACTTAAATATGGATCAAACTTAGGAAATCCACCCCTAAACTCTAAATAAGCTACTAATAAACCATACTATCAGGACCTTAAATTCTGAACAAGAACCCATAACTAAACTCAAAATATATAAAAAATCCCTATGAATAATTTCCTTAACTTAATTTTCCATTTAGTATTTCTTCAATACATGAATTATGAAATTGTAACACATAATCCAAAAATCAAAACTCATGGGAAAAAAATATCCGATTAAGTTACTTAGCTATAGAACTAACATTTGTTACACATAAGTTTTTCCTTTTCATTCGAAACTCATCTTGAAACAAAGCAAGGAACCCTCAAAGATGAAATCCAAACCTAACTGAGAAGTGCCTCAATATTATCTAATCCTAGCATGCAACAAAGTCCAATCACTAAGAAAGTAATCAATACGCAAGTCACAAATTCTTAGAAAACATTCTTTATCCAACTAGCATCTTTCAAAGACAATCCTTCGAAGTTGGTTGTACCAAGTTTGTTCCACCACAAGGTCTTCTTGCATAGTCTAATAAGCACCACTTGTCACCCTACGAAGTTGTTAACATCAATACAATATTAATCCAAACAACAATTACATCGAAGTGACCCACTTTCAATAACCAACTCATGTACACACAATGTTAATAACACTTCCAAGTAATTCTATACTAGCCTTCCTGTTTTTATTTTTTTTTAACTCACAACTCGCTGTCCTAGTAATCAAAATAATTTTTTGATCCCAATTGACCTACTACTTTCTAGAGAAGCTCTGGAGCACCTTCTATAATCAAAATATGTCAAACCACGATCGATCCACCACCACTTCATAACATGACCTATGAAAGAAATCATACCCAACTATATCAAAATCCATAAAACTCGAGAATCAAGACTAATCTAGCTATGCACTCTAAGTGAGTTGTGACATTAATCGATATACCTAATCCGCCACTAAAGAATCACTTATGGGGAAATAGTGTCATTAGACCCAATAAAAGACCACGAATTATATCAAGAATCAATGTAAAAAAGCAAACACATAGGAGGTTGTAAACCCATAATCAGACACTACCAAGATAAATTCAAGACAGACTAAAATCGTACCTGTGGCTATTGTACCAGAAACTCCTGCCTCATGTCTATCATATGAAACCTGATACCAAAACATATAATATCTTGAAACAATTGATGAAGAATCTCTCAGTCTAAGTTGTGGGAAATCCCTCCTATAGTTATTGATACCTCCACACTAGAAGCAAATCGATGAAGTCAAAGCCTACTAAACTAGGCCTAAAAACCCAAAGGACCACCTTGATCTAACCTTCTCCAAGCATAACCCTAAAGATCATGACCTCCATTATACATATAAGGATGCTGATCAAATGTCTAGGCTTTTTGATCCATAATCTTCTCATATATCCACACAAACTTCTCTAAAAACACTCGAGCAAATTAATACCATGGAAGAGGAGGTAACTCAACTGGTCTGCCCTCTATAAAGGTCCCCCAGTACTGTCTGTCTAGTCTAAAAAATTGAAAGAAAGTGAAGTATAATTCATTAGAATCCACCAAACCCAACTTGTGCAACCTCTTACAGTAACCAAGCAAGAACGTAGTACTCATGAACTCTACCAATCTAATCTGTCCTTCCATGGACATAAAGGGTAAAGTCACTAGATGTGGAGCAAGATATGATAATACCTCATCAACATTAGGAGAAAAGTAGTAGTCACATGTGTATTTAGAGTCTGAAGTCCCGAAGTAGCATACTAAATTAGAATTGAAGCCACTCTCTAAAGAAAACCCAACACTCAAACCAAACAATCCTCAATTATAGGTACGGCCACAGATAGTGTTTGCACTGGCCCAACCCCTTTAAATCACTAGAACTATAACCCACAAAAACTCTAGAACCTGATGAGAAAACTCTAACATGTTCTTTAGTAGGTCTAAACATATTGCTTCGACCTCCACCTTGAACCCTGCTTCTTCTTTTCACCAAAAACATGAGCTCTAAATCTTTAGCCATAAAAGAACTTTTGCTTACTATTTGTGAGAGAGTGAATAAGAAGTTTTTGAGTCATACAAAGATCCAAATGCCTAAAATGGAATGAAAAATAAAAATCTCCTAAAGTCATGTAGACTCATAAAGATATATAATGAACATCTCTCCAATAATTGAAAAGACTTTGCTAGACTCAAGTTGTACTAATAAGAGCAATGAACCTGGGCTCTGATACCAAATCATCATGATCTAAAATTGGCATGTGATGGCACTTGTTAATCCCTCTGGACAAGAATCCTAACCCAACATAAATTCAAAATTATGGAAGTATAGAAGCGGAAGAAGAGAGAATAAACCTATATACATACATACAAATATGAGACACAAGTCTAAAAGATATATCTCATGTCTGGTTGTCATCAGTAGAAGCCTCTAAATACATAGTGATAAAATTAGCTAAAGTATCTTATATGCGAGAAGATATAAGATAAATAATGACAGATTCGGTAAGCTTAGAGTTCGCCGGCACTACCTTGATCTCTATAAAGTTAATATTGGAAGAAAAATTATGCAAGCTGCTACGCGGTTCAATACCTATACGGGTTGTAGAAAACCAAAAAAAAGAAAGTAAACCAAGGGTGAGTACAAAACCATATATACTTAACAAGCATCGTCCTTAACCGATACTAATTCAAAGCGATGGCGAGAACCACCATCCCAACTACCCAAGATTTCCTCCCAATTAATCTGTATCTCACAATTATATCTTTTTACCCTATCAGGGTAACCTTACAGAACAATTAACAAATTCACCAAAATAGGGTAGGCACACTACCCTAGGTGACTTAACACTATTCATTTATATTTGACAATAACAAAAAAATTATAATAAGCCAAGTGATATAGAATGAAAATAGTGAGAGAGTTCATATATAGACGAATGTATCTCATACTACCAATATGAGCTATATATCTCTCTCCTATCAAGCCTCAGCCATACCCTAGGACTCAAATATTCCAACCTCCAAATTAATATATGATGATATAAGATAATGTAATAAAGTGAAATGAATGCTCAAATACAATATCACTAATAAGGTTCCAACATAGAAATATTGTCCAAAAGTAAATACTAACACAAGATCAAACCATACCAAGGATGATAATGCAATGCAAATGATGCAATGCTATATAGTGATGATGATGATGGGATGATTATGAAGTGTTTTGAATGTTATCACATAACTTTCTATGTAAACCCATGAGCTCGCAGCTGCCTGGTTAGACCCATAGGGTGTTCACAATCCATATACTTATATTATTTCAATCTCATGTCTCAAATTAATTTTACTAGCACATCCCTTAGTATAGGCGTTCTATAAAGTGTCTCATTTTTCTTACAAAAATTAGAATGTCTCAGTGGTACAAATGGCTCATAAATATACATGCATGACATGACGATGTAACAACCAATCAGTATGAAGAACAAAGTCCATTAAATACATATATAAGTAATCCTAGAATCAACTCAGTGTATCAATAGTTTATGATATTAGTTTCCACTTGGCACCACCATAATAAATTGTCATGTAGTCATCAACATTATTATTTTCAACCCCTCACTTAGGTATCTCTATAATGATAATATAATTAAATGAACAAATAAGACCTACAATGTCAAGTCAAGCCCCCACTCGGGTGCCATAATGATAGATAAGGCATTCAAATGCATAGATAAGGCCTATGATGAAGTCAAACCCCCACTCAGGTGACATAATAATAAATAAGGAATTTAATGGACAAACCCCCACTCAAGTCCTTAATTATGTTCACATTAGCCACACACGATCAACACAAATAAAATAAATCCCAATAATAATAAATTTCACACTATCCAAATGTATCTTGTTCCATTCATTAAGTCTCATCCACTATTACAAAGCCATTTATACATAAGTGCTTACTAAACCTCAACCATTTCATAACAAGGTAAGAATGTCCTAACTATCCTCTCAAAAGTCACAAAGTCTGATACAAGCTCATAATATAGGTAATCCTTATTAATAATTCAAGAACATTAAGTTATCCATTTGCAATCTATTTTAGAGATATTTACAAGTAATAAAACTAACTAGAATAGGCATTTATCTAAATACAATCTATCAAGGAACTCCGGTACCCGTGAATATGCTCGCCATGTCACCTAAGCAGTATCCCGTATCCTAAAGAAAATGGAAAATACAAACAAACAAGCACACAATACAAATATTTTGGAAGAAGTCAAGGTATATCTCAACTTGCCTTAAATAAAGATCTACAACTCTGCACAACATCCAAAGCCCCCAACTGAAATCTTGACTCCCTCGAATCAATACCAAAAGTGTCCAATCTAACCAAATATGTCATCTACATGTCAAAACAAAGCTAATGATATCAATATTGACCCTATTTAAATGGTACATAAGGGGTTTGAAAAATGAGTTAAAAAATAAATGGGGTAAAACTGAAATTTTATTTAAAAATAATGTTATCAACAATCATAGGAGTTTTGTTTGAAAATCCATGTGAAAATGAGTTAAATGAGGTGCAAATCAAAGAAAAACTATTTTAAAGCTTTACCGATAAAACCACAAAATTTCCTTTTAAAATAAAAAATTTAAGGATGGATTTGTAAAGAATTCAATAGGATATGATAAAATAATGATTTAGGAGCTTACCCACAAGAGAAATCGTGAAGCCCCTTTTGAAATGGCCATAGGCCAAGCTCTCAAAGGTTAAATATGGTAAAAATGGATTTTTTGGTTGAGAAAAGGAATTAAATCAGCCTAGGTCTCACATGCTCTTCATGATCGAAGTTACTTATGTAATGATTGTTACTCAACCCAAATCAAATCCTCGTGAATAAGGTCACCCTCCCCGCATTCGTGATGACCTAGATTCTACACCATCGCGATCATGAGCCCTCCACTGTGATTGCGACACCCAATAAAATCCTTCTCCGTGAATGCAACCTATCCTTCTTGTGGTGACAACACATAAAGAACTACTTCATCACGATTGTGAGGCTAGGGACAGGATGTGATGAAGGGTGAATATCTACACTAAAAACAACTAAAAACCATCAAAAACACAAGTTAAAACTCTATGAACGAACTCTCGAGATTCATTTGTGACCCTATAGAAATAAATCAATAATGCAATTAGGCTAATTTAAACATTTCAAACTCAATAGAGATGTCAGATTTTTAAAAAAAGAATGGGTTTCAACAAATTAACCCCTGGGACCCCTTTAGGCCAAAGTTAACTAGTTTTTAAATAGAGGACCCCAATAAAAAAGAAAGGTTCGAGATCTAAACTAATCATGCTACTAATTCAAAATTGACATTTAGGAGCTAGTAGAACTGCCAGAATCATCATTGAGGCTCAAATCACAAAATATTGATCGAAGTCAAACATATCTTTTATAGGATACTCAAAACCACATACTCAAATAACATATTTTCAAATATAACAGAGATCATGTAAACCATCAACGCAATTCATAAATCATATAAGGCATTCACGGAGAGGAAAAAAATGATCAAAATACAAAAAATTCTAAATTGAGGGTCATTACAGTGGTAGTTAAGCCTGAATCTTTTTCATCATGTTCTTCTATAAGTAGTGTGGTGGGTCATTATCTTTAAGAACTTTCTTTCTCTACTTATTCCCATTTTTTATGATCTATATATATTCAAATTATATCTATCGAGAAAATTGAGTGAAGGGTGACAAAAAAGTCTTTAAATTAAAAATGGTGACAACTTTGACCAAGTAAGGTCAAAGCTTCACTTAAATTCTGATCAAAGTAATTAAGGTGTGGAGTGTGATTTTTAAAAATTATAAATTTTTAAAAAGTGCTCCCTCCCATTCCAAATTTCTAAATCTAAAATTCCCCCACTTATCTTTTCAATCTTTCATTTTTTTCTTTCTCCCCATATTCTTCTTCTTTATATTTTTTCTTTCTCTCTAGATTTTTCTCTTTCTTGGTCATTTTTTTTCTTTTTATTTTCTATTTTATCGTTATCATTCTTTTTTTTATTTTTTAAATTTTTTTTATGGATTCTTTTATTCTGAAAACTTTGATGTTTTTTATTTCTTTAAATGATTGAAGAAATTATTCCTTCAGCAATTGTGGTAGTTTCTACTGTAGCTACAATTACTATACCAACTATAATTAATTGTTGCAACAACGATGATAATTATTGCAACAACTACAATTAGTCATTGTGTTATACCTCATCTTTTTCTAGAAATTAAGCAGCTATCAAAGTTGCTGCAACAACTTTGATTGTTGATTCAGTAACTTTGATAGTTGCTACAACTACCTTAGTTGATGTAGAAACTTTGACTATTGTTGCACCAACTTCGATATTTGTTTAATTTCTATAAAAAGATGTAGTGAAGAGGAGTTCAACGAAGAAGATGATAGTTATGGTAAAGGAGGAGATGGTGGTGCTGGTGGTGACACCAAAGAAGAAGGTGGTAGTGTTGGTAATGGTGGTATTGGTAATGGTGATAGTGGAAGAGAAAGAAGAAAAATAGGTTTCGGCTGTGTAGGAGGAGGAAATAGTAATAGTGGTGGTGGATTAGTGATGTTTCGGCTTTGGATAGTACATTTTACATCGCTTACAAGGGATAATTATTTGTTTTCTAGCAACTATTGATGTATCTGATGCATGTTTTACTTGTTTTCAGGAGAAAAACTTAGAAGCAGGGATAAATTAGAGAAAGCTAGATTTGGGAAGGCTATGATAGACTAATCGACGAACCTCTACCACCTCTAAGCAGAATAAAAAGATATCATAAGATAGGAGACAATCCAAGCGACTGACCATCGGACTCGTGATGGGCCATCGACCTAGCTGACACATCTTAACCAGAATGAGTAAGGTGTTGGGCTCTAGGGATGGAAGATATGACGTACAGTCAGTCCCCCAACAGACCATCACACTGTCCATCACCAATCACTGCAAGTCAGTGAGATACTAGATAACAACTAATGGTCCAGTTGAAGGACTGTCACAATCCCGATGACCTGTCTGGTGAACCGTCAGTGGTGACCCGATTGTCCAAATTTAAATTTCAAATCCCAACTTTCTGGGAGCCTATAAATACCTAACGTGGGGTTAGAATAGGTATCTTTTGACTATTGCTAGAATTGTAATGTAAAAATTATCTGAGAATCAAGTGGAGAGTTGAAATTTACACGATTATCATCTTTTGAACTTGGAATTGAGAATCTTCTTTCAGGGTGTGTTTGGTATGATGGAAAATATTTTTCTGGAATATAAGTTTGTTTTCTATTTATTTTCTCATGTTTGGTTGGCGAGTGAAAAATATTTTCCGGAAAATATTTTATGGTTTTTGGTTGATAAGTAGAAAATATTTTTTAGAAAAATATTTTCTAGTGTTTGATTGGTGAGTGAAAAAATATTTTTTAAAAACACTACTAACTCTTAACTAGTATATTAGTGCCTCTAGAAACTCAACAATTAGTAAGCACTAATTTAAGTATAGAAAATAATATTAATATCAAATACTAAAATATTACAATCACTAAATTTAATCAACTACTAATTAGCAAATTGTAATACCCCGTACTTTTCCTAGCTAAATTTATCTCAAGAATGTCTAGTATTAGCTTCTAAATTGAATGATAGTTATTCCATGTCGAATTTTCAAGATTTTTACTTTTTTCATGTGGAAAATTCAATAAGCTTTCCATCGATATAAGATTCACCCAAATCCGATAATCGGGTCAGAAGTTACGACTATTTCAAGTTTCTGTCATAAAACAGCGCCATATTAGTCAATGGCACGCAACGTCACAAGAGGAAATGGCATTTGGAAAATTCCATTAGGGTTCCACGATTATGGCGCGTCGTGCAGGGCCCAAATTCAGAATTGTCTTTTTTCAGTGTCTTAGCGCGATTTCCTCCGAGTCGCGCCAAAGTTCCAAGTCGCAAAAGAAGGGGCAACGTGATGGCTCCGCATCGCGCTATCCCTCAGTTTCACAATTATCAAATTCCAGTGACACGGTGCGATAGCGTCGCATCGCGCTAGGGGTTCAGTTTGGGAAAATTTTACTGAAATTAAATAACGCGTCCAGGGTTAAAAGGGTCAACTTCCCACCCCTATTTAAGCCCTCTAACATGTGATTCAGCCACTTTTCACCCAAAATACACTCTCTTCTCTCAAAAACCTCTCAAGAACAAGCTAGGGTTTTCATAGAAGATCCAATTCCAAGAAAGTTTCTCCGTCAATATTCACGAAATCACGAACTAAGGTATGTATAGTGTTCATTCATGGACTCCTTTCGTCTATAAAGCCCAAGAATCCCTTTTCTAAATTCAAGATTATGGATTTTCTGATGAATTTCATGATTGGGCTGCTCTTGTTCATATGGATAATGAGTAATTTAGTTCTACTCCATGTTGGGTGATAAATTTTATATGGGTTAAATTATTAAAGATATAGATTCATGCAAACCTATGACTAAACCCTTGAATGATGAAATTAGAATTGAACCATGATGTTTAATTTTTATACAATGATGTTTACATGTACCATGCCTACAATATGTTTGATTAAATGCCTAGATGAAGGAAAAGTGCCTAACTAGCATGATACCATGAAATCCCCATGTATGTACAAGTTATGCCTATCACATGTTTTGATGAAATGCTTCTATAAATGTATTATGGATTATGATGTTAGTTATATGTTCAAGTAAGTTATGCTTACTCAGTTTCCTTCCATCGAGTCCTGGGGGTACTCGTACTCGAAACATTAGCTGTGTGCCTAGAGCCATGTCATGTTTTCACGTTACTCTCAGTCAAGCTATGAATCCTTAGACTTCAGACAATTTTATGACTCATGAAATCTCCATGATCTCATAAACTCAGTCAGTTTTCAGATATTAGTAGTATTCAGATAATTCAGCCCATGTTCAGTTCAGTAAATCATGTTCAGAGTCTATTCAGATGGGAGTAGGAATTAGCATCGAGTGAACCCAAGGATGGGGACACACGCTATTAGATGAGAGTGTGATCCTTAGAAGTCATCCTTCCATTTTAGAACTATGTAGCCAGCATAGGTTGAGATATCAACACGGTCGATGAGGGTTGATGAGGTGTATAAGCACTGTCAGATAAGGGCCCCACGTTCTCGTATAGGGGACACTATCAGATGAGGGTCGCCCATATCTTGTCCTTACTGGTGGCGCGGTATTGACACCCTTCTAATTGAGGTTACAGATTGGACCCCAACTCATCCATAATAGCATATCAGAGGCATGTCAGTTAGATAACTACTTCCCACTATTTTATGTTATAGAATCAGGACTATCAGATATAGTCAATCAGTCTCAGTAATAGAACTCAGATAGTTATTCAGATTTCAGGACTGTCAGATACAGTTAACTCAGATATAGTACAGAACTCAGATAGTTCCATCAGATTCAGGACTGTCAGATACAGTCACTCATGTTATCAGTCATATTCAGATTCAACAATCATGTTATCATAGTATTAGTGTCAGTTGTTATGTCTCATGCATGTATTCTCATGCTCATGATAGTTAATCAATTATTATTATTGTTCATGCATATGAACCCCATGTATTCAACCTACCTCACATGTATACCAGTACATTCAAAGTACTGACGTATTTGCGCTATGGTGTTTTATACCATAGGTTCAGAGGCACGAGCTCTAGAGCAACAGTAGATTCCAGATATCCGTAGACAGAGTTAGAAGCGAGTCCTCATCTTTCGAGGACATAATTATTTCCCTATTATCTCATTGATCAATTTACTAGTTGGATTTAGTTGGGTACATGTACCATCAACTCCTTACTCAGACAGTTCAGTCAGTTATAGGCTTTCTAGACTATCATGTTTTAGACTTCAGTATTTTCAGTTTTTTTTTGGTATTCTGTTACGCCACACAAATGTTATATTATTCAGATTATGTTCAGTTTTGAACCTTACTACCTTTCAGTTCATGTTTCTACGTTATTCAGTATTTTATGCAGTATATAGGTACAAATATCAGTCATGGGTTAACTTGTGGTCCTTCGGGGTCATGAGTACCGTGTAGCATTTTGGGTACCATATCTGGGGTGTTACAAACTTGGTATCAGAGACTAAGGTTCAATAGAGTCCTAGTAAGTCTGAAAGCCACATCTAGTAGAGTCTTGTACATGGGTGTGTTGCGCGCCACATTTATATACAAGAGGCTATAAGATGTTTTAGGAACAGTTTCCCTTCTTTTAGTATTCATGTCGTGCCAGTGAGCATAATCTCAAGTCAATCTCTTAGTCTTATCCATTTCTCCATTTCTTCTACTGAACACGCCTCCTAAAAGAAGAAACAAAATTAGTCAACCCCTCAGCCTAAAGATTTTTTGGGCGATCATGTTTCTCATGCGGAGTTCAGGGCCGCATTCACTACTCTTGATAATTTAGTTTTTGCTCAAAATGAATGGCCAACAGTCATTCCGGCCAACCCAGTGGCCAATTCAGCCGCAGCTAGGATTCAGGACTTTATCCGAATAAATCCTCTGTCCTTCCTCGGGTCTAAGGTAGATGAGGACCCTCAGGAATTCATTGATTAGGTTTAGAAGGTGACAGAAATCATGCGGGCGACTACTATTGAGAGTGCTGAGCTAGCTGCATATTAGTTGCAGGATGTGGATCATACTTGGTTCAAACAGTAGAAGTCAGAAAGGTCAAATGATGTAGGTCCTATAGAGTGGGAGGAGTTTTTCACTGCATTCTTAGATAAATTCTTTCCCCAAGAGCTTAGAGAGGCTAAGGTGCTAGAATTCATCAACCTCAGGCAGGGAAATATGATGGTAAAAGAGTATTCTCTTAAGTTCACTCAATTAGCCAGATTTTCCCCTCATGTGGTTCCAGACAGTAGAGCCAAGATGAATAAGTTCGCCTCAGGGGTAAATGATAGCATGGTAAATGAGTGCAGATCTGCCATACTGAACAGTGAAATAACTTTAGCCATGCTTATGACTCATGCCCAATAGATAGATGAGCAGAAAATTAAGCAGAGGGAGAAGCAGAATAAGAGAGCGAAAACATGTAGTTTCAACTTCGCTCAACCTAAATCAGAAGGAGGAAACCGTTCTTAGTTTCATCCTAAGTCATCAGTTCCAGCTCCTTCTTCAGCCAGTGCTCCAGTTCCTAAGTTTAGGAAGGGTAGCAGAGATAGAGCGCCAGACTCTAGGTCTCAGGGCAGTGTTAGCAATGCCCGAACTAATCCCCTTTGTCAGCCTTGTGGTAAGAACCAAAAGAGTGCTTGTAGATCTGGTAGCGATGTGTAATTCGGTTGTGGCAAGCTAGGCCACAGAGTTAGAGACTGCCCTCAGTTAGGTTATCAAAGTCATCTCCGCTCCTCAGCTCAGTCCATTTGCCCAAATCAACATGGTGCCACCACCAGTGCTACTAGTGAGCAATGCCCAAATCGTCTCTATGCTCTTCAGTCCTGAGAAAATCTGGAAAATTCTCCTAATATAGTTACTGGTACGTTACAGATCTTTCATGTGTATGTTTACACTTTGCTAGATCCAGGAGCTTCTTTATCTTTTGTTACTCCTTATATAGCAGTCAATTTCAGAGTCAGTCCCAAAATTCTAGTAGAGCCCTTTTTAGTCTCTACCCCAGTGGGTAAAACTATCATAGCCCAGTGGGTATATAGGAACTGACCAATTATGATATTTCAGGAAGTCACTTAGCAGACTTAGTCGAATTAGAGATGACTGATTTTGATGTCATTCTCGGCATGGATTGGATTTATTCCTGCTATGCCACAGTCGACTACAGAAATAGAATAGTCCAATTTCAGTTTCTGAATGAACCCATCTTTGAGTGGAAGGGTAGTGTATCCGCTTTTACAGATCAACTTGTTTCCTACCTCCGGGCAAGGAAATTAGTATCTAAAGGATGTGTCTATCATCTTGTTCGAGTTAAGGACACTAGTTATGAGACTCCCAGTCTTGAATCAGTCCCAGTAGTGAATGAATATTCAGATGTCTTTCCCAAAGATCTTTCAGGAATTTCTCCCAAAAGAGAAATAGACTTCGACATTGATCTTCTTCTAGATACTCATCCTATATCCATTCTGCCATACAGAATGGCACCAACAGAACTCAGAGAAGTAAAAGAACAATTGAAAGATCTCTTAGATAAGGGATTCATCAGGACCAACATTTCCCCATGGGCACTCTAGTATTATTCGTACGCAAGAAAGACGGTTCTCTCAGAATGTGTATAGACTATCGTCAACTCAATAAGGTCATGGTCAAGAATAAGTATCCTCTTCCTAGAATCAATGACTTGTTTGACCAACTTCAGGGTGCCAGTTATTTCTTGAAGATAGATCTCATATTCGACTATCATCAACTCAGAGTTAGAGAATGTGACATTCCGAAAATAGCTTTTCAAACTCGGTATGATCACTTTGAATTTCTAGTCATGTCATTTGGTCTTTGATGTGTGACCATATGCTAACACATTTGAGGATTTTAACTCTAAATAATTACAAGGTCTTGAGCAACTTTAGTTATTTTTGATTAGTTTATTTTTGATTTTACAGTTTAAGCTGATATGATAGAGAACCTAAAGTGGAAGTTGTGATGACATTTTATGATAGGTTGTCAGGATGGTGATAAGGCATCAAGGATACCGTCAAACGTAGACAGGACATGATAATTGGAGCAGGAATATGACGATGTTCTTGATAAGCCATCAAAATCCTGATAAGCTATCGTCGTCGTTGTCAATCTTAGACAGCAAGAGCCAAAAGTGAAGAGGAGATAACGACATCCGTGATAAGTAGTCAGACTCCTGATAATCTATCACGGATGTCGTCGTCTGTTCCGAGAAAAAAATGTAACCTTGATTTTGTTTCCATAATTAGGGTAAACTATTTAAATATTTGTTTTAGGGTTTTCTAGGGGGATTCCAGACATTATTCGACACTTTAAGTTTTGACAACATACTCTGATATTTTCTGTCTCTACTCTTAGACTTTAATAACACAACTATTTTGAGAGATTATTATCAGTATTTTTGGGATTTTCCTTTGTGATCTAATCTATGATTCACTGGTTATTATTCATCTCTGTAAGTTTATCTTTCAAATCATGAATTCAATTATGTGTTCGTTCATTGCATCATGAGTGGCTAAACTCCCTTAACCTGAATTATGAGATCTCGGGTTAGGTCTTGATGAGGTGCTAAGTATTCAAGATTCAATAGGTGGTAGGATCTTATGATAATTATGAAGTTTTAATTAACGTCTGTTGGTTGTAAACAGTAGACACACCTGCTTTGATTTGCTTGAGAAAGAAATCAAATATAGTAGGAAGTAAATTATCAACAGGGACTCGAAAATACTTCGTTTAATAATCAACATTGTAACAAGGTAGGTTAACCTGAGGTAAAATCTGGGCAGTAAATAGAAAATCTCTAAGTCCAAGAGGATTAGGGAGTTAAACGCTTAAGTAGGTCGATAGACATTTAAGCATAATATCGATAAAGATAGTTTGTTATCCTACCCACCATGAGAATCTTGAACCACTTTTAGCATCTGTCATGTACCAGATGCCCTAGTGAACATAATTCTGGTTATTTCATAAACTCTTGATTTACAAACAATGAAAGTAAAGTGACAAACAACAACTTGTTAAACCTAAACCCCCAATTTTAGGAAACATTAAACTATCAGTGGATTAATTCGCAAACAACTTGAGTTCACACCGTATTCCCTGTGGGATTCAACCCCAACCTATTTGGGTTTTATATTGAAAACAATCGGATACACCCATTCAAGAGTACAATTTGAGCGTTATCAAAAATGGTGCCATTTTCGGGGAATACGGTTGTAAGCTAAAGTTTGTATGTGCTAATTTACTGTTAGTTAAGTTTCCTCGATTTACATTTATTTGTTGTTTTTGTTCATTTGCAGGATTTTATAGTGTATTCTAAGCACCAGAAGTTCCATAGAAACATCATTACCACTAAATACGGAACCTCAATGAATAGGAAGAATGGCAGAACATCAAGAGGCCGATAGACTAGCAGCCTTAGCTAAAGCTCAGGTGAATGTGCAAAATGTCGGGCAACATGCACGACATCCAAACCCTGAGGATGAAGATTTAGGGGAAGAAGAGTTAGTGAACCCTGGTAACCCAAGGCGTGCAGAGCAGATAGCTGCACAACTGCCACGTAATGTTAGCCGAAACCATCCGTTCCAAAGAATACAAAAGTACCAGCCGATCCAATATGATATGAATGAGAATAATGATGGCATGGATGGGGAAGGTGCAACGGGTGCAATTATTCCTCCACCGTTGGCACCTAGAGCCAAGTTCAACATTACGAGTACTATGATCCAACTCCTAAATCTGAAGGGGTTGTTTGGAGGCCTTCTTGGGGATGACCCCAACCTGCATCTGATGAATTTTGTCACCATTTGCAAATCTTTTGATAACCCAGGAGTGGGCCAGAACACTATCCGGTTGAGGTTGTTCCTGTTGTCTCTATCTGGGGAGGCAATATTGTGGCTGAATGAGCTTACGCCTGATTCCATCACCCACTGGAGGGAATTGAAAGAAGCATTCCTAGAATGGTTTTTTCCACCCACCAGGAGGGTACAGTTGAGAGACGAGATCAACAACTTTAGATAGCTCCCTACTGAAGCTTTGCATGAGACATGGGATAGATTCCAGAAGAAGCTGACACAGTGTCCGAACCACAATATGACAGACCTACACTTGATGGAGACTTTGTACAGAGCCCTAAACTCTGTAACAAAGCTGATTGTAGATAATGCTGCTGGTGGTTCGTTTGTTGATCTATCTTTTCATGATGCCTCAGATATGCTGAATAGGATGACCAAAAAGAGTCGGGCTTGGCATACCAGGGAGTCTGTGGTAGGAAGCCCCACTATTTTAATTGGTATATCTGCTAAACAATGTAGGAGAGATGAGGAGAGGGATCAAGACATGGACCATCTAAAGACTCAGATGGACTTTCTCACCAAGCACTTATTATCGGGAAGGACTGAAAAAGTAAAGGCTGTAACGTCTCAAGATCGAGTTGATGTGGAGCCTGAAGAAGAGGCAAATTATGTTAATAATCAGGGGGTTTCCAAGGCAATAACCAAGGTAATCAAGGTCAAAACGTTTATGACAAGCCTAGTTACAAAGATAGGGAGTAGGGAAACTGGAGAAGCAATAATGATAGGAGTTGTTTATATATTCCTCCTGGAAATCGAGAAGCTACTGTAACTAACTCTGGAAAGATATTAATGGAGGACATGATGGAGAATTTGTTGAAGGGAGTTGAGGCCACCAACTCTGATGTAACCACCATGAAGACGATCTGACATCCATCAGTTAGTTGGTGCACTCACACTCCGCTGCAATCAAACAGTTAGAGTAGCAGATAAGCCAACTTTCAGCTGCAGTAAACCAGAGGAAGAGAGGAATGTTACCAAGTGATACAGTTCAGAATCCATGAAATAATGGCTGATGCATGGTAATTACCACTAGGAGTGGTAAGATCTTACCAGGCCCTTCTGGGGGAAAATCTGTAGATGGTGAGGTAGTTGTTGATGAATCCAAAGAAAATAATACAGTGGAGTCTGAGATGCTGGATAGTCCTATTGATTCTTCAGAGAAGAAAAAAAAGAAGGAAAAAGAAGTGGTGTTGAAAACTATCCCAAGACCACCACCTCTCTTTCCTCAATGGTTGAAGAAAAAAATTGATGATGTAAAATTCAGCAAATTCATGGCAATGCTTAAGCAATTGACAATAAATGTGCCTTTGGTTGAGGATCTTGAGCAAATGACCGAAAACGAGAAGTTCATGAAAGACCTTCTGACCAAGAAATGAAAGGTTAGCCATGATCCGGAGGACAACCTTCTCCATTATGACGCTATCTCTACAAGGTCTTTAGTACAAAAAGGGCAGATCCTGGAGCATTTACCATTCTGTGTACTATTGGTTCCATGAAATTCACAAAAGCACTATGTGATCTAGGAGACAGTATAAACCTAATGCCACTTGCTGTGTATAAGAAACTGGGATTTGGGGATCCTACCCCAATGAATATGCGGTTGGTGATGGCAGATAGGTATGTGAAGCGACCTGTGGGCGTATTATACGATGTTTTGGTAAAGGTAGCCGACTTTATTCTTCCTGCTGATTTTGTAGTCCTAGATTGTGAGGTGGATTTTGAAGTGCCCATCATCTTGGGTAGGCCACGACTTGCAACCGGGAGAGTGATCGTAGACATGGAGATGAATGAGCTGAAGTTCAGGCTAAATGATAAAGAAGCACGCTTCGAGATACACTCATCCATGACTCAACAAAAAGAGATGGGTGTTTTATCAATCGTTGATATATTATATGAAGATGATAAACGGGTATCAATAGGTTGTCTTGGCGAAGTCTGAGTAGTCAAGATAACCAAGTCGTGTCGCGACAGGAAATCATGCGCTATTGGGAGGCAACCCAAAATTTTATATTCCAGTAAAGTGTTTATTTTTGTAGTTAGGATTTAGTTCACAGATGGTGGAAAACTGATGAAATCAGCAGAAAATGTCCTGACGGCATTCATGATAAGCCATCAAAACTGTGATAAGCTATCAGAATTGTTGTCAGAGAGACCAATTTTGAATTAAAGTTCTGGTAAAGATGACGACATCTATTATAGGTCATCACACTTGTGATAATCCATCATAAAATGTCATCAGAAAGTAACTTAACAACCAAATCTGGGCCAATTATAAAGATCCGACCCTGGCCCAGTCGAACCTTTCCACCTTCCCGCTTTTTTTTACTTTCTTTTAAAGTTATTTCCCTTCAATATTTAGAGTATTTTATTTCCTTATTCAAAATTTTTTCCAAGTAAAAAAAAAGCAAGTTTCCTTGTGTGTGGGTTTACAATTAAAATCAAGAATTTCTTCCTACTTTCTCTTGTGCGTGTAATCACATTGAAGGCTCCCATAAGGTATGATCTAAATTTGACTTTTATTTTCAAGTGGTAAGGTATAAATTGATGACAACCCAAGTTCCCAAGAGACTTGAACCATGTTCAACTGGAAAAGGGGATGAAATTCGAAACTAGGGTTTGCTGTGCAATCCTAAGGCTTAAAATTCAGCTCACAAATCAGAACTCGAGTGGATTTTGAGAAATAATGGGGCCAAAAATTGAGTTAAAATAAAAAGTGGGGTTCTGATAAGAGTTGACGACATTTATGATAAGATATCACAACTATGACGTCTTATCAAAAATGTCATCAAAGGCCACTAAGACTTAAGTGAGTTCTGTTTAGAGCAGACGACATTTGTGATAGGATATCACATTTGTGACGGTTTATCAGAAATATCATCAAAAGTTGATAAAGTTTCGCAGGTTCTGTCTAAGGCTGAAGACAATTATGATAAGATATCACAGTCGTGATGGCTTATCAAGAAATGTCATCACACCTGGAACCTGAAGCATGAATAACCCTTTTCAAAGGATGTGAAGCTTAAATAATTAATGTGTTTAGGCTCTTAAGGATTGACTAAGGGTTTTTCTATTTCTATAGGAACCCTATAATGGAACCCAAAGAAAAGAGCCCCATTCTTAAAAAGATGGAACAACAAAAAGTGTACGCCGAAAGCTCATCGATGATGAGTCTGATTATGAAGAGGAAGAACCTATCCTCAGGAAGTGAAAGAAGAAGCAAAGCCCTAACCAGCCTCCACCACCCCTACTAGTTGAGGTAGAGAATAGTGAGGACACTGAAATAGAAACTACTTTTGAGCAGGAGGCATCTGAACATTCTGAACATGGGCAGCATGAGTCTAAACATGCTGAATCTGAAGAGAAAGAACATGAAGAGTCTGAGGAGCTTGAGTCCGAGGGAACAATATCTAAATCCCCGTCCACTAAACAATAAGATGATGAGGAGTCTCCAATTCGGGGAACACTTATTAAATGTAAGAATCCCAAAGTTTGAGACAATGCTAGATGGCAAATTCTCAAGGAAGAGGGCATCTTCACTGCTGGGCTCCGCAGAACTGATAGAAGAAGGACTAAAAAGCCGATTCAGGAAGAAAAGAGGATTATCACCAAAGGTCTGCGTAGGTATCCTGAAGTGGAATAGAAGTTCCAAGAGTACGGCTTGGGATGGACTACAAAAGGGGGAAACTCATTTTACCCTGCACTGGTCCGAGGGTTTTACGCGAACTACTAGGCTCAGTTGGAAAACATATGTAGGTCCAGAGAAAGAGTTGCAGACCAAGCCCTGTTGGAGAGAGTTCTGGTAAGGGGCGTAATGGTTGATATCTCAATCATAACCATCAACAAGTTTTTGCATGGCCCCAACTTCACTCATTAGGCCACTTCACCATCAGTCTATGCTCAGATTAAAAATTGGGCAAATCAACGTCCATGGTTGGCCAACATTATAGCCGAAGGGGAACCAACATGGGTGACCAACCCAAATAAGATAATCTATAAGTCCTCTTTAATTTAAGAGACATAGTTTTGGTGAGGGATAGTGCGTATCTGGCTGATGCCCACTGATGGAGACAATATTTTGGGTGATGATCGAGCTATCCTAGTAGCAAGCATGGTGCAAAAGCTTTCCCTAAATTTTGGGGAAATCATTGCTGATGAGATGAAGATTAGAATATTGAGAACCTACACTGCTTATCCTTTTCCTTGTCTTATCACAGAGTTGTGCCGAGCTGCTAATGTTCCAGAGATTGCAGGGGTTGATGATGACGTCCCTGCCCAAAAAACTCACAACCCCATACGGTATGATGAAAATCAGCCAGGACTGAGACATGATAGAGGTACAGAGGTAGAAGAAGACCCTCTAGTTATAGATTCCATTTCAACACCTAATATGGAAGTACAAGATTCTGAGACTATGCAACTAACTTTTTTAGCACAGGAAGGTTCAGTGCCGGAGAATGTACCCAATCCCTCAGCTCCTACAGCATCAAAAAGATTTTTATTTCATTCGATTGATATCAGAAAACTGTCCAAACAAGCCAAATGGTGTGAGGCACAGCTACATGCCTTTGCCAAATAGTTTGCTGCTGCAGTAGACAAGAGAATCAAGGCTGCTCTTGAGCCTTTTATGAATTTACCTGGACGGGTTGCATATTTGGAGAACCAATTTGATGCACGGGCAAAAGAAATGTCAGGGGCTGATCTAGCTAAATTCAGAGCAGCTTTGAACAAGGTAAAGGTAGATGTTGGGGTGTTACAACAACACCAATTTATAGTGCCGACAGATCCAGCTATGCATGAATCAGAGGAAAAAATTACAAGGGCAAGCCTATGGCATTTGACATGCAGTGTTTGGAACTTTATTTTGAGAGTGAGTCTTGTGATTATCCCTATGTTTATGTATGTGAATTCTGATATTAGTGAAAAAGGGATTTCTTTGTTGTGAGGGCATACTGGGTATGTTGCTAGTCACTGACTTGTTCAGATAGTGTGATCTTGGTATAGTATGGTTGTTATTGCTGAATTTTTGCCGTATCTTGATTCTTGTGAGTAGCATGGTGAATTTATTTTGAACTAATATGATTAGTTAGCTGCCAAATTGTGCTTTGTATTCTCTAAGTTATGTTTTGGTTGCTTGAGGACAAGCAATTATTTTAAGTTGAGGGTGTTGATGTGTGAGCATATGCTAACACATTTGAGACTTTTAACTCTAAATAATTGCAAGGTGTTGAGCAACTTTTGTTATTTTTGATTAGTTTATGTTTGATTTTGCAGTTTAAGCTGATATGATAGAGAACCTAAAGTGGAAATTGTGACGACATTTTGTGATAAGCCGTCAAAGGTATGATAAGTCGTCAGGAATGCCATCAGCCTTAAACAGGAGATGAGTTTCAGCTGGAAGAGTTGACGATATTTTGTGATAGGCTATCAGGATGGTGATAAGGAATCAAGGATACCGTTATACGTAGACAGGACATAAGAATTAGAGCAGGAATATGATGATGTTCTTGATAAGCCATCAAAATCCTGATAAGCCGTCGTTGTCGTTGTCATTCTTAGACAGCAAGAGCCAAAAGTGAAAAGGAGCTGACGACATCCGTGATAAGTCATCAGATTCCTGATAAGCTATCACGAATGTCATCATCTATTTCGAGAAAAAGCTGTAGCCTTGATTTTGTTTCCATAATTATGGTAAACTATTTAAAGCTTTGTTTTAGGGTTTTCTGGGGGGATTCCAGACATTATTTGACACTTTGAGTTTTGACAACATACTCTGATATTTTCTCTCTCTACTCCTAGACTTTAACAATACAACTATTTTGAGAGATTATAATCAGTATTTTTGGGATTTTTCTTTGTGATCTAATTTACGATTCACTGGTTATTATTCATCTCTATAAGTTTATCTTTCAAATCATGAATTCAATTATGTGTTTTTTTCATTGCATCATGAGTGGCTAAACTCCCTTAATTCGAATTATGGGATCTAGGGTTAGGTCTTGATGAGGTTCTAAGTATTCAAGATTCAATAGGTGGTAGGATCTCTTGATAATTTTGAAGTTTTAATTAACGTATGTTGGTTGCAAATAGTAGACACACCTGCTCTGATTTTCTTGAGAAATAAATCAAATATAGTAGGAAGTGAATTATCAATAGGGACTCGGAATACTTCGTTTAATAATCAACACTGTAACAAGGTTGGTTAACCTGAGGTAAAATCTGGGCAGTAAATAGAAATTCCCTAAGCCCGAGAGGATTAGGGAGTTAAACTCATAAGTAGGTCGAGAGATATTTAAGCATAATATCGATAAAGATAGCTTTTTATCCTACCCACCGTGAGAATCTTGAACCACTTTTAGCATCTGTCATGTACCAGAAGCCCTAGTGAACATAAATCTTGAACCACTTTTAGCATCTGTCATGTACCAGAAGCCCCAGTGAACATAATTCTGGTTATGTCATAAACTTTTTATTTACAAACACTAAAAGTAAAGTGACAAACAACAACTTGTTAAACCTAAACCCCCCATTTCAGGAAATATTAAACTATCAGTGGATTAATTCGCAAACAACTTGAGTTCACACCATATTCCCTGTGGGATTCGACCCCAACCTAGTTTGGTTTTATATTGACAACGATAACTTACACCCATTCAAGAGTGTAATTTGAGCGTTATCAAAAACATCATTTCAACGATGAAGGCTTATCAAGATTTTGACGGCTTATCAAGAACATCATCATATTCCTGGTCCAATTCTTATGTCCTATCTATGTCTGATGGTATCCTTGATGCCTTATAACCATCCTAATAGCCTATCATAAAATGTCATCAACTCTTCCAGCTGAAACTTATCTCCTGTTTAAGGCTGACAGCATTCCTGATGACTTATCAGACCCTTGACGGCTTATCACAAAATGTCATCACAACTTCCACTTTAGGTTCTCTATCATATCAACTTAAACTATAAAATCAAACATAAAATAATAAAAAATAACTAAAGTTGCTCAATACCTTGCAATTATTTAGAGTTAAAAGCCTCAAATGTGTTAGCATATGCTCACACATCAGTCTTACCAACGTCCCAGCCGCTTTCATGGACTTGATGAACCGTGTGTTCAAGCAGTACTTGGACATGTTCATCATAGTCTTCATAGATGATATTCTAGTCTATTCCTGCAGTGACCGCGATCATGCAGACTATCTCAGAACAGTACTTCAGACTCTCAGAGATCATCAGCTATTTGCCAAATTCAGTAAGTGCAAATTTTTACTAAGGTCAGTAGAATTCCTTGGTTATATCATTTCCGGTTATGCCATTAGAGTTGATTCTCAAAAGACCGAAGCAGTAAAAAACTAGCCCAGACCTGTCTCTCTATCAGATATCAGGAGTTTCTTGGGTTTGGCTGGATATTACTGATGGTTTGTTGTGGGATTTATTCTATTGCATCCCCTATGTCTAGATTGACTCAGAAGAAAGTCAAGTTTCATTGGTCAGATCTTTATGAGAAGAGTTTTCAGGAGTTGAAGACTCGACTCACCTCAGATCTAGTCTTAGTTCTCCCAGATGGTTCAGATGGGTTCGTAGTGTATTGTGATACATCCAAAGTAGGTTTGGTTTGTGTACTCATGCATTATGGTAAGGTCATATCCTATGCCTCTAGATAGCTTAAGTCCCATGAAAGGAATTATCCTACTCATGATCTTAGTTAGCAACCGCAGTCTTTGCCTTGAAGATTTGGAGGCATTATCTGTACGGTGTTCATGTAGATTGTTCACTGATCATAAAAGTCTTCAGTATGTCTTTTCTCAAAAAGATCTCAATCTTCGTCAGATATGGTGGTTAGAGCTCTTGAAAGATTATGACATGAGTGTCCTTTATCATTCGGGCAAGGCCAACATAGTGGCCGACGCTCTCAGTAGACTATCTATGGGTAGTGTTGCTCATATGGATGATAGTAAGAAGAATTTAGCTCAGGAAGTCCATCAGCTTGCTAGACTAGGCGTTCGCTTAGACGATATAGATGAGGGTGATATATGGGTTCAGAGTAGTTTAGAATCATCTCTAGTTTTTGAGGTAAAAGAAAAGAAAGATAGAGATCCCAGTATTGTCAATTTGAAAGAGTCAGTTCAGGATAAAAAAATAGAGGTTTTCTCCTAAGGGGGAGATAGTGTTCTTCATTGTCAGGGTCTTCTCTATGTTCCAAGTGTATATGACTTAAGGAAGCAAATTCTTGTAGAGGTGCATAGTGTGCGCTACTCTATTCATCCATGGGCCACAAAGATGTACCGTGACTTATGGGAAATCTATTGGTAGAGTGGGATGAAGAGAGATATTTTAGAGTTTGTGGCTAAGTGCTCTACATGTTAGTAGGTTAAGATAGAGCATCAGAAGCTTAGTGGGTCCATGCAGGAGTTCAGTATTCCTACTTGGAAGTGGGAAGTTGTGAACATGGACTTCGTTATGGATTTGCCTTGAACTCGTCATCAATATGATTCAGTCTGGGTCATTGTAGACAGAATGACCAAATAAACTCATTTTACTTCCAGTTCATACCTCTTATTCAACCGAGGATTACACTAAAATCTACATCAGGAAGTTGGTCAGATTGCACGGTGTTTCATTGTCCATTATCTCAAACAAAGGTACCCAGTTCACCTCTCATTTCTGGAAAGCATTCCAAAAGGGTATTAGTACCCAAGTTCATCTTAGTACAACCTTTCATCCTCAGACAGATGGTCAAGCAGAAAGGACCATTCAGACGTTAGAAGATATGATAAGGTCATGTGCAATTGATTTCAAGGAAAGTTGGGATGACCGCTTACCTTTGATTGAGTTTGCATACAACAACAACTATCATTCTAGTATTCAGATGGATCCATTCAAAGCTCTCTATGGTAGGAGATGTAGATATCAAATTGGTTAGTTTGAAGTTAGTGAGACCTCAGTTATAGGGCCTGACTTAGTATTCGATGCCTTAGAAAAAGTCCAGTTGATTAGAGAAAGACTCCAGACTGCTCAGAGCCAACAGAAGTCTTATACAGATGTTCGTAGAAAAGATCTTGAGTTCGAGATTGATGACTATGTCTATCTAAAGAGCTCTCTCATGAAGGGAGTGAAGCGGTTCGGCAAGAAAGGGAAACTCAGTCCCCGATATGTCGGTCCCTTTAAGATTCTCAATCGATTTGACAAGGTAGCTTATGAGCTCGAATTGCCTTCAGATCTAGCCTCAGTTCATCCAGCCTTTCATGTCTTTTTGCTCAGGAAGTGCATAGGTGACCCATCAGTTGTAGTCCCTATTCAGAGCATTGATGTTTAGAACACTCTCTCTTATGAAGAGATTCCAGTCAAAATCTTAGACTATCAGACTCGTAGATTGAGGAACAAAGAAGTCCCTCTAGTTAAGGTTCTTTGGCGAAATCAGTCCATCGAGGGAGCTACTTAGGAAGCAGAGGCAGACATGCATACCAAGTATCCTCACCTCTTCTTCGCCAACTCAGATCAAACTCAAGGTAACATTTCTCCTTAAGCTTACTCAGTTTAATGTTCGGTGTTCATCACAAACTTGGTATACAACTTCATGCTCATGTTCCCATTAGAAACTTCTTATCAAGTACCATTGCATATTCAGTCATGCACGTATGTATTAGTTCAGTTATATAATTATGCATCAAACATGCATTCTTATTATGAGAAACTTAGTTCTTCAGAACACTTAGTCATGCATTCATGAATTAGTTAAACATGCATCAAATATGCATGTTTAGTATTATATGTTTAGCTTGTCAGTCATGTCAGTCGTGAGATCATGTTCTAGTTATTCATGTTCAGTATGTCCATTAGTTTTCTTTTTCCCCTCTCATTCAGTCTCAATCGAGGACGAATGTTCTCAAGGAGGACATATTGTAATACCCCATACTTTTCCTATCTAATTTCATCTCAAGAATGTCTAGTATTAACTTCTAAATTGAATGATTGTTATTTCATAAGGAATTTTCAATATTTTCAATTTTTGTCATGTGGGAAATTCAATAAGCTTTCCATCGATATAAGATTCACCCAAATCCGATAATCGGGTCAGAACTTATGACTATTTTAAGTTCTAATCGTAAAACAACGCCATATTAGTCAGTTGCACGCCGTGCCACAAGAGGAAATGGCATTTGGCAAATTTTAGTAGGGGTCCACAATTATGGCGCATCGCGCCAGGGCCCAAATTCATAATTGTCCTTTTCCAGTGTCTTAGTTCAATTTCCTCCGCGTCGCCCCAAAGTTCCAGGTCGCAAAATAAGGGGCAACGTGATGGCTCTGCATCACGCCATCCCTCAATTTTACAATTGTTAAATTCCAGTGACACGACGCGATAGCTCCGCGTCACTCCAGGGGTTCAGTTTGGGATAATTTTACTGAAATTAAATGACGCGTCCAGGGTTAAAAGGGTTAACTTCTCACCCCTATTTAAGCCATCTAACATGTGATTCAGCCACTTTTCACCCAAAATACTCTCTCTTCTCTCAAGAACAAGCTAGGATTAAATATCCAATTCCAAGAAAGTTTCTTCATCAATCTTCACGAAATCACGAACTAAGGTATGTATAGTGTTCATTCATGGACTCCTTTCGTCCATGAAGCCCAAGAATCCCTTTTCTAAATTCAAGTTTATGGATTTTCTCATGAATTTCATGATTGGGCTGCTCTTTTTCATGTGGATAAGGAGAAATTGAATTCTACTTCATGTTGGGTGATAAATTCTATGTGGGTTAAATTATTAAAGATATAGATTCATGTAAACCTATGACTAAACCCTTGAATAATGAAATTAGAATTGAACCATGATGTTTAATTATTGTACAATGATGTTTACATGTACTATGCCTATAATATGTTTGATTAAATGCCTAGATGAAGGAAAAGTGTCTAACTAGCATGATACCATGAAATCCCCATGTATGTAAAAGTTATGCCTATCACATGTTTTGATGAAATGCTTCTATAAATGTATTATGGATTATGATGTTAGTTATATGTTCAAGTAAGTTATGCTTGGACAGTTTCCTTCCATCGAGTCCTGGGGGTACTCGTACCCGAAACATTAGTTATGTGCCAAGAGCCATGTCATGTTTTTACGTTACTCTCAGTAAAGCTATGAATCCTTAGACTTCAGACAGTCTTATGACTCAGGAAATCTCCATGATCTCATGAATTCAGTTAGTTGTCAGATATCAGTAGTATTCCGTCAGTCAATGGAATTTATTAATTCAGCCCATGGTTAGTTTAGTAAATCATGTTTAGAGTCTATTCAGATAGGAGTTGGAATTAGCACCGAGTGAACCCAAGGATGGGGACACACACTATCAGATGAGGGTGTGATCCTTAGCAGTCATTCTTGCATTCCAAAACTATGTAGCCAGCATAGGTTGAGACATCAACACTATCGATGAGGTATGATGAGGTAGATAAGCACTGTCAGATAAGGGTCTCACCGTTCTCATACAGGGGACACTATTAGATGTGGGCTGCCCACAGCTTGTCCTTACTGGTGGTGCTGTATTGATACCCTTCTAATTGGGGTTAACGATTGGACCCCAACTCCTCCATAATGGCGTATCAGAGGCATGTCAGTTAGATAACTACTTCCCACAGTTTCATATTACAGAATCAGGACTGTCAGATACAGTCAATCAGTCTCAGTAATAGAACTCAGATAGTTCTTCAGATTTTAGGACTGTCAGATACAGTCAACTCAGATACAGTATGAAACTTAGATAGTTCCATCAAATTCAGGACTGTCAGATACAGTCACTCATGTTATCAGTCTTATTTAGATTCAGTAATCATGTTATCATAGTATTAATGACAGTTGTTATGTCTCATGTATATATTCTCACGCTCATGATAGTTAGTCAGTTATTATTATTGTTCATGCATATGAACCCCATGTATTCAACCTACCTCACAAGCATACCAGTACATTCAAAGTACTGACGCATTTGTGCTATGGTGTATTAGACCATAGGTTCAGAGACATGAGCTCCAGAACAACAGTAGATTCCAAATATCCGCAGACAGAGTTAGAAGTGAGTCCTCATTTTTTGAGGACATGATTATTTCCCTATTATCTCATTAATCAATTTATTAGTTGGAGTTAGTTGGGGACATATCCCATCAACTCCTTATTCAGACAGTTCAGTCAGTTAGAGGCTTTATAGACTATCATGTTTCAGACTTCAGTATTCTCAGTTTTGTTTTGGGTATTCTGTTACCTCATATATATTTCTATTATTTAGATTATGTTCAGTTTTGAACCTTATCGACTTTCAGTTTATGATTTCACATTATTCAATATTTTTTGCAGTATACAGGTACAAATATCAGTCATGGGTTAGCTTGTGGTCCTTCGGGGTCATGAGCACCGTGTAGCATTTCGGGTACTAGATTCGGGGAGTTACATAAATATAGGAGACATTTTCCAATATTTGGTTAGGTCAATCACAAGATACTACAATAAATAGAAATACAATGGAACGACAAGCTTATTCAGCCTTGTGAAACAAGCTACACCGATGACAAAATGAAATATGCAATTAGCAAAAGTAACATAGGTAAGTCTTCCTCTATGCATATGGAAATAACAATACATTCAACGAGCATTGGAAAACAAAAAAAATTTGGTCTTCACTAGTTTTATTTCAAGCAGTGAAAAATTGAAGCAAAGTGAAGTGAAAAATATTTTTGAGTAATGTGAATTTTTTGTGAAATGTGAATATTTGTGTTGATGGGGTTGGGAAGAGGGGTGGGGGTGGGGGCATAAGTCACATTTGTTATTTTTTGGAAAATGACTTCCCTTGGTCCATGAGGGAAGTCATTTTCCCTCAAATGGAGGAAAATGAGTTGTTATGGAAAGCATTTTCCCAATATTTAACTACAACCAAATAAGAGGAAATAAGAAAACATTTTCCATCATACCAAACACACCCTCATTTGTAATTTTATTCTAAAATATTTATGAAGTATAATTTGTTCATCTCGTTCTTAATTATGTGTTGCTAAAGATCCTATAACTAGGGTTATGGTAGCCTTGAAGTAATTTAATATTAGGGCTATGGGATTAATAAATTCTTGAAAAGAAATTACAATTTTATCACCATCTCTTCAGTTTTATTATTTCTCTTGGTTGCATACTTGAGGAATGTGCCTATAAACATAACTTGCTTGAACAAAGGAGTTAACATTTGGAAAATAGGATGGTGACGAGATGATTAGAACCTCTACTCTCTAATTTTTCAGATTGATGTATTAATTTGATCAATTTCTTAGGGCATTGTTAAACTAATCTATCACTTTAAGTTTGAAAGAATTAATGTGAATCTATCTTCGAAGGTTGAAAAATATTTGGATAGGACTACTTATGCAAATTTCTGCGTAATTGTAATTGTTGTTGCATGATTTCATAAAACCCGCAACCCTTTGCATTGAGACACCTTGGTGATCATAACCCTAGTTTCTTAATTCATATTTGTTTAAACAATACAACAAAGGAATTGGTCTCTCTTATATAATAATTACTTAAGTGATACTTTTAACAACAAAACCCTTTTTTAACATCGAAAACTCATGATTAAATGTCTATTAATAAACACACAACTTAGTTAACACTATATACTCCATGGGACTTGACCCCAACCTTTGTTGGATCATATATTTGACAACTACCTCTTACACTCATTTCCAAGAGTTGTAATCTGCGCGTATCAAATTTGGGCACTGTTGCCGAGGAATACGGTTGTCAATTAAGTTTATGTGCATTAATTAACTCTTAATCAAGTTCTCTAATTTACTTTTATTTGTTGTTTTTGGTACTTGCAGGCTATTTATTGTGCATGCCACGAACCTTAAGGTTAGGCGAGCCATTATTACGCTATAATCCTAACCTCAAAGGACTCTAAGAAGGAACATGGTTGATCAATAAGAGGCTGCAAGACTAGCTGCTTCAGCTAATGCACAGGTCAACCAACAGAATACCAACGCATCCAAACATGTTTCAAATATGAATGATGAGGATATGGGAGATGATAAGTTGGTCAACCCGATAAATAGGTGACATGCTAAAAATATCGCACCAGCAAATCAAAATCAACAAGCAAGATGGTGTAATTTGATGTAGATGATGATGATGTTGATTTGGATTAAGATGGTGCTACAAGAATAATAATTCCTCCACCATTAACTCCTGGGTTGAAAATTAATATCACTAGCATGATGATTCAATTTGGAGGGATTATTTGGTGCATTACCTAGGATGATCCTAACATTCATTTCGTGAACTTCATCATCATCTGTAAGTCATTCGATTATCCTGGAGTGGGATAAAATGGTATTCATTTAAGGCTATTTCCATTGTCTCTGTATGGAGGGGCAACTCTATGGATGAATGAGCTGGCACCCAATTCTATAACAAACTAGAGGCAACTGAAAGAATTTTTCCTAGAAAGGCTCGTTCTGCCTTCCAAGATGTTGTAGTTGAGGGATGAAATCAAAAAATTTAGGCAACTACCTAATAAGCTTTTCATGAAATATGGATGAGGTTTAAAAAGATGTTGATGAAGTTCCCAAACCATAAGTTGACTGATGACCATTTGATGGAGACATTTTATGGGGTTTTGAACTCAAATACAAAGACTACCATGGATAATGTTGTAGGAGGAACTTTCATGGATTACACTTTTATTGAGGCTATAGATATGTTGGATAGACTAATAAATATGAGTAGATCTTGACATACTAGGGATTTTGAGGTAGCAAGCAACACTTATTCAAGCGGGATGTCCACGGAGCAATGCCAAAGAAAAGAGTAATGTGATCAATATATGGTTCACATAAAGACATAAATGGATTTTCTCGCAAAGCATTTGCTCTGGGGAAAGGTAAGAATGTCAAAGCTGTGGGATCTTATAGTAGAGTAGCTAAATCTGATTCTAAGGAGGAGATGAATTATTTGAATAGCGAAGAAGGTTTTCGGGCCTGCATCCAAGAAAGCCAAGGTCGGAACTATCATCGGGAGAATTATTATGATAAGGTTGGTTGTAGAGATCATGACTAAGGAATATGAAAGAATAAGGGTGATTAAAGCGTATTATATGTACCACCTGGGGGGTCTGACATTACAACAAATGATTCTAGGAATATGTCTATGGAAACCATGATGGTAAAATTAATGAAAGGGGTGGAGTCAATCGATGTAGGTGTTAACTATGAGCTAGTTAGTTTACTCTCACCCCACATTTAATAAATATTTGGTGCAGTAAATGAGCCAATTATCTACAATGTTGAATCAAAGAAAAATGGGACTTTACTGAGTGATATAGTTCAAAACCCAAGGAATGACGGTTTATGTATGGCTATTACCACTAAAAGTGGTAAGATGTTACCAGACCCATATCCGAGAAGACCCTCTCAAGTTGATGCTATTGAGTTGGAGGATGCAGTGAATGATGTTACACCAGCTGAGTCTAAAAGGCTAGGAGACTTATAGGAGAAGAGTGTAGAAGTAGAGCAACCATCTAAGTAAAAAATGCTACTGACTTAGAGCATGGAAAAGGGAAGGAGGTAGAGGTAACCCCAACAAAAATTCCAAGGCCACCACCTCCCTTTCAACATAGTTTAAAGAAGAAAGCTGATGAGGGAAAGTTTAAGAAAGTTATGGCTATGCTAAAACAATTGTCAGTGAATGTGCCTTTAGTTGAGGCATTAGAGTAGATGCCGGGATACGTCATATTCATGAAGGACCTTGTTAGAAAAAGAGAACAGTTAGTTATAAGACTGTGGACAATCTTCATCATTATAGTGCCATTAGTACTAGATAACTAATGTAGAAGAAAGCTAATCTGGGAGTATTCACCATCCTGTGTTGCTAAGACACTTTGAGATCTAGGGTCAAGTATCAACCTCATGCCATTAGAAATTTTCAAGAAGTTGGGTTTAGGGACTCCTAAACTGATGTTGATATATCTATTAATGGTAGACTGATCAGTCAAGAGGCCGGTGGGTATTCTCTATGATCTTGTGAAAGTGGCCAACTTTATTTCCCTACAGACTTTGTAATTCTCGACTATGAAGTAGACTTTGAAGTGACCATAATTTTGGTTAGGTTATGTTTAGAAATCGGGAGAGTATTGGTTGATCGGAGCGAAATGAGCTAAACTTTAGGCTCAATGATGAAGAAGTTGGTTTTGATTTCTGTCCATCGATGAAGCAACCGTGATACATGAGTGTGGTATCAGTTGTTGATGTTGTTGATGAAGCTAATCTAGTTGTACCAGTTAAAGAAAGGTTTGCTGTGGAGACCTTAGCTACAGTCTAAATGAATTTTGGTAATTAAGGAATTAATAAATATAATGAGACAATGTATGCATTGATTGGAATGGGGTCATATTCATATGCCCCTAAGAAGTTGTATTTGGACCTAAAAATAGACCTAACACCATCTACAAAGCCTTCTATTAAAGAACCGTCGGTGTTGAAGTTGAAGGAATTACCAGGACATCTTCAATATGTGTTTCTAGGTGAAGGTAACACTCTACCAGTGATCATTGCAGCTGATTTGGTAGAGTTTCAAGTTGATGATCTTATTTCATTACTGAGGAAATACAAGAGGTCCATTGGGTGGATGATTATCGATATCATAGGCATTCCATTAGGGATCTGTACTCATAAGATCCAGTTAGAAGAAGATTTCACTCCTACTATTGAGCACCAACGCAGACTCAATCCACTAATGTAAGAAGTGGTGAAGAAGGAAATCATAAAGTGTTTAGTTGTAGGAGTGGTTTACCCAATTTTTGATCGCAAATGAGTACGCCCAGTCCAGTGTGTTCCTAAGAATGGAGGTATGATGGTGGTAGCCAACGAGAAAAATGAGTTAAGTTCACTCAAGGTGGTGATCGGGTAGAGGGTATGTATGGACTACGGGAAGTTAAACTCTTGGATACTAAAGAATCATTTTCCAATGCCCTCCATGAACCAAATGCTAGACCAGCTGGCAGGAAGGGGTACTACTTTTTAAATGGATACTCATGTTAAAATCAAATATCTATTGCACCTGAAGATTAAGAAAAATGGAATTCACTTGTCCATATGGAACCTTTGCTTTTAAGAGAATGCCATTCAGGTTATGCGATGCACCTGTCATTTTCCAAAGGTATATAATGTCCATTTTCTCGGACATGGTGGAAGACACTTTGGAAGTATTTATGGATGATTGTTCAGTGGTTAGTGATTTATTTGATAGTTTCTTGGTGACCTTAGGAAATGCATTGCAATGTTGTGAGGAGTTAAACCTTGTCCTTAACTGGGGAAAATTCCACTTCACGGTGAAGGAGGGAATAGTGTTGGGGCATAAAATCTCAGCAAGGAATTGAGGTTAACCGAGCTAATATAAAAGTCATCGAAAAACTTCTTACTCCTATCTCAGTGAACGGAGCATGTAGTTTTCTCGGCCATGCAGGGTTCTACCAGAGATTCATCAATGATTTTTTCAAAACTACAAATCCACTTTGCAAATTATTGGAAAAGGAAGCCAAGTTTGCATTTCATGATGATTGTTAGAAGGCCTTCCAATGCCTTAAAGAAAAATTAGTTGTTGCTCCCATAATTATTGCTCCAGATTGGTCCAAACTATTTGAAGTGATGAGTGATGCAAGTGGGGTGGCACGTGGGGTTGTTCTTGGAATAAAAAAGGAGAGACTCTTTCATATCATCTATTATGCCAGTAAAGCATTGAATAGAGCACAAAAGAACTATAATGTTACGAAGAGGAGCTCATAGCCATGGCTTATGCTTTCAAAAAATTTTGAGCATACTTATTGGAAACAAAGGTGGTGGTGCATACAGATCTTATAGCACTAAGATACTTAATGGCGAAGAAGGATTCTAAACCAAGGCTAATTAAATGGTTGTTGCTGCTTTAAGATTTTTACTTTGAAGTCAAAGACAGAAAACAGTGTAAAAATAAAGTAGCGGACCATCTTTCTCGATTGTAGAATAAAGGATATAGTTCAAAAGAGTTGTGTCATGACCTTAGCCAGGGACTGGACGTGACGGGCATCTCCAACCTAACGTGGATTGGAGATTACCCCCTGAACCTAACCAAACACCACACACTGCCCAACAATGGCTAAATTCCAAACATATAATAAGTTAGCGCAAGATAAGTTCAAAGAATAAAAGATATGTCCATAACCTATGACCGATTACCGACCAAACACATCCAACCAACATCACCCAAGTCCACAGTAATCCAACAAAGGCTCTATGAAAAAAGAACCAAAAACCAGTCTTGGTTAGGACATGTCCCCGACTCTGACAATAGCAATGATAATGTTAATGATAATGAAAACTCTCAATTCTAATCTATGATATGAGCTGATGAAATGTCTAAGTCATACGGAGAATGGAAGCTCACCACTTTACCATAATGAACTAATAAACCAAGCCGATCAACCTAACTCTGTGTAGGAAATGTAGAGGTATCTACGGTACCTGCATCATGTGGGGATACAACATTCGAAGATAGTTAGTGGGTTGAGCACTAGCATAAAACTCAGGTGTAAGGGAGTAAAATAAATACATTATCAAACTTCAAAATCAGCTAAAATCCAATGCACATACCTAGATGCATATGCATATGTATATATCACATGCCGGGATAGGGAACAAGGCTTAACATGCACTTTAAAACTTTAGCCTAGATTGTGTATCTCAACCGTAATAACATAAGAAGGCACCCACGGGCTATATGGGCCCATCTCTACCCAAGCTGGTAGGGTTCCAGTACGTGTGGCTGCAATAACCAAAGGGTATATATATGCACTATGGGGGACTCGAACCTCCCGGCATATCAAGGTAATGCAAGCACACAATCATGTGATGTAATATGGGGGACTCGAACCTCCCAATCATATGATTATAATAAGGGGGACTCAACCCCCCGCGTTGGCAACCACGGTTTCCAGTAGTGATCCCTCGGGACCTCCACTTTCATGACTTAGCTACACAAACCTTATTAATACCCAATTAAAACAATTATCACACATTCCTTTTCATTGAACCATGATACAGATTTAGGCATACATTATTGGTATCATCATACCAACTACACTTGCAAGGTAACATCAACATGCCAAAACAATTTCATTATTTACGAAAATTTACAACCCCCTTGGTTTAATATGCATTAGCTTAGGGAATTATACAACCACATAAGGTTCAATTCAAAATCATTATGCTTCATTGACTTTTCGCATTATGCAATAGTTCAACAATAGTTCAATATACATACTTTTTATATTCAAAACCAATTTCGCAATATTGGGTTGGGGTCATTACCACTTAAAAAGTCATAAGTTGGGGGAAATCACAATCCCCTCATTTGTCCACCATACACATGCACCTCACCAGTCCAAAACCATAATCAAAGCACCAATAGTCATAGGTAAACCATGGAAAACATTGTTTAACAACAAACATTCAAAACCCTCAATCAATGTTTCAAAACCAATACCAAAACCATATGAATAATACTTTAAAACACATAATTTTAAACAAATAGAAATTAGGGACGAGTAACATGCCTGAAATACCCAACATTATGGAGAGAGTTCAACCCTTGAGCCCTTAGATGACCTACTTCTTGGAAACCCTAAGTATCTTGCGTAAGAGAGTTTGAGAGAGTGTTTAAGTACGTTAAGAATGAGAAATAACACCCTTGATTGATTTATGAATGTGCTTTTTTAATTGGGTAAGAAGGGAATTGTCCAAAGTGCCCTCAAATTAAAAGCTGAAATTTAGTCGTTAGTGTCTACGGGTCACTATATGACTCGTAGGGACTAGTTAAGACTCGTCACTATGAGTCGTAGCCAAGACTATTTCAATGTCACACACACACTATGAATCCTATGACTCAACTCATACGACTCGTAATGGGACCCTACGACTAGTGGGGTCCAGTCGTAGTCAATACAGAAACCATTTGGAGTAAACACTAGACATCCTACGATTTGCACAAAATGACTCATAACGAGTCCTTACGACTCATAGTGAGCCACTCGTACTAAGAATAAAACTTAGCCACACACATACTGTTTAGGCTACAATTTGAATCCAATGACTCAACAAGTATCCCTATGACTCGTAGGGTAAGTCATAGTCAGGACGGTGAGGTTAAAATTTTAGAAATTCTCAGAGATCAACACCTATGGTGTTTCATTACTTCCCCTTAGGATCATTCATCCTTGAATGATGAGTCAAGGCATCCCTTAGCATGATTTATCACAAAAATTCACCCACACTAACCTTTAATAAGGACATAAAACAAAGACGTTAATATCACACATACCTTAAGCATAATTTTTAAAAATAGGGAATAGGAATGGATACTTGGACTTCATGTCCTCCTCGGCTTCCCAAGTAGCTTTCTAACACTTTTGGTTCCTCCAAAGAATTTTTACCGAAGCCATATTCTTTGTATGCAATCGACAGACTAGCCGATCCAAGATCTCCACCGGAATATCCTCATAAGACAAAGAATTCAAAATGCCCACACTTTCTAAGAAAACAACCAACGAGAGATCACCCCTGTACTTTCTCAACATCAATACATGGAAGACCAGGTGAATGTAGCTCAATCTAGAAGGCAATTCCAATTCATATGAAACATTGCCAACCCTAATTAAAACCAAATATGGACCAACATAACGGGGACTGAGCTTCCCCTTCTTTCCAAACCATATCATTCCCTTTATGGGAGACAACTTTAAGAATACCCAGTCACCAACATTAAACTCCAACAGCCTTTGCCACATGTTCGCATAGGATTTTTGGTAACTTTGGATGGTCATAAGATTATCCTGAATCACCTTTACCTTTTTCGTGGCTTGGTGAACCAAATCAGATCCAAATAACCTATTTTCATCAACCTTAAACCATCCAATAAGAAATCTACACGTCATGCCATCCAAGGCCTCAAACGGAGCCATACCAATGCTAGAGTGATAACTATTGTTGTAGGCAAATTCTATAAGAGAAAAGTGGTCGACCCAACTACCACCATAGTCAACTACACAATATCTGATCATATCCTATAATGTCTGAATGGTTATCTTTGCTTGCCCATCCATCTGCAGATGGAAAATAGTACTAAGGCTCACCTTAGTCCCCAAAACTCTCTAAAAGGAATGCCAAAAATAAGAAGAGAACTAAGTACCTCAATCAGATACGATAGAAACTAGAGCACCATGCAACTTCATGATCTCCTCAATGAACAACTTGGCATAATCCTCAGAAGAGAAATTAGTCATCACTGGCAAGAAGAAAGTCGACTTGGTCATCCTATCCACAATGACCCAAATCAAATCAAATTGCTAGAGAGACCACAAAAGGCCAGTAACAAAATCCATATTAATTATTTCCCATTTCCACACAGGCAACTCAATTTCTTAGAATAATTCACCAGGCCTCAAGTTCTCCACCTTCACTTGCTGACACACCATGCACTTAGCTATAAAACTTGCCACATCCCACTTCATGTCATTCCAATAATAAATCCTTCTTAAGTTATGATACATCTTTTTAGAATCAGGATAAACAGTGTACCTCGACTCGTAAGCTTCAGCCAAAATCCTCTTTCATAGCCCATCAACATCTAGAACACATAATCTGCCTTGGTACCTCAAGATACCATCACCACCAATCTTAAAAGCCATTACCTTTTGGTGACCCACATAATCCTTTATCTGTATCAAGATAGGGTCTAAAATCTACTTTTCTTTTACCGAAGTAACAAGATATTACTTCTCCACCACTTGAACAATCACACCACCATTCCTGGAATTCATGAGATAGATTGCAACATTATCTAAATGGTGAATATCCTTCACCTAATCCTGCTTCTTCTCGTCGATGTAAGAATAACTCCCCTTGGACAACCTGCTATGAGCATCCGCAACTACGTTAACTTTACTTGGATGATAGTAGAGACTTATGTCATAGTTCTTTAGCAAATCAAGCCACCTCCTTTTCCTGCGATTTAGATCTTTTTGAGTGAACACATATTGTAGGCTCTTATGATTAGAATAAATATCTACATGGACCCTATATAAATAATATCGCCATATATTCAATGCAACATTATGGATAACAATTTTAAATCATGAGTCAGATAATTATTCTCATAAACCTTCAACTGTCTAGAAGAATATGCAACCACCTTGCCATGCTGCATCAACACACAACCTAGTCTGACTCGAGATGCATTACAAAAGACAACAAAACCAATCATACCCTTGGGTAGGTAAAAACCAGGACCAAATTCATCTTATTCTTTAATTTCTCAAAACTACCCTCCCCAGATTCCGACCACAAGAACTTCACCTCCTTCTGAGTCAACTTAGTCAATAGAGCAACAATAAAAGAGAAACTTTCCACAAACCTTCTATAATACCTAGCTAAACTCAAGAAGCTTCAAATATCGGCTGGAGTTGTGGGTCTAGGCCACTTTTTAACCACCATAATTTTCTGTGGATCCACTATAATCTTTTCACTAGAAATGACAAAACACATATAAGTCACAACATTCAACCAGAAATCACACTTTGAGAACTTAATATACAACCATTGATCTTTCAAGTTTGCAACACAAAGCAGAGACGATCGGCATGATACGCCTCACTCTTAGAATACACCAAAATATCATCAGTAAACACAATCATGAACAAATCTAAGAAATAACAGAAAACCCAGTTCATAAGATCCATAAATGTTGCCAGGGCATTAGTCAAACCAAAAGACATCACCAAAAACTCAAAATGACCATATCGGGTTTGAAAAGTAGTCTTAGGGTTATCCACCTCCCTAATTATTAACTGATGGTAAACCGACTGAAGGTCAATCTTAGAAAAAAACTTAGCACCCTGAAGCTAATTGAACAGATCATCAATCCTCGAAAGGGGATATTTATTCTTGACGGTCACCTAGTTAAATTGGAGGTAGTCAATACAAATCCAAAGGGTCCCATCCTTTTTACACATAATTAGAACCGAAGCACCCCAAGGAGAACACTAGGGTAGATAAAACCCTTATATAAAAGATCTTTCAACTAATCTATAAGTTCTTTCAACTCAATCAGAGCCATTCTGTAAGGAGGGATAAAAATAGGATGAGTGTTTCAAAGAAGATCAATTCAAAAATTAATTTCCCTACCAGGAGGAACACCAAGAAAATCATCAGGGAATACCTCACGAAGATCATAGACCACAAGGATAGTCTGCAAAGAAGGACCTTCGAATCTAGAATCCTTAACATGCACTAAGTGATAAAAGCACCCCTTAGAAATAAATTTTCGGGCTCTAAGATATGAAGTGAACCTTACCTTAGGCACTAAGGAACTATGTTCCCATTCGATCACCGACACATTAAGGAATTGGAAACTTACCCTTTGGGTTCGAAAATCAAGAGCCGCATAGCACGAATGCAATTGATCCATCCCTAAAATCATATCGAAGTCTAATATGTCCAACTCTATTAGATCCACCAAGGTCTCCCTATTACAGACCGAAATTACACAACCCCTATAGATCCTTCTAGCCATAATGGACTCACCCACCGGGGTGGACACAGAGAACGGATCCAAAATATACTCGGGATTAAAATAAAAAATGATAGCCACATATGGGGTCACATAAAAGAGGACAGACTAGAGATCAAGTAGATAATTTACATCACGAGAGAAAAGATTGAGCATACCAGTAACAACATTGGGGGATGCCTCAAAATCTTGGCGAGTGGCAAGAACATACAGACGGTTTTGTCCAGTGCTGAAGCCAGAAGCAGAAGTAGCATAGTTTGGTGCAGGAGATGATTAAATAGCGGCAAAAATCTTATTTTCTCTAGAATCAACCCTAGAAGGACAATACCTCTGCATATGATTGATCTGACCACATATAAAGCACTTGTTCCTTCTCTCTTCATAAACATCATGATGCACCTAACCACAAAATCTACAAAAAGGATATGATGGAGCTGACTGAGCCCTGCTAGCTTGAGGTTGGGTACCCTATACCCTTGGACCCATATTATTTTAAAAATGATGATTACCTGACAACTTTAGATACTATCTTTATCATGAACCAAATAAGGTCCTGGATATGATGGGAATCTCAAGTCTCACGTAGACCAGAGATCACCTCTTACACCTAACCAAACAAAACATAACATCCCCCGAGGTTGGATAAATTTTGAATGTATAACAAGATAGCATGCAATATGCTTAAGAAAATTCAAAACATGTCTATAACAGACGACCGTGATTGGCCAAACAATTGACCAACATCACCCAATATCCATAATTATCCAAATAAAGCCTTATAAATAAAGAACTAAAACCAGTCTTGGTCGGGATATGTCCCCGACTCTGACTGATGACACTGAGAATAAAATTGATAATGTTAATGATAATGAAAGTAACTATCAACTCAAATCTAAGAATGAAAGTTGGTGAAATGCCTAAGCCTTCTGAGGGATGGAAGCTCACCACTTTACGATAACATAATAAACTGACAAACCAAGATGATTCACCTAAACCTATGTAGGAAAAGTAGAGGTAGCTCTGGTGCCTACATCGGTGGGGATATAACATCCAGAGATGGTTAGTGGGGTGAACAATAGCATGTAACAAGGGGATAAGGATAACATAATGTCATGATCAACAGTTCAAAATTATTCAAAACCAATGCACATAATCAAATGTATATACATATACATATATATATATATACATATATCACATACAGGGATAGGAATAAGTCTTAATATGCACGTTAAAACTTTATCCCAAATTATGTAGCTCAACCATCATAACATAAGAAGGCACCCACATCTATATGGTCCCAGCTCTCCCCTAGCTGGTAGGGCCCCAGTGCGTGTGGCCACACGAACCAGAGGATAAACATATGCACTATGGGGGACTATAACCTCCCTTCATATCAAGGTGACACGAGTACTAAATCATGTAATGTAATATAGGGGACTCCAACCTCCCAATCATGTGATAATAATAGTATAAGGGGGACTCAAACCTCCCTGGTCATTTCGACCCCCGCATCCGTAATGTCGATTTCTCGTGTTAGCCCCTCGGGCCTCCACTTTCTTAACTCAGCTACACAACCCTAATTAAAGCCTAATTAAAAAAAGGTATCACATATTACCATTCGTTGAACCATATTATACATTAAGGCATATATTTTTCATATCGTCATACCAACTATATTTGTAAGGTAACATCTGCATTCCAAAAAAATCTCATCACTTGGGGATATTTACAACCACCTTGGTTTAATTATGTAATAACTTATGAAAACACGAACCCACAAGGTCCAATTAAAAATCATATTGCAATAGTTTAAGAGTAGTTAAAATCCCACATTTCTCATAACTAAAAACCACTATCACAATATGGGGTTGGGGTCATAATCACTTAAAAAGTCACAAATTTGGGAAAATCACAATTTCTTAGTTCATTCACCATTCCAATGCACCCACAAGTTCAAAACCATAACTAAAGCTTGAATATTCATATATAAACCATGGGAAAACATTATTGAACAACAAGCATTCAAAAACCCCAACCCTTGATTTCAATCAAACATCAATATCTCATGAACAATACTTTAAAACATATGTTTTTAACAAATTAACAATGAGGGAAGAGAAACATTCCTAAAATACCAAGTTTCACTAAAGGATTTCAACCCTGGAGCCTTTGGATGACCTACTTCTTAGAAACCAACAATATGGCTGCTTGAGAAAATTTAAGAGAGATTTTGAAATATTTAAGCGCGTTAAGGATTAAATATAACCTCCTTAAGTGCTTTATGGATGTGGGGTTTTAATTAGGTGAGAAGGGAATTGTCCAAAGTGCCATTAATTTAAAATCTGAAACTTAGTCCTTAGTGACTACAGATTACTATATGAATCATAAAGATACATTATGACTCATCACAAAGAGTCGTAGTCAAGACAGAACCACCAAGGTCCCATACTTGTCTATCTAAGATTCATACCATCGACTCATAGCAATACTTAACGACCCATAACCACTACTCATACTCAAGAAAATGACAATTTGGGTTGATACACAGGACACCTTATGATTAGGACATAACTATAATACCCCATATTTTTCAAGCTTAACTTAACTCTCAGTTCATGAGTTATCCGATATAAAATTTTTGAAATACTCAGTATTTTTCAATCTAGAGCCTTCCATTGCGTAGGAAATTAAATTATCTTTCCAACGATATAAAATTTGCCTAAATCAGATTACCGGGTAAGAAGTTATGACTATATTAAGTTTCAGTCGTTAAACACTGTTATTCAGGATAGTAGCGCATCGTGGAGTATGTGAAAATTGAAATTGTCAGTTTCTAGTAAAGTACCATGATACTGACGTGTCATGCCTCCAGCTAATTTCCCAATTGAAAATCTAGTGTTGCTCCGCGATATTGGTGTGTCGCGCCAAGGGCCCAATCCACAATAGTCAATTTCCAGTAAAGCAACGCGATTATACTGTGTCGCGCCAAGCTTCTCAGTCCTGTCCAGTATTGTAACAATATTCCATTATGTCACACCACCAACCACATTCCCAGTTATTATTTTCCAGTGGCTTGGCACGATAGTGGTGCATTGAGCCATGTAATGCTTCGAGTCTGTACCCCGGACGCTACACGATGCTTATAATCCCAAGGGACCACAAGATAATCCATGGCTGGTACCTGCTGCAATAACTAAATAGTAATATTGTAATTATGAAGAAATGAGGAGGAAATCTGGCATATGGTTCAAATCTGAAATAAATACTGAGTACGGTACATCAATACCAAAACTAAACATCTGTCTATAAATACTCAATGTCAGAAAAACCTCTACTGTCTGAATAAGGAGTTGATGGGACAAGTCCACAACTAACTCCGACTACTAAAATAGACTGAGTACTGAAATACTAGAATAATAATTTTTTCCTCGAATAATGAGGACTAACCACTAGTCTGCTGCTAATGGATCCGGATGCTAAGTATGATCGGGAACCCGTGCGTCTGAACCTATGATATAAGACATCATAGTGCAAAAGAAAAGTAAACGTCAATACTTTGAATGTACTGGTATGCTAAGTGAGGTAGGCTGGGATGCATGGGTTCATATGCATGAACAATACTGACTGAATAACATAAGTATAACTGAATGAGAGTACATGCATGAATACATAAACTGTAACTGAGGTCATGATAACACTGGATACTGAGTTTTGAATTACTAATTTACTGATATCTGAGTTTACTAATACTGTATTACTATTAACTGAGTGACTGTATCTGATAGTCTTGAATCTGTGAAAGTATTCCGAGTTCCGTACTGAATTGAGTGACTGTGTCTAACAATCCTGATTTCTATAGAACTGAACTAAGTTCTATTCTGAAGACTGAAACTGAGACTATGAGAGGTAATCATCTAATTGATATGCCCCTTTTTGAATAGATTGGGGTCCAACCTGTAACCCCAGTTAGAAAGGTGTCAGTACCATGCCATGGGTAAAGACAAGATGAGTCACCCACATCTGGAAGGTGCTTTGAATAAGAATAGTGGTACCCTCAACTGGCAGGTAGAACACTTCATCAACCCTCAACTGTCAGGTTAATGCCTCAACCTATGCGTGCTATGTAGTTCTGGAAAACAAGGACTACTTCTAAGGATCACACCCTCTACTGGCAGGTGAGTCCCCATCCTTGGGTTCACTCGGTGCTGAATCCTATTCCCAAATGAATAGACACTGGACTGAATTCTAAACTGTACTAGGCTGGATTGAATTGTTACTGATCATACTATCTAACTAAATTGAATAGAGTTCCGTTAACCGACGGAGTACTACTGAATTCTGTTAACCGATGGAATACTACAGAGTTCTATTGACTAGATAGATTTCCTGAGGTATGAACTGAATACTGAACTGTAACTGTGAATGATTACTGAGGATACTATTCGTGACACTACTGAGAATGATCTGTAACTACCACAGCTCTAGGTAAACAACTAAGTTTTTGGGTATTAAATACTCCCAGGACTCGATAGCATGAAAATTAAATCATAGCAAAAATTTAAAAGGACGAAACCCTATACACTTGATCATAACTCATTAATAAAGACATTTTATTAAACACTTGCATGACATAACTTGAGCATAAGCTAACATGACATGATTGTTTTTCCCTTTTTCTTTGTTTACATAAGCAATTCATCAAACACTTGGAGGACATAATCCATGCACATGACACTAACCACATATAGACACAATAATTCAAATCTCAATTTACCATTTCAAGGGTTTAGCATGGATTCACATGATTCTATACATATATCAAATAACTCCACATGGAACTTGTAACAACACATGGATTAGAAACCCAATTGATCATTATAATCATGAATATAATCAAACCCAACATTAAATTCATGTAATCAATACACTTGAGGTTTTAAAAATAGATTCTTGAACTCCAAGGGTGGAAGGGACCCTTGGATGAACACTTGACATACCTTAACAATTAACTTCTGAAAGATTGATGGTAAGTTCTCTATCTTTTAATTAAATTTAAAATCTCCTAGGGTTTGTTCTTGAGAGCAACTTGTGAAGAATGAATAGTTTTAGCTCTTAGAAGAGTTTAATTTCATGTTTTGGGGTTGTTAGACGTGGGATAAACACCCAAATACCCCAGAGAATGTGGCTTTTTAATGACTGAAAACTGACCTAGCAATGCATAGACCGATGCGTTGCGTCGTTGGAATCAACATGATGACCAACGTGCCACGTCGAGTCCACATTGGTTTACTGGAATTTGCACTGGAAGATGGAGAAAAATATTCATTGATGCGATGGAACCACGCCGCATTGAGATCGTGTCGATCCACTGGTTTTAGCTTTCAGATATGTTTCAAATGAAGTCCAAAAAATCTAAAACTTGTTCGAGAACACCCACTGATATTCCTGATCATGATTCAAACTAAAAAAAATTACTTTAAGGTCATGAGGGTCATGAAATAGATTCGCCAATATACGAAGGCTAAAATAACACTAAATCTAAATACTTAGCTAAAATTTTCTAAGTCTGGGACCCCTTAACAAGTTTTATAGAACTGAGTTAAGCTTAGGATTTTGTGAGGTTTTACAATATCACCCCCTTGGGAACATTTGTCCTCAAATAAGGTTGACTGAGCTGAGAATACTGATAGACTGGATTTAGATACCGGACATACACAACTGTAACATAATTTCATGACTGACACTACTGATTTGATGAAATTTCGTACTGAACATGCATATCTGATGTATGAGTACATGGCTGAACATAATTCATGAATGTATGACTGGAATTGCCGATAAGCTGAGTTTCTCATGCTGAACATGCATATCTGATGCATGAATACATAACTAAAAAATGCGATGGTAACTGATACCAAGTCTATAAGGAAATTTGAGCATGGAATTTAGTAAGTTCAAGGAAAAACTTTTACCTTGGGCTGAGTCTGAGTTCACAGAGAAGAGGTGAGAATACTTGGTCCACATATCTGCTTCTGCTTCCCAAGTAGCTCCCTTAATGGACTGGTTTCACCAAAGAACTTTGACTAGAGGGACCTCTTTGTTCCTCAGTCTGTGAATCTGATAATCAAGGATTTTGATAGGAATCTCCTCATAAGAGAGGCTGTTCTGAACGTCTATACTCCCTACAGGGACTACAAATGTTGGGTCACCTAAGCATTTCTTTAGCAAGGAGACATAGAACAATGGATGGACCGAAGCTAAATCTGAAGGCAACTCAAGCTTATAAGCTACCATTCCAAAACGACTAAGAATTTGGTAAGGACCTACATATCGGGGACTGAGCTTCCCCTTCTTGACAAACCTCTTATCTCATTTCATATGAGAGATCTTCAAATACACATAATTACTAATCTCGAACTCGAGATCCTTTCTCTGCTCATCTGTGTATAATTTCTGTTGGCTCTAAGCTGTCTTAAGCCTTTCCCTGATCAACTGAACCTTCACTAAGGTGTGAAATACCAAGTTAGGCCCTACCACTGTGGCCTCTCCCACTTCAAACCAACCAATTGAAGACCTACATCTTCTCCCATAGAGCGCCTCAAACGGAGCCATCTAAATTATGGAATAATAACTGTTGTTATATGCGAACTCAATCAAAGACAAGTGGTCATCCCAACTACCTTTAAAGTCTATCGCACATGCTTGCAGCATATCCTTTAAAGTCTGAATGGTCCTTTCTGATTGACCATCTATCTGAGGGTGAAAGGCTGTACTGAGGTGGAATTGGGTACCAAGACCCTTTTGGAAGGCTTTCTAAAAATGAGAGGTGAACTGCGTACCTCTATCTAAGATAATAGACAACAGAACTCTGTGTAATCTGACCAACTCTCTGACATAGAGCTTGGCATAGTCCTTGACTAAATAAAAGATTTGGACTGGTAGGAAATGAGCTGATTTGGTCATCCTATCTACAATAACCCAAACTAAATCGTGTTGATGATGAGTACGAGGAAAACCCATCACAAAATCTATATTCACCTCTTCCCACTTCCAAGTGAGAATATTGAACTCCTGCATAGACCCACTAGGCTTCTGATGCTTGATCTTAACCTGCTGACATGTTGAGCACTTGCCTATAAACTCTGCAATATCTCTCTTTATCCCACTCCACCAATAGATTTCCTATAAATCATGGTACATCTTAGTGGATCCTGGTTGAATAGAGTAACACGAACCATGCACTTCTACAAGAATTCGCTGTCTTAGGTAATCTACCCCTGGCACATATAGGCGACCCTGACAATGCAGAACACCATCTCCTCCTTGGGAGAAAACATCTACCTTCTGATCTTTGACTGATTCTTTCAACTTAGATAAATCGGGATCCCTATCCTACTTTTTCTTCACTTCAGAAACCAGGGATGATTCTAAATTATTCTGCTCCCATACACTACCTTTTGCTGAATCAACTAAGTAGACACCCAGTCGGGAAAGCTGATGAACTTCCTAAGCTTACAGCTTATTACCATTCTCCATATGATCAATACTACCCATAGACATCCTACTTAGAGAATCAACAACTACATTGGCCTTACCCAGATGATACAGGACACTCATGTCGTAGTCCTTCAACAACTCCAACCTCTTTCTCTGATGGAGGTTTAGGTCTTTCTGAGAGAACACATATTGTAGAATCTTATGGTCAGTGAACACATCAACGTGCACTCCATACAAATAGTTCCTCCAAATCCTTAAGGCAAATACTACTGCTGCTAACTCAAGATTATGAGTAGGATAGTTCTTTTCATGGGGTTTGAGCTGTCTAGAGGTGTAGGCTATGCCCTTACCTCTCTACATCAAAACGCACCCCAAACCAACTATGGAAGCATCATAATATACAATAAAGTAGTCTGAACCATCTAGTAGAGTCAAAACTAGAGTTGTAGTGAGTCGAGTCTTCAACTCCTGAAAACCCTTCTCACAAGAATCTGACCACAAAAAGTTAACCTTCTTTTGAGTCAATCTGAACATAGGGGATGCAATAGATGAAAATCCCTTAACAAACCATCATTAATAGCCAGAAAAACTCAAAAAACTTTGGATATCTGATGGAGATATGAGTCTGGGCTAGTTTCTCACTACTTAGGTATTTTGGAGATCAACTCTAATGCCATCACCGAAAAGGATATGGCTGAGGAAGGCTACTGAACTTAGCCAAAATTTGTACTTACTAAATTTGGTGAATAGCTGATGGTTTCTGAGAGTCTGTAATACTATTTTGAGATGGTCTGCATGATCATTCTCATTGTAGAAGTAGACAAGGATGTCATCTATGAAGACTATGATGAACATGTCTAAGTACTGCTTAAACACACGGTTCATCAAGTCCATGAAAGCTGCTCGGGCATTAGTAAGACCAAATGACATGACTAAGAATTCAAAGTGACCATACCGAGTTCTGAAAGTATTTTTTGGAATGTCACATTCTCTGACTCCGAGCTGATAATAGCCTGATCTGAGATCTATCTTAGAAAAGTAACTGGCACCATAATATTGGTCAAACAAGTTAACGATTCTAGTAAGTGGATACTTGTTCTTGATCGTGAATTTATTTAGCTGACGGTAGTTTATACACATTCTGAGAGAACCATCTTTCTTATGCACGAATAGAACTGGTGCACCCTATGAGGACATACTGGGTCTGACAAATACCTTATCTAGGAGATCTTTCAACTGTTCTTTTAATTCTGAGTTCTGATAGAGCCATTCTATATGGTGGAATATATATGGGCTGAGTATCTGGAAGAAGTTCTCTTCCAAAGTCGATTTCCCTTTCAGGAGAAACTCTGGGAAGATCTTTGGGAAATATGTTTAGGAATTCACATGCTAGTGATACTGACTCAAGAGTAGGGGTTTCTGATCTAAAATCTTGGACTCGAACGAGATGGTAGACACATCCCTTAGATATCATTTTCCTTGCCCCAAGGTAGGAAATAAGCTGACCCCTAAGTACTAAAGGACTACCCCTCCACTCTAGGATGGGATTATTTGGAAATTGAAACTGGACAATTCTGTTTCTACAGTTGACTGAGGCATATCAGTAATGAAGCCAATCCATTCTGAGAATGACATCAAAATCGATCATCTCTAATTTGACTAAGTCTGTTGAAGTGACTTTTTGAGATACCATAACCAGATAGTTCCTGTATACTCATCAGGCTATGATGGATTTACCCACTGAGGCAGAGACTAAAAAGGCTCCGCTAAGATCTCGGGAGAGACTCTAAAGTTGACAGCTATATATGGAGTTACAAAGGACAAAGAAACTCCTGAATCTAGCAAAGCATAAACATGTAAATAATAAACTTGTAATGTACCAATGACCACATCAAGAAAACTTTCCTGATCCTGTCGGGACTGAAGGGCATAGAGTCTGTTTGGGTGTTGCCTACTGGTAGCACTGGAAGTGGCACCCTACTAATTCGAGCAACCATACTGAGCTGAAAGGAGGTTATGCTGACCATAGGAACCTGACTGGGGATAATCTCTGACTCTATGACCTAGATTGCCAGACCTGAAACACACATCACTTCCAGCCCTACTGATACCCTGGTGGTTTCTGCCATATTTATGGCAAAGAGGATTGGTTCGAGCGTTGCTGACACCACCCTTAGGCTTAGGGACTAGCGCCCTATCTCTATTTCTATCTCTGAATATCAGCGCTAGAGCACTGGTTGAGTACAGAGCTAGAATTGAGGGTTTTGGGCGAAACTAAGAATGATTCCCACCCCCTGACTTATGTTGAGCGAAGTTGAAACTACCTATTCTCGCTCTCCGTCTCCTTATTCTTAGCCTCCTTTATCTGATAAGCATAGACCATGAGCCTGGATATGTCTATCTCCTTAATCAACATTGCGGTCCTACACTCCTTGACCACACTATTAAACACTTCAGATACAAACTTACTCATCTTATATCTGCAATCTGCTATCACATAAGGAGCATATCTAGCGAACTGAGTAAACTTGAGAGAAATTTCTCTCACTGTCATGTTGTCATTCTTTAGGTTAATGAAATCTAGAACCTTCATTTCCCTCAACTTTAATGGGAAGGACCTATCCAGAAAAGAAGTGGGAAACTCTTCCCACTCTATGGGCCCTGTATCTGTATACCTCTCTGCTTTCCACTATTTGAACCATTAGTGAGACACATCCTACAAATGATATATAGCTAACTCAGAACTCTCACTAGCTGTTAGCCCCATAATATCTATAACCTTTTTCACCTGATCAACAAATTCCTGTGGGTCCTCATCTGACTTTGACCTAATAAAAGATGGAGGGTTCATTAGGGTGAAGTCCCAAATCCTGGATGCAACAATTTTGGCCACAGGGTTGGCTAGAATGACAGTTGGAATTAATTCTAGGATGCCACAGAATGAGCTAGAGTGGTGAAAGCTGCTCAAAATTCAGCGTGGGAGACATGTTCGTCCAGGGGATCTACCTGAATGGGCTGAGGTGCTGAATGATTTCTGATTATCCTTTCGTTAGTCTTTTTGGGAGGCATGTGTTTTAAACGAGAAAGAGATAATATATAAAACTAAGAGTTTAACTTGAGCTTGTGCTCACCCACACGACATGATTACTGAAAGAAGGGAAACTTTTCATGAAACATCTAATAGCCTCTTGTCCATAAGTATGGCACGCTATACACCCATGCATAAGACTCTACTAGATGCAGGTTTTAGACCTCCTAGGACTCTATTGAACCTTAGGCTTTGATACTAAGTTTGTAACATCCCGAGTCTGTGCGCAAGATGCTACACGATGCTCATAATCCCAAGGGATCACAAGCTAAACCATAACTGGTACCTACTGTAATAACTGAATAGTAATACTGTAATTCTGCAAAAATTAGGCAGAAATCTTCCATAAGGTTCAAATATAAAATAAATACTGAGTACGGTACATCAATACCCAAACTGAACATTTGTCTATAAATACTCTATGTCTGAAAAGTCTCTACTGTATGAATAAGGAGTTGATGGGACAAGTCCCTAACTAACTCTGACTACTAAAATAGACTGAGTATTTAAATACTGGAATAATAAATTTATCCTCAAACAATGAGGACTCACCACTAGTCTGCTGCTGGTGGATCGGGCTGCTAAGTATGATCGGGAGACCGTGCGTCCGAACCTATGATATAAGACATCATAGCGCAACAAAAAAGTATGCGTCAGTACTTTGAATGTACTGGTATGCTAAGTAAGGTAGGATGGGATGCATGGATTCATATGCATGAACAATACTGACTGAATAACTTAAGCATAACTGAATGAGAGTATATGCATGCATACGTAAACTATAACTGAGGCTGTGATAACACTGGATATTGTGTTCTGAATTACTAATTTACTGATATCTAAGTTTTACTGATACTGTATTACTGTTAGCTGAGTGACTATATCTGACAGTCTTGATTCTGTGGAACTATTCTGAGTTTCGTACTGAACTGAGTGACTATGTCTGACATTCTTGATTTCTATAGAACTGAATTGAGTTCTATTCTGAAGACTGAAACTAAGACCGTGGGAGGTAATTATCTAACCGATATGACTATTTCTGAATGGATTGGGTCCAACCTGTAACCCCAATTGGAAGGGTGTCAGTACCATGCCACGGGTAAAGACAAGCTGAGTAACCCTTATCTGGCAGGTGCTCTGAATAAGAACAGTGGTAGCCTTAACTGGCAGGTAGGACACCTCATCAACCCTCAACTGGCAGGTTGATGTCTCAACCTATGCTGGCTACGTAGTTTCAGAACACAAGGACTACTTCTAAGGATGACACCCTCTACTGGCAGGTGAGTCCCCATTCTTGGGTTTACTCGATGCTGAATCCTACTCCCAACTGAATAGACACTGGACTGAATTCTAAACTATACTAGGCTTGACTGAAATATTACTGATCATACTATCTAACTGAATTGAACTGAGTTCACTGAGTTCCGTAAACTGATGGAGTACTAATAAATTTTGTTAACTGATGGAATATTACAGAGTTCTGTTGCCTAACTAAATTTACTGAGGTCTAAACCAAATACTAAGCTGCAACTGTGACTAATTACTGAGGCTACTGTTTGTAAAGCTACTGAGACTGATCTGAAACTACCACAACTCTAGGTAATCAACTAAGTTTTTGGGTATTAAATACCCCCAGGACTCGATAGCATGAAAATTAAATCATAGCATAAATTTAAAAAGGCAAAACCATATACACTTATCATAACTCATTAATAGAGACATTTTATCAAACAATTGCATGACATAACTTGCACATAATATAACATGACATGATTGTTTTTCCCTTTTTCTTTGTTTACATGAGCAATTTATCAAACACTTGGAGGACATAATCCATGCACATGACACTAACCATATATAGACACCATAATTAAAATCCCCATTTACCATTTCAAGGGTTTGGCATGGATTCACATGATTCTTTACATCAATTTAAATAACTCCACATGAAACTTGTAACAACACATGGATTAGAAACCCAATTGATAATTATAATCATGAATATAATCAAACCCAACATGAAATACATGTAATCAATACACTTGAGGTTTTAAAAATAGATTCTTGAACTCCAAGGGCCCTTGGATGAACACTTGACATACCTTAACTATTAAATTCTAAAATATTGATGGTAATTTCTTGAGCCTTGAATTGAATTTAAAATGTCCTAGGGTTTGTTCTTGAGAGTAACTTATGAAGAATGAATAGTTTTTACTCTTAGAAGAGTTTAATTTCGTGTTTTGGGGCTGATAGACGTGGGAAAAAGACCCAAATACCTCTGAGGATGCGACTTTTTAATGACTAAAAACTGACCTAGCTGCGCGTAGACCGACGTGCCCCGATGGCTAACGTGCCGCGTTTAGTTTGCATCGGTTCACTGGAAATTTCACTGTGAGATGGAGGAAAATATTCATCAAAGTGATGGCACCGTGCCGCGTTGAGATCACGTCGATCCACTTATTTTAGCTTACAAATATGTTTCAAACGAAGTCCAAAAATCCAAAACTTGTCCGGGAATACCCACTGACATTCTTGATTATGATTCAACCTAAAAATCATTACTTTAAGGTCATGAGGGTCATGAAATAGAGTCTCCGACCTACTACGAAGGCCAAAATAATACTAAGTCTAAATACTTAGCTAAAATTTCTAAGTCTGGGATCCCTTAACAAGCTTTAAAGGACTGAGTTAAGCTTAGGATTTTGCGGGGTCTTACACGCCAGGTGCCCCAAATTGGGAATTTTCAGTAACGATTTTAAATCATGGCCAGGGATAATTGGGTAATTTTCCATGATCCAAGTCAGCCTTTAACATATAAATTACCCCAAATTAACCTAGTTACATCATTATTATTATTCAATTTTTCCCAAATTAAAAGTATTCTCTCTAAAAAACTACAAACCCTAGCTTTTAGAAAATAAGAGAAATCTCAAAGGATTCACTAAGAACTTCAAGAAACTCAGTAATTAAGGTATGTTAGGTGTTAATCTATGGGTCCCTTTCACCCATAGAGTCTAAGAATCCATTTTTAAAATTTCAAGAGTTATGATTTATGATTTCCATGCTTGGAATTGAATGTATTCTTGATTATGATAGTAATTTAGATCCAATGCATGTTTAATTATAAGTTTCCATGAAATTAAGATAGTTATGTGGTGAATTATGTGAATTTTATTCTTAACCCTTGAATTTGAAATTGAATGTTGTATTCATGATTACATGTGTTGACCATCATCATGTGAAATACTCCATGCTCCCCAAATGTTTGATAAAATGCCTATGTGAAGTAGATAGTAGAATCTTGACATGTCATTATGTGTTCCAAATCATGTACAAGCTTATTCCCTACAAGTGTTTGATGAAATACCTTTATGAATGAATTATGGACAAGTGTACATTGTTGTGTATCTCAAGATCATTTTATGCTTTATTTTTTTTTATGCTACCGAGTCTTGTGGTATTTATTACCCGACAATTTAGCTATGTTCCTAGAGCTAGTGTCAGTTATAGAATAGTCTCAGTCCCATCACGATCAGTAGTACTCTCAGTCAATTACGAAACTCAGCAGAACTTAGTCAGTTACAAAACTCAGAAAAATTTAGTAAATTCAATATCAGTTCAGTGCAATTCAGTATACTCAGTTCAGTGTCTTTCAGTTGGGAGTAGGATTCAGCACCGTGTGAACCCAAAGAGGGGGGCTCACCTTCCAGAAGAGGGTGTGATCTTTATATTCCAGAACTATGTAGCCATCATAGGTTGAGACCTCAAACCTGCCAGTTGAGGGTTGATGAGGTGTTTTAATCTATCAGATGAGGGTTCCACCATTCTCATTAGAGTACCTGCCATATGAGGGTAACTCTTCAGTGTCTTTACCCATGGCACGGTACTGGCACCCTTCCAACTTGGGTCATAGGTTGGACCCCAACCCAGTTATTTTATTTAGGGCATGTTGGCTAGATGATTACCTCCCACAGTCTCAGTTTTAGTCTTCAGAATAGAACTCAGTTTAGTTCTACAGAATTAGGGCTGTCAGATACAGTCAACCAGTATTAGTAACTTTAAATATCAGTTGCTCAGTATCAGAACTCAGGACTTAGCTTCAGATAAGCTTAGTCACAGTATTTATTTATATGAACAGTAGCGCATACTCAATATCTACAGTAGTATCAGTTATCCATGTACTCTCATGTTCAGTTACTCTATATCATTCAGTCAGTTATTATTCATGCATATGAACCCTTGCATTAAGCCTTACCCCATCTAGCATACTAGTACATTCCACGTATTGATGCATACTCTTTCTTTGCTCTATGATGTCTTATATCATAGGTTCGGACGCTTAGATTCCTGACCACGCATAGATAGATTCAGATTTAGCCATCAGTAGATTTATGAGTGAGTCCTCATCATTTGAGGATATTCTTTTATTTCATTATTACGGTAGACTCAGTATTTCAGTAGATGGAGTTAGTTGGGGGATTATCCCATCAACTCCACATTTAGACAGTTTCAGATTAAAGGCTTTTCAAACTAGTTTTTAGACAGTGTTTAGTTTTACAGATTGTTATTTTCGTTGATACACTTTATCAGTATTTCTAGATATGGAATTTTTGCCTATTTTTCTGTATTTATTACAGTATCATGTTTGGTGCTCATAATAGATATCAGTCATGGGTTAACTTATGGTCTTTTGGGGTTATATGCATAGTGTAGCATTCAGGCTACAGACTCGGGGCATTAAAAACTTGATATCAGAGCCTAAAGTTAAATAAAGTCCTAGGAAGTCTGAAAGTTTCATCTAGTAGAGTCTTGTGCATGGGTGTGTAGTGTGCCACACTTATGGACAAGTGGTTATGAGATGTTTTAGGAAAAGTTTCCGTTCTTTTAGTACACATGTCGTGCGAGTGAGCATGAGCTCAAGTTAAACTCTCTATCTAATCTATTTCTTCCTTTTGGTTACAAAACATGACTCTTAAAAAGACTAACGAAAGGAGAACCGGAAATCAGACAACACCTCAGCCCATTCAGGTAGATTCCCTGGACGAGCATGTCTCCCATGTAGGATTTAGAGCTGCATTCACTACTCTAGCCAATTCTGTAGCAGCTGAAAATGAACGACCAGCTGCTGTTCAGGCCAACCCAGTGGCTAATACAGCTATAGCCAGGATTCAGGACTTCACCCGAATGAATCCTCCCCTATTCTCCAAATCTAAGTCAGAAGAGGATCCACAAGAGTTCCTCGATTATGTTAAAAAAGTCACAGACATCATGGGAGTGACTTCCAGTAAGAGTGCTGATCTAGCTGACTATTAGCTATAATATGTAGCTCATACGTGGTTTACGCAGTGGAAGGTAGACATGGGCACAGATGCAGAGCCCATAGAGTGGGAAGAGTTTGTGTTTCAACTCAAGTGCACATGCAAGTGCACGTTATTGTTTAAGTAATATAGTGATTTAGACAATCAAATATTGTTCCCACGAGGACTAAACAACTAAAAATTTAACCAACTTTTAGTTTCAGACAATGAGTATTAGGTGTTGTATAGTATCAAGATGATTTGTAATTTGAGATAAAAAATGTAAATTAATAAACAAGAAATAAAATTTTATGACTAGAGCAAAGCAAGCTATGGTTGTAAACAATTTTGATAAGAATTCCAGGGTTTAGACTTCTTGAACAATCATACAAATCTCTATTCTTATAGTATTCTAATTGATTATCGGGTTGTTTGTTCACAAGGTTTAAGCAACGATCTTGATCTCCCTACCTAAAATCTTTTATCTATTGAATATTGCAGCTACAACTCCCGCAGATATACATTAATTCTTCTAGATTCATTAAGTAATCTTCCTTCAATTGAACCAAACAAGGCTTCTAGGTATATCCCTATCCTAGATGCTAATTTAAATCCCTTATTTTATAAAAGGATAAGAACCTTGATCCTTAATTTCCTGAATCTATGATTCTCCTACCAGATTCACATAGACATATAAATTTATTCTAATAGCGGCCAGGTATTAAAATAGTAAGCTCAAGAAATTAAGAACAACCCAGGTGATAATCCAAAAAGAAACTACTATAAAGAATATCAAAGAGTAATCATGTTCTTGACCTCAACCCTAGAATAAGGGTATTTAGCCACTCATGTTTGATTTTAACATAAAAATAAGTAATTAATCATACCAAAAATTAGTCTTAAAATAAAGAAGTTCAAAAGAAATAATAGGAACCCTAAAAGAAGAATTCTATGCTTTTCCGCCGCTGCTATGCTTGCCAAAAAAGTGTTTGGAATTGTTCTCACGTGTTCCTTTTATACTTGGGAAAATTTCACTAGATCTGAAGTCATGACGCGACGCGTCGCTAATTATGTTGATCCACCCAACGCATCGCATCAACATTGCGTTGCCACACTGGAAGTCATCTTTGGAAATCACACCAAGTCAAAATCTTTACTACTCGACATGACGCATTGACATCGCGTCATGTCACTGGAATTTGCTAAGTATCAAAGTTTTAAGCATCGACGCGACGCGTTGAATTCGTATCGATACACTGGAAGTTGCACTCATAGAATTCTCCAAGGTACAAAACTCATGCACCAACGCGACGCGTTGACATCGCGTTGATGCACTGGAACTTGTTCTTCAAATTTTTGCCAAGAAACAAATCTTGCCAGTCGACGCGATGCGTTGAGAACGCGTCGTGTCACTGGAATTTTTCTCCAGTTCCTTTCTTTTATCTCGTCAATCCTCAGCTCCTTTCTTTTCTCTTTACTCTCGTGCATCTCCATGTGTTTTTGACTTTGATCCACATGATCTTTCATCTCTTCATTATGTGCATCAAATTTTCTTCCAAATCCATGGGAAATTATCCTATATTTATAATCATGTTGGTTAGCCACAAAACATAATTTAACTCACACTTCAATATAATCAGCATACTTTTTATTCTCAAAACAAATCTAAATATGGATAAATAGAGGTGGTTGGACATATAAATACGCCCAATATCACCACCCCATACTTAAAACCTTGTTCGTCCTTGTACAACTTCAAGCATAGCAATCATCAAACCTTTTAATCACCACCTAAGAATCATGCTAGCGTTGGGCACATGAACCATTATTTCACACTTCATTGTCCCAACAGTGACATTCAATTTGTTGGCAAACTTAAAACGAGCACATAATCAGGCAACTTTATAGGTAATCCGGACTTTCATCCGCATGCACCCTCCCAACAAAAAAGTTTTTCCCATATCACTCACAATTTAACAATCTTAATCAAGAGGGGAATATTAAAATTCAATCACTCACTCTCCCAAAGAATTCGTACATAATAGGAGGTGAACCATAGCCTTACCCTTAGTGTATTACTCCACTAATAGTCGATGTTGAAATGTAGGATCAAAAAGGTATTTTTATGGTTGTAATTCAGGCTAAGGGACGGGTAGGAACTATTTCGGAAATAGTGACTAATCTCCCTAAGCACTTTAATACATAACTATCTTCAATCACAATCACATTTTGTCAACCAATCTTTTCATTTCATCATCTTTACACTTTCCACTGTTTCACCCAGATCTTTCTAAGCACATGAACAACACTACAGTAGGAGTATTTTCTTTTTACATCATCATTCACATCTCATCTTTTTCTTTTTATCCCAATTCTCATTAGACACCGCTATAGTAGCCACCGTCAACCTAAGAAATTTGCCTTAGTTGAAGTGTACATTATCCTTAAAGGACCAGGACCAAAACAGGTTCATTGTAATGCAATAACCGAGTAACAATAACTAAAATTTTTATCATAAATTATTTTCTACTCATAATCGTAACAATTAAATGTACAAAGTACTGCTCTAGAGCTTCACTTTCACCTTTTTTTCTTTGTACTTCATATTCCCCCTCATTCCATTATTTGTATTAAAGAGGTTAGGAAATATGGATCAAATTAAGGTCTATCAAAGAAACGATTCGGCTACATATGAGGCTACCAAAGAAGTCAGGCTATAGGCTCAATGGGGTTTAACTAAGGTCATACATAAGGGTAGGTACATAAAGTCCTTACAATTTGGTTAACAAAGAAATGCCTAAATCACTTCCTACACCGGACACCCTTTATTTCGCTTTGTAAACACATGTGGCAAGTTCTAGTCATTCCTATACATGTAGAACATAAACAAACACTCACTCACACTGTGCATGCTAAGAATCAAGTCGGATCCTTGAGGGTTCCGATATTGTACTTTATTAAATTCAACATTAAGCCAATCAAACGAAAATACACTTGTTAGGACTTACATTTAAAAACATCTCATTTTGTTTCAACATAATCAAATTAAAACATCTTTCCCAACACACCATATTTTTCCCAGGCAGCAATCAGGGTCCTATTATGTTCATAGCTTCTATAGACACACTCCCCTTAAGACGGTCGTCATCCATCTATCATAGGGAAAAGCAACTAACTATGACGTTGCATACTGAAAATTTCAAAAAAGGGCACATATAATACTTGTAATCTGAAAATTTACCACAAAAGGTGAAAATAACATACTGTAAATAAAGCAAATATTTTTAACTAAATTGCCGAAAAGGGAAATATTGTTAACTTACAACCCATAATTTTTTTTTTCATCCAAACCAACCAAAAACCAACATTGTTCAGAAATAAATAAAAGAGATAAAGATAAAGAAGATTTATGACCAACCACCCCACACTTAAACATAGCACTATCCCAATGCTAGCAATTAAGCATAATGCAGGGTGGATGGTATTCCCTAGTCAGTCGAATATCACATAGCCATCACGTCATCAACATCGTCATCACCAAAATTGTCACCTGAGTCACCATCATCATTAAACTGCTCATCCTCCTCGGAATCATTATCTGAATAAGCTATACGCCTCTCCTCATCTGTAGGAACATCATCATCCATAGGATCATCAAAATTTAGGCCAATACGTAACAAAGTCCGTACATGAGGTCCCAATGGGTAGTCAAGATCTGCAGCACGAATCTCCTGTCGGGTGGACACACACTCTCAGTCCTCAACTGCAGCATCGTTAGCCCATACATACGAGCCATGATCTCATCAGCACGAGCATTACGCTCAGGCATAGTCAAATTCACACCATGAGGAGCTGGTCCCTTGGTGTGAAAAATATTAAGTGGCCTGTCACCCACATGCGGTGAATAGTTTACAACCTTCTCAGGCACACCATGTTGCCTAAAAAACCTGTTAGCAATCCACCAAATCCATATCTCCTACCTCCTAAACATCAGGCCTTTCTCATTACTGAGAAAATAATAGAACCAACATTCACATCCACGTCATGTCTCATCAAGGCATAAATAAGACATACCCTATCACGGGTCACCTTGTCATATTTTTCCCATGAACCAGGAAAGCATACATAATTCTTGCCCATAAATGTTCCTTCCTATTTTTAAGTGAGCAAATAGAAGGGAAACATGTGTACCTCCCTCTTTGTAGCGAATCCACCTCGCTGTAGATCTAGTGCCGCATAAAAGATGACATATATGCTGATAGGGGGGCTCAATGATCATTATCTTCAATGGCTATGGATCCACAGGGGGTGCACCTAACAGCTCATTAATAGTGTTTTCTGTGAAAGTTATCACGCGCCCACGTACCTCAACCTCTGAATCTTTCAGGTTTTAATTTGCATAGAATTCTCAAACTAAGTTCAATTTGCAGGGATGCTCGAAGAGAAAATTCATGTAGTGTGCCTCTATCTTTCTCACCATCGAAGGATATTCCTTCATCAAAGTTGCCCTGTTGATAAATTAATCAGCTGAATATTTTGACTCTTTATGTTGCGAGTACCACTTTCATCCTACCGCAGCTACAACCTTGGTCCCAAACTTCTTTTTCCCTCTCGGAACATAGGGATCTGTAGGTACCCTATCAGCGTTATGAATCCTCTTGTGCCTAGGCTCGGATGGTTCAGCTGCATTCTTACCTTTGCTTCTTGGTTGGTGGCTGCTTGACATTGTACTTATTAAATATAACAGCCCATAAACATATAAAACAAGCATCTTCAAATCTAATCACCATTAAATGTGAATGTACTAGGGTACTCAGACTTCCCCTTTCTAATTCATAGTTAATCCAACAATTAAACATGAAAATATTTCATAGTTGTGACAATTAACAATTTTAGTAAATGTCTTAAAGATTGAATAGCTTTTACAGATACATATACCTTCATTACCCCATTATTCCCTCTTAACAATTTAATACATGCTTTTCCTGTGTCACTCCTAGATCAAAATCAACAACACTCACTTTGATCATATATAGCTAACTCTAAGCTGGTGTTGAATCGAGATACACCCTATACTTAGTTGCTATTATATAGCGAATCAAGTAACTCCTAATTTATTGAATTTCAACACATAGTACAACAAACATGCAATTGTCAATCAATTTATATCTCAAACCTTTAGAGGAACCAAATTAATTAAACCATGATTCCTATTTCAGAATACACTTTCTTCCCACATGAGAAATATCAAACCCATAATAACATGTCATCATCACCTCCTAAGGTTCTCTCACAATTTTGACAATTAACATTCAATGAAAGTTCAAATTAATTAAACCCAACCTTTGAATATTTCACTATTGTTTTAATCAAATTTGCAGAACACAAAACTTATAACAATAGTAAAACACATGAGTTCATAAGACTTAAACACTAAATATAATCAAAACTTACCTGGTCTTAGTTAACAAGATTGAAAATAAAGTTGAGAACTTGTTGTTGTTCAAATTGACAAAATTATAAAAGGAGCAAGTTTAGGGTTTTGGGGAAAATTGGGGCTATGAGTAGAAGGGAAATGGGTAAGGTAAGGTATTTATAGAGGGATAAATTAGGTTTAAATTTTTTTACCGCTGGGTACAATTAACGCGACGCGTTAGGAATCGTGTTGCAGAATTGACGCGACGCTTCAAGTTTATGTCGATTCTCTGGAAGTTGCATAAAAAAATTAATCTAAGTGTTACCTACATGCCAACCGATGCGGCATGATGGAAAACGCGTTGATGAACTGATGCGACGCGTCAAAATCACGTTGATTTACTGGAAATAGCCTTTAAAATTTTATCTAAGAGTAGATGTCCATCGACGTGATGCGCCAATATAGCGTCGGTCCACTGGAAATTGCATCCAAAAACTTTTCTAAGGCTAAATTTTCCATACCTAATGCATATTTTCTTACCCCTTACCTTTTCCTCACCATGTAACAACTATTTACTTACTTAAAAACCCATGTTCACCATCTTCAATTCTTCTCTATCTCCACCAACTTTCTTATTCCTGCACATCAATCAAAATCAACAAAATTACATAAGAAAAAGTAGGTTGCCTCCCACTAAAAATGCCTTATTTTCGATCGTGGTATGACTCATTTTTTTGTATTTTTCTTTTTGTTCTTCACTACTAAAAATTAAAGTACCTATTACATTACATTTGTGGGTTGCCTCCCACATAGCTCCTTATTTTATATCGTGGCATGACTTAGCTAAACATTACTCATCAGCAAAAGTGATAGATTCCTTGTGCTTGTCCAGATGATCTACCCAATAGTTCTTAACGCGTTGTTCATTTACCAGAAATTTTTTTGTCTTCTCTTTATTCCACAACTCTACAGCTCAATAAGGTATCATACCCACCACCTCAAAAGGTCCAGACAATTTCAATCGCAATTTATCCGGAAACAACTTAATCCTTGAATTGAACAACAAAACAAGTTGTCGTCTAGGTTCAAATACTCTCTCTTGAATTTGTTTATCATGCCATCTTTTGGTCTTTGTCTTGTATAGTTTAGCATTTTCATAGGCATTAATCCTAAACTCATCAAGCTCATTTAACTGCAATAATCTTCTTTCTCCTGCCGCAGTCATCTCAAGATTCAGCTTTTTCACGGCCCAATATTCTTGGTGTTCCAACTCCACAGAATGATGACACGCTTTACCATACACCAAAATATATGGAGATGTCCCAATGGGTGTATTGTAAGCTGTTTGATAGGCCCAAAGTGCATCATATAGCTTCTCCACCCAATCTTTTCTCTTCCCATTCACAGTCTTCTAGAGTATTTTCTTAATCTCCCGATTGGACACCTCAACTTGTCCACTGGTTTGGGGATGGTACACAGTAGCAACCTTGTGACTAACACCATATTTAGCAAGAAGATTTCTGTACCAAGTATTGATAAAGTGCGTACCTCCATCACTAATTATCGCTCTAGGTGTACCAAATCAGGAAAATATGTTCTTCTTCACAAATTTCAGCACCACTCTTGCATCATTAGTCGGACTCGCCACAACTTCCACCTATTTAGAGACATAGTCAGCCGCTACTAAAATGTATAAATTTCTTTTTGAAGGTGGGATTGGACCCATGAAATCGATCCCCCAAACATCAAAGACTTCGACTTCTAAAATTTTGTTGAGAGGCATCTCATGATGCCTAGATATGGTACCCAACCTTTGACATTGATAACAATTATTTACAAAAGCAATTGCGTCCCTAAAAAATGTAGGCCAGAAAAACCTAATTGCAACACTTTTTTCGCAGTTCTCTCACCCTTATGGAGTCCACCATAAGGAGATGAGTGGCAATCTTCAAGCACCTTTGAAAATTCAGCCTTTGGGATACACATACGAATGACTCCATCTAGACCCTGCTTAAAAAAATACGGTTCATCCCAAATATAGGCACGTGAATCATGAAGCAATTTCTTTCATTGCTGTGTGGTGGCATTAGGAGGGTACACCTCACAAGCTATCAAATTTACAATATCAGCATACCATGGGAACTCAACTGCATCTAAAGACAACAACTTTTCATCAGGTAACTCTTCCTTTATACTAAGAGAGTCATCAACAATATGGTTCCGACTTTCCAGCCATGATAAGTGGTCAGCAACTTGATTTTCAGCTCCCTTCCGATCTCGAACCTCAAGATCAAATTTTTGTAATAGCAGAATCCACTTAATAAGTCGAGGTTTTGCATCTTTATTGTTCACAAGATACTTAATAGTAGCATGGTCAGAATGAACAATGACCTTATTGCCAACTAAGTAAGATCTAAACTTGTCGAATGCATACACCACTGCCAACATCTCTTTTTCAGTAACAATATAATTGACTTGAGCATCTTTCAACACTTTTCTAGCATAGTAGATTGAGAAAAATACCTTATCTCTTCTTTGACCCAACACATCTCCCACAGCAACATCACTGGCGTAGCACATCATCTCAAATGGTAACTTCCAATCTGGTGTAATCAAAATAGGTGCTTTAATTAACTTCTTCTTTAGTTTTTCAAAAGCTGCTTGGCAGTCATCCCCAAACTCGAACTTTGCCTCTTTCTCCAATAATTTGCACATGGGGCTTGCAATCTTTGAGAATTCTTGAATGAACCACCTATAGAACCTGCATGACCAAGAAAGCTCCGCACTCCTTTGACTGTGACTGGATGTAGCAACTTTTCAATTACTTCAACCTTTGGCTTATCTACTTCAATTCCTTTACATGACACTTTATGACCTAGGACAATTCCTTCCTTAACCATAAAGTGGAACTTTTCCCAATTTAGCACCAAGTTTGTCTCTTTGCATCGAGATAGAACTCTGTCAAGATTCTGCAAACACCTTTCAAAAGAATTACTGTACAAAGAGAAATCAACCATGAATACCTCCACAAAGTCTTCAACCATGTCAGAGAATATAGCCATAATACATCTCTGAAATATAGCAGGTGCATTGCATAGGCCGAAGGGCATGCGTCTGAATGCATATGTTCCATAGGAACATGTGAAAGTGGTCTTCTCCTGGTCTTCTGGTGCTATGATTATCTGATTATAGCTAGAGTACCCATATAGAAAATAATAATACTCTTTTCCTACCAATCTATCCAACATTTGGTTAATGAAAGGGATAAAATAGTGATCTTTATGAGTTGCTTCATTCAACATCCGATAGTCAATACAGATCCTCCAATCAGTCACCATGCGTGTGGGGATCAACTCATTATCATCATTAGTTGTCACGGTCATCCCTCTTTTTTTTGGTACACAGTGCACTGGACTCACCTATTTTCTATCAAAAATTGGGTAGACAATACCATTATCTAACCACTTGATCATTTCTTTTCTGACCACCTCCTTCATCATAGGATTCAAACTTCTTTGTAGCTATACTCTAGGTCTGTAGCCCTCTTCCATATAGATGTTGTGCATGCAAAATGCTAGATTAATTCTTGTAGTATCAGATATTTTCCACCCAATTGCTTTTCTCCTCCTTGCTATAACTTTGTTTACCTGTACATCTGTTAATCTTGTGGACAAAATAATAGGCAAAGTATCTTGATCACCAAGAAAAATATATTGTAAATGAGGTGGAAGAACCTTAAGCTACAAGTTAGAAGCTTCTTCAACTGAGGGCTTAGGCGATGGACCAATTGGCCTATTCAATGGTTTGACAAGCGATTTCATCATCTCAACCACTGCCAAATTCATAAGCTGGACCAATTCTAATACTTCCACATCTCCATAAAGATCATGACCCATAAAAGCTTGCTTTAATGGATCATCAGAAAATAACAACTGACAATCAAAAACAAGGTCAATAACTGATATGGATGATAACTCCTCATATATAGTTGGTAGTTTCAACGCCTTGTACACATCAAAAACTTCTACTTTATCATGCGCTCGCATTGTCATTTTCCAAGATGCTACATCAATTAGTGACTGCCATGTTGATAAGAAAGGTCATCCCAAAATAAATGGAGCCACAGGATCAGCCTCAAAGTCAAAAATTACAAAATCCACCAGAAAGATTAACGATCCTACTTGCACCAAAACATCCTCTATAATACCATCTAGCCTGGCAAGTGATCTATCCGCCAGCTGCAAAATAATAACAGTAGGTTTAGGACTCCTAGAACCTATCTTATAGTACCATGATGTGGGAATAAGATTTATGCTAGCTCCCAAGTCACATAATCCACGTACATAAATAGTCTGTCCAATGGTAATTTGCAAAGTAAAACTACCCGGATCTTTAAGATTCGTGGGAAATGTGTTTTGAATCTTAGACGTGCACTCTTGAGTAAGTGCAACCGTAGTATACTTGGTTAACCTGTTCTTATTTGAAACTATATCCTTCAAATATTTTGCATATTTTGGCACACTTTGCAAAATGTCAACAAGAGGAAGATTCACTTGAACCTGCTTCAGAAGATCTAAGAACTTCTTGTAACTGGCCTCCTCTTGATGCTTTCTTGACCTTTGAGGAATGGATACATAGAGAGTCTTCTTGTCCACATAAATTTCTTCACCTGCCATTTTTTCCTTGATTTTTTTTCTGCATTGTCTCTGGTGCTGTCATTAATAATGCTGGGACCTACCTACTCCTGAACTATCTTTTTAGTTTGCAGCCCACTTCTTGTTGAAACCGTATTTACCTGCTTAGGATTTGTCTCTGTATCGATAGGTAATTCTCCTTGAGGTCTTGTATTTTGTGCCCCCACAATTCGACCCAACTGCAACTCTAGATTTCTCGTAAGCAATTGTTGACTCTTTAACTCTGCTGTAAACTGTGCCTGTTGAGTCTTAATGTCAGCTATAAATTGAGCTTGTTGATCCATAAACTACTTCATCACTTCCTCCGTATTGATAACTTGAGTAGTCTTCTGAGTATTTTGAGCTGGATGAGGATTTGGTTGTACTTGTCCTTTGTACTATTTGTATTCTGTGCCTGATTTCCACCCCATGAGAAATTGGGATGGTTTCTTAAGTTGGGATTATAAGTATTACCAAAATTTTACTATCCCTACCAATTTGAATTCCCCACATAATTAACAGAATTCAGATTAGCCATATAAGTATCCGCTGTGGGCTCACTTCTTCTGCAAACCTCACACCAAAAATTCACCCATTGGACTACATTCGTTGTGGCTGCTGGTTGTGTAACACCCAACTATATGTTATTGAGCTGAGTAATCATATGATTTTGTATGGCTGTAATCTATGCCTATAATATAGTGAACTGATCTACCTCCAATACCCCTGCAATTTTTTTAGGAGTACTTCTTGAGTCTGCATGCCAGTTAGGGTTCCCTTATGAAATCCGATTCAACAGTGTGTACAATTCTTCATATGTCTTCTCAAGAGCCTGTCCACCTGATGATGAATCCAAAAGAATCTTCGTATTTGGTTCCAATCCTTCTATGAAAGTATGCTCAAGAACATCATGGGATTGATGATGACAAGGGCAATTTTTGAGCATACCCTTAAATCTCTCCCAAGCTTGGTAGAGATTCTCTCTATCTTTTTGCCTAAAACTCAAGATTTTACTCCTCAAGCGTGCCGTCTTCCCAGATGGAAATAATCTAATAAGGAACTTTTGAGCTAGATCTTTCCATAAAGTGATGGAGAGTGGTGGTTCAGCATGTAACCACCTTTTGCTTCCCCATTTAAAGAGAAAGGGAAGAGTGTCAATCTGACATAGTCAGAATTTACCCCTTCAGAAATGTATGTATCACTGATTTTTGAGAAGTTCTATATATGCTGCTGCGGATCTTCTTGTGAAAGGCCATGAAAATGCCCTGCTGAATTCAGCAATCACACCATATTCTGCTTTAATTCAAATCGAACTCTTGGTTCGGGCTTTAAAATACTATTCGTCACATGGTTCGTGAGTGGGATTGCTACCTCATGAACAGGTCTAGCAGCTATTTGAGCAGGAACAACTGGAATAACAGGAATGACAGGAGGTGGAACATTCCCGGCATTTGGATCAATCGGTTCATTTCGTTGTTCCGCCATTCTACGCCTTTGTTGAAAGATTTGCTCTGGTTCTGCAAAAGGATCTACCAGTTCTTTATCTCTCGCCAGTCCTTGATTCAGCTAAACCTACAAAAATTCAGCCACTAATATCAAGTTGTTAACACCAAAACTTAATATCAAAAAACCAAAAATTAAGCAATTTACTAATTATATTAATCCCCAGCAACGACGCTAAAAACTTGTTGTGACTCAAGCGCACACGCAAGTGCACGTGATCGTTCAAGTAATATAGTGATTTAGACAATCAAATATCATTCCCATGAGGACTAAACAACTAGAAATCTAACCAATTTATAGTTTCAAACAATGAGTATTAGGTGTTGCATAGTATCAAGATGATTTGTAATTTAAGATAAAAAATGTAAAGTAAAAAACAAGAAATAAAATTTTATGACTAGAGCAAAGCAAGATATGGTTGTAAATAGTTATGATAAGAATTCTAGGGTTTAGAATTCTTGAACAATCATACAAATCTCTATTCTTATAGTAGTCTAATTGATTATCGGGTTGTTGGTTCACAAGGTTTAAGCAACGATCTTGATCTCCCGACCTAAAATCTTTTATCCATTAAATATTGCAGCTACAACTCCCACAGAGATACAATAATTCTTCTAGATTCATTAAGTAATCTTTTTGCAATTGAACTAAATAAGGTTTCTAGGTATATCCTTATCCTAGATGCTAATTCAAATCCCTTATTTTATAAAAGGATAAGAACCCTGCTCCTTAATTTCCTTGTTCTAACCTACGATTCTCTTCCCAATTTCACATAGACATATAAATTTATTCTAATGGTGGCCAGGCATTAAAATAGTAAGCTCAAGAAATTAAGAACAACCCAAGTGATAATCCAAAAAGAAACTACAATAAAGATTATTAAAGAGTAATCATGTTCTTGACCTCAACCCCAGAACAAGGGTATTTAGCCACTCATGTTTGATTTTAACATAAAAAATAAGTAATTAATCATACCCAAAATTAGTCTTGAAATAAAGAAGTTCAAAAGAAATAATAGGAACCCTAAAAGAAGAATTCTATGCTTTTTCGCCACTGCTATGCCTGCCAAAAAAGTGTTTGGAATATTGCTCACGTGTTCCTTCTATACATGGGAAAATTTCACCAGATTTGAAGTCATGATGCGACGTGTCACTAATCACGTTGTTCCACCCAATGCGTCGTGTCAACATCGCATTGCCACACTGGAAGTCATCTCTAGAAATCACACTAAGTAAAAATCTTCACTACTTAACACGACGCGTTGACATAGCATCGTGTCACTGGAATTTGCTTCTCAAAATTTTTCTAAGTGTAAAAGTTTTAAGCATCGACATGACGCGTTGACATTGTGTCGATGCACTAGAAGTTGCACTCGTAGAATTCTCTAAGGCATAAAATTTATGCACCAACGTGACACATTGACATCATGTTGATGCACTGGAACTTGTTCTTCAAATTTTTACCAAGGCACAAATCTTGCCAGTGACGCGATGCATTGAGATCGCGTTGTGTCACTGGAATTTTTCTCCAGTTTCTTTCTTTTATCTCATCAATCCCCATCTTCTTTCTTTTCTCTTTACTTTCGCGCATCTCCATGTGTTTTTGACTTTGATCCACATGATCTTTCGTCTCTTCATTATATGCATCCAATTTTCTTCCAAATCTATGGAAAATTATCCTGTATTTCTAATCAGGTCGGTTAGCCACAAAACACAATTTAACTCACACTTCAATATAATCAGCACACTTTTTATTCTAAAAATAAGTCTAAATATGGGTAAATAGTGCTGTTGGGACATATAAATACGCCCAAGATCAGTTTGATACTGCTTTCCTAGAGAGATTGTTTCCCTTAGGGATAAGAGAAGCTAAGGTGTTATAGTTCATCAACCTCATGCAAGGAAGTATGAGTGTGAAAGAGTATTCCCACAAGTTTACTAAGTTATCCAGGTATGATCCCCATATAGTAGCAGACAGTAGGTACAGAATGAGCATGTTCGTATCTGGGGTGTCAGATAGTATGGTTAAGGAGTGCAGAACAATGATGTTGATTAAGGAGATATACATATCCAGGATCATGGTCCCTGTCCAGCAGATAGAATACATTAATATTAGAGAGAAAGAGAGAGGCAGAATAAGAAATCTAGAATAGGTAGCTTTAGTTTTAATTAGCCTAAGTCAGAGGGCAGTAACCATTCCTAGTTTTTCCCAAAGTCTTCAGTTCCAACTCCATCCTCATCCAGTTCTCCAGTACCTAAGTTTAGAAATGGTAACCTAGATAGAGTGTCAGGATCTAAGTCTCAGGGTAGTGTCAGCAGTGCTCGAACAAATCCTCTATGTCAGCAATGTAGCAAGAACCACAAGGGTGTCTACATAGCTGGTAGTGATGTTTGTTTTGGGTGTGGAAAGCCAGGCCACAGAGTCAAAGATTGTCCTCTTTTAGGTTCTTAGGGTCATCATAACCGCCACCCAGCTCAGTATGGTTACCCGAATCAGCAAGGTGTTGCTTCTAGTGCCACCAGTGGGAAATGCCCAAACAGGCTTTTTGGACTTTAGTCCAGACAAGATCAGGAAAGTTCTCCTGACATGGTCACTGTTACGTTATAGATCTTCTATTTACTACTTTATTCCTTGTTTGATCTAGGGGCTTCTTTATCTTTCGTAACTCCTTGGTCATATTATTTCCAGTGATGGCATTAGAGTTAATCCTTAAAAGGCTGAAGTGGCGAGAAACTGGCCTACACTCATCTCTCCATCAGATATCAGGAGTTTCTTGGGTTTATCTAGCTCATACCATAAGTTTGTTGAAGGTTTTTCATCTATTGCATCCCCCATGTCCAGATTGACTCAGAAAAAAGTCCAGTTTCAGTGGTCAGATTCCTGCAGGAAGAGTTTTTAGGAGTCGAGGACTCGACTCACTTCAGCCCCAGTTTTGACTCTACTAGATGGTTCAAATGGTTTTGTTGTTTACTGTGATGCATACAGAGTAGGTTTGGGTTGTGTCCTCATGCAAAGAGGTAAGGTCATAGCCTACGCCTCAGACAGCTTAAGCCCCATGAGTAGAATTATTCGACTTATGATATTGATTTAGCATTTATAGTGTTTACCTTAAAGATTTGGAGGCACTATTTGTATGGGGTGCATGTAGATGTGTTCACAGATCACAAAAGCTTATAGTATGCCTTTTCTCAGAAAGATTTAAATTTTCATTAGAGAAGGTGGTTAGAGTTATTGAAAGATTTTGACATGAGTGTTCTATATCATCAAGGCAAAGCCAATATAGTGGTTGATGCTCTCAGTAGGCTATCCATAGGCAGTGTTTCTCATATTGAGGACAGTAAGAAGAAGTTATCTCAGGAAGTTCATCAACTTCCCCGACTAGGTGTCCACTTAGTCGATTCATCAGAAGGTAGTGTATGGGTACAGAATAATTCAGAATTCTCTCTAGTTTTTGGTGTGAAGAAAAAATAGGATAGAGATACCAGTCTTGTTAAGCTGAAAGAGGCAGTCAGAGATTAGAAAATAGAGGTTTTCTCCCAAGGGAGAGATGGTGTTTTGCGTTGCCATGGTCGGCTATGTGTGCCAGGTGTAGATGACTTGAGGTAACGAATTCTTGCTAAAGCGCATGGTGCATGTTATTCTATTTATCCAGGGGACACTAAGATGTACCGCGATATGCAAAAGATCTATTGGTGGAGTGGGATAAAAAAGGATATTGCAGAGTTTGTAGCTAAGTGCTCTACGTGTCAGCAGGTTAAGATTGAGTACCAGAAGCCTAGTGGGTCCATGAAAGAGTTCAGTATTTCCACATGGAAATGGGAAGAAGTGAACATGGACTTTGTGATGGGTTTTTCTCGTACTCGTTATCAACATAATTCTATATGGGTTATCATAGACAGGATGACCAAATTAGCTTATTTCCTGCCAGTTCATACTTTCTATTCAGCCGAGGACTACGCTAAACTCTATATCAGAGAGTTGGTCAAGTTACACAGAGTTCCAGTATCTATCATCTCAGATAGAGGTACCCAGTTCACCTCTCATTTTTGGAAAGCATTCTAAAAGGGTCTTGGTACCTGAGTTCACCTCAGTACAACCTTCCACCCTCAGATAAATGGTCAAGCAGAAAGGACCATTCAGACTCTAGAATATATACTGTGTTGTCGATTTTAAGGGTAGTTGGGATGACCTCCTGCCTTTGATCGAGTTCGCATACAATAACAACTATTATTCTAATATTTAGATGGCTCCATTTGAGGCTCTCTATAGTAGGAGATGTAGATCTCCAATTGGTTGGTTTGAGGTAGGTGAGGCCGTAGTAGTTGGGCCTGACCTAGTATTCAATGCCTTAGAGAAGGTTTAATTAATCAGAGAAAGTCTTAGGGCTGCACAGAGCCGACAAAAATCATACGCAGATGTGTGGAGAAAGGATCTCGAGTTTGAGATCGGTGATTTTATGTTCCTGAAAATCTCTCCCATGAAGAGGGTAAAGAGGTTCGGCAAGAAGGGAAAGCTCAGTCCCTAATATTTCATCCCTTACAGAATTCTCTGCCATTTTGGAAAGGTAGCTTATGAACTCGAGTTGCTTTCAGACCTAGTTTCAGTGCACCCAGTATTCACCATCTCCTTAATAAAGAAATGCATTAGTGACACAACAGTCATAGTCCCCTTAGAGGATGAAAATATTGAGAATGATCTCTCTTTTGAAGAGGTTCCAGTCCAAATCCTTGATCGTTATATTCGCAGACTGAGGAATAAAGAAGTTCCCTTAGTCAAAGTCCATTGGCAGAATTAGTCCATAGAGGGAGCTACTTGGGAAGCAAAAACAGATATGCGAACCAAGTATCCTCACCTCTTCTCTGCAACCTCAGATCCAACTTAAGGTAACCGTTTTCCTTAACCTTACTCAGTTGCATGTTCAACTATAATATAACTTGGTATCCATTACTGTTGCATATTCAGTCATGCATCGATAAATTAGTTCAGTCATATGCTCATGCATCAGATATGCATGTTCACTATGAAAACCCAGCTTATCAGTAGCTTCATTCATATATTCCATGCATCAGATATGTATATTCAGTGTAAAAGCTCAGTTTGTCAGTAGCTCAGTCATGTAGTCATTCATCAAATATGCATGTACAGTTTGTTAACTCAGTCTATCAGTGTCTCAGCTTAATCAGTCTCATTCGAGGATAAATGTTCCCAAGGGGGAGATATTGTAATACCCCATATTTCTCAAGCTTAACTTAACTCTCAGTTCATGAGTTATCTAATATTAAATTTTTGAAATACTCAGTATTTTTCAGTTTAGACTCTTCCATTGCGTAGGAAATTAAATTATCTTTTCAACTATATAAAATTTACCTAAATCCGATAACCGGGTAAGAAGTTATGGCTATTTTAAGTTTCAGTCGTTAAACACCGTTATTCAGGCTAGTAGCACGTCGTGAAGTATGTCAAAATGGAAATTGTCAGTTTCCAGTGAGGTACTGCGATACCAGCATATCGCGCCACCAACTAATTTCCCAATTGTCAAAATCTAGTGTTGCTCCGCGATATTGGCGTATCGCGCCAAGGACCCAATCCACAATTGTTAATTTCTAGTAAAGCAATGTGATTGTACCACATCACGCCAAGCTTCCAGGTCCCATCTAGTATTGCAACGCAATTCCACCGCCTCGTACCACCAACCACATTCCCAGTTGTCATTTTTCAGTGGCTTGGCGCGATAGTGGAGCGTCACGCTAGGTGCCCAAATCAGGAATTTTTCAGTAACGATTTTAAATCATACCCAAGGGTAATTGGGTATTTTTCCATGACCAAGTCAGCCTTTAATACGTAAATTACCCCAAATTAACCTAGTTACATCATTATTATTCAATTTTTTCCAAATTAAAAGCATTCTCTCTCAAAAACTACGAACCCTAGCTTCAAGAAAACAAGAGCAATCTCAAACAATTCACCAAGAACTTCAAGAAACTCACAAATTAAGGAATGTTAGGTGTTCATCTATGGGTCACTTTCACCCATAGAGTCCAAGAATCCATTTTTAAAATTTCAAGAGTTATGATTTATGTTTTTCATTCTTGGAATTAAATATATTCGTGATTATGATAGTAATTGGGATCCAATGCATGTTTAATTATAAGTTTTCATGAAATTAAGATAGTTATGTGGTGAATTATGTGAATTGAATGCTTAACCCTTGAATTTGAAATTGAATGTTGTATTCATGATTACATATATTGACCATCATCATGTGAAATACTCCATGCTCCCCAAGTGTTTGCTAAAATTCCTATGTGAAGTAGATAGTGGAATCTTGACATATTATTATGTGGTCCAAATCATGTACAAGCTTATGCCATACAAGTGTTTGATGAAATGCCTTTATGAATGAATTATGGACAAGTGTACATTGTTGTGTATCTCAAGATCATGCTATGCTTTATTTTTTTATGCTATAGAGTCCTAGGGATATTTAATACCCAATAATTTAACTATTTACCTAGAGCCAGTGTCAGTTATAGAATAGTTTCAGTCCTGTCATGATCAGTAGTACTCTCAGTCAGTTATGGAACTCAATAAAATTCAGTTAGTTACAGAACTCAAAAAAATTCAGTAAACTCAGTATCAGTTTAGTCTAGTTCAGTATACTCAGTTCAATGTCTTTTAGTTGGGAGTAAGATTCAGCTTCGAGTGAACCCAAAGATGGGGGCTCACCTGCTAGAAGAAGGTGTGATCCTTAGAAGCAATCCTTGCGTTCCAGAACTACGTAGCTAGCATAGGTTGAGACATTAAACCTGGCAGTTGAGGATTAATGAGGTGTTTTAATCTGTCAGATGAGGGTTCCACCATTCTCATTAGAGTTCCTGCCAGATGAGGGTAACTCTTTAGTGTCTTTACCTATGGCACGGTACGGACACTCTTCCAACTCGGGTCATAGATTGGACCCCAACCCAGTTATCTTATTTGGGGCATGTCGGTTAGATGATTACCTCCCACAGTCTCAGTTTTAGTCTTCAGAATAGAACTCAGTTCAGTTTTACAGAATTAGGTCTGTCAGATACAGTCAACCAGTATCAATAACATCAGATATCAGTTACTCAGTATCAGAACTCAGGACTTAGATTTAATAATCTTAGTCACAATATTTATTGATATGCACAGTAGCGCATACTCAGTATCTACAGTAGTATAAGTTATCCATGTACTCTCATATTCATTTACTCTATATCATGCGTACAGTTATTATTCATGCATGTAAACCCTTGTATTCAGCCTTACCTCATCTAGCATACCAGTACATTCCATGTACTGATGCATACTCTTTCTTTGCGCCATGATGTCTTATATCATAGGTTCAGATGCTTAGGTTCCTGACTGTGCATAGATATATCCAGATTCAGCCAACAGTAGATTTATCTGTGAGTCCTCATCATTTGAGGATATTCTTTTATTTAATTATTACGGTGGACTCAGTATTTCAGTAGATAGAGTTAGTTGGGGGATCATCCCATCAACTCCACTTTCAGATAGTTTCAAATTAGAGGCTTTTCAGATAGTGTTCAATTTTATATATTGTTATTTCAGGTGATACGCTATCATTATTTATAGATTTTGAACCTTATGGAGTTTCAGCCTATTTTTCTGCATTTATTATAGTATCATGTTTTAGTGCTCACAACAGATATCAGTCATGGGTTAGCTTGTGGTCCTTCAGGGTCGTAAGCACCGTGTAGCATCCGGAGTACAGACTCGGGGCATTATAATAATGACTCATCATAAGTCTTTAAGACTTGTGGCCTAAAGTCGTAATAAAGATAGTGTCTTGGCCAAACTTACTGGACACCTTACGACTTGGTCCTTTATGACCCATAAGAAGTCTTGACAACTATTTGAGAGCCACTCATACTCAGAGCAGAATACTAAGCCACTTGTTCTGATTAAGTTACGATCGAGTCCCTACGACCCTTCATGACTCTCTACGACTCGTCAAGGGAGTTGTAGTCAGGACAGTATGGATAAAATTCTAGAAATTTTCAAGGACCAAAACTTGGGGCGTTACATATTCCGCCCCTTTAGGATCATTCATCCACGAATAACAGAACAAGGCATTTATTAGCACAATTTGACTCCACCTACAAATACTCTTACCTTTAACAAAGATGACAAGGAAATCACCATTTCCTATAACAAAGTCAGAAAACAAAGATGTAAAGGGATACACGTACCTCAAGTACGATTATACAAAATGGGAAACAAGAACAAATACTTGAACTTCATGTCCTCTGTGGCTTCCCAAGTAGCTTCTCAACCTTTTGGTTCTTCCAAATAACCTTTACTGATCTACATCCTTAGTCCGCAACCGAAGGACTTGCCGATATAATATCTCAACTGGGACTTCCTTATAAAACAAGGAATCCAAAATACCACCTCCTCTAAAGGAAAAACTATTGAAGGATCACCCACTCACTTTCTTAATATCAAAATGTGAAATTTCGAATAAATGGAGCTTAATCTAGAAGGCTACTCCAACTTATAAGCGACATTACCAACCTTCTTCAAAACCAAGTATGGACCATCATAATAGGGACTGAGATTCCTCTTCTTACCAAACCCCATCATTCCCTACATGGGGTACACCTTTAGAAACACCCAATATCTAACACTAAACTAATAGGATACCTACACTTCCAAAATCCAAGCCAAACAACTTATTCTCACTAACCTTAAACTATCCAATAGGATACCTACACTTTCTACTATATAAGTCCTCAAATAGAGCTATGCCAATACTACAGTGATAACTGTTGTTGTAGGAAAATTCTATAAGAGGCAAGAGGTCAACCCAACTACCACCAAAATTCAAATGACAAGCCCAAAGCATATATTCCAAGGACTATATTGTCGTTTCCGCTTGCCCATCCGTCTGCGGGTGAAAACAATTACTAAGGGTCACCTAAGTCCCTAAACCATGCTGGAATAATCTCCAAAAGTGAGATGAGAACTGGGTTCCCTGATCAGATATAATGGATACTGGAGTACCATGCAACTTCAAGATCTTCTCAATGAATAACCTTGTGAAATCCTCGAAAAAGAAATTAGTTCTCATTAGCAAAAAGTGAGCAAACTTAGTCATTTTATCCATGATGTCCCAAATCGAATTAAACTACCAACGAGACCTCAGAAGATCGGTAACAAAATCCTAATTAATTATTTTCCATTTCCACACTGGCAGTTCAATCTCTTGTGTCAACCCACCATACCTCAAGTTCTGTACCTTCACTTACCGATGCACCATGCAGTTAGCCACAAAGTTTGCCACATCCCGCTTCATATTATTCCACCAATAAATCTCTTCAAGATCATGATAAATTTTGTCGAACTAGGATAAATAGTATAATGCGACTCATAAGCTTTGGCCAAAATTCTTCTTCGCAACCCATCAACATCTGGAATACATAATCTACCTTGGGACCTTAAGATACCATCACCACCAATCTAAAAAATCATCACCTTCTATTTACCTGTATCCCTCTTAATTTGTATCAAATAGGATCTAACATCTATTTCTCCTTCACCTCAGTACCAAGAGATGACCTTTCCACCTCTTGAACAATCTTACCACCATCCTCGAAATCTAAGAGGCAGACTCCTAGATTAGCTAAATAGTGAATATCCTTCACCAAATCCGACTTCTTTTTGTCCCTATGAGATAATCTTCCCATGGACAACATGCTAAGAGCATCAGAAACCACGTTAGCTTTACCTGGATGATAGTAGAGACACATCTCATAGTACTTAAGCAACTAAAGCCATCTCCTTTGCCTAAGATTTAGCTCATTCTGAGTGAATACGTATTGCAGGATCTTATGATTAGTATAAATATCAACATGGACCCCATACAAATAACGACGCTAGATCTTTAAAGAAAACACCACAACTAATAATTCCAAATCATGGGTTGGATAATTCTTTTCATAGAGGGGATACTTATTATTCACGGTCACCTTATTCAATTGGTGGTAGTCAATACACATTAGTAGGGATCCATCTTTCTTATGACCAAAAAGAATAGGATCTCCCAAAAAAGACACACTAGGGTGGATAAAACCCTTATCCAGAAGATCTTTTAATTACTCCTTGAGTTCTCTCAACTCAGTCGGAGCCATTCTATAAAGAAGGATAAAAATAGGATGAGTGTCCGAAAAAAAATCAATCTCAAAGTCAATTTCCCTATTAGGAGGAATACCAGGAAGATCATCAGGAAACACCTCAGGAAATTCATAAACCAGAGAGGAAGTCTGTAAAGAAGGACCTTTGAATATAGAATCCTTAACACGCACTAAGTAATAGAGACACCCATTGAAAACCAATATCCAAGCTCTAAGATATGAAATTAACCTTCCCTTGGGTACTAGGGAATTACCTTCCTATTTGATCACCGACTCATTAGGGAAATGAAAACTGACCCTTTGGATCCAATAATTAAGAGATGCATAGCACAAATGCAACCAATCCATCCCCAAAATCACATCAAAGTCTAACATATCCAACTCAATTAGATCCACCAAGGTCTCCCTATCATAGATCGACATCACACAACCCCTATAGACCCTTCTAGCCATAATAGAGTCACCGATATGGGTGGATACAAAAAAAAATTCAGTATACACTCAGGACCAAAACCAAAATGAATAGCCACATAATGGGTCACATAACAGAGAGTAGACCCGGGATTAAGTAGATAATATACATCACAAGAAAAGAGTTTAAGTATACCAGTAACTACATTGGGGGATGCCTTAAAATCATTGCTAGTGGAAAGAGCATACATACGGTTTGGTCCAGTGCCGAAGCCAAAAGCAGAAGTAGTACCCTTTGGTAAAGGAGCGGATGAAGTAGCAAAAAAATCTTATTTTCCCTAAATGCAACATTAGAAGGACAATCCCTTTGCATATGACCAATCTGACTATATTTAAAGCACTTGTTCCTCTTTTTTTCACAAATATCATGGTACACCTGACCATAAAATCTACAAAAAGGATACGATAGAGTTGACTAATCCCCAGTAGTCTAAGGTTGGACTCCCAGTGCTCTAAACCTACTATTATACTAAGAATGATGATCATCAGACGACTTTGGATAAGGAGCACTAGCCGTCGAGTAGGAACTAGAATTTCCCTACTTTTTCTTAGACCACTTTTCACCATCTCTACCACTCTGCTGCTGACCTCCACCCTGATATGAGCAGTGAAACTTTTTATTCTTCCTTTCACTCATATTTTCTTGCTTTTACTTTTGTTCTTCCACTTGTTGCATATACACTAAAAGTCTAGAGATGTCCATATCCTTATTCAACAAAGCATCATTTCTCTCCAAGATTAACTCATGAAAAAACCTAGAGTTAAACTTCCTTATTCTAGACCTTATGATAGACATAATTTCTAGAGCATAGCGCAACAAATGATGAAATTTCAAGAAATACTCTTTTACTGTCATCCTGCCTTGCTTCAAATTCACCAATTCCTCAGCCTTTACCTCCCTCAACTTCTGAGGAATAAAGCGATTAAGGAAAGAAGTAGAGAAATCATACCATAGAATAGGCTCAGCATCATTGCCCCTAGACTGATCCTATGCCTTGTACCATTGACACACCACATCCATTAACTGATAAGATGCAAACTCTATAGCCTCCACATAGAATGCATCATATGAAAGATCTTTCCCTCTCATCAATAAAATTTTAAGGATCTTTCTCAACTTTAGAACCAGTGAAAGTAGGAGGACTCAACCATATAAATTGGCCAACTCTAGTGGCCTCCGATGATGGAGCAACAGAAGTAACACGCTCAGTCTAAGAGGCTAACAAATGGGTAAGATAATGAATCAATTGGAAAAACTCAGCATTAGACACGCTAGCCTGAGGTGCCCAAAGAAGGATAGGGGAATCAATGGAGTTCTATTAGGGTAATCAGAAGCAACGACCCTAGACCGAGTTTGAACTCATAAAGTTGGACGAGATCCATCCACATTGTCTTCAAACCAGACAAAATGGTTTCCATGAGCATCTGATCTTCTTGGAGGCATGATTCGAGAAGCAAACATACATGAATTAGAGGATAATCAATACCTTAGACTCTATGGCTCAAAAATAAAATAATAAGAAAGAGAAATATTCCTAAATGCCTCGTAGCCTCTCCCTTATAAGTGTGGCACGCTACACACCCATAAATGAGACTCTACTTGACATGGATTTGTTGGACACCCAATGACACCAAACCTAGGCTCTGATACCATCTTTGTCATGACCCAAACTAAGGCTGGACGTGACGAGTATCTCAAGTCTCAAGTGGACCGAAGATCACCCCTGCACTTAACCAAACCAAACACAACATCCCTCAAGGTCAGATAAATTTCAAACATATAACAAGATAGCATACAACAATCCTAAGGAAATTCAAAATATGTCTATAACCGACTATCGATGATCGGCCAAACAACCGACCAACACCATCCAATATCAGCAGTTATCCAAACAAAGCCTTCTAAATAAAGAACCAAAACCATTCTTGGTCAGGATATGTCCCTGACTCTGACAAATAACACTAAAAATGATAATGATAATGTTAATTAAAATAAAAGTAACTATCAACTCAAATCTAAGAATGAAAACTAGTGAAATGCATAAGCGTTCTTGGGTGGATGGAAGCTAACCACTTCACCACAACACAACGAACTAATGAACCAAGATAATCCACCTAACTCTGTGTAGAAAAAGTAGAGGTAGCTTTAATGTCTGCATTATGTGGGGATATAGTGTTCGAAGATGGTTAGTGGGGTGTCCACTAGCATTTAACTCGGGGATAAGGATAACATAATTACATGATCAACAATTCAAAATCATTCAAAAACCAGTGCATATATTCAAATTCATATATATATATATTTATATATATATTTATCTATCAATGCCTATATAGGGAACAAGGCTTAACATGAATATTAAAACTTTAGCCTAGATTATGTAGCTCAACCGTCATAACATAAAAAGGTACCCACGGGCTATATAGGCCCAGATCTTCCCTAGTTGGTAGGGCCTTAGTACATATGGCTGCAAAAACCAGGGGGGTAAACATATGCACTATGGGGGACTTAAAACTTCCTGCATATCAAGGTGACACGAGCACCAAATTATGTAATGTAATATGGGGGACTCGAACCTCCCATTTATGTGATAGCAATAATATAAGGGGGACTCAAACCTCCTTAGTCATTTTGACCCTTGCATCGGCAATCGCAGTTTTCAGTGTTGGCCCCTCGGGCCTCTACTTTCATGACTTAGATACACAACCCTCATTATATCCCTATTAAAAATAGGTATCTTTCATTCTCATTCATTGAAACACATTACAAATTAAGGCATACATTATCAGCATCGTCATACCAACTACAATTGCAAGGTAACATTAACATGCCAAAAAAATCTCATCACTTGTGGAAATTTACTACCCCCTTGGCTCAATTATTCAATAACTTATGAAAATATGAACCCACAAGGTTCAATTCTAAATTATATTGCAATAATTCAAGAATAGTTAAATTCCTACACTTCTCAAAACTAAAAACATCTTTCACAATATGGGGTTGGGGTCAAAACCACTTCAAAAGGCACAAGTTTGGGAAAATCACAATTCCCTAGTTCTATCACCATACCCACACACCCATAAGTTCAAAACCATAATTAAAGAATGAATATTCATATGTAAACCATAGGAAAACATTGTTTAATAATAAGTATTCAAAACCCTCAACCCTTGATTTCAAACCAACATTAATATCTAATGAACAATACTTTAAAACATATGGTTTTAACATAATAACAATGAGGAAAGAGTAACATGCCTGAAATACCTAGTTTTATAGAAGAATTTTAACCATGAAACCCTTGGATTACCTACTTCTTGAAAACCCTAAGTATGGATGCTTGAGAGTATTTGAGAGAGATTTTGAAGTGTCTGGGTACATTAAGGATAAATATATTCCCCTTAAATGCTTTATGGATGTGGTGTTTTAATTGGGTGAGAGGGGAATTGTCTGAAGTGCCCTCAATTTTAAAACTAAAATTTAGTCGTTAGTGACTATGGGTCACTATACGACTCGTACGCATACATTACGACTCATAACAATGAGTCGTAGTCAAGACAGAACCACCACGGTCCCATACTGGTCTATCTAGGATTCATACCTTTGGCTCGTAATCCTACTTATCGACTCATAACTACTTCTGGTACTCAAGATAATAACAATTTAGGATTACACACTGGACACCCTATGATTGGAACATAACATCTTGTCATGAGTCTTTAAGACTCACTTACTTAAGTCATAATGAAGACAATGTCTTGGCTAAACTTAATGGAAACCTTATGACTTAGTCCTTTATGACCCATAAAAAGTCTTGACGACTAGTTGAGAGTCGCATGTACTCAAAACAGAATACTAAGCCACTTATTTTGATTAAGTTATGATCGAGTCCCTACGACCCATCCTGACTCCCTACGACACTTTAGGGGAGTCGTAGTGAGTACAATGTGGATAAAATTTTAGAAATTTTTAAGGACCAAAAACTCGAGACATTATATTCTTATGGTCTCAAGTACATTTTAGTTGCTGTGGACTATGTGTCTAAATAAGTAGAAGCTATAGCTCTAGAAGATAATAAAGGAAAGAGAGTGGTAGCATTCTTGAGAAAGAACATATAATCTTGTTTTGGTGATCCAAGAACCATTATATGTGATGAAGGGTCTCACTTTTACAACAAGATATTCTGGGCTACTTTGGGTATGTATGGTGTGAAGCAATCCAAGGTAGCCACACCTTATCACCCATGCACTAGTGGACAAGGAGAAGTGTCAAATAGGTAAATTAAGTCTATCTTGGCCAAGACTATTTATGCAAATGGAAGTGATTGGTATAGAAAAGTTGATGATACTCTTTAGGCATATCAAGCGGCTTTCAAGACGCCCATCAAAATGTCTCCTTACAACTAGTTATTTTTAAAGATTGTCATTTGTTAGTGGATCTTGAACATAAGGCATTGTGGGAACTCAAGAAGGTGAACTTTAGTTAGAAAGAAAAAACGAATATGAGGCTAGATCAACTTAATGAGATGGATGAGTTTTGCCTCTGAGCTTATGAATGGGATGATCTTTATATAGAGTGAATGAAGCAGTACCATGATCAAAGAATATATTTCCAAGTGGGTGATTGTGTCCTACTTCATCTAGAGATTTAAGCTTTTTCCTGCGACCATTCAAAATAACTCAAGTTTTTCCATTCAGTGTGGTTCAAATGAAAAAAAAAAGTGTGTTCAAAATCAATGGACAAAAGATCAAACAATAAATTGGTCCAATAAATAAGGAAAAAGTGTTGTCTATGGTTCAAAGTCAATTGTCTGATTAATCAAGATAATTGAGTCATGTCGTAACGTTAAATCAGGCGCTAGTAAAAGGCTACCCCTAATATGTTGTAAAATCATGTAGGTAGTTGTTTTTATTTTATTTGCAGGATTAATCTGTGTGTTTAGTGTGCAGGAGTTGTAATCACAAAAAATTAGAGTTGAAGTATTCTGGATAAGCAGGGACGGGGATACCTGATAACCCTCAAATTACACTCTTGAATGGGTGTAAGTGATCATTGTCAATATAAAACCCAACTAGGTTGGGGTCGAATCCCACATGGAATAAGGTGTGAACCCATGTCGTTTATGATTTAATTCACTGATAGTTTAATATTTCCTGAAATGGGGGGGGAGGGTTAAGTGTCATGAATAATTGTTTGTCACTTTAATTTTGATGTTTGTAATCAAGATTTTATGAAATAACTAGAATTATGTTCACTAGGGCTTCGGTACATGACAGATGCTAAAGGTGATTCAAGATTCTCATGGTGGGTAGGATAACAAGCTATCTTTATCGATGTTATGCTCAAATGTCTCTCAACCTACTTAAGCGTTTAATTTTCTAATCCTCTTGGAATTAGGGAATTTCTATTCACTGCGTAGATTTTGCCTCAGGTTAACCAACCTTGTTATAGCGCTAATTATTAAATGAAGTATTTCTGAGTCCCTGTTGATAATTCACTTCCAACTATATTTGATTTCCTACTCAAGAAAATCAAAGCAGGTGTGTCTACTATTCGCAACCAATAGACGTTAATTAAAGCATCAGAATTATCAAGAAATCCTACCATCTATTGAATCTTGAATACTTACCACCTTATCAAGACCTAACCCTAGATCCCATAATTTAGGTTAATGGAGTTTAGCCTCTCATGATGCAAAGAACGAAACACATAATTGAATTCATGATTTGAAAGATAAACTTATAGTGATGAATAAAAACTAGTGAATTATAGATTAGATCACAAAGGACAAATCCCCCAATACTAATAATAATCTCTCTAAATAGTTGTATTGTTATGTCTGGAAGTAGAGATAGAAAATATCAAAGTATGTTCCCAAACTCAAAGAGTCGAATAATAATGAATAATGGTTCTATAGAAAACCCTAAAACAAAGATTTAAATAGTTTACCCTAATTATGGAAACAAAATCAAGGTTACAGTTTTTCCTAGGAATAGACGACGACATCCGCGATAGTTTATCAGGAGTCTGACGACTTATCACAGATGTCGTCAGCTCCTCTTCACTTTTGGCTCTTGCTGTCTAAGGCTGACGACGACAATGCTGGCTTATTAGGATTTTGAAGGCTTATCACCAATGTCGTCAAGACTTCTTCTCAGCTTCCATGTTCTGCCTATGTCTGACGGTATCCTTGAAGCCTTATCACCATCCTGATGCCTTATCACAAAATATCATAACTTCTCTTCAACTCTCATTCTCTGGTTAAAGATGATGATGGCCTTGATAGCTTATCACCAGGCTGACGACTTATCATGAATGTCGTTAGCCACATTTGTCCTTTATTTACTTCAGAATTCAATCTTTTTTCTTCCATTATTATTGGTTCCCCTGCATCTCATCTGTTACTGGAAAAATCAAAGTAAACTAATCAAAAAACAACTAAGGTTGCTCAAGACCTTGGTATTATTTAGAGTTAAATGCTTCAATGTGCTAGCATAGGCTCACACATCAACACCCTCAACTTAAACAATTGCTTGTCCTCAAGCAACCATAACATAACTAGGAGAATACAAAGTAAAATTTGACAGCTAACTACTCATATTATTTCAGAATATATTCACCATATCCAAGGTTAGTCAATTTAAAACTCACTGTTGATGTTTTGAAGAACAACCATGCAACTCACAAGCATCAAAATACGGAAAAAATTCAGCAATAACAACCGTTCCATACCAAGATCACACTATCTAAACATGTCAGTGACTAGAAACATACCCAGTGTGCCCTCACAATAAAGAAATCCCTTTTTCACTCATATCAAAATTCACATTCATAACATAGGGATAATCACAAGACTCACTCTCAAAATGAAATTCCAAACATTGCATGTCAAATGCCATAGGCTTGCCCTTAAAGTCGGTACCCAAGTCTTCGGACAGGTCAGTTAGGATCACTATAGGGATTTTCTTAAGATTGTAACGTAGGTCAGGGGATGGTATAATATTCATGGATATTTTAGAGTGACTATGCCTCCTTGACACTACACTAAACTCTTGGGGTTTCAACTCTCCACTTTATTTTCTTCCTCTCTTTTATTGATCACACAATCTCAATATGGATGCGGTCTTTCCAATTATGATATTATCTTTTTATCATCTTTTACACAGCTTTTTCTTTCCTTATTCCTTTTTCACCACACCTAAATTTTTATTCTTTCTTTTATTCTTCCGCTCTTCATACTCATTTCAAATCACACACCCCTATGAAAGCCACCCTTAACTTAGGCTATTTGCCTAAATTAAGGTGCACAGTGTCCAAGGAGGACCAGGGCCAAAACAGGTTCATTGTGATATAAACGGGAAGGTAAGAGGTGTCGTAGAAAGAAATAGGCTAATTAGGCTCAAAATAGGGATCAAAAGATATTATTCACATAGGGAAAGTCATTTTGGCTAAAGTGGGCTAAAATAAAAAACGGCCTATGAACTTTTCCTAACTCCTATCTTATGACTATGGCAAGACTAACGGGGCAAGTTCTACATTCAACACACAACGGGAACTAAGTAAGACCTTACACACACATGGCACACAAGTATCTCATATATCACTACTTATCCGGTTCATGCACTTTTTTAACAAAGTTTATTCAGTTGCCAGACTAATGCCACAAAAAGATACACCGTAGTCACAAATGGATGCAATTCACAAAGTAATATATCATACCAATGGAGAGGTGCTCAACAGTCACAAAATAAGCTAACTACCTTAAATACATGTATTACTCCTAATTATTTACCATAAATTTTTACAATAACATTCTGCCCTACACCCTCAACTTAAAATTGAAAATAAAATGAACTCAGGGTTTAGGTCATACCTGGAGTGAATCAAGCGTGAGGCTTATGGGTCTCCGATCCTGCTGCTACATCATCTACTATTTTATCTCCATCGGGAGCACCTGTCCTTGCAGTGGTTGGAGACTTGCTAGATGAGGAACCTGCAGCCCTAGCTCAGATAGCTGCCTCCTATTTCTCATTGTCCATTAGGGAATCCATTCTTTCTTTCTTCAATTCCTCATTTTCGGCCTTCTTTTTTGCCTTTTGTTTCACTCTTCTTTCTTCTTCGTTATCCAGCTTTTCTCTCTTATCTTTGACCTTCTTCTCCCTCTTTTTTTCTTTTTCTTTGGTGAATCTCCAATGAGGTCAAGTATTAGAATGTCTTCCTCAGATTCATCCACAGCCTGACCTGTCGGCACCATAAATTGGTGCTGCCGCAATACCCCAACATTTGCCTTTACCTTGTCTAATGCCACTCAGAATTTAGCAAGATCATCTCCTGATATTTCTTTTGCCCGTGCATCGAATCGGTTTTCCAAATTTGCAACCCATTCAAGAAAAGTCATAAAAGGCTCAAGGGAAGCCTTAATTCTCTTGTCTACTGCAGCAGCAAACTGTTTGGCAAAGGCATGTAGCTGTGCCTCACACCATTTGTCTTGTTTAGCCACTTTTCTGATATCAATTGGATGAACTACAAATCCTATTGCTGCTGTAGGAGCTGAGGGGTTGGGTTCATTCTCAGGCACTAAATCTGCATATGATGAAGAAGTTGGGTGGACAGTATCAGAATCTTGCACCTCTAGATTAGGTGCTGAACCGACATCTGTAACTGAAGGGTCTGTTGCTACCCTTACACCTTTATCAAGTCTCAGTCCTGGCTGATTTTCATCATACCGTATAGGGTTATGAGTCTTTCGGGAAGGAATGTTAGTATCAATCCCTGCAATATTTGGCACATTAGAAGCTCGGCATAACTCTGTGATAAGACACAGAAAATGATAAGAAGTGTCGGTTCTCGACATTTTAATCTTTATCTCATCAGCAATGATTTCCCCAAAATTTAAGGGGAGCTTCTGCACCATGCTTGATACTAGGATAACTCATTCATTACCCAACATATTGTCTCCATCAGTGGGAATCAACCAGATACACACTATACCCCACCAAAACTTTGCCTCTTGAGTCAAAGAGGACTTACAGATTCTCTCATTTGGGTTGGTCACCCATGTTGGTTCTCCTTCGACTATTATGTAGGCCAACCACGAACATTGTTTTGCTTGATTCTTAATCAGAGCATAGACTGATGGTGCAGTGGCCTGAGGAGTGAAGTTGGAGCCATGCAAGAACCTGTTGTTGGTTTTGATTGAGACATCAACCCTTACGCCCTTTACCTAAACTCTATCCACCAGGGGATGGTCCGCAACTCTTTCTCCTGGTCTACACATGTTTTCTAACTGAGCTTGGTAGTTTGTGTAAAACTCCCAGACCAGTGCAGGTAAAAACAAGTCTCCCCATTTTGTGGAACATCCCAAGCTGTACTCTTGGAAATTCTATTCCACTTCAGCGTACCTGTTCAACCCTTGGGTGATAATCTGCTTTTCTTCCTGAATCGGCCTTTTAGATCTTTTTCTATTAGTTCTGCGAAGCCCAGCAGTGAAGATGCCCTCTGCTTTGGGAATTTTTCATCTAGCATTGTCTCGAACTTTAGGGTTCTTACATTTGATAAGTGTTTCCCGAGCTGGAGACTTTTCATCATCTTGTTATTCAATGCATGGGGATCCGGATGTTGTTCCCTCAGACTCATACTCCTCGAACCCTTCCCATTCCTCTTCTTCAGATTTAGCATGTTTAGATGCCTCCTGCTCAGAAGCTGTTATTATTTCAGTGTCCTCACTATCCTCCACCTCAACTGGTGGGGGTGGTGGAGGTTTTTTAGGGCTTTTCTTCTTCTTTCGCTTCCAGAGCAGAGGTTCTTTCTCTTCATAATCAGACTACTCATCGATGAGTTTCCGGTATACACTTTTCTGTTGTTCCTTCTTGGTAAGCTGAGGACTCTTTCCTTTGGGTGCTATTATAAGGTTCCTGTAGAAATAAAAAAACATTAGTCAATCCTCAAGAGTATAAACAGAAACACATTAATCATTAAAGCTTCACATCCTTTGAGAAGGCTCATTCATGCTTAAAGTTTCAGGTGTGATGACATTTCTTGATAAGCCATCACGACTGTGATAGCTTATCATAATTATCATCAACCTCAGATAGAACCTACAAAACTTTGTTAACTTCTGACGACATTTTTGATAAGCCGTCATAATTGTGATAGCCTATCACGAATGTCGTCAGCTCTAAACAGAATCCACTTCACTCTTAGCAGACTTTGACAATATTCTTGATAAGCCATCACGATTGTGATAACTTATCATGAATGTCGTCAGCTCTTATCAGAACCCCACTATTGACTTTAACTGAATTTTTGGGCCCATTATTCCTCAAAATCCACTCGAGTTACAATTTGTGAGCTGACTTTTAAACCTTGGGCCTACACAGCAAATCCTAGGTGCAATTTTTAGCCCCTTTTCAAGTTGAATTTGGTTCAAGCCTCTTGGGAACTTGGGTTGTCATCCATATATCACTTACCATAAGAAAAGAAGATCTAAATTTAGAGCATACCGGATGGGAGCCCTTAATATGATTACACACACAAGAGCAAGTAGAAAGAAATTCTTGATTTTGAATTTCAAACCCACACACAAGGGATCTTATTCTTCTTGATTAACTTGGGGAAATTAGTTGGAATGAGTAAGTAAATAAACTAAGTAAATAAAGAAATCAACTAAACAAGGAAAGAAAATAACATAGGCAGGAACATGAGGAGGTTAGATTGCTGGCTGGGTTGGATTTTCTGAACTGGGCCCAAAATGGTTTAGCAATGCGTTCAAGGTCTTATTGACGACATCTTGTGATGGTTTATCACAAGTGTGATAGCTTATCACTGATGTCACCAGCCTTAATATAAATTGCCTCGAGTTTGGCCTATCTGACGACATTTTTGATAGCTTATCACAGTTATGACGGCTTATCAGAGATGCCGTCATGACCTTTCAGCTGACCTCCTCATTTTTCACCTTCTCTGTAGTAAATCCTAATTATAAAAGTAAAAATACTTGCTTAAACATAAAAACTTTGGGTTGCCTCCCAGTAGCACCTGATTTACTGTCACGACACGACTTGGTTATCTTGACTAATCAAACTTCGCCAAGATAACCTGTTGATACCCCGTTATCATCATCATAGAAGACATCAACGATTGAGAAAACACTCATATCTTTTTGATGAATCATGGATGAGTGTATTTTTAAATGTGCTTCATTATCATTGAACCTGAACTTTAGCTCATTCAACTCCATGTCTACTAGCATTCTCCCAATTGCAAGTAATGGCCTACCCAAGATGATGGGCACTTAAAAATCCACCTCTTAATCTAAGACCAAAAAATTAGCAGGCAGAATAAAATTGGCTACCTTTACCAAAACATCATGTAGTATGCCCACAGGCCACTTCACAGACCTATCTGCCATTACCAACCGCATATTTGTTGGGGTAGGATCTCCCAAGGCCAATTTCTTGTACACTGCTAGTGGTATTTGATTTATACTATCTCCCAGATCGCATAGTAATTTTGTGAATTTCAAGGAACCAATAGTACACAGGATGGTAAATGCTCCCGAATTTGCCTTTTTCTACACTAAAGACCTTGTAGAGATAGCACCACAATGGAGAAGATTATTCTCCATCTCATGGATAACCTTCCATTTCTTGGTTACAAGGTCTTTCATGAAATTCACATATCCTGGCATTTGCTCAAGTTCTTTAACCAGAGGCACATTTATTGTCAGTTGCTTGAGCATTGCTACGAATTTGCTGAATTTTACATCATCAACTTTTTTCTTCAATCGTTGAGGAAAGGGAGGTGGTGGTCTTGGAATAGTTTTAAACACCATTTCCTCTTTCTTCTTTTTTTCCTGATTCGAAGCATCAACAGAACTATCCGACTTCTCAGACTCCACAGGACTATTTTCTTCAAATTCACTGACAACTACCTCACTATCTACAGATTTTCCCACAGAATATCCAGGTAAGATCTTACCACTCCTAGTGGTATTTGCCATGCATGAGCCATTATTCCGCTGGTTCTGCACCATATCGCTTGGTAATATTCCGCTCTTTCTCTGGTTCAGTGTTGTGGAAAGCTGACTCATCTGCTGCTCCAACTACTTAATAGAAGTGGAGTGTGAACTAGCCAACTGACTCAGGGTAGAGAATTCACTCTTCATAGTAGTTACCCCCGAGTTGGTAGCCTCAACTCCCTTCAACAATTTTTCCATCATGTCCTCCATGGGTATATTTCCAGAGCTAGTTGCAGCAGCTTCTTGATTTCCAGGAGGAACATACAAACCACTCCTATCATTATTCCTTCTCAAGTTTTCTTGCTCCCTATCTTTATAATCAGGCTTTTCATAAAAGTTCCTACCTTGATTCCCTTGGCTACTGCCTCGGAAACCCCCTGATTACTTACATAGTTTGCCTCCTCATCTGCATTAGTAGCCGCAGTGCACTGATATTCCATAGCTTTGACCTTTTCAGTCTTGCCTGACAGCAAGTGCTTGACCAACAAGCCCATCTGTGTCTTTAGGTAGGCCATGTCTTGGTCTCGCTCCTCATCTCTTCTGCATTTCTCCGCAGTCATACCAATAGAAACAGTTAGGCTAGCTACCATAAAATCCCTGGTATGGCAAGCCTGACTCTTTTTGTTCATCCTATTCAGCATATATGAGGCATCTTGAAAAGACAGATCAACAAACGAACCACCAGCAGTATTATCTACAATCGGCTTTGTTACAGAGTTGAGAGCCCTGTACAAAGTCTCTATCAAGTGTAGGTCCATCATATTGTGGTTCAAACACTGTGTCATCTTCTTATTGAACCTCTCCCATGTCTCATGCAAAGCTTCAGAAGGGAGCTATCTAAAGTTACTGATCTCGTCTCTCAACTGTACCCTCCTGGAGAGTGGAAAAAACCATTCTAGGAATGCTTCTTTCAACTCCCTCTAGTGGGTGATGGAATCAGGCGTAAGCTCATTTAACCATATTGTTGCCTCTCTAGACAGAGATAATGGAAACAATCTCAACCAAATCCCATTCTGCCAAACTCTTGGATTATCAAAAGATTTGCAGATGGTGATAAAGTTCACCAAGTGCATGTTCGGATCATCACCAGGCAGGCCACCGAACAATCCCTTCATATTTTGGAGCTGAATCATGGTACTTGTTATGCTGAATTATTCACCAGGTGCCAATGGTGGAGGAATGATCGCACCCGTTGCACCTGTTCCGTCCATTCCTGCATCATCATCATCAAACTCGGATTGGACAGGTTGTTGACCATACCTTCCTCTGACTGGATGGTTTTTATTGAAATTTCGTTGCACTGGTGCAGTAATTTACTCTACTCCTCTTAGGTTTTGAGGATTCAACAATTTCTCATCACCCAAGACTTCATTACCAAGGTTCAGATGACGTACTTGTTGACCCTCGTTCTGTACTGTAATACCCCGCATGTTTCTAAGCTAGGAAGTGAATAAGTATTCCTACATATGAAATCTCCTATCCTGTGATTCATACTTGAGTACATGACTTACAATGAATATCCTAGTGATACTATAGCTTATGATGTATTAAGCATGTTAATATGAGTCACTTAAGGTAATACAAGCTAAGAGTTTTTGATTCCATAAAGTTTTAGTGTTTGATTTTGCAAGGGTCATATTTGAACGAGTATAACTCGATGTTAACATGGTATTATGGCTGATTTAGACCCACCAAATTGTAGAGAATCGAATTATCTTTCCAACGATACTAATTTCCCCTTAATCCAATACCTGAGCAAAACGTTATGCCCATTTTCGTGAGAGACAGTAAGGATAGGCGATTGGTTAGGCGCCGCCCAACCAAACATAGGAGATTGGTTAGGCGCCGCCCAACCTAGCTTAGGAAATCACTTGGGCACTGCCTAAGTCAGTTTCAGGTGCCAAAAACACTCCGTTTTGAGTTATTTTTAGGGTAATTAAGTATTTTAACACTCCTTACACGTCCCTAAACTTAACCCTACAAAATATATAGCTTCTAAACATATTACAACCCTATTATCATCTCAAAGCTCATCATCTAAGAGCACTAAAAGAGAATAATAACTAGGGTTGCATAACTAAGCTTGAAGATCCAATTTTAAGGAAATTCCTCCGTCAATCATCAAGAATCTTCCTTCTAAGGTATGCGTGAGTTGATTCATGGACTCCTTTCGTCCATGAAGATCAAGAGCCATCTTCTAAATTATGTATTATGATGTTTATGTTGTTGGTGGTTGATGTTCATATGGTTGGAGTTTGATGATGCCTAAGATGGGATCTTTGTATGTTTTATGTTAGGATATGGTGGTATTTAATGTATAAATATGTGAAATTGGTGGTTGAATATTTGTAATCTTGATGAATCCACCTATGCGTAAGATGTGCATGTAAGGTGTTTGTGAAAATACCTAAGGGAATAGAAATCATGCTTTTATGACATAATAAGTCCTAAATGACTATTTCATGTTCTAAGTTTATGTTCAACGTGATCCTCATGCTATTGTCTTGAACTGAAGAAGTTGTACGAGATGCTCATGATATTGTTGTGATATGGAATGACCATTTTATTGAAGCCATGCAAGTATATACATGTTATGTGCATTCTCGATCATATGATAGTTTCTTGAGAATCATTCTTATTATGAAATCCTTACTTATGATATTGTGAATTGTGGACTCAAATCTTGTGATCAAGTCATGTCATGTGTGTCAGTTTCCTCCTATCGAATCCTGGGGGCACTTGTACCCGAAAACTATAGTTGTGTACCTAGAGCCATGTCATGTTTAACGATATCCGAACTCAAGCTATGATTCCATAGACTTCAGTCAGTCATGTGACTCAGGAAAACCTCAAGATCTTAGTAAGTTGTCAGATATCAGTAACATTCTGCCAGTCAATGGAATTCAGAAAGATTAAGTCATGTACAGTCAGTTATTCATGTCCAGTCCCTCCAGATGGGAGTAGAGGTTAGCACCGAGTGAACCCAAGGATGGGAACTCACTCGCCAATTCAGGGTGTGATTCTTAGTAGTTATCCTTGTGTTCCAAAACTACGTAGCTAGCATAGGTTGAGACATCTTAACCCGTCAGATTAGGTTTGATGAGGTGTCTTAACCTGTCAGTTTAGGGTTCCCACCGTTCTCATTAAGTACCCGTCAGATAAGGGTCACTCAGAGTTTGTCCTTACCCGTGGCACGGTATTGAAACCTCTCTAGTCGGGGCAGAGATTATACCCCAGCTTAGCCATAACAGGCATACATAGGGCATGTCGGTTAAATACTACTTTCCACAGTTTCAATATCAGTCTCAGTAAAAAAACTCAGGGCGTTCTTCAGATTTCAGTATATACAGGACTGTCAGATACAGTCGTCCATGTTATCAGTTTTAGTCTCATTCATGATAGTTATCAATAAACCATGTATTAGCTTACAGGTCATTCTATCACGTATTTATGGTCCCAGTTTCTATATGTGTGTTTTCACTCCCAAGTTCATATTAGTCAATGTTGTTCATGCCTGAAACCCTTTATGTTCAGCCTACCTTCCTCGTATACTCAGTACTTTAGTTGTACTGACGCATTTGCGCTATGGTGCTTTATTTCATGTTACACCATAGGTTTCGAGATACTAGCTACAACCCAGCAGTAGCGGTAGCATTTCAGTCGCAGAGACACAGTGAGTCCTCATTGATTCGAGGAAAATATGATTTGATACATTTATTTATTTCTTCAGTTTAGTTTTACGGAGTTAGTTGGAGACATGTTCCTTCAACTCCTTATTCAAATAGTTTAAAGGCTTTCAGATTTATGTTCAGATTTACGTTCAGACTTAGCTTTCAGATTTAGTATTTTTGGGTATTTTCACCCACATGGTTTTATTCAGTTGAACCTTATGGCCTTACAGTTCTATGTATTCCGCATTATTATATCATGATTTGCAGTATATAGGTACAAATATCAGTCATGGGTTAGCTTGTGGTCCCTCGGGGTCATGAGAACCGTGTAGCAGTCCGGTTCAGTGAATTGGGGTATTATAAATTTGGTATCAGAGCCCAAGGTTCAATAGAGTCCTAGGAAGTTTGAAAGCCGCATCTAGTAGAGTCTTGTACATGGGTGTGTTGCGTGTCACATTAATGTGCAGGAGGCTATAAGATATTTTAGGAACAGTCCCCTTTATTTATTATTCATGTCATGCTTGTGATCATAATCACAAGTTAAACTCTCAGTCTAATCCATTCTTCTCTTATTCTAGACCATGGCCCCAAAGAGAAGAAACCAGCCAGCTCCTCAGCCCGAAGATCCTTTGGGTGAACATATTTCCCATGCGGAGTTTAGAGCCGCATTTACCACACTTGCTCAGTCCATGTCTGCACAGAATTAACGGCCACCAGTCATTCCGGCCAATCCAGTAGCTAATCCCAAAGAAGCTAGGGCTTGGGACTTCACCCGGATGAACCCTCTATCTTTCTATGGGTCTAAGTCTGATGAAGACCCTCAGGAATTCATTGACCAAGTCCAGAAGGTCATTGACATCATGGGTGCTACTTCCATTGAGAGTGTCGAGTTAGCCTCCTACCAGTTACAGGATGTTTCTCATGATTGGTACGAACAGTGGAAGTCTGAGAGGTTATATGATGCAGGCCCTATCGAGTAGGAGGAATTTGTCACGACCTTCTTAGACAGATTCTTTCCCCAAGAGCTGAGGGAAGCCAAAGTTCTTGAGTTCATCAACCTCAGGTAGGGGAATATGATGGTTAGGTAGTATTCTCTTAGATTTACGCAGCTAGCCAGGTATGCTCCTCATGTGGTTGCAGACAATAGGGCTAAGATGAGCAAGTTTGTGTCAGGGGTTAATGATAACGTGGTAAATGAGTGTAGGTCTGCGATGCTGATCGATGATATGACCTTAGCCAGACTCATGCCTAGAAAGTAGAAGAGAAGAAGTTTAAGACTAGGGAGAGGCAAAACAAGAGAGTAAGGTCAGGTAATTTCAACTTTTCTCACCCCAAGTCAGATGGAGAAAACCGTTCACAGTTTCGCTCCAAGTCAGCCGTTCCAGCTCCTTCCTCTTCCAGTGCTCCAGTGCCAAAGTTTAGAGACGGCAATAGAAACAAAGTGCCAGGCTCTAAATCTCAGGGCAGTGTTAGCAGTGCCCGAATGAATCCCCTTTGTCAGACTTGTGGTAAGAACCACAAGGGCATTTGCAGAGCCGGTAGTGATGTCTATTTTCGTTGTGGCAAGCTAGGCCACAGGATTAGGGAGTGTCTGCAGTCAAGTCTTCAAGGTCAGCAAAATCATTCTGCAGCTCAGTCCGGTCGCTCGAACCAGCAGGGTGCCATTTCCAGTGCTACCAGTGGGCAACGCCTAAACAGACTCTATGCTCTTTAGTCCCGACAGGATCAGGAAAATTCTCCTAATGTCGTTACTGGTACGTTACAGAGTTTCCATGTTTATGCTTTGCTAGACCCAAGTGCATCTTTGTCTTTTGTTACTCTATACATAGCAGGCGATTTTGGAATCAGTCCTGAAGTCCTAGCAGAGCCCTTTTCAGTCTCTACCCCAGTGGGTAAAACCATCATAGACCGACGAGTATACAGGAACTTCTCGGTTATGATATCTCAGAAATCCACGTCAGCAGATTTAGTGGAGTTAGAGATGACTGATTTTGATGTCATTCTCGGCATGGATTGGCTTCATTCCTGCTATGCCAAAGTCGACTGCAGAAATAGGATAGTTCAGTTTCAGTTCCCGAATGAGACCGTCCTTGAGTGAAAGGGTAGCATTTCAGCATTCAGGGGTCAACTTGTTTCCTACCTTCGAGCAAGGAAAATGATTTCTAAGGGGTGTGTGTATCATCTCGTGCATGTCAAAGATTCCAGTTCTGAATCTGCCAGCCTCAAAACAGTCCCTGTTGTTAATGAATACTCAGATGTCTTTCCCGAAGATCTTCTAGGCATTCCTCCCGAAAGGGAAATAGACTTCGGCATAGACCTTCTTCCGGATACTCAACCTATTTCTATTCCTCCATACAGAATGACACCAGTAGAACTCAAGGAACTGAAAGAGCAGTTGAAGGATCTCTTTGATAAGGGATTCATCAGACCCAATATTTCCCCATGGGGTGCGCCAGTATTATTCGTGCTCAAGAAAGATGGTTCTCTCAGGATGTGTATTGATTATCGTCAACTCAACAAGGTCACGGTCAAGAACAGATATCCTCTTCCCAGGATTGATGATCTATTCGACCAACTTCAGGGTGCCAGTTACTTCTCCAAGATAGACCTCAGATCAGGCTATCATCAGCTCAGAGTTAGAGAATGTGACATTCCGAAGACAGCTTTCCGTACTCGGTATGGTCACTTTGAATTTTTAGTCATGTCATTTGGTCTTACAAATTCCCCTGTAGATTTTATGGATTTGATGAACCGTGTGTTCAAGCAGTACTTGGACATGTTTGTAATAGTCTTTATAGATGATATTCTGGTCTATTCTCGCACAGAGCGTGATCTTGCAGACCATCTTAGGATTGTTCTTCAGACTCTCAGGGATCACCAGTTATTCGCTAAGTTCAGCAAGTGCGAATTTTGGCTAAGATCAGTAGCATTCCTTGTCCATATTATTTTGATGGTATTAGAGTAGATCCTCAGAAAACCGAGGCAGTAAGAAACTGGCCCAGACCCGTATCTCCATCAAATATTAGGAGTTTCTTGGGTTTGGCTGGCTATTACAGACGGTTTGTTGAGGGATTTTCTTCTATTGCATCTCCCATGTCTAGATTGACACAGAAGAAGATTAAGTTTCAGTGGTCAGATTCATACGAGAAAAGCTTTCAAGAGTTGAAGACTCGACTCACCTCAGCTCCAGTTCTAGCTATTCCAGATATTTTAGACGGTTTTGTAGTCTATTGTGATGCATCCAGAGTGGGTTTAGGTTGTGTCCTCATACAGCATGGTAAGGTCATAGCCTATGCCTCCAGACAGTTAAATCCACATGAGAAGAATTATCCTTCTCATGATCTTGAGTTAGCAGCGGTAGTTTATACCTTGAAGATTTGGAGGCATTATCTCTATGGAGTTCATGTAGATGTCTTCATAGACCATAAAAGCCTCCAGTATGTCTTTTCCCAGAAAGATCTCAATCTTTGCCAGAGAAGGTGGTTAGAGGTCTTAAAGGATTACGACATGAGTGTTTTTTATCATCTGAGTAAGGCCAATGTTGTGGCCGACGCTCTCAGTCGACTCTCCATGGGTAGTATTTCTCACATTGAGGATAGCAAGAAAAAGATGGCTCAGGAGATCCATCAGCTTGCCAGACTAGGCGTTCGCTTAGTCAATTCTTCAGAGGGTGGTGTATGTGTTCATAGTAGTTTAGAGTCATCTCTAGTTTCTAAGGTGAAAGGGAAACAAGACAGGGATCCTAGCTTTGTCAAGGTCAAAGAGTCAATTCAGAATCTAAAATTTGAGGTTTTCTTCCAAGGGGGAGATGATGTTCTTCGTTGTTAGGGTCGTCTATGTGTTCCAGGTGTAAATGAATTGAGGCAGCGAATTCTTGCAGAAGCGCATGGTGCGCGATACTCTATTCATACAGGGGCCACTAAGATGTACCACGACATGCAGGAGATCTATTGGTGGACTGGTATGAAGAGAGATGTTGCAGAGTTTGTGGCTAAGTGCTCTATATGTCAGCAGGTTAAGATAGAGCATTAGAAACCTAGTGGTTCCATGCAAGAGTTCACCATTCCTACTTGGAAGTGGGAAGAAGTGAACATGGACTTCGTGACGGGTTTGCCTAGAACTCGTCATCAGCATGATTCAGTCTGGGTCATTATAGATAGAATGACCAAGTCAGCTAATTTCCTTTCTGTTCGTACTTCTTATTCCACCGAGGATTATGCCAAACTCTATATCAGGGAGTTAGTCAGGTTACACAGTGTTCCACTATCTATCATCTCAGAAAGAGGTACCCAGTTCACCTCTCACTTTTGGAAAGCATTCCAAAAGGGTCTCGGAACCTAAGTCCATCTCAGCACAATATTTCATCCTCAGACAGATGGTCAAGCAAAGAGGACCATTCAGACTCTTGAAGATATACTAAGGGCGTGTGCAATTGACTTCAAGGGAAATTGGGATGACCACTTGCCTTTGATTGAGTTTGCATACAACAATAGCTATCATTCTAGTATTTAGATGGCTCTATTCAAAGCTATCTATGGTAGGAGATGTAGATCTCCGATTGGTTGGTTCGAAGTTAGTGAGGCCTCAATCATAGGTCCTGACTTAGTATTTGATGCCCTAGAGAAAGTTCAGTTGATCAGAGAGAGACTCCGGGCTGCTCAGAGCCGACAGAAGTCCTATGCAGATTTTCGTAGAAAGGATATCGAGTTTAAGGTCAATGACTATGTCTATCTTAAGATCTCTCCCATGAAGGGAGTGAAGAGGTTTGGCAAGAAAGGGAAACTCAGTCCCCGGTATGTCGGTCCCTTCAGAATTCTTTATCGCTTCGACAAGGTAGCTTATGAGCTTAAGTTGCCTTCATATCTAGCCTCAGTTCATCCAGTCTTCCATGTCTCTTTTCTAAAGAAGTGCATAGGTGACCCAACAGTTGTTGTCCTAATTCAGAGCATCGATATTCAGAACAGCCTCTCTTATGAATACATTCCAGTTGAAATCTTAGATTATCAGACTCGTAGATTGAGGAACAAAGAAGTCCCTCTAGTCAAGGTTCTTTGGCGAAATCAGTCTCATGAGGGAGCTACTTGGAAAGCAGAAGCAGATATGCGTACCAAGTATCCTCACCTCTTCCCCGCCAATTCAGATCAAGCTCAAGGTAACAGTTCTCCTTAAGCTTATTCAGTTTCACGTTCATGTTTCCAGTATAAACTTGGTACCTATTAACCGTTTCATACTCAGTCATGCATTCATGTGTCAGTTGTCCGTGCATCAGATATACATGAGTTCAGTATGTTTAGCATGTCAGTCATGAGATCAAGTTTCAGTTCTTCATGTTCAGTTCAGGTTCTATTGTCTTGTATCCCTTTTCAGTAAATTCTCATTCGAGGACGAATATTCCCAAGGGGGAGATTTTGTAATACCCCACATGTTTCTAAGATAGGAAGTGAATAAGTATTACTATGTATGAAATCTCCTATCCTATGATTCATACTTGAGTACATGACTTACAATGAATATCCTAGTGATAGGATAGCTTATGATGCATTAAGCATGTTCATATGAGTCACTTAAGGTAATACAAGCTAAGAGTTTTTGAATCCATCAAGTTTTAGTGTTCGATTTTGCAAGGGTAATCTTTGAACGAGTATAACTTGATGTTATTGTGGTATTTTGGCTTATTTATACCCACCAAATTGTAGAGAATCAAATTATCTTTCCAACGATACCAATTTTGCCTTAATCTAATACCCGAGTGAAAAGTTATGCCCATTTTCGTGAGACACAGTAAGGATGGGCGATTGGTTCGGCGCCGCCCAACCAAACATAGGTGATTGATTAGGCACCGCCCAACCTAGCTTAGGCAATCACTTGGGCACCGCCTAAGTCAGTTCCAGGTGCTAAAACACTCTGTTTTGAGTTATTTTAAGGGTAATTAAGTATTATAACACTCCTTACACGTCCCTAAACTTAACCCTACAAAATATATAGCTTCTAAACATATTACAACCCTATTATCATCTCAAAGCTCATCATCCAAGAGCACTAAAAGAGAAAAACATCTAGGGTTGCATAAATAAGCTTGAAGATCCGATTTCAAGGAAATTCCTCCGTCAATCATCAAGAATCTTCCTTCTAAGGTATGCGTGAGTTGATTCATGGACTCCTTTCGTCCATGAAGCTCAAGAACCATCTTCTAAATTATGTATTATGATGTTTATGTTGTTGGTGGTTGATGTTCATATGGTTGGAGTTTGATGATGCCTAAGATGGGATCTTTGTATGTTTTATGTTAGGATATGGTGGTATTTAATGTATAAATATGTGAAATTGGTGGTTGAATATTTGTAATCTTGATGAATCCACCTATGCGTAAGATGTGCATGTAAGGTGTTTGTGAAAATACCTAAGGGAATAGAAATCATGCTTTTATGACATAATAAGTCCTAAATGACTTTCATGTTCTAAGTTTATGTTCAACGTGATCCTCATGCTATTGTCTTGAACTGAAGAAGTTGTACGAGATGCTCATGACATTGTTGTGATATGGAATGACCATTTTATTAAAGCCATGCAAGTATATACATGTTGTGTGCATTCTCGATCATATGATAGTTTGTTGAGAATCATTCTTATTATGAAATCCTTACTTATGATATTGTGAATTATGGACTCAAATCTTGTGATCAAGTCATGTCATGTGTGTCAGTTTCCTCCTATTGAGTCCTGGGGGTAATTTTACTTGAAAACTATAGCTGTGTTCCTAGAGCAATGTCATGTTTCACGATATCCGAACTCAAGCAATGATTCCATAGACTTCAGTCAGTCATGTGACTCAGGAAAGGCTCATGATCTTAGTCAGTTGTCAGATATCAATAACATTCTTCCAGTCAACGGAATTCAGTAAGATTAAGTCATGTACAGTCAATTATTCATGTCCAGTACCTACAGATGGGAGTAGAGGTTAGCACCGAGTGAACCCAAGGATGGGAACTTACCCGCCAGTTTAGGGTGTGATTCTTAGTAGTCATCCTTGTGTTCCAGAACTACGTAGCCAGCGTAGGTTGAGATATCTTAACCCGTCAGATTAGGGTTGATGAGGTGGCTTAACCCATCAGTTTAGGGTTCCCACCATTCTCATTGAGTACCCGCCAGATAAGGGTTACTCACAGGCTGTCCTTACCCATGGGATAGTATTGACACCCCTCCAGTCGGGGCAGAGATTGGAACCCAGCTTAGACATAATAGGTATACATGGGGCATGTTAGTTAAACACTACTTCCCACAGTTTTAGTATCAGTCTCAGTAAAAGAACTCAGGGCGTTCTTCAGATTTCACTATATACAGGACTGTCACATACAGTCGTCCATGTTATCAGTTTCAGTATCATTCATGACAGTTATCAGTAAACCATGTATTAGCTTATAGGTCATGCTATTACGTATTTACGGTCCCAGTTTCTATATATGTGTATTTGTACTCCCACGTTCATATTAGTCAGTCAGTGTTGTTTATGCATGAAACCTTTTATGTTCAGCCTACCTTCCTCGTATACTCAGTACTCCAGTTGTACTGACACATTTACGCTATGGTGCTTTCTTTTATGTTACACCATAGGTTCCGAGAAATGAGCTCCCGCCCAGATGTAGCGGTAGCATTCCAGTCGCAGAGACACAGTGAGTCCTTATTAATTCGAGGACAATATGATTTGATACATTTATTTATTTCTTCAGTTCAGTTTTACAGAGTTAGTTGGAGATATGTTCCTTCAACTCCTTATTCAGATAGTTTAAAGGCTTTCAGATTTATGTTCAGATTTACGTTCAGACTTAGCTTTTAGATTTAGTTGTTTTGGGTATTTTCACCCACATGGTTTTATTCAGTTGAACCTTATGGCCTTACAGTTCTATGTATTCCGTATTATTATATCATGATTTGCAGTATACAGGTACAAATATCAGTCATGGGTTAGCTTGTGGTCCCTCGGGGTCATGAGCACCGTGTAGCATTTCGGTTCAGCGAATTGGGATGTTACATGTACGTTCACCTAAGCCCTGGCCAAGGCTGCCAGTCTATCAGCCTCTTGCTATTCTGCCATTCTCTTGATCAGCTGCAGTTTCAGATTAATTGGTAATAACGGTTCTCCAGAACTTCTTGTTTTTTGGCATAAACAACAAGGATCCCGCAATTAAACAAAAAAACAATGTAAATCTAGGAAACTTAATTAACAGTCAATTAGCAAACACAAACTTTTAGTTTACAACCGTATTCCCCGACAACGGCGCCATTTTTAATAATGCTCAAATTACACTCTTAAATTGGTGTAAGCAATCGTTGTCAATATTAAACTCAACTAGGTTGGGGTCGAATCCCACAGGGAATAAGGTGTGAACCCAAGTCATTTGCAATTTAATTCACTAATAGTTTAATGTTTCCAGAAATAGGGGGAGGGGGGGGGTTAAGTGTCATGAATAATTGTTTGTCACTTTAATTTTCATGTTTGTAATCAAGAGTTTATGAAATAACAAGAATTATGTTCACTAGGGCTTACGGTACATGACAGATACTAAAGGTGATTCAAGATTCTCATGGTGGGTAGGATAACAAGCTATCTTTATCGCTGTTATGCTCAAATGTCTCTCAACCTAGTTAAGCATTTAATTTCTTAATCCTCTCAGACTTAGGGAATTTCTATTCACTGCCCAAATTTTACCTCAGGTTAACCAACCTTGTTACATCGCTGATTATTAAACAAAGTATTTCCGATTCCCTGTTGATAATTCACTTCCTACTATATTTGATTTCTTTCTCAAGCAAATGAAAGTAGTTGTGTCTAATATTCACAACCAACAGACATTAATTAAAGTGTCAGAATTATCAAGAAATCCTACCACCTATTGAATCTTGAATACCTATCACCTTATCAAGACCTAACCCTAGATCCCATAATTTAGGTTAATAGAGTTTAGCCTCTCATGACGCAAAGAACGAAACACATAATTGAATTCATGATTTGAAATATAAACTTACAATGATGAATAAAAATCAGTGAATCGTAGATTAGATCATAAAGGACAAATCCCCCAATACTGATAATAATCTCTTCAAATAGTTGTATTGTTACGTCTGGAAGTAGATAGAGAAAGTATCAAAGTATGTTCCCAAACTCAAAGTGTCGAATAATAATGAATAATGGTTCTTTAGAAAACCCTAAAACAAAGCTTTAAATAGTTTAACCTAATTATGGAAACAAAATCAAGGTCACAGTTTTTCCTAGGAATAGACGATGACATCCGTGATAGCTTATCAGGAGTCTAACGACTTATCACGGATGTCGTCAGATCCTCTTCACTTTTGGCTCTTGTTGTCTAAGGTTGACGATGACGACGATGACTTATCAGGATTTTGACGTCTTATCACCAATGTCTTCAAGACTTCTTCTCAGCCTTCATGTTCTACCTAAGTCTGACGGTATCCTTAATGCCTTATCACCATCCTGACGCCTTATCACAAAATTTTATCACAACTTCTCTTCAACTCCCATTCTCTGGTTAAAGCTGATGATGGCCTTGATAGCTTATCACCAGGTTGACTTATCATGAATGTCGTCAGCCACACTTGTCCTTTATTTGCTTCAGAATTCAACCTTTTTGCTTTCATTATTGTTGGTTCCCCTGCATCTCATCTGTTACTACAAAAATCAAAGTAAACTAATAAAAAAAACAACTAAAGTTGCTCAAGACCTTGCAATTATTTAGAGTTAAAAGCTTCAAATGTGTTAGCATAGGCTCACACATCAATACCAACGGACCATCAACTACGTGATAGAACGTCGCCTTGACTATCACTAGTAGCTTATGCTGGACTATATACTAGATAAGGCCTGAAGTTCGAAGAGAAGTATCATCGCTTTTGTGATAGCCCATAGCTGAGACCGTCGGCCAATGTGAATTTTTTTGATATTTTGGTAAGGAGCAACAAATCGCTTGATGTGTTATCACTCCAGCGACGGACCGTCGCTTTGCTCAACGGTAACTATCCAAACTTAATTAATGGTTGGGCTTTCCCAAGTCCAAATATTGGTTCACTTTTACATAAATTAGTCCCATGACCCAACCCAAAGTGCATTTGATGATAAGAATTGGAGTAGTTACTTGGTGCATACACGACTTTTCCCACTCCAACTTCTAAAATAGTTGAAACTCCCACCATTATCCATTTTAAATTGCATTCAATCCTCCACTATCTTTTTAGTTCCTTCTCTTTCTATTTAAGTCTTACAAACCATCCCATTGTTCAATCATTTATTTCATTCAAGTTCTCTCTACTGAAAAAGCAATTCTTGTGTTTCTTTGGTTAAATTTTACAAATTTCAAGTAATTGTGAAGTTACATTGCAAGTCCAGGTATGTTTCTTAGCCATGGATTATTCATAAGGTTGATTTTAATAGTTGAAATAGTTTTTATGGGTAGATTTGTACTCCAACTCATTTTTATGAGTAAAGAAAAATAGTGATTTCTTTATAATGGTGGGGTCTGTATAGTGTGAAGTTTGAGTAACCCTATTATAGCATGAATATTGAGGGAATTTTAAGCAAAAACTTAGGTTTCTATCAAATTAGAAGTGCAGGCACACCAAGTATTTGATGTAATGCCTCAAAGAAAATTAAATTAAATTGGGGCTTGCCGATGGACATCACGATGGAACGTCCCTGTTGCAGTAGACCATCGTTGTATCCATCAACAAACCAATTAATTATTAATGGTTTCTGGATACCATCAATGGTGAAAGAGATAGATCATCACTTCCATGAGACCGTTAGTTTCACTGTCGGATGGTCACTGAAACACTGCCTAAGGACGACGATCTAGGCAACATCCAATCGCATCTGTGGTTATACGTTGGCTTGACTATCAACCTTTAAAAGAATCAACATTCTTTTTTTTTCAATAATAGTTATGTGTGGTGTTTTTCTCCTAACTCAGGTAATATGACTCTATAGCTTCCTTCAAGGAGAGGTGAGGGTCGATCTCAACCAACTCGAGAAACCACTACCTTAAGGACTAGAAATAAACCAAAAGGGAATATTGAGGCACCAACCTACCACACTCATCAAAGTAATAATAAAAATCAACCGCCCTCCCAATCTTACGAGGAGAGTTAATCATCAAGTGTGGGGTCCAACAGTGAAAGAAACTATAAAAATAGTGGCAATTCAAGCTCAAGCTCTGAGATTAGAGGAGGTAAAAAGGTCACCACTGATCCTATAATAGATCCAAAATAGGAAGAAGGTGTTGTAATCTGAAGCAAAGACCCAAACATTTGAGAATCTATTAGATGGAAAGTTGGGGGATCGAAGAAGCACTTTTATGATGGTCTCCAACTGACACAAAGTAGAAACATAAGAAGGCCCATTGTAGAAGAACATAAAATTATCATAAATGATCTTCATAAGTACCTGGACCTAGAAAGGTGATTCAATGAATACGAATTGGGATATCTAAGAAAGCCTCCAGGATCATACTACCCAAATCTGGTTTGTGAATTTTTCACTAATTATTTAGTGATATTGTGCCTAAAAGGATCAAAAGGGGTAGATATACAAAATAGGATAAGAGTTCCAGTGACAGGGGTGACAATTGATATATCTGAACATACTGTCAATCGAATTTTATTCGGCCAATATTACACCGCTCCCACCACCACACTAGAGCTTAAGATCAGATAACCATAAAACATAACCAGTAACCATGGTTAGCATGAGTTTTGACAGATGATGTTAACCCATCATTGTTTCAACCCAGAAAAATGATTGCAAAATCGTCCTTAAGATATAAGGCAAAGTTTTGGTGGGCCATTGTTAAGTTAAGGCTAATATCGATAGGAGAAAATGCAAATCTGGACCCTCAAAGATCCATACTAGTAGCAAGCTTAATAGAAGGATTAAAGATTGATTTTGGGAAGATACTTAGTGATGAAATATTTTTACGAGCCTATAAGACTTCCAGTACATCACCATTCCTATGTCTAATCACTGAGCTTCATAGAAAATAAAATATGCCAATCATTTAGGGAGTGGAGAGTGAAATTCTGGCTATGAGAAGATAGGTTATTAAAAAGACAAAGAACGACACAAAGTTTTAGATGAGATTTCATAAATCAGCGATATTTAGATCACAGTCCGAACCTACACTAGAGGCTTCAGATGCACCTTCAGGTACGCCATTACCTTTAGATACTTTTATTCCATAGGGCACATCTTTATCTTCTAGATATATTCCAAAACCTCCTATGATCAACACGTCAGATACAACTTCTATTCCACCTAGATACTCATATTATAGGTTAACTCAAGAGAACTTTATGAAAATGGTCAAATCTCAAAAGAAGTTTGAACGACAACTAAATGTATGGACTAAAGAGTTTAAAACATTTATGGAAAGAGTGGTAGCTGAGGCTTTAAAGCCTTATGAGAATCTACATATGCAGATATATGACATGGAAGAATGTGTGAACAACAGGCTGCGAGAGCTATCCATTCCTGACATAGCCAGGTTCACTATCGTACTAAAGTAGGCATAGACTGACATTGTAGAGTTAAAAGGACAACTAGTCTCAGGCATGTTTAATTTAGCCTTTGTGGAGATTGATGAGGAGAAGGATCTTGTGGACCTTATGGGTAAACTGTAGAAATCTAAAGGCAAAGTTATAGATAAAGTGGAGAGAAAATATTATCATGAAGGAGAAGTCACCAAGATGAGACACCTGAAGAAAAACAAGTGTGGAAAGCAATGAGAAGATCACAGAGAGATGAAAAAACATGATAGAATCATGTTGAGGATGAAATAACTAGTGTGTCCACTTGTTTAGCTCAAGAAAGTGGGCATAGGCCAGTTCCACTAACTATTTCTACTCTAGTTAGTGAGGAAGTGGATGATTTGAGCACCCTATCACCATTAGGGTCACTACTACTGTTACTAAGGACAATGAGGCCTCTCATGAATCGACAGATTCATAATCCTAACGGTTGTTCATGTATTCTACTCTTTTGTACTTTATTTATTATGCATTAAGGACAACATATATATTTTAGTAGGGGTGGGGTGCTTGTATGAGAAATCTATCACCACAGGGGTTTTTGTTGAATGTGTTCTTTTCCCTCATGTGCTATCTAGGAGAACCAACATGTTTAGAATTTTACTACATTTAATGTCTTTATTGTTTCATGTGATTATAAATAATCCATCCTTTTGGCATAATCCATCTTCGAGCGGCCGAAACAACTACCTTTCACATCCAAACTTGGGGTCCTACCTTAGTCTTTTGACTTATTGCCCTTATTCTCCTTCCCTTTCTAATGGATCAGAATCTTTTCCAACTACCACTACCATAAAATACCCCTATCACAATGAAAGTTTTAGCAACGATTGGAAAAATGTTGCTATAGATAGCCTATTGCAACGGTTCCAACCGTTGCAATTTTTTTGGTTGTAATAAACCTATTTAATGGTATAATCATTGCATTTGTCATATAGACATTGCGTTAGAGTACCCTATAGCAATGGTTGTCCAAAACCGTTTCCATAGAGTAGCTAAGACAACGTATTTCACCCATTTTATATCTCTTTATATATATATACACTTATGTCTGCTAAAAACACCCATTGTGTGTCCGATATCAGTCACCACAAAGCAAAGATCCTCCGAACGCCACTGATACTCAGCTTCGACTGCCACTATTATTTCAAGCTCTGACCTCACTGTGTGTCCAATATCAGCCACGGGTCTGAGTTCACTTTCACCCCAAATCCATCTCCATCCTATTCAACACCGTATTTCATCCACAACATCCATCTCCATCCATCTAATCTCAATTGCGACAACATTCTTCAATTTCCAGTTGCCATATTTTAGTCGTTGAGGTTATAAAGAGGCACCACTGCTCTGACCACTACTTTAATTTCTGAGAAAATTTAGGGCTTTCTTCTAATTTGTTGATTTTAAGGTTAGTTTATTCTTCTAATTGACAATTTTGATCTAGGTTTCCTGGATAACCTCAGCACATAGAATCCTCCAAAAGTAGTTCCAACTAGAATCCTCCAAAAGTAGTTCATTTTTGGGGCTTTATTCTAATTTGTTGATTTTAATGTTAGTTTATTCTTCTAATTGATGATTTTGACTAGATAACCTCATCGCATAGAATCCTCCAAAAGTATTTTGGATTAGAATCCTCCAAAATTTGGGGCTTTCTTTTAATTTGTTGATTTTATGGTTAGTTTATTCTTCTAATTGATTTTAAGATTAGTTTATTCTTTTAAGTTGCTCGGACTCTTTGAGAATTTTGATGGGTGCACATAGAATCCTCCAAAAGTAGTCCATTTTTGGATGATTCGACACAAGGGAGGCAAGTCAGGCAACATGTTTGAGAGGCCGAGCAACTTAGGCCACAATTTGCTAAGGGTCTATTGAAAATTGCCTCTTTATCTCCACAAGTTAGAAATGAGTTACTTTAGTTGTTGTTGTTATTGCAGCTGGAATATTTGTAGGTTGAAAAATACAAGAATTTCCCATAAAAGGAAAAAATCTTAGCTTAAAAAGAAAAAAAGAATGAGGGTTGCGGAGAGTAGATGTGATTTCAGTTTTTTCTATGGAAAAAGAATAATTTAATAGCCTCTTTTTAGTTAAAAACTCAATGAAATGTCTATCAATCTTTGGTTATTTTCTCTAAACTCTCAACCCCAAGGTGAGAATTAGTAGTAGTAGTTGTAACTATAATTGCAGCAAAAATTTTGAGGTTGTGATGATGATTTTCTTCTTTTCTTCTTTGAGTAATTCGTTAATACAAGAGAGCAATTGAATCTGTATCTTGGCGGGGAAACCCGGATAACAGGTGAGCTTGCAATCGGTTTTTGCAGCCATTGCGGTGATCCAGTCTCTCTTGTTGTATTGTAAGCATTACAGATCTGAGCCTCAATGTTTGATTTTTCATAAATGCAACTAGGGAATTGGCAGGTTAAAAAACACACGAGAATTTCCCCTAAAAGGAAAAAAACTCAGAGATTAAGAATGAGGGTTGTGGAGTGTAGAGAAGAAAGTTAAAAGGGTTGTTACTCCTCTCTGCAATGCCTGTGATTTCAGTTTCTGCTGTGAAAGTGTAAATAAATTCAACAGCCCTTTTTTCAATTAAACTCAGCCAAACGATCCCTTAAAGTGTTTGCTTGTTCTCTCCAAAATTCTCACATGCAAACTGAGAATCAATTTTACTAGTAATAATTCAAGCAAAAATTCTGATGCTATGATGATTTTTTTTTTCTGAGCAAATTTGGGCATCAAAGAAGTCGGACCCGTATCTTGGCAGGGCAACCCGGATGGTAGAAGTAACCCTATAACCGGTGCTTGCAGCCATAAGGATACTTGATAAAATGTTCACATGGGCGTTTATAAAATCTAACTTCTTATGTTTATTTCACATTTCAGGGCTAGAATTAAACTTATCTATATGTGCCAATATAGGTTCTACCTCTATTCCATTGCTGCTTTCCTTGTTTGGGAAACGGAACGGAAAGACTTTGTTGTAATGATGTCTCATCATATAGTCACAGTTATTCTGATTTCATTCTCATATATTTCAAGGTAAAGTTTAATTTAACAGTAGCTAACCTTTTGCTTTTTAGTTATCGTTTTCCTCCGTTCATTGTCTTTTTTTCTTTTGTGTATGTATACCCTATCTTGGTATGAAAACAGGAACATGATTTATGTATGATGTTATCAACACTTTTATGGTCTTTATGCTTATGGTGGGTACAATACAAGTAGGAATTTTATATGTGCTTGGAATTTTCATATGCACTTAACCACAGAGCTCAGACATTCTTTGACATATTTTGAGAGAAAACTTTTCTTTTCATTTTCAATTAAAGGTGGGGTAAGGGATGCTTGGTCTAAGTAGATTTTAAACTTTGAAGAACTGGTTCAAGAGTAAAAATAGTAGAAGGCAAGTAGACAACCGAACATTTATTGCCAAAGAAAGAACAGTTAGATGCCAATAATGGTGATAATATTAATTTGCATATTCATATATAAAAAACCCTAGTGTTTTTTGGTGCATAAGAGTTTGAATGGAAGATATTATCTGTCAAAAACCTTGTCAGACTACTTGGAATTTTGGAAGAAGTCTCTAACCCAGTGTTATTTCGCTAACACTCGAGGAAATAAATTAGCAAATGCAAAATATTCCTATTGTGTATTAATTTGATGTGTTGTGACATATGTAGCTTCTTTCGAATATGGATTGTTATTCTTGCATTACATGATGCAAGTGATGTCTTTATGGAGGCTGCCAAACTTATTAAATATTCATGGAAGGAGCTTAGAGCTAGCGTACTGTTTAGTTGTTTTGCTGTCTCCTGGCTTGTACTTAGCCTATTTTTGTTTCCATTTTGGATCATACGATCCTCAAGGTTGGCACTTATCAGATTTTCTACTCATGATATTGTTCCTCTTTTCTGGTTTCTCCAAATTAGTTCGATGTGTTTCACTTCCCAGTTATTATCTGTGTAAGGTCTTGAAGTTGTCAGATCCATATGATACAATATTATACTGCTTCTTTAACACAATGCTCCTGACCTTACTTGTGTTCCACATTTATTGGTCGGTGCTCATCTGTTCAATAATCAGAAGACAATTGAAAAATAGAGGTCAAGTTGGGGAAGACATTAGATATGGTAAGAATTTTAGTTTCATTTTGAACTTACAGGTACACTATGTTGTTGAATTTATGCTTGATATACAGTGCTAGTCCTATACCCCTTTCCATTGTTGTCTGTTCCTACAAAAAAAATGAAGAGTGGAACTATAAGAAAAGTATGAAATGAGTAATCAAAGTACTTTTCCACGCTGCAGATGTTTTCTCATAGATCTTAAACTGATAAAGCCTTATCTTGTCTATTTACCTTTTTTATTTGCTTATATTGAATTGGGAAGTAAAGTTTACTGAAGCTAACTCTTTTCTTATTGAATTGTGTGTAGTTTTATAGACTGGCTTGGGACATGAAATGATTGTTCTGAAGGAATTTGTAGTAGTCTCATTTTTTTATTCTGAATTTCTCATAGAAGCACATTCTAAAATTGTGGATGTATATATCTTGATATTTGACTCTGAAAATTGGCGAGTACTTATGAACTGTCAATTAAACTCTCTCTTTGAAGATAATTGTTTTGATCTGGGAGTATGGTCCTGTTCATCTAATGATTTAGGACAAACTCCTGTTGTTCGAGTTACCTTTTAATTATTGCATGACATGACTAGGTTTTCCATGATAAAAACATACGACGACAGATTAGGAAAGATATATATTTTGATTTGGTGGATTTTGAGAAAGTTAAGAGCTTCTGCATTAAAAAACAAACATTTTTTACTATTTTCAAGGTACAAACTATCTTTTAATCTCAAAATGCTATCACTGACATTTATTTTCTTGTCTACATGAATTTAGGTTCTAGGAAAAAGCAACATGATAAGTTCGGTAAGACTCGATGAGATAGTTTATTAGTGTTACCTTAGATTGGTAGTATGTCATATGAAGGTAGATAAAGATTCTCAGATGTATGCTTCTTTAGATTAATGTGTTTGCATTCACACACCTGAGTGCCAACCACTTTTTGACCTTGCACATAAGACTTTTGATACGTCGAGTGAAATCCAGCTAATAATTGATGTTCATTCACTCCTGCTATATGCAACCTATCCCTTGCTGTATAAAGTTGTTGCTCAACCAGACAATCTTTGTAATATTGGGCCTCTCTTTATGTGTACCCTTTATAATAATAACTCGATTTTCCCCTCACCAACAACTTGTGATATATTTGCTTTTTCGAAATCAATCCATATCTTAAACTCCCCAAATCCCAACCCCAACCCCAACCCCAACCCTAATCTTTGAGAGTTGATTCTATTTTCATACCATGATGAAGGTTATGTTATTGATGTTGTTTGACCGTCTCAACCAGCCAATGGTATGGTCAAAACCTTGAGTTGGAAGTAAAAAAAAGCAGCTTTTTAGCCTAATTCACACCATCCATTTGCGTTTTGTGAATACCTGCAGGTCATGGTGCTATTTAGGTATGAATTATTTTTAACGGAGCTGCTATCACTGGTGGAATCAGGGGAGATACTGATGACCAGGATAGATAATGATGTTGAAAGAATCTTGAGAGTTAAATTTGTTACTGGATTATTTGAACATTCGTTTACAGATAGATCATGTGATTGGTTGCAAGGTATTCTTATATCTTTCTGTTGCCTATTAGGATTATTTAGACGTTTTTGAGTCTAACACTACTTTCTCTACATTTATAAAAGTACAATATTGTCTCATATTGAAGAACAATCGCATAACATGAGTAGGCAAGAACCACTTCTTAGAAGAAACTCCCTCTTAAAATGGATTAATAGCCTCCCAACCCTATCTTTATAGATAAAAAGTCACTGCTGGTTTTGAAAATGCCTTCTGTAACCTTGTCTATCATACTCTTCCCTAAATTCTCAAGTTTTAATAAGATTACATGTGACCAGTATTTGTTCTATTCAATTGCTGAAGTTCTCCGTTGGACTCTTCTATAGTTGTTTTTTATATGGAATCTAAACAGCAGTTGGCTATATATTGTCTTACATTAGCACAATAGTGATTCTGCATTTCACTATCTTGGATCTGTTTTAAGTCTGGTTAATTTTTTCATATTATTTCGGCACATAGGGACCTATCACGTGATGCAGTTAGCAAATCCTTGGTTTTGTTGAAAAATGGGAAAGATCCAAAGAAACCATTTCTTCCTTTAGATAAGACCACGAAAAAAATCCTCATTTCTGGAACTCATGCTGATGATCTTAGATACCAATGTGGAGGATGGACAGCTACATGGACAGGACACAGTGGCAGAATCATAGTTGGTAAGCAGTGTCTGATTACAAGTCTCTCCTATCCCTAACATAATTATAGACAATACATTTGAAACTTGAACATAAACCTGAATGGTTTGTAGAAATAGCACCTCAGTACTATCAATTGAAAGATGTCGAAAACGGTAAGTGCTCTTACTATCTTTTATTGCAGCAAGTGTTTTTGTTTATTATTTTCAGATTCTGTTGGTATGGCTTCCTTATTGGTGCCTCACGGCACAGTACTAAGAGTAGTCCCCCGTCTCATCGTTGAGGGACCTGCAATCCAACCTGGACATTGGGTTTAATCTAGCGGTACTCATTATTATTTTCAGAAAAATATTTGTTGTTTTCAGTTCCCTAGTTTGAGTTATTTGCTCTTTCTTTCTTGTGTTGGAGGTATTCAAAAGTGCGCTAAAAGCTTTCGGGAGTAACATCATATTCTCAAATAGCATGTTAGATTGATGGAGTGGTGGCAGGTATTCTTTAGTTTCTTGTGTAGACTATGCAACTGAATCTAAAAGTTCTACTAAAATTATATGTCAAACATTTTTGTAGTGTCCTGGAGGATGTGGCAGAAACTATAGTTGCTCTTATAACTGAGAAAGGTAATTCTCTAACTATTTTTTTATATAATTCCTCATTATCCTCATTCTTGGATATAATTAACAGTATAACAACCTGTCTTTTCTCTTAAGTAATCAGTAAGTTCCCCACAAGGCATACTCCGTACACCTGATATTGTTGCTAAATCCAGGTATTCTCTATGTTATCTAATCATGAAAATAACTATGTTACCAAATCCGTGTTATGACAAATGAAACTCAAAAATAGTATTATGATTTTGGAAGTGCTGTTACTTCAGCATTATAGGACATCTAATTATTAGACTAGAGAATAATCAAGTTTTTTAATCTTGGAATTTGTTTCTCTTTTGAACTGTGGAGTTGCGTGCTAACTGGATCACATATGTTAGACCTATATAAATGTGAAGCTATAGTTTTCTCTTTTGACAATTTCAATTGTTCTTTAATTTTTATCATCTCACATTTGGATGTTTGTATTTCTTTCTAACCATAATTGGTTGATTTGCCTCTTCACTAGCTAACTTATACATGGTTTACATACTTATTTTATTGTGGAATAGTTCTTTTTATGTTGTCATTTAAGTGCTAATTTATATTATTTGTTCTCTTTTTATAGATGTCCAAAATGAAGAAAGAGATGAAGAAAATGATGAAGACATTGACCTTACTTGAGAAGATTTTTGGGTTGTGGATAAATGCTCTAATATCAATAGTTTTGTTTTGAATTTTTTGAAACTTATCGTAACTTGAACTTGCTAGTATATAAAATTTAACTAATCATTTGGATTATTAATGAATGATTTATATTATTAATGAATGATTTTGTTTTGTGATGTATATATATTGTGTTAGCATAGAATAACAATAGGTAGTCAAAAAGTGTTGCAATAGAATAACAAAAGCATCGCAATAGATGCTATTGCAATGATTTAATGTTGTTGCAATAGATTAAAATAGGCGTTCCAATAAGTAATGAAATAGTTGTAATAGGTAGTCAAAAAGCGTTGCAATAGAACAACAAATGCGTCGCAATAACATCTATTGCAACGATTACTAACCGTTGCAATAGCATCTATTGCGATGGTTCGTGACCGTTGCAATAGATGAAAATAGGCGTCTCAAGAGTCAAGAAATAACCATTGCAATAGGTCTATCTATGGCAACGGTTGTCAAAAACCGTCACCATAGCTCTACCTATGGCGACGGTTTAGACAACCGTCGCAAAAACCATTGCAATAGACCTATTACAACGCCCACCTATGGGACAGTTGCAGAACCGTTGCGATAGGTATATGAAATGGTTTTTTGTTCTATTGCAACGGTTTTGCAACCGTCACCATAGATATAATTTCTGGTAGTGTACATCTAGGACGCTATCATCCCAACCCCTACTGAAATTGGGTGAATTTATGTATTTTAGTGTTGCTATTCTAGATTTTTTAGCCTTGTTTTAAGGATGATTCATGTGCTTATTATGGTTATAATGATATAAATACACATATAAGTATCCATTTATGTGTTTAAAATTTTTAATAGTGTTTCCACACAAGTTTTGATTCAAATTGATCATTTAGAAGTCAACCGAGAAAACTAGTGTGACTAGCTTGAGCTAGGTGTTTGTCTGGTCTATTGTATTGGGTTCTAACATGTTTAATGAGTTACTAAGATTTTTATTGCGTATTTATATGTGAAAAAACTTGTTGTTAATGTTCAAGGGTCAACTCGATCAAGAAAAGAGTCAAAACAATAACTTAGAAATCAAAGTGAATAAAGCCTATGCTTAGCTCGTGTTTCTAGTTCTCCATCTTGGATGTTGTGTTGTTTTGAGATCTAAATTATTGTGTTTAATTCTATATGATGATTTTTTAATTGATTATGATGATATATGAAGTATATACAAGCTTCAAATCAAGTGGAAACAACTTAAAAAAGCTTAGAATGACTCAACGAATTCACAATACCAAAATTGACACAATTTGGACACCTGGAATGTCAAGGGTGAGTGTGGGCGTGTGTTAAGGAGTATGGGCACGTGATACACATCAAAATACTCAGAAAGGACACAAAATAGTGTGTACATGCGATATGCATGCGCCGCATGCTCCATTCCTATGGAATACAGCGTGCGATGTATGCTCTATTGCACCCCTGGGGGTTTCACTCCAATTCAATTCCTAGATGAATTTAGCTTACCCTTATGCTATAAATACATTTTCATATCACGTTTTTACATACTTTTGGATGTCTTAGACGAGTTGTGGGGCTTTTAAACACTTTTTTTTAGGGTTTATATCTCTTTACTTTAGTTTTCTTTATGGTTTGTATCATCAATCCAATGGATTAGATAATGAATATTTCCATTAAAGGATAAAACTCCCTTTCCAGGGTTAAGGCCAAGATTATGACTACTTTTATTTTGAATTAAGTTTGTTAATTTGCTTATCATCATTGGTTGTTTGTTTATACTTGTTTTAACTATTTTAAGGATTATCTACCCTTAGAATACATTAATTATCAACCTTGTGAACTTGAGAGAGGGAATAGGGTGATAGAACATGGGAATAAGAAAAGTATGATTTGTGTTTTTTTGTGAAATAAGGTATTCAAATTAGTATCTAGGACAGGGATGTACTTAGATGCCTTACTTGATTCATATGTAGGATGATATTTGTAAAGAACTTAATTGAACTATTACATCCCCACTCAATGATGTAGTTGTAAGGTTCAACTTATGTAAAGGATTAGAGGTTGGGAAACCATAATTATGCAATTAACCCTATGAATCAACAACTAAGTTAATCAATTTAATGAATGAAGTTCAATAACATAAGTATGATTGTTCGTAAGACTTAACCCTGGGCTTCTATCTATTGATTGTCCTATGTCATTACTTTCCCGCATTAGTTTAGTTTCTTTTTAGTTTACAATTCTAAAAATATATTGTTTCCTTTATCTCTATCGTTAAACTAGAATTGGGTAGTTGCTAACACAAGTCCCTGTGGGATCAAAACTTGGCTTCTTAAAGTCCACTTTACTACTTGATAAGACCACGTACACTTGCACGTGCACTGTTAAGTTTTTGGAGCCGTTGTCGGAGACTTCTAACTAGGCAACTATCTTGTTTTTAGTTTTTGTATATGAGTTGTAAATAGTTTTTGTTTTTTAGTTTCTTTTTATTTTCCCTTATTTCTATTTTTCTCACACTTTTCTTGAGATGTCATTCTTAGATAGATGGTTTTCGAGGGATGATGATTCTTGTCATTATTGTGGAGGATCCCACCATGAGGCTCTTTGTCTTGATTTTGATCCAAGCATTTGGTGGGACCTACTTGTTTCTGACCTATGTAGGAGACTACAAGTTGGTGTGTGACTTGTGGAAATTCATATCACTCTGCAGATATGTGTCCTTTTAATTCTGATTCAGTTATGTTTGTGGGCAATGCTTAACAAACAATTAAGGAGGTTCAGCAAATACCATCACCACCATCTCCACAGAGGCAGAGAAAAACAAAAGAATCACAACCACTCAGTTGTTATCTTTATCTTGAGACTGAAATTGAGAAGGTGAATGAGAGTGAGTATGTTATTGATAGTGTAAATCTAGAAATGGGATTAATTGGGACTCACTCAAAGCACTTTTCTACATTATGTTTAGATGATGTCTTGTTTGTGGAATCATTTAAAATAGTGAAAGAGTGTAAAAATGAGGAACAAGAATCCTATATTCTTGATTTTACACCGGATAAGTAATATAAAAACATACTTTACCTTAAGGCTGAGTGATTTACCATGCACATTCCATTACTCGGTTCTTTAATTTTTGTACCACCACCCTATGAGTGAGGCAAAAAGATGGATGCGATGTTGGGGGTAAAATTTATATCCTCTAGGTGGAGGAAAAAGTTGATTGGGTCATGCCGTGATACTAAATTAGGTGTTTCTTGGGAGGCAACCCAAGCTAGGGTATATTTTCTTTTTTAGTTTTTAGTTTTTTTTACTTCAGATAGTTTTTATTTTTGGTTGAGTCAAAAGTTAATGGGAAGTCTAAGTACCATAAACTTGGGCTAAGAAGCATGGCAAGGACTGAGCGTGGGGTCCCATGGATCTCCTTTATTTGAAAATATGCTACTAGCTAGGCCTAGAGGCCTCAGGGAGTATTTCTATCTCTTACTTTAAAAAGTTCACTTTGGGGACAAAGTAGATTTTTAAGTGTGGGTTGGGAAAATTCCCAATTTTAAAAAAATTTAGGATAGGAATAAGTGAGATATTTGAGTTGGTGCTATTTTTTATTGTATTTTTTAAGTGGGTTTGTTTGTAAAAGCATGTTGATTGAGTGAATTACTATTTTTAAGTCTCTTAGGCTCATATATGTGACTCTTGTACTTGTTGGCTTAATTTTGAATTTATGGTATTGTTTGGTTGGGAGTCTATGATGATCCTATTGAGGTGAGAATGTGCCATGTGCGTGTGATATTTTTGTATATTCCTTGTTGCATGTGATGTCTAGAACTTTCCCGGTGTGTGTGTAAAGTGAAATAAAGAATGTGGGTTTAGGAGATGATATAGGCATTTCTTTGATAGCCTTATTTTATACATTCTATATGTCCTACCCTTGTGCTTAATCCTAGTTAACCCCTATTGAGCCTTTAGCTTTTTTTTGGCAACCTCATAAGTAGCCTAATCACTTCTTTGATAGACCGTAATTTGATCCAAAAAGCTCCTAAGTGCTTTAATAAAAAATTAATTTAGTAAGGAGTTTGAGATTTGTTTTAAGTGTATAATGTAGTGTATTAAAGCGCTTAGAGAGGTTAGTCACTATTCTTGGCTAAAATAGTTCCTACCCATCCCTTAGCCTATATTACAACCCAGAAAATTCCTAATTAATCCTAATCTTTACATTCCAATATTAGTGGAGCATTACACTAAGGGAAAACTTATGGTTCATTATGTGTAACTTATGAATTCTTTGAGAGAGTGAGCCTAATTTGATTTTTGTACCCATCATATTATAAATTCCATTATTATGAGTGATGATGGGTAACTCTCTTGTTGTGAGGGGAACATGTTTGATGAATGTGGGTGATTTGTATGATATCCTTGATTGAGAAATAATCATAAGTTTTCCAACTAGGTGAGTCAATTCTTGAGGCTAGGTTGTTTTTGAGTGGTGTTCTTGAGCTTTCAATTATGTTGAAACATGCTTAGTGTAGTAACTTGCATTATGTGTAGTCATTGTAGTACTAGCTTGAGTATCTTTCATGTAGTAGAAGTGTGGAGTCTCTTTATATCATGATGCTTATAGTTAAGAATTGTTCTAGGATGAACAAGGCTTTAAGTGTGGGGTGGTGATGTTGGGTGAATTTATGCATTTTAGCATTGCTATTCTAGCCTTTTAGCCTTATTTTGAGGATGATTCATGTGCTTAATATGGTAATAATGATATAAATGTGCATCTAAGTGTCCATGTCTTTGTTTACAATGTTTAATAGTGTTTCCACACAAGTTTTGATTCAAATTGATCATGTAGAAGTCAACCGAGAAAACTAGTGTGACTAGCTTGAGCTAGGTGTTTTTCTAGTCTATTGTATTGGGTTCTAACATGTTTAATGAGTTACTAAGGTTGTTATTGTGTATTTATATGTGAAATAACTTGGTAATGTTCAATACCAAAATTGACGCAATTTGGACACCTGGAATGTCCAGGATGAGTGTAGGCACGTGTAAAGTATTCTGAGAGCGTGATACACACCAAAAGACTCAAAAGGGACCCAAAACAGTGTGTACGTATGATATGCATGTGTCATATGCTCCATTGATATGGAATATATCATGCGACGCATGCTCCATTTTACCCCTGGACGTTTCACTCCAATTCGATTCCTAGACGGATTTGGCTTACTATTATGCTATAAATACATTGTCATATCATGTTTTTACATAATTTTGGACGTCTTGGACGAGTGGTGGGGCTGCTAAAAACTTCTTTTGGGGTTTATATCTCTTTACTTTAGTTTTCTTTATGGTTTGTATCGTCAATCCAAGGGATTGGATAATGAATATTTCCTTTAAAGGCCAGAACTCCCTTTTCGAGGTTAAGACCAAGATCATGAATACTTTTGTTTTGAATTAAGTTTGTTAATTTTCTTATCATCATTGGTTTTTTATTTCTGATTGTTTTAACTATTTTAAGGATTAGCTACCCTTAGAATACATCAATTGTCAACCTTGTGAACTTGGGAGAAGGAATAGGGCGATAGAACATGGAACTAAGAAAAGTATGGTTTGTGTTTCTTTATGAAATAAGAAATTCAAATTAGTATCTAGGACAGGGATATATTTAGATGCCTTACTTGATTCATATGTAGGATGATATTTGTAAAGAACTTAATTGAACTATTACATCCCCGCTCAACGATGTAGTTGTAAGGTTCAACTTAGGTAAAGGATTAGACATTGAGAAAACCATAATCATACAATTAACCATACGAATCAATAACCAAGATAATCAATTTAACGAATGAAGTTCAATAACGTAAGTATGATTGTTTGTAAGCCTTAACCATGGGATTCTATCCATTGATTATCCTAAGTCATTACTTTCTCGCATTAGTTTAGTTTCTTTTTAGTTTACAATTCTAAAACTATATTGTTTACTTTGTCTCAATCGTTAAACTAGAATTAGGTAGTTGTCACCACAAGTCCCTGAGGGATCGATACTTGGTTTCTTGAAGGACACTTTACTACTTGATAAGACCAGTTACACTTGCGTGTGCACTTGAATGCTTCCACCTACAATTGATGAATCTAACATCAAGAGATAGAATAAGTCAAGAGGCACTCTAGTTAACTGATAAACTATTTTATTACTTTCATATGTACATATCATGTGTGTCAAAAGAATTGATTGAATGAAAAGCTGTTGGACTGTGGGTTTGTTGGTTCTTGTGTATATACCTTATGATGATTAAACCATTGTGGATCTATGTATGGCTTTAGAATCTTTAGACTTAGCAAACATGTTTATGTTTAACATGATTTTGAAAATTGGTAGCATAAGTATTAGTTCACTGCTGGTGTGTTTGAGGATATATTGTATTTCGTACTTTGTGTATACAACTAGAACTTTCTCGGTTCAACTTTGTAAAGTGATAGTTAATTAAATGGGATAAGATAATAGGCCATCTTTCAGCTGGTATATGTAGTTTCCCTTGAGTCCCCTTTTGAGCCTGTAAAAAAAACTTCTTCTATTATTTAGCACCTATAACTTACCCTTCTTCATTATTAAAACCCTATTTTGGCCCTGATCCCTTCTGGGACATTATACACCCCGACTTGGGTTAATTGTCTAAGTTAAGGGTGGCTACTATAGAGAATTAACAATTGAAGGATAGTTTGAAAAAGAGTTTGGATTGTTAAGCTTTCATCTCATTGGCCCTGGTCCCTTTGGATATTATGTACCTCTACTTATGGCATCATCATCACTACAACATTTTCATCCTATTTCCACTCTTGTAAATTCTGGCCTAAAATAGCAAAAAGTGTGGCCTTTAATCAAAGGCTACACTTTTGAACTTTAGGCAACACTTTTTGGGGGGTGGCCTAAAGAGACGTAACCTTTGATCAAAGGCCACACTTTTGAAGTGTTTCTATATAAGCTACATTTAAAAAATGTGGCCATAAAGGTACAAAGGCCACGCTTTGTAGCTTGTCATTGAAAACATTTTTATTTGATAAAGCTACACTTATAAGGGTTGCCTTTGTTTTGCTGTTAGGCATGCTTCACAAGCGTAGCCTTCTCTATAAAAATACTTTAAGAACCTTGCCTTTGTTTTACTATTGGGCACACTTCACAAACGTAGCCTTTTGTAGCACCTCTATAACAATACCTAAAAAATATGATCTTTTCTTTATTAATAGCCATACTTCAAAATCGTAGACATTTATACATCCTCTATGACAACACTTGTAAAGTGTAAGCATGTTTTAGCCACACTTTTGAAGTGTAGATGTAACACCTCATATTTTCACGCTAGAATTCTAACCATCGTTCTTACACTTATAAGCTCCAATCCAAATGATTTTCATCTGAGTATAAGTTATATTATCATTATACTAGCATGTGAAGTGCTTTTCAGGTAAGACATGTTCATAGGAATCACTTAGAGCGAAGTTGAGCTAAGAGTCTTTGATTCATCTAAAACTTTGTATTTAATTCTACAAACGTTGACTTTTAACATGTATAAATTTTATACACAAAATTTTGCATCTCAAGATCCACCAATTTGTAGATAGTTAAGTCAGCTTTCAAATTATACAAACTTTTCCTTAATTCGATACTCGAATGACAAGTAATGGCATTTTCCGTGTGAGGTGTAAGCCCACGCGATTGGAGAAAGGCGCGCTGGTCTCCCCAATGCAATGAGTGACGCGATGTGTTTCTGTCCTCAACGCAATACAGAGCTATTTCATATGCTTCTTTGGGTCCTAAAGGGTCTAGGGTAACTTTGGTCAATTCCCCTCACCTAAAACAGTCCATAACACATAATTTCAGCCCCTAAATGCATTAGATATATTATTATTAATCATTTTCTCTCCCAGAAAACCCTCTTTCCTCAAGAACACCAAGAACTTCATCAAATTTTCTTCAAGAAAAGCAAAAACCCAAGATTCCTAATTCAATAACTTCAAGAAGAAGCTTCAAGAACACCATTAGAGATTCAAAGTTCAAGCTTTTACATCCAATTAATCAAATAAGGTATGTGGGGTTATGAACAAGGATACTTCTTTCATCCTTTTGCCCAAAACTAGCTTTTAAAGGTTAATTTACATGAATATACATGATTTGCAATATAGGGTTTATACCCAATTGTCATTATTTGATGTTTATGAAGCTACAAGTGATTTGGTATTGAATTGCATCTCTATTTTTACATGTCCATACGTTTGGCTTGGTTTTACATATATTGAGAATTGAATTTTACTGTCTTGAATTGAATTGTTAAAGAAATTTCAAGATTTTGATTATCAAGCATGAACCTTCTGATGATTTGACATGAGTTAAAACATGGGTTTTAATCCATAAGTTGAGTATTGATATTTTAAGAAGATTTTGCTTTTAAGCATCCTATGACTAGCTTATATTCAAATTTTAAGAAAAGGTTTGATCTTTTGATCCTTAGCTAAGATTGGAATCCACACAGTTAGTTTTGATTACAGTTCTAAATAGACAGATGCATAACTGGTTTTCATTATAAACCCTTATGCTAAGGTAATGCTATTGGTCTCCTGATAGAGATTTAGAGAATATGAGGAGTATGCTATTATGGGTGTTTGTTTAGACGTTCATCTATGGTTATAACAATAGGCTTGAATGTCATGTTGGTGTATATGTGGATGAATGCAGTGTGCGTTAGTTTTTTACCTTCCCGACCTCGGAATGTAAATCTTTAAGTGAATTCATGATCAGGGTTTTCGATAGCACATCATGTGTAAGTTTTAGATTTTTTGTTCAAGGTTTGTGACCTATATGGATAGTAAAAATAGTGAGGTTTCATGATATGGCTGCGGTGCGATGTATTTTTTGTGTTGTTGGGTAGTAACACGGTACGTCGCGTATACAATAGGTGAAGTGGTAAGGCATGTTATGCTTAGGGTATGAGCTCTAAAATTATATAGAAGATTGAATCATGCATTTTAGACTAGTATTGTGGTGTGGCATGTTTTACCTTGTGATTTCAAGTTAGGCTTGATCATGGTGAGAGTACTTAGTTCAATTTAGACAGTAGTATATGGATTTATGAATGGCCATGTGAGAATTAGAAGTTGAATCAATGAATAAGGTATTTCGGAGGGATAGTATAGTTGAGGGAATATTTGAGAAGTGTTGCTAAGTTTGAAAGTAAGGAATTGCATTGCCTAAGGCCTAGTAATTTTATCTTAGCTTACGATTTATATACCTATGTTCCAACTTATAGAGTTGTATCAATATTGTGATTCCTTAGTCTGATGACTTGTTCAGATTATGCCCAAAATTCTCTTCTCCCTAATATTATTAGAATTTCGTAGAAGAGTGTTGAAGAAATACTCCATTTAAGTATGAGCAGTCAGTATGATCCAGTCTAAATAGACTGTAATCTAGTTTAGCAATCAAGCAGATAAACTCGTATAGATCTCCAACTTTCCATCTAGTCTTACTATCCGAAGTTTCATAAGTATTGCTATTCCATGAGGTAATTTAGTTTAGTCTATGCATCATATTTACAATTCAAATAATTAGTCATGATTCAGTTCATAAGTGTTTAGTGAATGATTGTAGTTTTCCAAGTATTCCAGCACAGACTTCAGTAGATAGAGTTACCAATACCCACGTGAGTATTTTTAGTATCCTCAAGTGAAGTGTAGTTTTGAAGTGGAATGTATAGTTGAGTATAAGTTGTAAGTAGCTAGGAATCCAATCTAGCAGTCAGACAGACAAATTCTCATAGTTTTTCATCTTTTAATCTAGTCATACTATCTGTAATCTCATAAATATGGCCATTCCAACAGGTAGTTTGTTTGCATCCATGTAATTTTTGAATTCACCTTAGTTCATGCATCATTCGTCAATTTCAGATTCCAGATATTCAGTCATAATTCAGTCCGTAAATGTCCCATGCATCATCTAAGTCTTTCCTTAGCATTTTAGCCAAGTCAGTATCATTCGGGGGTTGAAATATCCCAAGGGGGAGATGTATTATAATACCTAGAGTATTAATGTCCTGAACATTTCATATTTTCTTCATGAAACCAGATCCAGCCTAAGGTAATGGTTACTCACAAGTTAACTGTCTCATTTTTATCCCAATCTTATAACTATTCTCACGTCATTGCATGTAGTGTAGAAATCAGTTCAGTTCCTGATATTCAGTTCATGTATTATGTTTCAGAATCAGTTATGAAATCATATTTAAGTCATGTATGTTCAGAATATGATCTCAGTTACCTTCGTACAGTACTCTCAGTCTAACCAATCTCATTCGAGGACAAATATTTCCAAGAGGGAGATAATGTAACACCCTATATTTTCACGCTAGAATTCTAAGTGTCATTCTTACGCGTATAAGCTCCAATCCAAATTATTGGAATCTAAGTATAATTTTCATTATCAATATACTAGCATGTGAAATGCATTTGAGGTGAAATATGTTCATAGGAATCACTTAGAGCGAAGTTGAGCTAAAGTCTTTGATTCGGCTAAATCTCTGCATTCAATTCTACAAGGGTTGAATTTGAACGTGTATAACCTTTTATATACAAAGAATTTTTCCACTCAAGACCCACCAAATTATAGATTATTGAGTCATATTTCCAACAATACCAATTTTGCCTTAATTCGATACCCGAATGAAAAGTTATGGCATTTTTTGTGTGAGTCAGTAAGCCGATACGATTGTGGCGCGACGCGTCGATATCCCCAACGTGATAAGAGACATGACGTGTTTCTGTCCACAACATGATACCCAATGTTATATAGAGTTATTTCACTCGCTGCTTTAGTTCTTATTGGGTCTAGAGTCACTTTGGTCAATTCCCCTTACCCAAAACCGCCCATAACACATAATTTCTGCCTCCAAAAACATTATATACATTATTATTCATACTTTTCTCTCCAAGAAAACCCTATCCCCTTCAAGAACACTAAGAACTTCATCAAATTTTCTTCAAGAAAAGTAATAACTCAAGCTTTCTAATTCAAGAACTTCAAGAAGAAGATTCATAAACACCAGTAGAGATTCAAAGTTGAAGCTTTTACATCCAATTAATCAAATAAGGTATGTGGGGTTATGAACAAGGATACTCCTTTCATCCTTGTGCCCAAAACTAGCTTTTAAAATTGAATTTACATAAATATACATGATTTGCAGTATAGGGTTTATACCCAATTGTCATTATTTGATGTTTGTGAAGCTACAAGTGATTTGGTGTTGAATTGGATCTCTATTTTTACATGTCCATATGTTTGGCTTGGTTTTACATATATTGAGAATTGAATTTTACTGTCTTGAATTGAATTGTTAAAGAAATTTAAAGATTTTGATTATCAATCATGAACCTTGTGATGATTTGACATGAGTTAAAACATGGGTTTTAAGACCTAAGTTGAGTATTGATATCTTAAGAAGATTTTGGTTTTAAGCATCCTATGACTAGCTTACATTCAAATTTTAAAAAAAGGTTTGATCTTTTGATCCTTATCTAAGATACGGAATCTACACAGTTAGTTTTGATTACGGTTTTAAACAGACAGATGCATAACTGGTTTTCATTATAAACCCTTATGCTAGTTTTAAGGTAGATTTCCTAAAGAATGAGAATACATATTAAAGGGAGTAGTATTTTGCACAGAGTTGGGTATGTGTCCTAGTTCACATGCCTAGAACTACGAGCCAATGTAGGTATAGATTCATATTATACCCATTTATATGGATATAGATACAAATTACGATCACTCATCTCAGGTTATACTCTTTGGCAAGAGTATGACACCTTTAGAACTAAGTGTTATGGCTCATAAGATTATTATAGTATGCTTTATTATTCATGATTTATGATTTTCAGCTTTCAGTTATTCAAGCCAATATGTGTCATTTACACTTAGTATGCATTCTTTAAAAGTTATATGAACCTTTAGTTACTATTTTTACTTATGCATTCACCCCCACATGCGCAGTACATTCCATAAGAACAGATCCACATATATGTCCATGTGCTACATTGACTCATAATATAGGAATGAGTTGTAGCGCGCACATTATATTCAGAAAGCTTGCAACTTTTAGTCAGCATGTGATGAGTCCGTTTGATTCAAAGGATCAAGTCAGTCATAGTTTGAGTAGTATTTTATTTTTATTTATTCAGTCGTATTGATTCGAGACAGCTAAGTTCATGTCCCGGCTACCTATAGTCAATACTAGTAGAGGCTTCATAGACATTCAATAGAGTTAATGTATTTGATTCCAATTTTGTTTCATAAAATCAGAGTTGTAAGCATTTTAATATAGTTTTGTATTGATCATATTAAAAAAAATTATCTTCTGCTTATTTCATTTAGATTTATGTATTTTATTTAGTTAGTCACGAGTTATTCCAGTACAATGGTTAGCTTGGGATCACTTATGGTCCTAAGAAGCGTATGACGTTTAGGGGCAGTCTTGGGGCATTAGAAACATGGTATCAGAGCACAGATTTCAAGTGTCGTAGGGTATCTGTGAAGCCGTGTCTAGTAGAGTCTTGTAGAACGGTACAGAGATATCTGTACTTTTCTTTGAAAGGCTACAGGGCATCTAAGAAAAAGTTTCCTTTCTTTCATACTCTAGATCGTTCATTAAAGTTGTTCATTCAGAAAATTCTATCGATTCGTACGTTACTCCATAATTCTTCTTCTATGACTTATTCTAGAGATTACATGACTAGTAAGTTCCAATTCCTCTAAAGATAATGCTCTCAGATTTACTATCAATAATTTCAGAAGTCACAGAGGGATAGAGAGGAGCTCGCTAGTGTGTTATAAGTTCCTCAAGTTGAAAGTTATTTCCTCATCCTCATGAGTTATTTAGTTAAGACAGAGTAAGATATGTATCCAGATTCCTCATTAATCCTTCTATACAGATAGTGCTCATGATAAGAGATAGGTAAACCTAGATTATTAAATAGAGTTTGCATTCGAGGGATATTTCAACCTAGAGTGTAATAATTTATAAGTAGTAGAACCTTATTATAGTTCCAAGTAAGAATAGTATGTGAGGTTGGGTTGTTAATCATGCCTAGACCTAGACTCTAAATTTGAATGGTGGATGGTCATCACGGTAAAAATAATGATTGCTTGGTTAGTGATGCTAGTTATATGGAAGTGATCTAGTAGGCTTGTACAGTGTATGCAAGAGTTTAAGTTAATTTATTCATAATTAAGCATGATGTTGTAATTATTATGTAGAGTTTTTCCCAAGGTGATATGGGGTTGCATTATTTTCTAAGGTTTCTAAGTGTTATATGTGATTAGTAGTACCCTTGAGTTGCTAAGTGAAAGAAGGTTGGTTGTGTTGTACATGGTTTTCTTAATAGCTAAGTTGAGGAGTTTTGGATAGATGGTGTTGGGTCTATTAAGTATGATTTTGATTCTTATGGTTTGGGGAGAATGTAAGTATAATAATGTGATCTTGGTAGGCTATGATTATGTGTTTAGTGAGGTAGGTATGTTTGTCCAATTAATAGAGCGTAATTTTATGATGATGACTATTGAAGCTAGAAAGTTAAGGATGGTATATGAAAGGGGTTGTCCAAGAATGAAGTCAGTAAGTTCAAAATATAGTTTATTCTTATTAGTTTAGCATTTATGAGTAGACATTAGAATAAAGCAATTATGGCTCAATCTCAAGGATATGGAGTAGACCCATAAGCTTAGAATGTCAGGATTGATCTAAGGGGGATAAGGTAGGATGAAGTTTCCAAATCAAGTTTTGATAATTGGATTGCGATACAAGTCACTAAGATTTGTGATGAGCAAGTGATCCTTATTATTCTAGTGTATTCCTTGGATCTCAGTCATTGTCACACCAAATTCATGTTTTGCATAATAGATCCATGCCAAAGGCCAATGCTTCTACACTCTGTGCGTATTCAAGTTTATTCTCAACTTCTAGTGAGTAACTGTTTCACATTGTGATTCCATTTATCCCTCATAAATCTATGAACCCCAGTCTTACATTAAATAGTTTATGATAAAGATGAAATTATGTTTCAGAGTATGATCAATTCTCAGAAACTCATGATACTAGAAAAATTCAGTTTATGTCATGTATTCCCTCAGTTTAGATCTCTTTAGTGAATTCATGATGTTGATACTCTATTTCTCAGGCCTCAATAAAGTGTCCAGTTATGCTTAGTATTACTTCGTGTTTCAGGTACTCATGTTCTAACCTTTTAGTGACCTTTCCTTATGTCAAGATAGGGATGATGAATAGTTGGTTAGATGGGAGAGGGTAAATGTTTCTTATTGAAAAAAAATCATTGTATGCCCGTTTTAGCTAAGGCTATAAGTGTGAAGTAAGATTAAGTCCAAGTCTTTGATACATGTCATGGTTAGTTGAAAGTTTGAGTGTATGTTCTTGGGGTAGTGCATGGAAGTTGTTGTGATAGAGGTTTAGAGAATATGAGGAGTATGCAATTATGGGTGTTTGTTTAGACGTTCATATGTGGTTATAAAAATAGGTTTTAATGTCATGTTGGTGTATAAGTAGATGAATATAGTGCGCGTTTGTTTTCGACCTTCCCGACCTTGGAATGTAAATTTTTAAGTGATTTCATGATCGGGGTTGTCGATAGCACATCTCGTGTAAGTTTCAGATTTTTTGTTCAAGGTTTGAGACCTATTTGTATGGTAATAATAGTGAGGCTTCGTGATATGGCTGCAATATGATGTATTTTGCATTGATGGGCAGCAACGTGGTGCGTCACGTATTGCGTTGATAGAGCAGGTGAATTAGTAAGGAATGTTTGCTTAGGGTGTGATCTCTAAAATTATATACAAGATTGAATCATGTGTTTTAGACTAGTACTGTGGTGTGGCATGTTGTACCTTGTGATTTCGAGTTATGCTTGATTATGGTGAGAGGACTTAGTTTAGTTTAGACATTAGTAGATGTATTTATGAACGGCCATGTGAGAATTAGAAGTTGAATCAATGAATTTGGTATTTCGGGGGGATAGTATAGTTCAGGGAATATTTGAGAAGTGTTGCAAAGTTTGTAAGTAAGGAATTGCATTGCCAAAGGCCTAGTAATTCTATCTTAGCTTACGATTTATATGCCTATGTTCCAAGTTATAGAGTTTTATCAATATTGTGATTCCTTAGTTAGATGACTTGTTCAGATCATGCCCAAAATCCCTTTCTCCCTAATATTATTACAATTTTTTAGACGAGTTTTGAAGAAATACTCTATTTGAGTATGAGCAGTCAGTTTGATCCAGTCTATATAGCCTGTAATCCAGTTTAGCAATCAAGCAGATATGCTCCTATTGATCTCCAACTTTCCATCTAGTTTTACAATCCGAAGTTTCATGAGTATTGCTATTCTGTGAGATAAGTTAGTTCAGTCCATGCATCTTATTTACAATTCAAATAATTAGTCATGATTCAATTCATAAGTGTTTAATGAATTATTGTAGTTTTCCAAGTATTCCATCTCAGACTTTAGTAGATAGAGTTACTAGTACCCATGTGAGTATTTTGAGTAGCCTCAAGTGAAGTGTAGTTTTAAAGTGGAATGTATAGTTTAGTATAAGCTTTAAGTAGCCAGGAATCCAGTGTTGCAATCAGACAGACAAGTTCTCATAGTTTTTCAACTTTTAATCTAGTCATACTATCCGTAATCTCAGGAATATGGCCATTCCATTAAGTAGTTTGTTCGCATCCATGTAATTTTTGAATTAAACTTTGTTCATGCATCATTCATCAGTTTCATATTACAGATATTCAGTCATAATTCAGTCTGTAAATGTCCCATGCATCATCTCAGTCTTTTCTTAGTATTTCAGCCAAGTTAGTATCATTCGGGGGTTGAAATATCCCAAGGGGGATGTATTGTAATACCCCGAGTGTTAATGTCCTAAACCTTTAATATTTTCTTCACGAAACTAGATCCAACCTAATGTAATAGTTACTCACAAGTCAACTCTCTCATTTCTATCCCAGTCTTATAACTATTCTCATGTCATTGCATGTAATCAAGAAATCAGTTCAGTTCATGTTATTCAGTTCATGTATCATGTTTCAGAATTAGTTATGAAATCATGTTTCAGTCATGCATGTTCAAAATATGATCTCAGTTACCTTCATCCAGTACTCTCAGTCTAACCAGTCTCATTCGAGGACAAATATTTCTAAGGGGGAGATAATGTAACACCCCATATTTTTGCGCTAGAATTCTAAGTATTGTTCTTATGTGTATAATCTCCAATCCGAATGATTGACATGTGAGTATAAGTTTCATTATCATTTTCCTAGCATCTGAAGTGCGTTCGAGGTAAAATATGTTCATAGGAATCACTTAGAGCGGAGTTGAGCTAAAGTCTTTGATTCAGCTAAATCCTTGCATTTGATTCTAGAAGGGTCAAATTTGAATGTGTATAACCTTTTATATACGAAGAAGTTTGCAGATCAAGAGCCACCAAATAGTATATAATTGAGTTAGATTTCCACCGATACCAATTTCACCTTAATTCGATACTCGAATGAAAAGTTATGTAATTTTTCGTGTTAGGCAGTAAGCCAATCCGATTGTGGCGCGATGCATTGATCTCCCTGATGTGATGATATACGCGATGTGTTTCTATCCATAACGTGATAGCCAAATCTATACAGAGCTATTTCACTCGCTGCTTCAGTTCCTAAAGGGTCTAGGGTCACTTTGGTCAATTTCCCTCACCCAAAACCGTCCATAACACATAATTTCAGCCCCCAAAAGCATTATATACATTATTATTCATACTTTTCTCTCCAAGAAAACCCTATCCCCTTCAAGAACACTAAGAACTTCATCAAATTTTCTTCAAGAAAAGTAAGAACTCAAGCTTCCTAATTCAAGAACATCAAGAAGAAGCTTCATAAACACCAGTAGAGATTCAAAGTTCAAGATTTTACATCCAATTAATCAAATAAAGTATGTGGGGTTATGAACAAGGATACTCCTTTCATCCTTGTGCCCAAAACTAGCTTTTAAAGTTGAATTTACTGAATATACATGATTTGCAGTATAGGGTTTATACCCAATTGTCATTGTTTGATGTTTATGAAACTAAAAGTGATTTGGTGTTGAATTACATCTCTATTTTTATATTTCCATATGTTTGGCTTGGTTTCACATATATTGAGAATTGAATTTTATTGTCTTGAATTGAATTGTTAAAGAAATTTCAAGATTTTGATTATCAAGCATAAACCTTGTGATGATTTGACATGAGTTAAAACATGGGTTTTAAGCCATAAGTTGCGTATTGATATTTTAAGAAGATTTTTCTTTTAAGCACCCTATGACTAGCTTATATTCAAATTTTAAGAAAAGGTTGGATCTTTTGATCCTTAGCTAAGATACAGAATCCACACAGTTAGTTTTGATTATAGTTTTAAATTGACAGATGCATAACTTGTTTTCTTTTTAAACCCTTATTCTAGTTTTAAGGTGGATTTCCAAAAGAATGAGCATACAGATTAAAGGGAGTAGTATTTAGCACAGAGTTGGGTATGTTTCCTAGATCACATACCCAAAACTACGAACCAATGGAGGTATAGATTCAGATTATTCCCATTTATATGGATGAAGATACAGATTATGATCACTCATCTCAGGTTATACTCCTTGGCAAGAGTATGACACCTCTCCTCAATGTGAGGTTTTCCCCATAGGGGGACAAGACATTGGACACTATGACAACTCATATAGTGTATGTCGGTTAGAAGAACCTCCCTAAACCCTAAGTCCTAAAATAGTATAACATAACAACTTTTAGAAACTAAATGTAAAGGCTCACAATTTTATTCAGATATTATTTTACATAAGACCTTAGCTATGATATTTTAGCTTTTCAGTTTACAGATATAAAGGTGAGTCCTTTTTACACTTAGCCTGCATAATTTGAAAACATACTTAACTTCAGTTATACTTATTCCACTAGTAGAAAGAGTAAAATTACATCTTTTAGAACTAAGTGTGAAGGCACACAAGATTATAATAGTATGTTTTATTATTCATGATTTATGATTTTCAGCTTTCAGTTATTCAAGCCAATATGAGTCATTTACACTTAGCATGCATTCTTTACAAGTTATATGCATCTTTAGTTACTATTTTTACTTATGTATTCTCCCCTACATGCTCAGTACATTCCATAAGTACTAATCCACATATATGTTTATGTGCTACATTGTCTCATAATATAGGTATGAGTTATAGAGCGCACATCATATTCAGACAGCTTGCAGCTTTTAGTCAGCAGGTGATGAGTCCGTTAGATTTAAGGTCTCGAGTCAGTCATAGTTTGAGTAGTATTTTATTTTTCTTTATTCAGTCGTATTGATTCAGGATAGCTGAGTTCATGTCCCGGCTACCTACAGTCAATACTAGTAGAGGCTTCATAGAAATTCAGTAGAGTTAATATGTTTGATTCCAGTTTTGTTTTGTATAATCAGGGTTGTAATCAATTTAATATAGTTTTGTATTGATCATATTCGAAAAAAATTATCTTTCGCTTATTTGATTTCGATTTATGTATTTTATTTAGTTGCTCACGAGTTAAGCCAGTACAATGGTTAGCTTGGGATCACTTGTGGTCCTGAGCATCGTATGACATCTAGGGGGTAGTCTTGGGGTGTTACAATCTTGGTATAAGAGCACAGAGTTCAAGAGTCGCAGGGTATCTGTGAAGCCGTGTCAAGTAGAGTCTGGCGAAATGGTACAGAGACATCTGTACTTTTCTTCGAGAGGCTACAGTGCATCTAAGAAAAAGTTTCCTTTATTTCATACTCTAGATCGTTCAGTAAAGTTGTTCTCTCAGAAACTTCTATCGATTCGTATGTTACTCGGTAATCCTTCTTCTATGACTTATTCTTGCGATGACATGACTAGTAAGTTCCAATTCCTCTAAAGACAATGTTCTCAGATTTACTATCAGTAATTTCAGAAGTCACAGAGGGCTTAAGAGGAGCTCTCTAGTGTGTTATAAGTTCCTCAAGTTGACGGTTACTTCTTCATCCTCATGAGTCATTAAGTTAAGACAAAGTAAGATATGTATCCATATTCCTCATTAATCCTTCTATACAGATAGTGCTCATAATAAGAGATTGCCTAAACCTAGATTGTTAAATAGAGTTTGTATTCGAGGGATATTTCAATCTAAATTGTTATAATTTATAAGTAGCAGAACCTTATTATAGTTGGAAGTATGAGTTTAGAAGAGTAGTGACAAGAAAGGTGGGAATGGAAAGTAACTGGAAGTATATAGATAAACTTATGCATGTTATTGAGTTTGTGTTAAGGTGATATGTCCTTGTGTGTTAGTTTAGTGGAAGGTACAAAAGGAGTTATTAGTTAAGGTGAATTGTTGTATGCTTGAAGTACAAAAGGAGTTATTGATGGTATTTATTGTGTTAGAAAAGTATAGATTTTAATGAAAGTATTTGGTTATTGAGTTTTGTTAATTTAGGCTTCCCTTGAGGTTGCAAAAAAGAGAGGACTTTAGTTGAAACTTATAGAGCTATGAAAGTAATTTAGGTGTATAGATAGGTAAATAGTCATAATGTCTAGTAGGAGGATGTGCTAATGGACTTTTATTGGGTATACCATACGATTATGATCAATTATTGTTTCTATGAGGTTCTATTCTAGTGGACTAGTATTTCTTGATATCTTGTTTTATAGCTTCCAAGTGAGAATTGTATGTAAGGTTGGGTTGTTAATCATGCCTAGGCCTAGACACTAAGTTTGAATAGTGGATGGTCATCAAGGTTGAAATAATGATTGCTTGGTTAGTGATGTTAGTTATATGGAAGTGATCTAGTAGGCTTGAACAGTGTATGCAAGAGTTTAAGTTCATTTATTCGTAATTAAGCATGATGTTGTAAGTATGATGTAGAGGTGTGTCCAAGGTGATATGGGGTTGCATTATTTTCTAAGGTTATTAAGTGTTATGTGTGATTAGTAGTACCCTTGAGTTGCTAAGTAAAAGAAGGCTAGTTATGTAGTACATGGTGTTCTTAATAGCTAAGTTGAGAAGTTTTGGATAGATGGTGTTGGGTCTTTTAAGTATGATTTTGATTCTTATGGTTTGGGGAGAAAGTATAGAAGTGTGATCTTGGTACACAATGATTATGTGTTTAGTGAGGCAGGTATGTTTGTCCAGTTAATAAAGCGTAAGTCTATAATGATGACTATTGAAGCTTGAAAGTTAAGGAAGGTATATGAAAGGGGTTGTCCAAGAATGAAGTCAGTAAATTCAAAATATAGTTTATTCTTATGAGTTTAGTATTTTTGTGTAGACATTAGAATGAAGAAATTATGGCTCAGTCTCAAGGATATGGAGTAGACCTATTAGCTTAGAATGTCAGCTTTGATCTAAGAGGGAGATGGTAGGATGAAGAACCAAATCAAGTGTTGAGAATTAGATTGTGATACATAAGAGTTTTGATGACGTGGTAATTCTTCTTATTCTAGAGTATTCCTTGGATTTCAGTCATTATCACACCAAATTCATGTCTTGCATGATAGATCCATGCCAAAGGCCAATGCTTATACACTCCGAGCGTATTCATGTTCATTCTCAACTTCTAGTGAGTCACAGCTTCACGTTGTGATTTTAGTTATCCCTCATAAATCTATGAACCCCAGTCTTACATTGAATAGTTTATGATAAGTCTGAACTCATGTTTCAGAGTACGATCAGCTCACAGAAACTCATGATACTAGAAAAATTCAGTTTATGTCATGTATTCCCTCAGTTTAGATCTCTTTAGTGAATCCATGATATTGATACTCTATTGCTCAAGCCTCAGTAAAGTGTCCAGTTATGCTTAGTAATCCTTCGTGTTTCAGGCCCTTATGTTCTAACCTTTCAGAGACCTTTCCTTATGTCAAGATAGGGATGATGAACAGTTGTTTAGATGAGAGAGGGTAAGTGTATCTTATTGACAAAATATCATTGTATGCCCATTTTAGCTAAGACTATAAGTGTGAAGTAAGATTAAGTTCAAGTCTTTGATACATGTCATGGTTAGTTGAAATTTTGAATGTATGTTCTTGTGGTAGTGCATGGAAGTTGTTGTGATAGAGGTTTAGAGAATATGAGGAGTATGCTATTATGGGTGTTTGTTTAGACGTTCATATGTGGTTATAACAATAGGTTTGAAGGTCATGTTGGTGTATAAGAGGATGAATGTAGTGCGCGTTAGTTTTCGACCTTCCTGACCTCGAAATGTAAATCTTTAAGTGAATTCATGATCAGGGTTGTCAATAGCACATCTCGTGTAAGTTTTAGATTTTTTGGGCAAGGTTTGGGACCTATTTGGATAGTAAAAATAGAAGGCTTTGTGATATGGCTGTGATGTGATGTATTTTGCGTTGATGGGTAGCAACGTGATACGTTGCGTATCGCGTTTATAGAGTAGGTGAAGTGGTAAGGCATGTTATGCTTTGGGTGTGAGCTCTAAAATTATATAGAAGATTGATTCATGTGTTTTAGACTAGTATTATGGTGTGTCATGTTGTACCTTGTGATTTCGCATTAGGCTTGATCATGGTGAGACGACTTAGTTAAATTAAGACATTAGTAGATGGATTTATGAATAGCCATCTGAGAATTAAAAGTTGAATCAATGAATATGGTATTTCAGGGGGATAGTATAGTTGAGGGAATATTTGAGAAGTGTTACTAAGTTTGAAAGTAAGGAATTTCATTGCCTAAGGCCTAGTAATTCTATCTTAGCTTACGATTTATATGCCTATGTTCCAAGTTATAGAATTGTATCAATATAGTGATTCCTTAGTCTGATGACTTGTTTAGATCATGCCCAAAATTCCTTGCTCCCTAATATTATTAGAATTTTGTAGAAAAGTGTTGTAATGCCCCAAAAATGGGCCCCGAGACATCACATGGTGCTTAGGGTCACAAGTGATCCCAAGCTAGCCCTTCTACTGACATACTTACAAGAAACTGAATAAAATACATAAATCTGAACAAAATCAGCGAAAATATAAAACTTCTCTGAACTTGATCAATAAAAATTTGAATTTACAAAATTACAACTCTGCTTATACCAATAAAACTGAAATTTAATACATTAATACCACTGACTATCTATGAAGCCTCTACTAGTACTAACTATAGGTAGACGGGTCTTGACTCCCAACTATCCAAACTCAATACGACTGAATAAAGAAAATACAATACTTCTCAAGCTGTATAACTGACTCAAGCCCTTGAATCAAAAGGACTCATCACCCGCAGAATGGAAGCTGCGGACTGACTAAATATGGTATATGCGCTACAACTTGTACCTACATTATGAGACAATGTAGCACATAGACATATATGTAGATCAGTACTTTGAGGATGTACTGAGTATATGGGGGTGTATGCAATAGTTAAATAATATCATCAATCGTTAAAAAAATCATGCATGCTGGTATAAATGACTCACATTGCTTGAGAAAAAACTGAAATCTAAATCTCATTAATCATGAATAAGGAAGCATGTAGTATAAATCTCGTGAGTCATTACACCTTATTCTAAAATCTATATCCTCTTTTTGTTCTCAAATCTTGCCAACTGGATGAAATATTAAAATAATAACTTTCAGAACATACACTTTAATCTTATGAAAATAAGGGACTTCTTTTGAAACATAAAAATTATAGCACATTAGGAAACTTAGGACTTGGGACTCAAGGACTTAGGAGCTTTAAGACTGTAACACTTTTAGAGACTTTGGGACTTAAAACTTTGAAACTCTTAAAATATTACCATTTCAAAATATATACTAAGCCTTTAAATCTATAAACTATTTAAAGAGTAGGGGTCTTCTTTGGGAGGTTCTTCTAACCGACATAAACCATGTGAGCTGACATGGAGTCCAACGTCTTTCCCACGTTGGGGAGAGCTGTTCTACCCTTGCCATCGGAATAGAACCTTAACTTTAGTGATCACTATCTCGGCCTTGGGCCCATTAATCTCAGTCCTATGGTGGCACGTAGCTCTGGGGTATGAGACCTTGGAATCATACCCAACTCGGTGCTAAATACTACTCCCATACTCAACTTAGAACTTTTAGGAAATTCACTTTAAAAATAACTCAATGGTCTATAATGAAGACCAAATCATGTTTCTCTTTGCTTTAAATCATAATCAATGTGGATTCCTATCTTAGCTTGGTTCAAACGATCAATCTTTGCTTTTGAAAGCACTTATCAAAACTTGTCAACAAAACTTGAGATCATAATCTCCTTATAAACTCATCACTTGTACTTAGGACTCAAAATATAAAGCTTCAGATACATCAAAATCATATTTAAACTTCATGCTCAACAATCATCTTAAAGATTTCAACAAGCTCACAATAAAACATCTCGAAATTCATGCTTGGTAACATAAGTATTCATAATTCATCTTAAAATCTGGAAATTTCAGCAATGTGCATAAAAACATGAATATAATCATGCAAAACATCATACTCAATATGCTTCTTGAAAATACTTCAATGATATCAAAATCATAAAATCAAGAATCTCAATATCATGCTTAAACTCAATTGGAAAAATCTGGAAAATCACATTCCATGCATAATTATATGAAAATAGTCATGTATTTCAACATTCAATCACTTGAAATCTAATAATCTTCGAATACTAATAATTGAGTATAAACCCTAGCTTCAATTTTATGGGAAATCACATAGAATTCAGTAATTTATAAGTTAAAACAAGTTTTGGGCACAAGGGCGAAAGGATTGTCCTTGTTCAAACCCCACATACCTTAATTGACTTGATTTAATGAAGAAAGTTTGAATCTTGGAGCTTGGATGATGAACTTGAATGTAAAATCTTGAAATTTGAATACTTTGGAGATGATATTGGTATCATTCTTGAAGTTCTTGGATTAGAAATTCTAAATTCTTGATCTTTTTGTTGAAGGGAAGAAGATGGAATTGGTTAGGGTTGTTCTTGAGGGAAAAATTAGAGAATGGGGGCAAATAATGCCCCAATTGAAGCCTTAGATCGTATTTTTACGACCTGGGTCGAGGTGGGAAAAGACCCCATTGCCCCTTATTAATTTAAAGCAGAAATTCGTAACGCACATACCAATTTTTTCCTTTAGCGCGATGCGCCACCATCGTGGCCGCCCACTGCCTCACACTAAAATGGCTATAACTTTTCGCTCGGGTACCAGATTTTTGCGAAATTGGTATCGTCGGAAAGCTAATTCAATTATATACAATTTGGTGGTTCTTGAGATAGAAAATTCCATGTATATAAAATGTTATACACATTTAAAGTAGACCTTTGTAGGATTGAATGTCAAATTTTTGTCGAACCTAATGTTCTTAGCTCCACTTGGTTCTAAGTGACTTCTATGAATATTATTCACCTAATAAGGACTTCACATACTTAGGATTAAAGTTATGCCACAAGAATTCGAATTATGGATCAAGAGTACAAAAATTACACCTTCACCGTGACGTGTTGAAATCGCGTTAGGCTACTGGAAAAGGACGAGTGCGAATTTGCACTCTGGCGCAACGCAGTGCTATTGCATTGCACCACTACAAATTGATAATTCGTAATTTGGAACTCTTCGCGATGTTCCAATATCATGGAGGTCCACTGGAATGTGACGATTGCCATTTTGACATCTACCGCGACGCGGTGAGTGCTCAGGTGGAACACTTCATTACTAACAATGTTCTAACTTCTTCACCAAGTGTCGGATTTGGGAGAATTTGATATCAATGGAAAGCTTATTCAATTTTTCACACAATGAAAGCTCTAAATCTGGAAAATTTCATATGAAATAAGGGTTATTCATTTTTGAAGCACATTCTTAACATTCTAGGAACGAATTTTAATCTAGAAAAAATATGGGGTGTTACAATATCTCCACCTTGGGAACATTCGTCGTAGATAATGATAATTAAGCTGAAAATACTGAGGAATCTAAGGTTATAAGCTATCATGCACAACTGAAATAAACTGAATAACTGAATCTTAAACATAATGCATTACTAAACTGATCTGCAAGTGCATGAATTCTCATGACAATAGCTATATGGCTGATATAGAAACGAGGATGTCAACTTATGCGGAACCATTACTTTAGGATGGATCTGATTTCATGAGAAAATGAATGAGAGGTTTATGACATGAAAAACTTGGGGTATTACAACATCTCCCCCCGGGATCGTTCGTCCTCGAATGATACTGATTTGACTAAAATACTAGAAAAAAACTGAGATGATGAACGAGAAGCTTTTGAGTTGAATCATGACTGATCGTCTAGATTCTGAAACTGATGCATAAACTGAGCTGAATTCGCAAGGTACACGAAGTGAGAAAATTTCCTCTTAAAATGATATGACTAGATGGGAAGATTGAAAACCATAGAAAATTGTCTGTATGGCTGCTAGACTGAATTACTGGCTAAACGGGTTAATTCATACTGTACATTCTACTTCAACGACTACATTCAACCTTTATAGTTTCCATACATATGATGAATTTAGAGTTGACCATGTTTCCGTAGAAGATTATGTTTCCGCATCTTCTTTTATTATATGAATATTATGCATGATTACCAGATAGAGAAGGACGTTCTAGGCCTTCATGATTCGGGATGTCCTTCACGGCCATGCCCTAGTTCGGGTCGGGACAAACGTGGTATTAAAGCACGGTTCATGGTCCCAGGGTATCTGCGAAATCGCGTTGGGTAGAGTCTTATTTATGGGTGTGTAGCGTGCCACACTTATAAGCAGGAGGCTACTAGAAGTTTAAGAATGTTTCTCTTCTTTGTGATTTAGTTCGTGCTTCAGAGTCTAATTTATCCCCTAATCAATGACCTCTTACTTTTCAGAAAACCAGTGATGCCTCTTCGTCGCACCAACGTTAATGCTCAGGATGATAAAGTTTGTCCCACCCATGGAATGCGGACCCATAATAGAGCTCATACCTCAGAACCCATTCCTACTCCGGGAGTACCTCCTGTACCGACCAGTTCTCCCTGAGCTTCCCGGACAGGGGCCAATCTCACTTAGCCTCGTGAAGGAGAGATTTCTAATGCTGAATTCACACAGTCTATTCACATGCTTGCACAGCTAGTATCCACACAAACTCAAAGGTCGGAGGATACTGGGTCTGCGTTTTTTACTTCTAAATTTACTAGAGTAGGCCAGTTCATGAGAATGAACCCACCCAAGTTCTCTGGCGCTAACGTAGAAGAGGACCCATAGGAGTTCGTAGATGAAATGGAAAAGATTTTCAAAGTTATACATGTTGATCAGGTGAAGGGTGTTGAGCTAGCAGCATACAAGCTAAAAGATGTAGTGAACCAATGGTACAATGAGTGGGAAGATGCGAAGGGTGATAGTACTGAACCCACAGTTTGGGATGAGTTTGTGGAAGCTTTTCTTTACCAATTCTTTCCTCTGGAGCTGAGGGAAGCTAAAATAAAGGAGTTCATGAACCTTAAGCAGGGTAAGATGAGTGTTCAGGAGTATACTTTAAAGTTTAATCAGCTGGCCCATTATGCTCCAGAGATGACGAGTAGTATAAGGGCCCAAATGAGGAAGTTTGATTCTGGCCTTTTAGATGATCTGGTGCTTAAGTGTTAGGGAGCTATGTTGAACATGGATATGGACTTTTCTAGACTGTCAGTCCACATACAACAAGTTGAGGAAAAGAAGAAGAAGATAGCCGAATTTAGGGAAAAAGACAAGCAGGCAAAGAGAGCCAGAGTGATAGACCAGAGTCATAGTCAGCAGCAGAGCGGTAATTGGGGAGGCAAATGGCAAAAGATAAAGAATTGGGGTAATGCACAGTCGGCAGCTAGTGCTTCAGTGTCCACACCCACAGCTGAGAAATGCACCCAAAATTTTCAGTCTAGGGGCCGAGGATGCAGGGTACGCAGTCGCAAGGAAGTGTAGCCCAGACCTCTTGATCCTATCAGCGTTGTGTGAGATGCGGGAGAAATCATCCAGGGAGATGTCAGTTTTGCGCTTTGGTGTGTTATTCATGTGGCCATCTAGGCCATATCTAGAGAGACTGTTCGGCAGCAAAGAGTAATGTTGGAGGAGCCAAGTTGAAGGTGAATTCATCTGCACCACCACCTCAGAAAGGTGCCACTTCAGCCATAAAAAATGGTTGAAACCGGTTGTATGCTTTGACCAACCGCCAGGAGGTAGAGACCTTACCAGATATAGTCACCGGTACGTTGCAAATCTTTTCTCTCAATGTGTATGTATTACTTGATCTCGGTTCTACCTTGTCTTATGTGACCCCATACGTGGCTATTGGTTTTGGGTTTGAGCCTGATGTGATTGCTGAACCTTTTTTGGTTTCCACCCCGGTGGGAGATTCTGTTGTGGCTAGGAGGGTATATAGAAATTGTGTTGTGTCTATTTTCAGATGGTATACTGCGGCAGATCTCATAGAACTTGATATGGTTGATTTTGATGCCATCTTAGGGATGGACTGGCTCCATTCGTGCTATGCCACCTTGAATTGTAGGATCCAAAGAGTCACCTTTTCTTTTTCGAATAAGTCTGTGATAGAATGGGAGGGACATTCTCTAGAACTTAGAGGGCACTTCATATCTTATCTCGGGGCCCGTAAACTTATTACCAAAGGTTGCTTGTATCATCTTATTTGGGTTAAAGATTATAGTGCCGAAAGTCTTCCTCTTCAGTATGCCCCTATAGTAAATAAATTCCCGGTAGTCTTTCCAGATGATCTCCCAGGAATACCACCTGATAGAGAGATAGATTTTGGTATTGATTTATTGCCAAATACCCATCCTATTTCTATTCTTCCATATAGTATGGCTTCTGTAGAGCTAAAAGAGTTGAAAGAACAGCTAGAAGATCTTCTAGATAAAGGTTTTATCAACCCTAGTATCTCTCCCTGGGGTGCACCTGTACTTTTCATGCGAAATAAAGATAGTTCCCTTCGTATGCGCATAAATTACCGCCAGTTGAATAAGGTCACGATTAAAAATAAATATCCCCTTCCTAGGATTGATGATATTTTTTATCAACTTCAGGGTTCTAAATGTTTTTCAAAGATAGACCTTCGTTCAGGATATCACCAGTTGAAAGTTAGAGAGTCAGATATTCCCAAAACAGCTTTTCGGACCAGATACGACCATTATGAATTCTTAGTTATGTCCTTCGGGTTGACTAATGCCCCTGTAACTTTCATGGATCTAATGAATAGGGTTTTCCATTAGTTTCAGGATCTGTTTGTCATTATATTCATTGATGACATTTTGGTATATTCTAAGAGCAAGGAGGACCATGCCAATCACCTCTGAATCATCCTTCAGACCCTTAAAGATCATAAGTTATATGCAAAATTTTCCAAGTGTGAATTCTGCTTGAATGCTATTGTGTTCTTGGGGCATATTGTGTCTAGTGAGAGTATTAAGGTTGATCCCCAAAAGATTGAGGTAGTGAGAAAATGGCCTAGACCCACGACTCCAACCGACACTCAAAGCTTCTTAGGTTTGGCGAGTTATTATAGAAGATTCGTCGAGAGTTTTTCTTCCATAACTGCACCACTTACTAAGTTGACTCAGAAAAAGGTAAAGTTTTTGTGGTCTAACTCTTATGAGAATAGTATTGAGAAATTGAAAGACAAGTTGACTACTGCTCCTGTTCTGACTCTTCCGGAGGGTACAAAAGATTTTGTTGTATACTATGATGCATTCCGAGTGGGACTTGGGTGTGTTCTTATGCATCACAATAAGGTAGTGGCTTATGCATCTAAGCAGTTGAAGGTGCATGAGCGAAACTACCCTACTCATGACTTGGAGTTAGCAGCTCTGGTTTTTACACTTAAGATCTGACGATACTATTTGTATGGGGTACACGTTGATATATTTACTGACCACAAGAGTTTACAGTATGTTTTCTCGCAGAAAGAATTAAATCTCAGGCAGAGGCAGTGGTTTTAACTCTTAAAAGACTATGACATGAGCCTGCACTATCATTCGGGATAGGCGAATGTGGTAGCCAATGCCCTCAACAGGTTATATATGGGTAGTCTTTCTTATGTGGGGAAAGAAAAGAGGGAGATGGTGAAGGATATTCACCGACTTGCAAATCTAGGAATGCAACTTTTAGATTCCGAGAATGGAGGAGTGGTTGTTCATGAGATAGCTAAATCTTCCCTTTGTGCAGAAGTCAAAGAGAAGAAGGTTGAATATCCCATTTTGATGTAAATCAAGATAGATGTGGGTCAACAAAAGGTATTGTCTTTTGAAATTGGTGGTGATGGTGTTTTGAGATACAAGGGTAGGTTGTGTGTGCCAGATGTAAATGGTCTGAGGAAGAGAATCCTTGACGAAGCTCACACGTCGAGGTATGTTGTTCACCCTGTCTCTACTAAGATGTATCAGGATTTGAAAACCATTTATTGGTGGAATAATATGAAGCGTGATGTGGCTAACTATGTTGCCAAGTGTTTGAATTGTCAACAAGTTAAAGTGGAACATTTGAGGCCAGGTGGTTCTTCTCAAGAGATAGCTTTGCCTTTGTGGAAGTGGGAGATGATTTATATGGACTTCATTACAGGACTTCCGAGGCCCCGAAACTAGTATGATTCCATTTGCGTGATTGTAGATAGGTTGACCAAGTCATCTCACTTTCTACCTGTTAGGACAAATTATTTGGGAGAGGATTATGCCAACCTGTTCATTGCAGAAATAGTTCATTTGCATGGGGCACCTGTGTCCATCATATCTGACAGAGGTAAAACATTTTCTTTATAGTTTTGGAGATCGTTTCAAAAGGGTTTAGGTACCCAAGTGAATTTGAGCACGGTTTTCCACCCTCAGACAGATGGCAAGCTGAGCGCACCATCCAGACCCTTGAGGATATGTTGAGGGTCTGCGTGATTGATTTTAAAGGTAGTTAGGTAGAGAACTTGCCATTGATAGAGTTCACATATAATAATAGTTTCCATTTTAAGATTAAGATGGCACCTTAAGAGGCATTGTATGGGAGAAGATGTAGGTCCCCGATAGGATAGCATGAAGTAGGTGAGACGCAGATATATGGTCCTGATCTTGTTGATCAGGCAATAAAGGATGTGAAAGTAATTAGAGAATGACTTAAGACAACTCAGAGTTGTCAGAAGTTCTATGCCGATGTTAGGAGAAGAAATCTAGAGTTTGAGGTTGGAGATTGGGTGTTTCTCAAGGTTTCTCCCATAAAGTGAGTCATGCGATTCGGGAAAAAAGATAAGCTGAGTCCTCGCTATATAGGACCATATCAGATTATGAGAAGGATAGGTGGAGTTGCGTATGAGTTAGAATTGCCAACTAGTTTGGGTTCTGTTCATCCGGTATTTCATATATCTATGTTGAGGAAGTGTATTGGAGACCATTCTTTAGTACTTTCTATCGAAGAAATCAAAGTGACAGACTCCTTATCCTATGAAGAAGAGCCTGTAGAGATTTTGGATCGCCAAGTTAGAAAATTGAGGAACAAAGAGATAGCCTCAGTTAAAGTGTTGTGGAGAAACCAGAAAATTGAAGAAGCGACTTGGGAATCAGAAGCTGACATGAGAGCTAGATACCCAAATCTTTTTGATCCAATGGATGACGAAATGAAAGGTAAAATCCTTGCCTTATTCTTTCTATGTCATAGTATGCTTGAAATTATACTTGTCTGTATTCCGCGTCATCATTCGGGGACGAATGTTCCCAAGGGGGGGATATTATAATGCCCCAAAGTTTTTCTTAGCTAAATTTTGTCTCTAAAATATCAAGCATTGTTTTCTAGAATGATTTATATTTATTTCCCTGTGGAATCCCTTAGATTTCAACTTTTCATTTTGTAGATGATTGAATAAGTTTTCCATCGATATAAGATGCGTCCAAAACGGACACTCGGTGAAGGAGTTAAGGTTAATTTAAGTCTTAGTCATAAAACGCCATCATTCCAGTCCTTGTCGCATCACGGAGAGGGTGTAAATGACAATGGTCAATTTCTAGTGGGACTTCTCTATGGTGGCGCATCACAGAGTGGGCCAAATTCCCATTCATCAATTTCCAGTGATCCACCGCGATAGTGGCGCCTCGCGGTGGCCCATGAAATCGGGCTCCCAGTTATATTTTAATACCGGTCTCATTAAGGGTATATTGGGTATTTTTCCATACCCTTATCAGTCCAAACACGAGATTTCAACCCCAACTGAGCATATTACTCATACATTCACCAAAAATATTCAAGAACACTCTCTAGGGTTCCATATTGATAATCCAAATAAATCAAGATTCAACCGTGGGTTTTCCAAACAAATTGAAGATTTGGAATCCCCAAGCTATGGGCATCAAGAAGCATCCTTTAAATTTCTAGATAGAGGTACGTGGGGTTTATCCTAAAAAAACTACATGGGCTTAAAACCATTAGAGCATGATTTTTAAATTTTTATGCATGAATTTCAAAGGGGTTTTGGAATCTATGTTCTAAATTACGTACTCCGAATGTTTTAATGTTACTATTGTTTTGACCTTGTGGTCCTATCCCTTAAATTGATTTACATGTATACGTATATGTATGGAATTTGAGATTTAAGATCGTTGAGAGCATAAATTATGAACTCCCTCTCGTGTATTGAATTAAAGATTATAGTTTTGTGATTTGAAAGATGTTTTCGCAATATTATAGCATTTGAGCATGATTCAAAATTGTCGAGAGGGTATTTCTTGATATAAATGTGTTCTTGTGTTTAAGAGAAAGAATTGCATGTGAATTGAGAACTTTGACATGACCACTTTGTACTGTACTATTGAAATGCTTGACAAAGATGAGTTCCTTGCATGTGTTTACATGAGGTTTGAGAAAGAGTTTCTTTGAATTTAGTTATTGAAATGGTGGTCCCAAAACTTGTGTTTTCAAAACTGAGATTTACGCTAGACTAATAATGGCTTAGAGGTGTGACTTGGAAGTCAATGGTATGATGATACCATATGTATTTATGCCATAACAGATTATGTTTTCAGAGCATGTTTTCAGAGTATGTTTTCAAAGACTGTATGTTTTGATAAAGTTTTAAAAAGGGGCTTAACGAGGGTTAGGTGGTTACCCGAAGAAGGCGCGAGTTCAAGCAATTTTTATCCTGAAATTGTATTTTTCGATACGGGTAGATTATTATTATACGCTGGTGACAGCCATGTGGCATAGTAGATTCAGAGACTCCGACCCTTGCGGCACACTTGGGTTGGAGGCTTCACTGCCGAGTTAATGACAGTTTCCATATAGCCCATGGAATTTTTCAGAGTTATAGGGTATACCACCTAGCGCAGAAGTAACACAGATTTCTCAGAGTTGAGATGATTTTTACAGAGTCCTTAAAATGCCCATGTAAATTCTTACTATATGATAAACTTATGAACTATTTTAAATTTCTCTCAAATATGTTGAATAATAAATGATTATTTTGGATATGCTCTGCATACCAGTACATCTGTATTAACCCCCCCTCCCCCTACCTCTCAGGTTCTGAGACTCAGTCTAGGGGTCCAGATAAGCGGTAGATAATTCAGACAGCTGATCAAATTGTGCAGTGGTGAGGCTTCTCTATTCCAGAAGGCCTGTCTTTTCAGATTATGTCACTTATTTCAGTTTTGATCTAATGGGGGCCTTGTCCCAGTTTCAGAAAGTTGTCAGATTTTCATGTAGTAGAGATTTTGCAGACTGAGTCAGATGTTATTTAGATGTAGTTGATTTACAGTTTCCATACTTATGATGAATTCAGAGTTGACCATGTTTCCATAGCAGATTATGTTTCCATATCTTCTTTTATTAAATGAATGTTGTGCCTTCATGGTTCGGGATGTCCGTCATGGCCAGGCCCTAGTTCGGGTCGTGACATGCTCGAACCAACGTAACCTTATTTCTGGCAACTTATTTTTTTACCGAAGTCACTTCCTCCTTCTCCTAAACCATCTCATTCCTAATTGTATCTCTCCTGGTAAGGCCACACATCCATCGCAACATCCTTATCACTGTCACCTTCAAATTTTAGATATGGGAGTTCTTAACTAGCCAACACTCTGCTCTACACAACATAGCCGGTCGGACAACCACCCTGTAGAACTTACCTTTAAGCTTCGGAGGCACCGTTTTATCACACAGGAATCCCAAAGCGAGACTCCATTTCAACCACCCAACACCAATACAGTGCGTGTGACATCCTCATCAATCTCAATGTTCCGTTGAATCATAGACCCCAGATACTTGAAACTCTTCCTCATCTTTATAACATGAGAATCCACCTCCACTACCACATCTACCTCCTCTGATATATTTATTTTATTGAAACTTAAGTAAAAATTAAAGATTATGATTAACGTTATTTATTTATTTTACTGAATATATTTCTTAGTTTATTTTTTAATATAGTTTTTTTTATATATTGGAAATATTAGTTTTAGTTTATTTTTATTGTATAAATAATAAAAATATATTTGGTTTTACATATAATAATTGAAATATTTAATTTTTTATTTATTATATATAGATTTTAATGAAAATTGACCATTTATGGTCGCTTTTTGTGAATATTTATTTTTAGTAAAATCAAAAAGTGAAACAAGTGGTTGCTTTTTTCATAATATTTTAAACTTACTTTTTAATGAAAATCGGCCACTTGTGGTCACTTTTTCAAAAGTATTTTTATAATCTGCTTTATTAAAATCGACAAGTTGTGGTCGTTTTTTTAAAAATATTTTCTTTTTAATTTTTTTAATGAAAATCGGCCACTTGTGGTGGATTTTTATAAATATTTTATTTATTATTTTTTTAATATTTTCATATTATTTCTAATTTATTTTTTAATAAAAACTGACCACTTGTGGTTGTTTTTTCAAAATTATTTTCTTTTTAATTTTCTTGTGGTCGCTTTTTACATTATATTTTTTAATTTGTTTTTTTAATAAAATCGACCACTTGTGGTCGCTTTTTTCAAAAATATATTCTTTTAAATTTTTTTAATAAAAACCGATCACTAGTGATCGCTTTTTATAAATATTGTTTTAATCGAAAAACGATCACTAATAGTCGCTTTCTACATAATATTTTTAATGCTAACCCACCACTTAGGATTGCTTTTTCAAAACTATTTTTTAATTTTTTTTTATCGAAAATCGATCACAAGTGATTGCTTTTTGTAAATATTTTTTTTAAATAAAAAAGCGACCATAAATGGTTGATTTTTTATAATATTTGTTAAAATATTTTCTTTTTAAATTTTTTTAATCAAAAATTGACCACAAGTGGTCGCTTTTTGTTTTTAAAAAACATAATAATTAATATAAAAAATTAAGATGAATTTTGAAATGATTATTTGAAAATTTTAAAATATGAAAGCGATCACATATGGTCGATTCCTTTTTTAGAAAAAAATAGAAAAAAAAAGAAGACCACAAGTGGTCGCTTTTTTGTGACCACCAACCATGGTCGCATTTTGGTGGTCGCAAAACTGTTTTTTAGTAGTATTAATATAGTTTCCAAAATATATGTTAATATATCATTCACTAATATTTCTTAATGATATCACTAATATACTTACAAGTAGTATATTTGTCAATGTATAAGTTAGCTAGTCAATAATATTTTAAAATAAATTACTAATACACTTTACTTAGTTTAACTACTGTATAAGTTCATAAATTAATATTATTTTAATAAAAATATTAAAGATACACTTCTATTTTATTGTAATTATTGACATATAAACTAATCAATCAATAATATTTCGTAGTGCAGAACTACTTAGTGTAATTATCAAGTTTTCAATAACATTGCATAACTAATCAATTAATAATACTATTACTTATACCACTAATATACCTTTATTTTTATTATCAAATTATAAGCTAATAAATAATCAATCTTTTATTAAGAATACTTCCACTAAAACATTTCTACTTATTTTAACTATCACTTTCTAAGATACTCATTCAATTATAATATTTTTAAAGTATACATACATACATACATACATACATACATACATACATATAAATATATATAGAGAGAGAAAAAAAGTTTTAAAGTAATTATAAGAGATCAAACAATTGGATATTACTACTATTGTTCTTCTGTAAATACATAATATATTTATTTATTAAATATTCATTTTAAATATTTAATTTAGTGAGAGACTTCCCTCGCTACATTAAAATTTTTTTGTAAAATAATAATATGTATCGTGCCGAGGGACTCCTTGGATTACTTAAATTTTTTTTATTTTTTTTTTATTAATAAATCATTGGGTACCAGCCAAAACAATAATTATTATTATATTTAAATTTCTTTGAAATATTAATTTATTTGTTATTATTTTGGTGAGAGAGAGAGTCTCTCGCTATAATAAATTTAATATCATTTTTTATTATCACCATAATTTAGTAGTGAGGGATATCCTTTTTTACCATTTGAAACAAATTAGAAATTAAAATTGTTGACTTGCATGAGGGACATCATCGCAAAGCTCCTTGCAATAGCGACATATATTTTGTCCCTCACTAACCTTGATAGCTAATAGCCAAGTTTTTAGAGGTGTATAAGTCATAATAATTGATATTTTAAAATATTTTAAAAATATATAAAAATATTATGATTAAAAAAATCTTTTTAAATTTGAAGCTCAAAAAATGTCACATAAATCAGATAAGGGAGTATGAAGTATACATAGACGGCACATCATGTAGGGTGAACTCTTTGATTTCAAGTGAATTATCACTTTCCACCGTAATGTTAACATCCCCATACCTCCTTTCCCAGTCTCAATTCCTAGTACTTCATTATTTTGGGTAATTACTTCTTTGAACAACACTCATCAATCCCCCGATTTCAAGTAAATTATCACTTTCCACCGCAATGTTCACATCCCCATACCTCCTTTCCCAGTCTCAATTCCTAGTACTGCATTATTTTGATTAATTACTTCTTTGAACAACACTCATCATTCCCCTCTTCTCCTTTTCCTTTGCGTACTCTTCTTTCAGTGTTTTCATAAGCCTCATTTGTTTACTCTTAATCGATACCTGAGTTTAAATGGTTCAAATTTTAAGTCATTAAGTGTAATTATTTACATTAAAATTTAAGCACTTATTTGATCTAAATAGTTTATAATCATTAAAATTTTGAATAAAATCTTAATATCATTAAGAGGTATTTATGTGAATAATTTTCATACCAGTTTATTACTATGTTCACAATCACTAGCCAGCATCGCTAACCATTTGTGTCATCACAAACTACCACCACTATTGTCAACAACCATTATAGTGGCAAGTCATCACCACCAACTACCTCTTGTTAGATTTTTAAGAGGTGTGAATGAAACATGAATAGGTATTTTTTCAAAAATACACCAAGAGAAAGGATGCAATTTGAATAGACACATTTTCATTTAGATGACTATAGCCTTTTCAAAGGGTTGAGACTTTCTCGAAGAGTTGGACTTTTTTTAAAGAGTTTTACCTTTATGAAGAGGTGTACCTTTCTGAATCATTGCTTCTCTTCATGAAACAACACCTTGATAACTATAAATACCTGATTTTTCCCTCAGGTACATACATGAAATTTTAAAGTAAAAACACTGCTCTTTCTTGAAAAAACTCTAGTATGATTTGTTGTCGTTGAATGCGTTCGTAGTTCGACAGAGTTTGAGGTACCGCTATTCTGTTGAAGTGGTTCATTTTATCCTAGAAGGATATATTCCATAACCTCGGGTACTTTATGGAAATAATTTTCTTAAGAACACACCATGAATTCGGTGGACTTGAATCTTAAAATCTTCATCTCTTTCTAGTGTATACCTAATGTCCATGTTTTGTCCATCATTATGTATACCTCAAGATCTATTTTTCTCTTACAAAACATACACTATGCAGTTAACCTTTTTGCTAATATCTGTTATTTATTAGCAGCATGAGAGTTAGCCAATACTATTCTAGATTATATTAAGTTTCATTTCACGAGCATGAACATAGATGTCCCACTAATATGCTAAAGAACGACAAGAAAGTTTTAAATACTTATCTTGATGGCAAGATTAATCAAAGATAACATACTTTGAAACACATCAACAGCATTAAAGTGGACCTATATGAAAGTGAAATACTTATCTCAAGCTTATGCATATGCTCAGAGGGCTGATTGATGTGACAAGAAACAATTTGGCTATGTCCTTATATAGTTTGTGATCAACAACTCAACTAAAGAAAGGAAACAACTTGTTTCAAATAGTGGGAATGTTGTACTTTATATTCAACTCAAAGAAAGAGTTCAGAGCGAGGAAGTTTCCCATATTTGAAAGTTCAATAATGCATAGAGAATTATTAATGCTTGATGTGACTAACTGAGATACAACAGTCACAACACTCTCTTTTTAGCTAAAAGGCAAAGCAATCCACACCACTTTTAAAGGCACATTAACAGGTTGGTCCTTGTTGGTGCTATAACAGACGGTTAATGCTAACAGATTAGTCCTTGTTGGTGACTATAATAGACTATTAATGCATAGTAGTCTATCATTATATTTTTTAAAATCATTCAGTATTTGGAGTCTCAACTAATCTTGATTTAAATTGGAGACAGTTAGGGGATAGAGTGCTTCTATCAGTAAGTTTCCCTTGTTTTTAGAGCTCAAACTCCCAATATCTCGTTAAGAATAAAGAAATTCCTAGCATACTTTAGTACTGCCTATCATTACACTAGATGCCAGGGAATTTGTGATTTTAATTTGCTTCTAATACCTAACCAGATGGTTAATTGACTGTTGCTTCAAGCGATCAACAATTTTGAAAAGAAAAGAAAAACAATAGCCTGTTAACTACATACCTATATATGAAGTATACATATAGCCAAGTAGTAGGAAATATGAGAAGTACTTGAGACATTTGCCTTTATACCCTTAGGTTCGTAACTATGAAGATATTAAGGGGTCCTTTGGTATTAGAGTGTGTTAAATAAATTAATGCATGCATTAGCTTATGTTTGGTAGAGTGTGTTAAATAAAATAATGCAAGCATTAGCTTATGTATTACTAATACCTTGTTTGGTATACTTTTTCAACCTATAATAAGTAATGCAAACGTTAGTTATACACTCTATTGTGTATTATGTTATGCATAACTATAATATTACCTTATCTATGTATTAGTAATGCAAAGCTTTCAACACATGCATTAGCTTACCCCTCAAATTTTTTCCCGATTCCTTTTCCATTCTTGCCCCAAATTAAAAATATACTCATGGCACTGGAAATAATATTTCTTAATGCTAGTTGATGTTGAAAGGGTTTGTGTCAATAGTCCTTGCTTGCAATTGGAAAGAAACTTGAGATGATTTAAAGAGTCCATTTCCAGTACTAGAATCAAAGAAAATTGTCGTTGAATCTTTTATGCCGAAGAAACTGAATGTTGTAAATGATATAAAATTGTTATTTGACTTCATTTGTTCAAATTGTGTTTGTAACAACTTTCTCCATTTGATTTTTTGTTTTTCCGATTTCTTCATTTATTCTAGCAAAAAGTTTGTTGATTTCATTACCAACCTTTTTGGTTTAGATAAGAAGTGAAAATTAGGCTTCTTTATGCAACAACTGCTGTTGCTATCTCCGCTAGAAAAGAGAACATAGAAAGCCGAATAAATGGTATTTTAGTAAATAAATATTATTTTATAAAAGTTATGTCTTTCATGTTATTTTTGATACATCAAATCAAACAGTATGTAAGAAATATTGATTTCATAACTAATATTACCATAACTAATGCAAGTATTACTAATACACTCTATTTCATTATTCTTTACACTCTATCAAACGACCTCTAGAATGTTTGTTCAAGTTTATTAAGGCAAAAGACTTGACAAAAGTGATAAAAGGGGGCATCCCGATGCATTGAAGCTTCAACTATGTACGAGATTTGGGGAAGATCCAGGACCACAAAGGTCCATTCTATGCAGTCTTACCTTATATTTTTGCAAGAGGCTATTTCCACGACTTAAACTCATGATTTCCTAGACACAAAATTGATATTAATGAAGATCCTGACTTGTGATCATCTCACTACCCTTCTCTTTGTCATGAGTTTTTCTTATTACCAAGAGCATTATTATAGCTACTAAAAAAACAGAAATTCGGACGCAAAAAACCAAACACTACTACTAGTGGTTGCAAAAAATTCAATAACAAGTAGTCAGTTTTTCATAATTTTTTTAAAAAATTTTTAATCAAAAACCAATCACAAGTGGTCAATTTTATATTTTAAACTTGTGAAAAGCTAATTAAATTAACCCTCACAAAGTAATTTCCTGAAACCGACCAAGTGTGATTGGTAATAACAAAAAATAAATATAATAATTATTTTTAAATTCTTTACCAATTTTTATACAAAATATATTAAATATATATTTTTTGTATATTAATTTTTTTTGATTAAAAAAATAATTTAAAAAGTTATGAAAAACCAACCACTTGTAGTCAGTTTTTATTTTTTTACAAAAACGACCACTCATGGTTGGTTTTTGATTAAAAAAATTTAAAAAGTTAAAAAACTGATAACTTGTAGTCGATTTTCGTTTCCAAAAAAATAATATAAATAAAGAATTAATATCAAATAAAACTGACCACCAATTTTGATTTCCAAAAAATTAATATAAATAAAAACATAAAATCAAAAATATTTTTAAAATACATTAAATATTTTTTTAACTATACCGGCCACATGTAGCCTATTTTTTAATTAATAAAATAAAAATCAATTAATATTTAAAAACCGACCACTTATGGTCAGTTTTTATACAAAAATATTACAATAAATTAAGAAGTATTAATTATATTAAATAAAATAAATAAATAACATAAAACATAATCTTTATTTTTTATATACATTTCAACAAAATAAATATATTGTCCATCGAGTGTTTATATACAAGTATATCTTGTGTAGTTATTTACGTAGTAGTCAAAAACTAACTGAATGTATACAAGTAGATTGAATGCATTGATATCATGTGATCGAGGTAATAATATACTGTTGGAGTTATAATAGTGTAAGGTAAATAGCCGATAATTCACCAAAGTATAAGAAATACGATGTATTATGAGGTATATTCTCGAGCATGTGATGTATATAGTACGTATTTAGAAGATGATAGTCGAGGTAGTGTGTGTGTGTGTGTGTATATACATATATATGTGTGTGTATGTATGTATATATCTTGTAGTGATGTACGTAGTAGTGACAAACTAGCTAACTGGATCTATCCAAGTATATTGAATACGTTGATATTATACAATCGAGGTAATAATATATTGTTGGAGTTATAGTAATGTAAGCTAATATTAACTGAGAATTTAGTGGAGTATATGTAATCTGTTATATTACGAGACAATATATATACTCATGTATGTGAATGTATATAGTACGTTTTTAGAAGCTGATAGGCAATCAAGTATATGTATACGTATATCTCATGTAGTGATGTACATAGTAGTCAAAAGCTAACTTAATCTATCTAAGTATATTGATTAATATGTTGATATCTTGTGATCGAGGTAATAATATACTATTGAAGTTATAAAATATAAGCTAAATTAACTCTTTTTTTGGTTTAATTTTGTATTTTATAAATAATCATCACAAAATGGACCGATCCATCATACAATAATTAGCCTAGCAATAATCAGCAAACCCAGCCTAACCCAAATACCAAAAAAAAAAACAAATAGAAAGAGTAGGGTTTCCAAAAATATTTAAATTTCCTAATCCTAATCTCAAACCCACCGTCTTTTACCGTGTTACTTCCTTTCTCTAATCCGATCCGCCGATGGATAATTCTCTGAATGATGCTATGATAAATGGACATTGCAGCTCCTACATCACAACTTCCTTTTTCTTTCAGCTGACATTAGTAAGTACTGTGTTGCCCTCTATTGTTTACTATTTCATTTCCCTTTTCAACTACCCTCTGGTACTCTCCTCTCATTAGGTGTAATTTCTTGTTAAAATAAGGAGATATTTGTGCAATAAAGAGAGATCTGATCTATTGCAATGTGTTAGAACAACTGAGTATGCTACTCTCTTCTTGTTTTCCTTTGTATTTTCTGGATATGCTAAATTGACTTTCCTTTATCTTCCTTTTGAACCATTTATATGGTAAATCTGAAGATCAAGACTTACTTGGTGGCTTGCTTGGAATCTCAGATATTCAACTACTCTCCTCCATGTCAGGTTTATGAATTTCCATCTGGTTCATCTACTCTTCTATGGTGCTGACATAACTTTTTGGGGATTTTTGAACTTTTACCTACAAACCTACTTATATTGTCATAAATACCACTTATGACCTCATAAATAGTGTAATAAGTGTAAAAATACAAAGTTCATAGGGCCAGAAAAAAATCCTATCACTTACAGCCAGCCAACTACGGGTTGTAGGTAGCACCTACGGGCCATAAGTGGCCCTGTAGGAGACAAATTTTTGGGTCTATAATTTTTTCAAATTTTAAGCCTACCCATGCCTTACCAACCCAAAATCGGCCTACCCTCTCTTTGAAAAGCTTAAAAACTAATCATTAGTCCCCACAATCCTCAAATTTCCATCTCCCTCTAAACTTTAAACTCTTCAACTTTGTCTCAAAGTCTATATAAGTCAAGACTCATCCTTCAGTCCATCACTTGCACGCATATAAATTATTTAAGGCTAGGGTTTTAGAACTACTTCAAGCTTTTACTTTTATCTTTCAAAATCTAAAATCAAGGTAAGCTTCTTGGCTCATATTAATATTATAATATAATATTGATATAGAATAAATGAGTTGGTACTTGAATATGCTTGAAAATTATGCGAAACTCGGAATTCTTGTTTATAGGAGCCTAGACTAGTCAAAAAAGTTTAAATTAGTGCATTGTTCTTAAATTAAAACCCCGTGATCATGCCCTATTTGGAAGTAAAAATTGAAAAGGTTGATGAAATCCAAAAGTTTGTATGCCTTTCCTATGTTTTGGAAATTGATACAAGTGATAAATGTATTATTGGATTGGAATGAGCTAAAGTTTACTATATAGGGATGTAATATTTGGGAAAACTCAAAGCTTACTAATCCCTAGAGCACAATAACTCGGTGGAGGAGTATCCGATTGCTCCTACCAGAGCAGTTGTCCTGCGGACTAAGGCCCAGAGACAAGCCGCAACTAAGAATATTTTTTGATCCACCTTGTGCATCTAGCTCCCAACACAGACACAATGGGGCAGACAACCCATATCTACTTAGTCTAGGGCTCAACGGAGGATAGTCGATCAGTTCCCTTGCTGAGGATGAAGTCGATCAGGACTTCACCCCCACACTATCCCTAGTCTGAGGAGGGGGAAGAGACTTATGGAGAGGAGGGTGAGTTTGATATAGAAAAGGAGGAGACTACACAAGACACCCTATATGAGGAGGGGTTAGTTTATTATTTAGTATTAGAAGTACCCCAGTTTAATGAGGGTAACTTAGGCCTCACATCAGGTGTCCTCATCCCCAACACCATCCACAGAGCTCTCTGCACCTCCTAGTCCACCACAGGTAATTTCTAAGTCTACACACACCTCAGTTATACCTATAACTGAGGTGAACTCGAGGTAGTGTGTCGAGCAGATATAGGTGATTTATGATCATGGCAGTTATTGTAATACCCCAAAAAAATTTCTTCATAAAGATTTCGTTAAAAACGTATCGAGTTCTACACTTTAGAGCGATCCATAAATTTTCTGTGTAGTATTTCTAAGACGTTGACCAACCATTGCGTATAGTATCGAATAAGATTTCCAAAGATATGTAGATCATCGAAAATGGACACTCGAACGATGAGTTACGACCATTCCGATCGAACTACGACCATTCCGATCGAACTATGAACAATAAAACGTGCAGGGAATTAAAATTACTGCAGCTAGGCGAATTTCAGGGTCAACTTCAAATGATCATAACTCTTTGTACATAATGATCTGGGTGATATACAATATATCAACGGAAATCTCTGCGAGTCCACTTTCTAATGAAATTAGTTTCATCCAATTTGATTTTTGGAGAAAAAGGTTATGGTCAATCTAGTTCAGCCTATCAAAAGCGAATTTCAGGGTCAACTTCAAATGACCATAACTCCTTGTACATAGTGATTTGGGTGAGCTACTATATATCAACGGAAATATCTAAGAGTCCTCTTTCTAATGAAATTAGTTTCATCCAATTAGGCTGTCAGAGTAAAATGTTATGGCCGATCTACTTCAGCCTATCAAAAACAGTCTACCAAAGGACAGATTTGACATTATTTGAATTTTAAGGGTATTTTGGTCATTTCACATTCCCCTTCTTGGACGAAAATCTTGCATATAATCCATATTTGGACCGTGAAATTTATATTTTCATCAAGTTTTGGAGGAGAGGAAAACCCTAGGTCAAATTTTAGCTCCAAAAATCTTTAAATTGAACCGTAGAAATTTCAAATTGATTTGGGATTCGAGATGATCATGTTAAGGTCTTCGAGAAGCACCCTTCATTTTCGTGAATAAAGTTCCGGAGTCGGATGTTCATATTCATCTTCCATCTTAAGGTATGTGGGGTTTTGAACAAGAGAAATCTTCCGTTCTTGTGCCCAAAGCTTTAATTCTATTATGGTATTACATGACTTTCCAAGTGAGATTATGTCTAAATAATTCGATTATGAGATTATGATGATTGAATGAATAAAGTTTGATTTATATGATTATCTCAATGTTTTCATGATATGATTTAATAATTATCATTGCGAATTACACACTTTTACCACGAGGTGGTATTTTGAATGATTTTGGGACGTATGTCGAGATGGTATTTTGGAATAATATTTTAAGATATGTGTCAAGCTTTATGGTTCCCAATGACGATTTGAATTATTGAATATATATTTGAGACATGAGATGTCTTGATATCTATAATTGTAAATTTCATATTTTTATTTTGAATGATTTCGAGATATATGTTGAAATGGTATTTTGGAATGATTTTGAGATTTATGATAATCTTAAAGTTTCTTTATGACGAAATTGAATCATTGAGCATATTGAGATATAACATTTGAGATGTTACCATGAGTCTTGATATTTTCTCAAAAATATTGATGTTGTCATGACTTGATAAATTGTTACATTTTGACATTTAAAAAGGTTGAGTTCTATTATTGAAATTTCATGATATTCGAAAATGGGTATACACTCAAAATACTTTATGAAGGATTTATAATACTTTGAATTTTTTTCCAATATGGATATACATGATTACTTCATTACTCTACTTCTTAAATTGAGAATTTATGCTATTAATTGCATACTACTACAATGAATTGATATTTCTAAAGGCTTTCGGTATAAAAGTCGTGATTTGAGTTGTACTACGGGATATGTATTCTTATTATGAATTGAAGTTCTCAAGTTCTTTTCAAAAGCTGTTGTCATGATTTAATTGTCGAATTGAAAGAATAATCATTTGAGTACATTGACCTTGAACTCGCAGAGTCGAGATGATTTTGACTATGAGAAAGATTGATTTTGATATAGATGTTGAGATGAATTTTGGTATTTTTCTGGATAATTTTGATGAGTTGAATTATTGAAATATTACGTATTGAGTCTTCATATCCTTGTCCAAATGTCAAGTCGGTTATGGTTCAATGCATTGATACCTTGTTGATGTTGATAAAGATTGAAATATTTTAAGTCGAAGTTGGGGGTTAGGAATCCATAAATTGTTGATGAATTATAAATTGAGATATTTGATTTGGTCTTTATGATAAACCCTTGTGATGATGATGGTGGATTTCCTAACGCGCTCTGATCTTGTCGGGGAGTAGTACTTAGCACCGAGAGGGAAATTTAGTATTTCCCCAAACCTATGTGCCACCGTAGGGGTTGTTTGATGATGATATTATTGGCTAGAGAGCCTGATTGTGATTATTGCAGTTTTAAGGTCGTACTCCTTGGCAAAGAGTATGACGCTCTCGCCAACGGGGGTTTCAAACGTTCGTATTCCACGTAGCTCACGTGGGGTTGTTAGTTATAGGAAACTCCCCTGTCCATAAAAGTCATATTTCTTGAATTACCGAGTCACTCTGAGATTTGAGTCAAAGAGTTGAGATATTATGATGAATTATGATTACCTATGATGAATTTTGACGATATGATAATTTATGATGATTTATCATAATTTATGATTTTTGATGATTTACATGGATTATGAGATTTTACCATTTGAACTATTTATTATGAAAGTATGAAGAGTATGATTTGATATAACTCAAGCCAAGTGAGTCATCATTGTCTGTATGCATATTTTCATAAAATTGATGATGTTATTTAAAGTGTTGCATGCACCCCTACATACTCAGTACATTCTCTTTGTGTTGACCCCCATTTACTATTCTATTCAGTTGCAGTTTCCGGTCAGCAGGTAAAGAGTCCTCACAGTTCAGGAACTTGGGTCGGTTATTTCAGTTTGGAGCATTATATCTTCTTTCGTCGATTGTATTGAGTGTGGTAGTTGGGAGTCATGACCCGACTATGTACAAACAATACTAGTAGAGGCTTCATAGACAGTAGTAGTGGTTGATGTATTCAGTCTCCTTCTTGTATATGTATATGTGTTAGTAGAATTGTCATCTTGTAATTCCAATATTGTACTGAACAGATTTTGTATTGAGACATTTTCAGCTTCATTCTCTCAGAATTATGTTTTAATCAGTTGCTTTTAAGTAATACCGATGACAAGGGTTATCTTGGGGTCACTTGTGACTCTAAGCACCGTGTGGCATCTCGGAACTTGATTTTTGGGATGTTACAATCTTGGTATCAGAGCATAGAGTTCAAGTGTCCTAGGGTGTCTATGAAGCCGTGTCTAGTAGAGTCTTGCAGAACGGTACGGAGACGTCTGTACTTTTCTTCGAGAGGCTATAAGGCATTTAGGAAAGGTTTCTGTTCTTTTAAGTCTTGAATCGTGCAATAAGTTTAAACCAGATAAGCTACCAAATTTCTTTTCAGGATCTATAAGTGATAGTTTGTACTTTTCTATATATGTGCTATCCTTGAGATAGTATGAGCAGCAAGTCCCGGTTCTTTCCCTGATAATGTTTTCAGACTGATTAGCAAAATGTTTCAGAAGTCTCATAAAAGTGGCTTCAGAAGAGCCTTCGAGTGTGTTATAAGTTCCTGAAGTTTTATGTTATGTCCTCTTCTTTATGACTTGTTCAGCTAAGACTGAGTGGATGTGCACTCCTTGATCATCGAATATGGTATGACAAGTTCCTAACTCCTATAATCTTGCTATCATCATGCTGTTGAAAAAAAAAGTAAAAAAAAATGAAAGTCTAGTAAATCCGTGTGGGGCTCTTTCGATTCACTAGCACAGCTGTTTTGTTATTCACCTCAATTTTTTTTTCAAAACTCATATTCAAAGCCTAGTGGAGCCGTGTGCGGCCTATTTCGATCCACTAGCAACCTGTAGTTCATCTTGTTCCTTGTGCTGGCTGAAAATGTGGGATTTGGAGGTGTAGTAGTAAGAAGGATGGTAAGTCTGATTTGTTGAGCATAAGTATAGCGAAATCCATTTTTGCATACATTTGGGGTTAATAGGGAGTGATATATCCTTGTGTGTCAATTTTTTGATGTAGTTTGTTCGAGGTACAAAATGGGTGTTGACGGTATTTGTATTCTAGAGAGTATAGGTTAGTAATGGAAGTACTCGGTGGGTGAGTGTTGTTAAATTATGTCGTTGACAGGTTGCAAGAGGAAGTTAAGTTAAGACGTAGAGAGCTATGAACTAAGTTAAGTTGTGTATGAAGGATTGATAGTAGTGACGGATGAGAGAAGGATGTATTAATGGATTGTGAATAAGATAAGCTATATGATTATGACCAATTATTATTGTTATGAAGTTTAAATGGGATAGCATTTGTTGAGGATTATTTTATAGTTTCTAAGTTGAAATTTCGTGCGAAAAGTTTTAAGTTATATTGTGTGCTAAAAGTTAAGTTTGAATGATTGGTGATCGTGAAGGTGACTGTGACGATTTCTTGATTAATGGTAATAGTTGTTAGGAAGTGATCTAGTAGGCTTGAATAGTGGATATAAGAGCCTAAGTTTGGTTGATTCGTGATTAAGTTTGATGTTGTGTTTATGATGAGAAAGTTCACCCAAGATATTATGGGACTGCTTTAATTTCGAGGATTAGTGTATGACTGTAATGGTTGAGCTTCTTAGATGTGATTTTGATTCTTATGGTTTAGAAATATAAGTTTACAAGCGTGATTTGAATAAGCGATGACAGAGGTAGTATGGTCCGTTAAGGATGAGCAAAATTTGAGTTGAGCGTTAGACTCTAAGATTGAAATTTTGAAGTTGAGCTGAAAACATTGAAGCTCTAGATGGTGTATACTCCGACTATCGGGTTTCTTATGCGGATTTGAGATTAGAAAGTGTGCAAGTGTTAGGTGTTGATTATTAGGGTTATTGAAGTATAGGTGGTAATTCGAGAAGTTGTGTGAGGCTATGGTTATATGTTTTCTGAGGTAGTCATTTGGGTGAAGTTTTATGGTTTGTGTGTGTGATTATGTATCGGACTCTCGAGTGAAGTGACTTTAGTTTAGATTAAAGTGTATAGTGTGCTACTGACCCAAAGCGATGGCTTAAGTCTAAGGGGGAGATGATAGATCAAGTAACCGAGTTAAGTGTTCGGATTCCAATAGTGGTAAGAAAGGGGTTTTGCTCGACCCATTCCTATTTCAATTCTTTCAGTTATTCCAGGGCCTACTCCTGCTTTACACTTCAGTTCCATGATCATAATTCGAGTTCGTGCATGTCATAAAGGACCATGTTCTCTCTCAGTTCCCAATACGTGGGGTTTTGGATTTTTTTTTTCTTTTTTTTTAGCGGTGGAATTATATTCCATAAGTTATGAATTCCAAATCTTAAGTTATGTGGCTAGTAATCAAGGTACTCTAGCCTTACCCTATGCTCTATTCGAGAAATAAAGCATTTCTGTTAATGATCAATGAAAGTTTGGATTCATATCGTGCATATTCCCAAATCAAATTTCTTTGCCATGTTCATGATGTTAAATCTTCTATTCCTTACGCCTTGGTGAACGTCAAGTTATTCTGGGTATCTAGTCATATTTTAGACCAGCATTTTCTAGCCCTTTGATAACTTTTTTCGTAGGGTGAGACAGTGATGATGAATGGTTGGTTATATGGAAAAATACGTATTTGTTGTGGATAAGGGTATTGGTGAATAGTTATCTAAATAGAAGAGAGAAAATATTTCCTTATCTTGGTTAAAAAGGTGTATGCTTATTTTGAGCTAAATGGTAATGTGAAGTAAGATTGAGATTAAGCTTTCATGTATATTGTGGTTAGTTGAAGTTTTAAGTGGTTATCTTGAGGGATTGTGGTGTACATGTTTCAGATTCTGGAAGCTAGTTATTCTTCAATTCGTAAACTTCTACTAAACGATCTTTGTTTTCCAAGTATTCCAGCTCAGTCAATCATAATTGTATAGTGTACCTTCTCATTTATCATTTCATCATATTATCCAAGGATCTTAGGAATGAAATCATTTCCATATGGAGCATCTCAGTAGTTACGAGTATACCTCTGTTCGTGCGTCATGCATATGAGCTAATTCATAGGTGCCCCGTGCACAGTCTTAGTGACCCTGTGAAATAAGTGTTGTAGAGGAACATAGTGTCCCAAGGGGGAGATACCCCGTGACTTCTTAAAGCATCCGTGTTTTAAACACATCTAGTCCATGCTCAAGTTCTCATTATGAGCCTTGAATTGGCTATTTTTGCATACACATTCATACATTCCAGAGTCAGTTCAGCTAGATATTTATGCATCAGATATGCATGTTCAGTATGAGGACTAGGAAACTGTAATTCCAATCGTGCCGATATGTCTCAGATGTTCGCATCCCTTAAGAAGGTCAGTTGATCAGTGCTTTTATCCTATCAAGCGAAATTTGAGGACGAATATTTCCAAGGGGGAGATAATGTAATACCCCAAAAAATTTTCTTCGTAAAGATTTCGTGAGAAATGTATCGAGTTCTACGCTTTAGAGCGATTCATAAATTTTTTGTGTAGAATTTATAAGACGTTGACATACCATTGCGTAGAGTATTGAATAAGATTTCCAACGATATGTAGATCATCGAAAACGGACACTCGAGCGATGAGTTACGACCATTCCGATCGAACTGTGAACAGTAAAACGTGCAGGAAATTATAATTACTGCAGCCAGGCGAATTTCAGTGTCAACTTCAAACGGTCATAACACCTTGTACATAATGATCTGAGTGATATACTATATATAAACGGAAATATCTGCGAGTCCTCTTTCTAATGAAATTGGTTTCATCCAATTTAACTATCGGAGAAAAAAGTTATGGTCAATCTAGTTCAGCCTATCAAAAGCGAATTTCAGGGTCAACTTCAAACGACCATAACTACTTGTACACAATGATCTGGATGAGCTACTATATATCAACAGAAATCTCTAAGAGTCCTCTTTCTAATGAAATTGGTTTCATCCAATTTGGTTGTCGGAGTAAAATGTTATGGTCGATCTACTTCAGCCTCTCAAAAACAGTCCACCAAAGGACAGATTTGACATTATTTGAATTTTAAGGGTATTTTGGTCATTTCACATTCCCCTTCGTGGACGGAAATTCTTGCATATAATCCATATTTGGACCATGAAATTTATATTTTCATCAAGTTTTGGAGGAGAGGAAAACCCTAGGTCAAATTTTAGCTCAAAAATTCTTTAAATTGAACCGTAGAACTTTCAAATTAATTTGGGATTCGAGCTGATCATGTTAAGGGCTTCGAGAAGCACCCTTAATTTTTGTGAATAAAGTTCTGGAGTCGGAAGTTCATATTCATCTTCCATCTTAAGGTATGTGGGGTTTTGAACAAGAGCAATCTTCCGTTCTTGTGCCCAAAGCTTTAATTTTATTATGGTTTTACATGATTTTGCAAGTGAGATTATGTCTAAATAATTCGATTATGAGATTATGATGATTGAATGAATAAAGTTTGATTTATATGATTATCTCAATGTTTTCATGATATGATTTAATAATTATCATTGCGAATTACACACTTTTACCACGAGGTGGTATTTTGAATGATTTTGGGACGTATGTCGAGATGGTATTTTGGAATAATATTTTAAGATATGTGTCAATCTTTATGGTTCCCAATGACGATTTGAATTATCGAATATATATTTGAGACATGAGATGTCTTGATATCTATAATTGTAAATTTCATATTTTTATTTTGAATGATTTCGAGATATATGTTGAAATGGTATTTTGGAATGATTTTGAGATTTATGATAAGCTTAAAGCTTCTTTATGACGAAATTGAATCATTGAGCATATTGAGATATAACATTTGAGATGTTATCATGAGTCTTGATATTTTCTCAAAAATATTGATGTTGTCATGACTTGATAAATTGTTACATTTTGACATTTAAAAAGGTTGAGTTCTATTATTGAAATTTCATGATATTCGAAAATGGGTATACACTCAAATTACTTTATTAAGGATTTATAAGGCTTTGAATTTTTTTTCCTATATGAATATACATAATTACTTCATTACTCTACTTCTTAAATTGAGAATTTATGCTATGAATTGCATACTACTACAATGAATTGATATTTCTAAAGGCTTTCGAGATAAAAGTCGTGATTTGAGTTGTACTACGGGATATGTATTCTTATTATGAATTAAACGGCTCAAGTGCTTTTCAAAATCTGTTGTCATGATTTAATTGTCGAATTGAAAGAATAATCATTTGAATACATTGACCTTGAACTCGCAGAGTCGAGATGATTTTGACTATGAGAAAGATTGATTTTGATATAGATGTTGAGATGAATTTTGGTATTTTTTCTGATGATTTTGATGAGTTGAATTGTTGAAAATATTACGTATTGAGTCTTCATATCCTTGTCCAAATGTCAAGTCGGTTATGGTTCAATGCATTGATACCTTGTTGATGTTGAAAAAGATTGAAATATTTTAAGTCGAAGTTGGGGTTAGGAATCCACAAATTGTTGATGAATTATAAATTGAGATATTTGATTTGGTCTTTATGATAGACCCTTGTGATGATGATGGTGGATTTTCTAACGCGTTCTGAGCTTGTCGGGGAGTAGTACTTAGCATCGAGAGTGAAATTTGGTATTTCCCCAAACCTATGTGCCACCGTAGGGTTGTTTGATGATGATATTATTGGACAGAGAGCCCGATTGTGATTATTGCAGTTTTAAGGTCGTACTCCCTGGCAAAGAGTATGACGCTCCCGCCAACGGGGGTTTCAAACATTGGTATTCCACGTAGCTCACGTGGGGTTGCCGGTTATAAGAAACTCCCCTGTCCATAAAAGTCATGTTTCTTGAATTACCGAGTCACTCCGAGATTTGAGTCAAAGAGTTGAGATATTATGATGAATTATGATTACCTATGATGAATTTTGATGATATGATAATTTATGATGATTTATCATAATTTATGATTTTTGATGATTTACATGGATTATGAGATTTTACCATTTGAACTATTTATTATGAAAGTATGAAGAGTATGATTTGATATAACTCAAGCCAAGTGAGTCATCATTGCCTATATGTATGTTTTCATGAAATTGATGATGTTATTTAAAGTGTTGCATGCACCCCCACATACTCAATACATTCTCTTTGTGCTGACCCCCATTTACTATTCTATTCAGTTGCAGTTTTCGGTCAGCAGGTAAAAAGTCCTCACAGTTCAGGGACTTGGGTCGGTTATTTCAGTTTGGAGCATTGTATCTTCTTTCGTCGGTCGTATTGAGTGTGGTAGTTGGGAGTCATGACCAGACTATGTACAGACAATACTTGTAGGGGCTTCATAGACAGTAGTAGTGGTTGATGTATTCAGTCTCCTTCTTGTATATGTATATGTGGTAGTAGAATTATCATCTTGTAATTCTGATATTGTACTGAACAGATTTTGTATTGAGATATTTTCAGCTTCATTCTCTCAGAATTATGTTTTAATCAGTTGCTTTTGAGTTATACCGATGAAAATGGTTAGTTTGGGGTCACTTGTGACCCTAAGCAACGTGTGGCATCTCGGAACTTGATTTTCGGGACGTTACAGTTATATTACGGAGGCTGATCAACCTATGAGGTCTATTTGGGATAATAAGATGATTGACTTAGCAAAGATAGGAGGGGCACCACACAGCTGGGGTGGATGACTAGACTCTAAGGTTTCTATAGTCTGGGTATGGTTCGCGAGTTCTACGCGTCCTATGCCTCCATAGTTGCTTTGACTACACCTAGAGGTGGTAGAGTCGCAACACAGCCCAACTAGAGTCAACTTTACTGAGATGGTTCTGGTTGATCTTTTAGTGACGGTCATCCATTGAGTTCTTTTTGGGCCTGATTATGTAGACACAGTATCTACTACTAAGTGTGACCAGAGATTGAGGTTTTCACGAGAGGGAAAAGTGAAGAGAGATGTTAATCATATGAGTCAGAGGCTAGATTTGGTGAAATAAATCTCCAAATTGATTTTGGATTTGGGAGATAACGCTTCCTAGTTTAGACACAAGGAGAAATTAAGAAGGCGACGTTGAATTTTTCCACAAAAGTCTGGTGGATCATGGTTCATTTATGGTTATGTTCTACTACTATAGATAATTTGTTGACATAGGATAGAGATACACTGATTGGGAGATTGATAGAGGGTAATGTGATAGACTTATCATTTATTATCAAATATGATCTACATGAGAGTGAATACAAGGTATTAACCACTGTGTTATTCCCTTGCCCTATTCAGCAGTTGTGTGATAAGGCAGGAGATCCTAAGATCACTGATGTTGATAGGATATTAGAAACAATAATTAGTGTGCACAGACCAGTATTATCAAGGATCTAGAAAACCCGATCCTTACCTAAAGAGTTTGTGGGTCTTTGCCTGTGATTTCTGCCTAGTATAAGGGGTCATCAGTTCTAGTAGAGCAAGTTGATAGGCCAGATATAGAGGTTGATAATGCGGTATTAGATGGTGATTTTGAGATGGGCGGGCATAGAGATGCGCTCGAGATGAGTACTGTGGGAGAGGTCCCCCACTATTACAGTTACTACCATAGGTTTGATAGTAGTGCCACAAGAGTTCTTGCAACGCTTTGTAGAGCGCCGGGATATTACTACTACCCGGCTTGAGCATGTTGAGACTGAACTTGCATCCCTATATGGGAAGATCCATCCTTGGGTCCGGACGACACTAGAAATTGCTGAGGCTAGGCTACATGATGTACTCTAGGTTGAGATGGTATAGTTTAATACTGAGTTGCACTCCTGTGTTGATGATTTTAAGGGATGGGTGTCATATCGGTTTACCACCTTAGAGACCCCTAACTTAGGTAATATTCGGGAGGAGGTGTCCTTATTGTGAGCAGAGGTACGGTCTCTTATTAAGAGCCAAATTCCAACCATCCCTCTTATTATACTTATATTTTCTTAACCAGTGGCTCTGTGCAGAACTTGATATTTTTATTTTTCACGGAGAACAAAAAAGTGATCCCAACTATTGGGATAAAGAGAGCTCAGACGGAGGACCTAAAAGAACCTTCTGTTCCATTAGATCAGGCCTTAAGATGGGCCACACATGAATCTAGGGCATCCAAAGTAGTTGATGAGGTGTGCCGATCTTAGATTACTGTCAGTGCGTCTTCTAGTCACGCCCCACCATCACCACTACCTCAGCCATTTGACATACCCTTGAGAGGTACAAGCATGACACAAATGCCAAATGCATCCCATGTATGTCCTTATACCTTTTATTTATACTATTTACACACACTGAGGATAGTGCATAGTATTTTAGTTGGGGTAGTGTATATCATAGTCGTCGCAGATTTTAGTGTCATGCTTCTTTTTCTATCAACCGCGGTATGGTTGTAAAACTAGAATATCTAGGAAAATATTCTGCAATATTGTGTTTTGTTACGTATTGTGTTGTGTTTTTGTGTAGTTAGGATATTTTTTAGTATCTAAGGCAGTTGATGTACTTTGTTTTCTATTTTTGAGAAAAATAATAGCCTTCCAAAAATTTGTTATTAAACTGTGTGATGTGTATATATGTGTGACCGTTGTCAATCTGGTTATGGAATTAGGATTAGGGACATAATAATCAAAGCTAATAGTTATATAAAACAGATAGGTAGTAGCTTGTGATGCAACCCTGTGCTATGTGTGTATGTGATACTACTCTGTTTTCTTTATGTTTTGAATCCAAAACATTCCTATTTAGTCTTGCCTAGGTTGTAGGATAGTCAGTTTGGAAAGAATTATAAACGGTTCTTGAAATAAGTCCACTTTTAGCCTAAATGACTTTCCAAAAGTGAATAAGTATCACTTGATCCCTATTTTGAGCCTGTATAGACTATTTTTCTTATTTCACCTTTCACCTTTCAATTTTTGTTACAATGAACATATTTTTGACCTGGTCCTTCTTGGACATTGTGCACCTTAACTCAAGAAAATCGCCTAAGTTAAGGATAGCTAATATAGGGGTGAATATTGTAAAGTGGGTATGAAGAAAGGTAAATAATAGAAAAATAAAGTAGGTATGGGTGTGGTAGAAAAATAGAAAAAGATAAAGAAAAGAAAAACAAAAAGAAAAGTTGAAAAAGAATAAAAGAAACCACACCCAACCTGAATGTGCAATAAATGAATAAAAAGGGAGAAATTAGGGTGGAATAAAAGAAAATTGGTTGATAAGTGTACCCCCAAAGTAAGTGTAGTGACAAGGAGGCTTAGTCACTAAATCCCCATATGTACCATACCAGTCCCTAAGCCTTTATTACAAACCGAACAAAACCCTTTAGTGATCCTAACCCGACTGTCTAAAAGCTAAGGTAATGAAAATAAGGGCAATCCTATGGTATCCTGTGCACATTGATTAGAACTTTCTTGTGACTGTGAGTGTCTCTGGATTGTTTTTACATTAAAATTCATGATTTCATATGAGTGATTAGGACTTCTTTGATTTGAGGGCGCATGGGTTGTGTTACTAGCTGCTTGCTCTTTTGGGTAGTGTAACTTGTATATATGCATAGCTATTTATTGCTATTGTAATTCCATATCTTAATTCCCTTGTGTCATATTGTTATGATGCATTGATACACACAGTTGGGTTTAAGTGTTAAAATTAGAAGGAGGGAGGGGTAATGTTTTGATCTTAAAGTTGATGATTGACTACCGTAGATAGCTTAGATTTTTCCTAATCAAGCGCCGTTGTGTTTTTTGTTATGTCGTGTTGCCTGAGGACATGTAAGGTTCCAAGTTGAGGGTGTTGATGTGTTGTGGTTTCATAGCACTTTAAGCACTTAAAATCATGAAAATATACAAGTTAACTAGGTTTTTTTATTAGATATGATGTGTTTTCTGCTATGTTTTGCAAGAATCCAGGTTTTGGGAGCTAAACTAAAGAAAATGAGTGAAAATTAAAGTTTTGGACCACCTACGTGGGTAACTACAGTTCGTAGGTACTACCTATATGGTGTAGGTGCCAGAATAAATATCAGAGGAGTGAGATATAGAGATTCAAAAGCTGAAAATTAAAGCCCTGCTACCTACGATGGGCACCTACAGCCCGTAGGTGCCATCTACGGCCCATAGGATCCAGTGTAAACTTTAGAGGGTTGAAGTTTCGGAGTCCTACAAGAGTTTTTGGTGTCTGGCATTAACATGGGAACAACTACGACCCATAAGTGGCTCCATAGGTGGCCACCAACTTCAATTTTCCTCTTTTGTTTTGGATTAGTTTTCTAGGGTTTCCATGTATTCTATAAATACCCTTTTGACATTTTTAGTTAGTTTATGCGCTCTTAATACTTACAAATATATATATATGATTTTGAGATTCAATTTTGATCTTGGGATTCTTGTATAATTGATGTGAGTTGATATTCTAATCTGAGACTTTGGTTTTATGTCATAAATTCTTGTGAGATTGATTTAATGCTTTCAATTATGAATTCCATTCATTGTGTCACAATGATTAGCAACAAATTACCTTAGCTAGGGATGTGGGAACCCTGGCAGATTAATGAAGTAGGGGAAGTGTTCAATCATTCTAGGTTATTGTTATTGCATCTATTGTGGTTTTCTCCCCCTTATTGATTTCTTAATGGTTTCAAATGTTAGGATTCCACCTGTGTTTAGTACGAACCTGAGTGGAAGGTAAATACTATAAAAAGGAGATCACAACAGTGATTTGGAGTTAATTGTCGATATAAGCTAAACATCACTATCTACTTAAGATAATTATCTTTATCTAATCAACTTAGAATTGAGAGGAGATAGTTGAAACTGGGGTCCAAGGCAAGGGTTAGTAGTATGACACTCGAAGAATGAGAGCAAATGATTTAAATTCACCAAAGTTTGTCAAGAGGCTGTCGGTGATATATAACTTGTCAGATTCTACTTGCACAATAATTTGATAGTTGGATTAAGCACGATAAACCTATAGAGTTAGAATCCCGGGGAACACAAGCCCAGTGTTCATTTCTGATTGTTTACAACCATAAGCATATGACTGTTGTTACTTTCTACTATTCACATCAAGATTTCCCCACTTACTTTCTACACTACTCGATGATTTCAGAAAATATGAGAGATAGTTCCACGTATTCCCTGTGGGTTTTATGCCAACCTAGTTGGGTTTCTATATTTTTCTTTGACCGCTTTATCTTTAATAAGAGGTGTAGCTTTGGGCGATATCAAAATTTTTGGCACTGCTGATGGGGTCTAGGTGTTATTATTGATCAAAGTTTTTGAAGTTTTCGTGTTTTATTTTTTTCTTTTTCTTGGGGAATATACCCGTGTATGCCTCGCACGAGGAGTCAAGGCAATCCCTTTCTCCCAATTAATCCTGAATCGGAAAGAATCCTACAACCAAATTTTAGGATGACTGAAAACGTACAAGAAGGTAAGCTTTAAAGTGTTCAAAATAAACCAAATGATTTGCCTCCACCTCCGGTTGGTGGATTTTAGGACATTGTTTATCAAATCACTAAGCAATTATTAGAAACAACTTCTAAACAGAGGAGGGAAGCAAATGCCCAAAGTATAGCTCAAGATGCATAGCTAGTAAGGCAGAGACTGATAGTTGATCATCGAGCCGCATTCAATGAAAATTGAGATAGAGTTAAAGGTGGTAGAGATCAAGCACTTCCATCCTATCCATACTTACAACCATATGATGATCTAGAGGAGGACTTGGGATACATTGAGCCTACCGAGATGGAGTTAAAATTCCTCATATATTACCACCAAATGTGAAGTTTGATATCACCAGTGCTATGATCCAACTGTTGAACCTGAAGGGTGTTTTTACGGGCTTGCCTACGAATGATGCAAATATGAACCTTATTAATTTTATTGGGATTTGCTCATGATACACTATATCGAGGGTAGATCAAGAGGCTCTTAGACTTAAATTATTCCCTTTTTCTCTAATCGGTGAAGCTGCATTATGGTTAGAGGAACTTCCTCGCGGATCAATCACTACCTGGAATAAGCTACAAAGCCATTTTTTGTATCATTTATTTCCACCATCTAAAATGCTTAGGCTAAAGGACGATATATATAATTTTAGGCACTTAAACTCCATGATAATGTATGAGGTATGGTTTCAATTAAAAAAGAAGTTGATGATGGTGCCTAACCATAATATTTTAGGGCAGAGCTTGCCTGATACCTTCTATCAATCCCTTTACACCTGTGTTAGTGCTATGTCAGACACTATTACAGGTGGAGAATTCTTAGATCTATATTGGGAGATAACATCAGATATATTAGATTAGAATCTCTCACCAACTGAGGGTGTCATACTTAAGAAGACGAGAGAGGCACTGATACATATGTTATTGATGTTTCCAACAAGAACAGAGTTATTGATGATACAGTGGCATAAGAAGTTGCTCAGCTAAGAACGGAGGTTAGGCCATTGAAAAAGTAGTTCGCGATGATGAATTTTTAGAAGGTGTAGTAGGCTCATAGGTTAAGGCCTCTAAATCTTATGATTCTAATTTAGAAAAAGAGGCAAAATACCTAGATAAAGAGTTGGTGGGTTTTTGAGCCAAGGGGCAAGAAAACCAGGGTTTGAACTATTAAGGGGATAGGTACAGAGATGGGAGCAGAGAGCGGGATAGTTACTGGAGATGCAAGGGTGATTACAAAGAGAAGGGTGGAGTTATGTTTCATCAGGGAGTCATGACACTGAGTCGAGGATGGAGGGTATGTTTTCCAAACTAGTAAAGGGTCAGGAAAATCAAGAAAATTACCTTAAGGAGATTAAGGTAGACATTTCAGGGTTGACCTAGAAGGTAGATTTTCACGCTACTGCGACAAAGTAATTGGAGTAGTAGTTTGGAAAAATGTCTACAACCTTGAATCATAGGTAGCCAAGCACCCTTCCCAGAAACATAGTGCAGAATCCTAAAAACAATAGGCACTAGCTAGACATCACTACTCAGAATGGTAAGACAACTATTGATCCCCTCATGCCTGTTGTTGATGAGCCAAGGAATGATAGTGTTGAGATTAATGAGGCACCTGAAGTAGAGTTAGAAAAGGCTATAGGTGTTGATTATGATGCTGAGCATGATAAAGGTAAAGAAAAGGTCAATGAGCCAGTAGTGAAGCCAATCCCACGATCTCCCTGCCTTTTCCTCAAAGGTTGAAGCATAATAAAGAAGAAGGGAAACTTAAGAAATTTATTACTATCCTGAAAGAGTTGAGCTTAAAATTCCCTCTTCTCGAGGCTCTTGAGACGATGCCTGGATTCCCCAACTTTATGATGGAGTTGGTGACGAAGAAGAGAGTTGTTAGTTTTGATGATGTTGGTGGGTTGAACCAGTGTAATGCTATCACTTCTTATTCTCTAGAACAAAATAAAGGTGATCCCATAGCATTAACAATTTCATGCATCGTTAGGACATCCATGTTTTCCAGAGCATTGTGTTACTTAGGGGACAATATTAATTTGATGCCGCTGGATGGGTTCAAATAGTTGGTCTTGAGCCCTCCGAAAACAATGACTATGCGGTTGTTGATGGCAGACTATACAGTGATGAAACCCTTGGCCATATCATTTGATGTTTTAGCAAAAGTCAACAACTTTATTTTTCCAGCTGACTTTTTTTATCTTGGATTGTGAAGTTGACTTTGAGATGCCCATAATCTTGGGGAGACCATTCGTGGCCATGGTTTGAGAAATGGTAGATATAGAGAATGGAGAGCTCAAGTTCAGATTGAATGATAAGGAGGTCATATTTAACATCCACGGAACTATGAAACAACCAACCGACATGAGGGTAGTGTTGGTAATACATTATAGTGATGACCCAGGAGGCCATTCCTTTGGTTACCTTGATGAATTCTGAGAAATCAAGGTACCCGCATCATATCGGGATATTAAATCAAGTGCTGTATCAGAGGCAACCCATGGTCTTATTGATGAAGTCTAAGTAACAAACCTAGCCATATCATGCCATGATATTAAATCAAGCACTGGGTGAGAGGCAACCCACTATTTTAGTATTCACATTATTTTTCTTGTTGTGGGTCTATAGCATGAGGAACAATATGGAACATGGTAAAACATTGCTATATTCAGAAAAGTCTAGGTAAGGGGGCTTATTTACTTACTTATGGGAGTCATAAGTCCCACTCGGGCTAGGTAAATTGAGAAATAAATGTTAGAAGGAAATTTTAGAGTATTTTTTGGGATTTCTGAACTTTTACCTACGAACCTACTTACAGTGTCATAAATACCACTTACGACTTCATAAGTAGTGTAAGAAGTGTCAAAACACAAAGTTCAGAGGGCCAGAAAAAAATCCTATCACTTACGGCCTGCTACCTACGGGCCATAAGTGGCCCCGTAGGTAACAAATTTTTTGGGCCCAATTTTTTTCAAATTTTGGGCCTTCCCATGCCTGACCCAACCCAAAAATGGACTACCTACTCATTGAAAAGCTTAAAATCCATTTATTAGGCCCCATAATACTAAAATTTTGATTTCCATCTAAAATTTAAACTCTTTAACTTCCTCTCAAATTCTATATAAGGCAATACTCACCCCTTAGTACATCATTTGCACGCATAAAAATTGTTTAAGGCTAGGGTTTTGGAACTGTTTCAAGCTTCTACTTTCATCTTTCAAAATCAAAAATCAAGGTAAACTTCTTAACTCCAATGAATATTGTAATATAATATTGATATAGAATAAATGAGTTGGTACTTGAATATGATTTAAAATTATGTAAAACTTAGAATTCTTGTTTGTAGGAGCCTATAATAGTTAAAAAGTTTAAATTAGTGCATTGTTATTAAATTAAAACCCTGTGATTATGCCCTATTTGTAAGTAGAAGTAAAAAAGGTTGATGAAATCCAGAAGTTTGTATACTTTGCCCATGTTTTGGAAATTGATGCCAGTGATATGTACATTATTGGATTAGAATGGGATAATGTTTACTACTACCCCTTCCCATTTTATGTGTTTCCATTTGACTGGGCATGAAGTTTAAGAAATAAGTGATGACTTTGTAAAGTTTACAAAATTGTCCCTCTTAAAGTTATTTTAATGTTTACTTTTTAGTTGTCTTTTCTAAATAAGTGGGACCCACTAAGGATAAAATGAGAATGATGCTATTAAATAGTTACCAAATAAGGAAAGATGACATTCATTTTGGGATAGACCAAAAAGAAAATGGCGACACATAAAATGGGGCGGAGGGAGTATATAGGATGTAAAATTTGGGAAAAACTCAAAGTTTACTAATTTTGTTTTTTCTTTAAATTTTGCACTCTGTTATTCTCTTTCAGGAGCTAACACTTGTTTTTTCAGGTACTATGGCACCAAAAAAGGCATGACCATCGAGGCGATATGATGAATCCCTCCAGCATAGTGGCTCGGTGGAGAAGTATCCAATTTCCCCTACCAAAGCAGTGAGCCCATGGACTAGGGCCCAGAGATAGGCCGCTGCTGAGCACATTGTTAGAGACACCTTATGTATCCATCTCCTAGCACTGGCACTATGGGGAAGACAACCTACATCCACTCAGGCTAGGGCTCAACTGAAGGACAACCGACCAATTCCTAGGATGAGGATAAAGTCGGCCAGAACTTCATACCCATACTCTACCCAACCTGAGGATAAAGAAGAGGCTTCTAAGGAAGAGGTTGAGTTAGATATAATAGAGGAGGAGACTACACAGGATCCCCAATTTGATGAGGGGTTAGATAATTAGTCAGCATTAGCAGTACCCTAGTTTGACAAAGGTACAAATCAGGCCTAAGATTAGGTATTCTCATCTCCATCACTATCCACAAAGCTCTATCCACCTTCTATTCCACCATAGGAAACTTCTGAGTCTATACACACCTTGATTGTACCTATAGCTGAGGTAAACCTGAGGTGGTATATTGATCGAATGCAGGTGATTTATGATTGAGATAGTTATATTATGAAAGTAAGTTGCATACGAGGTCTATTTGGGATGAAATAAGGATTTACATAGTAGGTATAGTAGGGGCACCACGCCTGCAGGCTGTATTTGATTGATACCATCTAGGGTAGATGACTAGACTCTAGGGTTCCCACAGTCAGGCTGTGGTTGTGAGTTCTATGCATCCTATGTCTCCATAGTTTGTTTGAACACACCTAAAGGCAGTAGAGGTGCAACATATCCTTAACTATAGTCCACTTTAGTAAGAGGGGTACACGTTGATGTTTCAGTGATGGCCATCTATCGAGTTCTTTTTGGCCCTGAATATGTCGCTACGGTATCTACTGCTGAGTGTGACCCGAGATTGAGGTTTGAATGGGATAGAAAGGTGATGTGGGATATTGATCATAGGATACAGATACTAGATTTGGTGAGATAGATTTCCAACTTAATTTTTGATTTGGGAGATGATGCCTCCTAGATCGAGGGACAGGTGGAGATTTAGAAGGCGATGTTGAATTTTGCTGCAAAGTTCTAGTAGACCGTGGTTTGGTTATGTCCGACTGCTGTAGATAATTTTTTAACATGGAATAGAGCTCCATTGATTGAGAGCTTGATAGCGGGTTATGAGATTGACTTTGGAACTACTATAAGGTATGATCTACATGAGTGAACATGTAGGGTCTTGACCACTTTGACTTTCCATTGCCTCATTCAGCAGTTATATGATAAGGTGGGAGTTTCTGAGATCGTGATGTTAATTGGAGATAGGGTGAAATGCATTGCACATGCGAGTATGATCAAGGATTTGCCGAACTCGGTCCTTGCCTAGAGAGTTCATGTGCCTCCACCAGTGATTCTAGCCCAGTCTGAGGGGCCATCAGTTTTGCCAGAGTAGGTTTATAAGCAGGATATAAAGGCTAATGATGCTAGAGTTGATGTTGATTTTGAGATGGGAGGGCATAGAGATATGCTCGAGATAAGTATTTTTAGAGAGGGGGTCCCAACCATGAATACTTTATCCCCGACCTCCACTTTGGAGGTGATTTGGACATCTTCTATGCCCCTCGCCCCTCTACTATAGCTACTGCCACAAGTTTGATACTAGTACCATGAGATTTGTTGCAACACTTTGTAGAGTCATAGGATATTACTACCACCCGGCTTGATCGAGATTGCATCCCTGTATGGGCTGATTCAACCTTAGGTCTGGAAAACACTAAAGATTGTTAAGGCTAAGCTACAGGATGCACTCCAGGTTGAGATGTTACAGTTCACTGCTAAGTTGCACGCCAGTGTTGATGCTTCTGAGATATGGGTGTCAAATCGGTTCACAGCCATAGAGGCCCCTGACTTAGGTGAGATTCAAAAGAAGGTGGCCACATTATAAGCAAAGGTATTCTCTCTTACTAAGAGTCAAATTTTAGCCATTCCTCAAATTATCCGTATATTTTCTCAGCTATTTTCTCTATGTGGTCCTAGATATTTTGATTTATTCGTGAAGGATAAGGAGACGGTCCTAGTTATTGGGATAATGAGATCTCGGAAGGAGGACATACATGATCTCTGAATTCTTCTTGATCAGGCCATGAGATAGACCACACATGATTCTAGGACGTCCAAAGTAGTTGATGAGGTGTGCCGATCTGAGATTGATGTGGGTGCATCTTCTAGTCACATCATACCACCACTACTATCTTAGCTAGATGATATATCCTCGGAGGGGGATGAGCATAAAATGGATGCCTAGTGCATCCAAGGTATGTCCTTATTCCCTTGCTTTATATTATTTACACACACTGGGGATAGTAGATAGTTTTTTAATTGGGGTGGGGTATACCATAGCTGTCGCGAGTTTTTATTGTCGTGCTTCTTTTCCTATTGGTTGTGGTATGGTTGTAGAACCAATATTTCTGGGGTAATATTGTGTTGTATTATGTTTTGTTTCATATTTGTGTTGTGTTCTTGTTTAATTAAGAGATTTTTGAGTATCTAAGGCAGTTGATATACTTTGGTTTTGATTTTTGAGGAAAATGATACCCCTAAAAAATTTTCTTTTGAGTCATGTGATATGTATATATGTGTGGCCATTGTAAATATCGTTATGACTTTAGGATTAGGGACATAATAATCATAGCTAACATTTTCGTAAACCAGATACATAGTAGCTTGTGATTCAACCCTGTTGTATATGTGTGAGATACTACTCTATTCCCTTTGTGTGTTGAATCTAGAACTTGGCTATTTAGTCTTGCTTAGGTTGTAGGATAGTTAGTTAGGAAAGGATTATAGGACCGTTCCTTACATAAGTCTACTTTATCCTAAACAATCTTCCAAAAGTGAATAAGTATCCCTTGATCCCTATTTTAAGCCTGTATAGACTATTTTTCTTATTTCAATTTTCACCTTTCCATTTTTGTTACAATGAACCTATTTTGGCCCTGGTCCTGCTGGGACATTGTGCACCTCAACTCAGTAAAATTATCTAAGTTTAGGGTTTCTATCATAGCGGTGTGTAATATGAAGTGAGTACGAAGAAGGGTAAATAAGAGAAAAAGAAAGTAGGGTTGAGTGTGGTAGAAAAAGAAGAAAAAGATAAAGCAAAGGAAAAATACAAAAAAAGTGGAAAAATAATTTAAAAACCATACCCAGCCTGAATATGTAAACAAAAAAATAACAAGGTAGAAATAAGGGTGGAATAAAAAAAATGGTTCATAAGTGGACCCCCAAAAGTAAGTGTATTGACAAGGAGGCTTAGTCACTAAATTCCCATATGTACCATACCATCCCCTAAGCTTATGTTATAAGTCGAGAAAAGTCCTATAGTGATCCTAACAACTGTTTGAAAGATATGGTAAAGAAAATAAGGGAAGCCTATGGTATTATGCGCACATTGATTGGAACTTGTTTGTGAATATGAGTGTCTCTTGATCCTCCCTGTATTGATATGCATGATTTAATGTGAGTGACTAGGACTTTTTTATGTGAGGGCGCATGGGTTGTGCTGCTAGCTCTTTCTTGTTAGGGTAATGTAACTTGTATATATGCATAGTTGTTTGTTTCTAATTTAATGCTATACCTTGATTCCATTATGTCACATTATTGTGTGACAACAATGCACACAGTTTGTTTTAAGTGTTAAAATTGGAAAGGGGTAATGTTTTGAGCTTAAAGTTGATGATTGAATACCGTAGATAGCTTAGGTTTCTCCTAGTTAAGCATTGTTTTGTTGTTTTTCTATGTTTTGTTTCCCGAGGACATGCCAAAATTTTAAGTTGAGGTTGTTGATGTGCTATGGTTTCATAGCATTTTTGCTGCTTAAAACGTTGAAAATATGTAAGTTACTTAGATCTTTTTGTTAGATATGATGTGTTTTGTGTTGTGTTTGGCAAGAAACCAGGTTCTGAGAGCTAAACTAAAGAAAATGAGTGTAAATTGAAGTTCTTGACCACCTACGTGGGAACCTATGACTCATAGGTACTACCTACGTGGTGTAGGTGACAAAATAAGTGCTAGAGAAGTAAGATACAGAGATTCAGAAGCTGAAAATCAGAGTCCTCCTACCTACGATGGGCACCTACGATCCGTAGGTACCACCTATAGCCTTTAGGTTCCAGTGCAAAGATTAGAGGAAGTAAGTTTCAAAGTCCTTCAGGAGTTTCTGGAGTTTGGAACCTATATGGGGCCACCTACGAACCGTAAGTAGCTCCTTAGGTGGGCACTGACTCTAATTTTCCTCTTTTGTTTTGGATTAGTTTCATAGGGTTTTCATGTATTCTATAAATATGCTTTTGACATTTTTTAGTTATTTTACACACTATTAATACTTTCAAACATATATTGATTTGAAGATTCAATTTCGATCTTGGGATTCTTGTGTTATTGATTTTGGTTGTTTATTCTAATATGAGACTTTGGGTTTTTTGACATAAATTCTTGTGAGATTGATTTAATGCTTTTAGGTATGAATTCCATCTATTGTTTCACAATGATGAGAAGCTAATTTCATTAGCTAGGGTTGTGGGAACCTTGACAGATTAACAAAGTAGGGGAGGTGTTCAATACTTTTACATTATAGTTGCTTCATGTATTATGGTTTTCTCTCTGCCTATTGATTTCTTAATGGTTGAAAATGTTAGGATCCCACCTGTATTCATTACAAACCTGAGAGAAAACAACAGTGAATTGGAGTTAAATGTCGATATATGCTAATTATCACTATCTACTTAAGATAATTATCTTCATCTAATCAACTTGAGACCTAGAGGAGATAGGGGTCCAAGGAAAGGGTTAGTTGTGCTACACTCTGAGACCAGGAGGAGATAAGTAAAGTTCACCAAAGTGTGTGAAAAGGTTGTTGGTGATACATAATTTTTTAGATTCTACATGCACAACAGTTTGATAGTTGGATTGAGCATGATAAACCTACAGAGTTACAAGACAGGGGGAACACAAGCCTAGTATTTGTTTCTGATTGTTTAAAACCAAAAGCATATGAGTTTTGTTACTTTCTACTATTCACACCCAAATTCCCCTCATTTACTTTCTGTACTTCCCAGTGATTTCAGCAAACTCAAGTGATAGTTCCACGTATTCCCTGTAGGTTCGACCCCAACCTAGTTGGGTTACTATATATTGCTTCGACTACTTTATCTTGAAAAGGAGGTGTAGCTTCGGGCGATATCATATATATGTATGTCTATATGTATATCTCATTCATTGATGTATGTATTAGTCCGAAACAAACTGAATTAGCACGCCTCATTTCTTATTGAGACGGAAGGCACCCGATACCCTAAAGGCTCAAGATAATCCACTTATACCTTGTAATTACCATGTATGCAACTATGGTAATTATAAGGCTTTGAAAAGTATAGGTAAGAATCCTTGATAAAAGACCAACATGGATAGGCCTATAGTAGATATACATGACTTGGATGTTGGAGCCTTGATTACTACAGAATAAGACTCCACTGCTCTTTACTTTAACAATAGTTTACAAAGAATCTAAGTGATTGACAAATTTAGCTTAGGTCGGGACAATACCCCACCATACCCTTAACTGTAATGCAATATCAAATACATGCTTAAGACTCGGCAAAGCCCCAAATCAATTTGGATATCAACAACAACCACTGAGTATTTTGTGATTCTCTTAGGGAGATATTTTAGTTGGAATACATATATCTACAGGATGAAACACAGTGTCTCCTGCGAGGGGTGTCAGTATGAAAAAATGTATTATGTAAGGCATAAAGTAACCATATATAAAACAAGAGCCCAAATGAAACCAGGTTCAAATGTATAGATAAGGATAGAAGACCACATTTACTTATACTTGTGGAATTATGTACGTTACATTATTTTCTTTAATTTCTCTTACCTGCTTTATTAACTTTGTTAGTATGTGATATGAATGACCAGCTGATCAATGGTAGAAGAGGATATCCCATACTAGGTATTTTAATCCCTGAGATATGGTCCTCATAAATATATAAATCGAGATCGACCAATACTAGGTATCATAACCCCTGAGCTGCCACCCATAAATATATCAATTGGGATCGACCCATACTAGGTATCATAACCCCGAAGCTTCCACCTATAAATACATCAATTGGGATTGGCCCATGCTAGGTATCATAGAACCTGAGCTACCACCCATAATCAATTGGTATCAACCCATGCTAGTATCATAACCCCTGAGTTTCCACCCATAAATACATCAATTGGGATTGATCCATGCTAAGAATTATAACCCCTGAGCTGCCATCTATAATTAGATAGATTCACTTGACCTTGTTTCTTATCTTTGTGATTGTACTTTTGGTGTTCATAACATTATTGAACTTTGAAGCTACAGACCAGTATAGGAAAACATATGAGAAATATGATAAAGGTAGCACCAATGATATAGGAAACAAATATTTGATCGATGTAGTAACACTAAGGGACTTATATGATATAATGTACCTTATCCACAGTGCATAAAACATTTTCATAAATGATCAACGAAGACATGTGACAAGTGAGGATATGAGGACATGTAACAAATAAACCATTAAGGTGTATAACTAGTGAGAAAGTGATCTCAGATAGAAAATAACAATTGTGGCATATTCAAATGTAGAAATTTAGACGTTTCAAATAAGGGAATATGTGTATACCAAGTGGAGACATGTAAATCCTGAACTAAATAAGTTTGGACTGTACAATAAATACTTACTAGGTAAAATAATTAGAAGGTTACTTGAGCATAGTTACTATTAAGGCATTCTGTAGATTCTAATTAAGAACAATTGTGCATCCCATGTAAGGACATATAAATTATATATTGAATAGGTAAAGGACTTTATAAGGTCACCTTATACCCAAAAGCGATGGAAAAAATGTCCACAAAAAGGAACATATGAGCAGGTGAGACAAAAGAAGTATATGATCAATTAGAAAATTTAGGTAATTTTGGATAGATTGTTTATCCAATATGTGACACTCTTAACATGTGTACTATGGGATCTTATCGACTCATATTATAGAAACATATGACACTCTAACATATTTTTAGACCATAGACAGTAAAGAAAAGGTCCATATACACCATCACAATGTATCTCTTACTATGAAATATCATCAACAAAGCTCACCTTATTGGTACATAAGTATAAGACATCATGCCAAAGACTATGAACTAGAATAGCCTTGCATACCTTGTTGTGCAACCTGATTATTATAATGAATTATACTTATTTCCTTTAAGGTGTTAATCTTGATTTTTGAATTTTGGTTTCTTAAATTGTACTCCATCAAGACTCTAAGTTTCCATTCAAGTTGAACCAAATACTATTGAAATATCTTAGAGATTAAAAAGAAAGTAGACTGCCAAGCTTGGCAAAAATAAGTAGTCCTACACTTCAAACAAAAATAACCTGATATCCATAACTTCCCTTGATAGAACTAAATATAAATCATAGTTATTTTCACTTACCTTGGCTGGAAATGAGGAAGGTTTCTTCACGAATCATAGGAGGAAATTGAGGTGGTTGTAGTATGCCTTAAGAGAGAGAGAGAGAGAGAGAGAGAGAGAATAACTTGAGAGAGGAAATTTAATTTTTCTAACTTAATAATGAAGGAAATGAGCAGCAAGTTGGTCTTATAATTTCCCTATTTTGGTTGCCTCTTGTGCTGCATTTTGGACAACAAATTGTTCAAATAGGTCCAAGTAGGTGATGCACCAACTTAAGGAGTTCAAGCTGTTCAAAAGGTCAAAGTTGGTGATGTACCTACTTGCTTTGTTTATGTATAAAATGGGCCTTTAACTTAATGGGATCTTGAGATAGATTTTGGTGTTGGACTTCTCATTCTCTTTCCCATTTATTTTACTTAGTTTGGGCCTTAAATTAGCCCATTAATATAGACCAAAATCTCATTCATTATCCTGTCTCCATTAACTTGGTCCATATAGCTTAAGTTGGTGACTCACTTACTAGCTTAAATAAGTCACGCAAGCACTTTAATATTTTATTCCATTTTTAGATCTAAATCCCTTTATTAAACTTACAACTTATGTATACTTCATCACTTCAAACTTTAGACTCAAATACCTACTTACAATCCCAATTTTAAATACTCTAATCAGTGGTAACTTGATCGTACCACATTTAAATATATGGTCAGTTCCTTCAAACTTATCTTACCATCACTATTCACATAGGATACCGAGTCCATTACCTATACCATAAGGCTACATCAAATGTCATATAAGTAGAACTAGTACACGCAAAATATCAGGTGTTACAAAAATCACTTTACTTTTCAAGTTTAAATACCTTCATTGATGTTAACTTAGTCGCATATGTGCTAAAATATATGGGGTCCTACATGAATGTATCCAAGTTTATATTGAATATGTTGATATCATACGATCGAGGTAATAATAAACTATTGAAATTATAATAATGTATACTAAATTAACTAATGATTTATTAGAGTATATGTGAAATATGTTGTATTACAAGGTAATATACTTGTGTATATAATGTATATAGTATGTATTTAAAAGCTGATAATTGAGGGAGTGTATGCGTGTATATATATATATAAATATATATGTTTATATGTATGTATGTATGTATGCATATATGTATGTATATCTCATTTACGGATGTACATAGTAGTGAAAAACTAGCTAACTGGATCTATACAATTAAATTGAATATGTTGATATCATACGATCAAGGTAATAATATAATATTGGAGTTATAAAAATGTAAGCTAATATTAACAAATAATTCAGTAGAGTATATGTAATATGTTGTATTACAAGATAATATATATACTCGTGTATGTGATCATATAAATTACGTATTCAGAAGTTGTGTCACAACTCAAAATTGATAGGTCATGATGGCACTTGTCGCAATGAACCTTGACAAGTAAGCCTATCACACAAATTGATACATGGAGGGTAAAAAGACAGAAATAACCACAAGGTAAGGCTTCTAGAATAAATCCAAACCATACAAGTATAATTAATGCAGAAAAAAACATAATAATGTAGGCATAACTCCCAAAACTAGGTGTCAACAGTATAAAAACGTATCTAGTACAACTCGAATCCAAGGAAATACATAAGATATCCAAATACAAGGAGAAATTTTGTCTCTAAAATAAAAGTAAAGATATAGTCTACTAAGAAAGGTAGAAAAAGACATTCGGACGCCTGGAAATTATCAACTACCTTGAAAGCTCCAACAATCGCCTGAGTCAAGCAATAGGGGGCACACCCGAACCTAAATCTATACTAGAAGGGTATAGAAGGAGTGAGTATGGTTCACTTGTACTCAATAGGTATCATAGGCCGACAGAGCAAAGTAGAAAATAAAGCATACAAAATACACACTAAGGGCACATCACCTACAATTAGAAAATGTCCCACAATAGTAGCCCACACCGTTTGCACTAATAGTTCTAATATATCACAATTACAACAACAACGCAGTATATAGAACATAAGTACACATTGATCTTGGGCGTATTTATATGTCCAATCACCGATTATTACCCATAATAGGACTTGTTCAACGATCTAAAATAATTGTTTTTATTGTGTTTTGATGTCTAATTTGATGATGTAGCTTATGGACGTGATTAGTGATGCAGGGTAAATTTCTCGCAGAATTGGAAGCAAGTGGATGCATGATATCAAACAAGTGACAAATGAAGCTGTGGATTTGCATGTATTGAATTGAAAAAGCATTTTTAGTAAAGTTGGGAAGCATGAAGTGAAAGAGGAATCAAGTAGAAAAGCTACCAACTAAAAGGAGTCTTTGACTTAGCTAATTTTTTGGACAACAATTCTAGTGAGGGGTCGCGATAGGTCCGCGACATGACCCCTGTTCAAGTTAAGAACCTATTGTGATGCAACCCGTATTCAGGTCAAGCACCTGTCGCATCGCAACCCCTAGAATTTTTGCCTTAGCCAAATTTTCTGATGACAATTCCAGTAAGGGGTCGCGATAGCCCCGCGACATGACCCCTAGTCAAGTCAAGCATGTATCGCGATGCGACCCTAGATATTTTCTAGGTAAAAATCATCCCAACTATAAAATGAACACTTCAACACAATTAAAAACACTTTTGCAAGCATAGCAGGGACAAAAAAGCATAAAACACTCACTTTTAGGGTTCTTAGACATTCTTGTGAACTTCTTTACTTCAAGATTTATTTTGGGTATGATTAATTACTTATTTTTTATGTGAACTCAAACATGAGAGGCTAAACACCCTTGTTCTAAGGTTGAGTCCAAGAACATGATTACTCTTTGATATTCTTTATCGTAGTTTGTTTTTGGATTATCATCTGGGTTGTTCTTAATTTCTTGAGCTTACTATTTTGATGAGTGGCCAACATTAGAATAAATCTATATTTCTATGTGAATTCGAGAGGAGAATCTTAGGATAGAACAAAGAAATTAAGGAGCAAGGTTCTTATTCTTTTATAAAATAAGGGTTTTGAATTAGCATCTAGGATAGGAATATACCTAGAAGCCTTGCTTGGTTCAATTGCAAGAACATAACTTTATGAATCTAGAAGAATTGTTGTATCTCTACGGGAGTTGTAGTCGCAATATTCAATAGATAGAAGATATGAGGTCGGGAGACTAAGATCGGATTATAAACCTTGCAAATCAACAACCTGATAACCAATTAGACTGCGATAAGAATAGAGATTTATGTGATTGTTCGAAATGCCTCAACCCTAAAATTTTCATCATTATTGTTTACAACCATTTCTTGCTTTGCTCTTGTCACAACTTTTTATTTCCTATTTATTAATTTAAATTTTTATTCTTAATTTCACAATTATCTTGATACTTTACAACACTTAATACCTCATTGTCTAAAACTAAAAGTTGGTTAAGTATATAGTTGCTTAGTCCTCGTGGGAATGATATCTGACTGTCTAAGTCACTATATTACTTGTATGATCACGTGCACTTGCTTATGCGTTTAAGCCACAACAAGTTTTTGGTGCCCTTGCCGGGGACTAGTATAATTAGTAAATTGCTACATTTTTGGTTTTTGATAATAAGTTTAAGTGTTAACGACTTGATCTTAGCGACTGAATTTTTACAGGACTGGCGAGAGAAAAAGAGTTGGTAGAGCCTTTTGAAGAACTAGAACTAGTATTTCAACAAAGGCGAAGATCTCAATATCCCCTTTAACAGGTTCAAATGGCTTATACAGTTGATCCAAATGACCCTATTGATCCAAATGCCAGAAATGTCCCAGTTGTTCCTGCTCAACCAGCTTCTAGACCTGTTCGTGAAGTATCAATCCCACTTATGAACCATGTGACTAACAGTATTCGCAAGCCTAAGCCAGGTGGTCCATTTGAATTGAAATAAAATGTGGTGCAATTGTTAAATTCAGCGGGGCAATTCTCTGGCCTTTTACATGAAGACCCGCAGCAGCACATACAGACCTTCCTGGAAATAAGAGATACTTACATTCCTGAAGGGGTGAATACTGATTATGTCAGATTGAAACTCTTTCCTTTTTCTCTAATTAGGGAAGAAAAGAGGTGGTTACATGTTAAACCACCACTCTCCATTACTTTATGGGAACATCTAGCTCAAAATTTCCTTATTCGATTCTTTCCATCAGGGAAGACTGCATGTTTGAGAAGTGAGATTCTGAGTTTCAGACAAAAAGAAGGATAAAATTTCTACCAAGCTTGGGAGAGATTTAAGAGTATGCTTAGAAATTGTCCTCACTATCACCAGTCTAATGATGTTTTTGTTCATACTTTCATTGAGGGGTTGGAGATAAATACCAAGATTCTCTTGGATTCAGCTGCAGCTGGACAAGTTCTTAAGAAGACGTATGATGTATTGTACACATTACTAAACAGGATTTCACAAGGTAATCCTGATTGGCATACTAATTTGGGGAGTTTCCTAAAAAGGTTACAGGGGTATTAGAGGTAGACCAGTTTACTGCATTACAAATGCAGATTGCAGCAATGCAAAATCATATGATTACTCAGCTTAATAACATAAAGTTGGGGGTTCCACAAGAAGCAGTTATAGCTAATACAGTCCAACAGGCAAATTCTTGGTGTGAGGTTTATGGAAGTAGTGAGCATACAATAGATGCATATACGGCTAATCCAAATTCTGTCAACTATATGGGAAATGCAAATTGTCAGGAATAACAGAATTTCGATAATACTTATAATCCCAACTGGAGGAACTATCACAATTTCTCATGGGGTGGAAATCAGGCACAGAACACAAATCAGTATTAGGGACCAGTACAACAGAATCAACAATAGGTCAAGAATAATCAAGCTGCCACTCAAACAAGTAATGTGGAGGAGATGTTGAAGCAGCTTTTAGCTAATCAAGCACAGTTTGAAGAATAGTTGAATAGTTAACAATTGGTTACTAGAAATTTGGAGTTGCAATTTGGTCAGAATGTGGGAGCACAAAATACAAGACATCAAGGAGCCTTACCTAGCGATACAGAGGCAAATCTAAAGTAGGTAAATATAGTTACAATAAGGAGTGGGTTGTAGTTAAAGGAGGCGGTACCAGAGCAGGTTAGTCCCACAGCCACTGATGATGGTCCTAAGGACAATAAAGAGAAAGGGGTTGAATAAAAAGCTACAAGTGATCAAAATCATAAGGAAAAAAAGACTTTGCCTCTACTACTCCCTCAAAGAAAAAAGAATCATCAAGAGGAGTCCAGTTATAAGAAATTTTGGGATCTTCTAAAGCAGGTTTAAGTAAATCTTCCTCTTGTTGATATTCTACAGAGTGTTCTAAAATATGTAAAATATCTAAAGGATATAGTGGAAAACAATAATCGGTTGACCGAGTATGCGACAGTTGCACTTACTGAGGAGAGCACATCCAAGATTCAAAACAAACTGCCCACGAAGCTGAAGGATCCAGGTAGTTTCACTTTACAGATCACTATTGGGCAGACCATCAGTGATAGTGGATTGTGTGACTTAGGGGCTAGCATAAATCTTATGGCTACATCTTAGTACTGGAAGATGGGTCTTGGGAGTCCCAAACCCACTACTATTGTTTTGTAATTGGCAGATAGGTCCCTTGCTAGGCCGGATGGAATTATAGAAGATATCTTGGTGCAAGTGGGATCACTAATCTTTTCGGTGAACTTTATGATTATTGACTTTGAAGTTCATCCGGTTGTTTAATTTATTTTGGGATGGCCCTTACTAGCAATAGGATAGTCATTAATTGATGTAGCAGTAGGGAAAATGAAAATGAGAGTGCATGACAAAGTAGAGGTTTTTGATGCGTACAAGGCACTGAAATTGCCAGCTATATATGAGAAGTTGTCTGCTATATCCATTATAGATCTTGAATCTGATCAAAGGTTGTTATTGTTAGATGATCCATTAGAGCGAGCCTTGATTGGTCTTGATATATATGGAGATGTGGAGGCATTGGCATTAGTTCAAGTCATTAATTCGGTGGTTATTAAAATAAGAAAATTTCCTTTTGAGCCATTGAATAGGCCAATTGGTCCATCCCCCAAAGCTTCAATTGATGAATCTCCAAAATTAAAGCTTAAGGTTTTTCCTCCTTACTTGAAATATTTTTACCTTAGTGACAATGATACCTTGACTATTATTTTGTCCGTAGGTTTATTTGATATGCAGGTAAAGGAAGCAATGACAGTCCTAAAAAGAAGGAAGAAGGCGATTGGGTGGTAGATTTCTGAAATTACAGGAATAAAGCCAGATTTTTGCCAACACAAGATACACATGGAAGATGTTTTAAACCAAGGGTGCATAAAAAACGTAGGTTAAATCCAGTGATGAAAGAAGTGGTGTGAAAAGAGGTCATCAAGTGGGTCGATAATGGATTGTTTATTCAATTTCAGATAGCAAGTGGGTAAGCCTAATACGTTGCATCCCAAAGAAAGGTGGGATGAACATGGTTACTAATGAATCAAATAAGCTAATTCCCAGTCGCATGGTGACTGGATGGAGAATCTATATTGATTACCGGATGCTAAATAAAGCCACAAGAAAGGACCACTATCCTATTCCGTTCATAGATCAGATGTTGGATAGGTTGGCAGGGAAGGAGTATTATTATTTTCTTGATGGTTACTCAGGATATAATTAGATCACCATTTCATCTGAGGATCAAGAAAAGATGGCTTTTACATATCCATATGGAATATATGCATTCAGATATATGCCTTTTGGCCTCTACAATGCACTTGCAATGCTTTAGAGATGCATGATGGAAATATTCTATGACATGGTTGAAGAATTTGTCAAGGTATTTATGGATGATTTCTCTGTTTATGATAATTCTTTTGATCAATGCTTGTAGAATCTAGATTGAGTCCTATCTCGATGTGAAGAGACAAATTTGGTGTTGAACTAGGAAAAGTGCCACGTTTTGGTGAAGGAAGAAATAGTCCTTGGCCATAAAGTGACATGTCTAGGGCTTGAAGTAGATCGAGAAAGAATTAAAGTGATCAAAAAATTGCCACATCCAGTAACAGTCAAGTGAGTGTGAAGTTTCTTAGGGCATATAGGTTTCTACAGGCGCTTTATTTAAGACTTTTCAAATATTGTGAGCCCGATGTATAAATTGTTAGAAAAAGAAGCCAAATTTGATTTCAGGGATGATTGTCAAGAAGCTTTTGAAAGGCTAAAGAAGAAGCTGATTGAAGCACCCATCCTGATTACCCCAGATTGGGAGTTGCCATTTGAATTAATGTGTGATGCAAGTGATGTGGTTGTAAGAGTTGTTTTGGGACAGAGAAAAGACAAGGTCTTCCATTCCATTTATAATCCTAGAAAAGTCTTGAATGATGCCCAGATGAACTATACAGTCATGGAAAAGAAGATGTTAGCGGTGGTTTATGCATTTGAAAATTTTAGAGATTACTTGGTGGGCACCAAAGTTATTGTTCATATAGACCATGCAACTATCAAGTATCTTTTCAATAAAAAGATATAAACCCTCGACTGATCAGGTGGATTTTATCACTCCAAGAGTTTGACCTAGAGGTTCATGATAAAAAAGAGGAAGAGAATCGAGTAGCAGACCATTTGTCACGGCTGGAGTCTCATGATCATATTGATTATTACTCTCTCTGTATTCAGAAAGAGTTTTTGGAGCTTCTGTGGTATGTTGATATTGTGAACTTGGTAGCATGTCAGGTTTACCCTTCTAAAGCCACCACTCAACAAAGAAAGAAACTGCGTCATGATTCTCGAGCTTACATATGGGATGAGTTGTATATTTTCAAGCAGGGTCCAAATGGAATTATCCGTAGATGTGTCCCAAAAGCTGAATTCACATAAATTCTACTAGATTACCACTTATCCCCTTATGGTGGCCATCATAGGGGTGAAAGAACAACTAGAAAAGTGTTACAATCCAATTTCTTTTGTCCTACCTTGTTCAAAGATGCAACGAATTTCATGAAGAGGTGTGATTAGTGTCAGAGATTGGGGACCATATCAAGGCATCATGAGATGCCTCTAAATAATATTCTTGAAGTTGAAGTATTTGATGTGTGGGGGATTGATTTTATAGGACCATTCCCACTGTCCAATGACAACTTATACATTCTAGTAGTAGTGTATTATGTATCTAAATGGGTGGAAGCTGCATCTTGTCCTACTAATGATGCGAGAGTGGTGCTGAAGTTTGTGAAAAAGCACATATTTTCTTGGATTGGCACTCCAAGAGCTATAATCAGTAATGGAGGTATGCACTTTATTAACACTTGGTTTAAGAATCTTTTAGCTAAATATGGTGTTAGTCACAAGGTGGCCACTGCATATTATCCATAAACGAGTGGTAAAGTTGAGATATCCAACCGAGAGAATAAATAGATACTATAGAAGACTGTTAATGGGAAGAAAAAGGATTGGTATAAGAATCTAGATGATGTATTGTGGGCGTATCATACAACTTATAAGATGCCCATTGGTACTTCTCCATATCATTTGGTTTACGAAAAAGCCTGTCATTTGCCTATAGAGCTATAACATCAAGCTTATTGGGCCATTAAAAAGTTAAATCTTGAGATGAAGGCCATAGGAGAGAAAAGATTGTTTCATCTTGTTGAACTTGATGAGTTTCATCTTTATTCTTATGAGAATGCAAAACTATATAAGGAGAAAACCAAGAGATGGCATGATAGGCAAATTCAGGACAGAGTGTTTGAACGCAAACAACTTGTTTTGCTATTTAATTCAAGGTTAAAGTTGTTTTCGGGTAAATTGCGGTCTAACTAGTCTGGGCCTCTTAAGGTGGTGCGGATGATGCCTCGTGGAGCAGTAGAGCTATGGAATAAAGAGAAGAATGAGAAGTGTTTGGTAAATAGACAATGTGTGAAGCATTATTGGGCAAATCATAAAGATAAGCACAATGTGTCCATTACCTTTGCGGATGAGTGAGGTTGAGCTGAGTCATGCCACAACATAAAATAAGGCGCTGTGTGGGAGGCAACCCACAAATGTAATGTAATAGCATAGTTAATTTCTATTTTAGTTGTAGGAAAGAAAAAGATAACAAAAATACAAAAAAATACATCGTGCCACGACCAAAACTAAGGCGCTGAGTGGGAGGCAACCAACTTTTTCTTACGTTAGTTTGTTGTTTTTGGTTAAGCATGTAGGAATGAGAAATACAAAAGCAAAGAGATAAATGAGAGGTAAGTGAAACAATGTAGGGAAAGCATTTAGGTAAGTAATATACTCACTTTAGCAAAAATTCAAGGTGAAAAAAAAGGGTAATGAAATATTCCCCCAAGATGCAAGAATCAGTGAGAAAAATAACCTAGCCAAATTTTTTTATGTAAATTCCAGTGAACCCTCACAATAGCCCCGCAACGCGAGGCCCAGTTGGTAAAAGCTAGGGTCATGACACGAGGCCCATATAGGTCAAGCCAGGGTCACAATACGAGGCCCTGTTGGGTTAAGCCAGTGTCGTGACGCGAGGTCCAGTCCCACTTGGTTTAAAATGCTCATTTCCACCCCATCTCTTTAAATACCCCCTTAAATCCCCAAATTTCCTTACCCTAGTAGCGCCTCCCTTAAATCCTCAAAAGCTAAAAATTCTCAATCACTTAGTCTCATTCAAAGGTACTGAGGAGACTGTCCTTCATTTACTTTCAAGATTATTGAGGTGAGTACTTCACTCTTTTATCTGTACTCTGATGGTTCGCATGAATTGATGGAATTATAGCTATATTTGAAGAATTGGTGAGATTTATGCCACGAGAGTATGATATTGAATGTTGTGAACTCTGGTAGTTGTTGATTTGTGCTCATACGTGATCTTAGTGTCTTATTGTGTTGGAATTTATGTGGCTAATGTCATGTATGGGTTTGTGTGAGATGAATAAATCAATAATTCAGTATAGGTGGAGTACATTGAGCTTGTTTAGATGTGAATTCATTCTTGTTTTACACATGTATTATTGAATAAAGTTTGCGGGTCAAATATGTTGATGTATTTTTGCCGAATCTATTATATACTGATGATTATGATGTGGTTAGAGTGAGAACAACTACATGCGTTATTGCGGGAAAGTGATCTGTTATTAAATTGCTGGGTTCTAGAGTGTTCTGAGCATAATTCACTAACTTATGTTTGCCTCACATTATGGTATGCATACCATTTGTCTAACCTTATGGGAAATCATAAACAAATGTTGAATTGAAATCCTGTGTGATGAAGTAAGGACTATTGTAGGCACTATGAATTGAATAACAAATGAGGTTAATTTGGTAGAATATTTAGAAATATGTGCTTATGCTGATTTATAAGTGTGAGGAATTCTGAGTACCCTAGTTTCTTGTTTACATACCTATTCTAGCAACTAAGTGTGGGGTGTCTAACACCGTCTCCCATTTAGTGTTTGCTAGTGCCCAATAGGTGCTTTCTTTGATGAGTTTGCTCTGTATTTTTTTTACTAGGAAAAATGTCTACTCGTCAGCACAGAGGCAAGGCAGCAGCTGGAACTTTTGAGCCAGCATGAAAGTGCAATAAGCAAACTGATCGTGTGCATAGAGCTCCTACTCTTCTAACTGGAAAAATTAAGAGATATAGGTCGAGATGGGTTATTGAAGCAGGGAAAATGTGGTATGCTTCACACACAAAGGCAAAATATTATGCTAACCAATTCATTGATCGAACCAGCTTACTCAGAGAGTTCCCAAGCATGGTGAGATGCATTGAGAAGTTGCACATGGACTTTTTATTTATACAACCTCATTATTGCAACCTGAGTCTTGTTTGAGAGTTCTATGCAAATTGGGACCTATATGAGCGTAATTTAGAAATTAAAATAAGAGGCAAAGTGCTTACTTTCACTTTTCATACATTAAACACTCTTTTAGGTACACCAGAGCCAGATGTTGATCCCTTGAAGAAGCTGAATATTGAGCCACCTTATGCACACATCCTTCATCTATTATGCGAAACTCCATCCATGGCTAGGTGGATCCGTCATAAAAATAGTGGCATTCACCCAACATTACCCTTCAGTTAGATGAACAGAGAGGCCCACATATGGGTGAAGATTATTTATGCTTGTCTCATGCATGGGAGACACTTCACTGAGCTAACACGTGATAGGGTGTGTCTGATCTATGACCTAATGCATGATGATATAGATGTGAATGTGGGTGCTGTTGTTTTTTCTGCTATAAAGAGGGAGCGGTTCCATGTAGTGCGCAGGTTTTGATTTGGTGGGTTACTGACGAGGTGGTTGAAATATAAGGGTGTTGAGAAGGAGGAGGACTTTGATTATAAGCCACCAGTGGTCACTCGGATGATTGATTTGTCCCATACAAAGGGGATCAAGGGACTCATGGTTCGGTATTGACTATGCCCAAGCATCTAGCTCAGAATGATGAGATCACTGCCCGAATGTATGGGTTTCAGCTTCTGCAATTATGGATATGGGAACGCCCAGTGACACAACAAGAGATTTGAGCTGTTGAGCTTGACTATCCTCTTGTCCATTATGCAAGGACTATGTTGTGGATTAGCCTAGACTTTCTGTAATCGGTAGATGATGATGTGCCCACTAATGAGGAGCATCGAATGTAGGATTCAAATTTAGAGTCAGATGAGGAGAGCGATCCAGACTTAGGCGTTGAGGCCTATGGAACAGACTCAGATGATGATATGGATGACCAGTGACATGGGAGTTTCTGCCCACCTCATTCTTAGTTTATATTGCAAGCACTGGGATAGTGTTTCCTTTTAAGTGTGGGGTAGTGGAAGTCTCATTTCTTCGACTTATTTCTGTCGTTATTTCTGTTGGACAATTTTATCTTTATTATGTTTTTTTGTTTTTTGTTTTGATTTGTTTGGATGATTTTGTAGCTATTCGGAACATTATGTCTGGAATAGTTAGTAAGTTGATAAGTTGAAAGTATGTTGGAATTTGCCCTATATGCATTTTTTGCGTATGGTTTCAGTTTGAAGTATTTATTTTTGCCCTCTTTGACAATTTAGTCATAGTTAGTTTCCCTTCCCTATGATAGATGGATGACGACCATCTTAAGGGGAGTTAGTTTTTAGAAGTTGAGAATTGATAAGAACCCGATTACGACTTTTGAGGAATGCTTTGTGTTGGGCCAGATTTTTTTAGGGACTTTAAATGAAGATTGTTTTGAAACAAAAGGAAAAGAATGAGTTATTTTTAGATGTTAAATATAAATAAGTGTAATGCGATTTGATTGGCTTAACGTCAAATATGACAAAGAACAAGAGCGGGAACCGTAAGGATCCCGATTTAATTTCTTGCATGCACCGTGAAAGTGAGTACTTGTTTATATTCTACATGTATAGAAATGTCTATAACTTTCCTAGTGTGTTTACAAAGTGAAATAAAGGGGGTTGGGTATATGAAGTTATTTAGGCATTTCTTTGTTAGCCAAATTGTAAAGACTTTATTTACCTACCCTTATGCATATCCCTAGTTAGCCCCATTGAGCCTATAGCCTGATTTCTTTGGTAGCCTCATATGTACCCTAAATCCTTTCTTTGATATACCTTGACTTGATCCATAACTCCTAACCATTTTAGTATAGATGATTTAATGAGTAGAGAAAGTAAAACTGAAGTAGGAGAAAGGTGAAAGTGAGTCCCTAAAGAAAAAGTTATTTATGTGTTTAATTGTGATGGTGAGGAGTTATAAAAATTTTTAAAGAAAGTTCAGTTTTTATAGACCATGTTTTGTTACAATGAACCTGTTTTGTCCTTGGTCTACCTTGTACATTATGCACCTCAACTAAGGAGAATAGCTTAGGTAGAGGATGGCAATTATAGGGGTGCATAACAATAAATGGGTACGAAGAAGAGCTGAAAAGTGAATCGTGATAAAAAATATATATATATACTCCTACCATAGTTTGTGTTAACGGCTTAATGAAAGTTGGGATGAAACGAATGATGTTTGGAAGTAATAAAGTAAAATCTGGGTTGATAAACTGTGTTTTTTATTGTAGGGTGACATGTATTAAAGCACATAGGGAGATTAGTCACTATTTCCTAAATAGTTCCTAACCGTCCTTTAGCCTACATTACAACCTTGAAAGACCTAGTTGATCTTATGTTGCAACATCCGACTATTAGTGGAGTAGTACACTAAGGGAAAACTTATGGTTCATTATCTATAATGTATGAATTCTTTGTTGAGAGTGAGTTATTGAAATTTTGATACTCCCTTCATGAGAAATATTGAAAAATTATGAGTGGTATGGGGAAATTTTCTTGTAGTGAGGTTGCATGTGGATGAAAGTACAGATTAGTTATCGTGTTGTTTGATTGAGTGATCTGATTAAGTTTACCAATAAGTCGGGTGTCACTATTAAGATAATGAGGTTTGAAACTAATTGTGTATGTGCATAAAAGTATTCTTGGCATGGTTTGAGATGAAAAGTCACTGTGATAAATCGTAAGTGCCCACTGCAAGTATAACTTTTGGGTTGTCATGTAAAGCTCAATTAGGAATTATGTTTGCAATTGTTCGAGGACGAACAAGATTCTAAGTGTGGGGTGGTGATCTTGGGTGTATTTATATGTCCAATCACCGATTATTACCCATAATAGGACTTGTTCGATGAGCTAAAATGTGTGTTGTTATTGTGTTTTTATAACGACCCAAGACTACCCCCTAGTCGCCACACGATGCTTACGATCCCAAAGGACTACAAGCTAACCCAAGACTGATATCTGCTGTGAGCATTGGATAATATTACTGAAATAAATGTGGAATTAGGCTGAAATGCCATAAGGTTCAAAATCTTAAATACTGATAAAATATAACATCTGAAATAACAATCCATAAAACTGAATACTATCTAAAAAATCTAGTCTGAAGCCTCTAATCTGAACTATCTGAAAGTGGAGTTGATGGGACAAGCCCCCAACTAACTCCAATAACTGAAATACTAAAACTACCAAAATATTGAAATAAAAGTATGCCCTCGATAGATGAAGACTCACTACTAAATCTGTGAGCGCTGACTAGATCTGTCTAAGCATGGTCAGGAACCTGAGCGTCCAAACCTATGATATGAGACATTATAGCACAAAAAAAGAGTATGCAGTCAGTACATGGAATGTACTAGTATTCTAGATAAGGTAAGGCTGAACACAGGGGTTCATATGCATGAACAATAACTGACTGAATGATATAGAGTAACTGTACATGAGAGTACATGGATAACTGATACTGCTATAAATACTAAGTATGCACTACTGTGCATGTAAATAAATACTGTGACTAAGCTTGTCTGAAGCTAAGTACTGAATTCTGATAACTGAGTAACTGACATCTAAAGTTATTGATAACTAAATTACTGATACTGAGTGACTGTGTATGACAGTCCTAATTCTATAGAAGTGAACTAAATTCTAAACTGAGACTGAAATTGAGACCGTAAGAGGTAATCATTTAACTGACATTCCCCTCTCTGAATTGATTGGGGTCCAATATGTAACCCCAGCTGGAAGGGTGCTAATACCGTACCACGGGTACTAACATTGGAAAACAAAGATGCCAAGCCTAACTCATGGGTGACACCTGGACGGAGCCAAGCCTAATCTAACGGGTGACCCCTGGGAGGTATTCAAGCCTAGTCTTACAGGTGAATCCTCATCCTGTGCTAGCTATGCAGTTTTGGAGTACAAGGAATGCTACTAATGACTCTGCCTCTCTGACGGAGAAGCCGTCATCCCTGCACTCGGTCGGTTCTAAATCCTAATCCCAACTGATAGACACTGAATTAAGTATACAAAACTGGACTGGAGTGATACTGAGTTTTCTAAGTTTTCTTTGGTTCTGTAACTGACTGAGTTCTACTGAGTTCTGTAGCTGACTGAATTCTACCGATTGTGACATGACTGATACTATTCTGTAACTGACACTGGCGCTAGGTAAACAACTAGATTGTTGGGTATTAAATACCTTCAGGACTCGATAACATAAAAAGAATGACATAACATGATCATAAAGGCCTAACAATTCTCGTTTGCTAACAATTCACTCATTTAGACATTTTTTCAAACACTTGATATACATGAACTTATGAATGAATGGGATCACATAATAACATGTCATGCATTCACTAGTCAATTCACATAAGCATTTCATCAAACACTTGTAGGGCATAATCTTGCACATGATTGGGACCACATAATAACATGTCATGATTGCACTATCTACTTCACATAGGCAATTTAGCAAATACTTGGGGAGCATGGATTATTTACATGTTAATGGACAACACATGAACATCATGATACATTAATCAATTTGTAAATTTAAGGGTTTATCAAGATCATCACATATTCATCACACATGCTATTTATTTTTTCATGAAACTTCCAATTAAATCATTGATTGAAACCCAACTAATATCATGAACATGAATTCAATCTAATTCAAATATGGAAATCATAAATCTAAGATCTTGTATTTAAAAAGGGTTCTTGGACTTCATGTGTGAAAAGGACCCATGAATAAACACCTAAAATACCTGAATCTTATGGATTCTTGAAGTTCTTGAAGGATTTCTTGAGGATTAGTCTTGACTCTTGAAGTTAGGGTTTTTGCCTCTTTAAGAGAGAATGCATTTTGATTTAAGAAAAAATTGAATAATGAATGACTTAAAATATTTTTAGGGATTAAATCCCGTATCTAGGCATATAAAAATTATGGGAAAAAATAGTTTTAACCCTGGACAAAACATTTAATTTTCATCAAAAATTTTTGATTTGGGCCTTGGCACGACACAACGTCGTGTCTCTAGAATTTTTCAATTGGGAAAGTGGCTGGTGGCGCGATGTGCTGGTATCACGTTGCCACCTTGGAAGCGACCTGAAAGTTCACCGCGATGCGGTGGGATCGCGTTAGTACACTGAAAATTGACAAATGTGAAAATAATCTGTGGCCCAATGTGCCGGTATCGTGGTACCTCACTGGAAATTGACAATTTCCATTCTGACATACTCTGCGACGCACTACTGGACTGAATGACTGTGTTTAGCAACTGAAACTTAAAATAACCATAACTTCTTACCTGGTTATCAAATTTAGGAAAATTTTATATTATTGGAAAGCTAAATGAATTTTCTACACATTGGCAGGCTCTAAACTAAAAAATACAGAGTATTTAGAAAAATTATATTGGATCACTCATGTACTGAGAGTTAATCTAGGCTAGAGAAATATGGGGTGTTACAATTTTGATGTCTAATTGCATGATGTAGCTGATGGGCATGATTAGTGATGCAAGGTAAATTTCTTGCGGAATTGGAAGCAAGTGGATACATGATATGAAACAAGAGCCAAATGAGGCTATGGAGTTTTAGTGGATTGAATTGAAAAGGCATTTTCAGTGAAGTTAGGAGACATGCAGTGAAAGGGGAATCAAGTAGAAAAGCTACCAGCTAAAAGGAGTCTTTGCCTTAGTCAATTTTGTGGACAACAATTCCAGTGAGGGGTCGCGATAGGCCCACAACGCGACCCCTATTCAAGTCAAGAACCTATCACAACGCGATCCCTATTCAGGTCAAGCACTTGTCGCATTGTGACCCCCATAATTTTTTCCTTAGCCAAATTTTTGGATGACAATTCCAGAGAGGGGTCATGATAGCCCCACGATGCGACCCCTAGTTAAGTCAAGTATGTATCGCGATGCGACCCTAGATATTTTCTAGGCAAAAATTGTCCCAACTATAAATAGAACACTTCAACACAATTCAAAACACTTTTGGAAGCATAGCAGTGGCATAAAAGCATAAAACACTCTCTTTTAGGGTTCTTAGACATTTTTGTGAACTTCTTTACTTTAAGATTTATTTTGAATATGATTAATTACTTATTTTTTATGTGAATTCAAAAATGAGTGGCTAGACACTCTTGTTTTGTGGTTAAGGAAAAGAACATGATTACTCTTTGATATTTTTTATTGTAGTTTCTTTTTGGATTATCATCTAGGTTGTTCTTAATTTCTTGAGCTTACTATTTTGACGAGTGTCCACCATTAGAATAAATCTATATTTTTATGTGAATTCGGTAGGAGAATCGTAGGATAGAATGAAGAAATTAAGGAGCAAGGTTCTTATATTTTTATGAAATAATGGGTTTGAATTAGCATCTAGGATAGGGATATACCTAGAAGCCTTGCTTTGTTCAATTGCAAAAAGATAAGTTTATGAATCTAGAAGAATTGTTGTATCTCTACGGGAGCTATAGTTGCAACATTCAATAGATAGAAGATTTAAGGTCGAAAGACTAAGATCAGATTTTAACCTTGCGAATCCACAACCTGATTACCCATTAGACTGCGATAAGAATAGAGATTTGTGTGATTGTTTGAAATACCTCAACCCTGAAATTTTCATCAATACTGTTTATAATCGTTGCTTTCTTTGCTTTTGTCACAACTTGTTATTTTCTATTTATTAATTTACATTTTTATTCTTAATTTCACAATCATCTTGATACTTTACAATACTTAATACCTCATTGTCTAAAACTAAAAGTTGGTTGAATATCTAGTTGCTTAGCTCTCGTGGGAACGATATCTGACTGTCTAAGTCACTATATTACTTGTACGGTCACGTGCACTTGTGTGTACGTTTGACCCGTAACACACATTATATCACATGCTAGTGGAAATAGAGAAGAACATGTATATACAAGATGGTCAAGAATAAATAACAGAATATCGAATAAGTAGACATATAACAAGGCAATATGGAAATCCAATGACAACATTGGTCATAATAAAGCAAATGCAATGTATTAGATGATAATGTTAATGATGTCGTACGAAGTTAGCACACACTCTTAAGGTTGATACACAATCATTGTGGTTGACACACAGTCGCCAAGGTTGACAAACAGTCATCGAGTCTTCTCTGGCATAATCCTTCAAAAAATATCCATAATATCCAATATTTGATACCAATATTTAGTATTTTCCAGTATTTCCAATGTTTTCCAAAGCACATATATAGAATAAGACGCAAAACAAGTACACATACAAGACAACAAGCATATATATAAAGCTATAAAATAAACAAGTTAAATAATGCATATGATGATATGAAAATGATGATGCAATGTTCCCAACCATTCAAAATGAGTATTTCCACAACCAATCCATAATGATACATTTTCATATACACGTGAGCTAATATCCACTTATTATTTCCATTCATCCATGAATTTTCACATGTTTCATACGCCAAAAGTATGAATATATATATATATATATATATCACAATACACCAAAGGCACAACAATAGACATTTGAAACAACACAACATAATTATTTACATACATTCAAGGTTATCAAAATCATATAGGACCCCACACAGTCATACATATCACATAATATCTTAATTTCAATAGTTGCATCACATATAGGCCTCACACGGGCACAACAGATAAATAGTTATTTTTATGATTAGTTCCCACCCTTAACATGCTTTTTGTACCACCATTTACTCTCCATCCTAGTTCGAAAGAGTTAAACCATAACCTACCTCAAATTTCAAAATCGGTTCGCTACACTTGGATCTCGTAGTTTCTACGGGGTGGAGATGATGGGGTTGGTCCATGGATTTTCCTTCCTTTTTTTTCTGCATTTTGCTCAAAGGGTTGAAGGAATAGTTCTAAAATCAACCAAAACCAAGAAATATAGAATCTATAAGTCAAAACAAAGCTAACGATATTCATATTGCCTACTTTTGGTTCGAGGCCAAAATAGACCCCCCCAAATGGGTTTCCAAAAAAAGAAGAGCAAAGTTAGAACTTTATTCCAAACATGTGTTTCCCATATTTTTAGGAATCTACAGCTGAAAACCCAAGTCAAATCAAGTAAAAAATAAGGTTCAAATCGAAGAAACACCATTTTTAAGCTTTACCGGGTTAAATCTTTTAAATTCATGTTAAAATAAAGAATAAAAGTTGTTTTGAAGATAAAATCAAGGAAAAACAAGTAATTATAGGATTAGGAACATTATTCAAGCGAAAAGGAGTAAGATTTGGAGAAAAATAAAGTAATAAGGTTTTTGGGATTTTGAATAATCAAATCAAGATTTAATGTAAGAAATGTATGAAATCTCACCTTAAATCAATAAAAGAATCAAGAAATAAATATTAATCTAGCTTTTCAAGCACCCATAAGCTTCACTTTTAAGCTCTCACACTATTTTAGGGTTTAACTCTCAAGAGGCAAGGTGAAAGAATAAGCAAAATTGGGTTAAAGGGGCTTTTTATACTGCACTAGGCTACCTGGCACAAAAAGGCATAAATTGCAACCTTGAAATGCGATTTACCCTTTCTGCACCAGTTAACCTAGTGCACCAGATTTTTAAGTTCAAAACGAACTTTGAAAGGATGCCCTAGATTCATTTGGAGTATGATATATGCAAATCAACTATATAACCATACTAAATTTGATCCTCCAGACTCAACTGCGATATCATATTTTTGAAAAAATATCATAGTCATAGAGTTGACCCCCAAAGCCCAAAATCATAATTTTCTAAATCGAGGGTCAAAATGAGATTTAAAAGACGTAAAACCCAATCAAATATGTTACTACCCTAAAATTAATGTTCTGGATCTGTTGGCGCAGTCCGTTCATCCATCCGTTGCACGGATCAAAAGATAACTACAAAAGTCCAAAATAAGGCTCTCAGAGCCTCCAAAAACCATAATATCACACAAATGGTACCAAAATGCATTAGAAACTATGTTCCAATAACCTCCACACTTCAAAAAAATCACAATGCAACTACGAGGAGGGGTAAAATATTCAAATTATATAAAATCACAAATTTCACATATTTCATCAAATATTGGATCGTTACAAGATGATAGTCAATCAAGTATATATATATACACGTATATCTCATGCCGTGATATACGTAGTATTCAAAAGCTAGCTAACTGAATCTATCCAAGTATTTTGAATAATACGTGATATCATACGATCGAGGAATAATATAATATTGAAGTAATAATAATGTAAGCTAATTAACTGATAATTCATCAGATTATATATATAATATATTATGTTACGACATATATAATACTATATTCAAAAGCTAATTAACTAAAAATTCATCCTAGTATACTAAATACATTGATATTATTATATGATTGAGAAAATATACTACTCGTGTTAATGTGGTGATGAATTAATCAATTATCCGATTTATATACATTGCATTAAATTATTTGAATGTTATTATAAATATTATAAAATTTATTAAATTTTTTAAAATAAAATCCTACTACTGTGGTCGTATTTTGAATAATTAATTATTTTTTAAAAAAACATCCACTTGTGGTCGGTTTTCACAATATTTTAACTAAATATTGTCTACCCCACCCAAAACAATAACCCCTATACTCAAAAAACAACCCTACATCAACACCAAAACCAACAACACTAATGATCACCATCGTACTTCATCAATAATGCCATCGATTTCTTCAAGTCGCCTAGTCGTCGACTGCTCCTTCTTCTCCAGTTGTTGTTGTTTCGTGTCAGACTATTACGGCTGATGTTGTTGCGGTGCTCATCATCCATTGTTGTTGTCACCATTCGGCTACTGTTGTTGCTATACAACTTCACTGTCGGAGTCATCATTCGATTGTTGTTGGTGCTCGTTAGCAACAATAAAGGTAAACACCCATATTGGTTTAATTGATTTCAACTCACACGTTTAGTAAATGGGGTCTTAAAAAATTTCTACTTTTTTTTCTCAAATTATTAGTTTGGTTGATTTTTTTTGAGGTTTGACCAATTGGGTGTGTTTGAGAATTTTTAATTTTCAATATAACACACATAGATAAGTGAAACACAAACAAAATTTGACTTGAAATACATTGTCATATAAGGTAAAAGAGACCAAAAGTGAGGATTGTTAATAGATTAGGGCTCTCTCTTTCAAAATATAAAGTAGTTACTCCATTTGTTGGTTGCCTTAATTTTGAAATTCTTTAAAACTAGTTTTCGGTGGTGGAGTGAATATTTTAGTAAAGGATCATAGTCCGATTTTCTACGTAGGAAAAGGAACACACCTTTTTCTTTACTCTTCTTTTAGACATAGTGTTATATCATTGTTACTGGAACCTCACACTAGGTGAGAATGATGAGATTATTTGTTGTAGAAGGCCTTGAAAGCCATAGTTTTGGTGATGAATATTATGGTATTGTTTGAAAAAGTGAACTAGTTACTTCAAATATGAATTAGTGACTTGAAAATGGCTAAGTGTAGTGACTTGAAATGTGAATTACTGACTTGAAAATGGTTAAGATTAGTTGCATGAAATGTGAACTTGCAACTTGAATATGATTAAGTGTTGTTTGAAAATTTGAGCTACTGACTTGAAAATGGTTAAGTGTAGTTACTTAAATTGTGAATTAGTGACTTGAAAATGGTTAAGTGTAGTGACTTAAAATGTGTACTAATGACTTGAAAATGATTAAGTGTAGTAACTTGAAAATGTGTACCAATGACTTGAAAATGGTTAAGGTAGTGACTTGGAACTTGAAAATGATTAAGTGTATGAATTAGTGAGTTGAAAATGGTTAACTTTAGTTACTTAAAATGTGTACTAATGACTTGAAGATGGTTATCTACTTAAAATTTGAATTAGTTACTTGAAAAGGGTTAAGGGTAGTGACTTGAAATGTGAATTAGTGGATTGAAAATGGTAAGAGTAGTTACTTAAACTATGTACTAATGAATTGAAAATGGTTAATTGTAGTGACTTGAAATATGGATTAGTGACTTAAAAATGGTTAAGGGTAGTGACTTGAAACGTGAATTTAGCTACTTGAAAATAGGTAAGGGCATTCACTGAAATGTGAATTAGTGACTTAAAAATGGTTAAGTGTAGTTACTTAAAATATGTACTAATGACTTAAAAATAATTAAGTATAGTTACTTGAAAGGTGAATTAGTGAGTTGAAAATGATTAAGGTAGTGATTAGAAATATGAAATAGTTACTTGAAAATGGTTAAGTGTAGTCACTTGAAATGTGAATTAGTTACTAGAAAATGGTTAAAAGTAGTGACTTGAAATTGTTAAGTATAGTTACTTAAAATATGCACTAATGACTCAAAAATGATTAAGTGTAGTTACTTGAAATGTGACTTAGTGACTTGAAAATGGTTAAAGGTAGTGACTTGAAATGTGAATTAGTTGCTTGAAAATGGTTAAGGGTAAGGACTTGAAATGTGAATTAGTGACATAAAAATAGTTTAGTTACTTATATTATGTACAAATGACTTGAAAATGGTTAAGTGTAGTTACTGAAATATGAATTAGTTACTTGAAAATGGTTATGGGTAGTTACTTAAAATGTGTACTAATAACTTGAAAATGGTTAAGCATAGTTACTTGAAATTTGAATTAGTAACTTAAAAATGATTAAGGATAGTGACTTGATATGTGAATTAGTTACTTGAAAATGGTTAAGGGTAGTGACATAAAATTGAATCAGTGACTTAAAAATAATTAAGTGTAGTTACTTATAATGTATACTAATGACTCGAAAATGATTAAATGTAGTTACTTAAAATGTGAATTGGTGAGTTGAAAATGTTTAAGTGTAGCGACTTGAAATGTGAATTAGATGACTTGAAAATGGTTACGGCAGTGACATGAAATGTGAATTAGTGACTAGAAAATGGTTAAGTATAGTGACTCGAAATGTGAATTAGTGACTTGAATATGGTTAAGTATAGTTACTTAAAATATGTACTATGACTTGAACTAGTTAAGATTATGATTTCTTGTGTAGAAAAAATCTAATTATAGTCGGATATATCAATGAAATAATGATTATAGAGTGGGTACGAGGAGGAATATGCAGAAGACATCAATCAATTTATTGAACAACCCAAGACACTTTATTATTGGCCAATTTTTTAATTGATTAGGTGTCCTTGTATAATATGTGGTAGTACAAGCACTCTAAAAGAAGACGTTGCAAGGAGTCATGTTTATAAAAAGGGTTTCATGACAATTATTTAAGATTGAATACTAGTCATGGAGAAGTTGGGAAAAATAAATTTGTTGTGGTGAAACTAGTATGTCTGCAGGGAATAATAACTATCAATATACGAGGATGATAAAAATGGTGCATGATGATTTCGGGATGCAACAAGGGGTTGAATTCAGGGAAAATATAAAAGATGTTACCAATGTAGAAGCACGTCATTTTTATAAAGAATTTAGTGTTTCTAGACATTCTTTGTTTGATGGGAGTTTTCACTTTCAATTGTCTTTTGTTGTTAGATTATTAAGTATCTAATCTAATTAGAATATTGTTGAAGGAGGAATGGACTCTATGATAGATCTTATTAAAGAGTTAGTTGACCCCGCTTTAGAGGTTCCTGATTCTTTCGATAAGGAAAATAGAATGGTGAGGTTCCTGATTCTTTCGATAAGGCAAACAGAATGGTGTAAAAGTTAGGTCTCTCTTTGATTAGAATTGATTGTTGTGAAAATAGTTACATGTTATACTTTAAAGAGGATGTTGAAATAGATTTTTGTAAGTTTTTTCAATACCCTCGCTATAAGCGTAGTTGTAAAGGAAATAAAATTTCTACTAAGGCGATGCATTATTTACCTCTTATACCAAGGTTGAAGAGGTTGTATGCATCAAATAGCTCAGCTTCCCATATGAGATGGCATAATAAAAATAAAAGCCCCCCTAGTATCATGTGTCATCCATCTGATAGAGAGGCTTGGAAGTATTTTGTTGCAACTTATCAAGATTTTATAGTTAAACCATGAAATATTAGGTTAGGTTTGTGTGTGGACTGTTTCTAACTTTTTTCTGTTAGTGTTGTGCTATTTACATATTGGATTATATTTATCACACCGTATAATCTTCCTCCTAAAATATTAATGGATAGTCTATATATATTTCTGAATTGTGTTGTTCTTGGCCCGCGTAATTCAAAAAGTAGGATAGATGTTTACTTGCAACCTTTGATTGATAAGCTATAATTTTTATGGCATGAGCGGGTTGAAACTTGGGCGCCATTTCACTTCAATAGAATTTTACTTTGCGTGCTTATATAATATGGACTATTAATGATTTTCATGCTTATGGAATGTTGTCTAGTTGGATGACAGCTGGAAAGTTATCTTATCCACACTGTATAAAAAATATAATATTGTTCACATTGAATCATAGTTGGAAAAATTCATGGTTTAATTGTTACCGATATTTCGTGCCACCTGATCATGAGCTTAGAAGACTTAAGAATGAATTTTGAAAGAATAGAACTGAACTTGATGGACCACCTCCAAGATTAAGTGGCCATGAATTTAATGAGAGATTTCAAGATTTTCCAAAGGTTAGCGAAGAACCATTGTATAAGTTTGATGGGTATGACGTTTCACATGATTGAACTAACAGAGCATATTCCGAGAGTTAGACTATTGGATAGATAATAAACTTAAACATAATATTGATGTCATGCATACAAAAAAGAACTATTTTAGTAACTTGTTCAACACAATTATGGATGTGACTAGCAAGACAAAGGATAATCCTAAGCCTAGACTTGATTTACAAAAATATTGCAAAAACATGGAATTACAACTGCAGGATGGGCTGAAAGGCAATTTGCTTAGCCTAAGGCTAGTTATACATTTAAGTTTGACCAAAAGTAGAAAATATGTGAATGGGTCCAAAGTTTAAAGATATTGGATGAATATGCCTCAAATTTGAGAAAGAGGATTGATATGGAACATGAAATCTTACATGGAATGAAAAGTCATGATTATCACATTTTCATGGAATAGTTGCTTACAATTGCTTTTATTGGTTTGCCTGAAAACATATGGAAACTAATAGCAGAGATCAGTTTATTCTTAAAAGATTATGATCCACCACATTAAATGAAGAAAATTTGGCTCGAATGAAAGGTAATATTGTCGTTATCACCAACAAGATGGAGAAGATTTTTTTGCTTGAGTTTTTTAATATGATGGAACATTTTTCCATCCACCTTGTCCACAAATCCCGGCTAGGCAGTCCAATTCAAACTAGGTGGATGTATCCAGGCGGGCAGTAAGTAAGTGCAACACATTTAATTTATTTCTTAATTCTTCAAGTATATATTTATTTTTATATATTACAAATTTAACTTAACATTATGCAGGACCATTGAGAAATTGAAAAGGGGTCCTAAAAATAAATATAGGGTGGAAGGCTCTATATTTGAAGCATGTCTTGCTCAAGAAACATCCCAATTTTATTCTTACTATTTTGATGATCAAGTCGCTTGTTTGAGAAATAGACTGAAACGACAACAGGACGATGAGAATGAGTCATAGCTGAAACCAATATCAATCTTCAATCAATCAATTAGGTAGTAGGGTAAAAAAGAGCATTTTTGGTCGACTCACTATCATGGAGCACAAATCAGCAACGTTGTATGTCTTGCTGAATTGCCCGAAAGTTGAACCCTTTTTAAAGTAAGTATATTAAATATTTATATATCAGATTTAATTACTCATTTCACTAAATAAACTAATTGTGTTTGCAAGTGTATGAGTTACTGACAATATGGTATTGCACATCAGGTGTGCAATTTTAATAATATCACAATAAATTTAAAGAATTTATGCATTCTTCAACTAATATATATATGTATATATGTATATTCATATATATATATATACGTACATATATATACACACACACACATATATATAGGTATATCATTCACCAAATTCGACACACATAATCAAACCTTGAAAAATATTTATTTAGGGCCAGTTGGAGCTCGTAAAATGTCCCACTACACAATAAATAGCTTTAAATTTTTGAAACACTACAAAATAAGAAAAACAAACAATAGTGGTGTTTTGTGAAGGGTGATGATAATGTTGATTACTTTGGTGTCAACAAGATTGCAGACATGGAGTATGCTGGTTGGCCAATTAAAAAAATAATACTTCTTTAATGTAAGTGGTTTGATCCAAGCACAAGAGCCATAATGGTACTTAAGAAGCATAACATCGTTGAAGTTAAGAACATTAGGATGTATCTTATTTATGATCCTCTTGTTTTAGTACAAAATGCTAAACAAGTGTATTACGCTCCTTATCCGTTGTGCATGGAAAGAACAATCGAAGAAGGATCACCAAGACACTTCCTCAATATGGAGACATGAAATACCAGATAAATGGAGTTCAAACTAGAAGGCAACTCCAAATCATAAGCAATATTTCCAAACCTTTCCAAAACCACATAAGGACCAATATATCAGGGACTGAGCTTCCCCTTTTTGCCAAACTGCATTACTCCCTTCATGGGATATACCTTAAGGAACACCTTATCCCCAACCTCAAACTCCAAGCATCTATGCCTTATATCCTCATAGGACGTTTGGTGACTTTGGGTAACCTTAAGACTATCCCAAATTACCTTCACCTTTTCCATAGCCTGTTAGACCAAATCCGGACCGAACATATATGTTTCACCAAGTTCGAACCAACCAATAGGAGATCTACACCTCCTACCATACAAAGCCTAAAAAGGGGCCATACCAATACTAGAATGTATCTATTGCTGTAAGCAAACACTACCAGAGATCGATACTCAACCCAACTGCCACTATAATCAACCACATATGCCCTAAGCATATCCTCCAATGTCTGAATAGTTTTTCCGCGTGCCCATCTGTATGGGGATTAAAAGAAGTACTCAGACTGACCTTAGTACCCAATCCCTTCTGAAAAGACCACCAGAAATAAGATGAAAATTGTGTACCACAATTAGAGATAATCGAAATAGGTACCCCATGCAGCTTTACAATCTCCTGAAGATATAACTTCACATAATCCTTTGTCAAAAAAGGTAATCCTCACTGGTAGGAAGTGAGTAGACATTGTCATTCTATCCACGATGACCCAAATCAAATCATATTGATTTTGAGACCGAGGAAGACCAGTAATGAAATCCATATTGATTACCTCCCATTTCTATTCGGGCAAAACAATCTCTTGATACAACCCACCAGGTTTTCATGTGCTGAACTTTAACTTGCTGACACACCAAGCACTTGCCCACAAATTAGCCATGTCCCTTTTCATACCATTCCACCAATATATCTCCTTGAGATCATGATACATCTTTATCGAGCCGGGATATACAACGTAGTGAGAATCATGCGCCTCATCCAAGATCCTTTGTCACAACCCGTTGACATCAGGAACACACAACCTCCTTTGGTACTATAATGTACTATCCCCACTGCCCTCAAATACTATTACCTTCTACATACCCATATTACTCTTGATTTTCATCAAGATCGGATCTAGAAATTGTTTCTCCTTAATATCTGCACCAAGAGATGACCAAACCACTTTCTGTACCATCAACCTACCATCTTCGGAGTCCAAAAGACAAAATCCAATATTAGCCAAGTGGTGAATATGTTTCACTAATTCCTGCTTTCCTTCCACCACATGAGCCAAACTCCTCATGGATAACTTGTAAGAGCATCAACAAACATGTTAGCCTTACTTGGCTTATAGTAAAGACTCATGTCATAGTCTTTGAGAAGCTCCAACCATCTACTTTGCTTGAGATCTAGCTCCTTCTGAGTGAACACATACTGTAGACTCTTATGGGCAGAAAAGATGTTTACGTGCACTCCATATAGATAATGCCGCCATATTTTCAAAGCAAAAATCACCGCCAGCAGTTCCAAATCATGAGTAAGATAATTCCTCTCATGTACCTTTAACTGCCTGGAAGTATAGGCAATCACCTTCCCATGCTACATCAAAACACAACCAAGTCTCACCCTAGATGCATCACAATAAACTACAAACCCCTCATTGCCCTTAGGCATTATCAAGATTGGAGCCAAACTTAGCTTATCTTTCAACTTCTCAAAACTCCCCTCACAAGCATCTGACCAAGAAAACTTCACTTTTTTCTGAGTCAACTTAGTCAGAGGAGCAACTATTGTCAAAAATTTCTCCATAAACCGACGATAATACCTAGCCAAACCCAAGAAGCTCCAAATATCGATTGGAGTCGTGGGTATAGGACACCTTTTAACCATAGATACCTTTTGTGGATCTACTATGATCCTCTCACTAGAAATAATATGACCAAGAAAAGTCAAAGCATTTAACCAAAACATACACTTGGAGAACTTGGCATACAATTGTTGTTCCTTCAAGGTCTGCAATACCACACGGAAGTGATTAGCATGATCCACGTCACTTTTGGAATAAACCAGAATGTCATTAATAAACACATTGACGAAGAGAACTAAGAACTACTTGAAAACCCTATTCACCAAACCAATAAATGTCGTTGGGGTATTAGTCAAGACAAATAGCATCACCAAGAATTCAAAGTTCCCATACCAAGTACGAAAAACCATCTTAGGGATATCCTCCTCCCTAATCTTAAGCTGATAATGCCCAGACAAAAGATCTATCTTAGAAAAAAACTTGGCACTTTGCAACTGATCAAATATGTCATTTATCCTTGGAAGATAATACTTGTTCTTGATTGTTACCTTATTAAACTGTCGATAGTTAATGAACATCTGAAGGGAACCATCTTTCTTGTGCACGAACAATACCGGTGCACCCCACGGGGATACACTAGGACAAATAAACCCTTTATCCAGAAGATCCTTAAGTTTCTCCTTGATTTCCCTCAACTCAGCCGGAGCCATTCTATAAGGAGGAATAGATATTGGATGAGTGTTCGGAACCAAATCAATACCAAACTCTATTTCCCTATCCAGAGGAACACCAGGAAAATTATCAAGAAAGACCTCAGGAAACTCATTTACCGCCATAACTAACTGTAAAAAAAGGACCTTTCGAGTTAGAATCTTTAACCCAGACCAAGTGATAAAGACAACCTTTAGAGATTAACCTTCGATCTTTAAGATAAGAAATAAACCTCCCCCTAGGAGCTAGGGAACCACCCTCCCACTCTATAACCAGTTCACCAGGAATCTACAGACGACCTTGAGGATCTGACAATCCAAGAACGCGTAACAAGAGTATAGCCAATCCATTCCTAGAATAACATCTAAATCCAACATATCAAGTTCAAACAAATCCACCAAAATCTGCCTATCGCCAACAGATACCACACCCCCTATGGATTCTCTTAGCAATAACCGAGTCACCTATTGGGGTAGAAATAGAAAAATATTCTAAAACAACCTCAGGATAAAAACCAATACATACAACCACAAATGGGGTCACGTAAGAAAGAGTGGACCCCGGATCAAGCAGACAATACATGTCACAAGAAAAGAGTTCTAACGTACGAGTAATGACATTAGGTGATGCCTCAAATTCCTACCGAGATGCAAGAGCATAAAACCTATTCTAGCCAGTGTCGGTACTAGAAGAAGAACAAAACACCGAAGCCACACACTAGGTATAGGAGCAGAAAATAAAGCAACCGAAGCTCTGACCTCTTCTGAAGCTCCCTTACCAATCGGATAATTCTTGAGCATATGGCCTGGCTGGCCATATTTTAAACAATTGTCCCTTTCTTCGTCATAATAACCTCGATAAAAATGACCACAAAACCATCAAAGAGGGCATGAAGAAGCTGACTGACCCTTATTCGCCTGAGATTGGGCACCATGTCCTAAAAAATTATCACCACCTTGCTAACACCAATAACCTGATGGCCTCAGGTAAGGAGCACTAGCAGTAGAGTAGGAACCAAAACACCCCACTTCTTTTTCGACCATTTACCTCCATCTTGAACACCTTGCGACTGAGCACCTCTCTGGTCCAAAAACCTACTCCTTTTACCCTACCTATCTTCGAATTTTCCATGTTTTCTCATTTTATCCTCCACCTACTATATGTGGACAATTAACCTCGAAATGTCTATACCCTTAATCAACAAAGCAGTTTTGCTTTCAAAGATCAAATATCAAGATAGACTAGAAGAGAACTTTCTCATCCTTACTCTCATGTCAGCCACCAATTCAGGAGCATACCTTGACAACTGATGAAATTTCAAGGCATATTCCTTGACAGACATTCTCCCTTGCTTAAAATTCACAAGCTCCTCCATCTTCGTTTCCCTCATCTCTTGAGGAAAGAAATGATCTAGAAATGCACCAAAGAAGGCATCCCATAAGGACATCTCCTCCATATTGCCTCTATCCCTATCCCACTCTTCGTATTATTAGTACACAACATCCTTGAGCTGATAAACTAAAATATTTACACCTTTCATATTTGTGGTCTGCATCACCCAAATATCTTCTCCATTTCATCCAAAAAAAAAACCTGGGATCCTTCTCCACCCTTACACCAGTAAAAGTAGGAGGATTCATTTTCATAAACTGACCAACCCTTGGGGCCTCAGCAGACAACCCACTAGATGCATTTCGCTCAGCTTGAGCAGCAACCAACTGAGTAATAGTATGAATAGCCTAGGTAAATTCTGCATTAGTCACCTCACCCTGAGGAGGACTAGTAGTAACCAGTGGAACTCTAGAACCATCAGGGATAGGACCTTGAGATCGAAGATGAACTTCAGAAATAAGATGTACCCCATCAACATCGCCCTCAGCTGGAACCGAAGAGTTTTCTTGTGTTCTAAATCTACGAGGCATGATCTGAAAAGTGAACAACCAAGGATTAGACAAGAATCCAAAACTTAGACTCCAAGCTTGAAAATAGAATACAAAGAAAGTGAAACATTCCTAAATGTCTTATAGTTTTTCTCTTATGAGTGTGACGCGCTACACATTCTTAAAAGGGACTCTACCATACATGAATTTATGGACTCATAATTAACCATGAACCTAAAGCTCTGATACCACCTTGACACGACCTAACCTGAGGCCTCGTCATGATGGGTGTCCCAAGTTTGACCGGGACCGAAGACCACCCCTATTACTCAACCCAACCTTTAGTCGCCTGCCCTAAGTTGGCTGAATTTCAAACATATAACAAGATACTGTAACTATCCAGATTATAGACTCTGGAATAGGTCTATTGTCAAGACCGACCCAATCGAGTTTGACTGCCTCCTACCAACCATACAACCATACTAGGCTAAACCAAACCATAGATCCAACCATAGCCAAATAAGTTCCAAAACATAATATGATTAATCCCAAAATAAAAAATAATGGAACAATCAACAATATCGTCAACAGGTATCATCCCTGATACTAATACAAATGCTAAGGCTGACACCAATACCGACCCCGCCCATTCCAACCCATTGCAGTACCACAAAGCCTCTGACCAAAAGAATACCAAAATCTGCTTAGGACATGCCCCCAACCATAGCCAAAACCAATATCCATAAATTAGTCAAAGTATAAAATAACATCTATGAAATGGATCCTTTAGGAATGTTGGAAGCTCACCATTTCAATCCAAATATTGACCCCACGGTCTAAATCATTAAGAAGGAGGAGGAGAATGGCCAATTTCGGCATCACGTGGGGATACAATGCCCTAAAATAGGTTAGCAGGTGAACGCTAGCATGAACTCAGGATATGGATAAAATAATTCCATTTATAAAACCAAGGGGAAAAGACATCATTTCCACCCCATACTATACAAGAAAAGTCGAAGCCACACCTAAACTATATAAGTGACCTATTACACACCTTAACTATATAAAAGTGATATTATTACCTCCCCGCAACCCCCATTCTAAGGCGTGTATGTTACACTTATTTTAGGCAAGTTCAGACTATTAAATAACAAAAGTAAATGGCTAAAGACATTAAGGGAAAAGGCATCGTTTCCACCCCAAACTATATTCGAAAAGTTGAATCCACATCTAAACTATATAAGTGACCTATTACACACCTTAACTATAAAAAAGTGATACTTTTTACCCCCTAGATCTGACGTGAAAAATACATAATTATTTAAATAAAAATTGGCGCGTTTAAATTAAAAATTAATGCAAAAAAGATTTAAAAAAATAAAATACTCCTCCCCCAACCCCCAGCATTCATCTCCCCACCCCACCCCTAAACAATCATCTTCTTTATTTCTTCATCACCCCCCACTCCGAAACCCAATCCCAACCCCAAACCATCTTATTCCTCGTTACCCCCACCCCAACCAACACAGTTTCTTCATCACCCCACCTCTAAATTCCAACCCCATCCCCAAGTAACACAATTCATCCTCCACCTTCATAGAATTAATGTCAATTTCACAATAAATAAAATCAAATTGTATTTGATGTTTAAACGGGCAGAATCAAATTTTATAAAAAATAATATAAAATTTTGTAGAAAGGATGTTTTTCGGTGAATTCTCATCAAAAAATTCAGATTCATCGTCGACTTTCTCCTCTCTGTCTGTTAATTATTAATCCATCCAAAAATGTAGCTTGCTACCATAGTAGTTTTTTTAAAAAATTATAGTTGAAAAACAAATAGAAAAAGTACAAAAATGTGTTGGTCATTATCATTTAAAATACAGAGGTCAACAGTCGAGTGGTCATTTTTTGAAATAATAATGGCCATTATAGCTGAGAATTTTTTTATTTTTTATTTTAAGAAAAGACGATGGGTTACGGATGAAGAACAATGTTAGAAGAAATTAATTTTTATGGTAATTTTGTTGGTGGGATAAAGTTTATGATGGTGAATATGGTGTAATGGAGGTAATGCAGGTTTTGGACATTGACAACAATGGAGGTTTTAGACATTGAAGAAGAAGGGAAAAAAACTAAATTAAAAAGAAAAGAGAAAAAATTATGAAAATAATAAATTTATTATTTTTTTTCTTATTATGCTGACGTGATGCTGACGTAGCAGCGAGTGTAAGCCACCACACAAGTGGTGTAATGCCTAATAGGGTGTAAAAAGTATCACTTTTTTATAGTTAAGGTGTGTAATAGGTCACTTATATAGTTTGGGTGTGGATTCGACTTTTCGACTATAGTTTGGAGTGAAAGCAATGCCTTTTTCCTTATTTTTTTGGATTATGCTGACGTGGTGCTAACGTTGCAGCGTGTGTAAAACACCACACCACATGCAAGGGGTGTAATGTCTGACAGGGTGTAAAAAGTATCACTTTTTTATAGTTAAGGTGTGTAATAGGTCACTTATATAGTTTAGGTGTAGATTCGACTTTTTGATTATAGTTTGGGGTGGAAACGATGTCTTTTCCCTAAAACCAAGTAAAAACCATCCATATGCACAACACCATACATATATATATATGTATATATATATAACCATGCCAGGAAAGGGGATCGGGTTTAACATGCCATTAAAACTTTTACGCGCGCTGTGTAGCTCAACCGTCCTAAACTACCCACGGGCTATATGGGTTCAGCTCTCCCTTCTGAAAGGGCCCCGGTGCATGAAGATGCACGACCAGTGAAGAAAACCTGGGATGACTAGTACATCCCCAAAAATTTATATTGTGACATTATGCATACGGTCTCTAGGACCAAACCTCATATTGGAAAATATGAGTTTCTTGTTTAGATCCCCTCGGGACCTCCACCTTCCATGGTTTTGATACACATCCCTCCTTTAAGCCTAATTAAAACTATTACCAAGCAACCAACCAAACCCTTAACCATTTATTAACCAAGGCTATTAGATAGTGGTATCGTCATACCGACTTTAACTTGGAAGTATTGTCCTTAGAGAATGCTTTTGAGATCAAAGGATTTCTATGTACCCATAGATCATACTAAAACCATGGCGACCAAGTCCTTTACAATCCATTTGAAACCATTTAAACCATTCATATCATTTAGGGTTCTATTACCACGTTCAAACCATGCATAAGTTTCATTGAAAAATTAATATTATAGTGAAAACATTGTTAAAGGCATTTTATCAAACATATTTGGGGCATAGAATTTCCAAAACCAAAGTACATTACCAAAGATCCATTCACATGCGACCAATTATCCAAAACCACCATTAATGCATATAAAAGCATAATTAAAAACATGGCAAACCATAACCAAACATTTATGACTAAAAACCCCAAATCATATTTGAAAACCCAAAATCATACAACATTAAAATCATGAAAACATTGTATAAAACCATGACTTTAGTTGGAACTAACAATGAGGGAAGATAACATGTCTTAAACCAAGATGATGATGGAGAGAAACCACCAAGACAAGCCCCAATTTACTCCTTAAGACGAAACCCTAGCTTTCTTTCCCCAAGAACTCTAGAGAGGATTTAAGAGTATTTTCCAAGTGTTTTAGAATAGAATAATAGGGAAAATAACCTTACAAGTGCAATATAAGTTATGGGACCTTATTAGGATATGTGGGGAAATGTCCAGATTGCCCTCACTTAAACTACATTAAATTCCCATCATAGGGTACGATTGCCCTTTACAAGTCGTACCCATTCCTTACGAGTGGTACACACCTCTCGTGCCCTAGGCTTTTCTCTTAGACCCAACACTATCCAAGGTAAGACACACCTAAACCCAAGTTGTATTCAAGTGTATGACTAGTACCCATAAACCATACCCCTGGCAGAATAAAATCTAGGAAGTTTGAACACTGACCACTATATGAGTCATGGGTAAGACTCATACCCTGGCTTACGGCTTATGGTGTGCCACTCGTACTCAGATACAACTTAAGTTACAAAGTCTAAGGTTTAGTGAAGTAACCAAACATCTCATTCTATATCCATCGCACCAACCAATACTGGTCAGCTTATGACCGGACCATACCACTCATACCCAAGTGTATGAATTATTCCCTTAAGTCGTATCTTGCCCAAATACCAAAAATAAAGGAAATTTTCTAAGTTCTAGAAACCAGGGTGTTTCAAAAATCATGCTAAGGTACACCTGTGAAACCAAACCTTTCTGAAATGAATAGTAGAAGTGAGATAAAAATTATGTAACTCAGACTGACATAATGGACACTGGCATATCATGCAACTTCACAATCTCCTGAATGAATAACTTAGCATAATCCTCAACTAAATAGTTAGTCCCCACAGGCAAGAAATGAGCAGAATTAGTCAGTCTATCCACAATTACCCAAATCGAATCATACTAATTAGGAGATCATGGAAGACCAGTAATGAAATCCATATTAATCATCTCCCACTTCTACATGGGCAACTCTATATCTTGAGACTTTTCACCAGACCTCAAATACTCATCCTTGACTCGCTGACATACCATACATTTGGCAATAAAATTTGCCATATCCATCATCATATTATTCTACCAAATAGATTTCCTTCAAGTCATGATACATCTTAGTCAAACTCGGATGAACTATATACCTAGACCTATGAGCCTCAGTCAAAATCCTTTTTGGCAGCCCATCAATATCAGGAACACACAACCTACCTTGATACCTCAAGATGTTATCTCCCCCAATCTCAAAAGCCATAACTTTTTATTGGCCCACATCATCCTTAATCTACATAAGTATAAGGTCCAAAACCTATTTCTCTTTCATCTCAATACCAAGTGATGATTTAACCACTTCTTGAATAATGACTCCTCTATCCTCTAAGTCCAAAAGATGAACACCCAAGTTAGCCAACCTGCGAATATTCTTCACTAATCCTATTTTGTCTTCATCAACATGGGATAATCTCCCCCATGGACAACCTGCTAAGAGCATCAGCAATAACATTAGCTTTGCCTTGATGGTACTGCAAGATCATGTTGTAATCCTTGAGAAATTCAAGACACTATCTCTGCCTGGGATTCAACTACTTCTAAGTTAACACATACTGCATGCTCTTATGATCCTAATAGATATCTACATGCACCCTATACAGATAGTGGCGCCAAATTTTCAAGGAAGAAACCACAGTTGCCAACTCTAAGTCATGAGTCGGATAATTTCTCTCATGAACCTTAAGTTGACTGGAAGCATAATCCATAACCTTACCAAGATACTTCAAACCATAACCCATCCCCATACGAGATGCATCATAAAACAAAACAAAACCATTAATACCCTAGAGCAGGGTCAAAATTGGCACAGAAGTCAACTTATCCTTCAACTTCTCAAAGCTACCTTCACAAGCACTGGACAACAAAAACATAACCTTTTTCTGGAGTTAACTTTATCAAGGAAGCAGTAATAGATGAGAAATGCTCCACAAATCTCCTATAATACCCATCCAAGCCCAAGAAGCTCCAAACGTCAGCTGTAGTCATGGGTCTAGTCTATCTCTTAACTACCTCAACTTTGTGGGTCCACCTTGATCCCCTCACTAGAAACAACATGCCCAAGAAAAGTCACAATATTTAACCAAAACTCATACTTATAAAATTTAGCATACAACTTCTAGTCCTTAAGAGCCTACAACACAGTTCAAGGGTGATTGGCATGATCTTTCTTACTCTTAGAGTACACCAAGATGGCATAAATGAAAACTCTCATGAAAAGTCTAAAACTGCCTGAAAACCCAGTTCATAAGAACCATAAAAGTAGACAGAGCATTAGTCAACCTAAATAACATAACCAGGAACTCATAATGACTATACTAGGTTTGGAAAGCAATCTTTGGAATATCAAACTCCTAATTTTCAACCGATTATAGCCCAAATGAAGATCAATCTTAGAAAAATATCTATCACCTAAAGTTGATCAAAAAGATCACCAATTTGAGAAAGATGATACTTATTCTTCATTATAACTGTATTCAGCTGACGATAGTCTATGCGCATCTGAAGAGACCTATCTTTTTCACATGAAAAGCACTGGAGAAACCCATAGAGAAACACTAGACAGATAAAGCCCTTATCAAGAAGATCTTTCAATTGTTTATTTAACTACTTTAATTCAGTCAGAGTCATTCTATAAGGAGGAATAGACATAGGATGAGTATCTGGTAAAAGATAAATCCTAGAATCTATTTCCCTATCAAGAGGAATTCTAGAAGATCATCATGAAATACTTCAGTAAATTCATTAACCAATAAGACAAATTGCAAAGAAGGACTTTTAGAGTTAGAATCCTTAACCCAAACTAGATGATACAGATACCCTTTTGAAATCAATTTCTAAGTTGTAAGATACAAGATAAACCTCCCTTTAGGTACTAAGAAACTACCTTTCCATTCTAACACCGATTCATTAGGGAACTGGAAACTAACCTTTTAGGTCGGTCCTATAATCTGGAGAAGCATAGAACAAATAAATCCAATCCATCAACAAGATCACATCAAAATCCACCATATCCAACTCTATTTAATCCACCAATATCTCTCTATGAAAGATAGACACCACACAACCCCTATAGATTTTTCTAGAAAATATAGAATCACCCATTAGCGTAGAAACAGAAAAGGGGTCAGAAATACTTTTAGGACCAAAACCAAAATGCACTGCCATATAAGGGGTCACAAAAGATAGGGTAGAATCTTTATCAAGAAAATAATAAACATCACGAGAGAAGAGCTGTAACATACCAGTAATAACATCTGGAGATACCTCAGACTCCTGACGAGTAGAAAGTGCATAGAGACGATTTCAGCCAATGTCAGTACCTAAAATAGCGTCTAAGGTACCAGAGCTGAAGAAGTGGTAAACCAAATATTATTAGATCCAGTGGCGACTTATGACTATAGGATAATTTTTCTAAGATGACCAGGCTGACCATAATTGAAATACTATTTCCTCCCCTCCTCATAATAACCATGATAAAGCTGCCCACAAAAATGACAAGGAGGATAAGATGGGGCTAACTAAACTCCATTAGCCTAAGATTAAGCACCATGTGCCTAAGGACCACTGCCAACCAAAAAATGATGATCACCCATAGGTTTAGATAAGAAGAACTGGCAAACGAATAAAAACTTCCCCAATTCTTCTTTTTGATCCACTGCCTACTATCTCTCCAACTATTTTGTTGATTCCCACTCTGCTCTGAATATCTAAATCTCTTATTTTGTCTCTCTCCCATTTTTTCCTACCTTTGTTTTTCATCATCCACCTGTTGCATATAAACCATAAGACTAGAGATATCTATATCATTGTTCAACATTGTATCCTTACACTCTAACACTAACTCACAGGACAAGACAAAAGTGAAATTTCTCATCTTGGATCTCATGTTAGGCACTAACTCTAAAGCATAATAGGAAAACTATAGAAATTTTAGAGCATACTCTTTCACACATATATTCCCCTACTCAAGTTCACAAACTCTTCAGTCTCAGCTTCTCTCAACTTCTGAGGAAAGAAGTGATTATGAAAGGTCCCTACAAATTCATCCCACATAGCCTGCTATGCATCATTACCCCTTATAGCTACCCAATCCTCATACCACTGATAAGCTACATTCTCTAATTAATACGCAGCAAACTCCACACCCTCTACATCAGTAGTATGCATCACCCTAATGATTTTCTCTATCTCATCAATGAACCCCTACAGATCCTCCTCAACCTTAGAGCCTAAAAAGGTTGGGGGATTCAACCTCATGAACTGGCCAACCCATGTGACCTCAGAAGAAGGGGCAATAGAACCGACACGATCAGACTAGTGAGACTAAGATGCCACCAATTATATAAATAGGTGAATAAACTGATAAAACTCCACATTAGAGATATCTCCTTGAGGCGATTAAGCATAAGTGTTACCATCATGAGAAGCCCAATGAGGACTATTAGGGACAGGTGGAACTCTACGTGGAGCGTCATAATTAGAAGCAGGGACCCCAGACTGGGTCTGCACACTCTATAAGCAGGGTAAGTCCCCTCCACATTCTCATCAAGTGGTACAGAGTTCCAAGCAGAATTTCTAAGAATATCAGATCTTTGGTGAGGCATGATCTGAATACGAAGAAGCTAGGAGTTATAAAAGTTCCATGACACTAGACTCTATAGCCCAAAATAGAACACAAAAAGAGAAACATTCATAAATGTCTTGTAGCCTCCTCCTTATAAGTGTGGCACACTACACACACATAAAAAAGACTCTACTCGACATGACTTTATAGACACCTAATGACTCTAAACCATGCTGTAATACCAAGTTTATCATGACCCAAACTATGGCCAAGTCATGATGGGTATCTCAAGCCCACTATAGACTGGAGACCACCCCCTTAACCTAACCTCAAAAGCATAAAAGAAATAACAAAGAAAAAGCCAAATAAATATGGTAATGAAAAGATGAATATATAGCTCAAATAATAACTAAGAGTCAATTAATAACCAACCCACACTTATCCATAATAGCCACTAAACCCAGAGTAGCAACTAGGTTGAGAAATACCCCCGACTATGACCAAAGGAATTCCAAAAGTACTAAGTCAATAAGTAAAGAATAATGAAATGATTAGGCCTTCCAATGGATGGAGGCTCACCATTTTACAGCAACTCAATAGATGTGCTAATCCACATGACGCTGCACAGGAGCAATAGAAAATTCTTTGGACATTACATCATGAAATGATGCAGCATCCTAGGATGGTCATTAGAATAAGCACTGACATATAACTCAGGGAATGTGATAACATAATATCATGTCCAAAATCAATCAAAACCGTATACACACATTCATATATACATATATAAGATATCAGGATATGGTAAAGGGTCATGAACATGAGAGTTTAAAACCATTAACCTGGGTTGTGTTGCTAAATCCATCTTATAGGCACCCATGGGATATATGAGTTTAGCTTTCACTATTAAAAGGGACATAGTGCGTGTTAGACATATGAACCGAGGAAGACATATGAACCGAGGAAAACTAATTACATCTTGGGTAAAAGCCATCCCGAATATATATATATAGATACTTATATTATCAAGTATGTATTAAGAACATGTTCATATATACCCCCAACACTGGCAAACGTAGTTTCCAGTATTTGTCCCCCAGGACTTATGCCGTCACGGTGATCTCACCATTAAATTAGACTCCCAAGTTCCATTAAAATCCAAACCATGGTCACTAATTCCATCCAAATCCATATTTATATTCATTTATATATTAATGTAATGCATTGGATATAGAAGCAAGTTAAACCGTTCAATTTCTCCATATTCAAAACTAGATTATAAAATGGGTTGAGGTTAATGCCAATTCAAAGTAAAAATTTATTTAGTTTGGGGAAACCCATGTACCCTATTCCAACCATTTAAATAATGTACCAATTCAGTCCCAAAAATTAACTCAAAATATGATTAATCAATTTAAACCATGGGACAAGTATTTCAATCAATAACAACTAAAACTCCTCAACCTAATTTCAAAACCCATAATTTAATCACATAAAAATCCATTTAATTCATGCCACAATATAAAATTAAAGTTTAGAAAAGAGAAGCATGCCTAAAATATATAAGAAATTGAAGTCAATTTAAAGTTTAGGGCTCAAATGATGAATTGACTGTAAAATCCTTGAATGTTCTTGGATTTTGAGTTTGAGAGAAAAAGGAATGATTTAATTTTTTAAAATGGAAGAAAATAGGATTATTTTAAGTTAAAGGTCGCACAAGGGGTAAAAAGACCAAAAACTCCTCACCCCAAGTGAAAAAACAAAATTGGATGAAATTAAAACACTAGCATGTCACGCTATTTTCACAGAGGTTATCATTTATGTTGATGATATTGTGGAGGTTAACCTCCATGACACAGCCTTATCACGGACCCTCACTACCTCAGGGTCCCAAAATGACCCCGAAACCCTTCCAAAAAATCCAAAACTTTCCCCAAACACCCTTTTAACATTCCTAAACACAATTCAAGTAAAAAAATTAACATTACGCATGTGGGAGGGTCAAAAATAAAATAATTGAAGTTTTATAGGGTCTCACATATCTCATGGAAAATAAATAGGCAAAACCTTGGTTGATTAGGTGGATATTGCTCTTAAAAGAATTTAATTTTGAAGTGAAAGATCAAAAGGGGTGTGAAAATTAAGTAATTGACCACCTTTCCCACCTTGAATCCAATCATGAGAAGTTTGGAAATATTGAGATTGATGAAACTTTCCCTGGTGAATTAGTCATGTCACTCTCGGGGAGTATTAAGCCTTGGTATGCATACTATGCTAACCATATTGTTAGTGGTGTTCTTCCTAATGATCTTAGTCATTATAAAAAAAATAGGTTCCTATATGATGTGAAGAAGTACTTTTGGGATGAACCATACTTGATTAGAGAGTGTGTGGATGGTATGATTTGTCAGTGTGTCATGGATTTGGAAATCAAGGTTATTCTTGAGGTGTTCCATTCATCCCTGATTAGGGGTCATCGTGGTGGGATTCGGAATACCATAAAGGTTCTTCAAAGTGGATACTATCGGCCTACCTTCATAGTGATGCTTATGATTTGGTCAAATTATGTCCTTAATGACAAATTCAAGGTGGGGTTTATAGGAGACATGAGATGCCTCTTAATCCTAATCTCAAGGTTGAATTATTCGGCGTGTGGGGGATCAACTTTATAGGCCCCTTTATGAGCTCGTATCATAATAATTAAAACGTGGTAGCCATCGATTATGTCTCAAAGTGGGTGGAGGCCATTGCTATACCAAACAACAAAAATGAGAGTGTTACTTTCTTCTTGAAGAAGTACATCTTCAAGAAACTCGAGACACCACAGGCAATTATTTGCAATGGTGGTTCTCATTTTTGTAATCGGGTTTTTGGTGCCCTACTTGATAAGTATGGATTAATAATAAGGTTTATACTCCGTATCATCCTCAAATTAGTGTCCAAGTTGAGGTGTCAAATCATGAAATCAAATCTATCCTTGAGAAACTCATGAATGTTGGCAATATAAATTGAACAAAACAACTCGATGATTTTCTTTGGGCATATAGAATGGCCTATAAAACTTCAATTGATATGTCACCCTACCAATTGGTGTTTGGGAAGGCTTTTCACTTACCCATTGAGTTGGAGCATAAGGCTTTATGGGCTTTGAGGAAGTCGGATATGGATTGGGATGACACATCTAAATCAAGAGGGAATCAACTTTGTGAGTTGGAAGATTTCTGAGTTAAAGAGTATGAAAGCTCTGTGTTGTATAAACAAAATATGAATAGGTGGAATGATGCTAAAATTTTAAAATGGGAGTTTCATGTACGGGATGATGTGCTTTTTTTTAATTCTAGATTAAAAATCTTTTGTGGGTAAGCTTAAATCGAAGTGGTCAATTCTATTCGTGGTTTCAATATTGGTCCTAGTAGAGCTATTGAGTTGGAAGACCCCGAGAAGAAGAGATTTGTGGTAAATAGACAAAGCTTGAAGCATTACCATGTTGGTGAACCCGGAGCTGTGAAGATTGATTTGCTTCGTTTCAAGGATTTAAAATGATGGTTAATAGGCATTATGTTGTGACGTTAAATCAAGCGCTAGATAGGAGGCAACCCATCGCTTCCAAATATTTTTTATTCAATCACTTAAATTTTAGTTGTTATAATACTTTAGGATTTTATTTTTGACTAATCCAGAAAATTTTGGCATTTTGAAAGTGATTTGAGCAGGTTAGAATGCACAAAGTTTATTGGAATTCAGTTTGGGGTGCATCACTTTGAAAAAAAATGGTAATTAAGAAACTTCATGGAGGAACCTTAAGGTCTCAGGCATCGCAAACATGACAGAAAGATCGTGTTTGTCAAAAGCCAGCAGTTAAAGGTCTCAGGTGTAGCGAAAGCTAGAAATAGATCATGTATGTGATCCATCAATTTTAGTTAACTATCACGAATATGATATGCTTATTGCGACCATGACACCTGATAATTTAAAAGCAAGGTGAAAAGTTGCAAATGGTTTATTTCATTCTCATCTCTTAAATACGTAAAATTCATCAGTTAATCTCTCTAAAAAGGGATTTCAAAGTGTTCTACATCAGCATTTGCACACAAACTTTATGTATGCATCTTGTACTCTTATTTGATCAGTGAAATTGCTTTTTAGTTTCTTAATTAGGGTCAAAAGTTTGGGGTGTGATTTCTTTCATAATTTGTGCGTTAAGTCTATTCATCTTTTATGCTTTATTAATTTCTTGGTGTTTAAATAAATGGGGAAGTCTTGAGTACCCAAATGGATTCAAAATGAGCGAGAATTTAAATTGTACACCAAGTGTTTGATGATTTGCTTAAATGAAATTTTGAGAATTGTTATGTGTTTCCTTATATAGTATGGAGTGATTATGCGTCATAAATCATATACTTTGGGTTGTAAGTCATGTATTAGCATGTTCATGTGAAAAAGTTGACAAATTTGAGTTGGGAAATTTTGGGGACACCAGGTACGCAGGTATTGCAATCACGAAAGAGATACATAAGGTTATCTATAGGCCTGAGTTTTAGGTATCATAAGTGGCGAGCTCATATTGTGAAAGTGATACTTGAGGCCTTCTGTAGGCCTGAGCAATATGTATTGTGATCACAACCTCATATAACAATAGGGATACCTGAGGCACATCTGTGGGCCTGAGTAAAATTCTAAAAACTATTATTTGAGCCTAAATTTGATCCTTAAACCATTTCTTTAGCTTTTCTCAGTCACATTGAATTATTTTTACATTATAATCTTGGAATTTCATGCATGTGTATTATTTTCAAATTTTCAAACTACAGGCTAAGAATGGCGCACTGACTCATTGATGAAGTTGAGTTTGAAGGAGACTATATTCAGAACTGATTCCTCTCCTTACGCTGCCAAGAAATATACTATGAAGACATGTCTAGGAAGAAGTTGTTCCCTGAGAGAGAGAGATCTCTTGAGTGATTTCTCAAGACCCTCTCAAATTTTTATCAGAGGTTGAAGACTATGGGATGGCTATGCTTTGCACTAGAGCCATGTCAGGCCAATGAAAAATGGGTGAGTGAGTTGTATTTCAATCTTAAGCCCATAAAACTTTCCACTCCAATGATAAATATAGGGGGCAAGGTGGTCTATTTTAAAGATGAGGAGATCAATAGGGTGTATAATTTGCTAGATGTCGATCAATCATAATTTACTGCAAAGGATTGTGCTCTAGATAGTTTGTTCATCTCGCATATTTTCTCGAGTAAGAATGTACCATGGGAAACCATGAAAGTAGGGATTACTTTGTGTGAGTTCATAGCTGAGGCGAGGATTTGATTGTCTATCATTTGCAGTCGTGTCTCTTCATGCAGGAACATGACTAATGTCGTGGAGATGCATGCCTAGATGATCTCCTATATTTTAGACAACATTCCATTGAATTTTGGTCTTTTTGTCAGCTCAGATATCTAGGCATGCAAGTCCTAAGATGGACCAACACTGATATTTCCTTCCCTAGTCACCAAAATATGTAAATAGGCGAGAGTCAAATAGTATAAGGAGGATAATTGGGTATCACCAAATACACCAATTTACCTACTAAAAATTCATAGTAAAGGCACAACTTCTAAAAGAAAAAAGAGAAAGATTGATACGGGTAAGTCAGACTAGGAATAGTTTGACTCATTTAGACCGTCATCTGTAGGACCATTTAGGGTGTTGACTGATGATCTGCGAATGGTTTGACAGTTTATTTTGAGATTTCCCATAGGACCTGGTGAGAATTTTGCGAGCCTCACCTCCTATGTCCCATAGAGTGATTATGATAGGCTTTTAGAAGATCAGAAGTGAAAAGGGGCTCATATTTTGAGGTTAGAGAAGGCATATGATTTCTTGGCTAAGTAACACTAGAAGTTGAGTGATTCAAACTTAAAGATGAAAAAAAGAGAAAAAAGAGGGAAAAATTCTTCACCCATATATGGAAGGGTGTGAAGGGTTTGTGGAAGGTTATGAAGCCTAGAGATCCACTCCCCTCTGCGAGGTAAGAGAATGATAATATTCCAGTACATTGGTCCAAAGAAGACTAGTCTGATACTGAGGGAGCTGAGGATGTAGACACTGATAGTGATGACAGACAATGATGCTGACTCAAAGAGCCTCTTTACTCTCTTATGTTTTGATGTTATGTAGAAAGGACACTATGATCTTTTCGTTGGGGGTGCCTTGTGTTCATATTTCATATTTGATGAGGATATTTTTATTTGGATATTTTTGGTGTTTTGTTATGTATGTTGTTATTTGGATGTTTTTGATGTTATGGATATTATGTGCCCTTGTCAGTCTTATGTTTTATGTGGATTTTGTGGGATTAGTCATTTTTCTTTTAGCTTTATTTCTAGATTATTTTTTCTTTAGGTAGTCATTTTGGATGATTCTTTTCCCATGATATATTGAGTGAAGACATTCTTAAGGGAAAATAATCGTGTTTAGGTGTTGGAGTCATTTATGCAGGGGAAGTCTGAGTACCCGTAACATTACGAATTAGGATTGACATTATAATTATGGTGAAGTTTGAGTAGCCAATTGTTATGGCAAAGTCTAATTAGTCGTAGCATTATTGCCCTTGTTAGAGTTGGGATGAGAGATTATGACTTGCTTGGTACTAACAATACTTAGTCTTGCATGGTGAAATATGAAATGAGCAAGACCCTCCATCTAAAACTTTTTGTGAAAATCAAGGTCATGGAAGTTAATGATGTTATAACAATGCTATGACTCTTTCTGGGACTCCTAATTCTTTAGTTGGTGGTAATGTGGAAAATGACTCCTTTTGTTCTTAAGTAGGAAGTGAAATTCATCCTTCTATAATAGTTTGCATACCATGTGCGGTGAATATTTATTGAATGGTTCTTGTTCTTACTCATATCATCTAGAACTTTCCCCATTGGTCTTTCAACTCTATTCTTGATTATACGAGGTTGGTGAATTGATATTAGTCCTTCTTAGTGATTGTTGGAAACTACTTTAGCCTAAAAAGCCTACCCGTGCATGAATGGTATCACTAGTCACCCTATTTGAGCCTATTAACCTTTGTTTGGCAATCGCATTACAAGCCTTTAATTACAAGCCTTTAACCTTTTGAAAATTGTCCCTCTCTTGAACCCTACCCTCTTTGAACATGAAATTACCAACTTAAGGCTAAAAGCATAAGTTGAGGGTGGAGTGGAACTTAGAAGAGGCAATTTTGTACCGTGGTCTTGCAAATAAGTGCCTTAAAGCTAACCAATGATGGAAAATGAAGGAGAAAAAGAAAGGAAAGAAAAAGAGAAAAAGTAAGAAATTTCAATAAGAAAAGAAAAGGAGAAAAAGTAAGAAATTGCAAAAATGAAAGAAGAAGAGAATGCTTTCAATAGGCGAGTGAGCTAAAATGAAAAAGGTAGGCATTTTTGTGGTATAAAATGAAGTGGCCAATCATCCAACGTTGATTTATTTAGAGTTTTTTGGAGTTCAAGAAGGGTGTAGTCACCTTTATCCCAAATGTTTATCCTACCCTTCCCCAGACCTACATTATAAGCTAGAAAAAGTTTTTTGAGATCTCCAACCAAGTATTTTTGAGTTAGTAGCGATATAAAATAAGGACAGGCATATGGTATGATACTTGTTTTCATTAGAAATTCCTCGTGAGTGTGAGTGTTTGATCATTTTCCCTGCTTGAATGTTGTAAATATAGTATGTTTAGGAATTTCTTTCGTGAGAAGGCATGTAAACTAGGATTGATTGGTGAAATTGATATGTTCCAAAATAAGGAAAAGGAGCATGTTTGATTTACTAGCGAATGAGAATAATTTCTTAATAATTGGTCGTTATCATTTGATTATTCTTGAAATTTCATTATGTTCTTAAAAATGTGATTAAATTCGAAGGAGTTGTTCGGATAGAACTTCACATGCTTGTTGATTAATTGCTAGTACCAACCAAAGTCATAATTGGTGTGGTTGTTCGATGTGAGAGTCTTGGCTTCGGTGTTGAGCTTTAGTTGATAGTCTCATTGAGTTTTGAAATTGTGTTGCTTGAGGACAAGCAAGGTTTTTAAGTTGGGAATATTGAAGAGTGGCAATTTCACCACTCATTTATATCTCGTTTCTTATGAATTAATATGGAAAAAATAATCATATGAGGCTAACTACCTTATGAAATAAACTAATTTCTGATACTTATAGCATTTCAGGGGAGTCTAGTGAAAAAGAAGTAAATTCAAAGCAAGAAAGAAGAAAAAAGAGTTGAATGGGAAAAAGCTTGAAGATGTGACTCAGAAATGATCATTAGATACCACTTATGCAGTCTGAGGATTGCAAAAGCAACCATTCACAATAGAGGCAGGAGTAGCGATTGCGACCAAAAGAATTACGTAAGCAATACGTTAAGAAAGTCATAGAAATTGCGATATTATTCCTAGTTGATTACACTCTTAGCATTTTTCAACCTCAAGATAGTATTTTAAAAGTAAAGAAGTCGTTACTATAAAAAAAAACTCAAACTAATCCCCCTATTTTACATTTATGCTTGTTTCATACACATTATGGGTCAACCCCTGTTTGACTATAAACACTCTTGAACTTTGAATTCATTGTCTTCACTCCTTGTGAATTCTACCCCAACCTAAGTTGGGTTATTGTTTTGACAATGATTGCGTAAACCCATTCAAGAGTGTAATTTGAGCGTTATATCAAGCCAAGGTAAGTGAAAAAAACTTATGGTTTTAGCTTAATTTTCCCAAGGAAGACTTGAAAAACATGTTATTCATGCTTAAGTATAAGTATAGGGTAGAATATTTCCATAAGTTAACTATTCACTTTTCTTGGTTATTAAGAGACTTTTCTTTTCTTTATTGATTTAAAGTAAATAAAAGTTCAAGTTCTTGAAGAGTTCAAGTTAACAGGATAAGTTACATAAATTGAGGTAAGGTGACTGCTCCATATTTGTCCTCCTTATGTATGTGTTTGGGTAAAGAAATATGGATGCGTTATTATTAAGAACTCAATGAACGGTAATTTCAGTATTTGTTTTCTATGATAAAGGACATTTGGGGCTATTTTGGGGATTGTTTTATATGTATATGTTGGGGACTACCTGGTTGATATTGAGGAAAGGTGTGAGTAGTTTGTATTGAAATATTGAAAATGGGTGTAGCGATACTCCACCAAACTAAATATTGTGCACGCATACTTCCCTCTCCACTTTGTATACTATTTTGAGGGTGTGATGAAGTCAAAATTATTTTTGGTGATCTTATAAGAATCTATATGGTATATGGATGTAGAAGAGGTTAAAAGAACACCCTTGATTTGATAAATGTAATACCCCGAGACTCTAACCAATAGTGCAACCATGACTCAAGCTCATGAGAAGTAAATTATAGTTCTTTGGTTGTTTTCTGATCAAGGGTGATGTGTATTAAGGCCTCAAAGATGTCCTAGCGATTAGGTGAATCAAAGCATTCCCTACCGATTGAATTCTTAGGAAGGATATTTCCATATTCAACTTCAAAAGAGTATATCTCTCGTTATACTACGAATTATTGAGATCATGACCTACCAAAAGATATATAATTGAATTATATTTCCAACGATATCAATTTTACCCAAATACGGTATCGGAGCCAAGAGTTATACCCATTTTACTCCAGCATGTCAGGCTGGAAAACTGAGTGACGATATTTTGTGATAAGCTGTCACAAGTGTGATGACTTATCACCAATGTCGTCAGCCTTAGGCAGATTTTCACCCCTAGTGATGACATTTTGTGATAAGTTGTCACAAGTGTGACGACTTATCACCAATGTCGTCAACCTTAAGCAGAAAATCATAAAATCCACCCGTTTGTGATGACATTTCGTGACGACTTGTCACAAGTCTGACGTCTTGTCACGAATGTTGTCAGCTATTTTTTTCAGCAATTAAAGGACATTTTTTCAAGAGTATTTTGGTCTTTTCCCATCTTTTGGAGGACCCTATATATATGAGAATTCCCATCTAAACCCTAATTTCTTCATTCTCTCTTCCAATTCTCTTAAGAAATATATCTAGGGTTTTTATTTAAGGACATTAATCTTTCAAAATCATCCATAAATCTTCAAGATTTCTTCAAGAATCAAGTTCCTCATAGTGTGGGCTTCGAGAATCATTTATTACAAGTGCGGATAGAGTCTCAAGCATTAGAATTCATCATATTTCAAATATTAAGGTATGTGGGGTTTTGAACAAGAGCAATTCTTTCATTCTTGTGCCCAAAGCTTTGATTTCTATCATGAATTTATATGATTTTGCAAGTGGGTTTATACCCAAATTACTTCATCATGATATTATGAGAATATAAATTGTTCAAGCTTTGTTATACATGATTATTTTACTATTCCCACGTTATGACTTGATATTTAATATTGTGAATTTCATATTTCTACCATGAGTTGATATTTCAAGTGCTTTCAAGATATGTGTCAAGCTTTAAGATTCCTTATGACAAATTGGATTATTGAGTATATTGATTCATGAGATTGAGTTGTTACAATGAGTCTTGATATTTCCTCAAAGTTATTGATGTTTCCATGATTTAATAAATTGATAAATTTTCCTATTGAGAAAGATTTATTTGATTTGAGTTGAGTTAGGAATCCACAAATTAATTATTATTTGATAAATGAGAAAGAGATTTGATTTGATCTTCATGATAGACCTTTGTGATGTTTGTAGTGGATTTCCTAATGCGTTCTGAGCTTGTGTCTGGGAGTAGTATTTAGCACCGTGCGGGAAATGTGGTATTTCCCCCAAAACTACGTTCCACCATAGGATTGGTATTGATATTTATGGGCCAGAGGCTGAGTATGAGATTGTGATCACTAAATTGAGGTTGTACTCCCTGGCAAGAGTACGACGCTCCCGTCAATGTGGGGTTCTCTCCTTAGAAAGGTAAAATGTTGGACTCCATGTAGCTCACATGGCTTATGTCAGTTATAAGAACCTCCCATGTCCATAAGAGTTGAGTTTCTTGAATTACCGAGTCACTCCGAGTCTTGAGGTAAAGAGTTGAGTTATTTATGATGATTTATGAGGTTTTTATCATATGATTTATTTTCTATGAGATCATGAAAAGTATATTTTAATCTAACTCATCCCAAGTGAGCCATCATTGTACATATGCATATTTTTATGAAATTGATGATGATATTTGCATTGTTGCATGCACCCCCACATACTTAGTACATTCCAAAGTGCTGACCCATATATTTTCCTATGGGATATATTTTCTCGTAATGTAGGTTCAGGGACTCTGCCGCAGCAGGGTTAGCGATATTCGAGTGCCTCAACTACGTTCCCTCAGTGGTGAGTCCTCATGGTTCAAGGACCGTGTCTATATTCTTGGTGATATCGTTCTGTTATTATGGCTTTTAGTACTGTTTGAGTCAGTTGAGGGTTTTTCCCAATGGCTCCTTGATTTTGATGTATAGAGGCTTTGTCAGACTAGAGGGTTGGTATGTACAGACATTCAATATATTTTGGTTGTACAGTCTAGTATTCTCCAGTATTTCTCTTGAACCTGATGTGGTATATCTCTTTGTTGTGCATGACTATTATTGAATTGAATTCCTTGAGGTAGTGTCTGGCTTCGAGGGTTAGCTTGGGTCTACGTGTATCCCTAAGCACCGTATGGCATCTTGGGATGAAATTTTGGGGTGTTACAAAGCTTGTTATCAGAGCCTAAGGTTTAAGGAGTCCTAGGGAGTCTGACAATTAGTGTTACGTAGAGCCTTGATCATCGGTGTGTAGCGCGCCATATCTATGAGCAAGAGGCTACGAAATATTTTAGGAAAAGTCATTTCTTTCTTTCTAAAGTGTATCGTGCCTATAACTGTCTCTTTATCTGTGATTAACTCGTGCTCTCTTATAACAGAAAATGCCTCTTCATCGAGCTCGTAGAAACAACGAGCAACCTCAACCCATTGATCCCTTGAACGAGCATGTGTCTCATGCAAAATTTTGGGCAGATTTTTAGGTGCTAGCCCAGGCATTTACCGCCAATACTCAAGATAACACCTAGGCTACTGTTCTGCCTCCGCAAGAGAATAATTCTACTGCAGCTTGAGTTTGTGGTTTTATGCGGATGAATCCTCCTGATTTATATGGGTCGAAGGTAGGTGAAGACCCACAGATGTACTTGGATGAAGTAAGAAAGATCGCCCAGATTATGCATGTGACTAAGGAAGAGAGTGTTGAATTGGCATCCTATTGAATGAAAGATGTTGCATATGATTGGGCAGAGATGTAGAGGATGAGTAGAGGGGAGGATGCCACTCCCATGACTTGGCAGTTATTCCAAGATGCGTTCTTAGACAGATTCTTTCCTCTTGTGATGAGGGAAGCAAAGATAGAGGAATTCATGAATTTGAGACAAGGCTCCATGACTGTTAAGAAGTATTGTCTTAGATTCAATCAGTTATCAAAATATGCTCCTAGTATGATGGCTGACTCCAGGACCATCATGAACAAGTTTGTGATCGGCGTGTCGAGTTACGTTATGAAAGAGTGTAGATCTTTTATGCTTAATAGAGAGATGGACCTTTCTCGGTTGATGATACATGCCCAACAGATTGAAGCTGATAAGGTGAAAGAAAGGGAGAGAGTAAGAGGGAATAAAAGAGCTAGATCGGAGCAGTAGGGATTCAGTCAGTCCAGATTCCATGGAGGGAACCGCCCTCAATTTTAGGGATGCCCATTTATGCCCGCACCTTCCTCAGTTAGTGATACCGTACCTAGAAGTAGGCAGGAGCAGGGGAACAGGCCTATCCCGTCCAGGTCTCAGGAAAGTGTAAGTAACAGACCTCGTCCTACTTCATGTGCCAAGTATGGTAGAGATTACTTTGGCGAGTGTTTTGTTGATCAGATAAGTTGCTTTGGTTATGGAAATTTCGGACACTGACTTAGAGATTATCCGTATGCTAGATAGGGCAGTCGAGATTCTCGTCCCCAGAATCAGGCTACCAGTGCCCTGCTCCCGTAGTCCGTCCAGTTCTTCCTCAGGGAACATCTTCTAGTACTACTGGCGGTTCGCGCCAGAATTGCTTCTATACTATACCACCTCACCAAGAGCAGGAGGACTCTCCAAATGTTTTCACTGAAATGCTCCGTGTCTTTCATTTTGATGTGTATGTATTGATGGACCCCGGTTCGAGTTTCTCTTATGTGACACCTCTGGTTGCTGTAAATTTTGAGATGGACCCTAAATGGATTCCTGACCCTATTTTGGTTTCTACCCCAGTAGGAGAATCTGTTATTGCTATGTGAGTGTATAAGAAATGTCCTGTCACTGTCCTTCATCGGGTCATATGTGCTGATTTGATTGAGCTAGATATGGTTGATTTTGACATTATTCTGGGTATGGATTGGTTTCACTCATGCTATGCGTCTATAGATTTTCATACCCGAGTGGTCAAGTTTCAGTTTCCTGATGAGCCCATTTTTTAGTGGTCCGGGAGTTCTGTAACTCCGAAGAGCCATTTCATATCCTACCTCAAAGTTAGGAAGTTGATTTCCAAGGGTTGCATCTATCACCTAGTTCGAGTTAAAGACCTCAAGTCTGAGACTCCGACTATTCAGTCAGTTACCATTGTTAATGAGTTTCCCAATGTTTTCCCATAAGATCTCCCAAGGGTCCTGCCCGATAGAGAAATAGAATTCGAGATTGATCTCCTTCGCGGCACTCATCCTAGTTCTATTCCTCCGTACCGTATGGCTCTCACAAACTTAAAAAGTTGAAGGAACAACTCAAAGATCTCTTAGACAAAGGCTTTATCAGACCCAGTGTTTCCTCGTGGGGAGCACCTGTTCTATTTGTACTTAAGAAAGATGGTAAATTATGTATGTGCATTGATTACCATCAACTCAACAAGGTAACTATCAAGAACAAGTACCCTCTTTCTTGAATTGATGACTTATTTGATCAATTACAAGGTGCGAGCTACTTCTTAAAAATAGACCTTAGATCCAGCTATCATCAGCTTAAAGTGAGAGAGTGTGATATTCCAAAGACAGCCTTCCAAACCCGTTATGGTCATTTTGAGTTTCTTGTCATGTCCTTTGGGTTAACCAATGCTCCAGCAGCCTTCATGGACCTTATGAATCAGTGTTCAAGCAATATCTTGATATGTTTGTCATTGTATCATAGACGATATTCTTGTATATTCCCGAAGTGAGGATGATCATGCTGACCATCTTAGAATTGTCTTGCAAACTCTTAGAGATCATCAATTATTCGCTAAATTTAGCAAGTGAGAATTTTGGCTAAGGTCAGTTTCTTTTCTGGGTCACATTATTTCCGCTGAAGGCATTAGAGTCGATTCCCAAAAGACAGAAGTTGTAAAGAATTGGACTAGACCTACCTCCTTATCTGACATTAGGAGTTTCTTGGGTCTAGCTGGTTACTACCATCATTTTGGTGAGGGATTCTCTTCCATTGCATCTCCCATGACCCGTTTGACCCAAAAAAAGGTGAAGTTCCTGTGGTCGAAACCTTGTGAGAAGAGTTTTCAGGAGTTAAAGACTCGACTCACTTCAACCCCAGTGTTAGCTTTACCTGTTGGTACTGATGGTTTTGTGGTGTATTGTGACGCTTCTAGAGTTGTTCTGGGTTATGTGTTGATGCAGAGGGGTAAAGTTATAGCTTATGCCTCTAGACAGTTGAAGCCTCATGAGAAGAATTACCCAACCCATAATTGATGTGTGAGCTAATGCTAACACATTTGAGGCTTTTAACTAAGAATAATTGCAAAGTCTTAAGCAACTTTTGTCGTTTTTAATTACTTTATGTTTGATTTTGCAGTAGAAGCTAAGATGCTAGAGAACGAACAATAATGGAAGCAAATGAGCTGAAATTTGAAGTAAATAAAGGTGAAGTGTGGCTGACGACATTTGTGCTAAGTCGTCAGCCTTGTGATGAGCTATCGGCTTTATCGTCAGCAATAGATAGAGAATTGTCCTAAGTTGAAAGTTGTGATGACATTTTGTGATAGGATGTCAAGGAGCTGAAAAGTCGTCAAGATTGTCATCATCCTTAAATAGAAGAAGGAAGTTAAAGACAGTTTTGTGACGACATCCATGACACGTTGTCAGGATAGTGATAAGGCATCATCAGCGTCGTCATCCTTAAACAGAAGATGGAAGTTGAAGAAAGTTTTGTGATGACATCCATGACACATTATCAGGCTGATGATAAGGCGTCATCGTCGTCGTCAGCCTTAGGCAGCGAAAGCCAAAAGTGCAAAGGAGCTGACAATATCCGTGATAAGCCGTCATACTCATGATAAGTCATCACGGGCGTCATCATCTATTCTGAGGAAAATCTGTAACTTTGATTTTATTTCCTTAATTAGGTTAAACTATTTAAAGTCTTGTTTTAGGGCTTTCTAGAGGAGAATTTTTTGACTTATCTTTATTCGAAAAGAAAAACATACGATATTTCTCTCTCGCTAGTTAAAATATTTTGGGAGTTTGGTATCGTGGTTTAATTCAAGTTATACTTCTTGATTTTCATCATCGTTGTAAGTTAATATTCTCACTTATGAATTCAATTCGTGTAATTGTTCCTTGCATCATGAGTAGCTCAACTCCATTAACCTGAATTATGGGATTTAGGGTTAGGTCATGACGATGTGCTAAAAACTCAAGATTTAATAGGTGTTAGGATTTCTTGATAATTCTGAGATGTTAATTAATGTCTGTTGGTTGCAAATAGTAAACACACCTACTTTGATTTGCTTGAGAAATAAATCATATACTGTAGGAAGTGAATTATCAACAGGGACTCGAAAATACTTCATTTAACAATCAACGTTGTAACAAGGTTGGTTAACCTGAGGTAAAAGATGGACAGTGAACAGAAATTCCCCTAAATCCGAGAGGATAAGGAAATTAGACGCTTAAATAGGTCGAGATACATTTGAGCATATCATCGATAAAGATAGCTTGTTATCCTAACCACCGTGAGAATCTTGAACCACTTTTAGCATCTGTCATGTACTGGAAGCCCTAGTGAACCTAATTCTGGTTATTTCATAAACTCTTGATTTACAAACACTGAAACTAGAGTGACCAATAATTATTTGCTAATCATTAAAAACCCCCGCTTTATCTTTTCACATCATTCATTTGAATTCAACTTGTAGCTATAGTTTCAAACTAGTTTAATCGCCACTCACATTATTCCCTGTGGATTTGACCACGACTCCAAAGTTGGGTAAATATATTGACGACGATTGCTTACACCCATTCAAGAGTGTAGTTTGAGCATTATCAAAAATGGTGCCGCTGCCACGGAATAATTTGGCGTATTGAGTTGGTTTGGAATTTTAGCCTACTTACTTGAATTCAAACTTGTATATATTTGTTTTTAGTTTACTTTTATTTCTTGTGTTAGGTAGATTCTTATTTTAGTTTACTTACTACTATGGCATCATGGAATGAACATGATCTTGGTGGTTGGAAATCTTATCTTGATGATCCATGTCCATATTGTGATCGACCTCACTTTTGGCAAGACATTATATATGCTCCCCAGAGAGAGATGTGTGCACCATCTCCATCCTATCGGGAGTATGATTGTTCTGTATGTGGTGGTCAAGATGGACATTGGAGTGATTGTCCAAATGCCCCCTCCCCCCATTGTGCTAACCCAAATTCTAGTCTTTCTTATGATTTTGATAGGTCTTTGGTCAAGAAAAGGAAGAACAAAGCACCGAAAAGAGTGGTATTGAATCTATGATTCAACTAATGTTGGATCGGATGGACAAAACAAATGATATCATATGTGATATATGTCAATATATTAGGGTGTTTAACAAGGAAACAGAAAGTATAAGGGATATGGATATTGAGGTCAATCATCTAAGGCACTCTTCTACTTTATGTTTAGATAATATCTTGTCTGTGGAATCATTTACACTAATCGAAGAGTGTGAATATGAGAAGCAAGAATTTTATACTGATGATGAGCTTGATGTTGATCAACCCTTGGAGATTTCCCAACCAACCGAACCAACCATGAGGGATGATGCCAATATTAGGGAAATGGTGCTAGAGGCAAAAGAAGAAATCAAGCACAATCCTTGTGAAGACTCTAGTCTATTTTGGGGTAAAGATACTAATAGGGATACTACTCCGGAAGTAAGAGTTAGTCCTCATTCGAACCACTTTTCAACATTATGCTTGGTGGATGTGATGAAAGTAGAATCACCTAAGCAAATGATGAATTTTGAAAATGAGGAGGAAAATTTTTATATTTTGGAGTTTATCTTTCCAAAAGGGTATACCACAACCCCAATCGTAAAATCTAAGAAGCCTAAAGATCGATGTCCATTTAGTGGATTTTTAAGATCCGCACTGCTTCCCAATGAGCCCACATAAAAGTTTGATGCAAAATTGGGCAAGCGGTTCAAGTTTTCGAAGTGGCATGATAGAACATTCCTTATCATGCCCTCACATTTGCCCAACGGACCTAAAAGGAGTAAATATCAAAAGATAGGCCGACAATTCAAATAGTCTAAGGGGAGGGATAAAGGATGACTAAATGATGTCGTGTCGCGACACTAAATTAGGTGTTTCTTGGGAGGCAACCCAAGGTATTTTGTTGTTTGTATTCGTATTATGTGATTGACATTAGATCTTTGCACCCATGGTGCCACAGGTATGTTTTTTACTCTCTTTTTTTGGTTTGATACAGTGGGGATATTGCATGATTTTAAGTTGAGGGTGGGGCTACTTTTGGGAGTTGATGTCCTCTGTTGGTTTTTGTTGCCGTGCCTTTTTTCCCCGGAGTCTTGTTCCTAGTAGAGCCGGCATATTTAGGCGTATTGTGTTTTGTTTTGTGATATATTATGGTTAACTAGGAGAAATACAAGTAATGAGGCAGTTAATATGTTTTGTGATTTTTGAGCACCTCACTAATGGACTGAGTATTTAACTGTGTGAATTGCATCTGATTGTGACCACTGTGCATCTTTGTATAGCATTAGTTTTAGTGACGCAATAATCATAGCTAAATAGCTGCATGAACTGAATGAGTAGTAGCTTGTGATATACTTGTGAGCCAAGTGCATGTGAGATCTTACTCAGTTCCCGTTGTATGTTGAAATCCAGAACTTGCCCGGTTATTCTTACCTTTGTTGAAGGATAGGGGTTAGGAAAGAATCATAGGCCATTTTGATATTATCTCACTTTTAGCCTAAATAACCTTCCCTGTATGTAGAATATCCCTTGATCCTTGCTTTGAGCCTAATTAGCCTATTTTTTTATGACACCTGTCACTTTTCCAGTTTATATCATAATGAACTTGTTTTGGCCCTGGTCCTCCTTAGACACTGTGCACCTTGACTTAGGCAAATGAACTAAGTTGAGGGTGGCTATCATAGGGGTGCGTGATGTAAAATGAGTAGGAAAAAAGGTAGAGTAAAAGAAAAAAATAAAAAGTTGAGTGCGGTAGAAAAGAGCAAGAAGAAGAAAAGTTGTGAAAAAAAAAGTAATTTAGAAAAGACTGCACCCATCCTAAATAATTGTGATCAAGAAAAAAGAAGAGCGGAAAAGGCTAATGAGTGAAACCCTAAAAAACTAGTGTAGTGTCAAGGAGGTTTAGTCACTTTAAATACCATCGAGTATCATACCAGCCCCTAGCCTACATTACAAGCCTAAGAGAAGTCCTATAGTGATCCTAGCTTACCTATCTGAAGATCTGGGTAATGAAAATAAGGGCAAGCCTATGGTACTTGGCATACATTGATTGGAACTTCGTTCTGAGAGTGAGTGTTTTTATTGTCCCCATGGTTACATATATAATTCTTGATATGAGATGAGGGGGATTTTTTTGTTGTGAGGGCACACTGGTTGTATTGCTAGTTACTAACTTGTTTGGGTAGTGTAATACTGGTCTATGCATGGTTGTTATAGCTGAATTGATGCCATATCTTGATTCCTATGTGTTGCATTGGTGTTCTTTATTGTACTTAAATTGACTGACTTTGGATATGGTGAAAGTGTTTTGAGATGATATGGATGATTGACTGCCAAATGTGCTTTATATTCTCTTAGTTGTGCTGAGTTGCTTGAGGACAAGCAATTTTTTTAAGATGAGGGTGTTGATGTGTGAGCTAATGCTAACATATTTGAGGCTTTTAACTAAGAATAATTGCAAAGTCTTAAGCAACTTTTGTCGTTTTTGATTGCTTTATGTTTGATTTTGCAGTAGAAGCTGAGATGCTAGAGAACAACAAGAATGGAAGCAAATGAGCTGAAATTTGAAGTAAATAAAGGCGAAGTGTGGCTGACAACATTTGTAATAAGCCGTCAGCCCTGTGATGAGCTATCAGCTTCATCGTCAGTAGTAAACATAGAATTCGCCTAAGTTGAAAGTTGTGACGATATTTTGTGATAGGATGTCAAGGAGCTGATAAGTCATCAAGATTGTCATCAGCCTTAAACAGAAGATGGAAGTTGAAGACAGTTTTGTTACGACATCCATGACACGTCGTCAGGATAGTGATAAGGCATCATCAGCGTCGTCATCCTTAAACAGAAGATGGAAGTTGAAGACAGTTTTGTGATGACATCTATGACACATCGTCAGGCTGGTAATAAGGCATCATCGTCGTCATCAGCCTTAGGCGGCAAAATCCAAAAGTGCAGAGGAGCTGACGACATCTATGATAAGCCGTGATACTCTTGATAAGCCATCACGAACGTCGTCATCTATTCCGAAGAACAGTTGTAACTTTGATTTTATTTCCTTAATTAGGTTAAACTATTTAAAGCCTTGTTTTAGGGTTTTCTAGAGGAGAATTTTTTGACTCATCTTTATTCGAAAAGAAAAACATACGATATTTCTCTCTCTAGTTAAATATTATAGGAGTTTTGTATTGTGGTTCAATTCAAGTTACACTTCTTGATTTTCATCATCATTTTAAGTTAATCTTCTCACTTATGAATTCAATTCGGGTACTTGTTCCTTGCATCATGAGTAGCTAAACTTCATTAACATGAATTATGGGATCTAGGGTTAGGTCATGACGATGTGCTAAACACTCAAGGTATAATAGGTGTTAGGATTACCTAATAATTCTGATATTTTAATTAACGTCTGTTGGTTGCAAACAGTAGACACACCTACTTTGATTTGCTTGAGAAAGAAATCATATACAGTAGGAAGTGAATTATCAACAGGGACTCAAAAATACTTTGTTTAATAATCAGCGTTGTAACAAGGTTGGTTAACCTGAGGTAAAATCTGGACAGTGAACAGAAATTCCCTAAGTCCGAGAGGATTAGGAAATTAGACGCTTAAATAGGTCGAGAGATATTTTACCATATCATCGATAAAGATAGCTTGTTATCCTAACCACCGTGAGAATATTGAACCACTTTTAGCATCTGTCATGTACTAGAAGCCCTAGTGAACCTAATTCTGGTTATTTAATAAACTTTTGATTTACAAAAACTGAAACTAGAGCGACCAATAATTATTTTCTAATCATTAAAAAAAACCCACTTTATCTTTTTACATCATTCGTTTGAATTCAACTTGTAGATATAGTTTCAAACTAGTTTAATCGCCACTCGCATTGTTCCCTGTGGATGCGACCCCGACTCCAAAGTTGGGTAAATATATTGACAACCATCGCTTACACCCATTCAAGAGTGTAGTTTGAGCATTATCAATGATCTTGAATTAGCAGCTGTAGTTTTTGCTTTGAAAATTTGGAGACATTATTTGTATGGTGTTCATGTTGATGTGTTTACTGATCACAAAAGCCTGCAGCATGTGTTTAATCAGAGGAAGTTGAATCTTAGACAAAGAATATGGTTAGAGTTGCTAAAAGACTATGATATGAGTATGTTGTGTCACCTGGGCAAGGCCAATATTGTGGTAGATGCTCTTAGCAGGTTGCCTATGGGTAGTGTAGCTCATGTACAGAATGATAAGAAAAAATTGGCTCGTGATGTGCATTGTTTTGCTAGGTTTGGTGATAGATTACTTGATTCCGCTGAAGGGAGTATGTTAGTTCAGAGTAGTTCCGAGTCCTCTTTGGTCTTGGAGGTAAAGGAGAAACAAGACAGGGATCCTAGTTTGGTCAGACTGAAGGAGTCAGTTAAGGACCAAAAGGTAGAGGTTTTCTCCCAAGGGGGAGATGGTGTGTTGAGATTGCAGGGTAGATTGTGTGTTCCCGATGTTGATGATCTAAGGTAAATAATTATGGCTAAAGCGCATGGCTCATGATATTCTATCCATCCCGGTGCTACCAAGATGTACCGCGATTTGCGGGAAATCTATTGGTGGAATGGTATAAAGAAAGACATAGCAGGATTTATGGCAAAGTGTTCTACTTGTCAACAGGTTAAGGTAGAGTACCAAAGGCCCGGTGGTGTAATACAAGAGTTTAGCATTCCTACTTGGAAGTGCGAAGAAATGAATATGGATTTTGTAATTAGTTTGCCTCCTTCTCGTCGTCATCATGATTAGATTTGGGTTGTTATAGACCGGTTTACTAAATCATCTCATTTCTTACTAGTGCATTTGTCTTATACAGCTGAGGATTATGCTAGATTGAATATTCGAGAATTCGTTAGACTTCATGGAGTTCTTTAGGCTATTACCTCTGATAGGGGTACTCAGTTTACTTTCTAGTTTTGCAGAGCTTTTCAGAAGGGTCTCGGTACCCAAGTTCATCTAAGTTTTGCTTTCCATCTGCAAACAGATGGTCAGGCTGAGCGGACTATTCAGACTTTAGAAGATATGTTAACGGCATGTGCGCTAGATTTTAAAGGTAGTTGGTATGAGCACTTGCCATTGATCGAATTTGTGTATAACAATAGTTTCCATGCTAGTATTCAGATGGCCCCGTTCGAAGCTTTGTATTGGAGAAGATGTAGATCACCTATAGTTTGGTTTGAAGTAGGAAAAGAAGCTGTGATTGGTCCTTATGCTATGTTCGAGGCTCTAGAAAAATTTAAGTTGATTCGAGAAAGATTGAAGACCGCTCAAAGTCGTCAGAACTCGTATGTGGATGTGAGAAGAAAAGATCTTGAGTTTAATGTTGATGATTTAGTGTACTTAAAGTTTTCACCCATGAAAGGGGTGAAGAGATTTGGAAAGAAGGGAAAGCTTAGTCCCCGTTATGTTGGTCCGTACAGGATTCAGAGACATGTTGGGAAAGTAGCATATAAGGTGGAGTTACCCGTAGAGTTGTCTAGCATTCATCCAGTATTTCATGTTTCCATGCTTAAGAAGTTTATTAGTGATTCTGTCATGGTTGTTTCTTCCGAAAGATTAGATATTTAGGATAGCCTTTCATTTGAGGAGATTTCGATTGAGATTTTGGATTTTCAAATCCGTAGGCTAAGGAACAAAGAAGCTCCTTTGGTTAAAGTGCTTTGGCAAAATCAATCTGTTGAGAATGCTACTTTGGAAGCTGAAACTGATATGCGAGCCAAGTACCCTCACCTCTTTTTTGTGAGTTCGGAGCGAGCAGAAGGTACCATTCTTTCTTAATTCCGCCCTTTTCTTATTAAAGATTCAGCTGTGTCTACTTCCATCACGAATTCGTGCATTTTGTAGAGTATCCAAAGGTATAGAGTGAATTAATCCCTTTGAGTGAGTCGTTCCAGCTATACGTCCTCATTTTCTCTTGTTCTTGGCTATATGGCAACATTCGAGGACGAATGTTTCCAAGGGGGAGATATTGTAATACCCCGAGACTCTAACCAATAGTGCAACCATGACTAAAGCTTATGAGAAGTAAATTATAGTGCTTTGGTTTTTTTCTGATCAAGGGTGTTGTGTATTAAGGCCTCATAAATTTCATAGCGATTAGGTGAATCAAAACATTCCTTACCGATTGAATTCTTGGGAAGAATATTGACATATTCAACTTCGAATGAGCATATCTCTCATTATACTACGAGTTATTAAGCTCATAACCTACCAAAAGATAGATAATTGAATTAGCTTTCCACCGATAGTAATTTCACCCAAATTCGGTATCGGAGCCAAGGGTTATTCCCATTTTACTCCAGCATGTCAGGCTGGAAAACTGAGTGACTACATTTTGTGATAAGCTGTCACAAGCGTGACAACTAATCACCAATGTCGTCAGCCTTAGGCAGATTTCCACCCCCAGTGACGACATTTTGTGATAAGTTGTCACAAGTGTGACAACTTATCACCAATGTCGTCAACCTTAAGCAGAAAATCATAAAATCCACCATTTTGTGACGACATTTCGTGATGACTTGTCACAAGTCTGACGTCTTGTCACGAATGTTGTCAGCTATTTTTTTCAGCAATTAAAGGACGTTTTTTCAAGAGTATTTTGGTTTTTTCCCATATTTTGGAGGACCCTATATATATGAGAATTCCCATCTAAACCCTAATTTCTTCATTCTCTCTTCCAATTCTCTTAAGAAATATATCTAGGGTTTTTATTTAAGGACATTAATCTTTCAAAATCATCCATAAATCTTCAAGATTTCTTCAAGAATCAAGTTCCTCATAGTGTGGGCTTCGAGAATCATTTATTACAAGTGCGGATAGAGTCTCAAGCATTAGAATTCATCATATTTCAAAGATTAAGGTATATGGGGTTTTGAACAAGAGCAATTCTTTCATTCTTGTGCCCAAAGCTTTAATTTCTATCATGAATTTATATGATTTTGCAAGTGGGTTTATACCCAAATTACTTCATCATGAGATTATGAGAATATAAATTGTTCAAGCTTTGTTATACATGATTATTTTACTATTCCCAAGTTATGACTTGATATTTAATATTGTGAATTTCATATTTCTACCATGAGTTGATATTTCAAGTTCTTTCAAGATATGGGTCAAGCTTTAAGCTTCCTTATGACAAATTAGATTATTGAGTATATTGATTCATGAGATTGAGTTGTTACAATGAGTCTTGATATTTCCTCAAATTTATTGATGTTTCCATGATTTAATGAATTGATACACTTTGATATTAAGAAAGATTGATTTGATTTGAGTCGAGTTAGGAATCCACAAATTGATTATGATTTGATAAATGAGAAAGTGATTTGATTTGATCTTCATGATAGACCTTTGTGATGTTTGTGGTGGATTTTCTAATGCGTTCTGAGAATGTGTCTGGGAGTAGTATTTTGCACCGTGCGGGAAATGTGGTATTTCCCCTAAAACTACATGCCACCGTAGGATTGGTATTGATATTTGTGGGCCAGAGGCCGAGTATGAGATTGTGATAACTAAATTGGGGTTGTACTCCCTAGAAAGAGTACGACTCTCCCGCCAATGTGGGGTTCTCTTCTTAGGAGGGAAAAACGTTGGACTCCATATATCTCACATGGTTTATGTCGGTTATAAGAACCTCCCATGTCCATAAGAGTTGAGTTTCTTGAATTACCGAGTCACTCCGAGTCTTGAGTTGAAGAGTTGAGTTATTTATGATGATTTATGAGGTTTTTATCATATGATTTATTTATTGTGAGATCATGAAAAGTATGGTTCAATCTAACTCAAGCCAAGTGAGCCATCATTGTTCATATGCATATTTTTATGAAATTGATGATGATATTTGCATTGTTGCATGCACCCCCACTACTCAGTATATTCCAAAGTGCTGACCCATATATTTTCCTATGGGATATATTTTCTCGTAATGTAGGTTCAGGGACTCTGCCGCAGCAGGGTTAGCGATATTCGAGTGCCTCAACTACGTTCCCTTAGTGGTGAGTCCTCATGGTTCAAGGACCGTGTCTATATTTTTGGTGATATCGTTCTGTTGTTATGGCTTTCAGTACTGTTTGAGTCAGTTGAGGGTTTTTCCCAATGGCTCCTTGATTTTTATGTATAGAGTCTTTGTCAGACTAGAGGGTTGGTATGTATAGACATTCAATATATTTTGGTTGTACAGTCTAGTATTCTCCAGTATTTCTCTTGAACCCGATGTGGTATATCTCTTTGTTGTTCATGACTATTGTTGAATTGAATTCCTTGAGGTAGTGTCTGGCTCCGAGGGTTAGCTTGGGGCTATGTGTATCCCTAAGCACCGTGTGGCATCTCGGGATGAAATTTATGGCGTTACAATAAACTATGGGCTTACTACCTAGCTACCATTTTGGAGAGGTTAAGTAGCCAAAATGTGTAGGTTAAAGATTAACAATTAGAAAAAAAAGAGGTTAATTGAGGTTAATTTGGGGTACTATCAGAGTTGGACAATACGGTATGTAAGGCTTCCTAATCCTGTACTCTTTAATATGAATCTAATTCTTGAGTTACAAAGTAAGCTTCCCACGTGCTCTTTCTTGCAAATAATATGTAATGCATTGTTCAACCTCCAACGTAACTAACGACCTTGTTCCCACTCCTTAGTGTTTTAGGATACTTCAATCAATGTTTGTGACTTCTTCTACTCATCTACTCTTTTAACTACAAGTTTAAAAATGGTACTTTTAACATCTACTCTTCTAAATGAAAAAGGTACTTTTAACATCAAGCTTCGCCAGGCCTTATATTGGTCGAATAAGGTCCATTGTGTTATTTAAGCTCCTAAGTGTTATATTATTGTTACGGTTGCTTGATATATCATTGTTACTGCACCAAGTGCATATTTGTATGTCTTTTACTACTGGTCCAAAGGTTCAAACTCAACAATGTCATGACCACCAAAATAACAATCTTAAGGATAAAAGAACTAGTATAAGGAGAATCTATAAATTGATGGTGGTATCCCAGGGGCGAGTGCCTAGCATGGGTCATGACCCGACCCAAACGGGGCCTTGTCATAATGGGCATTCCAAGTCCAACCAGGACAAGGAACCACCCCCTGTTACCCAACGCAACCGCCATTAGCATATCTTGAGTTGGCTAAATAATGAACATATAACAAGATAGCATAATTGGACAAGGACTTACTTTGGGATTGGTCTATTCCTTGACCAACACTACCAAGTCATCCCATCCACCAAACTGTACCAACCAAACCACTGAGCCAACCAACACCTAATCAAGGGCCATAACTAAATGATTTCCAAAACACAATATTATTAATCCCAAAATGAAAGATGGAACAACCAACAATATCGTCAGCCGGTATCAGTCCCAATAACAATACCAATGCTAAGGCTGACACCAATACCAATCTCGCCCATTCCAACCCATAGTAGTACAACAAAGCCTCTAACCAAGAAAGTAAGAATATATGATTTGAACATGCCCCCTACCATAGCCAAAACAATTATCCAGAAATAAATCAAAATGTCTAAGACTATCTATAACATGAAATGGAGCCTTCCGGAAAGATGGAAGCTCACCACTTCAATCCAACAGTTGTCTCCAAGTCAATCACTATGTAGGGGGAGTAGAATAACCGGTTCCTACATAGGGTGGGTATACAGCCGTCCGAAGATGGGTTAGCGGGTGAATGCTAGCATGAACTCAGGATAAGAATAAAATAATGCCATTTATAAAACCAAGTAAAACCATCCATATGCACACAAAGCATACATACATACATATATATATATATCCATGCTGGGAAAGGGAACCGAGTTTAGCATACCATTAAAACCTTTACCTGGGTTGTGTAGCTTTGCCGTCCTAAACCACCCATGGGCTATATGGATTCAGTTCCCCCCTGCTGAAAGATTCCATGTGCGTGAAGTCACACGACCAAGGAATAAAACCTAGGATGACTAGTAAATCCCCTAAATATAAAGTGTGACATCTTGCACACAGTCACCAAGACCAAACCTTATATCAGCAAATATCAGTTTCCTGTTTTGGTCCCCCCGGGACCTCCACCTTCCACGGCTTTACAACCCACCCCACCATTATTACCCAATTAAAACCATTACCAAGCAACCAACCAACCATTAACAATTTATTAACCAAGGCCATTAGTAGTGGTATCGTCATACCGAATATACTTGCAAGTTTTGTCCATAGCTAACCACATATAGGTTTAAGAGATTACATGTACCCTTCGTGATTTCCAATTTACCAAAAACCATGGACACCAAGGCCTTTCCAATCCATTTAAAATCATTTAAATCATTCATAACATTTAGGGTTACATTACCAAGTTTAAACCATGCATAAGTTCCGTTGAAAATCCAATATTACGGTGAAAACATTGTTAAAGGCATTTTATCAAACATATTGGGGGCATAGTATTTCCCAAACCAAATTCCGCTACCAAAGAACCATTCCCATGAAACCGATTATCCAAAACCACCATTAATGCATATAAAAGCATAATTAAAACATGGGAAAACCATAACCAAGCATTTATAACCCCAAATCATATTTAAAAACCCAAAATCATACAACATTCAAATCATTAAAACATTGTATAAAACCATGCCTTTAATTTGAACTAACAATGAGTGAAGAGAACAAGCCTTAATGACAAAGTAGACGGAAAGAAACCACTAACAAGATCCCTAAAATTAGTCCTCTAGTTGAAAGCTTCCTTTCTCAAAAGCTTTTGAGGGAATTATGGAGTGTATAGGAAGAGCTTCTAAGTGTTAATGAATATAATAATAGGGTAAATAATTTCCCAAGTGAGTTAGAAGTTGTGGGACCTTATTAGGGTAAGTGGGGAAATGTTCAGAATACCTCCACTTAAGTTGCACAAAATTTCATCACAGGGGTACGACTGACCCTCATGAGTCGTATTATTTGATACAAGTGGTATCCACTACTCGTATCCTAAGCCTCAACCCTTGGACCCGACACTTTCCAGTGTACAACTCATCCTACCCAAGTCTTATTGATGGCATAAGATCCATACCCTTCACCCGTATCCTGGAAAGATAGAATAACAGAAGGTTTGAACACTGTCCACCATACAAGTTCCTGGTATGACTCGTACCCTGGCTTACGGCTCTTAGTGAGCCAGTCTTACTTAGATCCAACTTAATTTTTCAAGTCTAAGGTTAAGTGAAAGAACCAAATAATACGTATCTACCCATATGACTCGTATCACCAAGTCGTACCCATTTCAGTGACTAAAATCCATCCCACCAACCAACACTGGTCAGCATACGACTGGACTATACCATTTGTACCCCAACATACGGATAACACCCATGAGTTGTATTGGGTCTAGTGACCAAAATTCTAGGAAATTTTCAAAGGTCCAAAAACTAGGGTATTTTAGTCTCCCTTACTAGGAACATTCGTCCCCAGATGACGGATAAGGTAGGGGTAAAAACACGCATGAGTCATTTGCAGTATCAAATATATTTCCAATCTTTAACAAAGTTCGAAAACAAAGAGGCAAGGATATTAATCTTTTCTTTAACAAACTCAGAAAATAAAGATGTGTTGAAGAGAAAAAAATAAAAACAGATACTTGGACTTCATGTCCTCCTCCGTTTCCCACGTAGCTTCTTCCATCTTATGGTTCCACCATAGAACCTTAACCGAAGCCACATCCTTGGTTTGCAACTAATGAACCTGCCTATCCAAGATCTCAATTGGGACCTCTTCATAAGACAGAGAGTCTGAGATACCCAACCCCTCCAAAGGAACAATTCGAGAAGGATCACTGAGACACTTCCTCAGCATAGAGACATGAAATATCGGATGAACTGAGCTCAATCTAGAAGGTAATTCAAACTCTTAAGCAACATTACCAACCCTCCATAAAATCTCATAAGGACTAACATATCGAAGACCAAGCTTCCCCTTCTTACCAAACCGCACTACTCCCTTCATGGGAAATATCTTGAGGAAAACCTTATCCTCAACCTTAAACTACAAGTCTCCATGCCTAACATCCGTATAGGACTTTTGGAGACTTTTGGTATCCTTAAGCCTATCCCGAATCACCTTCACCTTCTCCATATCCTGGTAAACCAAGTCGAGCCCAAACATATCCGCCTTCCCAAGCTCAAACCAACCAATAGGAGATCTACCCCTTCTACCATACAATGCCTCAAAAGAAGCCATACCAATACTAAAATGATAGCTATTCTTGTAAACAAAATCTACCAAAGGTAGATGCTCAACCCAATTGCCACCAAAATCAATCACACAAGCCCGAAGCATATCCTCTAATGTTTGAATAGTTCTTTCTGCTTACCCATCCGTCTGAGGATGAAAAGTAGTACTTAGACTTACCTTAGTCTCCAACCTTTCTGGAAAGACCGCCAGAAGTGAGATTTAAACTATGTACCACGATCATAAATAATCAAAATAGGTACCCCATGCAGCTTCACAATTCTCCTGAAGATATAACTTCGCATAATCCTCCACTGAAAAGGTAGTTCTCACTGGCAAAAAGTGAGTAGACTTCGTCATCCTATCCATGATGACCCAAATCAAATCATATTAATTTTGAGATGGAGGAAGACCGGTAATGAAATCCATATTGATTACCTCCCATTTCTATTCGGTCAAAATAATCTCTTGATATAACCCTCCAGGTTGCATGTTTTCAACTTTAACTTGTTGACACACCAAGCACTTGGGCCACAAAATTAGCCACATCCCTCTTCATACCATTCCACCAATACATCTCCTTAAGATCATGATACATATTTGTGGAGCCATGATGAACAACATAGCACAACTCATGCACCTCAGCCAAAATCCTTTGTAGCAAATCGTTGACATCAGGAACAAACAACCTTCCTTGGTACCATAAAGTGTCGTCCCCACTGATCTCAAACACCATCACCTTTTACCCACCAATGTTATTCTTGATTTCCATCAATACAGGATCCAGTGCTTGCTACTCCTTGATCTCTACACTAAGCGATTATCGAACCACTTTTTATACCATTACACCTCTATCCTTGGAGTCTAAGAGACGAACTCCAAGATTAGACAAGTGGTGAATATCCTTCTCCAACTCCCGCCTTCCTTTCTCCACGAACTCCCTATGGACAACCTACTAAGAGCATAAGCAACCACGTTAGCCTTACATGGGTGATAGTGGAGACTCAGATCATAGTCCTTGAGAAGCTCTAGCCATCTTCTATGCCTAAGATTGATCTCTTTCTTAGTGAACACATATTGTAGACTCTTATAATTAGAAAAGATGTCCATGTGTACACCATACAAATAATGCCATCATAATTTCAAGGAAAACACAACCACCAACAGCTCCAAATCTTGAGTAAGATAGTTCATCTCATGTACCTTTAATTGCCTAGAAGCATAGGTAATCACCTTCCCATGCTACATCACAACACAACCAAGACCTACCCGAGATGCATCACAATGGACCACGAACCCATCATTGCCTTCCAATAAAGTCAGAATTGGAGTTAAAGTCAGCTTATCATTCAACTTCACAAAAATCCCCTCACAAGCATTCGACCAAGAAAACTTAACCTTCTTTTGATTTAACTTAGTCAAAAGAGCGGTTATTGATGAAAAGCCTTCCACAAACCGCCTATATTACCCAGCCAAGGCCTAGAAGCTCTAGATGTCAGTTGGAATCGTGGGTCTAGGCCACTTCTTAACCACAACAACCTTTTGAAGATCTACCATGATCCCCTCACTAGAAATAATATGACCAAGAAAAGTCACAACGTTCAAACAAAACTCACACTTGGAGAACTTGGCATACAACTACTTTTCCTTCAAGGCCTGAAACACCACACAAAGGTGATTAGCATGATCCACCTTACTTTTGGAATAAACCAAAATGGCATCAATAAACACAAGGACGAAGAGATCTAAGAATTGCCTGAAAAAACCCTGTTCATCAAATCCATAAATGTTGCTGGGGTATTAGTCAATCCAAAAGACATTAACATAAACTCAAAGTACCCATACCGAGTATGAAAAATCATCTTAGGGATATCCACCTCTTAATCTTTAGCTGATGATACACAAATCGAAAATCTATGACAGAAAAGAACTTGGCACCTTGCAACTGATCAAATAGATTATCTATCCTTGGGAGAAGATACTTGTTCCCTATTGTCACCTTATTCAACTTCTTGTAGTCAATGCACATCCATAGGGAACCATTCTTCTTGCGCACGAACAACACCGGTGCACCCCATGGGGATACACTAGAACGAATTAACCTATTATCTAAATGATCCTTAAGTTGTTCCTTGAGTTTCCTCAACTGAGCCGGAGCCATTCTATAAAGAGAAATAGATATTAGATGAGTATCCAAAACCAAATCAATACCAAACTCTATTTCCCTATCGAAAAGATTACCACGAAGCTCGTCCAGAAAGACCTCAGGAAACTCATTTACCACCGGAACTGACTGTAAAGAAAGACCTTCGAAGTTAGAATATTTAACCAGGACTAAGTGATAAATACAACCTTTACAGATTAACCTTCGAGCTCTAAGATAAGAAATAAACCTCCCCCTAGGAGCTAGGGAACCACCCTCCCACTCTATAACTGGTTCACCAAGGAACCTAAAGACAACCTTACGGGTCCGATAATCCAAGGATGTGTAACAAAAGTGTAACTAATACATCCCTAGAATAACATCAAAATCCACCATATCAAGTTCAAGAAAATCCACGAAAGTCTTCCTACCACCAGCAGATACCACACACACCCTATAGACTCTCTTAGCAATAACCAAGTTATCTACCGAGGTAGCAATGGAAAAAAGATATCAAACAACCTCAAGATCAAAACCAATACATACAGCCACAAATACGGTCACATAAGAAAGTGAACCCTATATCAAGCAGACAATAAATATCACAATAAAAGAGTTATAACGTACTAGTAATGACATCAAGCGATGCCTCGAATTCCTGTCGGGAATCCAAAGTATACAATCTATTTTGGCCAATATTATAACCAAGAGCAGTAACAGAAGTAGACGCGGCACCACCGAATGTAGAATAAGAATATGAAGCCACTGGTACCTTATTTACTCTCATAGCAACATTATTAACCAGATAATCCCTGAGTCGATGGCCTGCTTGGCCATACTTAAAGCATTTGTCTCTCCCTCTATTGCAATAACCCCGATGAGGACGACCACAGAACCGACAAGGAGGGCATAAAGAAATCGACTAACCATCGCTTTCTTGATATTAGGAACTCAGTGCCCAAAAATTGTCACTACCCTAATAACGCATGTCACCCGACTACTTTGGGTAAGGAGCACTAGAAGTAGAGAAGGATCCAGAACTCCCCCACTTCTTTTTCTACCATTTGCTTCCATATCGCCTACCCTGAGATTGAGCACCTCCCTAATAAAAAAATCTACTCCTCATACCCTATCGATCTCTGAACTCTGCTTGTTTTTTTTCTCATCCTCTACCGGCTGCATATGAACAATCAACATAGAAATGTCCATATCTGTAATCAGCAAGGAAGTCTAGCTTTCCAGATCAAATCTTGATTCAACCCAGAAGTAAACTTTCTCATTCTCGTTGTCATGTCATCCACCAAATTAGGAGCATACCTTGACAGCAGATGAAACTTCCAAGCATATTCCTTGATAGACATTCTCCCTTGCTTAAGATTCACAAACTCCTTTGTTTTTGCTTCCCTCGACTCTAGAGGAAAAAATAATCCAAAAAAACACTAAAGAATGCATCCCATAAGGACATCTCATCCACATCACCTCTATCCCAATCCTACTCTTCATACTATTGGTACGCAATATCCTTGAATTGATAAGCTGCAAAGTTTACACCTTCCATATTAGTAGCTGCATTACACTGAATATCTTCTCTATCTCATCCAAGAAACCCTGAGGATCCTCATCTACCTTAACACCAGTAAAAGTAGGAGGATTCAATTTCATAAACTGACCAACCCTTGTGGCCTCAGCAAATAACCCACTAGATGCATCCTGCACAGCCTGAGTAATAACCAATTTAGTAATAGTATGAATAGACTGGCGAAATTCCACATTAGTCACCTCAGCTTGAAGAGGACTAGTAGCAACTGAAGGAACTCCAAAACTATTGGGGATAGGACCCTGAGATCGAAGAAGAAATCCAGATGTAGGACATACCCCATCAACATTGTCCCCAGATGGGACTAAAGAGTTTTCTTGTGTTACAGACCGTTGAGGCATGATCTGAAAAGTGAACAACCAAGAATTAAAGAAGAATTCCACAACTTAGACTCCAAACTTGAAAATAGAATAACAAGAAAGTGAAACATTCCTAAATGCCTTGTAGCCTCTCTCTTATGAGTGTGGCGTGCTACATACCCCTAAAAGAGACTCTACTTGACATGGCTTTGTGGACTACCAATTGACCATGAACCTAAGGCTCTGATACCAACTTGACCCGACCCGAATGGGGCCTTGTCATAATGGGCATCATAAGTCTAACCAGGATTGAGGACTACCCCCTGTTACCCAACCCAACCAACATTAGCATATCTTGAGTTGGTTGAATACCAAACATATAACTAGATAGTATAACTGGACAAAGACTGACTTTAGAGTAGTTCTATTCCTAAACCAACCCTACCAAGTCATCCCGTCCACTAAACCATACTAACCAGAACACCAAGCCTAACCAACACCGAATAAAGGGCCATAAACCAAGCCATAACTAAATAAGTTCTAAAATATAATATTATTAATCCCAAAATGAAAGAGGATGAAACAACCAACAATATTGTCAATCGGTATCATACCTAATACTAATACCAATGCTAAGGTTGACACCAATACCGATCCCGTTCATTCCAACCCATAATAGTACCACAAAGCCTCTAACCAAGAGAGTAAGAATATCCAGTTGGGACATGCCCACAACCATAGCCAAAACCAATATCTAGAAATAAATTAAAATGACTAAGAATATCCAAAACATGAAATGGAGCCTTCCAGGAAGATGGAAGCTTACCACTTTAATCCAATTATTTTCCCTGAGTCAATCACTATGTAGGAGGAGTAGAACGGTCAGTTCCTGCCTAGTGGGTAAACAGTCGCTTGAAGATGGGTTAGCAGGTGAACACTAGCATGAACTTAAGATAAGGATAAAATAATGTCATTTATAAAATCAAGTAAAACCATCCATATACACACGAACCATACATATATATATATATATATCCATGCCAGAAAAGGGATTCAAGTTTAGCATGCCATTAAAACCTTTACCTGGGCTCGTAGCTTTGCCATCCCAGACCACCCATGGGCTATATGGGTTTAGTTCCCCTATTGAAAAGGCCTCAGTGCGTGAAGCCGCATGACCAAGGAATAAAACCTTAATGAATAGTACATCCCCCAAATGAAAAGTGTAACATCTTGCACACAATCACCAAGACCAAACCTCACATCGGTAAATATGAGTTTCCAGTTTTGGTCCCTCCGGGACCTCTACCTCCCACCGCTTTGCTACATACCCCGCCATTATTGCCCAATTAAAACCATTACAAAGCAACCAACCAATCCATTAACCATTTATTAACCAAGCCCATAGCAGTGGCATCGTCATACCGACTATACTTGTAAGTTTTGTCCATAACCAACCATATATAGGTTTAAGGGATTTTATGTACCCTTCATGATTTCTAATTTACTTAAAACCATGGACACCAAGGCCGTTCTAATCCATTAAGAACTATTTAAACCATTCATATCATTTAGGGTTCCATTACCAAGTTTAAACCATGCATAAGTTCCATTGAAAAACCAATATTATAGTGAAAACATTGTTAAAGGCATTTTATCAAACACATTGGGAGCATAGTATTTCCAAAACCAAAGTCCATTACCAAAGAACCATTACCATGCAACCAATTATCCAAAACCACTATTAATGCATATAAAAACATAATTAAAACATGGAAAACCATAATAAAGCATTTATAATCAAAACCCCCAAATCATATTTGAAAATCCAAAATCATACAACATTCAAATCATAAAAATATTGTATAAAACCATGCCTTTAATTGGAACTAACAATGAGGGAAGAGACCACTCCTTAATTGACAAAATAGATATAGAGAAACCACCAACAAGATTACCAAAATTAGTCCTCTAGTTCAAACCCTAGTTTCTTTTCCCAAAAGCTTAAAGAGAATTACAGAGTATTTAAGAGTAGTTTCTAAGTGTTGATGAATAGAATAATAGGATAAATAGCCTCCCAAGTGAGTTAGAAGTCATGGTACCTTATTAGGGTAAGTGGAAAAATGTCCAGAATACCCCCACTTAAGTTGCATTAAATCCCATCACAAGGGTACGATTGACCCTCATGAGTCATACCCTTTGATACGAGTGGTACCCACCACTCATATCCTAAGCCTCAACCCTTGGACCCAATATTGTCTAGTGTATGACTCATCCTACCCAAGTTGTATTGATAGAATATGACCCATACCTTTCATCGATATCCTTGACAAGATAGAATCACAGAAGTTTTAAACACTGTCCACCATACGAGTTCTTGGTATGACTCGTACCCTGGCTTACATCTCCTGGTGAGCAACTTGTATACAGATTCATCTTAATTTATCAAGTCTAAGGTTAAGTGATGGAACCAAATGATATATATCCAACCATACGACTCATACCACCAAGTCATACCCATTCTAGTGACCAAAATCCATCTCACCAACCAACACTGGTCAATATATGACTAGACCATACCATTCGTACCCCAATATAGGACTCGTACCCATGAGTCATATTGGGTCCAGAGACCAGAATTTCAAGAAATATTCTAAGGTTCAGAAACCAAGGTGTTTCAGGTTAATCTCAATTTGTATATTGATGGATGGTATTACAGGGGTGAAAGAAATACCTAGCATATGTCGATCCCAATTTATGTATTTATGAGGATAGTATCCCAAGGGCTAAATGCCTAGAATGGGTCATCCTATTTTACCATATATCAGCAAGTTATTTTTATCATATGCCTTATAGAGTTATTAAACAAAGAAGAGTAGAGATAATAAAGGATGTAATGTACATGATTCCACAAATATAAGTAAAGACTAACTTTTATCCTCTATACATTTGTACCTAATGTTATTTGGGATTATATTTTATAAATGTCTACTTTATGCCTAACATATTCAATATAAATGATGTTCCTCATGGGGCAGTGTTTATGCCACAAGTACAGGTACTCCAACTAGTACATCTCCTAAATAGGAGAACAGGACACTCAATTATGGTTGGTGAGCTCCAGATTGATTCAAATCTTTATTGAGTCTTTTATATATGAATTTTGGTATTGTATAGTAGCTAAGGGTAAGATGTGGTTTCTCTCGACCTAGACCAAGTTTGTTGATCTTTTAGAAGCTTTGTAGACTGATGTATAAAGTGCAGTTACGTTTTGTTCCTTAACAGTTATAGCCTCAATGGCCAAATCACGTATATATATTTTAGGACTATCTCTATATTAGTCTTTTATTTTCACTAAAGCTTATACACATTTGTCAAAGTTTCATTATTATCATAGTTATTCGTATGGACAGTAAGGCTATGAGTTGATTATGTCGAGTCTTTAGGGCATCGAATAGCTATCCATCTCAATGGTATTTGAGTGTAACAGTGATGACTTGTCCTAGGACTTAAACACATTCTCTCAGATGAACTTTCAACTCCTTCTCTAGGCCTTTTTTAAGTGACTAAACAAGTTTGCATACTTTTCTTTATTTATCAGAAATCACAAAACCCTTGATTTTTTTCATGCAAATGTCTTCCACTAATTCTCTATTTAAGAAAGTTCTATTCATATTCATTTAGTGAATATGAAGACCATATGCAATTTCTAGTTCAACTAACATCCGTATGGAAGTAATCCTTGTTACTGGTGAGTACATGTCAAAATAATCAAGGCCTTCTTTTTTTCATAAAGCCTTTAATGGCAATTCTTTCCTTGTATTTATCAATAGTTCCATCAGCTTTTATTTTTCTTTTGAAGATCCATTTTAAATCTAAAATTTTATTTATTGGAGGAAGATCAACCAACTCCAAAGTATGGTTGTTCAAGATTGAATCAATCTTATTATTGACTGACTCTTTCCAAAATAATGAGTCCAAAGAAGTCCTAACTTCTTTGAATGTTTGAGGTTTATTTTTAAGAAGAAATGTTACAAAAGAAGATCCAAAGAAAGTAGACATCCTTTTACATTTACTACGCCTTGGATTCTCTTCATTAATTATATTCTTCTTTGGTTCTTCTCGAGGTTGTCTAGACTCTTCACTAGATATTTCATATCTTATTTTATCTAGATAAATGTATTCAAAGCACTTACCACTGTTTCATTTAATTGTCTACTTGTTGTGAAGACCAAATATTTGAATTTGTGAATCAAAATCGACATACTTTACTGTTTGTATCATATTTAATAAAAATTTAGTCCACAGTTTTTGTCCTATTTTGGCCCTTTTGGGTATAAAAACTTGGACTTTGGCTAGACACCCCCACTCTTTTAAATATTTTAAGTTACATTTTCTTCTTTTCCACTTCTCATATGAAATTTATTCTATCTTTCTATGAGATACTCTACGGAGTATTCAATTTGTTGTAAGGATAGTTTCCCCCACATGTTTTGCAGTAACCTTGAACTTATATGCAAGACATTTATCATTTACTTTAATGTTCGGTTTTTTCTTTGTACAGTTTCATCATATTGAGGTGAGTATGCAGTAGCAGTTTGAGGATAATTCCATATTGCAAATATATCTCTACAAAAGGAGATTCATACTCTCTACCCCTATCATTTTTTATCATTTTTATCTTTTTATCCAACTGATTTTCAACTTCAGTTTTATATTATCTAAATGCTTCTGTTGCTTTCTCCTTAATATTCAGCAAATAAACATAACAATATCTAGTGCAATTGTCTCTAAAAGTTACAAAATACTTTTTCCAACTAGAAGATAGTATTGACTTCATATCATAAATATCTGTGTGAATCAATTCTAAGAGACAAAAATTATTTCCTTTAAATAAATTTATAAGGATGCTTAGCATAATAAGATTCAACACATGTTTCATATTTTGATTTATTACACTCAAAGTGGAAAAACGAAACTAATTGGTTTTTACAAGGTCTTATAACTGACATGTCCTAAACATTCATGTCATAATTCATTTGCCTCAAGTAAGGAAGAAGAACCAAAATCTTTATTCATATAAATAGTTATTACATCGATCTTTAAAAGGCCCTTGGTGAGGTAAACTTTACCTACATATACTTCACTCTTACTTATTATAACTTTATCAGAAAAAAGACACATTTGAATCCATTCTTAGTCAGAAGTTTTGTTGAAACAAAGTTCTTTCGCACCTCCAAAACATGAAGAACATTGTTTAAATTCACTACCTTCCCAAATGTCGTCTTCAAGTGAATCTTGACTAATCCTTCAAGTTTTCCACTATCGGAGTTTTCCATGAATAAATTCCCATCAGGTTGAGTCTGAGCATATGATGCAGGAGTTCCTTATTGGAACAAATGTGGTAGGACGCACCAGAATCAATCCATCAATCTCTTGTTTTACCAATCAGATTGCATTCTAAAAGCATGACACAAAGGTTGTCCCTTTCTTCTTTGGATTCGGTCATATTTGATTGGTCTTTTTCTTGTCCTTCTTTAAAGCCTAGCATTCAGGAGCTTTGTGACCAAATTTGCAACAATTAGAGCAAGATCCTTTGAATTTCTACTAAGGAGGATTGGTTTTTCATCCAAATGTGTTTTTCCTTTTTTGACTTCTTGGGTTCATCTTCATCAATGTTTGCTCCAGATATTGCTGAATTTTCACGTGAAATCTTTTTTGCAACTTTGTTATCCTTTTTAATTCTCAATTTTATAATGAGATCTTTGACTGTCATTGACAGAGCTCAAGCGCTCATGCAAGTGTACGTGGTCTTATCAAGTTGTAAAGTGGCTTCAAGGAAGCCCAAGTATCGATCTCTCAGGGACTTGCATTCTCCACCAATCCAATTCTAGTTTAATGATTGAGAAAAAGTAAACAAGGAGGTTTAAGAATTGTAAACTAATGTGAAAAAGTAAATGACTTTGGACAATCAAAGGATAGAGATCCAAGATTAAGGCTTACAAACAATCATACTACGTTATTGAACTTCATTCATTTAATTGTTTATTGTAGTTGTTGATTCATAGGGTTAATTTCATGATCATGATTTTCCAACCTCTAATCCTTTACCTAAGTTGAACCGTACAACTACATCGTTGAGCGGGGATGTAATAGTCCACTTAAGTTCTTTAAAGCTATCATCCTACGTGTGAATCAAGTAAGGCATCTAAGTACATCCCTGTCCTAGATACTAATTCAAATTCCTTATTTTATAAAGAAAAAAGAACCATACTTTGCTTATTCCCATGTTCTATCTCCCTATTCCCTCTCCCGAGATCACAAGGTAGACAATTGATGTATTTTATGGGTAGCTAATCCTTAAAATAGTTAAAACAAGAATAAACAAATAACCAATAATGATAAGCAAATTAACAAACTTAATTCAAAACAAAAGTAATCATGATCGTGTTCTTAACCCCGGATAGGAGTTTTAGCCTTTAATGAAAATATTCATCATCCAATTCCTTGGATTGATGATACAAACCATGAAAGAAACAAAAATAAAATAATGATAAAAAAAACCCTAAAAAGAAGTTGTGTAGCCTCCAATATATTTCAAGGATATCCAAAAGTAAGTAAAAAAACATGAATAATGTCCTATTTATAGTGTAAGAAATAGACCATGCCTTGTTGAACAAGGAAACAGTTTCTGGTCGTCTGCGAACCCAGTGACACGACGCGTTGATTATCGCGTTGTATACATCAACGCAATGCGTCGACTTTGCATTGATTCACTGTTTTGGGTGCCTTCAGGATCCATTGTTGTGTCTCACGCGCCAAGAATCCTTCTCACGCTCCCACACTCTCCCAATACTTTTCAGGTATCCAAATTGGCGTCAAGCTGCATTTTGTGCTTCCGTGATCCATTCCAAGCCTTTTTGAGTTATTTCTACTTAATTTGAAGCTTGTAAATTCCTCATATATCATAATAGTCCATTAACCAAGCATCCTATTTCATTAAACACAATAATTTAGATCTCAAAACAACACAACATCCTCAATGATGAACTAGAAACACGAGCTAAGCATTGGCTAAATTCACATTGAGCTTTAACTTATTATTTTGACTCTTTTCTTGATCCAATTGACCCTTGAACATTATAACTAAGTTTTGTCACATATAAATACATAATAACAACCTTAGTAACTCATTAAAATATATTATAACCCAACACAATAGACTAGAAAAACACCTAGCTTAAGCTAGTACACTAGTTTTCTCGGTTGAACTCTAAATGCTCAAATTGAATCTAAACTCATGTGAATCCACCATTAAACATTGTAAACATATTATTGGACACATAAATGCTCATTTATATAATTATTAATAGATATAGCATAAGAATCATCTTCAAAATAAGGTTAAATAAGCTAGAATAGTAGCGCTAGAATGCATAAATACACCCAACATCATCACCCCACACATAAAGCCTTATTTGTCCTCGAACAACTCTTAAATACAAATACCATGAGATGAAGAGACTCCACACATCTACTACATACAAGATATTCAAGCTAGCACTACAATGACTACACGTAATGCAAGTTTACAATACAAAGCATGTTATACACAATTGTAAGCTCAAGAATCCTACCAAAACATCCTAGCCTCAAGAATGGACTCCACAAGTGGAAAACTCATGCATATTGCTAAATCAAAGACATCACAAGAATCACCCATATTCATCAAACATGTGACCCTCACCACAAGAGAGTTACCAATAATTACTCACAATAATGCAATTTATCACAATGGGTATACAAATCAAGTTACGCTCACTCTCACAAAGAATTCACAAGTTACACATAATGTACCATAGGCTTGCCCTTAGTGTAATGCTCCACTAAAAGTCGAATGTAAAGTTTAAGATCAAGTAGGACTTTTTCTTGTTGTATTGTAGGCTAAGGGACGGGTAGGAACTATTTGGGAATAGTGACTAGCCTCTCTAAGAACTTTAATACACTACATTAAACATTTAAAATCAATTTCCAACAACCAAATTACACCATTTTTTTCTACCCCATTCTTTTATTTTTGCCCCATCTCTTTTAAACATTTTCACAAACACTTGGTGGACACATAGTTTACTACCACAAGAATCAAATTTTCTCTTTTTTTTCACAATCATGGCAATATTGTTAGCATAATTTATATTACAACCATCCACCACACATCAATTATACACCAATAACCATTACATTGGGGCACAATTTTACCTTTTTCTTCTTTAAATTCTCAACTCCTTTCTTAAAAAAAATTTTTTATTAAAGCACTTAGGAGCTTTTTGGATCAAATTATGATCTATCAAAGAAGGGAATTAGGCTAATTATGAGGTTTCCAAAGAAAAAGATAAAGGCTCAATGGGAGTTAACTAGGATAATGCACAAGGGTAGATAAAAAGAAGTTAAAAAATAAGGCTATCAAAGAAATTTCTATATGATCTCCTAAACCCACATTCTTTATTTCACTTCACACACACACCGGGCAAGTACTAGACATCACATGCAACAAGGAATATACAAAAAAAAAACTACATACACATGGCACATGTTCAACTCAATAGGATCATCATAGACTCCCAACCAACAATAGCATGAATTCAAAATTAAGTCAATATGAAAAAAATCATAAACTTGAGCCTAGGAGTTTAAAAAATAGCAATTCACATCAATCAACATGCTTTTACAAACAAACCCACTTGCATCATATTATCAAAAATAGCACCAACAAGAATATCTCACTAATTCCTAACCTAAAAAATTTTAAATTGAGTCAAAATTTGGGAATTTCCCCCCACTCCACACTTAAAAATCTACTTTGTCCCCAAAGTGAATTTAAAGGTAAGAGATAGAAATACTCCCTAAGGCCTCAAGGCCTAGCTAGTAGCATCTTCACATAAAGGAGATCCATGGGACCCTACACTCATTCTTTGCCATGCTTCAAGCTCAAGTTTATGGTACTCAGACTTCTCATTAACCTGTGACTCAACCAAAAATAAAAACTACGTGAAATAAAAATTATGAAAAAATAAAAATAAAACATACCTTAGCTTGGGTTGCCTCCTAAGAAGCGCCTAATTTAGTATCACGGCACGACCCAATCAACTTTTTCCTCCACCTTAAGGATATAAATTTCACCCCCAACATTGCATCCATCTTCTTTCCTCGATCATAAAGAGGTGGTATAAAAATTAAGGAACCGAGTAATGGAATGTGCATGGTAAACCACTTAGCCTTCAAGTGAGATATGTTTTTATGTTGCTTAACCGGTGCAAAATCAAGAATATAGGATTCTTGTTCCTCATCTTCACACTCTTCCACTATTTTAAATGATTCCACAGACAAGACATCATCTAAGCATAATGTAGAAAAGTACTTTGAATGCGTCCCAATTAATCCTACTTCAAAATTTACACAATCCACAACACCTTCACTTTTTTTCACCTTCTCACTTTCAGTCTCAAGATAAAGATGACAATCGAGTGGCTGTGATTCTTATGTTTTCTCCACAAATTGGCTAATGTCCTCCTCATATATTTCTTTGCTTAGCCACTGTAGACATGGTGGCAGTGGTGTCTCCTTAATAATTTCCACAATATCAGTTTTCGAGTACTCAGACTTCCTCGAATTATCCACATCATATTGTGAAGGTTCCGCCCACGCACTTTAATAAAAATATGGACAATAAGACACAAGGTGGTTTCCTCCACAAAAATAATAAGAATTTCCATCACTCGAAAACCATTTATCCCAGATTGACATCTCGAGAAGAGTGAAAAAAATAGAAATAAAGTAAAATAAAAAGAAACTAAGCAAAAACTATTTACAACTCAATATAGAAAAAACTAAAAATAAGAGAGTTGCCTAATAACAAGTCCACAGAAACGGCGCCAAAAACTTGACAGCGCATACGCAAGTGTACGTGGTTTTATCAAGTAGTAAAGTGGCTTTAAGGAAGCCCAAGTATCGATCTCTCAGGGACTTGTGTTCGCTGCCTATTCAATTCTAGTTTAACGATTGAGAAAAAGTAAACAAGGAGGTTTAAGAATTGTACACTAAAAAAAAAACTAAACTAATGCGGAAAAGTAAATGACTTTAGACAATCAAAGAATAGAGATCCAGGATTAAGGCTTATGAACAATCATACTACGTTATTGAACTTCATTCATTAAATTACTTATTGTGGTTGTTGATTTGTAGGGTTAATTGCATGATCACGGTTTCCCAACCTCTAATCCTTTACCTAAGTTGAACCTTACAACTACATCATTGAGCGGAGATGTAATATTCCACTTAAGTTCTTTAAAGCTATCATCTTATGTGTGAATCAAGTAAGCATCTAAGTATATCCCTGTCCTAGATACTAATTCAAATTCCCTATTTTATAAAGAAACAAGAATCATACTTTGCTTATTCCCATGTTCTATCTCCTAATTCCCTCTTCCGAGATCACTACGTTAACAATTGATGCATTCTAAGGGTAGCTAATCCTTAAAATAGTTAAAACAAGAATAAACAAATAACCAATAATGATAAGCAAATTAACAAACTTAATTCAAAACAAAAGTAATCATGATCGTGTTCTTAACCTCGGATAGGAGTTTTAGCCTTTAATGGAAATATTCATCATTCAATTCCTTGGATTGATGATACAAACCATGAAAGAAACAAAAATAAAATAATGATAAAAAAACCCTAAAAAGAAGTTGTGTAGCCTCCAATATATTTCAAGGATATCCAAAAGTAAGTAAAAAAGAATTAATAATGTCCTATTTATAGTGTAAGAAATAGACCATGCCTTGTTGAACAAGGAAACAGTTTCTGGTCGTCTGCGAACCCAGTGACACGACGCGTTGATTATCGCGTTGTATACATCAACGCAATGCGTCGACTTTGCATTGATTCACTGTTTTGGGTGCCTTCAGGATCCATTGTTGTGTCTCACGCGCCAAGAATCCTTCTCACGCTCCCACACTCTCCCAATACTTTTCAGGTATCCAAATTGGCGTCAAGCTGCATTTTGTGCTTCCGTGATCCATTCCAAGCCTTTTTGAGTTGTTTCTACTTAATTTGAAGCTTGTAAATTCCTCATTTATCATAATAGTCCATTAACCAAGCATCCTATTTCATTAAACACAATAATTTAGATCTCAAAACAACACAACATCCTCAATGATGAACTAGAAACACGAGCTAAGCATTGGCTAAATTCACATTGAGCTTTAACTTATTATTTTGACTCTTTTCTTGATCCAATTGACCCTTGAACATTATAACTAAGTTTTGTCACATATAAATACATAATAACAACCTTAGTAACTCATTAAAATATATTATAACCCAACACAATAGACTAGAAAAACACCTAGCTTAAGCTAGTTACACTAGTTTTCTTGGTTGAATCTAAATGCTCAAATTGAATCAAAACTCATGTGAATCCACAATTAAACATTGTAAACACATTATTGGAAACATAAATGCTCATTTATATCATTATTAACACATATATCATAAGAATAATCCTCAAAATAAGGCTAAATAAGCTGGAATAGTAGCGCTAGAATGCATAAATACACCCAACATCAGTTATCTCCTTGAATTTATGTTTAAAGTAATTTTTGAAGCCCTTCCAAAAAGGTGGTAACTTCTCAATTATTGAAGCCACTTGAAATGCTTCATTCATAATTAAACCTGCATTAAAGATTGGGAAAATATTAAGAACATTCATAAAATATTTAACAAAGATATGATTTAATATTCTACCTTCAGCAAGGAGATCATATATTATGACGTGCAACTCTTGAACTTTGGTAACAACAGCTTTACTATCTACCATTGTGAAGTCTAGCAACTTTGCAATAAGAATTTCTTCATTCTAGCATCCTCTATTTTGTACTTCTTTTTCAAAGAATCTTAGAGTTCTTTTGAGGTCTTCATGTTGTTATACACACTGTACAAATCATCTTGTACTCCACTTAGATTGTAGTTTTTATACAGTAAATCTGAGTGTTTTCAACTTCAGTGACTAAGAGGCGTTCTTTATCAGGAGTTGATTCTCGTAAGACGGGAATGCTCTCATTGATGACTTTTGCAAACTTAAAGTGGTTGTAGAAGATTATCTTTTGCTTCCATTTTTTTGAGATCTACATTAGAATTTTTTTTATATTTTTTAATTGATTCCATGGCAAGAGAAACACTTGAACGATTCAAAGAAGAAATATTAGTTGCCGTAATATTCGACATTCCATCACTGACTTCATTTATTCGTCGTTCCATCACTTCATTTTTATTAGCCATTTTTTTGTTACAATTAACAAACAACTTTAGTGTTTAGAATACTAACAATCAAGACTTAATCTTTATAAAACTTGTTTGTAGTTAAGGATGAAACTTTTATGTTCTTCCAAATCGCCAACCGAATGAAGTTTAAATCTTGATGAAGTTTTTATATCTTCAAATCAGTTCCAAATTCAAATAGAGTAGAAAACTAAAAGGTTTTAAACTCCAGAAACCAAAATACAGATATATTAATTTCCTTAAGATTGTTATTTTGGGTATAAAATATGTATTTAGAACATGAACTTCAACATCATGTTCAAGAACAACAAAGAAGTTCAAACTATTTTTAAAAAAAATAGCAAAACCAATAGTTTAGAAAGAGATAAAGATTAGAAGATTCAAGTCCACTAAGTTGACAGTGTGTCCGTAAGGAAATTATTCCCCTCAAGTATCTGAGGTTATGAAATATATCCTCATAAAATAAAATAAATCATTTCAATCGAATAGCGGTACCTCAAATTTGTTGAATCTTGAATGAACTCAATGGTAGGAAATCACACTAGAGTTTTTGCAAGAAAAAAGAGTTTTTGACTTAAAAAATTCATGCAAATATATGAGAACAATCATATATTTATAGTTAAAAGATGTTGCTTCTGGAAAAAAGCAATGGTTCGAGAAGAGTTACATTTTTTGAGAGGTTGGGTCCATATGCAAACCCATATGCATCTGTACATGATGAGATGTGGTCGCATGTCAGCTTTTGTACAAAATAGAAAGTTTTGAACTGACTTGCTTTCTTATCTGCACTACTAGATGCAGCCACGCACTATCAATTGTCGGATAGTGAACCGAAGGATCGCAACCCTTCAATGTGCATTTTGAGATGCGTCCACAAATAGAAAAAAAGTTTTGGTCGGATTTTTAGATTAAAAAGTCATTAATACTTAAGTTTCAACTGAATTTTATCCAAAAGATAATCTCTCTCTCTCTCTTTCTATTATGACATATCCAAATTCGAAGTCAAGCTGAGCAATGACGATGACGGCGCGAGGCTTGTCTTCTTATTGCCTCAATAACAAGATGGAGGAGTACTTCTATACATAAGTACAACAATGTTCCTTTCTTCCACCAATGTGAGAGAAACACTCCTTTTATAAAGTGAAAGTACAATGCACTCTTTTTCCCACCATTTATTTTTCCCTCCATTTATTTTTTCCTTCATTATTTGTTCAAGTATCACAAGAACCCAACATATACATGGTGGGATAACTTATTCCAGATTAGATAATTTTGGGATAACTTATTCCTAGCCAAACAACCCTATCTTTGTCTATTCAATAAGATTGGGGGCCTAAAATCAAATTTCATAGTCTTATCTTATTTATTTTCTATTTGACATATATAAATTAAATTACATTAACTATAATAATATACCCGGTACAATTCTACAAGTTAATTTTGAAGAGATAGAATATACGTAGACTTAAGGACGCAAATTTTTAAAGAAAAAATATAATATAAAGTTAGAATAATAAAATCTAGCTCAAGAATTTGAGAACTTGATATATTGATACCAAAATAGTGTTGTGTCGAATGTGATAAGTTGATATAATGATATCGAAATAATGTTGTGTTGCTTCAATATAATGATATCTTGTTGGAATGCTTGAAATTTTGAAGACATCAAAAAACAAATTTTGATCTTTTTATAAATAGACAACAATAGATTTGACAAAATGTAGAAGGTTTGACCATTTGAGAAATTTCAGAATTTTCAATAATAAGAGAAATAATGAAAAAAAGAAATATAAAAGGTAAATACAGAATTTACAGTGTAGGTTCATATTAGTTGTTAGGATAAAAATGAGGCAAGAAAATAGGTAGCCACTTAAGAATTATACTTCAATTACCTAAAAGTTATTTTATTTCTCAATTGTTTCAATGATTCTGACATTAAAAGATCAAAAGTTAGTATATTTTCTACCTAAAAATATCTTTTTAAATAACAATTCACGAGCTTCTTTTAAAGAATATATATATAGACTATTTTTACGAAAAAGTGGGGGTGGCCAAAAAATTAGGGCTAGAACCCACTGCTTGGTTGCCTTATAGTTGAGGGGACCTTGCCTTTTTCTTTCTCATTGTTCACATTTTTGTCATCCCATCTCATCTCTTCTCTAATAACTCTTTTATAACCCACAAAATTTTAGGTAGTCCTTTGTAATCAGAAAATTGATAGGTTTCCTGTTATTTTATTTTTTTTGAGATTGATTATATTATCTAAAAGAAATTCATTATTTTTTCTGAATTCAGGTAGTTTAAATTTGAGGGAAGATCAAAATCATCCTAAACTATATTGGAAAAGTCGAAGACATGCCTAAATTATTGAAGTGCTCTAACACCCACCTGAACAATATAAAAATACATTTATTTATCCCCTAAAACCAATGTGGCAAAAAACTAATTAAAATAAAAATAGGCACGTCGGATATAAAATTAAAGCGATAAAAAAAATAAAATTCCCCCACCCTAACGCCACATCTTCTTCACCGACACCCCACCTTCTATATTGTACTTCATTTTTATTTTGAATCATAATTCTCTACAACTCTATTTCTCCATCAAATTCATCAAAAAAATAGTGGAGAAGAAGATTACACCATGATTTATTTCTCCACATCAATCAAGAACTACCACAATCACTATTAATTTTAATATCACCATCAAAACTATAATTTTATCTCCTGATTTTACTATCTCCGCCATGCCTTCATCACCTAATCCATCACCACCAATTTCATCATGTACCACCTTCAATTTCATCACATTTTTACCACCAACTTCATCACCTAACTCATCACTATCAATTTCATCATATGAGAATTTTGTTACATATTTGTGGGTTTTTGTCTGGAAGATTGCCGCCATCAATTTTGTTTTTCTCTTTATCATTATCTCGATTTGTTCAACATTTGACTTCTTTCGCTATAAAAAAAGTGTTATCTCACCAAAAAAAAAAAATGAAGAATGAGAAAAGAGGTGTTGAAGATGGATGACGTAAAGGTATTAGAAAAAATTGATAGTGATGATAGCATTATTGGTGGATTCTAAAATTGACGGAGGTGATGAATTGATGATTCGACTTGGATGGTAATGGCATCGGTAATAATGAAGGTTTTATGATGGGTGTAGATAAAAAGAAAAAAGAAAATAATAAATCTATTATAGTTTTTGTGTGGTACTGACGAACCGCTAACGTAGCTCGTGCGTGTGAACACCTCACCTTGTGAAAGTGCTACAACAATTTATAAGGTGGAAATAAATTTACTTTTATGTAGTACGCGTGTGTATTAGATCGCGATAATAATTTAAATATGCAATCGAATTTTTGAGATAAATTCAAAGTAGATTTAATGTCTTTTCCCTTTGTGGGAATACTTGGATGAAACTACATATGAAATTTGAAGAGGATTGATTTGGAATTAAAATTCAGAGCAAAAATCGATTTTAAAAATAGTATTGCTATAATGTATCACACATTAATTTTAATAGATACACATATAAGGATTTATACATGGATATGCACCGGCTAAAGACTCATTTCTTTTATATTTCCAGACGTTCTCTTCATATTACCGCCCTAACTGGCTCCATAACAATATTTATTACTAATTCAGTCTAAAAGAGAAGAGAGAAACTTGAAATAGCCAAAATGAAAGAAGAACCACAAATCTGCTAAAAATGAGCAAAAGAAACTTGAAACGGGTGCTTCAGTAAAGATCTTTTGCATCGAGTTTGGAGTGTTAAAATAGGCTGAGTTGATAATAGGTAGTAGTAATAGATTAGATTGAAATGGGTTAATTATCCAATATACCCAACTGGTCTGATTTTTATTTATTTTCTTAAAATTTGTTTGGGCATCTAATTAATTTTTTTATTAATTATGACTGTATATATAACATATTAAATTAAAAAAAAAAAATTTAAAAATATTTAGACAAAATCTCTCATGAATCAATCTGGATTACATATTAGCCCAAGAAAACTGCTTCAAGAATCAAGCCTATCCTCCTTCTTCCAGTCACTAGTTTTTCATGGGTAAATTTCCTCCTCAATGATTTTCTTAATCCATGTATTATATGTGAACTCTTAATCTTGAACTCACGAAATTATAAATCTTATAACTTTATGAAAATATGTAATCTACGAAATTCATCAACTTTGGGGATATTAATTGAACGATTGAATTTTACCGTGAGCCCTAAGAATATCATGAGTCCCCAACATGAGAATTTACTATAATGATGAAACTCCAAGATCTTCAATATTAACCTTTTTATTCTAAATTCAATAAAATAAGGTGTTCGTTCTTGCTTTGTTCTTAAGATATCTTGAATCCTTACAATTCTTGTTATGTTCAACAATAAGAATAGTTTAAAGTTGTTCCACAATTCTATAATTCTAAAATAACTTGAATCTTTCAAAATCTCCATAATCTTCATAACTCTATAAAATCCTATGTTTAAGAACTATGACATAATGGCATGACCCGCATGACTTCTAACACAATTAATTTTCTCTAGGAATGTCCTCATTGCCTTATATAGATAATCTCCACAATCTTAAGATATGCTAAAAGCAACATGGACTGATCCAAAATCTCATTCCCCATAGAGTAATGAAAATCTAGATCTTATGATCATGGCAACATGTATTATGATATCACTTTCTATGAGTCCCCAACAACATTAATAAATGATGTAACTTATCATATATGAGCCTAAAATGGCTAATTAATACATCAAAAGCCTAAAGTGGCTAACTTGCAGATGGCTAATCCATAAATCTAAATGTGAATTCATTAAGATAAACATATAACCTTATGAGTATACAAGAGAGTTAGATGGTTGACTGAGAAGGGCTGGAGGGGGGGCTGACTCGTCGCTGTTCGCGGTTGCTGGTGGGCGATGGAGAAGTAAGGTGCCGTTGTTGGTAGTGTTGTCTTCGTTGGGAAGGTCACCGGAGACGGCTATGGCTGGCGCGGTTGTTGTCGCCGTTGTTGGTGGCGGCGGAGACGAAGGGTTGGCGTGGTTGTTATCGTAGCTGGTTGTTGACGGCGGAGGAGAACGGAGGGAGACAGAGGCGGCACTGGATTGGTTCACCGCTGTTAATGGTTGTGGCAGCGGGGATTTAGATAGGAGGGAGAGAAGAGAGGTAGAGGGAGAAAAAAAGGGAGGCGGATGATTTTAGGTTTATGGTTTTGGTTTTTGTCTTGGGTATTAAAAGGAAGGCAAAGTTTCAATTCATCTCAGTCGTTGGATCAATTTTGATCAACGACTGAGATTAGAATAGGGCCAATCAATTGAAATTTCAATTTTGGATTAAAATTGAAATATTTGGCTAAAATTGAAATGAACCAAATGTAGATTGGCTAGATTTGTAATAGATTAAATAGAATAGGCTAAGATCGTAAGAAATTGAATAAATTGGATTAAAAGGTGAATAAATTAAGCAAGATAATTTTAATTAGGTTGTTATTTAAATAGTAATAGTAGTAGTAGTAAATAATAATAATAATAATAATAAATAATAATAACAAAAATAAATAATAATAAATAATAACAATAATAAATAAGAATTGAAATTTGATTCAGTTGAATTGAAATAACTATATTCAAAACACAAGTTCACCTTTCATAGATTCAATTGGATTATCGGTTAATTAGATTCAGTTACATAACTTTTGATTACTACATACGTCACTACACGAGATATATACATATATTCGATTGGTATGTACATATATAGTTAAAAATTGAAATTTGATTTCCTGGCCAAATTGATGTTAATTTTGATCATAATTGACACAAATTGAGTACAATAATGACTAAAAATCAAACTACATAGGAGAGTAAATTGAAATTGACTGCTATTTTAATAAATATAACAACAACAACAACAACAACAACAACAACAACAACAACAACAACAACAACAACAACAACAACAACAGTAATAATAATAATAATAGGCAATGTATTTATAAATTGTGAATGTGCACATGTACGTGAAAAAAGAATTTAATAAATATTAATAAAATTATGTAAAAAGTCGTATTTGAATTATTAAATTTATAAAAATGATACTAAAAACTAATAAAATACTTTATACATTTTTTAAATCATAAATGTAGCTTGTTGAAAATAATAAAAATATTAATATTAAAGGTTAAATAATTTTGACAAAATAGCAGACTAAGAGAGCATCGAGAGGTCAAAATTGTGTGTCAACACTTTCAAATACGTACTATATACATCTATCATGTATTCAATATGTTTGGATAGATTTTGCTAGTTTTTTACTACATAGTTCATCGATCACTACATCATATATATCAACTCTTAAATACGTACTATATACATCAGTTTTCAGCTTTCAAACACGTATTATAAACATCATTTTTCAATTATCTATCCCAACAGTATGATATATATATATACACACACACAATCATTATACAAAGATTATGCATGTTTTCATTATACAAAGATTATGCATGTTTAACATCATTTAACGTATATATAAAGGAAAATATGTATTTTATATATTGAAACATAAGTAAAAGATAAAGATTACGTTTAACGTAATTTGTATATTATATTTGATATATTTTTTAGTGTAAGTTTTTTCACAAAATCTAAGATTTATTAATTTTTATTATTATTGCATTGGTTATTGACTACGTGAAATTAATATAATTTTAAAACATAATATATTAGATTATTTTTTAATAAAGTAAATATATTAGATTATATATATAATCTAATATATTATTTTTACTACTAATAATAATTAGATTACATAAAGTAAATATTAGATTATATAATTATTTTTTAAAAATATTTATTTACTTTTTTTTAATTAAAAACCGACCACATGTGGTCGGTTTCTTAAAATTATTCTTTATTATTTTTTCATTAAAAACCGACCACAAGTGTCGGTTTTTAAAAATTATTTTCTTTTTATTTTATTTAAAAACCGACCACATGTGGTCGTTTTTTTAAAATTAATTTTTTTTTTTAATTTCATTAAAAAATGACCACAAGTGGTCGGTTTTTAAAAAAAAAATTTAAATTTTTCTTAAAAACCGACCACATGTGGTCGTTTTTTAAAAAAAATATTTAAAAAAAAAATTAAAACCGACCACAAGTGGTCGGTTTTAACAAAAATTAATTCAAAAAATAAAATAAAAACCCACCACTTGTGGTCGGTTTTTTTAAAATATTTTTTAATTATTTTTTTTAAAGGAAACCGACCACAAGTGTTCGGTTTTGTTATTTTTTTAAATTTTTATTCGTAAAATAAATAATAATTAATACTAAAATTATTGAAATTAATATTTTGATATTTTAAAATATAAAAGTGACCACATGTGATCGATTTAAAAAATAAAATAAAAAACTGACCACATGTGATCAGTTTTTTCCGATCACAAAGTGTGGTCGATTTTTCGTGGTCGATTTTTTCATTTTTTCTAGTAGTGTAAAAACTACTGAGCATTGCTTATATCATGTTGACAAAAAACTACAAAGCCCACCTAAAAAGGGTGGGACTTAATAATATTTGATCCAGACAGTCTGCCTCATTCCACGAGGCTAAGGACGAGGCAATGACTCATATTATGCTTTGAGTTCCTTTTTGAGGAAGTGTCTCACGTTGTACTTTGAGTGTGTTTCTCCACTTGTACCTTTTGCTTTTGCTTCTACTCTGTGGCATACACCAGGGGTGGAGCTATACTATATCAAGGGTTGATAGATGAACACTCTTCACCGAGAAATTATATTGTATATAAATATGAAATGCTACTCTATTGATTTAAATATTGTGATTTGAACATTCTTGACACAACTAATTGCGTTAGTTTATTGGTGGAGGGTGGTTAATTAAGTCGATGGCGATGCTGCGCAGCGGGTTTGAGTTTCACTAATTGCGTGCTATTTGTTTTCTTTTCTTTTTCTTAAAAAAAATGGTTGTACACACTAATTCGATTCCCACTAACTAGACTTTTTTCCCCTTGAAAGAGCAGTTGTACGCGCATTGTCCCAAAAGAATAATACTAACCAACTTCACACATTAACTTTGCATTTTGTGTTTTAATAGTTATTGTGATAAATTTGTTATTTTTTAACTATTATGATTAAAGTAATACATTTTAAATAAATAAAAATTGAGTGTAAATAATTTTTTCCTATCAAACTTTAGTTTACTACTCTCAGAAGAACCAAAATCAGTGAGGCATGATGAATTTTCAAAATTTTCAGTAATCTTTTCTTTCTTTGTATGTCTGAATATGAATCTTCTATCATATTAGAAAGTTTTGTTGGAATCGATTTTTATATCACTTTGTCTCTTAAAGTTGGATACAAGATAGCAGACTGATCATATACAATCATGAGTTGAGAATCTGATAGCAAATTACAATCACCACTTGTAAATTGAGATGACCCGATAATAATCAAAATAAATATAACTAATTAAAATCAAACATATCAAAAGTAAATTTAAAAAGATATACATGCCTTGAATAGGTGATGTATCACCCTCCTTTGACATGCATCCAGCTTCAATAGGGCATTTAAACTTGTATCAACCAAAAGAATATCATTATGTACAACATTATGATTTAGTATACAATTGACTTCAATAACGTTCTCATTATCAACAATTTTTTCTGCACAACCCTATAAATAAAAAAAAAATTAGAATAAAGCACAACATATCATATCACCTTTTAAGATATACAAACTTGATAGTGAAGATAAACTAATGATTAAGTTGACAATGTAGTATAAGCTACACAATCAAACTAAATTAATTTTATCTTTTAAATAGATTTTCATATACCTTAGCTTTTTGAAGTCCTGTAGGATCTGAACCACCCAAAAAATTTTGAACAACTATAATTTCACTTTGATGTTCCTAAAAATATTATTAAATTAAAATAATACATAATTTTTTAACAAAATATAAAAAATTAGATACCAAATAACATATTTATCATGCTTATAAATTAATGAATACACTATCTAATAAATACCTCACAATCAGATTTAACAGTTAATTGCTGAAGAAATGTCTTCATACAATTCTTGAAATATTTAAAGTCGCTTCTAAGCTGTTGAAATGATTAAATGAAACTGTTGAAATGTTTAAATCAATCATATTAATTTTAATATGCTAACACCATATTATGAATTAAAATATAATAAATATTATAAAAAAAAAAAATTTACCTTGTCAAATTCAGTCGGTAAAACATGTCATTAGAAGAATCGGCTACACCTCTTGAATTCACACTAGAATATTGTTGTTATTTTCACCATTCATACTTGACTTTTTCTTGAAAGATCCAACAATCAGTTTTTCTTTAATTTTTTTCAACAAAGATAGCTCCTTTGCAATCTATATAAACAATCAGGAAACGTTATATATATACATTACAATAGATAAAATGTATGCTAACAAAGTTGATAACCAACATCTTTCACCATATATCTTAGCTTTTTGAATTCCTGTAGGATCAGCATCACCCAAAATACTTTAAACATCGATGTTTTCTCTTTCATATTTCTAACAATTATGATTGAATTAAAATGATAGACAACTTTTTAACCAAAAAAAAAAATTAGATCCCAAAAAATCATATTTCACATGCTTATAAAATTAATAAATACACAAAACTAATAAATACCTCACAATCTGATTTAATATTTAATTGTTGAAGAGTTGTTTTTATATAAGTCTTGAAATATTTAAACTCACTGATAAGATGTTTAAATGATTAAATCAATATATTAATATATATATATATATATATTAACCATATTAATCTTAATATGCTAATACCATATCATGAAAATATAATAAAGTTATAAAAAAATTAATTTACCTTGTCAAAATCTATCCGCAGAACATAATCACTAAAAGAATCAGTTGTACCTCTAGAATGTGCAATAGAATTCATTCTATGATGATTATTGATATTCTCATCATGCATACTTGACATTTTTTTAAATAACCCAGCAATTGATTCTTCTTTGACCTTTTTCAACAAAGGTAACTCATTTACAAGCTATATAAACAAACGTAAATGTTAACAATAAAGAAGATGTATACCAATGAAGTAATAATCGACATATTTCATTTCACGTGTAAAATCACTTTCTTCAAAGTCTTCCATAATTCCTTCTTGTTAAGCAATAGAGTTTTAAAAAAAAATTGTAAGATGAAACTGATATAGATTACCGGTCGGCAAGTTAAACGCTCCCAATTCATCAACTGTAGGAGAAATGTTTGACCATACCTAACAATCATTAAAAAAGAAGTTTTAAAAAATAATAATAAACAAATCTGTTAAATTGATTTTTTTTCTCATATAATGTCTAACAAAGTAAAACAAAACTAACCTTCTCATTAGTGATACTCCGTTAGCAACTTGATATGCGATTTCAGGGTGTACAATTGAGCAACATTCAATACCCATAACTGTAAAGCAAGTGAAAGACCGCTAAATCTATAAAAAAATTTCACATAATACATCTTATCCCTAACAGATTTCAATAAGGCCTTAAAAATAATAATTTTTCGTGGAAAATCATGATATTCTCCACTTTCAATCAACTTAAAATCACGATTACATATAGTTTTTCTTTCTCCAACTCCAAAAAAAAGTATAAATAAAATACAAAATTATAATTTTGACAACATCTTCATCCAACTGCATACATTTTAAATCTTCAAAACAAGACACCAAATCGTCTAACGATACGGTAGAATTTTCCCCAAAATAATTACTTCTTAACCTATTTAAACCGTTATAATTTCAAACAAACTTATCATCTCTAAAACATAGTATACCTATTATGATTTTAAATTATTTAAATTCAAAACACAAAGAGGATTCATTAATCTTGACATAAAATAAACTATTTCAGTCTTGAACTAACTCCCTTCTCATCAAATAAATGATTACTTGACTTTGAACATGGACTTCAGACATGTCAAAAAAATAACCAAAAATAATTTTTTAAAACATTTTCAATTGAGGCTTGCTAGGCTTTGAATTCAACTTACTGACAATATTCATGCTTATGTGGGAGCTATAGCGAGCACGGAAAAACTGTTTGCATTCCAAAATGTAATACCTCCACTTCTGCAAAATGAAACACAATCAATACTAGCCTCTATTTTTTTTCAATTAATGTATGCAATATAAATCACAAAAATACATATAAACACATGATTCTTGAGATTTTGTATTAAGAGGAAGAAGAATGATGTTCTATCTGTTAAAAATGTAGGGATAGTAGTCTTACTTATTGAAAATGCTTAAGTTTTGGTGACTTTAATAGTGAACTAGTGTTTAGGAGGTGATGTTGTTGGTGACTTTATTTGTTGAAAATGCTTAAGTGCCGGTGACTTTAAAAGTGAACTTTTGTTTAGAAGGTGATGTTGTTGGTTACTTTATTTGTTGAAAATGCTTATGTGCCCGTGACTTTAATAATGAATTAGTGTTTAGAAGGTGATGTTGTTGGTGACTTTACTTGTTGAAAATGCTTAAGTTTTGGTGACTTTAATAGTGAATTAGTTTCGTTGGTGCCTTTGTTAGTTGAAAAAAGCTTAAGTTTTGGTGACTTTAATAGTGAACTGGTGTTTACGAGGTGATGTTGTTGGTGACTTTATTTGTTGAAAATGCTAAAGTGTCGGTGACTTTAATAGTGAACTTTTATTTAGAAGGTGATGTGGTTGGTTACTTTATTTGTTGAAAATGCTTAAGTGCCGGTGACTTTAAAAGTGAACTTTATCTTAGAAGGTGATGTTGTTGGTGACTTTATTTGTTGAAAATGCTTAAGTGCCGGTGACTTTAATAGTGAATTAGTGTTTAGAAGGTGATGTTGTTGGTGACTTTACTTGTTGAAAATACTTAAGCTTTGGTGACTTTAATAGTGAATTAGTTTCGTTGGTGTCTTTGTTAGTTGGAAAAGCTTAAGTTTTGATGACTTTAATAGTGAACTAGTGTTTACGAGGTGATGTTGTTGGTGTCTTTATTTGTTGAAAATGCTTAAGTGCCGGTGACTTTAATAGTGAACTTTTGTTTAGAAGGTGATGTGGTTGGTTACTTTATTTGTTGAAAATGCTTAAGTGCCGGTGACTTTAAAAGTGAACTTTTGTTTAGAAGGTGATGTTGTTGGTTACTTTATTTGTTGAAAATGCTTAAGTGCCGGTGACTTTAATAGTGAATTAGTGTTTACAAGGTGATGTTGTTGGTGACTTTACTTGTTGAAAATGCTTAAGTTTTGGTGACTTTAATAGTGAATTAGTTTCGTTGGTGCCTTTGTTAGTTGAAAAAGCTTAAGTTTTGGTGATTTTAATAGTGAACTAGTGTTTACGAAGTGATGTTGTTGGTGTCTTTATTTGTTGAAAATGCTTAAGTGCCGGTGACTTTAATAGTGAACTTTTGTTTAGAAGGTGATGTGGTTGGTTACTTTATTTGTTGAAAATGCTTAAGTGCCGGTGACCTTAAAAGTGAACTTTTGTTTAGAAGGTGATGTTGTTGGTGACTTTACTTGTTGAAAATGCTTAAGTTTTGGTAACTTTAATAGTGAATTAGTTTCGTTGGTGCCTTTGTTAGTTGAAAAACCTTAAGTTTTGGTGACTTTAATAGTGAACTAGTGTTTACGAGGTGATGTTGTTTGTGACTTTATTTGTTGAAAATGCTTAAGTGCTGGTGACTTTAAAAGTGAACTTTTGTTTAGAAGGTGATGTGGTTGGTTACTTTATTTGTTGAAAAATGTTTAAGTGCCGGTGACTTTAAAAGTGAACTCTTGTTTAGAAGGTGATGTTGTTGGTTACTTTATTTGTTGAAAATGCTTAAGTGCCGGTGATTTTAATAGTGAATTAGTGTTTAGAAGGTGTTGTTGTTGGTGTCTTTATTTGTTGAAAATGCTTAAGTGCCGGTGACTTTAATAGTCAATTAGTTTCGTTGGTGCCTTTGTTAGTTGAAAAAGCTTAAGTTTTGGTGACTTTAATAGTGAAGTAGTGTTGAGAAGGTGATGTTGTTGGTGACTTTATTTGTTGAAAATGCTTAAGTTTTGGTGACTTTAATAGTGAATTAGTGTTTAGGAGGTGATGTGGTTGGTGACTTTATTAGTTGAAAATGCTTAAGTTTTGGTGACTTTAAAAGTGAACTTTTGTTTAGAAGGTGATGTTGTTGGTTACTTTATTTGTTGAAAATGCTTAAGTGCCAGTGACTTTAATAGTGAACTTTTGTTTAGAAGGTGATGTTGTTGGTGACTTTATTTATTGAAAATGCTTAAGTGCCGGTGACTTTAATAGTGAATTAGTTTCGCTGGTGCCTTAGTTAGTTGAAAAAGCTTAAGTATTGGTGACTTTAAAAGTGAATTTTTGTTTAGAAGGTGAATTGTCGAAACTATTGTTGTAGTATTTTCGTACTCACTTTTGTTGGATATTTTGTGTGTTGTACACTTTTGAAAATTTTCATTTGTTTTTTTTGTTGTTGTTGTATTTTCATTTTGGTTACTGCTGTATATTATTGTTGTGGTTGCATGCAGAATTTGGTTTTTCAATTTCTTTTTTATATTCTCAGGAAAACTGACCACAAGTGGTTGGTTTTTCTATAATTTTCTTTTTCTTTTTTGCAAAAACCGACCATAAGTGGTCGGTTTTTCTAATTCTTTTTTTTTTTTTTGTAAAAAATCGACCACAAGTGGTCGATTTTTTATAAAATTAATAAATTGATTTAATAAAAACCGATCACAGGTGGTCGGTTTTTATTAAATTCATAAAATTAATTTTATAAAAAACCGACCACACGTGGTCGTTTTTTTTATAAAATTAATAAATTAATTTAATAAAAACTGACCACACGTGGTCGGTTTTTAGTTAAATTAATAAAATTAATTTTATAAAAAATCGACCACTTGTGGTCGGTTTATTTTTCCCTAAAATTATTTTTTTTATTTAAATAAAATAATAACAAATTTTAAAAATGAATATATATATTTTTTTAAAAACCGACCACTCGTGGTCGATTTTTAAAAAGCTACCGCTGCTTTTCCGATCAAAAATTTTGGTCGATTTTCCGGTCGAAAAATGGGAAAAACCGACTACTTGTGGTCGGTTTTCCGCTTTTTTTTAAGTAGTGTTAGACGGGCATTCACATTTTAACGTAGAAGATGAAAGCACAACTTCTCAACTAAGGATTACTTCTATTTCCTTCATTATCTTATCTTTGATTGATTTGATTATGTAGAAATTATTGTGTAATAAGAATCTCAGTAGCTAAACACCCTAGTTTTGAGGTTATGGCCTAAGTATGATTAATTGAAACTTGAGTTGTTTATATATATGTTTGTCTTAAGAGCTATGTACTTGATCTCACCTAAATTTGATGACTCCATATTTTCTATTTTCTTTGTTATTTTACCCATACTTGAAGGCGCACAAGAAACCAACTAAATTCTTTCTAGAGCTTCTAAAGTTATATGTCATCACCTAAAAACCTTTCTAGCTTAATGGTTGCTTGCATATATATATATATATATATATATATATGATGTATAAATACGTACAAGAGGTGTATATATATCCATATAAATTGTTATATAATATGCAATAACTCATCTTTCTCACTGAGCTAAATTTTATTTCAATTCCGACTAGCTTAAATCTCCTCTATACAATCCCAAATTTTAGATATGTGATGATCTAGATATTTTGATTCTTTTGATATATTATTCACTCGAAATGATTCACATTTACGACCGATTAAATTTTAAAACTTGAGCTTCAAAATCTTCAATGATAGATTTCAACGAGCAATTAACTCAAATCTTCTTCTAAGTACAAATTTTTGAAATGAACTTCTCTCGATGATTTCATTCTTTTGATATATTATTCTCTCAAAATAGTTTACATTTACAACATGTTGATTTTCAAAATTTTAGCTTTTGAATTTTTTCAATGAAGTTCGTATAATCTCTATTTTCTTGTCATCTTCTTGGTACGAGAGAGAGAGACGGGGGGAGGGGGGGGGGGGAGAAGCAAGACAAGATGATGCAGAAAATATTGGAGGACGAAGGAGAAAATAAGGAGGAAATTAAGGCTTCATGGTTATATATTCTAGTAATAAAGCAATAATTGGGACAGTTTTTGTTAAAACAATGACCGAAGGGTCATTTTGTTTAATTTTTCCTTCTTTCTAACCTCAATAACTTAACTAGTCATTATATTTGGATTTCATTTAGAAAATCTTGTAAAGCTTGTAAAGAGTGTAATAAATTAATTCAAACCTAGTGATGTTTCATCATCTTTCCCTCTATACAGTATTATGACGCCATTACTGAACTTTGGGGTGACAAAATCATCCCATGGAATCATAATTCATTAATTTCGTTTAAGTTTGGGCAGGTTAATAATTCACTTATTTTGTAACGATTTTACTCTTAACTGATTAATTCAACCCATTTTAAATCTGTATAGTATGATATTAGATAGATTCGAAATTTACATTTAAGATGCGATTTTTAATCCCAATTTTTTTTTTTCCTAAAAAGGTTTCTTATCCTTTAGACGACATTTACTCATTCACTTCAACTTATTTTTCAATAATTTTTTTCTTTTCCTTAGCAATGCATTTTTCATTTACAAATCTGATACTCATTTTATTTTTATTAATATATTTTTTTTTTTAATAGATCTTGAAAAACTTAGAAGAAACATTGTATTTCTTTTTCATATTACATTGATAATATTTGTTAAAAGAACTTGCATGTGACAGAAATGAAACTTTTGAAGGAGATTTTACAAAATCAGAATCACTATACACCATTTTTTTTTATCTTTTTTCATAAAAGCTCTCTTACTCATTACTTCTAAGTACAAACTTCAATCAACTATGACAAAAATCACAACATTGAAATTGAAGTATGTGAAATCCTAAAAATTAATGGATTTTTCGATTATACCATGGCAACTAAAAAATAGATAAAGGAGATGAAATTTTTCATGGGATAGAGTTGATTAAATTTCGAATATGAAGAGAATTTAGAAAGAAATGGACTAAAAATGAGAAAGAAGTTGAAGAAAATAGAGTAGAAAATGGAGTACAAAAGAAAACCGTAGAAGGTTCTGTAAGAAAATAAAAACATAAACAAAAGTGTAAAAAAGACTAATAGAGAATAAACTAAATAATTAAATAAATTTGAATTGAAGAGAGAGAGAAAATTAGTTAGGCTAGTATAAATGGCCGAAAACATTAAAAATGGACATTTTATGTCAATTAGTTAAAAATTGGCTGCACTTTACCAATATGTATTTATTGTTGTTTTAGCATGACCTTTTTTCTTACTTCTTCATATTTATCATTTTTCACCCTCACTACCCCCAACTCCAACGGAGCCTCCGGACCTAATGATCATAGAAGAACAAATCATTGCTCCGCCACTAAAAGATATTTTCAAGTCCAGGCTAATAAATAAAGACAACTCCCTAGATGGAAGCTACAACCACAATAATGGAAAGGCAACCATGGTTACGAATAGTACTGGAGATACTATACAACTCAGTGTAGAAGACAAAGAGATAATTTACTATATGTGTAAGCATTAAGTAATTGTCAAACTATTCAACAAAAAAATAACACGCAACTACTTGAAAACAAAATTAGTAAACTTGTGGAAACCCATAGAACCCCTGACACTGATCTATGTGAGTAGTGACTTCTACATTTCCAAATTTAGCCAACCAGATAATATGTTGAAAGCCCTGCATGGAGGCCCATGATTTGTCAATGACAGTTTCTTAACAGTGAAACAATGGGAACCAAACTTCATCCTAAAAGAAGCCACACAAACCCACACTGCCATTTGGACCAGGTTACCACAATTTCTAACTGAATTCTACGACTAGAAAATACTAAAGAGAATTGATAATAAGTTGGGGCACTACTTAAGATTGACACTTGTACCTCTGCTACACTAAAAGGACGTTATGCAAGAATTTGCATACAAGTACCCCTCGAAATATCATTCAAAATATTTGTAGACATTGGAGGCCACAAGAAAAAAGTAGTATATGAGGGGGATGAAGTTTTATGTACGGGATGCAAAAGGCTTGGGCATACTTCGAAGAATTATGATCGATAACCCATCACACCCATTGAAAAAGCAAATATAACACCCTCCACCAACAGCAACATTCAGCAACCATTGGAAGAATAAAAAATTATTTACTTCCCAAAAAAGAAAATGAATTGGAAACACCACCAAAGCACGAAAAAAGGTAAGGGCACAAGAAATTAGGAGCAATCCTAAGTTAAAACATACGATGCAGCATCAGGTAAGTTCCTGAATTTGAACCCCTTCACTCTTATAGTAAATGATGCCTCTGGAAAAACAAATAAAAATAACAATAATAGTTTATCTACTTCCAATACTATTTCCAATTTAGGGAAAAGAATTTACAAAAAAAGAAAAAAAAAGAAAACTTAAAGAGGGGGCCACCGGCACCTTTCCTAATAAAGGGCCTGTTAGTCAACGCTGGCCCAATCATAGGCGAGGGATCTAATCCCAACTACTCATCACCCCACCCATTTAAATCCTGCCTCAATTTATTTAGTTTTAAAGGGCTCAACGGGGCCCAAACCCTCACCCCTCTGGGTAAGATCCCATAGAAACCTCTATCTCTACGTATTTTGGTAAGAGTAACTCCATCGGCACTGGGGATAATCATCACCCTAAGATGATTGACATGACCAAATCAGTCATGTCAATTAACTCCCCTTAACTATTTACTAGTTACAACCCGTCGGCTCCCCAAAACTCGTTGCTACAACCTCACCCCACTAACACTACCTTCAGTAATAGTGGATACTTCTTCTCATCCACCCAAAGCTCTAAAGTAACCATTAATCTTTACCACAGTTCCTCACCCTTTAAATTAAACTCCGATGTCTTGGGTAGAGCTAGTTCTGAGAGGAAAGTCCATCTCTCATTTTATCATAATAGGGGAACAACCAATAGTACTGTTCATCCAAGACCCAACTTGGATGGCTCATATTGTGAAGGAAGCAATAGACCAAATAACGAAGGGGTTGGGTTACCAACTCTGGGCTCAAAAAATCCTCCAAGCTCAGATGATGAGGACTCTAAACATAATGAACTCAAACAAACTCAACTCGCTCATGGGTCACATGTTCAAGAGTCTTCTCTTCTATCTAGCCTTGCCATACCTATCAAAGATGGAAATTTTAAACTTCATCCCTTGGATTCCAGTAGAATAAACACCTCCGACGCAATCATGAAGAAATTAATAAGATGCGACGACCAAGGAAAGGTAAACTCCACTATGTTAGAGGCGCTACAGAGGAGAAACGAAGAGATGAAGTAGTTACTAGTCACTTTTTGGGATCCAAACATAGAATTTTTCACCATAGGAAAACCACTTCGGAAAGAGTACAATGAGCCATACAAAACAACTACAATTATGCACTATCAAAAGGAAATGAAAACCCTCAACCTGACCTTGAAGAGTATGATAGAACAAACTAGTGCCACTGTGGATTTAAGCCCATAAAATCTTTCCCAAAAGTACAAGAAGAAGAAATCATCGCTAAGTCCACCACCCAATCCCTCTGACTCCATGAATTTCATCATCTAGAACACTCAAGGAGCCAATATCTCTAGCTTCAGACGCTAGTGTGAAGCCTAAGTAAAGTCCCACAACCCTGCAATAGTGGTCCTCCTTGAAACTAAAATAGTGGATCATAAGAACCTCATTGAGAAGCTACGATCTGATGCCTATTTGGAATCCAGCGTTGCTGGGTAAAAGGGAGGTATCATTATTATGTGGAAAAAATAATTGCTCAAGATGCAAAACTTCTCCATCTCACCTTAAGGTATCCATACTATTGTCAAGGTTAGTGCTGATCCCAAACCCTGGCTTTTCTCTATTGTCAATGCTAGCCCTGGATTTAACACTCGCATGACCCTTAGGGATGAATTTTAAAATATCTCTAATACCTATAATGCGGATTGGCTTATTAGGGGGACTTCAATAAGGTTGTAAGAGCCAATGAGAAGTTAAGAGGGTTTCCCATAAACAATAATAAAGCCATCCACTGATGTGCAATAGAAATATAGCACTTTCAATGCTGAAAAATAGGAAAATATGCAAGTTTCTGAGGATTTTTTATTAGATATGATCCATTTTGTGTATGTTTTACAGGAAACCATATTTTGGATGCTAAGTTCATGAAAAGGTGAAAAAAGGTATTTTTGGCTACTCTTTCAGTGGTTATGGATGATCGACATGTTTTATGGCTTTATCGTGATCAAAGTATGTTCGATAATAGCTGAAAAACTGTAATACCCTATAAGATCCCAAGATCAATACAACTCATAGTTCCATGTTTAAGGGGTCCAAGACTTGGAATTTTCACTAAGTGTTGAGGACTTAGTCATTTTCAAGACCCCTAAACTTTGATACATTTATTTTAAACCTTTTCGACCTAGGGACGTTGATTTTTGGGTTGATTCATGATCGGGGTTGTTTAAAGTATGTCTCAGGTGAGTTTCAAAATTTTTTGACAAGCGTAGGGACGTGTTTGGAAAACCAAACCAGTAGCACCACCGAGATAAAAGAGTGTCACCCCCTCTAGTCCACTGGGGTAAGGCGGGATCCGTATGGTCCAGTCCATCGCTCTAAGGCGGGCGCCACCAAGCCTAGTCCACCGCTACAGAGCTCGCGCTGCCCCTCCCTATTCTATCCAGCTTTTGTTTCTTGGCATTTTAAGGGTATTTGGGTTATTTACCTTCGCCTAATTCTTCCATAACATGAATTTGGGGCTTTAAAAGAGAATTATTTGCCCTTTTATTCCCAAATTCTCCCAAGAAAACCCTCTCTTTCCCCTAGAACAAATCCAAACTCTTTTCCAAGAAATCAAGAAATTCAAGCTTCAAGTTCAAGAAATCATCAAGGAATCTTAAAGAGTTCATCTAGTGAGGTATGTGGAATGTTCAGCCATGGGTCCTTTCCTCACATGGAGCCCAAAACCCTCATCTTTGGTTTAAATATGATTTTGCCCATGATTTTGAAGTTTCATGTGTTCAAGATAAGTTTCATTCATAGTGGCTCAACTTAAACTATGTTTTAGGATGATGTCATAGAAAGTTTTGTTGACTTATGTTTTAAATTTTGATTTTGATTTTAATTAAACTCCCCCTCCAAATGTTGAATTGCGATGTTATCCATAAATTTATGACGTTTTAGCGAGTTTTGCGACACCTCTATGTTCAAGTTCATGATTTACTTACGTTTGATGGAATTTTTATGTTTTGGGTCTTTGAACCATAATCTCATACTATAGTTTCAAAGCCTTTTTATCATGTTCATTATCTTTCAGTGTTGACGACTTATGAACACATGATACCTAGTGATTTTACATAATTTTAGTATCTCAGAAATGATTTCATCTAAACCCTGAGTATTATCATTCAGTCAGTTGTTATGATTAGAACATGATGAGCAATGTCAGTTGTATGTTTAGCCAGTATTAGTGTCATTCATTTGGGAGTAACACTTAGCACTGAGTGAATGTAGGGATGTCATCTCCCCTGTTCGTTAGGCATGAGACGTTAGTAGCAGTCCCTAAGTTACAAAGCTACGACACCACCATAGATTATGAGGGGTCACCCATTAGTTAGGCATGACACGCTCGTCCTTCAGGACATCAGCCTTGTGGATCCACATCGTCAGTCAGTGTTAGTACCCTTGGTAAGGTACCAGCACCCTTCTAACTAGAGTTACAGGTTGGAGATCAATAGCTCAGATTGGGGCATGTCAGTTATAGCTAGATCCCACAGTCTTAGTGCAGTATTCAGGGTGTTTCAGCTCAGGTTTGATTGACCAAGTATACAGACTTTTAGATATTCAGTTTTACAGGTTTCAGGCTTCTAGATTATAGATTATCTCAGTAAAATAACAAATATATACTTGGTCTTGCATTCTAAGATTTTACATGTTCATGGATTTCATGCTCAGTTATCTCATGCATCTTAGTCATGTCCTCATCTTAGATACTAGTACATTCAAAGTACTAACCTCATACTTTTCTTTGCGCTATGATATTTTATATCATAGGTACAGAGGCTCAGTTTCTCAACCTCTTTTAGACAACTTAGCATAATCCAGTAGCCATAGCAGTGAGTCCTCATCCATCGAGGACATGTTATGTTTATTCAGTTATTTTAGTATTTCTTATATTTAGTCAGTCAGAGTTACTTGGAGGTTTGTCCCATCAACTCCTATGATAGTTAGAGGCTTTCAGACATACAGTTAGACAACCAACTATTCATTTTAGTTTTATCAATTATCTTAGATAGACAATGGGTCTGCCAGTATTTTATCATATGTTTAAAAAACTGACAAATTATCTTCTATTTATATATTATATTACTATCTTACTCAGTGCTCACAGCAGGTATCAGTTCATGAGTTGTGGTCAGTTGTGGTTGTAAGCACCGTTGTCGCGGCCAGGGGGCAGCCTCGAGTCATGATAAAAACTAACTCCCGGAACTTACTAAGTTAACCCATAGACCATAGGTAGGACCTACGAACCACAGGTACATAAAATAGGTGCCAGAAGTCCAAAATCCTGAGAGCTGACTAGCAGGAATTTTCCATCCGATACCTACACTTCGTACCTGTTCCCAGAGCCAAACCGCAGGTATAACCTGTGCCCATGCCCAAACCGCAGGTGCAGACCACATGTGGCTACCGACCCTATTTTGTTCAGGCTTTGTTTTTAGGGTTTTCTCATGTACTATAGATACCCTTTATGTACTTTTTAGTAGGAGTTACACACTTTTTATACATAGAAACATATTTTGATTCCAAGATTCGTCTTTCATCTTGGGATTTCCTTGTATTAACTTCAGTTGATTAATCAAGTTACAATTTTGGTTTTTTATTCATCTTATCGTTGTGATTTCATTTAAGCTCTCAATTATGAATGTCATTGATTTCTTCACAAGCATGAGCAGCTAAAAACTCATAGCTAGGGTTGTTCTAACCCTAGCTGATTTACAAAGTAGGGGAAGTGTGATTGTTGAACAGAACCAATATCCATGGCATGGCGCTATCTTTAGAATAATAGTTGTCTTAGCAGTTTCAAATGTTAGGATCCAGCCTAGATATTGCTACTTACTACAAAAGAGGAGTAGTTACTAGGAAAAGATAATGAAAATGGTAATTTGATGTTTAACTAACGATCCACGCTACTAGGTAATATCTAAGTAAGATGGTTAGCTTTCATCTAATAACTAGAGACTCAAAAGGTAATAGTTAATTGGGATCAAGATAAGGGTTAGTAATGCGACATACTGAGACTCAAAAGGTAATGGGTGAAATCCTTCTACTTATCCAAAAGATTGTACAAGGTACATAACTTATCAATTCTGTATGAAAGGTATTGGGTTGGTTAAACATAACACGATAAACCTACAGAGTTGAGAAGCTAGGGGGAACGCAATCCTAGTGTGCACCTACACCTGATTACTACCAAAGTTAATATTGTTACTTGCTTGAGATTATTGTAAAAAAATCCCCCCATTTACTTTCTAGTACTTCCCGTAGACTACAACTGCTGATAACTGCAATTCCAAGTATTCCCTTCGGATTCGACCCCAACCTTAGTTGAGTTATTATATCTTGACAACGACCTTATCAGTATCTAAACAAAAATGTTTCTTGGATGTTATCAGCCACCTATAGAGTTGCCTAAATTATTATAACATGGTAGACCTGGGTTATAGAGGTTGTAAATACACCTGGACTAATAAGAGACACCATAATAGGAACAACCTTGGCCTATAAAGGTTAGATAGATATATTGCTAATACCTCTTGGATAAATCATTTTCATGATTCCCTAATTACACACCTCCCTAGAACCAAGTCTGACCATTTCCCTCTGTGTCATGATTCAAACTCGAGCCTGGATGTGACAGGTATCTTAAACTCACCGTGGACCGGAGATCACCCTTTTCGCCTTACCTTAAAAGAACATAAATATAAATAATAGAAGCCAACAAAATATTAATAAGAATGATAGATAGACTAAATGAAAGTTATATGATTTAAAACACAATGACCAAAACATCCTAACACTATCCACAAAATCCTCTAAGACAGAAGTACCACACTAGGTCAGGGCATGCCCTCGACCATGACAAAAGAGAATCCATAATTCCCAAAATATGAAAAAAAAAAAACTAATAAAATGGCAGGGTTTTTCAAAAGATAGAGGCTCACTACTTCACAACAACTTGGATAATGTACCACACCACCTAGTGTTGCACGGAGTAACAAAAAGACCTTTGACCCTACATCATGAAATAATGCAGTGTCCAGGGATGGTCAGTAAGGCAAGCACTGACATGCAACTTGGGGAAAGTGATAAAATATGCCATTTCCAAAACCATAAAAAACCACATGCACAATAATAACATATATATATATAGGATGTCAGGATAGGGATAAAGGTCATGAAGATGAGAGTTTAAACTATTAACCTAAACTGTGTAGCTTGTGTAATGACCCTTTACGTCATTTTCTATATTTTTCCTTATTTTCACTATTAAAGCTTCTTTATAGCTTTCCCAAGTCATTTATGAGTTGCTGGATCTGACAGTTTGGTTACCGAGCAGTTTGTTTGGTTCTTATAGCCAATTCTCTATTTTAAAGTCTTTGTTAGTTTCAAATGACCACCGAGCAAAGACTTTAGTAAGTCGATCTTGTATGTTGATTTTGAATATTCCAGCAGCTCTAAAATATCAATTTTATGTTCGATAGACCTTTGGTTTGGGTCCTGAGATATTCGAACTCATTTTAACCTATTAGTCGGAAAGTTAAGAAAATGAAATATGTGTGTGGGACCCATATTTGGTTAAAACAACCTCGGATTGATATTTTGAGTGCATCATCACATTTGGGATATCAAATCAGTGTGGTTACATAGTTTGTTTTCTTATACGGGATTCTGAATGAATATCGAGGGCTTAGTCATCTTCTAGTGTCGCCATGATTGCAATACCCTTAGTAGCGCACTAGTTCGATCATGATGTCCAAGTCATGATTGTGACATATTTATGAAGGCCAAAGATACTGCAATTGTGGATCCTCAGGTCATGATAGCGACTCTCGAGTACCTGGACTGGGTATAAAAAAATCCTATTCTATGATTTTGGCCATTCTTCATCACTTTCTTAAGAGACAAAGACCCTAAATAGTGTGATAGATTAAAATTGAGACTTATGGGTGACTTAGGAGCTTGATTTACACTTATTTTTATGATTACCTTTTGATTTGAGGTAAGGATTTACCCTTTTCTTAGTGAATTTTAGTGATTTGTTGCTCAAAATCCCAAAACCTTTAGGGCTTGATTTTAGCCCCAATTTAGCTTTGTTTTTACTCATTTTTAAGGTGATGATTCCTTGAGCTTGTAAGAATGTTGGGTTGATTTTGGAAATACAATTTTCATAAGTGAGACCCATATGGGGGTTTGATGTGATTTTTGGACCCAAAGCAAAATAGTGCATAATTGGTATTTTTATTCTCGTATTAATGAGTAGAATGTGTTTATGATATCTTGTCATCTTGAAGAGGATTCTCAAAAGGGAAAAGTGATGGTTAGCAGATTATTCGGGTTCATCGGCGTCTATGTAGGCGAGACTTATCTCTTGTTAGATTGAGTTAATTCATAGAATGTTATAATATTGTCTTTGATTTGGGATGGTTTTAGGTGTTGGATTTATGAAATGTAAGACTTGGGTTAGTTGAAACCTTTAGGTAAATTTGAAATCGTAGAGTTGAAACACTTGAGTTATTTCCTTATGACTTAGGTGAATTGGACTTCATTACTCATGTTTAGCATGAGAATGTCTTACATTACTCAAGTTAGGTAAGAATACTTTCGACACTCATGCTTGGGGTAAGTTTGGCCTTAGCTGCTGACGCTAATGAAGGTTGCCTTAGTTCCCACTGAACTTAGTTAAAGTGCTTGAGAAGAATCTCTACCTTAGGTCTAATTATGGCTTGCCATATATCTAGGACTAGATTTAGATACCTTAGCCTAGTCCGGGGTAGGATTTGACTTAGAATGTATTTTGGGGATTTAGAAGTGGGCTCTTTGACCCACCCTAAGCCAAGATTGATGCTAGTTCTTTTGAAACCCTTATACTTTGTTACACACCTAGAGAATACCCTTTGAGGAAATATTAAGGAACCTTGGCACTTGACGGTTATGGTAATGGTAACATTAGAAGTAATGTTCATAGACTAATGGCTTAGATTGTCACTTATTCTATGATAAAATATGGACCATGTCGTGATAAGCTATTGTTTATTATATGTATAAGCTATCTATTATGCTAATGATAAGCCTTTGACCATACTATTGATAATATTTTGCCTATGCTATTACTTATGTTTATGATCATGCTATTAATTATGCTAGAAATCATGATGCTTGACTATTTTGGCACTTATGACATTGCTTATTTCTGATTCAGTTATGGAAGATGATTATATTAATTACATGCGGTTCAATTCTGAAAGATGATGTTGATATTGATTATACCGGGTTCAATTTGGAAAGATGATTGTGTTGATTATACCCGGTTTAATTTTGAAAGATGATTGTGTTGATTTTAACTAATTCAATTTTTGTGGATGATGTTGATGTTGATTAGACCCGGTTTAATTCTAGAGAATGATTATGATGATACATTGATACCCGACAAGGCCGGAGGATGATTATAATGATGCATTGATACCCGACTAGGTTGGTGGATGATTATGCCGATGTACCTATGTGTACATCTACTGGTTCAAGTTAGGCTATTTATTATGATATGATTATTACATATACATATACATACATATACATATACATATACATATACATATACATATATATATACATATACATATACATATACATATACATATACATATACATATACATATACATATACATATACATATACATATACATATACATATACATATACATATACATATACATATACATATACATATACATATACATATACATATACATATACATATACATATACATATACATATACATATACATATACATATACATATACATATACATATACATATACATATACATATACATATACATATACATATACATATACATATACATATATATGAATATGCAAGTTGGGTATGGTGTTTATATTAGGGATAACGATTATAGCCCAAAATTGATAAATGATTATAAGGTGGTAGAGTTGATGATTAGTGATAAATAAAGATTTATGGTGGATATTGTTTAAGTGACTAATCATGACTAGTTGATAGACGAGGATTAGTTGGTAAAGGATGATTAGTCATAATTAATGTTGTTTAAGGGATAAATGATGACTAGAGGTAATATGATGACTATTAATCAAATGAGTTAGTTAATAAAAGATTGTTAGCTAATGAATGATAACTAGTGAACAACAATAATAAGTTTGTTAAAGGAAGGTAGTATTATGAAAAGTGGGTACATTGTCAAATATCGGTAAATGACCAATGGATGATAAATTGTGGAATGATGATTAAACAATGAGTTTGTTATTGGTAAGCGATGAATGATTGCTTTATTCAATCTTACGTGTACTCTCCAAGCATCTAGGAGTCTGTGATGATTTTTAACTTTCCGCACAAATTGGCGTATGGGAACTAATTTTGTAGTTTGTGATTACTTGTGTGATGCATTGTGATGCGTTATTATACTGATTTATTTACTTATATTGTACGATGATGTTGGTATGTGTTGATGCCTTGTGTTATATTGTTTTTCCAGCTAAATTACTTATTACGTACAACAGTATTGGAGATGATTTAGGTTCATTTCTGTACCTTGACTTAGTTATGATATCCTGCATTTCATCATACTTATATCATAATTTAGCTTAGTCAACCGATGATGCCTGCTGAGTACCCGTTGTTTTGGTACTCATACTATACTTCTGTACCTTTTTGGTGAAGATCTGAGTAATTTCTGTTGTCATTGATCATTGATCGTGTTGTGTTGACTATCCAAAGATAAAGTGAGATCTTAGAGTTAGAGTTACCTATTTCTTTCTATCTTTTGATATTCATTCTTTAGTTATCGAGACAAATGTTGTTAACTATTCAAAGTCTTTGAATTGTAATACTTAGATGCTCTTGTACTGGATTTACAAGGTTGTGGGATAGTATCTTGTATTGACTATTTTATATATGTCAAATTTTTACCTATTTATCAATTGTGTTGTTTATTTCTTCCTAAGCTGGGCATTTTCCACCAAGTTAACCTATTGCATTTAGCTCAAGGTTACGGTTTGGCTTATATATAAGAGGGATAGAGTAGGCGCGATCATGACTCATAAATCGGGACGTGACAAATTAGTATTAGAGCCTAGGTTACATCGATATTATTGGTATGAGAGCAAGTATCTAGTAAAGTCCTGCAGATTAGAATGATGACATTTGTTTCCTATCTCTGGGAGGATATATGACATTCTTAGGAGTTCTTCACTTCTTTCTCTCATATAGTGCTAAGAGTGTGAGTTGGTTTATTGAATATTCCTTTGATTCATTCTTTCAAAGATGGCCAGGACATGAACTACTGCTACACGAGACAAGGGTCTTGAGACCTAGCCTGTGGATCCTACTCCTGTTCGTGGATGACCCAGTTATTGTGGACAGCCACGAGATGTGTCCCCAGCTAGGGGCCAAGAAATATCACCTTTCATAGATCCTATTCCCGCTCTTGATCCAAAGATTCTTCTACTCCAGCCTGTGGTGGGTCAGGGACTAGCCCAGGCTCCACCAAGGTTTATTTCTTCTTCAGTTCTCAGAGATGTATTGGTTTATATTTTGGGGATAATTGGTGGTGTGTCATCTGATGGTGCTTAGTCTATAGATCAGAATGATACTATGATGGAGGTACAACCTGTAGCTGTGGCTTCTAGGGTTGAGGTTCCTCCTACACCAATAGATGCTCATCTAGTAGTTGCTCACCCAGGGGTTGATCGACCTGCTATTTCATCTAAGGAGTAGAAGATATTGGATAGATTCTTAAGATTAGCTTTGAATAGGTTTTCTGGTGCACTGAGTGAGGATTCATATGAGTTTTTGATTGCTTATGAGGATAGGCTTTGTAATTTGGGCCGTGTTGAGACTTATGATATAGATTACACCATATTTTAGTTGGACTTGGCTGCTCGACATTAATCGGGAGGTTTCATGGATTCTAGACCAGCTGGATCTTCTCCTTAACATAAACTCAATTTTCCAAGATGTTCTTAGAGAAGTACATGCCTTGCAGCATTAGAGATTATTTGAGTGATCAATTTTCTAAATTGGAGTAGGGCTTTATAATAGTTGCAGAGTATGAGGCTCGTTGTCATGAGTTTGCTAGGCATGCAATTTCAATTCTGGATACTGACTATGAGAGAGCTTTTTACTTTGTTAGAGAGTTGAGACTCCCTATTCGTATGGCTTCTCAGAGTTTAGTTGTTATGGTTAGGTCTTTTGTTGACGTCCTAAATCACGCTCGAGTGATGGAGGAGATACACCATGAGGGTAGTGAGGGCCGTGATAAGATGCGTAGGTTTCAGGGTTGATTCAGTGAAAGCCATCATAGTCCCCGACCCAGAGATGGTAATTCTCAGAGTAGTTATCCCTCGTGGCCATCCTATCAGCCTTAAAGTCAGCCTAGTCAACCTATTTAGGCAGATTTTTAGATTACTGATGGAGGTCAGTCTAGTGCCAGGGACCGCCTTGGTCAGGGTGGCATTCAGTCTTTGAGGGGTTCATCTTCTAGTTATTCTAGTCGTGGTGGTTACTCCAAGTCAGCTGAATTTATTGGTTTTGTTTTAGTTTAGAGGATATGTTATGGCTGTAATTCTTTTGATCATTTTATGAGTGAGTGCCCTAGTCGTGGGGTGATTAGTGTTTCAGCTCAGGGTGTTTCCCCTATTAGAGCAGTTTAACCCTCAACTATGGGTGGTTCTTATAGTCGTAGGGATAGTTCCTAGGATACTCGAGGAGGTTCTTATTTATACAGGATAAGAGGTCAGTCAAGTGCCCAGCCAGGTGGCGGGCGTGGTTAGTTGTATTCAGTACCTGCTATGCTAGATCTTGAGACTTCAGATGTTGTTGTTACAGGTACGGTTTTGTGTGCCGCCAATCAGACCTTGATTTATTTGATCCCTGATCCACTTATTCTTATATTTCTTCTTAGTATACACCACAGTTAGAGTTATCTTGAGATTTATTATATGTGACGTTGTATGTATCTACTCTCATAGGCAATTCTTTAGTAGTGGATCGAGTTTTCTAATGTTTTTTATGACTGTTAGTGATGTTGATACTTATGCTGACCTTATTATTCTGGATATGGTGCATTTTGATGTGATTCTGGGCATGGACTGGTTATTCCGCTATTATGCGGTCAACGATTGTTTTGCCAAGATCGTTACATAAGCCATGCCTGGTGCACTCTCAGTTGTGTGGCAAGGAGCGGTTAGCTGTCAGCCGATGGAGACTATCTCTAATGTACGTTCCAGGAGGCTTATTTTGAGGGGCTACTTATCTTATCTCGCTTATATTTGGGATACTATTATGGAGAATTCATCGCTTAACTCTATTCCTATAGTTTGTGAGTTTCCTGATATGTTCCCTATGAACCTGCCTGGCATTCCCCATGTCAGTGAGATTGAGTTTGCTATTGATATTTAGTTAGGCACCCGGCCTATTTCTATAGAACCTTACCGTATGGGTCCTAAAGATCTTAAGAAGTTGAATGCTCAGCTTCAGGATCTTTTTAGTAAAGGTTTTATTAGATCGAGTGTGTGACATGCCCAAATTACAACTCTCGTTAGAAAGTGTAAGTGGTCATCATAAAATATAGAACCCAACTAGGTTGGGGTCGAATACCATAGGGAATACTATGCTAATTAAGTCTTATGATTATTAATGTACGATTGATCGAAGGTTCTGAAGTAAGGAGGTTTTGATTGGTTAACAAGTATTGTTCTAACAAATGAGTGTTATTGCAGGTTTTAATTCATTGAGATTAGACAAACTAGGATTATGTTCAACAAGATGTTCAAGCAGTTAGGGTTGTGAGTTGTTCTAAATTTCCAATTTACAACTTCAATTGCAAAAGTTATTGAATTCTAAAATTGACCCATTAGTTTCTCAACCTAAATGTTAATTACCCTTTAATTATTTTGAACTAGAAGAATGCATTTAATTATTCAATTAATTTCTCAAGTAGGTTGATCTTGCTAAGGCATCAACCCTTAACCCAAAGGTTGAAACCTCTGAATTCCTTGTAAATCTCGTCTTTTCCTAACATACACTTTTCTACTCAAACAAGTGATGTTCTTAGGATCACCCTTCAAGTTTGAAACCAAGAAAGGTCATGATTGTGAAGAGGAGTTTATACAATCTCAATTAATCATTGAAATTAAGTATCCTCACAACCCCAATCAGAAAATCATATCAAGGCTCCCATAACCCTAGTTATGGGAGCTTTAGCCACACATCTCAAAAGAAGAAGAAGAAAACATTGTTTTGTTCATAAATTAATTCAAAGAATTACTTACAAAAGGTCCCACAATTGTTCTTGATCTTCAGTAAGAATAATGATTAAAATCCTCAGATCCACAAAAGTATCCTGTAATCTCAAAGAGTAATACGTATAATCTCTTTTAAAATATGAAAAATAAGTTAAAAGATACCTAATCTAAACCTAGACTGTGTATTTATATGTTCCCAGGTTCTGGGGATTTGAAATTCAAACTCAGTATTGCCGCGCCACAATTGACGGCTAAGTTGATGGCCCATCAATGGCTTGACGGTCTATTACTTGGACCATCGCTGAAGGTCCCAAGCTTCTTTATTTGGTTTAAGGGTTGACAACCAAGTTGATGGGTCATCACTGGTTTGACGGTCCATCACTTGGACCGTCGCTTGATCACTTGAGGGACTACTTTCTGTCTTATCCTGACTGTCAAGTTGACGGCCCGTCAGAGGTCTGATGGTCCATCACTTGGACCGTCACTTAGGTTATTCATTCTTCCCATTTTGTTTAGCTTTGACGGACACTCTAATGGTCCGTCACATGGTTGACGGCCTGTCAGTTTGGTCGCCATTCTCCTTTTTGTTCCTGTTTCTTCCATTTTTCCAAGTTATTCCTTCAGCTAAGTTCTTGACCTGAAAACACTAAAATCCAGCATTAAATACAACAACAATTGCTTGAAAATGCATAATTATCCCTTCTAAAAGATGTAAAATTTTTCTCAAAAGCCAGATCATCAACACCCTCAACTTAAGACAATTGCTTGTCCTCAATCAACTCAATACCAAATCGCGTTCCTGAACAAATACAATGATGGACATTCAACTACTGAACTAGATTTCATACAACCATACAACCACTCAACTGTCATCTCACTCATGTGGTCTCAACACATCATGATCTATAACTGGCATTCTTTACAATTCAGTACATACACAACTATAGATACAATATCCCACAGAAATCATCAAAACTAAGTATAACTCAAACTTCCCTCACAGTCAAAGAAGTCCACCACACATTATTCATTTATCCTGTGGAAAAAAACCAAGACTCTGGCTCTCACAAAGGAAGTTGCAAATACATCATACATACCCACAATCTTGCGCTTATCATCTAATGTTCCCCTATGTTTGATTCGCAAAGGTCAAGCAGGTCTTTCTATGGCTTGTAATGAGGTTTCGGGGTTAGGTAAGGATTAATTTTAGGAAAAGTGACTTTAAGTTTGAACTTCACTCTCCTTTCCCTTGATTGCTACTCACCAAGACTGATGTTTTTCTAGTTCACTTACAATCCATACTATTTATCCACGATTTCACCATAAACCTAATTTTTTTAGAGTCTGCATCAGCCACACTCAACTTATGCTGATGCAGTCAGTTGAGGTGCACAATATCTAACTAGACCAGGGCCAAATATGATATTTTATTTTAACTTCAGCCAATCTACATCAAACTATTGACTTCCAGACAGTAGCCACCCTCAACTTAGGCATTTTTCCTAAGTTAAGGTGCATGATATCCAAAATTGGACTAGGGCCAAAGTTAGGTTCTAACATCCTAAAGAGAGTGAATCTAAGTTCTTGGGTATGAATAAACACAAACACAAGATCAAAAAGGGTTCAAAAGGAAAAAATCTTTTTGGTGGGCCATTTTTTTTACGGCTAAGTGGACTAATAATTGAAGGGGGCCTGATATCCTATCTTATTGAATCAATCACAAGGCAATATCAATGAACCGGGAAAGTTCTAGTTGTACACACTATGCAAGAACTATAACAAACACTCACACACACACAGACAATAAGTTAAAACTTAGTCTACCAACTCTTGGGATTTACATCACATGATCATGCTCACTTTATTTCTGCATCCCAATACCAATGACAGAATCGCAAATGGTTGTTCAACATATACTAAGTGATAAGAAGGAATAGCCATACAAATATGTTTAAAGTACTTTGTCACATTCATTTATCATCCATACATATAAAAAGGGTGCTAAGAGAAAAGACAATACATAAATAAAATCACTGAACAACATGTACATCAGGATGATAAAGGATAAACAAATATGCAACCTAAACATATTGGTTCTACTAGATAGCGCACGACAGGAAAAGAACACAGGCAACTAAAACCCCTGTGGTGATCGAAACATAACAAGCACCCCACCCCCACTAAACAAAATTCTTTGTCCTCAAATGCAATAACATAATGTACAAAGGAGTGGAATACTTGTAAATCCCCTTAGGCAGATGAGTCAGTCAAATATGGTGAGGCTTCTTTAGCCTCAGGTGTAGCAACATTGACCCCTATGGTGGTAGGGGTGCTCCAATCAGATTCTTCCTGGCTTGGAGGTATCTCAATAGGAACCGGATCTAGAATTATCCCACTAGCTGGGGAAGAATTGGTCGATACTCCTGTGGCTTCATATGCAGCTTTCTTCTTCCTCAACTCTTCATCTTTCTTCGATCTCTTCTCAGTTTTCCTCAAGTCTCTTGCATACCTTTTCTCAGGTGTCATATCTTCTCTTCTTTTTCTTATTCTCGTGGTCTTTCTGTCAGCACTTTCATCTACCTGCTTACCTTTGTCTTTAAGCGATTTACCCATCAGATCAACCAGGACCTCATCCTCATCACTAATGATCAAAGCAGGATCAAAAGTAGGTTGCAGTGGTTGTCTTTTAAGCTCAACTATATTAGCCTGTTCCTTCTTGAACTCTGCCATAAACTTTGCAAAATCTGGCAATAATAGCTCGTCTAGCCGCTTATTTATATGCTCTTCTATGTCATCCATTCTGGCCTGAATATGCTGATGCGACATTAAGGATTCATCAATGATGCGATCAACAAATGGCTTGAACTGTTTTTCCCAGGTGCCCAACTATTTTTCAAACTTTTTTTGTACTTTGACAAACTTGGTAAAATTCTTATGTGTCAACCTGTACTCAGAATATTGAGGTGGGATAGATGTAGTGTCTAAAATCCCACCAATTGGTGGCATAGATGCTGATCCTGTAGAAGTACTAGGCGACACATAATCAGGCAGCACATATATTGTAATAGTCAACGGCATACCTGTAGGGATCTCAAAAGTCCTTGGGGCTGGCTACATCTGATAAGCAGGAGGCTTGTTGACTCGCACTTCATACTTGGATTCATACTTTATTTTTTTAATATCCTCCCTGTGAGTTACTTAAATTTTATTGTCAACCTCTCGGATCAAAGGCACATTATTGGCCTGTCTGTATAATTTCCAGATTAAACACGGAAATGGTAAAGCACTTGCCACTTTGTGTGCCCAAATGAAAAACTTATCAGCAATAATTTGGCCAAAATCAATCTTAAGCCTAGCATCCAGACTAGCCACTAACACTGCCCTGTGATTGTCCAAGTTAGCATCTCCCTCTATCGGCATCAATCATAGTCTAACAATAGCTCACCAAAACTTAGCTCAGAAACTGAGGGACGACTTAGCAATGCGCTCTTTAGGATTAAGTGCTCATGATGGGTTACTATCGTCAGTGAGAAGCCTATATAACCAAGGCCTTTGGGTGGAGGTTGTAGTTAGACGATGCTTAAGATTTTGTATAACATTTGGTGCTTTATAGTCAAGCCAAAATAACATCCTGTTCAGTGTGCAGGTAGATATATCAATGGTGACTCCTCTTATCGGAACTGATTCCCTATTGGGCAAGTCTAAAAATTTTGAGCCCTTGGGACAATCTTTCTCTGCCAGTGACAAATAATTGGCAAAAAACTCCCGCACAAGATTTGGTTAGTATGCCCTGAGAGTCTTGCTCATCCAAGTTAACTCATATTCATTAAATCGCCGCTCTAGCTCTGGGTACTCATGCAACTCGATCGTCAAAATTTGGTGTTCTTCAGAGATTGGCCTCTTTATTGGCCTGGTTGTTATTGGTTCAAGCCCATCAAGATATTTATCTCGTGCTCCTTCAATATGCCATCTAATTTCTTTGCATGTTTGAGGGTCTTTGATTTTAACCATATTGGTGTCCTCGGCTTCCTATGTCTCAACTTGGTCGGGGTTTGATATGTTAACCCCTTTCTCGTTAGGGCTCAAACTTGTGCTACTGCTGCTTTTTTCAATCTCCTTTTCAGACTAGGAGAGTGCCTGATTTATCCTATCCCTTTGAGTATTAAAAGCCAGAGCCTCCTCACTTAATACAGGCTCATTTCTGCCCCTTCCATGTTGAGTCCTACCATCGCCTCTACTTATGGGTAGTTTGTGTGCCATTTTTCTGAACAAGGAATCAAGAAATAGTTGGATCAGAAATAGAAAGAATTTATGAAAAAAACTTGACTTGACGGGTGGGTTGATGGTCCGTCAGAGCTATGATGGTCCATCTCCCTGACCATCAAGTCTTAACCAGTGAAACATTTATCACATAGCTTTGCGACGGTCACTGTGACGGTCCATCAGGGGTCTGACGATCCATCAGGTTGTCCATTGCGGCTAAACCAGTAACCAATTTCTTCAAAAACTTTTTGATGGTCAAAGTGATGGTTCGTCAATTTGACCGTCACTTTGACTTTTCAACATCAGGTCTCACTTTGACAATTTTATGAACATCTAGTATGCATTCAATCATCAAGCATACAATCACTGTATTAATTTCAACTTTTGAAAACTAATTGCACCAATTTTTGGCCATGGGTTACTCAGTTAGAAACAAAAAAATCAAAAATAAGAAAATAAAGAGATCTTCCATCCATTATCACACTCATATTATGCATGTTCTTTATTTTGAAAAGAAAAGTCGAGTTTTGGTCATAGCTTTCTTGAAGTATTCCTCAATGCTCTGACTTGCAAAATTTAGAACAGACTATACTAATCAATTTTTCAGTGAGGGTTTAACTTTGCTTTTGATGAGATTAATCAGAAGAGAGATGATTTAAATAGGAGAAGAGAAGAGGTGAAGAGTCCTAAGAGGGGATGAATTTGAATCCTACAATGAATTTACAGGGATGCAAATGATTATGGGAGTTGAAGAGTTGGGAACGTGTGAGTAACTGACTCCCACTATCCATTAAATAGCATTTGGGTCGTATCAAAATGACTAAATAGCATTTTAGAGACCCGACCGGCTCGTTTAAAATCTAGGGTTCGATTGATGGGCAACCTGACGTCCGTCAGGTATTTGATGGTCCGTTGGTTATACCGTCAATCCTTACCAGAGTGGGGTTCATTTTTCCTACCTATAATGGTAGGTGTGACAGTCCGTTAGATGGTTGATGGTCCGTCATAGTGTCGTCATCTCTTATTTACAACCTCGACTTTTTAACACCATATTGACGATGTTTCTGACGGTCTGTCGGGCCTGTGATAGTCCATCAACCTAGCCATCAAACCTTATCTAGAATGGTAATTATTTTACGATGGCTTTGACGGTGTCAGCGATGGTCTGTCAGGACCTTGACGGTCCGTCAACACTTCCGTCAACCTCCCTCAACTTGATTAAATCCTGTTTCCCTGCACATTTCACAAACATATCAAATTATACAAAAAGAAATAAATAACTCTAAGTATACTTACAAAAACACATTGTGGGTTGCCTTCCACTAGCACCAGATTTATTGTTGCAGCACGACTCAATTATCTCGATTACTCGGACTTCGTCAAGATAAACTGTACTTAAGCATTTAACCGAGTCCATTGGACCAATATATAGATTGAATCATTTCTCGTTGACTATTAAGACACTTCCATCTTTATTTTTAAGTTTGAATACTCCAGATGAGTAGACATGTGCAACTTTAAATTGACCTGACCACTTAGACCTAAGTTTGGGAAGAGCTTCAATCTAGAGTTGAAGAGTAATACCCAATCACCTTTCTGAAAACCCCTCTTTTCATACCTCTGATCGTGATAGTTCTTCATTATTTCCTTGTACATATCTAATCTTTCATAAGCCCCGAGATGGAATTCATCCATCTCATTCAGCTGCCCTAATCTTTGCTCTGTTGCCTCCTTCTAATTCAGATTTAACCTTTTGAGTGCCCATAAAGACTTGTGTTGTAACTCTCTTGGCAAATGACATGATTTTCCATAGACCAGCTGGTATGGTGACATCCCAATGGGTGTCTTGAAAGCATTTTGATACGCCCACAAGGCGTCATCGATCTTTCAAGACCAATCTTACCTACTTGTGTTCACCGTTTTGTCTAGGATGACCTTTATCTCCCAATTCGAAATCTCCATTTGCCCACTCGTCTGTGGGTGGTATGGAGTTTCTACTTTATGTTGTTTCACCCAATATTTTGCCAAGGCAGCCTCGAACACTTTGTTGCAAAAATGAGATCCTCCGTCGCTTATGATAGTACATGGTACTCCAAAGCAATGGAAGATATTCTTTTTTAGAAAAGCAACCACTCTCTTACCTTCGTTGTTAGCTAGAACCACATCTTCTACCTATTTGGATACATAATCTACAACAACCAAGATATATTTCAACCCATAGGAACTGATGAAGGGTCCTATGAAATCAATGCTCCAGACGTCGAACAATTCAACCTCTAGCATTTTTATCATGGGCATCTCATCATGCTTTAAAATTGAGCCTTGCCTCTGGCACTGGTCACATCTCTTCACAAATTCCTATGCATCCCTGAAAAAGGTTGGCCAATAATAGCCGCTCTATAGCACTTTTCTTGCGGTACGATCACCTGCATGGTGACCCCCGACTAGTGAAGCATGGCAAGCTTCCAAAATGTTTGACATATCAACTTCTGGGACACATCTTTTGATAATATTATCAGTACACCGCCTGAATAAATATGGATCATCCCAAAAGTAAATTTTGGCATCATGGATGAATTTTCATTTCTAATGAAATAAAAAATCTTCAGGAATAAGATTGCTTACCACATAGTTGCAAAGTCAGCGTACCAAAGTACTCTGTCAAGCACAGCAACAACGATATGCTCATCAGGGAATGCATCATCAATTTCGCATTTATCAGTGATTTCCTAATCTCCCTCAAGTCTGGATAGATGGTCTGCGACTTGATTTTTACATCATGTCCTGTCTTTGACCTCAAAGTCAAACTCTTGTAGAAGCAACACCCATTTTATTAACCTTGGTTTAGAATCCTTCTTTGCCATCAAATATCTCGAGGCAGCGTGGTCTGTATGAACCACCACCTTGGTTCCCAAAAAATAAGCATGGAACTTCTCAAAAGCATAGACAACCGCGAGAAGTTCCTGCTCAGTAACAGTGTAATTTTTCTGCGCTCCATTCAATGCCTTACTCGCATAGTAAATGCGGTGGAGCAATTTTTCTTTCTTCTAGCCAAACGCAGCCCTAATTGCTACTCCATTGGCATCACACATGATTTCAAAAATCTTAGACCAGTCTGGAGAAATAATGACAGAGGCAACCACAAGCTTCTCTTTAAGGCATTCTAATGCCTTCGTATAATCATCATAAAATATAAACTTAGCCTCCTTCTTCAACAATTTGCATAGTGGATTTTCAATTTTGGAGAAGTTCTTAATAAATCAGCGCTAGAATCCAGCATGTCCCAAGAAACTATGAACTCCCTTCACAGAGATAGGATGGGCTAATTTCTCTATCACCTCTACTTTTGCCCCATCGACCTCATTCCCCTTGGATGAAATTTGATGTTCCAGAACAATGCCCTCCTTTACCATGAAGTGGCATTTCTCCCAATTCAACACTAGATTGAATTCTTCACATCTCTGTTGTGCTCTACTCAGATTTACTATACATAACTCAAAAGAATCACCTACCACAGAAAAAATCATCCATGAACACCTCTAAGGTGTCCTCCACCATATTGTAGAAGATAGACATCATGCACCATTGAAAAGTGGCGGGTGCATTACACAGACCAAATGACATCTGCTTGAATGTAAATGTGCTATACGGGCACATGAATTTTGTCTTCTCCTAGTCTTTGGGCGCAATCAAAATCTGGTTGTATCCCAATTACCCATCTAGAAAGCAGTACTAACCGCTTCCTGCTAGGCGATCAAGCATTTGATCTATGAAGGGCATTGGGAAATGATCTTTCAGAGTCCAAGAGTTTAATTTATGATAATCCATACAAACTCTCCACCCAGTGACTGGCCTAAGTGGAATTAACTCATTCTTCTCGTTAGCGACCACAGTCATGCCTCCTTTCTTGGGCACACATTGCACGAGACTCACCCACTTGTTGTCAGAGATGGGGTACACTACCCCTGCATCAAGCCATTTAATAATCTCTTTTTAACCACTTCTAGCATCGGTGGGTTCAATCTGCATAGATGCTCAATAGTTGGTGTGCAATCTTCCTCAAGCTAAATTTTGTGAGTGCATATACCCAAATGAATATCAATGATATCATCAATTATCTATCCTATGGCCCTTTTGTATCACCTAAGCATAGAGATAAGTTCTTCAATCGGCTGCTCACCCAAACCTATTGCAATAATCACAGGTAAAGTGTTTCCACTGCCTAAAAACATATACCGTAGATTGTCCAGCAACTCCTTCAACTCCACACCAGTAGCTCTTCAATAGATGTCTTAGCCGGTGGTGTTAGGCAATTTTTAAGGTCTAAATCTATCCTCTTGGGAGCATATGAATATGATCCCATTCCCATCAGCACATACTTTCTCCTCATATTTTTCAATACCTTCGCTATCAAAGTTCATCAAGACCGCCTCCAAAGTTTTAACAACAAATTTCTCCTCGATCGACACCTTTTGCTCATCTTCATAATAAATATTAACAATGGAGAATACACTTATCTCTTTGTGATGCTTTATTGACTGACAAACATCAAATCAGACTACCTCATCATTGAGCCTAAACTGCAACTCATTTGCCCGCAAGTCAATCAACACACTCCCAGTTGTGAGGAAAGGTCTACCCAAGATTATGAGCACCTCACAATCCAGGATCACAAAGTTAGCAGGGAAAATAAAATTTTCCACCTTCACAAGCACATCATATAATACACCAACTGGTCGTTTCACTGATCTGTATGCCATCACCAGTCTCATGTTAGTAGGCGTGGGATCTCCCAAACCCAACTTCTTATAAACTGCTAGTGGCATCAGATTGATACTTTCCCCAAGATCACACAGGGCCTTCACAAAATCCAGTGATCCAATAGTACACGGGATGGTGAATGCTCCAGGATCCGCTTTATTTTGTACTAAGGATCTTGTAGAAATGGCACTACAATAGTAAAGATTGTGCACCAGTTCATAGCTTGTTGTCCTCTTCTTTGTGACAAGATCCATCATGAATTTACCGTAGCTAGGCATTTGTTCCAGTGCCTCCACCAAAGTCACATTCACGGTCAACTATTTTAGCATTGCCATAAACTTGCTAAATTTCGTGTTATCCACATTTTTCTGTAGTCGATGAGAAAATGGAGGGACTGGTTTTGGCATTACTTTAACCACTGATTCTCCCTCTTTTCCCTTATCTTTTTTCTAACTCATCAGTCTTCTAATGGTTAGATAGAATGTCATCAATATCCAGCTTCTCAGACTTTACTGGATGGTCATCTTCTGCTTTCTCATCTAATTCTACCACATCATCAACCACAGGCTTGACCACAGAAGGTCCCGATAATACTTTACCACTGCGGGTAGAAATCGACATACAAGACCCATCATTCTGAGGGTTTTGCACTGTGTCACTCGATAAAGTACCACTCTTTCTCTGATTAAGTACCATTGAAAGTTGGTTCATCTACTTCTGCAACTGCTTTATTGAAGTTGAATGTGAATAGACCAACTAAATCATATAGGATAAGTCAACCTTTATCGTTGTCATACTGGCATTGGTCGCTTATACCCCTTTCAATAGCTACTTCATCATGTCCTCCATGGACATTTTACTCAAACTAGTAGTAGTATTATCATGATTTCCAGGAGGCACATACAATCCACTCCTATCGTTCTTATTTTTCTAGTTTCCTTGGTCACAATCTCTGTAACCAGCTTTATCATAATAATTCCAACCTTGATTCCCTTGGCTATTGCCTCGAAACCCCCCTAGTTATTCAGATAATTAGCTTCCTCTTCAGAGTCAGAATCATCTCCACCTTGTAACCCAATGGCTTTCACCTTTTCAGTATTCCCAAATAGCAAATGTTTTATGAGCTGATCCATCTGGGTCTTCATATTCTCCATATCTTTGTCTCAATCTTCCTCTTTCTATTGCTGCTCTGCGGACATACCACTAGACATAGTAGAGCTTTCTACCACAGAATCCCTGGTATGCCAAGCTCTACTTATCTTAGTCAATTGCTCCAACATATCTATAGCCTCAGTGAAAGTAAGATCCATGAATGCTCCCCCTACAACATTGTCTACGGTTGGTTTAGTGATGGAGTTTAAAGCTCTGTAGAATGTCTCCATCAAATCCTCATTGGTTATCTTGTGGTTAGGGTACTGTGTCAACTTCTTCTTGAATCTCATCCAAGTATCATGGAGTGCCTCATTTGGTAACTGCCTGAAGTTGCTAATCTTATCCCTCAACTATAATATCCTAGAAGGCAGAAAGAACCTTTCTAGGAAAGCTCCTTTCAACTGCCTTTAATTTGTTATAGAATCAGGAGCTAATTTATTCAGCCACATTGTTGCCTCTACATACAGAGACAATAGGAATAACCGTAACCAAATTACATTCTATCTAACTCCAGGGTTGTCAAAAAATTTGTAGATGTTGATGAAGTTCACCAAGTGCATATTTAGATCGTCCCCTGGAAGTCCACCAAACAACCCTTTGAGGTTAAGCAACTGTATTATGGTGTTAGTGATGTTGAACTTCACTCCTGGTGCTAATGGTGGTGGAATAATTGCTCATGTTGTACCAGCCTCATCCAAATCTATGTCATCTTCCTCATCAGCTACAAATTGTATAACAGGTTTGCGGTTTTCTCTTCCTCTAACTTCCCAATTCCTCACTGGCGCAGCAACATTCTCAGCACGCCTCCTATTTTCAGGTTTAATCAGATCATCATCTCCTAAGTCGTACTCAATTGGGTTAGTAATACGAGCTGGCTGACCATCATTTTTTTTATTCAATTGAGCTTTAGCTAAGGTAGCTACTTTATCTACTTCTTGTTGATCTTCCATTTTTCCAATTAATTGAGGTTCCAGATGATATGGTAATAATGGTTCTCCTGACCTCCTTGTACCTGGCATGCAAAATAAAGATCTTGTAACGAACAAAATCAACAAATAAAAGTAAAATTAGGAACTTGACCAAATATCAATTAACACTCATAAACTTAATTGACAATCGCATTCCCCAGCAACGGCGCCAAAATTTGATAAGCCCAAATTACAACTCTCATTAGAAAGCGTAAGTAGTCATCGTGAAATATAGAACCCAACTAGGTTGGGGTCGAATCCCATAGAGTATACTATGCTAATTAAGTCTTATGATTATTAATGGACGATTAATTGAAGGTTCTGGAGTAAAGAGGGGTTTTTGATTGGTTAACAAGTATTGTTCCAACAAATGAGTGTTATTGCAGGTTTTAATTCAATTAGATTAGACAAACTAGGATTATGTTCACCAAGATGTTAAAGCAGTTAGGGTTGTGAGTTGTTCTAAATTTCCAATTTATGACTTCAATTGAAAGAGTTATTGAATACTAAAATTGACCCATTCATTTCTCAACCTAAATGGGTAATTGCCCTTTAATTCTTTCGAACTCAAAGAATGCATTTAATTATTTAATTGATTTCTCAAGTATGTTGATCTTGTTAAGCCATCAACCCTTAACCTAAAGGTTGAAACCTCTGAATTCCTTGTAAATCTCGTATTTTCCCAACATACACTTTTCTACTCAAACAAGTGTTGTTCTTGGGCTCACCTTTTAAGTTTTCAACAAAGAAAGGTCATGATTGTGAAGAGGAGCTTATACAATCTTAATTAATCATGTAAATTAAGTATTCTCACAACTCCAATTAGCAAATCACATCAAGGCTCTCATAACCCTAGTTATGGGAGATTTAGGAACACATCTCAAAAGAAGAAGAAAAAAACATTTTTTTGTTCATAAATTAATTCATTACTTACAAAAGGTCCCACAATTTTTTTTGATCTTTAGAAAGAATAATGATTAAAATCCTCAGATCCACAAAAGTAGTTTGTAATCTCAAAGAGTAATATGTACAATCACTTTTAAAAGATGGAAAATAAGATAAAAGATACCTAATCTAAACCTAGACTGTGTATTTATATGTTCCCAGGTACTGGGATTTAAAATTCAAACTCAGTATTGCCGCATCACAATTGACGGCCAAGTTGACAGCCCATCAGTGGCATGACGGTCCATCGCTTGGACCATCGCTAAAGGTCCCAACCTGCTTCATTCTTTTTAAGGGGTGATGACCAAGTTGATGGGTAGTCACTAGTTTGATGGTCTGTTACTTGGACCGTCACTAGATCACTCGGTGGACTACTTTCCGTCTTAGACCGACGGCCAGGTTGATGGTTCATCCGAGGTTTGACGGTCCATCTCTTGGACCTTCACTTGGGTTATCCATTCTTTCCATTCTTTTCAGCTTTGACGGACACTCTGACGGTCCGTCACATGGTTAACGGCCCATTAGTTTGGTCGTCATTCTCCTTTTTGTTCCTATTTCTTCCATTTTTCCAAGTTATCCCTTCAGGTAAGTTCTTGACCTGAAAACTCTAAATTCCAGCATTAAATACAACAATAGTTGCTTGAAAACGCTCAATTATCCCTTGTAAAAGATGTAAAATATTCCATCAAAAGTTGAACATCAGTGTGTCCCCTTGGGTAGCTCCTGTATTGTTTATAAAGAAGAAAGATATCTCCATGTGTATGTGTATTGAATATTGGAAAATAAATAAGGAGATGGTGAAGAACCGTTATCCTATGCCTTGAATTGATGACCTATTTGGACAGTTTTAGGGAGCGACAATATTTTCTAAGATTAATTTGAGATTTGGTTACCATCAGTTGAGGATTCGAGCTGAGGATATCCTGAAGACAGCCTTCAGGACCCGTTATGATCGTCATAAGTTCCTTGTGAAGTCATTTTGGGTTGACTAATTCCGCAGTCACATTCATGGATTTGATTAACCAAGTATTCGAGATTTATTTGGATTTATTCATAATTGTGTTCATCGACGACATCCTTGTGTATTCGAGAAGTAGAGAGAAGCATATACAGTATTTGAGGATCGTGCTCTAGACTTTAAGAGATCATGTGCTTTTTACCAAGTTCTCTAAGTGTGAGTTTTGGCTTAAGCCAGTGATATTTCTTGGACATGTGGTGTCTAAGGATGGGATTATGTAGACCCAACTAAGATTAAGGCAATTCCTGATTGGGATAGACCTACATCTATGACTAAGATTCATAGCTTTATTGGTTTGGCTGGTTATTATAGACGGTTCATCGAGGGTTTTGCTACTATTTTAGCTCCTATACCCATATTGACTTGGAAGGAGGTTCATTTTCGATGGTCCGAGGAGTGTGAGTCGAGCTTTGGAAAGCTCAAGAACTTTATCACTTTAGCTCTTGTTTTAGGTCTTTCTATTAAGGGTGAGAAATTCATTGTGTTTTATGATGCTTCTAGGGTCTATATAGGCTGTGTATTGATGCAGCGGGGTCGTGATATTTCTTATGATACTAGATAGCTTAAGGTGCACGAGCGCAAGTACCCTACTCATAATTTAGAGTTAGCAACAGTAGTTTTTGCCCTTAATATTTGGAGGCATTATCTTTATGGTGTGCATTGTGAGATTTTCACCGATCATCACAGTCTTCAACATTTTATGACCTAGGGGGAGCTAAATCCTAGAAAACTAGATGGATGGAGTTGCTTAAGAATTATGATATTTCTATTTTGTATCATTTGGGAAAGGAAAATATGGTAGTAGATGCCTTGAGTCAGAAGGCAATGAATATGGGTAGCTTGGCTTGTATTTCAATTTCTCAAAGGTCGTTGGCACGGGATATTAAGTCCTTATCCAACTTCATGGTTCGCCTAGATATTTCATAGCCTAGAAGAATTTTGTCTAGTATGAAGGAAAGGTCGGTCCTCGCGATTTAAGCAAATTTGAGATTGTCAGTTTGAGGATAGTAGGCTTTACTTCCTTCATGATCAGGTGTTGAGTGGTGAGTCCGAGAGAAACACCATAGATTATGAGGGTGTTTTGAGATTTGATGGTTTTATTTATGTTTTGAGGGTCCATGACTTAATTTAATTAATTCTAGATGAGGCTCGCAGCTTGAGATATTTTATTTATCCCGACACAACCAAGATGTGGTAGAATTTTTAGCTTATTTCCTTTGTTATCAGCAGGTAAAGGCCAAGCATTAGCGACCAGGTGTTTTGATTTAGAGATTGCCTATTCTTGAGTGGAAATATGACATGCCCTGGACCAGGGCCTAGTCGTGTCGATTAACTCAAGTCCAACCGGGATCGGAGACCACCCTTAATATGCAACCATAACCACCCTGCAACCTATGTCAGATAAATTTCGAACATATAATAAGATAGAATAATAATAAATCGAAGACAGTAATTAAAGTCTATAACAAAAATGCAACAACCTTAATCAACTATCTAACCGATGTTAACCCCATTGCCAATACCAATACCAAGGCTGACACCAATACCTACACCGCTCATCCCCATAGTAGTCCTACGAAGCCTCTAACCAAAAACAAAGAACATACGGCCGAGACATGCCCACTTCCATAGCCAAAACCAAAGTCCAAGAAACAAAAATAATAGAAAGAAGTCCATATGATAAAATAGATTCTTCTAGAGTATGGAAGATCACCACTTCAGTCTGAATCTAAGTTGTCCTCGTATCCAAGTCACTAAGAAGGAGAAGTAGTATGGATGGTTCCTCCATCATGTGGGGATATAGCACCCAAAGATTATTAGCAAAATGAATGCTAGCATATTGAAACACCCTGGTTTCTAAACCTTAGAAAACTTCTTTTATTTCTGGTTTCTAGGAAAGATACAACTTAGGGTAACGAGTCGTACCAACTTAGGGGAATGATTCATACACTTGGGTATAGGTGGTATGGTCCAGTCGTATGTTGACCATTGTTGATTGGTGGAATAGATATAGTTACTGGAATGGGTACGATTTGGGTGGTACGAGTCTTATAGTTAGGTACGAGTTTTTTGGTTACTTCACTTAACCTTAGACTTGGTAAATTAAGTTGGATCTGAGTACGAGTGGAACACCATGATACGTATTCTATGGTACAAGTCGTACTCAGGACTCATATGGTAGTCAGTGATCAAACCTCTTGGATTCTATTCTACCATGGGTATAGTTTATGGGTATTAGTCGTACACTTGAATACGACTTGGATTTAGGTATATTATACCTTTGATAGTGTTGGGTCTAAGATGGAAAGCCTAGGGTATGAGTGGTGGGTACCACTCGTACAGGATAGGTAGGACTCATAATGGTCAGTCGTACCCTATGACGGGAATTTAATGCAGTTTAAGTGAGGGCAATCTAGATATTTCCCCACTTATTATAATAAGGTACCAAGACTTATATTTCACTTTGAAGGTTATTTTACCTGTTATTCTATTCTTAAACACTTGGAAAACGCTCTTAAATCCTCTCTAGAGTTCTTGGGCAAAGGAAGCTAGGGTTTCATCCTAAGGAGTAAATTAGGGCTTGTCTTGGTAATTTCTCTTCATCATCATCTTGGTTTAAGGCATTTTATCTTCCCTCATTTTTAGTTCCAACTAAAGGCATGGTTTTATACAATGTTTTCATGATTTAAATATTGTATAATTTTGGGTTTTCAAATACAATTTGGGGGTTTTGGTTATAAATGCTTGGTTATGGTTTTCCCATCTTTTAATTATGCTTTTATATGCATTAATGGTGGTTTTGGATAATTGATTACATGGGAATGGTTCTTTGGTAATGGAATTTGGTTTTGGAAATACTATGCCCCCAATGTATTTGAAAAAATGCCTATAGCAAAGTTTTCACTATATTATTGGATTTTCAATGGTCATTATGCATGATTTTAACCTGGTAATGAAAACTTAAATGATATGAATGATTTAAATGGTTTTGAATGGATTTGAAAGGCCTCGGTGGTCATGGTTTTGGTTTAATTGAAAATCATGTGGGGTACATAGGAATCCCCTAAGGATTGGCTAAGGAAAATACTTGCAAGTTATAGTCGGTATGACAATACACTACTAATAGCCTTGGTTAACAATAATGGAATAATGGTTTGGTTGGAAAATAGTTTTAATTGGGCTTAAAGGAGGGGGTGTATAGCAAATCCGTGGAAGGTAGAGGTCCTGGTGGGATTGAAACTGGAAACTCATATTTGCCGATGTGAGGTTTGGTCCTAGTGACCATATGCATAATGTCACACTTTATATTTTTTGGGATGTACTAGTCAAACCAGATTTTCTTCCTTGGTCGTGCGGTTTCATGTACTGGGCCCTTTCAGCAGGGGGAGCTAAACCTATATAGCCTATGGGTGGTTTAGGGAGGCCGATCTACACATCCAGGTAAAGGTTTAAATGGCATGTTAAACCCAGTCCCCTTTCCAGGCATAGTTATATTTATATATATATGTATTGTTATGTGCATATGGATGGTTTTTACTTTGTTTTACAAATGGCATTATTTTATCCTTACCCTGAGTTCATGTTAGCATGCACCCGCTAAACCTTCTTCGGGCACTGTATCCCACGCAATGCAGCAACCGGTCGTTCTACTCCTCCTACTTAGCATTCGATTATTCGGGGACAGTTGTTGGATTGAATTAGTGAACTTCCATCTTTCTGAAAGCCTTTATTTCATGGATGTTATTTCATACTCTGACTTATTTATGGATATTGGTTTTGGCTATGGTTGAGGGCATGTCCTAACTGGATTTTGGTATTTTTTTTGTTAGAGGCTTTGTGGTACTGCTATTGGTTGGTATGAGAGGGATCGGTATGGGTGTCAGCCTTAATATTAGCATTGGTATTAGGGTTGACATCATTGAACATAATTTCTCACTATTCCATCGTATTTTATTTTGGGATTAATCATATTTTATTTTGGAACTTATTTAGTTATGGTTGGATCTATAGTTTGGTTTGGATTTGTATGGTTGTACGGTTGGTAGGGAACTGTCGGACTCGGTTGGGTCAGTGTCGATAATAAACCTATCACAGAGTCTATAATCTGAATAGGTACACTATTTTGTTATATGTTTGAAATTCAGCCAACTTAGGGCAGGCGGCTGGAGGTTGGGTTGGGTAATAGGGGTGGTCTCTGGTCTCGATCGAACTTGGGATGCACATTACGATAAGGCCCCAGGTCAGGTCGTGTCAAGTTGGTATTATAGCTTTAGGTTCATGCTCAATTGGGAGTGTACAAAGCTGTGTCGAGTAGAGTCTCTTTTAGGGCTATGTAGCGTGCCACACTCATAAGACAGAGGCTACAAGGCATTTAGGAATGTTTAACTTTCTTGGTAGTCTATTTTTAAGCTTGGGGTCTAAGTCCTGGAATTCTTCTCTAATCATTGGTTGTTCACTTTTCAGATCATGGCTCGACGATCTGGATCACAAGAAAACCCTTCAGTCCCACCTGGGAACAATATTGATGGGGTATGTCCTACGTCTGGAGTTCGTCTTTGATCTCAGGGTCTTATCCTTGATTATTCTGGAGTTAGTTGCTACTAGTCCTCCTCAGGGTGAGGTGACTAATGCAGAATTTTTCTAGTGTATTCATACTATTGCTCAGTTGGTTGCTGCTCAGGATGAACGGGATGCGTCTGGTGGGTTGTCTGCTGAGGCCACAATGATTGGACAGTTTATGAAATAGAATCCTCTTACTTTTATGGGTGTGAAGGTGGAGGGGGATTCTCAAGGTTTCTTGGATGAAATGGAGAAGATATTCAGGGTGATGAAGGCCATAAATATGGAAGGTGTAAACTTTGTAGCTTATCAGCTCAACGATATTGTGTACCAATAGTACGAAAAGTGGGACAGGGATAGAGGTGACGTGGAGGAGTTGTCCTTATGGGATGCCTTTTCTAGTGCTTTTCTGAATTGTTTCTTTCCTCAAGAGCTGAGGGAAGCAAAGATAGAGAAGTTTGTAAATCTTAAGAAAGGAAGAATGTCTGTCAAGGAATATGCCTTGAAATTTCATCAGTTGTCAAGGTATGTTCCTAATTTTGTGGCTGACATATGATAGAGAATGAGAAAGTTCACTTCTGGACTATCTCGGGATTTGATCTTAGAAAGCAAGACTTCTTTGCTGATCAAGTATATGGACATTTCTAGGTTAGTTGTCCATATGCAGCAGGTGGAGGATCAGAAGAGGAAACAGGCAGAGTTTGGAGATAAGCAGGGTAAGAAGAGCAGGTTTTTTTACCAGGGAGGTGCTCGATCGCAAGGTGGTTGGGATGAAGGTAAATTACCAAAAAATAAATGGAAGATTTCTGGTTCCTTATCTACTGCTAGTGCTCCTTACTCGAGGCAGTCGGGTGATAGGCTTCAGTAAGGTGGTGATAATTTTTGGGCATAAAATGGCCAATCTCAAGTGAGTGAGGCTCAGTCGACTTTTTCATGCCCTTCTTGCCGATTCTGTAGTCTTCTTCATTGGGGTTGTTGTGACAAAGGAAGGGACAAGTGTTTTAAATGTGGCCAACCAGGACATATTCTCAAGACTTGTTCGGTTGGTAAGGGAGCTTCGAGAGTGGTTAAAGCTCTGGTTACTTCATCTTCTAATCCTGCACCTAGTGGTGTGGCTTTGGTGTCAGCTCCTTCTTCTGGTACCAGCACTGGCTATAATAGGTTGTCTGCTCTAGAATCTCGGTAGAAATCTGAGGCATCCCCTGATATAGCTACTGGTACGTTATAACTCTTTTCTCATAACGTGTATTGTCTGCTTGATCTGGGGTCCACTCTTTCCTATGTGACCCCATATGTGGTTGTATGTATTGGTTTTGATCTTGAGGTTGTTTTGGATCTTTTTTTATTTCTATCTCGGTAGGTGACTCAATTATTGCTAAGAGAGTCTATAAGGGGGTATGGTATTTGTGGGTGGTAGGCAGACTTTGGTGGATTTTTTTGAACTTGATTTGATGGACTTTGATGTTATTCTGGGGATGGATTGGTTACACTCTTGGTACGCGTCCTTTGATTGTCGGACCCATAAGGTTGTCTTTAGGTTCCCTGGTGAACCAATTATAGAGTGGGAGGGTGGTACCCTTGCTCCTAAGGAGGGGTTATTTCTTATCTTAGAGCTCGAAAGATAATCTCTACACACTTTTGTCACACCCTTTTGCCACTCGAGGGCCGGAGTCGAAGGGTTTTTCCAATTAAAGTGACAGTATTGAATAAGGATTAGTTTATTAACAGAGTCGCCACTTGGAATTGAGTTTTGATGTTCCAAGTCACCTTTTTTTGAATCCCTAATCAAAAGGAAATGACTCTTATTTGGTCTGCAAAAACAGAAAATTGGGTAAGGAATTCTATTGACCGAGGGGAAGGTGTGAGGCACCCCTCGAGTCCTGTGGTTCTAGCACGGTCGCTTTTATTGACTTAACTTGACTTAAATTATTTTATTAAATTATGTTAAGGCCTAAATTCGCTCATTTTATTATGTCGAATGTAGTTGTCTACATCTTTTATATTAAATAAATTAGTGAAAATTAATTTCTAGAAAAATATTTGTCAAGATGCATTATTGCATCCTTGAATTTTAAATGTCTCAAAAAGATGTGTACGCCACATTCTTAATTGAGATGAAATATTTTAAAAATATCTAACAAATTGTCTAACATAAATAACTTGCTTCTTTGAAATACCATTTAACCTTGAGTAAAATACAATTAGGCAATTGATTAATTTTAACAAAGTAATTATTAAGATTTAACAATAATGACGAATCAATTAAAATAATAATATTAATAATAATAATAATAAAATAAAATAAAAAATAAAAAGTGAAGGAATCTAATTTTCAAATTTGTGAACTTGAAATAGCAAACGGAGACTTCGAAACTCCGAAATACAATTTTTCCTTTTCTTCTTTATTTTTTTACGTATGAAACTGCTTTTCTATATCTTTTCTTTCTATTCTTTCTATTTTTCCTACCTTTCTAACTTCTTCTTCCTTTTAGTATTATTTTTTTTAGTTTTTACATGCATGCATGCATGAGTTGTAAAGAGAAGTTTATAACACAACTACACACTAATAGCATATCAACCAAACATAACTTCACATTTTTAACATTAATAACTTTAAGATTATCTCATTTAAAATTCAAAAACAACCTAACTAACATTATTTTAGATCGGCAAACGAATTTTAAATGACACGTAAAGCATGAACTACATATATAAAAGTAATAAACTAGGTATGAATTAACATAAAAAGCCATTAAAATAATTTCATTCAGGCTTCGATTCACAACAAAAACCTATAAAATAATAGTACAAATGTGATAAGAACCGGTATGATAAATTAAATCGAGTAAAGGAGCAAACACCATTACCGAAAACTCAACTCGGAGACCCCAAACTCTTTTCTTTTCTGCTGCGTATGTTTTTTCCTCTTCTTTTCTCCAGTGTTTGCTTGTTTTTCCTCCTTTTTTTCTGTGTTTTGTCTTGTTCTTTCTTTTTCCTTTTTGTTCGTTGTTTTTTTTTCTTGGTTTCTTCTGTTTCTAAGTGTTTGGGTTGTCTCCTTTCTTTTTGTTTTTTCCGTGTGTTCTCCCTTTTGTGTTCTCTGTGTGTTTAATATAGTGTGTAGGGGGGTTGAGAAGTTGAGGGAGGTTGACAGAAATTAGGGGGTGGTTGGGGTAGTTTTATAGGATAATGATTCTTTTTTTTCTTTGTTAATTTAAAATAGATAAATTATATATAAAATAAATAATAATAATAATAATAATAAAAATATTAACTAATTAATTTTTTTATACTTAAGAGAAATATAATAAAAATATAACTAACCTAAAATAAAATATAATATAAATAAAAAAATAAAATTATTAGCTTATTTATAAAATCTAAATTAAAATAAAAATATAGTTTTTAAAAAAATTTCATATTATTTAAAAATAAAAATAAAAATATCCTAAAATGTAACTTTATTTTTTGAATGTTTTTCACAATTTTTTTTAAAATGAAATCTACTAAAAAATAAAATAAGAACTAAAGATAACATTAGATAAAAATAAAAATATTTAATGCCGAAAAATAGGTTAAGACTCGGGGAGGGTCAGAAATTACATGTCTACATTTTGCCCCTCTTTGTGTGAAATCTCAAAGAATTTTCATACAAAGAAGTAGACAAAGAGATGATTTTTGATCCTCCGATTGTTCGAAAAATGAGGAAAAAGAAAGAATGAAAGAAAAAAAAATACGATCGAGTCCTGGTTTTGGACAACCTACATATCCCAGGTGAAAAGGGAATCAGGTCACGTGTAGTTCAAAAGGACAAAATAGGGAGACAATGAGCTAGAGGTTGAGTCAGGTTCCGTCGAGTTTTCGGTTCGCGGCTTTTACATCTAAATGAATAACAAAAATAAATAAAATGAAGATACAAGTGAAAGGTCCTATCTATGCATAACTTTTCTAGAATCTTGGCTTGAATCTTCATGACATCTCAAGTGATGAGATAGTCGTTATTTTGAATTGAACTTGAAATATGAAATGTTCCTCCAATTTGATTCTTGGCATTGGAGAGGAACTTAACAATTGACATATTCTTCAGACTTTCTTCTGATTTAGACTTGAGAATCTTCACCCTATTCTTCAGGCGGGCTCCTGAGCTTGCAACTGATGATGTTCACCTTGTTCTTCAGGCGGGGTCCTGGACTTATTTTTTCTTCACCCTGTTCTTCAGTTCTTCAGGCAGGCTCCTGGAATTCCTTTTTCTTCACCCTGTTCTTCAGGTGGGCTCCTGGACTCAAAGTAAACAATAAAACAGAAAAATAACATCCCATTCTTCAGGAGGGTCCTGAGCATAAAATAAATTTTCATTCTTCAGGAGGGTCCTGAGCATAAAGTAAAATTCAATGAACATGAACAAAAATTTTGCCCCAGTTGGTACTTAAAAAATGACTCGACTAAAAGGTACGTCTTATAGGAATCAAAGGGAATGACTAGATTAAAAGGTACATCTTATAGGATTCAAGGAGAATGACTCAACTAAAAAGGTACGTTCTATAGGAATCAAGGGGATGACTCGACTAAAAGGTACGTCTTATAGGAATCACGAGGAGTGACTCGACTAAAAGGTACGTCTTATAGGAATCAAGAGAAATGACTCAACTAAAAGGTACGTCTTATAAGAATCAAGGTGAGTGACACGACTAAAAGGTACGTCTTATAGGAATCAAGGGGATGACTCAACTAAAAGGTACATCTTATAGGAATCAAGGGGATGACTCGACTAAAAGGTACGTCTTATAGGACTCAAGGGGGATGACTCGACTAAAAGGTACGTCTTATAGGAGTGATGGATCAAGTTAGGAAGTGCTTCACCTAAAAAATGAAACTTGAATTATCCAGATTAGGAAGTGCATCTCCTAGGGGTTGAATTTTTACCATAATTTGATTATCAAACCTGTGCATCAAAATTGCTTCCTGCATCTGTGGAAATGAGGCATTATAGCCCTTGATATTTATGCTCTCATGTCCTTAATTTGAAGGTAACATGTTTCCTGTTTTATCAAAGAAAACTTGTGAGTTCAAAAACATGGTGGCAGGTTTGTGGCTTTAGCTTTCGTGGCAATCACTCTTGCTCTCATCACATTTAACCTTGCTTCCAACCATTAGCATCTGTCATCGACTTGCTGCATCGTTGACCCAAACTCGGATTATTAGAAGTGACTCTCAAACAAACACAGTATTTTTGCTTTGCCATGCTCCTCAAATAAACCCTTTAAACCTTGGTATATTTCCATGAGTTTCCAGACTCGTCTGTTGACAAAAATTTTCGGCATGTCTTATTTCGGCTCACAATCATGTCTCTTTCATATGTCGGCTTTTATTCTTGCTTTGTGCAATTGAAGAAGCTGGTAGCCAGTTTTGAAATCTTTTCTCACTTTTTATGACATAGACTCGACTCAAACACACGAGAAAAATGACAATAATTTTTATTTGATGACAAAGATACCAAAAATCAAAAATAGAAAAATAAAAAGAAAAAAAAAACAATAGGCATCTATTTTTTTTTAAACAACAGAAGAAAACTTATTTGAGTGTGGTAGTCGATTCTAGCAATCATGGCATACATTTTGAATTAAACAACCTGATCTACCCACACTAATTATTAAAATTCTTGTCCACTTATTGAGTTTGAAATGGAATCAATCTTGAATATGCTCCCTCTAGATCACAATCCTCCTTCGGCTAGTGACACCTCAATGGATTTTTGCCAACACCTATCTCATTTTCATTTCTTTCTCATCTCACTGTCGCCTTATGGTGCCCAAAAGGGTTTTCACTACTAAGACTCTCATTTTTACTCATTTATTTTTTTCATTCATTTTGTTTTGAAAATAATGCCCAACATACGAAACATCATGCACACATAACATATTTAGCCTTGACATTCTCAAAGATCAATCTGAAGGTATTTCTTTGGTTTTAACTTGGCTTTTGAAAAAGGTTAAAAAGAAACGGAGGCATGTGGCTAAAAAATTTACATAATATTGGGTGAAACATACAACTTTTGGAATCGACCTTTTTAAGGAAATAAACTTTGCCCCAGTTTTATTTCATCTGGGTAATTTGAATTTTCTTTTGGTTGGACCGAACCCCAGAGTAGGGCTGCCTACCTATCTTGTCATAACAAGAATCAGGTCAAATGTAGTTCAGAACTAGTTCTTCTGCTTGATTCTGATTTCTTCTTCTTTTTTTCAGTTGTTATTGACTTTTTTTCTCTTTTCTTTTTTTTGTTGCCACAATTATTATTTTTTTTGAAACTTTTCTGACTCTAGTCTTTTGCTCACTTTTCTGACTCTATTCTTTTTCTTAACATTTTTTTTTGAATTTTTTTTTCTTTGCTGACTCTATCTTGATTCCAAAAGAGGGGTATGAAAGAAAATAACACTAGAGCTCAAATGAGGTAAACAAAGGATGACACAATGTTTGGATAGCAGAATAAAATGCCTTCGTCATGTCAATCCTTGAAAATGCAAGTACATAACATGCAATATGAAAGTGGGAGATGAAGAACATGTGTGACACTTTGAAAACACTAACTTTAACTGAGTATGTATGCCATTTCTTCTTTTACACTTGTTTAGCATACTACTCTACCTTTGTAGTACATCCTTCACATTAAATGATCCATGCTTTCGTGGAGTTGATTTTATTTTTGTTTCTATTGAATAGAGATCTCGTATCCACTATTTGACCTAATTGAGATATGTCTTTCAATTGATGACCAAGTTATTCTTGTGATTCTTAAAATAATTGCCTTAATTTTCAAAGAAGGCTATGACTTGGTCACCAAATGTTTCAATACTCTACCTATTGTTTCAGATGTTTTTTCTAACTTTAGCCCTATGATTCAAAGTTTATGGTCAAATTGGATTTTAAGATCTGGCTGAAAATTCTACAGGCATGTCATATCACTAGAATTAACATAAAATGTAGTGTATAAAGAAAACAAACAAATAACACATATTTAAAACACAAAGGGAAAGGGACACTTCATTTAATTGAAATGGAAGATAAAAGGGTTTGAACATAAATGAAAAAAGGACAAAACAAGATAAATCCCGAACAACAACCCTAAAATAATTTGAAAAATAGAAAAGAAAAGAAAACAAACTACTAGACCTCTTCCTAGTAGGGAGAGGGGTGACTTCTCAATTGCTCAGCCTGACAACTTAGCCATTGATCTACGTATCAGCATGACTAGAGCCTTCACCACAATCAGATAAATTCCCTTCAACAAATAAGTTTTGGGGCCCCATACTTAACTCATTGTTTTCCACATATCGTGCAGTTCCATGTGTTGGCGAAGAACTCTGTGGGACGGTTGAGGTGCCAATGTTTTGCACCACAATCAATTTTTCTTGAATCATTTTCTCTATTTCTCTTTTCAAAATACGATAATCTTCAGCACTGTGACCTTGCATATTAGAATGATAAGCACATCGTATATTAGGATCAAAAGTTTTTGAATGTGGATCGGGAATATACCCAGGGATAGGAGTAATCATGCCCCATTGCCTTAATGTCTGGAACAGACTGGTATAGGACTCCCCAATTAGCGTGAAATTATCCTTTGCCTTCCTCCTCATTGCAAACTCTGGCTTTGGATGAAACTTGTATTTAGAGGTTTCTTGATAAATTTGTGAGAGTCGAGGACGACGTTGAGGGACCGGGGAACTTCATTGTGGATAGGAAGATAGATGAGCATACGACTGTGTATTGTTCAAAGGATATTGAGGAAGTGGAATGGGATTTCTTGTATTTTGGAGTAAGAAACCTTGTTGCATGTGGTTGTATGGATCTAATATGTAAGCTTGAGATTGAGGCTAACAGTATTGGTGGGTTGGATCTCTCCAACTTCTCTTTGTCCCTGGCATGACAATAAATGTACTTTCCTTCTTCTTTCCTTCAATTTCCCTTGATCGATTGCAGTATCGTCCTACATACTTCACAGAATCGTCATGTCCATCATGTTCCTTAAATTTTGATATCTCAAAGCATTGAAGAAGGTTGACACGTGAAGACATGCCCCGGTCTTTAATAGTGGGGAACGAAGGAGAAGGATGCCCACTGGTCCAAGCTTGATACATTTCCATCATTTGTTGCCTTAGTCTCAAATTCTCTTCCTTTAAACTTTCATTTTCTTGACTCTTTGTTTGATCCATGAAGTCACTCTCTATATCCTTTTTGGATACAGTTAAACCTTCTTTAGATTTGGTGTGATGTAGAGGACCAACCAAAATACCACAAACCAACCACCTTAAACTAACTATATAAGAAATAACAAAGGCGTCAGACTGCAATATTTTTTCAAAAACTCTTTTTCTTTTATCTTCTTTTTTGAAGAGATCACCAAACCCCAGAAGGGTTGCCTACGTATCTCACTAATATGAGAATCAGGTGTGCATAGTTCTCGAAAATTGGAGATACAAAGAAATATACCCTTTTTATTTTTAATAATGAGAAATTTATTTATTTATTTATTAAATAATATATTTTTCATTTTTGAAAACCCATTTTTTAAAAGATCACCGAATCCATTGAGGACTGCCTACGTATCTCAATAAAATGAGAATCAGGTGTGCGTAGTTCTTGAAATATACGTCGTACAAAACTCAGCCTCAAGACCCCTAAAGGTTCACGTCTGTTAAGTTTTATACATATTTTATTTTGTAAAAACTTAACCTCATGATCCCTAAAGATTCAGGGCTATTGAGATATATAAAAACTAGACTTGAGAATTAGCAAAATAATTATGAAAGTAATCATATTTTCAAAATATTCGCCGATAAATCTACAAATAATTTTTCAAAAGATCCGTATACTGGGAAGGACTTCCTACGTATCCCATTAAATGTGAGAATCAGACCCTCGTAGTTCATAAAGATCGTAAAACTATGTTACTATATATTTGAAAAAGAAAATCTTTTAAAAATAAATTTTTTCTTTGAAAAATGATTTACTAAATTTGAAAATAATATAATCTCTTGAATTTCAAAATTGCCTAAAGCCGGTCAACAAACAAACAGCCTTCCAAACAAATGTTAAAGAGCACGTAAGATATACATGTTGGTCTTTATAAAGTAGGTCACCTGTCCTAGACAGACCCGGCCCCTGTGCCGAGACCCGCTAAGTCAAATGCATATGATGCAAATAAAATGGCACCTAATAGGGATAACCAGATTTTGAATTTTTAGTTCTTCTAAGTTTAAGTTTAATAGGGATAGGTGTCTAGACTGGCTTACCCGAGCAGACACTCGAGCCGGGGAGGGACAACTTGGTTGGTAGCAGGGCAACACCGCCTTCATTGTCGATTCAAATCCCGCCTAACATGTGTGACTATAATCCTTCACCAGGTGTCTTGACACTCCGACTATCTCAAAAAGAAAGTAGGATGCATGCGCTGCATCCTTCTATCCTATTTTAGAGACTTAGAGGAGTGCACAAAAGAAGACAGTATATAATACAGTTAAATCAATATCAAAGTGGAAAATAAGCGACAAGTAGCACATAAGGCTAACAAACATAATATCAACAATAATTAAAGCATGTATAAGTCAATATAAAAACTCGAATTCTTATTATTCCTCAGCAGAGTCGCCTGAGATGTCACACCCCTTTTCCACTCGAGGGCCGGAGTCGAAGGGTTTTTCCAATTAAAGTGATGGTATTGAATAGGAATTAGTTTATTAACAGAGTCGCCACTTGGAATTGAGTTATGGTGTTCCAAGTCACCTTTTATTGAATCCCTAATCAAAAAGAAATGACTCTTATTTGGTCTGTAAAAATAATAGACCGGGTAAGGAATTTTATTGACCAAGTGAAAGGTGTGAGGCACCCCTCGAGTCCCGTGGTTCTAGCACGGTCGCTTTTATTGACTTAACTTGACTTAAATTATTTTATTAAATTTTTTTAAGTCCTAAATTCACTCATTTTATTATGTCGAAAGTAGTTGTCTACGTCTTTTATATTAAATAAATTAGTGAAAATTAATTTCTAGAAAAATATTTGTTAAGATGCATTATTGCATCCTTGAATTTTAAATGTCTCAAAAATATGTGTACGCCACATTCTTAATTGAGATGAAATATTTTAAAAATATCTAACAAATTGTCTAACATAAATAACTTGCTTCTTTGAAATACCATTTAACCTTAAGTAAAATACAATTAGGCAATTGATTAATTTTAACAAAGTAATTATTAAGATTTAACAATAATGACGAATCAATTAAAATATTAATATTAATAATAATAATAATAAAATAAAAAAATAATAAAAAGCGAAGGAATCTAATTTTCAAATCTGTGAACTCGAAATAGCAAACGGAGACTTCGAAACTCCAAAACACAATCTTTCCTTTTCTTTTTTTTTACGCGTGAAACTATTTTTCTATATCTTTTCTTTCTATTCTTTCTATTTTTCCTACCTTTCTAACTTCTTCTTCCTTTTAGTATTATTTTTTTTAGTTTTTACATGCATGCATGCATGAGTTGTGAAGAGAAGTTTATAACACAACTACACACTAAGAACATATCAACCAAACATAACTTCACATTTTTAACATTAATAACTTTAAGATTATCTCATTTAAAATTCAAAAACAACCTAACTAACATTATTTTAGATCGGCAAACGAATTTTAAATGACACGTAAAGTACGAACTACATATATAAAAGTAATAAACTAGGCATGAATTAACATAAAAAGCCATTGAAATAATTTCATTCAGGCTTCAATTCACAACAAAAACCTATAAAATAATAGTACAAATGTGATAAGAACCTGTATGATAAATTAAATCGAGTAAAGGAGCAAACACCGTCACCGGAAACTCAACTCGGAAACCCCAAACTCTTTTCTTTTCAACTGCGTATGTTTTTTCCTCTTTTTTTCTCCACTGTTTGCTTGTTTTTTCTCCTTTTTTTTCTGTGTTTTGTCTTGTTCTTTGTTTTTCCTTTTTGTTCCTTGTTTTTTTTCTTTGTTTCTTCTGTTTCTAAGTGTTTGGTTTGTCTGCTTTCTTTCTGGTTTTTCTGTATGTTCTCTCTTTTGTGTTCTCTGTGTGTGTAATATAGTGTGTAGGGGGGTTGGAAAGTTGAGGGAGGTTGAGAGAAATTAGGGGGTGGTTGGGGTAGTTTTATAGGATAATGATTCTTTTTTAAAAAATTTAAAATAGATAAATTATATATAAAATAACTAATAATAATAATAAAAAAAAAAATATTGACTAATTAATTTTTTTATACGTAAGAAAAATATAATAAAAATATAACTAACCTAAAATAAAATATAATATAAATAAAAAAAAAATTATTAGCTTATTTATAAAATCTTAATTAAAAGAAAAATATAGTTTTTGAAAAAAATTCATATTATTTAAAAATAAAATAAAAATATCCTAAAATGTAACTTTATTTTTTGAATGTTTTTCACAATTTTTTTAAAATGAAATCTACTAAAAAATAAAATAAGAACTAAAGATAACATTAGATAAAAATAAAAATACTTAATGCCAAAAAATAGGTTAAGACTCGGGGAGGGTCTACATGTCTACAACTTTCTTTATCACTTAGTTCGAGTTAAAGATTCTAACTCGAAAGGTCCTTTACAGTCAGTTCTGGTGGTAAATAAGTTTCCTGATGTCTTTTCGGATGATCTTCCTGGTGTTCCTCCTGACAGGGAAATAGAGTTTGGTATTGATTTGGTTCCGAACACTCGTCCAATATTTATTTCTCCTTATAGAATGACTCCGACTGAGTTGAGGGAACTCGGGGAGCAACTTAAGGATCTTCTGGATAAAGGGTTTATTCATCCTAGTGTATCTTCATGGGGATCAACGGTGTTGTTCGTGCGTAAGAAGAATGGTTCCCTTCGGATGTCCATTAACTATCGGTAGTTGAATAAGGTAATGATCAAGAACAAGTATCCTCTTCCTAGGATAGATGACTTGTTTGATCAGTTGCAAGGTTTCAAGTTATTTTCTAAGATAGATCTTCGGTCTATGTTTCATCAGCTTAAGATTAGGGAGGAGGATATCCCTAAGATGACTTTTTATACTCGGTATGGGCACTTTGAATTCTTGGTGATGTTATTTGGTTTGACTAATGCCCCACGGAATTTATGGACTTGATGAATAGGGTTTTCAGGCAGTTCTTGGATCTCTTCATTATTGTGTTTATAAATGACATTCTAGTTTATGCTAAAAGTGAGGTGGATCATGCTAATCATATCCGTGTGGTATTGTAGACCTTGAAGGAATAGCAGTTGTATGCCAAGTTCTCTAAGTGTGAGTTTTGGTTGAACGCTGTGACTGGGTTGTGGTTTTATTTCTATCGAGGGGATCATGGTAGATCTGCAAAAGGTGGTTGTGGTTTAAAGGTGTCCTAGACCCATGACTCCAATCGATATTCGAAGCTTCTTGGATTTAACTGGGTATTATCGGTGGTTTTTGGAGAGATTTTTTATAATAGCTTCTCCTTTGACTAAGTTGACTTAGAAAAAGGTGAAGTTTTCTTGGTTGGATGCTTATTAGGGGAGCTTTGAAAAGTTGAAAGATAAGCTAACTTCGGCTCTGGTCTTGTCATTGCCTGAGGGTAGTGAGGGGTTTGTGGTTTATTATGATGCATCTAGGATGGGACTTGATGCAGCATGGGAAGGTGATTGCCTATGCTTCCAGGCATTTGAAGGTTCATGAGAGGAATTATCCTACTCATGATTTTGAGTTATTGGCGGTGGTTTTTTCTTTGAAAATATGGCGGCATTATCTATATGGAGTGCATGTAGACATCTTTTCTGATCATAAGAGTCTATAGTATGAGTTCACTCAGAAGGAGCTAAATCTCAGGCAAAGGATATGGTTGGAGCTTCTAAAAAACTATGACATGAGTTTTCACTATCACCCAGGTAAGGCTAATGTGGTTACTGATGCTCTTAGCAGGTTATCCATGGGGAGTTTAGCTCATATGGAGAAAGAAAAGTAGGGAGTGGTGAAATATATTCACCACTTGGCTAATCTTGGAGTTCATCTTTTGGACTTCGAGGATGGTGGGGTGGTGGTACAGTAAGTGGTTCGGTCATCTCTTGGTGCAGATATTAAGGAGAAGCAAGTGCTAGATCCTATCTTGATGAAAATCAAGAGTAATGGGGGTATGCAAAAGGTTATGGTGTTTGAGATCAGTGGCGATGGTACTTTACGGTTTCAAGGGAGGTTGTGCATTCTTGATGTTGATGGGTTGCGACAAAGGATCATGGATGAGATACATGAATCATGCTATGTTGTACATCCCGCTCGATGAAAATGTATCATGATCTCAAGGAGATGTATTTGTGTAATGGTACGAAAAGGGACGTGGCTGATTTTATGGCCAAGTGTTTGGTGTGTCAACAAGTTAAAGTTGAGCACATGAGACTTGGTGGGTTGTATCAAGATATTGTTTTTCCCAAATGGAAATGAGAGGTAATCAATATAGATTTTCTTACCGGTCATCCTCAGTCTTGGAATCAATATGATTCGATTTGGGTTATCATGGATAGAATAATAAAGTCTGCTCACTTCTTACTTGTGAGGACTAACTTTTAGGTGGGGGATTATGCAAAGTTATATCGTCAGGAGATTGTAAAGCTACATGGGGTACCTATTTTGATTATCTCTGATCGTGGTACACAGTATTCATTGGGTAATAAGGTGAGTCTAAGTACTATTTTTCATCCTTAGATGGATGGGCAAGTAGAAAGGACTATTCAGACATTGGAGGATATACTTTAGGCATGTGTGGTTGATTTGGTGGCAGTTAGGTTGAGCATCTACCTTTGGTAGAGTTTGCTTACAACAATAGCTATCATTCTCATATTGGTATGTCCCTTTTTGAGGCATTGTATAATAGGAGGTATAGATCTCCTATTGGAATGTTTGAGCATGGTGAGGCAGATATGTTCGGTCAGGATTTGGTTTATCAGGCTATGGATAAGGTGAAGGTGATTCGGGATAGGCTTAAGGTTGCCTAAAGACTCCAAAAGTCCTATGCGGATGTAAGGCATAGATATTTAGAGTTTGAGGTTGGGGATAAGGTATTCCTCAAGGTATCTCCCATGAAGGAAGTAATGTGGTTTGGTAAAAAGGGGAAGCTCAGTCCTCGGTATATTAGTCCTTATGTGGTTTTGCGGAGGGTTGGGAATATTGCTTATGAATTAAAGTTGTCTCCTAGTTTGAACTCCATTTATCCGGTATTTCATGTCTCCATGTTGAGAAAGTGTCTTGGTTATCTTTCTTTGTTTGTTCCTTTGGAGGGGTTGAATATCACAGAATCTCTATCTTATGAAGAAATCCCAGTTGAGATCATGGATAGAAAGGTTCGGCAGTTGCGAACCAGGGATGTGGCTTCGGTGAAGGTTATGTGATGAAACCATAATGTCGAAGAAGCTACATGGAAAGCAGAGGAGGACATAAAGTCCAAGTATTTGTATCTGTTTTCTGCTCCTGGGATTCGTGCGGAACGTATGTGTCTTCAACACATCTTTATTTTTTGAGTTTGTTAAAGGAAAGATTAATATCTTTGCCTATTTGTTTTTAAACTTCGTTAAAGATTGGAAATATATTTGATAATGCAAATTACTCGTGTGTGTGATTACCCCTACCTTGTTCATTATTCGGGGATGAATGTTCCTAGTAGGGGAGACTAAAACACCCTGGTTTCTGGACCTTAGAAAATTTCCTTGATTTTTGGTTTCTGGGAAAGCTACGACTTAGGGGAACGAGTCATACACTTGGGTACGGGTGGTATGTTCCTGTCGTATGCTGACAAGTGTTGGTTTGTGGGATGGATATAGTTACTAGGATGGGTACGATTTGGGTGGTACGAGTCGTATAGTTGGGTACGGGTTAATTGGTTACTTCACTTAACCTTAGACATGGTAACTTAAGTAAGATTTGAGCATGAGTGGCTCACCATGCACCGTAAGCTAGGATATGAGTCGTACTCAGGACTCGTATGGTGGTTAGTGTTCAAACCTCCTGGATTCTATTCTGCCAGGGGTACGGTTTATGGGTACTAGTCGTACACTTGAATTCAACTTGGGTTTAGATGTGTCGTACCTTTGACAGTGTTGGGTCCAGGAGTTAAAGCCTAGGGTATGAGAGGTGGGTACTACTCGTACAGGATAGGTACGACTCATAAGGGTTAGTCGTACCCTATGACGGGAATTTAATGCAGTTTAAGTAAGGGAAATCTGGAAATTTCTCCACTTATCCTAATAAGGTCCCATGACTTATATTGCAACTTTTAAGGGTAATTTCCCTATTATTCGATTTGTAAACACTTGGGAAACACTTTTAAATCCTCTCTAGAGTTCTTGGGAAAATGAAGCTAGGGTTTCAACTTAAAGAGTAGATTGGGGCTTGTCTTGGTGATTTCTCTCCATCATCAACTTGTTTTAAGGCATGTTATCTTTCCTAATTGTTAGTTCCAACTAAAGGAATGGTTTTATACAATGTTTTCATGATTTGAATGTTGTATGATTTGGTGTTTTCAAATATGATTTGGGGGTTTTGGTTATAAATGTTTGGTTATGGTTTTCCCATGTTTTAATTATGATTTTATATGCATTAATGGTTGCTTTGGATAATTGGTTACATGGGAATGGTTCTTTGGTAATGGACTTTGGTTTTGGAAATACTATGCCCCCAATATGTTTGATAAAATGCCTATAACAATGTTTTCACTATATTATTGGATTTTTAATGGAACTTATGCATGATTTTAACCTGGTATTGGAACCCTAAATGATATGAATGGTTTAAATAGTTTTGAATAGATTGAAAAGGCCGTGGTGGTCATGGTTTTGGTTTAATTAGAAATCATGTAGGGTATATGAGAATCCCCTAAGGATTGGCTAAGGAAAATACTTGCAGGTTATAGTCGGTATGACGATACACTACTAATAGCCTTGGTTAACTATAATAGAATAATGTTTTGGTTAGAAAATAGTTATAATTGGGCTTAAAGAAAGGGGTATGTATCTAAGCCGTGGAATGTAGAGGTCTCGGGGAGGTCAAAACTAGAAACTCATATTTACCAACATGAGGTTTGGTCCTAGTGACCATGTGCATGATGTCACACTTTATATTTTGGGGGATGTGCTAGTAATCCAAGGTTTTCTTCCCTAGTCAAGTGGCTTCACGCACTAGGGACCTTTTAGCAGGGGGAGCTGAACCCATATAGCCCGTGGGTGGTTTAGTATGGCAAAGCTACACAGCCCAGGTAAAGGTCTTAATGGTATGCTAATCCTGATCCCCTTTCCCAGCATGGTTATATATATGTATGGTTGTGTGCATATGGATAGTTTTTACTTGGTTTTATAAATGGCACTATTTTATCCTTACCCTAAGTTCATACTAGCATTCACCTGCTTAACCGCCTTCGGGTGTTGTATCCCCACGCGATGCAGCAATCGACTGTTCTACTCCTCCTACATAACATTTGGATATTCAGGGACAGCTGTCGGATTGAAGTGGTGAGCTTCCATATTTTCGGAAGGCTCCATTTCACAGATGTTATTTCATACTCTGACTTATTTATGGATATTGGTTTTGGCTATGGTAGGGGGAATGTCCCAACCAAATTTTGGTATTCATTTGGTTAGAGAATTTGTGGTAATGTTATGCGTTGGTATGGGCGGGATCGGTATGGGTGTCAGCCTTAATATTGGCATTGGTACTGGGGATGCCATCATTGAACATAATTTTGTACTATTCCATAGTATTTCATTTTGGGATAAATCATATTATATTTGGAACTTATTTGGTTATGGTTGGATCCATGGTTTGGATTGGCTTTGTATTGTTGTACGGTTGGTAGGGAACGGTCGGACTAGGTTGGGTCTGTCTCGGTAATAGACCTATCCTAGAGTTTCTAATCTGGATAGTTACACTATCTTGTTATATGTTTGAAATTCAGTCAACTCAGGGCATGCGGCTGGAGGTTGGGTTAGGTAACAGGGGAGGTCTCCGATCCCGGTCGGACTTGGGATGCCCATTACGACAAGGCCCAGGGTCGGGTCGGCTCATATTTACTTAGGAATAAGGATAAAATAATGTCATTGTTCAAAACAAAGTTAATAACCATATGCAATTACATACATATACACTTGTATACCATGCCGAGGAAGGGAATGAGGTTTAGCATGTATTTAAAACCTTTAACCTAGGATGTGTAGCTTTGTCGTCCTAAAACCACCCACGGTCTTTATGGGTTCAGCTCCCCCTGCTGAAAGAGACCCAGTGCATGAAGCCTCATGACCGGAGAAAAGAACCTGGGATGACTAGTACATCTCCAAATATAAAGTGTGACATCATGCACACGATCACCAAGACCAAATCTCACATCTGCAAATATGAGTTTCCAGTTTTGGTACCCCCGGGACCTCTACCTTCCACAGCTTTGCTACACACCCTCCTTTAAGCCCATATTAAAACCATTTACACATTCCAACCAATTTCCAAGGAGTCTTTTATTGGGCATTAACCGTTGGTATCGGCATACCAAAATTAGAGCTTTCAAGTCTATCCATTCATGTCATACCAAAGCCATTAAACCAATTTGATTCCAAAGTTTCTAATTAAACCAATACTATGGCCACCAAGTCCTTTCCAATCCATTTAATACCAACCAAACCAATTCAGGTTTCATTACCTTTTTATACAATGCAAAGGTTTCAATAATAGTCAAACTACGTGACAAAAGCATTCTTATTGACATTTTAACAAACATGTTGAGGGAATATAATTTCCAAAAGCCAAACCAAGTATCAATTGAAGATTCCTATACAACCACATGTTCAAACTATAATTACAACATGAAAAAAAACACAAGAAAACATGGGAAAACATTATCCAATCAAGAACAACCAAAACCCCCCAACATCTTATTCAAAAACAAAATAATACCACAATAATACCATACAAAACCATTCATCGAAACATGATTTTATTTAAACTAACAACAAGGGAGGAGTAACATGCCTTAGACACCAAGGAAGAGGGTGAGACACCACCTATGAAAGCGTTGATTGATCCATTTGAAAAAACCCTATCCTTTTCTTGACCCAAGTGCTTGAGAGAGATTTGAGAGAGTTTAGAGAGTGTTAGATTTGGAATAATAGGTTAATGAAGTCCTAAAAGGTGTTTTATATCGTGGGGTTAAGAGGGGAAATATCCAGAATACCCCCAACATAAATTGTGAAAATTCCCGCAGGTGGGTACGATTGGACCCCTCAAGTCATACCAACATCATACTAGTAGTACCCTCCAATTACATCCAAGACAGAAAGTTGGACAGCACATTCAATCAATCATACGACTCACTTGCCCAACTCGTTACCAGACCATATGACTCGTATTGTCCAGTCGTACCCAAGACAGAATCAAATGGGGTTGGACACTAGAAAACATACGGATAGACTATACCACTCGTACCCTATCCTTACGACTCTTAGTGAGCCATTTATACTCAGAGCCAAGTCAAGTTACTAAGTTTTAGATTAAGTTAAGGATCAAACCAATGACCCATCACCAAACCATACGAACCGTATCCACAACAGAAATCTAACCATCACCCACTAGACACCTTACGAGTTGGGTCACCTGACCCATACCCACACCATACGACTCATACGATGAGTCATTACAAGACCAGTGAGCTCAAAGCTTAGGAAATTTCCAAGGGCCAAAACCCACGGTGTTTCAATTCTCCCACACTTGGATCATTCATAGTTGAATGATGGGAAAAGGTAGTACAAGCATGATTTACACCTCAACATCTCCACTCTGACCATTAACTAAGTGGAAAACAAAGATGCATGGAAATCAATCTTTCCTTTAACTAAGTTAGAAAACAAAGATGTTATGAAGAACACATACCTTCTGCGTGAATTTTTTAATAAGAAAATAGGAATGGTTACTTGGACTTCATGTCCTCTTCAGCTTCCCAAGTAGCCTCCTCAATCTTGTGGTTCCTCCATAGAAACTTTACTGAGGCCACGTCCTTGGTATGCAACCAATGAACCTACCGATTCAATATCTCAATCGGGATCTCCTCATAAGACAGAGAATCTGAAATACAAATATCCTTGATAGGCACAACTTGTGACGAATCACCCATACACTTCCTCAACATAGAAACATGGAACACCAGGTGAATGGAGCTCAAACTACAAGGTAAATCCAACTCATACGTAATATTACCAAACCCTCTCAAAACTAAGTACGGACCAACATACCGGGGACTAAGCTTCCCTATCTTCCAGAACTGCATCACTCCCTTCAGGGGAGACGCCTTCAAAAACACTTTATCCCCAACCTTAAACTCTAACATCCTTTTCCTCACATCTGCATAGGACTTTTGGTGACTTTGGTCAGCCTTAAGTCTATCCCAAATCACCTTCATTTTTTTTATAGCTTGGTTAACCAAATATGGGCCAAACATCTCCACCTCACCAACATCGAACCACCCAATAGGAGACCTACACCTCCTACCATACAAGGCTTCAAATAGAGTGATCCCAATGCTAGAGTGGTATCTATTATTGTAGGCAAACTCTATAAGAGGCAAATGCTCCACCCAACTACCACCATAGTCAGCCACACAAGCATGAAGCATATCCTCCAATGTCTAAATAGTTCTTTTCGCTTGCCCATCCGATTACGGGTGAAAAGCAGTACAAAGACTCACTTTGGTCCCCGACTCTTTTTGAAACAACCACCAAAAGTGATATGAAAACTATGTACCACAATCTGAGAAGATAGAAAAAAGTACCCCATGAAAATTTACAGTCTCATGGAGATACGACCTCGCATAATCCTCAGCAGGGAAATTAGTCCTCACTGGCAAGAAATGAGAAGACTTTCTCATCCTATCCATGATGAACCAAACCAAAACAAACTAATTCTGAGACCGAGGAAGACAGGTAATGAAATCCATATTAATCACTTCTCACTTCTACACCAATAGCTCAATTTCTTGATATAATCCTCTGGGCGTCATGTGCTCAGCTTTCACTTGTTGAAAGACCATGCACTTGGCCACAAAATTTGCCATGTCCCACTTTATAATGTTCCACCTATACATCTTCTTAAGGTCATGATATATTTTTATTGAACTAGGATGAACGACATAGCATGAATCATGTGCCTCAGCTAAGATTCTCTCTCGTAAACCATTAATATTGGGAACACATAATCTCCCTTTGTACTGAAAGGTACCATTACCACTAATCTCGAAGGACATCACCTTCTACCCACCTACATCACCGTTGATCCTCATCAAGACAGGATTTAGCATCTGTTTCTCCTTGATTTCAACACCAAGGGATAATTATGCCACCTCCTATACAAATACACCACCACTCTCTGAGTCCAAGAGACGAACTCCAAGGTTAGACAAATGGTGAATGTCCTTCACCAACTCCCGCTTATCCTTATCCACATAAGCTAGACTCTCCATGGATAACCTGGTAAGAGCATCAACAACCACATTATCTTTACTTGGATGGTAGTGAAGACTCATATTATAATCCTTGAGAAGCTCATGTCATCCTCTTTGCCTGAGGTTAGGCTCCTTCCGAGTAAACACATACTGCAGGCTCTTATGATCAGAAAAGATATCCATATACACTCTATACAAATAGTGACACTAGATTTTCAATGCAAACACCACAGCTAATAATTCCAAATCATGAGTTGTATAATTCCTCTCATGTACCTTCAACTGTCTAGAGGCATAAGCTATCACCTAACCAAACTGCATTAACATGTAACCATGCCCCACACGAGATATGTCACAGTAAACCACAAACCTATCAGTGCCTTTGGGCAAAGTCAAAATTGGAGTTAAAGTTAGCTTATACTTCAGCTTCTCAAAACTACCCTCATAAGCATCAGACCATAAGAACCTCACCTTTTTCTGAGTCAACTTAGTCAATAGGGCAACTATAGAAGAAAAACTCTTTACAAACCTCTGGTAGTAACCAGCTAAACCTAAGAATTTCCGATTGTCGGTTAGAGTTGTGGGTCTAGGCCACTTATTAACCACTGCAACCTTATGCGAATCTCCCATGATCCCTTTACTAGAAATGTCATAACCTAAAAAATGACAACGTTTAACCAGCATTCATATTTTGAAAACTTGGCATACAAATATTTCTCTTTCAAGGTCTGTAATACTACACGGAGGTGATCGATATGATCCACCTTACTCTTAAAGTACAGCAGAATATCGTCTATGAATATAATGATGAATAAATCCTGAAACTGACGAAAGACCCTATTCATCAAATCTATGAACGTCATTGGGGTATTGGTCAACCCAAAATATGTAACAAAAAATTCAAAATGCCCATACCGGGTATGAAAAGAAGTCTTAGAGATATCTACCTCCCTAATCTTTAACTGATAATACCCAGATCGAAGATCAATTTTGGAGAAAAACCTATCACCCTAAAACTGTTCAAATAAATAATCTATCTTTGGAAGAGGGTACTTATTCCTTACTATCACCTTATGCAACTGTCGGTAATCAATTCACATCTGAAGGGAACCATCCTTCTTACGCACGAACAACACTGATGCACCCAAAGAACACACACTAGGATGGATGAAGCCCTTATCTAAAAGATCCTTTAGTTTCTCTTTCAACTCAGCTGGAGCCATCCTATATGGAGGAATAGAAATCGGATAAGTGTCCAGAACAAGATCAATCCCAAACTCAATCTCCCTATTATGAGGAATATCGGGAAGGTCATCAGGAAAGACCTCAGGAAATTCATTCACCACTGGGATAGAATCCAAAGAAGGACTTTCCAAGTTAGAATCTTTAACCCAGAAAAAATAAAAGAAACACCCCTTCAAGATTAATCTCCGAACTCTAAGATGTGCTATGAACCTCCCCTTATGAGCTAGGGAACCACCCTCCCACTCAATTACTAGATCATTAGGAAATTTAAAGAAAACCTTACAGGTCCAACAGTTTATATATACATAGCATTAGTGTAACCAATCCATCCCTAAAATAACGTCAAATTCCACTATATCTAATTTAAATAAATCCACCATAGTTTTTTTACTACCAACAAATACTATACACCCCCTATAGACTCTTTTAGCAATCACAGAGTCACCTACCAAGGTAGAAACAGAAAATGGGTCTGAAATAACCTTAGAACCAAAACCAAAATGCACAACCACAAATAGAGTCACATAAGAGAGAGTGGACTCCAGATCAAGTAAACAGTACATATCATGGGAAAAGAGTTTCAATATACCAGTCACAATATCAGGCAATGCCTCAGACTCTTATCGGGTAGTGAGAGCATAAAGATGATTTTGACCATGTCGAAGCCAGATGGTGCAGCCTTTGGTGCCAGAGCCGATGAAGAGGCAACTAGAACCTTGTACTCCCCCGAAGAAACCTTGGCCACTGGATAGTTCTTAATCATGTGCCCCGGCTAACCACAACTAAAGCATTTATTACTTCCTTCTTTACAGTAACCCCAATACAATCTACTATAAAATTAGTAGGGAGGATACGATGTAGCTGACTGAGCCCCACTAGTCTGATCTTAGGCACCTTGTTCCCTAAAGTTGTCGCCACCCTAGAATTGTTTGTCTCCCAACGGCTTTGGGTAAGGAGCACTAGCCATCGAGTAAGACCCAGAATTTCCCTATTTTTTCTTGGACCATTTACCACCATCCCAACCACTCTATTGTTGACCACCACCCTGGCCAGAAAATCTAAATTTCTTGCCCTGCTTCTCCATTATCTCAGCCTGCTTCCTCTATTTTTTCTCTACCTACTGTATGTATATCACCAACCTAGATATATCTATGTCCTTGTTCAACAAGGAAGCCTTATTTTCCAAAATCAAGTCTTTGGAAAACCAAAAACGAACTTCCTCATTCTAGCCCTCATGCTAAAAACCAACTTCAGAGCATACCGTGATAACTGGTGAAACTTTAAGGCATATTCTTTGACTGACATCTTACCTTGCTTCTAATTTTCAAACTCTTCTGCTTTCGCTTCCCTTAGCTCTTGAGTAAAGAAGCGGTCCAGAAAAGCATTAGAAAAATCCTTCCATAGAGATGACTCAAAATTGTCACTCCTTGCCTGATCCCATTCCTCGTACCATTGGTACACCACATCTTTCAGCTGATAGGAAGTAAAATCCATACCCTTCACATTAGTGCCATACGTAACATGAAAAATCTTTACCATCTCTTCCAAAAAACCTTGAGGATCCTTCACAACCTTAACATCCGTAAAGGTTGGAGGATTCAACCTCATGAACTGGCCAACCCTTGTGGCCTCAAAAGATGGAGTAACATAAATATCTCGCTCATACTGAGAAGTTACTAATTGTGAAAATATATGAATAGACTAACAAAACTTAGCATTCGTCACTTTAGCCTGAGAAGCTCGGGAAGGACTAGAGGGAACTGGTGGAACTCCAGAAGGTAAATCAAGAACTGGGCCCCTAGACCGAGTGTGAACCTTATAAGTAAAATGAGTCTCATAAATATTTATCCTCAGGTAGGATAGCAGAGTTTTCATAAGCTTCAGATTATCTGGGAGGCATGATCTGAAAAGCGAACAAATGGGTATTAGGGAAGATTTCAGGACCTTAGACTCTACAGTTTGAAAATAGGACACCGGAAAGAGAAACATTACTAAATCACTTGTAGCCTCTCCCTTATGAGTGCAGTGTACCACACACCTATAAAAGAGACTCCACATGAGACGGCTTTGTGGACTCCCAATTGACCATGAACCTAGGGCTTTGATACCAATCTGACATGACCCAAACTAGGGCCTAGTCGTGTCAGGTACCTCAAGTTCAACTGGGACTGAAGACAACCCCTAATACCCAACCATAACCGCCCTACAACCTATGTCGGATGAATTTTAAAAATTTAACTAGATAGAACAATAATAAATCTAAGATATTATTTAAAGTCTATAACCAAAATCCTACAACCTCAATCAGATATCCAATCAGTATCAACCCCAATGCAGTACCCATACCAAGGTTGATAAAAATACCGACACTACCCATCTCTATAGTAGTCCCACAAAGCCTCTAATCGAAAACAAAGTCGACCATTGCCAAAACCAAAGTCCAAGAAAAAAATAATGTAAAGAAGCCCATATCATGAAATGCAGTCTTCCAGAGTATGAAATCTTACCACTTCAATCTGAATCTAAGTTGTCCTCAAATCTAAGTCATTGAGCAGGAGGAGTAATATGGTCGGTTCCTGCATCGCATAGGGATATAGCGCCCGAAGACGGTTAGCGGAATGAACGCTAGCATATACTCAGGAATAAGAATAAAATAATATTATTATTCAAAACCAAAGTAAATAACCATATGCAATTACATATATATATATATATATATACCATGTCAGAAAAGGGAACCAGGTTTAGAATGCATTTAAAACCTTTAACCTGGGTTGTGTAGCTTTACCGTCCTAAAACCACCTATGAGACATATGGGTTCAGCTCCCTCTGCTAAAAGGGCCTTAGTGCGTGAAGTGGCATGACCAGAGAAAAGAACCTGGGATGACTAGTACATCCCCCAAATATAAAGTGTAACATCATGCACACGGTCACCAAGACCAACCTCACATCAGCAAATATGAGTTTTCAGTTTTGATCCCCTCGGGACCTTTACCTTCCACGGCTTTGTTACACTCTCCCCTTTAAGTCCATATTAAAACCATTTACATTTTTACCAACCATTTTCCGAGGAGTATTTTATTAGGCATTAACTGTTGGTATCGCCATACCAAAGTTAGAGCTTGCAAGTCTATCCATTTATGTCATACCAAAGCCATTAAACCAATTTGACTCCAAAGTTTCCAATTAAACCAATAATATGGCCACCAAGGCCTTTCCAATACATTTAAAACTAACCAAACCAATTTAGGTTCCATTACTTTTTTTACAATGCAAAGGTTCAATAATAGTCAAACTATGTGATAAAAATCTTCCCATTGACATTTTAACAAATATAATGAGGACATATAATTTCCAAAAACCAAACTAAGTATCAATTGAGCATTACCATGCAACAACATGTTCAAACCATAATTACAACATGAAAAAAAACACAAGAAAACATGGGAAAATATTATTCAATCAAGAACAACCAAAACCCCCCAACATCTTATTCAAAACCAAAATAATACCACAATAATACCATGAAAAACCATTCATAGAAACATGATTTTATTAAACTAACAACAAGGGAGGATTAAAATTCCTTATACACCAAGGAAGAGGGTGAGACACCACCTATAAAAGCGTTGATTGATCCTTTTGAAAAAACCATAGCCTTTTCTTGACCTAAAAGCTTGAGGGGGATTTGAGATAGTTTAGAGAGTGTTTGATTTAGAATAATAGGTTAATGAAGTCACAAAATGTGTTTTATGGCATGGGGTTAAGAGGAGTTAAGAACAGAAATGTCCAGAATACCCCCAACTTAAACTATAAAAATTCCTGCAGGTGGGTACGATTGGACCCCTCAATTCGCACCCACATCATATGAGTGGTACCCTCTAATAGAATCTAAGATAGAAAGTTAGACACCATATTCTATCCAATATATAACTCACTTTCCTAATTTATGACCAGACCATACGACTCGTATGGTCCATTCATAGCCTAAAAAATCAAAAGGGTTTGGACAGTGGACTACATACGGCTAGACTATACCACTCGTACCCTATCCACATGACTCTTAGTGAGACACTCGTACTCAGATCCAAGTCAAGTTACTACATTTTAGATTAAGTAAAGGATCAACCCAACGAACCATCACCAAACCATACGACCCGTACCTACCAAGTCGTACCCATAACAGAAAACTAACCATCACCCACTAGACACCTTACAAGTTGGGTCACTGACTTATACCCAGACCATACGACTCATATGATAAGTCATTACAAGACTAGTAAGCTTAAAGGTCAGGAAATTTCCAACGGCCAAAACCCAAGGTGTTTCAAAATGGAAGCGAATTATAATCGATTTTGTTAGTGGTTTGCCTCATACTTTCCATGGTTCTAATGGTATTTGGTTCATTATGGATAATGTGACCAAGCCAGTGCATTTTATTCCTATTCATATATCCTTCATTGCTGAGAGGTTATCCCATATCTTATTTGGGAGATAGTCTGTTCGCATGGTGTGCCTATTTTTATTATTTTAGGTCATTATTTTGTGTTCACTTTGAGATTTTGGAGAGTGTTTCAGGAGGAGTTGGGTACTCAGGAGGATCCTTTTACAACCTTTCATCCACAAATAGATGACCAGTTCGAACAGACTATTCATGTTTTTGAGGACATGCTCTGAGCCTGTGTTATGGATTTTGGAGGCCAGTGGGAGAAACACTTAGCCTTTGCATAGTTTTATTATAACAATATTTATAATTTGAGTATTGAGATGATTCCATTTGAGGCTTTGTATGGTAAGAGATGTCGTTCTCCAATTATATAGTTTGAGACTTCCTAGATTGAGCCCCATGGTACTAATTTTCTTCAGGATTCATTGGATAAAGTCAGAGTGATTCAAGATAGGTTGAGAGCAGCTGAGAGTGGGCAGAAGTCCTAAGCAGACCATAAGGTTTGTGCCTTGAGATTTAGAGTTGGTGATTGTATATTCCCCCTTGTATCGCCCATGAAGGGTGTGATGAGGTTTGGAAAGAAGGTCAAGCTCAGACCATGATGTGTTGGACCTTTTGAGATTCTCCACGCAGTTGGTAAGGTATCTTATGAGTTGGATCTACCTCCAAATTTTGTCGATGTTCATCTAATTTTCCATATTTCTATGTTACGATGATACATTCTTGATCCATCTTATGTGCTAAGATGGGACTCAGTATAGTTAGACAAGCGTTTGACCTTTGTGGAGGAGCCTATGCTCATTTTGGCTAGTGATGCCAAGCGGTTGCGCATTAGAGAGATTACTATAGTTAAGTTTCAATCGAGGCACCACCCAGTGTAGGAGGTCACTTAGGAGATCAAAAGTGAGATATGGATGCAGTACCCTTACATGTTTAAGACTTTAGGTACATCTTAATTCTTAACTTTCACAGATGAAAGTTTCTTTAGAAGTGGATATTGTAATAACCCTTCAGGTCATTTTCCATATTTCTATTTATTTTTATCACTAGAGCTTTTCTATATCAGCCTTAAGTTATTTATGACTTACTGGAACTAACAGTTCAGTTACTGAGAAGTTCATTTGATTTTTAGAGCCAATTTTCTATTTTGAAGTCTTTGCTGGTTTCAAATGGCCATTGAGTAAGAAATTCAATAAGACGGTCTCATATGCAAACTCTGACAGCACCAACAGCTCTAAAATATTGATTTTAGGCTAAGTAGACCATTGGTTTGGGTCCCAAGACACCTGAGCTCATTTTGACCTATAAGTAGAAAGTTAAGAAAATAAAATATGAGTGTGGACACACATTTGGTCGAAATGACCTCAATTGAAAATTCTGAGTGAACTATGACATCTGATATATCGAATTTAGTATGGTTAAATAGTTTGTTTGTATTTACAGGATTCAAAATGAATCCCGAGAGCTTGGTGGAGACATGAAAGATTTTCAAATCTTAGATGTTTTCTGGTACCGTCGTGATTGCGAGCCAAGGGTCACAATCATGATATCTTTGGCAGGGCACTAGTACGATCATTATGTGTAGGTATTGATCTCGATAGGTTTATACAGGCCAAAGATACCATGATCGCAGAGCCTCAGGTCGCGATAATGACTCTCAAGTACCTGGATTGGGTATAAAGGGGACCCTTTTTCCATAATTTTGGCCATTCTTCATCACTTCCTTGAGAGCCAAAAACCCTAAATAGTGTGATAACTTAAAATTAAGACTTGCGGATGACTTGGGAGCTTGATTAACACTTAATTTTGCGATTATCTTTCGATTTGAGGTATGAATTCACTCTTTTATTAGTGGATTTTACAAATTTATTGCTCAAAACTCCAAAACCAATAGGGCTTATTTTAGCCCCAGTTTAGCTTGGTTTTGACCCATTTTTTAGGGTAATGATTCCTTGAGTTTGTAAGAATGTTGGGTTGATTTTGGAAATGTGATTTTCGTAAGTGGGACCCACATAGGGTTTTGAGGTAATTTTTGAACTCGAAGCACAATAGTGCATTATGGGTATCGTTATTCTCGTATTGATGAGTAGAATATATTTATGATAGCTTGGAATCTTGTAGAGGCTACTCGGAAGGAAAAAGCAATGGTTTAGCAAATTGTTGAGCGTCTTCCGCGTCTAGGTATGCTAGTTTATCCCTTGTTAGATTGAGTTACTTCATAGTATGTTTATCATATTGTGTTGGATTTAGGATGGGTTTTAGGTGTTGGATTGATTAAATGTAAGACTTAGGTTAGTTGGACAGTTTAGGTAAATTTGAAATCGTAGAGTTGAAACACTTGACTTGTTTCCTTATTCCTTAGGTGAATTGGACTTCACTACTTATGTTTAGCATGAGAATGCCTTAGATTAATCAAGCTAGGTAAGAATGATTTAGACAATCATACTTAGGGTTAAGTTTGGCCTTAGTTTCTTACGTTAATGAAGGTTGCCTTAGTTCCCATTGGACTTAGTTAAAGTGCTTGAGAAGAATCTCTGCCTAAGGGCTAATTGTGGATTGCCATACATATAGGAGTAGATTTAGATACCTTAGTCTATCCGGGGTAGAATTTGACTTAGAATGTATTTTAGAGATTTAGAAGTGGGCTATTTGACCCACCTTAAGCCAAGATGGATGCTAGCTCTCTTGAAACCCTTATATGTTGTTACACACCTAGAGAATGCCCTTTGAGGCAATATTAAGGAACCTTAGAACTTGACGGTTACAATAATGATAACATTAGAATTAATGCTCATAGACTAATGGGTTAGATTATCACTTATTTTGCGATGAGATATGGACCATGTCGCGCTAAACTATCTGTTATGCTAGTGATAAGCCTTTGACCATGCTATTGATAAGTTATTGCCTATGCTATTACTTATGATTATGATCATGCTATTAATTATGCTAGAAATCATAATGCTTGACTACATTGGCACTTATTACATTGCTTATTCTTGCTTCAATTTTGAAAGATGATTATGTTGATTATACACGGTTTAATTCTGGAAGATGATGTTGACATTGATTATACCGGGCTCAATTTCAAAAGATGATTATGTTGAGTATTCCTGGTTTAATTTTGGAAGATGATTAAGTTAAGTATACCTAATTCAATTTTGGATGATGATGATGATGTTGACTATATTTGATTTGATTCTGTAGGATGAATATGGTGATAAATTAATACCCGACAAGGCCGGAGGATGATTATGATAATGCATTGATACCTGGCAAGGCTAGAGGATAATTATGTCAATGTACCTATGTGTACATCTACCGGTTTAAGTTCATCTATTTATTATGATATGATTTTTATATATACATATATATATATGCATATGTAAGTTGCGTATGATGTTGATATTAGGGATACTAGTTATAGCCCAAAAGTGATAAATGATTATAAGGTAATATAGTTGATGATTAGGGATAAATAAGGATTTATGGTGGATATTGTTTAAGTGACTAATCGTGACAAGTTAATAAACAAAGATTAGTTGGTAAAGGATGAATAGTGAGAATTAATGTTGTTTAAGGGATAAATGTTGACAAGAGGTTATATGATGACTAGTAATAAAATGAGTTAGTCAATAAGTGATGGTTAGCTAACAAATGATGACTAGTGAATAACGATAATAAGGTTGTTAAATGGTGGTAGTATTATGAAATATGTGTACATTGTCAACTGTTGGTAAATGACCGTTGGATGATAAATTGTGAAATGATGGTTAAATAATGAGTTTGTTATTGGTAAGTGATGAATGATTTCTTTATTCGATATCGGGTATACTCTCTAGGCATATGGGAGTCTGTGATGAGTTATTTACTTTTCCGCACCAATTGTCGTATGGGAGCCAATTTTGTAGTTTGTGATTACTTGTGAGATGCCTTGTGATGCGTTATTATTCTGATTTATTTACTTATATTATATGATGATGTTTATATGAGTTGATGTATGTACTATATTGTTATTTTGGCTAAATTACTTATTATGTACAAAAGTATTGGAGATGATTCAGGTTCATTTCTATACCTTGACTTAGTTAAGATATCCTGTATTTTATCATACTTATATCATGATTTAGCCCAGTCGATCGATGATGCCTACTGAGTACCCATTGTTTTTGTACTCATGCTACACTTTTGTAACTTTTGGTGCAGATCCAAGTACTAGCTATCGCTGTTGATCGTTTATAGTGTTGTGTTGACTATCCGGAGATAAGGTGAGATCTTGGGGTCAGAGTTACCTATTTTCTTCTATCTTTTGATATTCAGTCTTTATTTATCGAGATAGATGTTGTTGATTGTTCTAAGTATTTGAATTGCAATACTATTAGATGCTCTTGTACTGGATCTAACAGGTATTGGAATGGTATCTTGTATTGACTATTTTATCTATGTTGTATGTTTTACCTATTTATCAATTGTGTTGTTGATTTCTGCCTAAGTTGGGCATTTTCCACCAAGTTAACCAATTGCCTTTACCTTCACGTTACGGTTTGGCCTACTTACTTGTGGAATAGAGCAGGTGTTATCATGAAACTTAAATCGGGTCATGACATCTCGCACCATTCTAAAGGCACCCACGGGCTATATGGGGTTAGCCCCCCTGCTTAAAGGGTCCCATTGCATGTTAGCCATAAATCTAGGTAAAGTTAAGAAAAGAATAAAGATATCAAGGATATATCCCTCCTAACATATATATATATATATAATGTGTGCACCAAGTACACGATTACATGGACACCCAACACTGGCAAATGTGGTTTCCAGTGTTGATCCCCTCAAGACCTACATCTTCACGATGAGCTACACAATACCCTTTAAGCCCAAATTAAAATAGTTGCACATGAACCATCCAATGACCCAAGAGTCATTTATTAAGTAATTTACCAATATGGTATCGTCATACCAGTATGCTTGCAATCTTATATAATCATGTAAAACTAATCCAATTAACCATTAGACTCCTAAGTTCTATTTAAAACTCAAACCATTTCCACTAAGGGCATTCCGAAACCACTTTTCATTATCCATTATCCTTTAATGCAATGCAAGGTTGAAGTTATGCAAATTCCATATTCAAAACCAAAGTTATGATAGTGGGTTGAGGTTAATGCAAATACCAAACCAAAAATCCATCAATTTGGGGAAAACCATGTTCTCTATTCCAATCATTATAACCATGCACCCATTCAACCCAAAAAACTTTCAATTAAAGTTCAAACAACACATTTAAACCATGTGAAATACAATTCAAGTAATAACCATTAAAAGTCCTCAACCCAATTTCAAACCCAACAATTAAATCACATGAATGTTGAATCAATTTATGTCATAATATAAAATATACATTTAAGGATGAGAGACATGCATGAAATACTCAAGAAAATGAAAGGGATTCAAAGTTTGGAGCTTAAATGATTGATTTCCTTGTAAAGCCCTAATGTCTCGTGCCTTGGGGTTTAAGATGAAGAGAGCAACTTTTAATTTTTATAAATAATGTTAGAGGGGTCATTAAAGAATTTTTAAGTCGTGGGAACAGTGTAAAGGGAGGAAAGACCAAAAAGACTCAAGTTAAAATATGCAAGAAAAGATTAAGTATACTCGTCATGACATGAGTAACGACTCGTGAGGCCTAACCACGAGTCGTGTCCTAGAGTCGTTACCTGAGTATCAAAAATTTAATCCTTCAATGTTATGACAACAAGTCTTATTAATGACACATTGTCTAATACAACAAATTATCGTAATGACTCGTGACCAGAGGTTCAATTCCTAGTTAACCTACTATTAAGACAATGAGTCGCCTCATAAAGAGTCATGCCTTGGACTCATTGTCTAGAGACCAAAGCCAGGTCAAACTCACTACCATGGTAATGAGTCATTTCTATGACTTGTTACGTGACATCATGACTCGTGTCCTAGACCATTGTCACTGACAGTTTTGACATTATTTTAGAAACTACTCTAATTCAATTACTCAACTCTTAGAGGGTTTAAAGCTCAAAAACATGGGGTGTCACACCCTTCTTGCCTCCCTATCCAAGAGACACCATGGGCACAACAACAAGCCTTTTAGATTCAAGTCTATATGTTGTAACCACCCCTCTTTCAAAAGGCTTATGAGAGAGCAATTTTACAGACCCTAACCCTTTCTAGCACTCTATACATCAATTCCAAACCCAAGATACCACTTGGAATTCAACAGTGTTTGTCAATATCTTCCACAAATTGAAAGTTATCTTGGCCAAAATTGATGGAATCCAAAAATCAACCAGATACCACGCTAGTCAGTTCTTCCAAAATCTTAAGAATAATCTTTTTTGTGAGTATGATAGTCTTCTCAAGTCTGATATAGATTTCTAGAGAACCAAATCCAAAATCACTTGGCTCACTGACGGGTAATGCCAATACTTTCTTCTTCCATACCTCCACCATGAATAGAAAAAGAAGGAATAGAGTTACTGAAATCCAAGATGAGGTTGTTAATACCATTACTAGTGATGCAGACATAAACACCCATGTCCTTGATCACTTTAGGAAGATTTACACCTCCATCCATGTCAGTAGCCCCTATAGCCATTTTATGTTTATCAACTGCACTCATATCTCAAGCTATGAAAACCATCCTTGACTCCCCTCTAAGAGATCCTGAAATCCTTCTGGCCCTCAAGAAGACTGATGGACTTTACCCCTTCTTCTTTTAAAAATTCAAGGTTATTGCGTGTCCTAAGACTATTACATTCTGCAAAGAGGTCTTCTTAAGTGGTACCATACCGCTAGACAATAATGCTACCCTATTGTGTCTCATTTCTAAGTGTAGCAATGTAACCACTGTGAAAAACTATAGACCTATTGGCCTCTGCAATACAACTTATAAGCTTGTCACCAAAATCATAGTCAATAGAATCAAGTCGTACCTACCAGCCATTATTGGACCAATACAATCAAGCCTCTTAGCCAATAAAAGAGCCTCTAATCATAAAATTATCATCATAGAGTATATTACTCACTTTGGCAAGATGTAAGGAAAAAATCCCAACATAATTTTAAAGATAGACCAGAAAAAGGCTTTTGCCAAGCAAGAATGGTCATTCATTAAAGATACTCTTCATTTTTTTGGCTTCCTTCATAATCTTATCAAACTTATCATGTCCTATGTCACAACGACTTATATTGTTGTCCTAGTAAATGGGAGGAAAATTGATTTCTTCAATCCCTCAAGAGACATAAGCCAAGGGGATCCCATATCCCTCTATCTCTTTATCATATGCATAGAAAGACTCTTTAGGGGTATTGAAGTAGAGATGCCAAAAAGTGGATCCCCATCAGTATTACCACTAGTGCCCAAAAACTTCTCACGTATTCTTTGTGGATGAACTTACTCTTTTGGCCAGTGGTAACCCTAGTGACTGTCACACCATTGTGAACATGCTAGGAATCTTCAGCCAACTTTCAAGCCAAACCATTAATAACTCCAAATCTAAAGCCATTTTCTCCAAGAATGGCTCTGTTGAAACCTCTTTCTTTTGCTCAAAAATCTTAAACATCAAGGCTAGCCAGTTTTTTGGAAAGTATCTAGGCTACCCCATATTTTACCAAAAGCCTAGAAACAGTGATTTCCAATTCATTACTAACAACATGAATAATAAATTAGCTTATTAGAAAGCTAAATTCCTCAACATGGCTGGTACAACAACCCTTACCAAATCTACCTTAAATAGTATGCCTACCCACATCATGCATTACATCAAAATACCAAGAAAAATTAAGGATAACTTCAACAAAATTTAGATAGATTTTGTTTGGGGGTAGTTTTGCTGAAACAAGGAGGCTCTACCTTCTTATCTGGGATGTTCTCACCACTCTAAAATGCAAATAAGGGTTAGGCCTGAATAAAAGTGAGCTCAAGAATAGACCCCTTCATTCCAGCCTAGCTTGGAGGCTCTTCAAGAACCCTTTTGGTCTTTGGGGACAAAAACTTCTAGCCAAGTACCATAAAAGAAAAAGAACCCCTGGGTTTAAAAACCTAGAAAAACATCCTTAAAGATTGGGATGATTTCTCTAAAGGTATCAATTAGAGGGTAAACAGAGGGGATAGGGTTAAGATTTTGGAGATAGCTGAATTCCCAATCTAGGTAGTATTAGGAGTATGATCCAAGGTCCCCTTACTAAAAGTGATTCTACAATTACCATACAAAATATTTACCTGAATAGGACTTATAAATTCAATAACCTTTCCATTGATCTCCCCAATACATCAAGGATTCACTAACAGTACCATCTTACCCCAGAACTAAAGACCGTCCTATTAAGGGAATCACTAACAACACTTGCTTTAGTACTGGTAATATGTACAATTACCTCAGGGACATGGGGTAAATAACCACCCACAATATAGATTTCAACCTTGTGTGGAAAACCTTTACCCCCAACAAAGTTAATACCTTTCTCTAGTTACTTCTCCATAATAGACTCTCCACTAATTTTTACCTTAACTACATTGGTCTTAACATCCCTCCCCAATGACATTTGTGCCCTAATTAGGATGAATCTACCAATTATATATTCTACGAATGCTACAATGTCATCCAACTTTGGTCTAATCTGATAAACCACACCAGTTCAAGCCCTTACATAACTCGGAGGGCATAAATTCTAGTAATTAGACTGAGGTGTAGAAGAAACTCAAAGGGAAACCCTTCAATAGCTGGCTATCCTAGGAGGTTATCCTCTCTCATTGCCTCTGGGTTATTTGGTTGAGTAGGCATGATAACAACTTCAACAACAGTAATAAACCCATTTCCTTCCACAATGACATTAATTTAGCTATTGAGTTCATCACGCTAGCCATTGACCATAAAAACAATATCATCACCCACACCACCAATATTGTCAAGTGTAATCCCCCTAATTGCTAGGCTTCTTAAGCTCAACATAAATGGTGCCACATTTGTAAACCCAGGAATTAGGGGTCTTGGAGGTATTTTCAGAGACCATACTAGTAATACCCTAGACCCCTCCTAAGATAGGCCATTAATTTAGTTTTCTATTGTCATAAGTCTCACCTCAATCTGATATTGTGGTAAAAAGTTATGAAAGTTTTTCCTTAAGTATCAGTCAACTGTCAGTGGCTACGACTCACATGATGACCCATTACTAAAAGTAATGAGTTACTGCAAGGAGTTGTCATCACAATAGTGAGGATTCTTAATTTTAGCATAGTGATAATGACCCTGCCCTATGACTCGTCACCAGTGATAATGAGTTGTTAAGAGGGACTCGTTATCACAATAGTGTATAGTTAAAAGACACAATTTTAGACTATGACTTTATCCAATGACTCATAATCAGTCATGATGAGCCGTTAGGAGAGGAGTCATAGTCATAATAGAAAGGACCCAAGAACTTAGGATTTTAGGTTACAACTCAGACCACGACTCCTGACCAGTCATAACGAATCGTGAGGTGAATCGTAACGATTGGGAGTAGAATTTCTTGCATGATTTCTCAAGGACTTTAAAGTTATTTCCCACTTTTTGAAAAGTCAAACCACGTCGTTTGGGGTATCAAAGGGTGGTATAAAAGACCCAAAATCCCTAAATTCATGATTAAGTCATAATTCTACCTAGAGTAACCAAAAAAGGGCAATTTTTCTCTTCTCTCCAAGACAACTAGGATTCTTTAAGTTCAAACTCAATTCCAAGAAATTCTCCAAGAAATTTTACTTCAAGTATGTGGGATTTCATAAATGAGTCCCTTCTACCCATTGAGTCCCAAGAAACCTTTTTTTTCTTGAGTAAATCCCTTTTTCTCTTTTATTGGGTTCCAGGTCAAATATGAGTTTTATTAACTCTTTTTGTTTGTCTTGTTTATGAACCATGGTAATATGTCTCCCACATAAAATTATGTCTCCATATGTTTGATAATTACGAGGGTCCATATCACAACCAGTTATTGAAATATTGAGTATTATTCATGACTTTCCCCTCCATGATCAGTCTTAAATATTATCATGACATGTTGTATTAGCCAGGGCTAGTAGGTTGTGAACACCCAATACCTAGGAACTCATGCATATGCCATCTTACATGTTACTGAGTAGTTCATGCTGCACATGTATTGTTATTTTTAGAATACCATGACTTGAGAATATCAATTATTAGTTCATGTTTCATTTTATACTTTAGTGTCTTTTAGTTGGGAGTAATACTTAGCATCGAGTGAACGCAAGGATGACGGATCCCCTGTCAGTTAGGCATGAGAGCTTTAGTAGTCGTCCTTAATACATCATTAGTAGAGGCATGACACTCTTGTCTTTTAGGACATCAGATCACTGGATCCATGCCAGTCAGTGTTGGTACCCTTAGAAAGGTACTAAAACCCTTCCAAGTAGGGTTAAAGGTTGGACCTTAGTTTTGCTCAGATTAGGGTATGTCGGTTATAGTTAGCTCCCACAGTCTCCAGTTTACTTTCAGTGTATGTATCTATTTCATGTTTCAGTCCAGCTATACATTACCATGTATTCAGTTATTTAGTTTATTCAATATAAGCTTTTACTTGGTCTTGCATTCAGTTTGCATATTTATGCATTCATGTTCAATTTTTATGTGTTTTAGTTTTCCTATCTCGCATACTCAGTACAGTTAAAGTACTGATTGCATACTTATTTGCACTATATTTTCTCATAATATAGGTTTAAACACTCAATACTTGGGTCGTGCATACTTTACTTTAATATCACTCAACTGCAATTTTAGTGAGTCCCCGTCAATCGTGGACTAGTCAGACAGATGTTTAGATTTTTCAGTCTCATTGAGTATTTTAGACCATAATGACACTTATTTTATTATTGTTAATTATCAATTTATTTCAATTAGCTTCTACCCAGTGCTTGTTACTTCTTTCTCAAAGTATTTATAGTTCATGCTAGTCAATGGGTTAGCTCAAGGTTACTTGTGACTTCAAGCACCGTGTTACGACTAGGGGATAGTCTAGGGTCGTGACAAAACTTAGTATCAGAGCACAAGTTTAAAGTGTCCTAGGGTGTCTAAAAGCCACATTTAGTAGAGTTATTCATGGGTGTGAAGTGTGCCACACTTATAAGAGAGAGGTTATGAAATATTTTTGGAATATTACACTTCTTTCATTGTTCATGTTGTGCGAGAGAGTGTTAGATCCATTAAACTTCTTATTCTAACTCGTCCTCTATCCATTTATAAATACCTCCTAAAAGGGCAAACGGAAGGAGGAATGGTATCAGCCAGTACCCCCACCAATTCAGTAAGACCCTCTAAATGAGCAGGTCTCTTTTGTCGAATTCAGGGCTGGTTTTACAGCACTAGCCCAATCTATGACTACCTGAAATTAGTAGCAGGTTATTTCCTCAGGCAACAAGTAGTGAATACGATGGCAACTAGAATTCGTGATTACCTGGATGAATCATCTGGTAATTTTTGGGTCAAAGTCTGAGGAGGATCTACAAGAGTTCTTAGACAGTGTTCAGAAAGTGACTGACATTATGGGTGTCACTTCGAGTGAAAGTGCAATCTAGCTTCTTACAAATTACAAGGAGTGGATCACACTTTGTTAAAGCAGTAGAAGAAAGAAAGAGGTGTTGATGTAAGTCCAGTAGAGTGGGATGAGCTTTCTACCGCTTTTCTGGTATGTTTTTCCTATAGGAGTTGAAAGAAGCTAAGGTGCAGTAGTTTATTAACTTGAAGTAGGGCATATGAGTGTTAAGGTGTATTCACTCAAATTTACTCAGTTGACGAGGTATGCTCCAAATATGGTAGCTAATTCTAGGGCCCGAATGAGTAATTTTATGTCTAGGGTTTCAGAGAATATAGTCAAGGAGTGAAGAATGACGATGTTTATTAAGGAGATGGACCTCTCTAGATTGATGGTTCATGCCCAGTTGATTTAGGAGAAGAAGGTTAAGAAGAAAGAAAGGGAGAATAAGAGGGCTAGGACTGGCAGTTTCAATTCCTCTCAGCTGAGATCAGATGGTGGAAATCGTTCTCAGACCCACCAGAAGTCTTTATTCCTAGTCCTATCTTCTACCAATACTCCAGTGTCTAAGTTCAGGCAGGATACTCGTGATAGAGCTCCATGCTCTAAATACTAGAGTAGTGTGAACAGTGGTCGAACCAACCCAATCTATAAGAGGTATGGTAAGAACTATAAGGGTGAGTGTATGGTCGATAGTGATACCTATTTTAGGTGTGGAAAATCAGGCCACGGGATATGGGATTGCCTAGCAAGTAAGTAAAAGGGCAGGAATGATCATCAACAGGGCTAGACTAACTCCTCATCAGTTTTAGTAGGCCGCCTAACTCAGCAAGGTGCAACCTCTAGTGCCACCAGTGGATAGCGTCAGAATTGACTCTATGCCCTTCAGACCGTCAGGATCAGAAGGGTTCTCCTGATGTGGTTACTGGTATGTTACAAGTCTTTCACCTTTATATGTATGCATTATTAGATATCGAAGCCACACTTTCCTTCATGACATCCTATATAACAGTAGATTTTGGCATCAGTCCCAAATTTTTTGTACAAACCTTTTCAGTGTCTACCCCAGTAGGTAGTTCCATCATAGCCAGACGGGTATATAGAATTTACCAATCATAATATCCAGAAAGTCACCTCAGTTGATCTTGTGGAATTAGAAATGACCGATTTTGATGTTATTTTTGGTATGGATTGGCTCCACTCTTGTTATGCCTCAGTTGTCTATAAAAATAGGATAGTTTATTTTTAGTTTTCGAATGAGTCAGTCTTAGAATGGAAGGGTAGTACCTTAGTGCCTATAGGTCAATTTGTCTCTTTTCTTAAGGGAAAGAAAATTATTTCTAAAGGGTGAATTTATCATCTCGTCGGAGTCAAGGACTCAAGTTCTGAAATCCTGAGTTTTGAGTCAGTTCTAGTAGTGAATGAGTTTCCAGAGGTGTTTCTGAAGATCTTCCTAGAGTTCCTCCCAAGCAGGAAATCAACTTCGAAATAGATCTCCTTCCAAATACCCAGCCTATTTTGATTCCACCTTATAAAATGGCTCCGAGCTTAAGAAACTAAAAGAACAGTCAAAATATCTCCTAGATAAGGGCTTTATAAGGCCTGGAATCTCTCTAATTTTTCTCATGTGTAATAAAGACGATTCTCTCAGAATATGTATTGACTATCGTTAGTTAAATAAAGTTACAATCAAGAATAAGTATCCCATTCCTGGGATTGATGACTTGTTCGACCAACTTCAGGGTGCAAGATATTTTTTCTAAATTAGACCTCAAATCTGGTTATCATCAACTCAAAGTCAGAAATTACAACGCTCTAAGAACAACCTTCAAAACTCGGTATGGTCATTTTGAATTTGTAGTTATGTATTTTGGACTAACGAATGCTCCTGTAGATTTTATGGACCTCATGAACAGAGTGTTAAAATAGTACTTGGACATGTTCATCATAGTCTTCATAAATAACATCCTCATTTACTCTCGTAGTAAGGGTGAGCACCCAAACCATTTATGGATTATTTTGCAGACTCTCAAAGATCATAAGTTATTTGTTAAGTTCAAAGTATAAATTCTAGTTGAAATCAATAGTTTTCCTTGGTGACATTATTTTCAGTGAAGGCATTTGAGTTGATCCTCAGAAAACCAAAGCGGTAACGAACTAGCCTAGACCCATCTCTCCATCAGATGTCAGGAATTTCTTGAGTTTAGCCTATTACTATAGGAAGTTTGTTGAAGGATTTTATTATATTGCCTCTTTTATGTCCAAACTGACCCAGAAGAAGGTCAAGTTTCAATGGTCCAATTCTTGCAAGAAGAGATTTCAGGAGTTGAAAACTCAACTCACTTTTGCTCTAGTTTTGAGTCTACCAAAGAGTTCAGATAGTTTCGTGGTGTATTTTGATGCTTCTAGAGTTAGTCTTGGTTTTGTGTTGATACAGCAAGGCAAGGTTATAGCATATGCCTCTAGACATCTTAAACCCCATGAGAAGAACTACCCAACTCATGATCTTGAGTTGGCAGCAATTGTTTATGACTTAAAGATTTGGAGGCATTATCATTATGCGTTCCATGTTGATGTGTTCACATATCACAAGAGTCTTCAATATGTATTTATGCAGAAAGATCTAAATCATTATTAGAGAAAATGGTTATAGTTATTAACAGATTATGATATAAGTATTTTTTACCATTTGGGTAAGGCCAATGTTGTGGCCATCGCCCTTAGTAGATTGTCTATGGGAAGTGTTTCTCATGTTGAGGATGAAAAAAAAGAGTTAATTTGTGAGGTTCATCAGCTAGCTAGGTTGGGAGTTCGGTTGGTTGATTCGAACGAATGTAGTGTATGGGTTCAAAATGGTTTGGAATCTTCTATGGTTGTGGAGGTAAAGGAAAAGCAAGATAGTGACCCAACTTTGATTAAGTTAAAGGAGGCAGTTTGGGATCAGAAGGTTGAGGTTTTCTCCCAAGGGGGATATGGCATTTTTTGTTGTCGGGGCAGATGATGTGTTCCGAATATGGGTGATTTGATGCAACAAATATTGGCAAAAGCTCATGGTTCTCGATATTTAATTCACCCAGGAGCCACTAAGATATACCGCAACTTGCGAAAAGTCTACTAGTGGAATGGCACGACGAGAGATATTGTGAAATTTATAGCTAAGTATTCAAATTCCCAGCAGGTTAAGGTTGAACACTAGATACCTAGTGGTACGCTTTAGGAATTCAGTATCCCCACTTGGAAATGGAAAGTGGTAAATATATTTGTCACAGGGTTGCCTCTCACTGTCGTCAGCATGATTCCATTTAGGTCATTATGGATCGAATGACTAAGTCAGCTTATTTCTTGCCAGTTAACACTTCAGATTCATTCGAGAATATTTTTACTTCTTACTTAGGTTAATGATTACTCTGGACTCTATCTCAAGGAGTTGGTAAAGTTACACGAAGTCCCCTTGACCATTATTTCGGATAGAGGTATCTTGTTTACCTCTTATTTTTGGAAGGCCTTTCAGAAGGGTCTTGGTACCCAAGTTCATCTTAGTACGGCTTTTCACCTACAGACAGATGGTCAGGAAGAGAGGACCATTAAGACCTTAGAAGATATGTTGAAGGTATGCGTACTTGATTTAAAGGGTAATTGGGAAAACCACTTGCCTTTGATCAATTTTTCTTATACTAATAACTAGCACTTCAGTATTCAGATGGCTCCATTTAAGGCTCTTTGTGGTAGGAGGTATAGATCTCTTATTATTTTGTTTGAAGTTGGTGAAGCTACTTTGATAGGTCCAGATTCGATGCATGAGTCAATGGAAAAGGTTCAGCTAATTAGAGAAAGGATAAAAATAGCCCAGAGTCATCAGAAATTCTATGCAAATGTGAGGAGAAGGGAGCTTGAATTTGATGTTGGTAATTTTGTTGATTTAAAGATTTCATCCATGAAAGGGGTGAAGAGGTTCGGTAAAAAATAGAAGCTCAATCCCCATTGTATTGGTCGCTACAAGATTTTGAGTAGGTATGGGAAGATAGCCTATGGGTTGGAGTTGCCTGCAGAGTTAGCATCAGTGCACCCAGTGTTTGATGTCTCTTTGTTAAAGAAGTGCATTGGTGATCTAGCATCTCTAGTTCCGTTAGAAAAGGTTGGCGTGGAAAATAGTCTCTCTTATGAAGAAGTTCCAGTTGAGATCCTTGATTGTCGGGATCGTAGGATGAGAAATAACGAGGTCGCTTTAGTGAAGGTTCTATGGAGGAATCAATCAGTTGAGGGGGCTTCTTGGGAAGCAGAGGCAGATATGCTAGCCAAGTACCCTTATTTTTTTCTCTTCAAACCAGTTTCAATTTGAGATAAAAGTTTCCTTAATTAATTAATTAATTCTTTTTCCTTACTTACTTAATTAATTCTTTCATTTTGATCTCAGTCTATCAAGCTAAATCCTCATGTCATAGTATGCATTCGTGAGTTCAGTTCGGTCCATGCATTATGTCTCAGATTCAAATATTAACTCATGTTTCAGCTCATAAGTGTTTGGTGCAAAATCCCAGTTTCCCCCCGCATATTTCAGCTTAGTCAGTTTCATTCTAGGACAAATGATCCCGGGGGAAGGGGGGATATTGTAACACCCTAAAGTTTTCAAGATTTAGACCTCTCAAAATATAGGCCATTAATTTAGTTTTTCAATGCCATAAGTTTCTCCTTAATCCGATATCATGGCAAAAAGTTATGAAAATTTTTCCTTAAGTATCAGTCAGTTTCCTGTGGCTATGACTCACGTGATGACCCACTATCGTACGCAATGAGTCTCTGTGAGAATTTGTCATCACAATGGTAAGGATTCTTAGTTTTAGCCCAATGATAACGACCCCACCCTACGACTTATCACTGGTAACAACGAGTCGTTAGGAGGGACTCGTTATCATAATAGTGTATAGCCAAAAAACCCAATATTAGACTACGACTTTACCCAACGACTCATGATCAATCGTGATGATCCATTAAGAGTGGAGTCGTAGTCATAACAAAAAGGACCAAAGACCTCAAGATTTAATATTACGACTTAGACTACGACTCGTGACTAGTCATAACGAGTCGTGAGGTGAGTTGTAACGATTGGGAGTGGAATTTTCTGCATGATTTATCATGGACTTTTAAGTCTTTTACCACTCTTTTAAAAGTCAAATGCATGTCGTTTAGGCTATCCAAAGGGTGGTATAAAAGACCCAAAATGCCCAAATTCATGATTAAGTCGTAATTTCACCCAGAGTAACCAAAAAAAGGCAATTTTTCACTTCTTTCCAAGGCAACTAGTTCTTCAAGTTCAAGCTCAATTCCAAGAAATTCTCCAAGCATTTTTCCTTCAAGTATGTAGGATTTCATCAATTGGTCTCTTCTAGTCATTGAGTCTCGAGAAACCCCTTTATCTCAAGTAAATCCGCTTTTATATTGTATTGGGTTTTAGGTCAAATATGAGTTTTATTAACTCTCTCTGTTTGTCTTATTTATGAACCATGATAATATGTCTCCCATATAAAATTATGTCTCCATATGTTTGATAATTGTGAGTGACCATATCACGATTAATTATTGAAATATTGAGTATTATTCATGACTTTCCCTACCATTATCAGTCTTAAATATTATCACCGATTGCATTAGTCAGAGCTGGTGGGTTATGAGCACTTGATACCTAGGAACTCATGCATATGTCAGCTTACATGTTATTGAGCAGTCCATATTGCACTTGTATTTTTATTTTTAGAATACCATGACTTAAGTACATCAGTTATCAGTTTATGTTTCAGTTTATACTTCAGTGTCTTTCAGTTGGGAGTAACACTTAACATTGAGTGAACGCAGGGATGACGGCTTCCATGTTAATTATGCATGAGACCATTAGTATTAGTCCCTAAGTTCCAGGACAACGACACCATCATAGGTTATAAGGGTTCCCCCATCAGTAAAGGCATGGCAGCTTTGTCCTTCGGGACATCAGATTAGTGGATCCATGCCAGCAAGTGTTGGTGCCCTTGGCAAGGTACTAACACCCTTTCAATTAGGTTTATAGGTTGGACCCTAGTTTTGCTCATGTCGGTTGTAGTTAACTCCTATAGTCTCCAGTTTAGTTTCAGTTTATGTATCTAGTTTAGTTTCAGTCCAGATATGCATGACCTTGTATGTAGTTATTTAGTTATTCAGTACATATTATTCAGTTTATTCAGTACATACTTATACTTGATCTTGCATTCAATTTACATGTTCATACATTCATGTTGAGTTCTTACGTGTTTATTAGTTTTCCCATCTCGCATACTCAGTACATTCAAAATATTGATCGCATACTTTTTTGCGCTATATTGTCTTATAATATAGGTTCGGACGCTCAATACCCGAACCGTGCATAGTTCACTACAGTATCACTCAGCTGTAATTTTGGTGAGTCCTCATCAGTCGAGGACTAGTTATCAATTATTTATCTTCAGTATTCCAGTTCAATGGAGTTATTAGGGGATTATCCCAACAACTCATTCTAGTTAGAGGCTTTCAGACAGTCACACAGATGTTTAGAATTTTCAGTCTCATTGAGTATTTCAAACCTTAATAACATTTATTTTATTATTGTTCATTATCAGTTTATTTCAGTTAGCTTCCGCCCAGTGCTTGTTACTTCTCTCTCGCAATATTTATAGTTTATGTCATACCATAGGTTAGCTCGAGGTCACTTGTGACCTCAAGTACCGTGTTATGACTAGGGAATAGTCTAGGATTGTGACAATACTGGGGACTGGTTGTTGTACTACTTCCAACACTTACCCCACACCACCCCTACCATGGCGGAACTGCTAGCTCTGCGACATGGCTTTTTTAATTGCTAAAACTAACAATTTTAGAATTTTTTTTATTGAAACTGTCTCAAGTGTTGGGGTTCATATGCGTACTAACGATCATATTTTCTACTATAACATTTTTAATTGAGTGCAGGTCATTGATAAGAAAGATATAAACAGCCCCTCCAACCAAAATCTTCAGGGAGAAGAATGCAGTGGCAAACCTTTTAGCGAAGGAAGGAACTAGAGCACCACTTATGCAGTCTCCACAAATCTTGTGGGTTATGCCATCTTTTTTTTTAGATAGTGTTGAAGCACTAGAACCTTATTCCATCGTTTGGTTAAAAATACTGCTTTTGTCCTACAGGGCTGGGATGTGGCCCCAAACTATTCATTTTTGGCTCCTACATCTATTAGGAGCACAAACTTTCTACCCTCTTAATTTTCTAATGAAATGACCCCGGTTTAACCAAAAAGAAATACTAGAAATTAGAGCTCATGCTATAACGAGCCCAATATATGTCATTCACTCTATTTCAATTTATGTGATACAAGTAAAATTTTGATAGTCAATCAAATTTTAAAATTACAAATTGTGTCAGCACGGACCCAATATTATAAAAATTAAAATTATTAATTTATTTTTTTCAAAATAACAATTAGAAAAAGAAATAGTGAAGTACGCATAGTTTATTTATGATACAAATATATTTGTATATAGTCATGTTCTATTTAAATTCTAAATTTTTAATTATTTAGGAGTATATTACGCATTAGAGAAAGTTGTTTTTCAACCTTACATGTAATTTTAGAGGTAGTCAATGAGTTTTTAGAAATTGTTGCAACTGAAAAAATTGAATTATACATGACCACTTATTAGGCTTCATTGATTAAAATTATAAACTATGTAAGTCTTAGTTTTACAAAAATAAATTGAAAAATATCATAGCGATCGAATAAATTTATACGAGTAAAATATGTTTTACCTATAAAGTTTGAAATAATGCAACATTAAAATTGCCTTTTGAATTCGATGTGATGGAAATGATTACAAGCAAAAAAATAATTAACACCTAAAGTTTCTTCAAAGCCTATTATGTTACTCCTATAATTAACATAATTTTAGCATCAACAACTAAAAGAAGTGATATACTTAATAAAATATGAGATGATCTATTTTGCACATATAAAAATACTAAATTACTATGATTATTTGATAGTGAATTATATTTACCCCTCACAAAAATAAAATCTTATTACGTATTCTTCTTTAGTTTCTAATATTAGATGAAAATAATAAATCTTTCTTAAATTTTAAAAATAAATAAATAAAACAAAAAAAATAATATAAGACACAAACAAAAATATAAAGTTTATTTACTTTAAATATCTAATTATAATTAATTAATATAAATTATCATCTAATTAAAGTACTTAAATATATTAAATATAAATTATCTAATACTCCATCCGTTCACAGTTACTTGTCACTAGTTTTCGAATTAGATTTCTATTTTTATTTTTCATTTTTGACGTATCAAGAGAAGATAAATTTTTTTTGCCATTAGCATTAATTACTTTTTCTCTAAATTAATTTGAAGATATAATGTAAATATTATTTAATAATGGTATTATGGTAAAATAGTCATGTTATTAATTATTTTTTTAATGAATATATCAAATTAAAATATAACAAATAAAAATAAATGGAAAAAATATGAACCTTAGAGAAAGATACAGTATTTACCCGATTTACTTGAAAAAATATCTCATTTATTTAAACTAAGAATTACATATATACACAAATTTAAGTTACATAATTACAAAAAATCCCCAATTGGTAAAATAATTACACAAATCCCATAATAATTACAAAAATCCCTTTATTTGGTATTTTCTCTCTCATCAATATTATACATGTAACAACCGGTTTTTTCCTTCCGTCTTTTACTTCATTATGCTCCCATTATCAAGCCATTTTTTACTCCATTTTTGAAACCTCTCTTTTTACGGCATACTTGAAGTAAACTCTACTTGTGGTTATCAAATTGTAAGTTATTCAACAGTTAATTGTTTTTAATATTGTACTTCATTAATTTTTTTGATTTTTTTTGTTCAACTTTACCAATTCAGGGATTTTCCGTTTTTGATTTTTTTGCATGTTCAAATTATAGTATTGTTCAATCTTATTCAAGTTAAGTAGTTCGTCTTTTCGTTATTTTTCATGTGGTACAAGTTAGACCTGAGATTTTCTTGTTTTGTAGTTCGATTTAACAATACTGTTAACTTAAAATAGTGTTATTTGGTAATGGATAATCCTCCAAATTTTAGTTTAGGAATTACTCAGTTAGATGCAACTATACAAGATATTTCACTTGGATTTGTTCCTGCTACATTTGATGAACAGGATCCTGATTGGGCAGAGAATCGATCAAAGCACAGAAACGATCCTGTTACAATGAAGAAATTGAGGGATAAGGCTGCTTCTAAATCGAAGAAGCCTACTTCAAAAGTAAGTAAAAAGAAATTTGATGATTCCAGCTGACCACGTCTGCCGAAGGTATTTATTATGAGTGTATGTATAATTTGACACATGTATAATAAGACACCATACATTAGTGTTTCATCAAGGAATGTATAATATAGTTGTTCTAAAATATTATTGTAAAGGTTATACATTCTAATAAAGATGATATTAATTTTTGAAATGTATAAGTTACCCTCATACATGTGTATTTTCTGTTTATGATTTGGTCTGTCATAATTTGTTAGATGTATACATAACCATCATACATTTGTATATGTTGTTTAATTAGGGTACTCTTTAAAAAATTTATATGTATAAGTTACCCTCATACATATTTAGATGTAGTTTCTATTTGAGTATAATAAGAATTTGTTAGATATAAGTAACCATCTTACATGTCTAATAGATTATATTAATTTTAGATGTATAAGTTAACCTCATACATTTGTAACTGTAGTGTATATGTTGGACTGAAATTATTATACATTTAAATAGTTTAATTTTCAATGTATAAATAAACCTCATACATGACTAACTGTTGTTTATTAAGTAACCATCACACATGTTTAACAGATTATATTAATTTTCAGATGTATAAGTTAACCTTATACATGTGTTAATGTAGTGTATACATTAACCTTATACAGTTATAGGTTACCCTCATACATGACTAACAATTATTTAATGTTGGTTTGATTTATGTTATGAAAGTATAAATGAACATCATACAATCAGTAACTGCTAGTTAATTATGTCAATGTATAAATAACCCTCATACATGACTAATAGTTTAATTGTCAATGTATAAATAATCCCCATACATAACTAACAATTTAATTGTCAATATATAAATAACCCTCATACATGACTAACTGTTGTTTAATAAGTAAGCATCACACATGTTTAACTGATTATAATAATTTTCAGATGTATAATTTAACCTTATACATGTGTTAATGTAGTGTATATATTAACCTTATACAGTTATAAGTTACCCATCATACATGACTGACAATTGTTTAATGTTGGTCTGATTTATGTTATGAAAGTATAAATGAATATCATACAATCAGTAATTGTTAGCTAATTATGTTATATTTTTTTTCAAGGCATGAAATACCAAATTGATAAAGTCCCACCACACCCATTGCATATAGGGAGCTTATGTAACTATGCTTTCGGGGAAAAGATAAAGGAGTATTTTGGAGAGGATGTACTGGGAGCATTTAGAAATATAATTTTTGGCATATTTTTGGATTTGCCACGGTGCAACTGGATAAGACAGATTTCAAAATACCTACTCATGCATAAAATTCAGCAGGATAACAAGGAAGAACTTCATGTTTGGGTACAAGGGGAAATCCTCAAATTCACAATGCTTGAATTCGCCATTATAAGAGATCTGAAGTGTATCGATAATATTGATGATTATATGTACACTTCATCATCTAAATCAGCATTGATGCCGAGGTATTTTCCCGACAATAAAGGAGAAACAACTTGTTTAAAACTGATAACACGGGTGCAGATGGGAAACTTTGATAACGCTGAAGATGCTCTGAACCTGGCGATATTGTTCTTTATTGATACATTCATGTTTTCTCATCATAAGGAAACACCAATCAGTGTTGCGCACTTTTAAATTGTTGAGGACGGTTGGTACATTCACTTTCCATGGGAGAAGGTCACATTTGAAAAGTTAATGAGTTCCTGGCAGCAAGATTTCAACACTGTGAAGTAGTTATATTCATTGGGTGGAATACCGCACGTTCTAAATGTTTGGATGTTTGAGTGTTGCTCCGAGGTAGAATCAAAAACTGTTGTCCGTCAGAGAGACGATATTTCCAGAATACTAAACTGGTCGGTGCAGTGTATAAGGTCTAAGTATGAATTTTTTATGTCTGGCATGTTCACTAAGGTAATTCTTTAACTTTGTACTGATTTTTTTTATTCACGTCGTTTCATTTATGTGAAAATATTTTATTTTTAAATTAGTCTTTCTAGTATTCTTACAAGAATATACAACCTACAACCGATGAAGTTAGCAGGTTAGATTTTTCCTTTTCAAAAGATTTTAAGATATGTGATCCAACAACTTATGCTTCGACATCCGATTCTAGAAAGTTGAAAAGGACAACAGTTGAACTTCAACAGCGTATTGGTACCATTGCTGAAGAATTTGGTGATTTCAGCACTATACCACCGTGGGAAATCCTTATAAAGGCTGGTTTTGAATTGGTTGTATCACCTGACCAACCTTTGAAGAAAAGAAAGACTGTTATGTTCGAGCAAGATAATCAAGCGGTGATGGATGATGATACATCTGGATGTGGTCATGCAATACATCATGGGTCTGATTTATATCGTGAAATGCATAAGGATGCAGCAGACAAGGGAGAAATTATTGTGTCTGAAATTCAACATCATCATCATGTAGAAATTGGTGTTTCTCCACAGGGTCACCATCACAAGTCTGTTCCTTCATCTTCCACACAACTTGAAGGGACTTCTAAATCAAGTTTAGATGGTGACGAAATAAAGAATTACATCAACAAATGTGTAAGTTTAGTTTCTTCATCGTACATTTTATCAGAATAGCATGATGTGTTTCTACTAACTTTTTTTACGTGATAAGTTTGCTGAAAAGATGGCCAAAATGGTTACACTAATATCAAAAATACCTGCTGAGGTCGTCAAAGCATTGAAGAATGAAGAAAATAAGCAATCATAGGTATAACAACTTAATTTCATTATATTTTTCATAACGTTGATAAAATATTCATACATTCAGATTTTTGGTGTTATATAGGAGGACAAAATTGATGAACAACAACAAAGTCAAGAAGACGGATCCAACAAACAGGAGAGACAACATAAATCTGATATGCAGGTACTTTTTGTCACTTATGTTGTTCTTTTACTATAAATCAACATAATTATCTTATAAAAAACAAATGTTGTTTCTTTTTAATACAACATGAAGATTATGATAAGGGATCACTTAACGATATGGAAGTGTCTCGGGATGAAGAATCTAATAAGCAACACCTTCTTGAAGAGCAACAATTGCTAGTATTTTTTTCCTTAATACTTGTTACGTACTAAATTTGTGCATTTTAATTTTTCATCATACATTAACTTGAATGTATAATGATCTGTTATACATTAAACTTTCTACATTTTTCTTTAGCAAAATACATGCTATTTATGAATCTCTTCATAAATAACAATTTCATTTACACTTACTTAAACAATATCATTCAAGAATCACCGAAAATAAGTTTATGAATAACTGTTAATTAAAGCGACTTGTAATTTAATTTAGGATGTGAATGTGACCGATAAAGAGGCAGGTCGTGAGGATAATTTTGAAAATGAGGACTGTTCTGATTTGCAAACTTTGGAGGTATCTTTATGTACATTATATTTATTTTTTTCCTAAAATATATGTCCACATAAATGTAGCTTCTGTTATTGGTTGAAAAAAAGGATATCAACCTTATCGGTTGAATATAAAGTTGTATCGATCTTGACGCTTTCAATATTTAAACAAACCTCATACATGACTAACTGTTGTTTAATAAGTAACCATCACACATGTTAAACAGATTATATTAATTTTCAGATGTATAAGTTAACCTTATACATTTGTTAATGTAGTGTATATATTAACCTTATACAGTTATAAGTTACACTCATACATGACTAACAATTGTTTAATGTTGGTTTGATTTATGTTATGAAAGTACAAATGAGCATCATACAATCAGTAACTGTTAGCTAATTATGTCAATGTCTAAACAACCCTCATACATGACTAACAGTTTATTGATCTAGACGTTTTTAATTTTTTTGCACATTGTTTAACAGTTGTCTTAATAAATACAAATTTTTATCTTCATGCAACTTGGATAATGATAATTAACACATAAATAATAGGATGAGATTATGGCACATGAAGAAGAATGTAGCAATGAAGAATTGGGAAAAAAGAACATTCCAGATGTAGAAGATTTGTTGGTATTCTTATGTCCCTAATATTATTTTATTACTACTATAAGTTTCTATACACATGTAGTTTCTTCTAACTTCTTCATATTAGGGCAGTTAAATGTACATAAAACATTCAAATGAATGTATCAAGAACAGTCATACATTCAACATACAAACATTTTCATAAACATAAAGGTTGTAGTTCATGATTAACATCATACATATTTTTTTTAATGCTATAAAATCGTTTATGTATCTGATATGACATCGTTTGTTAGTACTGATATATTTATATATTCATATGCACCCATTACAGATAGAAATTTCTTATTACGGGTGTAAAACTTCATCACAAATTTTTACATTATACTTTGAATAAATGTTAAGACATGATAATTGTTATTTAATATAGGATGTGAATCTAACCGCTAAAGAAGATGTTACTGAAGTGAATTTGAAAAATCAGGAATCTACTGATGTGACAGATGTCCAGGTATTTTTTTTTACTTAACACTTATTTTTTTTTTACACAAAAATATCGATTTACGTGTTTGACCTTGTAAAAGTACGTATTGGGACTTAATGTTATTTCTCTGGTGCATATCCAAAAAATTTTGTGAATTTGAACCAACTGAAATGTATTGATTTTTTTCCCTACTCCATATCAATTTTTTCTGATATTGATGTTGTCTTGATTTCTAACATAAATATTGTAAGCATTAATACAGTTACACATTCAGATATTCTATGTATACATTACAAATCTTTATGTGTTCACGTAGGATGAAGTTGGTGGGACAATAACTGATTCAATACAAGCAACTGTAGATACAATTTTATTTGGTTTGTCAATACCTTCGACTACAAAGTCATTGGATGTTGCTGCTTCAAATAAAATGACCGAAAGACACTGGGACCTTCTAGACAGTCAGATTCCACCTGACTTCCCTGATGCTCAGATTCGGGAGCTTCAAGCCTCTAAAGCAAAAGCACCTGTCAAACGAGAAAGAAAGAAGTCCAGGGTTTTAAGGTCACCATACATTTCAAAGTATGGTTCTGGCTTTAAGGATGCGGTTGATTTTGATAAAGAGGAGAAGCTTAAGTATGCTTTTGATGGGTACATCATCAACCAAGATTTTCTTAATGAATTGATGATTGATTACTCCCAGTGGATTTCCATAGGATTACTGAATACTCATTCTGCCAAGTAAGAAATTTGGTATTATATTGTTGCCTAAAAATACTATGCCATCTTAAACTAAACGGTTACTGTCGTGTGTAATCAATGATTATTTTTCAGGAAAGAGACGGATAACCACTATCAAGTAAATGCTTCTGGGTTAGGTTACAAATAATTGGACTTTGTCGTTGCATACCCACAGTCAAAGAATTGGTTCTACTTGATGTCCGAACGCAAGAAATGCTGGAACGATGAGGTAACTTATTCTAAATATTATCCATATCATAAGTTCTTTTGTTGATACTTAATATTCTACAATACCATAACATATCATACATGTAAACATATGTATAATAACATATCATACATGTTAGCCAATGTATAATAACATATCATACATGTTAGCCAATGTATAATAACATATCATACATGTTAGCCAATGTATAATAACATATCATACATGCAGTATTTTTCATTATCATTTATTCAACTTTAGCAAACATGTCATGTATAAAAACATGTAACTCCAGCATAGCTGTATATCATACATCTAATCAATAAGTAAGGTCGAAGCTACTGATTTCTTTCAATCGTTTTAACTATTTTACCCTGTTTTCACTTGTAGCATTTAGATGTGATCTTCTACCACTTGAGAAAGAAATCAAAGATTTAGCTGGGTGATAATTATAGATATACGATGACAAGCTTCTTCTTTAAAACATATGTTGAGAAGACACATACTCGCTATTATCCAGCGGAACCGGCAGTTGACCTATCCACGCAATAAGACTATGCAGAATCAATTGTGGTAGCTAAGAATAAAAATGCTAGTGCTAATATAATTCAGGGATTCTGTATGCCTGCTGGATTACCATGGTATATAATTGATGAGGTATATGTTCTAATTAACTGCGGTAAAGAATTTCATTGGGTATTGGTTGTGATTGTATTGAAGGAAAGATTGATACGCGTGTATGACTCACTGTCAAGTAAAAGGAAAAAAGAACCTCCAATTGAAATATAAAAGCTTGCAGTTATGCTTCCAACTTACTTTTCAGACAATGACTTTTATAATAAGACCGAGCGAACTAACTGACCATCACTTAAAGCGTACAAAGGGAAGATTACTCGACAAACTGGCCTTGTAAATGAAATCCCATTTGATGTTGACTATGTGCAAAATATCCCACAACAAGCGTCTGATAGTTTAAGTAAATTACAGTTTATTTTTCATGTATAATAATGTTATAATTGATTTATTGATTATTATTTCATTTTTTTTTAAATCAGGGACTGTGGCGTATATGTGTGTGCCTATGCAGAAATATTAAGGGAAGGACTACAAGTTCATTCATGTGGGTTTGATGCTGCAAGTCAACGTGCACGCTATGCTTCCTTACTGTGGCATTATGGAGTGGAAAAGGCAAATGAAGGGTACACGAGTGATAATGGAGATCTGCCTCGACCAAGGAAAGGTGTAATCGAAGAAATTGAAGAAAATGCAATTGATACTTTAGAGTAGCAATGTTTTCTAATTGTTGGCATTGAAAGAACTATTTCTTATTTTGGTGTTTAATGTTACACATTTCCAGGAATACTTTCTTATGGTTAATGAACATTTTATGAATGTATTCTTTTTTTAAAAACAATTGATTTGCAGTTTCTAACAAAATATTGTAATGATACAAACTTTTTCTTGGTCGAATTTGAGTTTGCCTTATATTTTTTTTTTACGATGTGTACAAACAAAAATAATAATATACTGACATTGCATTTGAACACATAATATTTTTACTGTCACGTAAATTTTCTTATAAGGTAAAACTACATTACACTAATAATTAATACATTAAATATATGTTACACATAACATAATACATGTTGTCACACTTTATATTTTCTTAAATAAAATTTTCAAACATAGTTTACCAGAATCCCTTTTATAAAGTATTACACAATTTCATACAATGATACAAATGTATAATCTACTTTATACATTCGTAAATGAACAAAACCATACTTTATATAAATGTATAACGTGTAACAATTAATATTCATTAAAATGATATTTTTTTCTGTGAAAGATAATACACCAACACAACGCATAACGCTAAATCATACATTTCTTACTCAGTAAATACTAACGTATAACAGTTCCTACAGATTATGTTTCAACTATTTTTTAAGTGAATGTTATATTTTCCAGGCAACATAATACATATACCAATCAGCTGTAAATTACAGTGATATGGTTACGAAATATGATAAACGAAAAATTACACAATCTATTCTAAAACTATTAAACATTAAATGAACAAGTGAAACTAAAATAGCAACCAAAAAACTTATAATTAATTGTTCCAGCATTTCAAAAAAATCTAATTAAAATGATTATACTACTAAAACCAAACAAACCATCAACATGTAGAAAAACATATTATCTTCATCATGATTCCTTTGGAAAGAAATCACAATTCCTACGGTTGTGACCGGCTCTTCCGCATTACCGCAACGGTTTGAATTTGAAGACAATGATTCACTTGATTTCAGATGCCTTTCTTTTTTTGGCCTACCAGGAGGTCTTCGATATTTGGGCGGCAAAACTTCTTCATCATCAACAAAACATGGAACATTCCAATCCTTCTTATCTGACATTGGAACTATCGGGAGTTCATATGTCTTGACTATGGTTTGTGGCCTGTACAACTCAGAGCAATAACGATCATAATCCTTTACATCCACATTTTTACTTTTTAATACGGCAATTCCATGTGGACAAGGTATTTCATCAATTTGATATCGGACACAATTGCACGTGCCACGCTCAATATCTACAATGTACCTTCGTCCCGAATCATAAACACAATAAAAATAACTCCCTGCTAGTTTAACCTGTTACTAAAAGGCATAATATGTTTCAGATGTAAAAATATTAATATACACTCAATGTAAAATAAAGTTTATGTTTCATAATTATTCTAACACATACCGTCATCCGCAAAGCTTTAACACCATTATGAGTTAGAATTTCTTCAAATCTTCTGCCAAGAGTTGTATTTGTGTACGGTGCAATTTCGTTGTTCTTACAATTCCATACAGCAAATAAGATTCTAACTTCTTCTAGGAAACCTAGAATAGGAAGTTTTCTAGCCTCAACCAAACAACCATTAATATATTCGGCTATATTTGAAGTCATCATTCTACCTCTATTTACAGAAGAGTGACACCGAGCCCATTTTTCATACCCAGCTTCCTCCAGATATTCCTTAACTCTTTGATCAACCTTAGCAACCTTTGACATAATATATTCAAAATCTTTTTTTTTATAAGATTTAGCCATGGAATAATAAAGGTCACTAAGTCTATCTTTGCTTTTCCTAAAATGGTCCATAAATTCCATATACAAGCTAGATGAGGGACATTAGGATAAACAATGCTTACACCTTTTTTGATACTTTCATTTCTGTCTAAAACAACACATATGTTGTCTCTTTCATCAAATGCCTCTCTAAACTTTTGAAAAAACCAAATTCACGCGTTGTCATTCTCTGAATCAACAACATCGTAAGCTAATGGCAGAATACAACCTGCATATAAATTAAAAAAGTCAATCATTTTTTTTAAAAAAAGTCAACTATAAAGGTGGTAATTTTAGCATATGTATGATTCACTATACATAAAACATCAATGTATAAGATAATATAATATATAGTAAATAACAAAACAATAAAAGCGTACAAAACAAAAAACCTTAATGCACAGTACCTGCACCATCCAATGTGTTTGCCGATACAAATATTCCTTCATATGGACCGCTTAAATGTGTCCCGTCAACAACTACAACAGGTCTACAAAATTCAAAACCCCTAATCATCGGACGCAATGCAATAAACAAGTATTTAAACTCGTTATCTACTGCCTTATGCATCCGAATGTGCGATTGGGAATACACTTGGTTCAGCATATATATATAATGGGGTATTTTTATATATCCATCTGCTGGTCCACCTCTAAGCATCGCAATCGTCTTCCCTTTTGCGCGTCATGCTTTCATGTAGTTAATGTCGACTCCGTAAACAACTTTCATCTCTTCGATAATGTCCGCGGGTGTGTGTATTCTTTTATGATTGATTAATTTTGGAGCAGTAAATTCACTCACAAAATTACTTGTCGCAACCACATTATTTAGCACTCGCTCCCTAAGACTGCAACTATGCTCCGAAACAAATGTTTTAATCACAAACAATTCCGATTCATTCATACAAGAGGCCTTCATGACCCACTTGCAATCTTCGTTATGACAAATCAGTACATAGATGCATCATAATATAAAAACTTAGTCATTGTGTTAAATAAAAGTATTAATCTTGAAAATAGAAAGAAAATAAATTTATTCCAGCAACTGCCTAGTTATATTATACATATCTCTGAATGTATAATATACTTTATACATACGTTTTTTAAATAAAAAAAAATTCATAAAACACATTAATCAAAAAATTAAATTTCAGAAAGTATGTATTCATGTTATCAATACATATCTGCATCAACAAATAAAAACCTAATCAATGTATAAAACAGAAATATTAAAAATTAAAATAGTAAAAACAAAAAAACAAAAACTTTCACTGCCCCAGTTATATTATACATATCTCTGAATGTATAATTAAAATTATACATTCAAAATTATTACTTAAAAAACCAGTAATAACAGACAAACGAATTCACAATCTTTTAAACCAATGCATCATACATTTCTTTGCCTGGCACGATTTAATTATACATTACCCAACACATAAAATATCACATTATACATTCATATATTAGCATTACATATCAACAGTTCACAAAAATACACAACATAAATTTCTTAACGTAAGAAAAATCAATGTGTTATAAGATTAGGACATACAATTAATATCATACCTTTTTTTGTCGGATCGTTTAGCTTTTGTGTTGAATTCATTCGCTTTTCCTGAAATAAGAGTTTCCTTATCCTTGGAAATCTGACTCATCATTATTTCAGTGTTCTTGCAATCAGTAATGAAGTTTTTAACTTCCATTTCAAGCACATATAGTGCATACTGATTATCCGTTTCAACAACTGTTAACGCAACCGAATCATATTCACTACCCTCAATACATATTACAGAACCAGACGCTTTATCAAACTCTATTTCACTATTGTCTTTGTCGCAAGTTGAAATACAAAGCGGAAAATTAACCAAACCAGCAAGTTGTTTCTTTAACTCAACGTAAACCCTCACTCAATTGTCGTTTCTTATTACAATTGTTGAAGAGTTTCCTTCAACCACATATTTCACTTTAATTTTTTTACGCACTTCGTCTATATCCAACTCCATGGAGATCGTAGAAATCAATTTCAAGAAAGTAATACTTTCTGAAATAATTATTGCGTCACTTTTGTATGACTTATAACTAGTTTCTGACTCCCAAAATCCAGAATGTCGCAACAATATTGGGATATTCATGTTGCTTTTTGAATTTTTGAAGAACGTATGTAGAAGAATTTTATTATTTTTTGGAATTTTTTTAAAAGAAATTTTTTGCAGCAATAGAGCTTTTTTGCTTTCCAGATCTTCAATCAAATATTAAACAAAATAAAATTTGACTTGTATATTTTTTTTTTTTTGAAATTCAAATTTTAGTTACTAGTTTTATCCATAAATGAGTTAATGTTAGCTAATTATTGTCATTAATTAAGGAACAGTGATATAATTACTAATTTCAATTACCTTAAATTTAGGAATAACTGTTTCATTATACATTCCACCAATGTATAATGTTTGGCCGAATGTACAAGTATATTTATCAAAATTCGAGAGAGAAAAAATAAGAGGGAATTTTGTGTAATTACTTTCTTAAGTTAGGGAATTTATGTTGTTTACACTTATTTAAAATTAGCCCACACCTCTTTCATGGAAAGTTGGAAAGATTCGTAGGACCCAGTAGTATTTTACTGTAGTATGACCTTATTTATAATTAAATGAAAAAGGATGGATCTTTTTCTAAGGTATAATTTGTATTTAAATTAAAAAAGATTGTTTTTTCTTTTGTAAAACTCATAATATGATTCAAGTAACAAAGATAAAATGACTTTAATACCCTAAATTCTTCATTTAATGACAATAAGCTAACATGTTGAAATCTCTCCTTTCTAATATAGACTAGAAGTGCAAGGCCCTTGTCAGCACGGGCCCAACAATAAAACATGTGGATTGTAATTTTTAAGTTTTATAATTTATGTTGAAGTAGGAAGTTTGAGCAGTAGAATGTTTTCATTGGTACGATAAAATATACTTATAAAATATATTTCTGTAAAATTTTTATCAAACTTTTCTTTTGTATATATTCCTTCTATTGAAACGTAGGAGTCGTTTGTTATAGTGTATAAATTTTCTTTTTGAATAGAATACATTAGTAATATTTGTATTAGTAATGCTTCTATTAGTAAATGCTGGTATTATTTATGTTAACATTAGTTCTTATACATTGTTTAACGTGCTGCATTAAAATTTACCTTTTCGATTTTGATATATTTAAATAAAAGTTTTTTTTTAAAAGAATTGCATATACATTTTAAGATTCATTCGAGATCTAGCACGGGTTCAATATATTAATTTTTATCTCAATTTATATGACACAAATAGAATTTAGATAATCAATCATACTTTTAATAGGTATTTAGATAATTTGATTTGCTAACTATTGTAATTTATAATATTTTTATGTAATTTTCAAATAATATGTATTATTTTTCTTGTCCAAACTTTTGTGGCATTGATAGTCAATTATATTTTAAAAATAATTTAAGTTTTTAATTATCGTGATTTATAATACTTTTCTTCTATTTCAATTTCAGTGACACTAATATAATTTCAAGAGTCGACCAAATATTTTATATCTTTTAAATCTTTTAAGTTGTTAATTATTGTGATTTCTAGTATTTTTCATGTAATTTTTTTGAAATATATAACATATTAAATTATTTTTATATATTTTAAATTGTTAACTATTGTAATTTATAATACTTTTTATATAATTTTTTTTGAATAATATATGCTACTCTCTTTGTCCAGAGTTTTGTGTCGACGATAGCCAATTATATTTTTTAAATAATTTAAATTTTTTATCATTGTAATTATAATATTTTTTCTATTTCAACTTATGTGGAACAATGCTTAAATGACCATAATAATTAATTAGGGGTGATATAGTAAAATGTAATTATTATTATTTATTATTTTTATTATGTATATGTGTTGATTCAAGAAGAATTTGGAAACATTTAGAAATGTGTTGAATGTTACAAATGTTAATAATCCATTTGGTGCGTCTTGATTTCTCTACATTTATCTCTTGTTTGTTTTTACTCTTTTGCCCTTTAAATACGTTACTCTTCTTGTCCAAATTTTTATGGCAGTGATAGTCAATTATGTTTTAAAAATAATTTAAATTTTTAATTATTGTGATTTATAATACTTTTCTTCTATTCCAATTTCAGTGACACTAATATAACTTCAAAAGTCGACCAAATATTTTATATCTTTTAAATCTTTTAAATAGTTAATTATTTTGATTTCTAGTATTTTTCATGTAATTTTTTTGAAATATATAACATATTAAATTGTTCTTAGATATTTTAACTTGTTAACTATTGTAATTTATAATACTTTTTATATAATTTTTTTTGAATAATATATGCTACTCTCCTTGTCCAGAGTTTTGTGTCGACGATAGCCAATTATATTTTTTAAATAATTTAAATTTTTTATCATTGTAATTTATAATATTTTTTTTATTTCAACTTATGTAGCACAATGCTTAAATGACCATAATAATTAATTAGGGGTGATATAGTAAAATGTAATTATTATTATTTATTATTTTTATTATGTGTATGTGTTGATTCAAGAAGAATTTGGAAACATTTAGAAATGTGTTGAATGTTACAAATGTTAATAATACATTTGTAACATTTGGTGCTTCTTGATTTCTCAACATTTATCTCTTATGTGTTTTTACTCTTTTGCCCTTTGAGTATATGTAGCAATTTTTATTTTTTTTAAAAAAATATCATGAAAATTTTACTCTTTTGCCCTTTGAATACGTTACTCTTCTTGTCCAAATATTTGTGGCATTGATAATCAATTATATTTTAAAAATAATTTAAGTTTTTAATTATTGTGATTTATAATACTTTTCTTCTATTCCATTTTCAGTGACACTAATATAACTTCAAGAGTCAACCAAATATTTTATATCTTTTAAATCTTTTAAGTTGTTAATTATTGTAATTTCTAGTATTTTTCATGTAATTTTTTTGAAATATGTAACATATTAAATTATTTTTTTCTATTTCAACTTATGTGGCACAATGCTTAAATGACCATAATAATTAATTATGGGTGATATAGTAAAATTACGGTTGAAGCAGACATGTCATAAATGTCTATTTTATTTTTTACTTAAATATTATTAATTTTTTAATGTATAAATAACTTATAATAATTAATTAGGAGAAGTATAATAATTAATTAGGAGTGATATGGTACAATTACGGTTGAAGCAGACATGTCATAAATATCTATTTTATTTTTTAATTAAATATTATTAATTTTTTAATATATAAATAACTTATAATAATTAATTAGGTGTGATATAATAATTAGTTAGGGGTAATATAGTACAGTTACGGTTGAAGCAGGCATGTCATAAATATTAATTTAATTTTTTAATTAAATATTATTTATTTTTAATATATAAATAATTTATAATAATTAATTATATGTGGGCTCCATCCTATTCAATAGGAGTAGCATCAATGGCAAAGTGGTAATTTATTGGTATTGCATGAGTTGTAATTAATTCAAAGTGGAAGGACTTTTCTTATAGTTGTTGATAAGGTCCAAACATTAAAACACAAAATATAATTTTCCTAAACAAACTAATCTTGCAAAGTATTTTATAGACCTTAGTATCCTAAAACTTTGTTTTAATACCCATAAGCTAACATGTCAAAACCATCATTTCTAATATATAGAAAAGAAAAGAAAAGAAAAGATATATATATATATATATATATATATATAATAATAATAATAATAGAAAAGAAAAGAAAAATAATATTTTTTAAATAATTTAAATTTTTAATTATTATGTAAAACTTTTTCTACTCCAATTTAAGTGATATGATACTTAGATGGCCATAATAATTAATTAGAGATGATATAGTAAAATCACAATTGAATATATTAGGAAAAAATTTAAATTAGGTGAAAATGTAATAACAAATTAGAAAGAAAGTAAATTATATGTTTGATATGAAATTAAATAAATAATAAAATTTATTTAATTGCATCAATTATAATTAATTTTTACAATAAATTATTATCCTACTAATCAATTTACTTAAATATATTTGAAATAATTTTATACATAAAAATAAAAAAGATAAATAAGATTGAAAAATAAATGGAAGATAGAGGGCCCACATGTGTGGAAATATGTGTGATGACATTATGATAAATTTCTTCAATGGCATTGCTTGTAATTAAAAAGAAAATAATGAGTTTTTATTCAAACTTTTGATGAAGTTCCAAAGTCAAAGCACAAAAATAATTGAATTGAGTTTATAATTTATTGTAATGACCAAATTACTTCTAGAGAAATTTGTTATGTCATTTCCATCCCATAACCAAATCAACTCTTCTATAATATAGAAAAGAAAAGAAATGTTTGATATGAAATTAAATAAATAATAAATTTATTTAATTGCATCAATTATAATTAATTTTTACAATAAATTATCATCCTACTAATCAATTTACTTAAATATATTTGAAATAATTTTATACATAAAAATAAAAAAGATAAATAAGATTGAAAAATAAATGAAAGATAGAGGGCCTACATGTTTGAAAATATGTGTGATGACATTATAGTAAATTTCTTCAATGACATTGCTTGTAATTAAAGAGAAAATAATGAGTTTTTATTCAAACTTTTGATGAAGTTTCAAAGTCAAAACACAAAAAATAATTGAATTGAACTTATAATTTATTGTAATGATCAAATTACCCCTAGAGAAATTTGTTATGTCATTTTCATCCCATGACCAAACCAACTCTTCTATAATATAGAAAAGAAATAATATAGATAATAGCACATCAATTAGCTCTACAATAGAAGAATAAGTAATAGCGAAGTGTATTTAATGTGTTTACTTTGAAAATAAGGCATAAACGTGATTAAAACATGACTAACAGACATATAAATACGCCTAAAATTTCAAATTTACAGTAATTTTCTTATAATTACTTATATATTTCTGTAATTATATGTTGACTTTTTTTTTCTTCTAATAATTTCTTGCAAGCATTTCAAATTAAAAATGAAAGACGATAGAACATAAATTGGTAAGGGTGGCAGGCATGAAAATCTTTCCTCTATAAGTTGGCTGATTTAGGTAATTTATCATTAATTAAGATTTGAGGATTAATATATCAATTAATAGTTCTATTTAAGTGGGATTTGAATTTGATAGGTGGATTTTCTCCTATGGAATCGTCATTATAATTATTTCATCTATTTTTATTTATCTACTACAGTAAATATATATTTTTAATTGTTTAATTTAAAAAATTAAAAGATATTATGTAGTTTCTATTTCATCCTAATTATTAATTATAATTATTTTTCAATTTATCTTTAAAATATTAAATTTATTACGAAAAAAATAATAAAATTAATATTACTAAGTGAAGGTGAATCAAGTTAGTGATAATATTAGTGACATAATTTATACTAATATTTTTTTTTTCTTGTTTCTCATTCGGTGTTTGATACTTGCATTGGAATCGGATTAATTTGGATTGCGCCATTAAATTGACAACGTTTACAACAGAATTTTTTTCTATATAAGGTCAAACTCTCAATCTCTAATTAAGAGTAAATAGCCCCATACGTTGCACCACATAGTTAATACCATCTTTAAAGACGGACTGATTGTTTTTTTAACTCCATTAATATTAGAATAGATAAGTATGATGAGACGGTGCAAATTGTAAAAGTCCAATTCCTTTGTCCGATTCGCTCCGATCGCCGAAGACATTTGCGAATTTTCCCAATTTTTCTTATTCTGAGATCAGATATCTATACTTGATGGTGACTTTACAATTAAAAATATTATTGTAATTTATCAGATTAAATTCGTGAAACTCGTTTATCTGTACTTTATTTTATTGTCATTTGTATAATTTTTTTCTTTGCTGAAGGTAGGTGAATTCATAGGGGGAAGTTGAATGATCATTATACGTTGGTGAATGTATTGAAATGTTAGCTTCTAAAGTCATCAAGAAAACATTAAGATGGAGATTAAATTTTGAGAAACGATTTGATGAGGGTGGATTTAGTACTATGCAGAGAAGATCCTTTTCTGGTAGGACGAGTTTTGGAAGTGAAGCAGACAACACTTCGTCTCTAATCAATTTGAGGTATATGCTTAGTTGTAGTACATTCGTTAAAGCTTCCTCTCCGTGTTTAAGTAATTTTGTTCTCTCTTGATTATGTTGCTCGCTGTGCTGTTTGATGAATTACTGATACCCTAAGTCATTGAACTTTTTTTTGGGGGGGATAATCGTGGTATGTCCGGGCCCAACTTTCGTGCACCTATCAGATAACTCCATCTGCCCAGGCTAGACAGTTAAGAAGAAATCACTTAGGGGTCGTTTGGTAGAGTACATAAGATAATACTGAATAGATTGTATTAGTAATGCTGGGATTAGTAGTGCAGGGATTAGTAATACAAGATTAGTAATATTGGGATTAGTTTTTATGCAGTGTTTGGTTTGATGTATTGAAAATAATATGTATTGTTATATTTTAAAAAGAATATTATTTGTTTACAAAAATACCCTTTGACATATTATAACTTTGTGTATTTTCTTTGTAAAACTTTATTATTTTTTTTTTAAATAAAAAAAAGTAAAAATATGACTAATTATTTACTTTGTAATTTTAAGATTCAATCATTCACTTACAAATATTTCTTTGTTATCTTTTCTTTATTTGTTCTTCGTTTTTTTGTTGTTTCCACTTTGTGATGTTCTTAGGTTTGAGGGAGATACGTGTAACTTTTGAATGAGACAATAGAATTATTATTAACATAAATTTGTGTTCCGTAAAGTGTTAAAGCTAATTGGAAAAATTATTTTTATTTATGAATATTCTATTTACAAAATTAAAGTTTGTATGCAATCATGCAATTTATTTTCGGATTTTGATCAATAAGTATTTTTTAAGTTAATGGAGTAGTTTTTTTATGATTAAAATTATTTGGAGGGATATTATTATCTTGATAAATTGAAAAGAAATAACTCACATTGAATAAATTGAAAAGATTTAGAAAAAAAAATTAAAGAAATTTAAGGGTGTTTTTGTCTTGACACATATTTATCCATGTATTGTAATCCATGGATTACTAATCCCACCAAATTGGGTGTATTAGTTATACACCCTATAATACCATGTATGATGTATAACTAATCCATGTATTAGTTAGACATAGCTTCAAAATTGCTACCAAATAATGTATTAAGTAATCCCGCCATTTGATCCATGGATTATGAAAATAATCCACCCTACCAAACGAGTCCTTAGTGTTCTTATCTTTGTTGGGATATGAACCTGAGAACTAATGATTCTCAACCAATTGGATCGACCGATTGGCCACACCCTTTGGTGCAAGCAGGGGCGGACCTATGTAGGATTTTGGGGTACTCCGACACCCACTAAACTCGACGCGGAATAGGTATAATTACATAGAAAATGTAGGAAAATAGGTATAAAACATATAAAAGCACCCACTATAACAAAAAGTTGGTTGGATGCATTGACATTTAGGTTGATCTTAAGGTACTTCATTGGAAGGAGGCCCTGGCTTCGAACCTCATTGTGATGATTTTTTACTTTTTTCAGTTTTTAAATTTTTTAAACACCCACTATCCTTAAATCCTGGGTCCGCCAGTGCAAGTTATTGAAGATTTATTTTGTCCTCTTACCGTGAATTTGTTTCCTTGCCATCATTTTAGATAGTAGTTGATTTGAAATTTATTTTGACAATCAAGAGAATAAATTAATATCACTCAAATGTAATGCATATGCTTGGAGTTTGCTTGTGCTGGAATCATAATGACTGAAAGAAGCAATCATATTAAATCATGCCAACTAACTATCAATGAAGTCGTTTTACAAAATAAACCTAAGTAACATGTCCAGAAGAAAGTAGCTGTTTAGTACAAAATGAGAAGCGGTGCCAATGGTCTTGCAAGGCGGCTGCTTAAGCATTTTATTTTGGTTATCAAAAAAAGAAAGTAGCTGTTTAGTGTATTGCTGAAGTTTGATCAGAAGATTGGAGACCAAAAACTTTTTTACTGATCTTGGAAAGTTTCAGGCTACTACTATCGTACACCTCTTTCAAACGGAGTCCCTTTGGTAATGATTTCCAGTAGTTACTTTTAAATCAGGTGCTTTGTGGAAAAATATTGTGTTCTTTAAAGCTTCTGTGCAGGTTTTTAACTATGAGCTTTTTCTTGGTTAGTTTTACTGGCATCCAATGACTTTTAGCTAGTAACTTTTCGTATTCCACCTTTTTTTGATAGTAAAGTAAGCAAGGACATTGACGGAGGAACATTCCTATTGAGAAGACAAATGAGAAGAGATTCACCATGTAATCCTTTATTTAATCAAGATCATAGGGTGGTTAGAACAAACATTGGATCTTTTTCTTTGTCAAATCGTTATTATAGCAGCCATGGACATTTAAAAGACATCAAAGATAAGGTATCTATTTTTTGTCACTGTTTGTGGATCTTGCTGATATTTCATGTAGCATGCTTTCCTTTTGCTGATCTTTAATGTTGGTAACCTAACTGGTGTAAGGATCAAGACGTATGCTAACTTCCTGAAGGCATCAGCTCTAATTCCTTGATTTTTCTCTTTATAATTTTGGCACCAATAATTAATTGTGCAGTACTTAGGATCTGTCCCTGAAGTTGTCAAGATAGTAGAAGTTGGCCCAAGAGATGGACTGCAAAATGAGAAGACAATAATACCTACGGAAGTGAAGGTGGAGCTTATTAAATTACTTGTTTCTAGTGGACTGTCAGTTGTTGAGGCTACTAGTTTTGTGTCTCCAAAGTGGGTACCACAGGTATATGTTTTGCTTGTCCTAAGGGATTTTATCCTTCTGTGTCTTGCACTTTGTCATCCTTGTATTTGTCCTACAAAATGTGTTTTTTTTTGCTGAGTTTTTCTTTTCCAACTGTGTGAAACATAAGAATTTTCGTTTCAGTTCTTTAGGTGATTAGTTTTTCATCTTAAAGCATGACTATGGGATTTTTCTTATGGTGATTAGTTACTCACTAGTTAGGACTGATTCTAACTACTAAGGCCCTTACAGATTGTTATTTCTGTATTTTGTATAGTTGCAAGATAAATTCGACTGTGAAAAATGTTTGTTTATTGCCCCATGAATGCTTTTGTTATTCATTGTAGATTTCCTTTTTGCCTTCAAAGTATCTTTGATTTCTCTCCTTCCACAAAGTCTACCATGTAGCCATTACCCGTTGGTGTAGTGTTCCACAATATTTTGTTGCCTGTTGTAGTCCTCTATTCCAACAAAGTAACAGGCCTTTATTAGATGATGCCATGCACCTTTTAACTGCAACCATGCAAAAGCATGTACTTTATCTGTTTGGGATTCTCTGAGGGATGAGTAAGTGTTTCATGTCTTCGTAATCTTCTTCAGTGTTACTAGCCTGTAATCTTCAACTTTCATCTACATGCAAGCTATAAGAGTTATAAACTTTTGTGTTAGTTTATTGAGATTTATGGCAACACTTCTTGGTGACTTAATGATTTGACAGGCTTATTCATGATTCTTTTAATTTATAGGTGCATTACTGTGATTTTTCTTAGCCTGTGATGAAAGTATTACTGCAGCATATCTCTCAAGTAATATCTATTGGATCAATAGAAATTAAAATACCGAAGTGTCGTAGTTATATTTCAAGTGTTAGTGATATTGTTTCTCTGCCAAAACCAAATTGCAGCTAGCTGATGGGAAGGATGTAATTGAAGCAGTTAGGAACCTTACAGGGGTGCGCTTACCTGTTTTGACACCAAATCTTAAAGTAAGCTGATAGAAATGCAAAGTGTGAGACTCTCCTTTATGTGTCTTGTTAAATATGTATACTTTTCATGCTTGCACTGGAGCCTGGATAGTTGGGATCGCTCATAATTTTTCGTTGGTTCTTTTCCAGGGTTTTGAAGCTGCTGTTGCAGCTGGAGCCAAGGAAGTGGCAATCTTTGCTGCAGCATCCGAGTCCTTTTCTCGGTCTAACATAAATTGTAGCATTGAAGACAGTCTTGTTCGTTATCGCGATGTTGCCCTTGCAGCGAGAAAACATTCCATCCCTGTTCGCGGGTATGAGTTCTAGCATATCTACATATTCCGGGAATTCAGGTTTTGCATTTCCAGTTTTTACCGGATTAGCAATGTAAGATGTTAAGGAGAGTTAAATTTAAAATCATGCGGAGAATAGACTCAAGGCTTGTTTAACTTTATTAGGCTCTTTCAGAATCTTGCTGAATCCCTATAGCTTAATAATTGCTTACAATTCTTTCAGCAGAGCAGAATGGTTGCTAATTTACATCATATACTAGCTTAAAATTTTCCATACATTGGAGCAAGGTGGTTAAATTTTGCTACAACTTTAAATCGCATTAGAATCTCCCAATTCATAACCTTAAAGCATAAAATATTGACTGTTGATCACTTCCAACTTTCCCTGTTACCATGATACAATCTCCAAAGATGAGGTTTACAAATATTCTGCATCTGAAGGCAACCGGTGGAGTGCTAACTGTTGACCATGTTATATTGTGGACAGTTATCTCCTCTTTTCCTCCTTCCAGGAATCAAGTGAAACTGAAGGTTGTGGTAAAATGAATATAAATGTTAAAACTTCATGAGTGGTTGTGTATTATATTTTGTCTAAAGATAAGTTTCTTTTGGATGAACTACAAAATGTTTCCATTAGCATGCATTTCAATTTGCCTATGGAAACCAATACCAGCTTATTGACTATGGCCCTTGATTACAAAGTATTCAGAGTATATTCATGTCCAGGGATACCTATGTTCACAGAAGAATCCAGAAGAACTGGCTTTCATGTGTACGGGCTGCATATTAGCTCATCAGCTGCTCTACTAATCTCTTTGATTGTATTTGAGCTTTTCATGCTTCTGTCATTTAATTCTACATTGCTTGCATTCTTCAAAAATGTCAATATGTGCGTGTCGGATTCTCCAAAAATACACTATTTTTCGAGAATCCGACACGGGTGCAGCATCTAAAGTGATGAGTCCACGCAACTTAGATTTGATTGCTACAGAAGTACATTTCTGTTAAATGTTTGTATTTAATAGTGCAAGTGAAGTCAAATCCCTTGTATTTGAAACAGTTGGAAGTATTAAATTTTACCGAATAGAGTTTTCTTCGTGGACATCCATTAAAATTGGAAGGACAAAGGACTGGATATCTTTTTGGAAATGATGATTCAGTGATTAACATTTGTGACAATTTTTTATTTTGCTTTTCCTGATTATTTAAGTGCTACCTATGTCTATGACTCAAATTATTCCTTCCATAGTGGCTAGACTTCGACATGGAAACATCTTCTGGTTTCTGTTATTAAATATATCTTCGAATCCAGGTAGCTCTGTCATTTCAAGTACCAACGGAGCACTATTAGTAAATCTGTTAAGAGTAACTGGCAGTAATGCTTAGGAATATATTCTTTTGTTGTAAGAACGTTTTTCTGGAGATGTAAATTTGCTTCTATTGAACTGAAAAAGTAGCTATCATTATTTTCTATCAGGTATATATCATGTGTTGTTGGCTGTCCCATAGAAGGAGCAGTGTCTCCGTCAAAAGTTGCATATGTGGCTAAAGAACTTGTAGATATGGGTTGCTTTGAAATTTCTCTTGGTGATACAATTGGAGTTGGTACTCCAGGTAATTCTAAATTTTTTCTAATTTCACTTTTTTCCATTTTGTACCTTTGGCCTTCTAGAAGAATCTGTATCTTGTTCCTAGGGTAAAATTCTAGCATGTGCCAGCAAATTTAATTACTTTTCGGTAATTCTCATTCTTAATTGAAGGAAGAATTTTATTTGCAGTTTACTCATATGTGAGACAAGGTAATGCTGTATTACTTACAGCTACGGGCAACTGAGCCAACATAGACAGCTTATAACAATGTATTTGTTTTATCTAGAGAAGTGTATTATTGCTATGCTATTAGTTAATTAGTAACCCATTTTATTAGAATTAGTTTAGTTTGTAGAATTGCTGGATTTTAGATTCAATTTCCAATGACAGTCAGTGGTGATTGCTTACAATATATTAAGTTAGGTTTCAATCTGGTTTTCTTCTGTCTTTAAGAAAGAAAAGAAGTCTCGCAGGATAGTGTCAAGTAGGTTTTTAGTGCGGTTGTTTTTTAGAGGAAAATAATTATCATAAAAAACAGAAAAAGAGATTAGTGTATATAATCCTTAAAATAATTGTAATATCCAGTTGTTAAGTGTTAACTGTTCAATGATTGTATGGTCACGAGAACCTTGATAACATGATTGGAAAGACAATAATGCCTCCTCTTTTTCATAGTTATATTGAAAGACATAGGATATAACCGCAATGACTCAACTGTACACATATTTGCCCTTCTGATGAACTTCCAGGTGCATGTCTTCTACACACTTAACTATATAGTCTTGAACTTGATACCTTAATAAGGAGATGACACAATTTGGAACGGAGCAGAGTGCTGTGAAGTTTTCTCAGAATCCATCAAGTGAAAGTATTGGCCATCTTTGAATCTGTTATTCAACTTTGTCTATGCCGAAATTACTAAAAAATGTGAAATGGGCGTTGATCAAATGGCTTTCCTAAAGTGAAAGAAAGACAGTTACTATATGTCAATTGTTTTTTCTTGAGTTTTACCTGAAATTGATTTGATTGTCAAAAATGTCATTCCTTCTGAAAACCATCTTATAGTTATTACATCTTCCCATATTTTCTGTCTCTGCTCTCCATTTGTTAGGTACTGTTATTCCAATGCTTGACGCGGTAACCCAAGTTGTCCCTCTAGAAAGGCTTGCTGTTCATTTTCATGATACTTATGGACAAGCTCTTTCTAACATTCTTGTGTCATTGCAAGTAAGTATCCTTTCTCTACTTGTAGTAAGAAGTTTTTTCACTAGTTGGCCTATTTTATCACATTATATGAAATTTGTTTGTTGTATAGTTGGTGCTGTATCCATCCAAATCTAAAAGGTGTATCGTCTTATTTTTTCTTGTGCAAGTTAGCATGCAGAAAAAATATTAAAAAAGGAAAAGTGAAAAATAGCAGAGGTATCTACTATCGAGTACATCAGGGAAAGGTCAGGTAAAAAAGAGTCGATTAAGGATAGTCATTCCACTCCATAAATAGTGCTCACAGATTCTTCTTTCATTTTCCATTCCTTTCGGGTCGGAAACACGGGCTGCTAGTGGGGCTGTGCCCATTCTCCTTCTCCCGCTTTCCAACCGAAATGAGGAACCTTAGAATTCACCCTACTTGTTGATGAAGAAATAGGATTTCAAATGAGCTAAAAGCCACTTGACTTGTTGGAGAGGACCACTAGCTAACAGATCAGAAAGGTTTGTAACATGAACGTACATCATTGTCAAGTGAATGGCATCAAAATGGTGCTATGAACTCAAAAACATGCTAAATATGATCAAATCTACATATGAGCTCTTGAGGTGTACAATGGCTCAAACCTCGCCCAAACCACCCAATGTAACACTGTTTAGTCTATTAATAGTCCATCTAAGGCAATCATCAAGCCTAGTCTTAAAGTGCAAGAATCCCAAATTCAAGGTTTTTAGAGAAATTTTGGGTGGAAATGAGATTTCTCATTTCTACCCCAAATACAATAATATTGGTCTAACAACCACTTTGTAGAACTTAATCTTGAGCCTTGACGACTTATTTTATCGCACAGTACCCCAGATGCAAGCCTCCATTTCTCCCCCTTCTCCAATACAATGTGCGACATCATCATGTAGTTTTCTTATATCCATGGATTAAGGACCCAAAATACTTGAAGCTTCCTCTTTTGGGTATAATTTGTGCATTGATCTTCATTTCCACCTTCTCCTCATGTGTTACGTTACTGAACTTGCACTGTAGGTACTCTGTCTTAATCCTGCTTAACCTGAAACCTTTGGACTCAAGGTTCTCACTCTAAACTTCTAGCCTATTGATAACTTCACTGCACTTCTCGTCAATCAACACTATGTTATCTATGAATAACACACACCATGACACTTCCCCTATTTGCGTCGTGTCAATTTGTCCATCACTAAGGCGAATAGAAATGGGCTAAGGGTTGATCGTTGGTGCAACCCCATTATGGATGGAAAATGTCCGAGTAACCTCCCACTGTTCTAACTCGAGTCTTGGCTCCATCGTACATGTTCTTAATTGCTCTAATGTAAGCCACATGTACACTTCTAGCCTCCAAACATCTCCAGAAGACCCACTTAGGGACTCTATCATATTCCTTTTCTAGGTCGATGAACACCATGTGTAAGTCCCTCTTCATGTCCCTATACTGCTCCAACAATCTCCTTATAAGATGAATGACCTCTATAGTTGATTGTTCCCACATGAATTTGGATTGATTTTCATATACAAACACACCTCTCCTCAAGCTCATTTCAACCACCCTCTTCCAAACTTTCATAGTATGACTTAGTAGTTTGATAACCCTATAGTTGTAATACTGAATATCACCCTTGTTTTTGTGAAACTACACTATTGTACTCTTCCTCCATTCTTTTAGAATTTTGGCTATCTTAGAATTGAGATTAAGCAACATATCAACTGCCCATACCTTCTTCGGTTGCAGTCTTCCAAAACTCCACTAGGATCTTGTTTGTCCTAGTCGCTCTTCCTTTTCTCATCTTATGAATAGCCCCCTTATACTCCGCAGATTTATGCACCTACGATACACTAAATCTCTACGACTCTTAGAAAGCTCCAATTCCCCAACACGATACCCTTGGACCCGTCTTCATTCAGGAGCTTATGGAAAGACGTCTGTCATCTTTGACTAATGTGTGTCTCGTCTACAAACACTTCGCCATTCTCATACTAGATGCACTTCACTTGGTCCAGATCACAAGCTCGCCTCTCTCGCGCCTTGGCGAGCCTATACAACTTCCTATCCTTGCCCCTGCCCTCGAGCTCTTCAGACAAGTGCTCAAAAGCTGTTGTTTTAGCGGTTGTCACCGCTAGCTTTGCTTCCTTTTTCGCTGTCTTATGCCTCTCCCTATTCCTCCTCTTATCCCCCTTGTGTAATCTGTCCACTAACGCCGTATACGCATTCTTCTTGACTTCCACTTTTCATCTGACCTCTCCATTCCATTACCAATCCCCTTTATGCCCAACTAGGTTACTCCTCAAGACCCTTAACACCTCTGTAATTGCTTCCCTTGTGCAGTCAATTTTCCTAGCCCATATACAATTTGCGTCCCTGCTATTCCCCAAAGCCCCCATGGCCACCAACCTCTCTCCAAACTCCTGAGTTTTGGCCTCAGTCAGGCCTCCCCATCTAATTCTTGACCGGTCATATGCGACACTCTTCTTCTTCTTCTTCTTCTTCTTCCTCTTCTTCCTCTTGATATCTAAATCCATAACCACAAGCTTATTTTGGGTTGTAAGATTTTCGCTCGGGATAACCTTGCAGTCCTTGCATAAACCTCTATCGCAGTTCCTAAGGAGCAAGTGGTCTCTGTGTCTTAGCCAAAACAACATTAATTTGGACCTTAAAGCTTACCTTAATGTTGGACATGATCTTGGGTGAAAAAACCTTGTTGGAGTGGCAAGCTCAGAAAATGAAGAAAGTAAATTGAATCTCACTTTTGGGCACTGCATGGATTGAGAAAGTCCTGCAATATTTCTTGCATGCAGAAAAAGTCCTCCTGTAATCATGTGCTATGCGTGCAAAGATGCACCTGGCGCACAAGACTGCCTGCTTGCAAAGTAATATCCCTTCTGCTATTGGGTGCTATGCATGCAAGCATGCTCCACATGCACCAGATCTTCCTGCAGACAGCCTATTGTAAGATGATTATTGTTTTTGAAGGAATGTATCTAAAAAAATAAAACATTGCAGAGTTTCATGAAACAAAAAATGATGTGGTTAGGGTCTTTGGATATGCATCTTGTTACTGTATCTGGGTCATTCGGCAAATCACTTAATGGAAGTGGCATAGACTTATTATGTATTCTTTGTCACTTTGAACGTTAATGCATAAATAATGCTTTATTTACCAAAATGTTCATCTCGACAGATGGGGATCAGCACAGTGGATTCATCTGTATCAGGACTTGGAGGTTGCCCATATGCCAAAGGTGCCTCTGGTAATGTGGCTACAGAGGATGTCGTTTACATGCTCAATGGACTAGGAGTGAAGACAAATGTGGATCTGAGAAAGCTTCTATTGGCTGGAGATTTCATCTGTAAACATTTAGGTCGCCCTTCTGGTTCTAAAGCTGCTATTGCCTTGACCAGAACCACCGCTGCTGCCTCAAAGCTTTAAGGGACATCTGATGCCTTGGAAACTTTACACTGCATCCACTCTGATGTGGAAGTCACTTCAGACCAACTTATAGTACCATTACAGTCACTCATACAGTACCATCATTGTCTTACCTTGAACATATCCGTGTCAATGTGTGTCGTCCTACTCAGTGGCATAGCTACATAGACTCAAGGACGGTCAGTTGAACACTCTTCGTCGGAAACTTTTTCCGTGTATATAGAAAATAATACAGCATATATAGATCAAATATTACTTTTTAATCTATATTAAATCTTGAATACTCTTGGTGAAATTCCTGACTACTTCGCTACTGTTCATGATAGAAACTTTGGGTTGGTTACTTTGAGAGAAAGTCGGACATGAAAAGAAATTAACTTGTTAGAACTAGAGAACTGCATGGGTTGAGAGAAAGTCGGACATGAAAAGAAATTAACTTGTTAGAACTAGAGAACTGCATGGATTGGTCTTTTGAAGGCTGATGGTGGGATGGAGAAGTTCATTATTGACAACCGCATGGAGGGTTGTAGACATGTATGATTGCAAACTCACTACCTGTAATATGCTCGTTTGTGCTGATACCAAGTGTAAATTAATCGAGCGGTCAACTACTTCTTGTGAGTCTGAATTTCTGTATGATATTTTTTTCATTGACAATAGCAGGTCAAATATTATCTCTTATTCATCGACAAAGTGCCGGTGTTCTCGTGCCTTAGTGCAACTGGACTAGAATTTTAGATATAAGCATGTAGTATTCGTTTGCGTGAAGATGATTTTGATTCCTGTATCTAATTCCTGGGATGACCATGATTGTTTGCGTGAAGATGATTTTGATTGCTCCAAAACTGCATATATTAAGGAGTTTCTCATGTTGAAAATGTTTTTAATGATGGGATAAACGTGTAAACTTGAAAGGCCAGGAAACTCCCTTAGCTCAATAATGAAAGTTAGGATCGATCAGAGGAGGTCTTACCTCTTAGACGATGACCAAGCAAGTCATTAAGCTATTGGATGGATCCTTATATAATGACTACCAGGGTTAACAAAGAAATTATTGAAATAATAAGCAAAGATGATGTAGGTGATTAGTGGCATACATGTAAATCAGTGTAACTGTTAGTGGCTGATGTGTTGGTTGAGTTAGTTAGGATTAAATTGAGTGATTTACAACTGTCGGTTAAAAGGATTAGGCAGTTATTTAAAAGTCCAGGTGTAGATATTTTGTAGACTCACTCTTGTACATTTTACAGAGTAATGCAAGCAGTTAGATTTCTCTCTCTTATTTTACCTAGATAACTCTGTCATCTTTGTACAGTGATCCATCAATGGTGGGAGTTTAACATAGTATCAAAGCCAGGTTAGGCAGATCAAAGCTACACCTTGGGCTTGCGAAAACATTGTTGATTTTTTTCAACTAATTTAGAGTTTTTCTTCTGCGGCTAACAATGGTGGATTTGGATATCGATGATCTTTGTCATCCCCTGTACTTACAACCGTCTGATAGCCCAGGAAATGTGATAATCTCAATCCAGCTAAAAAGATCTGAGAATTATTCGGTCTGGAGAAGAGCAATGAAAATTGCACTTTGAGCTAAACGAAAGTTAGGGTTCATTGATGGTACATGCAAGAGTAGCTTGTATATGGTAGAGGAATGGGAGCGCGTTAATGCCACAATTCTGACTTAGATCATGAACACGGTATCTAAGGAATTGGTGAATGGAATCGTGTATGCAGATGATGCTTATGCGGTATGGATGGATCTCAGGGAGCAATTCGATAAGGTGAATGGATCGAGAATCTACAATTTACATAGAAAAATAGCCACAATTTCTCAAGGTACTGCTAATATCTCTGACTATCATTCACGATTACATTTATTATGGGATGAGTCTCAGTCTTTGATTCCTAGTGTGTGTGGTTGTGCTAAGTCAAAAGAATTTCTTGTTCATTTGGAACAACAAAAGCTTTTTCAGTTTATGATGGGATTGAATGAGTCGTATAGTGCTGTTAGAAGTCAAATTCTCTTAATGGTACTAACTCCTTCCGTCAGTCTGGCTTATGCTATATTAGCTCATGAAGAAAGTCAGAATTATTTGTGAGTCTAATTCTAGTTCACATGGAAATGTAGTGAGTGAAATAAATGAAGGTACAACTTTGTTGAGTATGAATGAAAATCAAAGGAGATACAATACTAGAGACAGCCTAGAGAAGTTTCGTAACAGTCAGCAGAGATACAATATTGCTAAGAGTCCTTAAAGATTTGAGAAACATAGAAGCTTTGGCTACTTATTTTATGAACTTTGTAGAAACAAAGGGCACACAAAAAAGACTTGTTATAAAATGGTTGGTTATTCATCAGGTTTTAAAGGAAAAAAGAAGCCAATATACAGGCAAGCTAATGCAGTAATGAATGACAACAATTCCTTTGAAAGTGAAGATACAGGTTACAGAGCAAATGTAGGTAACCGTCATGGATATATGCTGGGTAGCCAATACCAGAAACAAGAAAATATGCAGAATGTGCAATGTCACAGGGATATTGATCATGAGGCAAGCAACAGTACTAGCGGAAATCATGGATCAGGAATGCAAAATTATTTCACTAATGAGCAATATGATCAGATTATTGGACTCTTGACCAAAGAAAAAGGAGAAGCAAATGTACCTGCAGTTCACATGGAAGGTAATTCTACTTTTAAATATGCAGGGAAAAACAATGATTCTTGGGTTATAGATACAGTAGCAACAAACCATATGACTAACATTTCAAAAATATTGACAAATGTGACTGATTTACCATATTTCAGAAAGGGTAATGTGTATCTCCCTAATGGTAAGAGTGTGCCTGTTACTTATCAAGGTACATGTAGCATTGGGAATGGTTATGAGATAGGAGAAGTATTATATGTACCTGACTTCAAGTTTAACTTGTTGTCTGTGTCAAAACTGACAAGAGAGCTACATTGCTCTGTACTTTTCTTTCCAAAATTTTGTGTGTTCCAGGACCTATGCAATGGGAGAGTGAAGGAGATTGGTAAAGAAGAAGGAGGTCTATATGTTCTCAAGGTTGAAGATCATGATGAAACACTAGATCTGAATGTTGCTAATAAAGTGAATAGTTATTCAGCTGAAGTCTCCACAGTAGATTTTGAAGTTTGGCATAAAAGACTTAGACATATACCTGCAAGTGTGATGAAGAAGATGGATATTCTGAAGCATAAAGTTCCTATGTACAAGTTTAATAATTGTACAGTGTGTCCATTAGCTAAACAAATGAGACAGTCTTTCCCTTTGAGTAGTACTAGATCTACTGTAATTTTTCAATTGATTCATATGGATTTGTAGGGGCCTTATAGAGTTTCTACTTGTAATGGTCACAGACACTTTTTGACCATTGTTGATGATCATTCTAAAATGATATGGGTATACTTGTTGAAATTGAAAAGTGATTTCATTGTTATGTTTAAGCATTTTGTCAAGATGGTTAATGTGCAGTTTGGCAAGAAAATCAAGATGATAAGAACAGATAATGGTGCAGAATTCCTTAGTAAAGAATGTAAAGAATTTCTCTTAAACAGTGGCATTGAGCATCAAACCAGGTGTCCTCATACTCCATAACAAAATGGAGTAGTTGAGAGGAGGCATAGACATATCTTGGAAATGGCAAGGGCTATCAAATTTTAAGAAAGTATACCATTACATTTGTGGGGTGAATGTGTACTTGCAGCAGTCTATCTCATTAATAGGATACCATCTGTTGTTTTACATGGTAAATCTCCCTATGAAGTGTTTTATCACTCTAGTCGCTGCTTGATTCATTTAAGAGTGATAGGTTGTTAGTGTTTTGCTACCATTCCTCACATTATTGACAAATTTGCACCAAGATCTGTAGCTGTTGTGCATATGGGGTATGCTACCTCTCAAAAGGCTTACAAATTATATGACTTCAAGACTGAAAAGATATTTATAAGCAGGGATGTCACTTTTAGGAAGCACATCTTTTCTTTCTAATAGATGAAGCAAGGTCATTCTCTTCCTGTATTCTTAGAACCAATAGATGTGCCCACTCCAGTATTTGTGCCTACTCATAATGCATTACCTTATGCTAATGCACCAGTTACATCTTCTCCACCTATTACAACTCCAAGTGAATCACCAGTTTCATCTTCTGATCCTTCTGGTCATCTTTCACATATTCCAGTGCCTTCTACATCTCACAATATTGTTCCAGTGTTGAGAAAGTCTTCTAGAGGTTCTAAAACTCCAGCATGGATGTCTGATTTTGTTTGTTCTCATAAAATTAGGTCAACTTGTAAATATCCTATGTCTAATGTGTTGGGTTATAGTTCACTTTCAGCTTCTTCTCGGGGTTATGTTGCAGCACTTTTCTTTGATATTGAACCTAGTTGTTATGGTGAAGCCATCACTTATCCCAGATAGGTCAATGCTATGCAGAACCATACATGGGAAGTAGTAGACTTACCTAAGGGCAAGGTTCCCATTGGTTGTCGATGGGTATACAAGATCAAATATAAGTCTACTGGAGAAGTAGAGAGGTTTAAGGCTCGGCTTGTTGCTAAAGGTTATAGCCAATAAGAAGGTTTAGACTACCAAGAAACCTTCTCTCTTGTGGTCAAAATGGTCACAATTTGAGCTGTATTAGCTTTGGCTGCTATGAAGAATTGGTCCTTATACCAGATGGATGTTTATAATTCCTTTTTGCAAGGTGATCTTGAAGAAGTAGTTTATATGCAACTTCCACCTGGATTTGATAACCAAGGGGGGAATAAGGGTTGCAGGCTACTCAAATCTCTATATGGCTTAAAGTAAGCTTCTAGACAATGAAACCTAAAGCTCTCTAATGCTCTTTTGTTGGCTGGTTTTATTTAGAGTCAGCATGATCATTCTCTTTTCATATTGAACAAGCATGACAAACAAGTTATCATACTTGTTTATGTAGATGATTTACTAATTACCAGTGATGATGATGGTTTAATACAGGAAGCCAAAAATATCTTACATAAAGCATTCAAACTTAAAGATCTTGGTACTTTGAGGTATTTTCTGGGCATTGAAGTTAACAGGTCACAAAAGGGGATTGTATTATGTCAAAGAAAGTGTACTTTGAAGCTGATAGCTGAATTAGGATTAGCCGCTTCAAAACCTGCTTATACACTACTGGAGCAGAATCACAAATTGACTAGCATGGAATATGATAAGCACTGTAATGAAGTGGAAGATTCATCATTGAGTGGTGTAAAAAGTTATCAGAGATTGATTGGGAAACTCTTACATTGGACCCTAACTAGACCAGACATAGCTTATAGTGTGCAAACACTAAGCCAGTTCATGCAACATCCCAAAAAGTCTCATTTGGAAGCTGCGTATAGAGTGGTGAGATATATTAAAAATGAGCCTGGACTCGGAATTCTGTTAACCTCAGGAGAAAACATATCATTGAAAGCATATTGTGATGTTGATTGGGCAAGCTGCCCCAATTCAAGAAAGTTAGTTACAGGATATCTTGTGAAGTTTGGGGGTTCACTAATTTCATGGAAGTCAAAGAAACAAAACATAATTGCAAGAAGCTCAGCAAAGTCGGAATACAGAAGTATGGCTTTGACAGTCCCAAAGTTGATATGGTTAACAGGATTGTTCAAGTTCCTGGGAGTTAAGATTCCTACTCCTATTGAGTTACTTACAGAAAGTAAAACAACTATGTAGACAGCAAATAATCTATTTTTTCATGAGAGGACAAAGCATATAGAGATTGACTGTCATTTTATAAGGGAAAAGGTGCAACAGAAGCTGATACATCCAGTGTACATCCCAACCAGTGAACAAGAGGCTGATTTACTCACTAAAGGTCTTGGAGGAGCTCAACATTATTATCTGTTATCCAAGCTAGGTATGTTGAACATTTTCACACCACCTACCTTGAAGGGGGTGTTGAAATAATAAGCAAAGATGATGTAGGTGATTAGTAGCATACTTGTAAATCAGTGTAACTGTTAGTGGCTGATGTGTTGGTTGAGTTAGATAGGATTAAATTGAGTGATTGACAACTGTCGGTTAAGAGGATTAGGCAGTTATATAAAAGGCCAGGTGTAGATATTTTGTAGACTCACTCTTGTATATTTTACAGAGTAATGCAAGCAGTTAGCTTTCTCTCCCTTATTTTGCCTAGATAACTCTCTCGTCTCTGTCTAGTGATCCATTAATGGTGGGAGTTTAACAACAATGTCCTTAAAAATGCAGCTGTTCTGGTCATAGAATTGTCAAATACACACTTTTAAGCTGTGTAATTTTCTTGAGAGTTCACTTATGTTGCAGCTGAGAAGAAGTCCCTCATTGCATCTAATCATAAGCTACAATCTGAAAAATGGTCAACTTATGCAAGTTAGTATAATTTGGTTTATTCCTTTGTTCACTAATTAACTAAAGAACTAACTAATTGTAGCAGTACCCGTGACTGAAAAAGTAGCCCCGAAAAACATTCAAAAGAAAGTTTTTGTGCAAGCATGAGAAGATGATCAAATTCAAACTTGAGTATGGAATGGGAACTCACTCATTTTGATCCCTTTATCGACCAAGCAAGATCGCATTGAAACTGAAAACATCAATGGAATACTCTTTTACCTTCACTGATCAGCTAGTATGTAATAATTATCGACTCGGAAGCTACTCAATTTTTTTCTTAACTACTCTAGATTCTATTCTAGATGTCATAGTCGTAACTCAAATATCTATAAGTCATGCAGACACTTACATCTAAATCCGGTAGGTGAGGCCTGACCAGTTTTACTCCAATTTTAGTTATTCTGCAAAAAACATAAGACGGAAAGACACAATTAACACAACACAGTCGAATAACGATAGAAATGTTGAAATACAACAATATCTCCCAAAACTTGGAAGTCGTAGTACAAGAGCCTTTAAGATTTAACAAATATGAAATGCTATAGTACACTGTCTGAAATAAGAGACAAAGTATAATGGCTAGAGGGAGGCTGGTGTTGTGGTTTAGCTAGGGAACTCGCTACTAAATCTCCTCAAGACTACCACGGGCGCAAACAACTTCTTGTGCTCCACTAGTACTGGGTTTTAATTAGGGGTGTGCAAAAAATGAACCGATCGATAAACCGAATCGATAAAAATGTTATTGGGTTATTGATATTGGGTTATTAAGTTAACAATTTTTTATTGATTTTATAAAAAAATTTATTGGGTAAACGGTTCGGTTTTGATTTTGGCTTATTGGGTTATCGGTTAAACCGATAAACCAATAAGGATACACTAAATTATTGTTTTACTCCTATCTATATTATATATATAAATATTTATATTACTAATATATATATATATATATATATATATATATATATATATATATATATATATATATATATAATCTATAGTATATTAAAAGTGTGAAGTCCTTTAGAAAAGTGATTTGAACTTTTTGTTCTTCATTAAAAGACTCTCATTTAGACAAAATCGTCTTTTCACCTTTTTCTATTCAAATAATTATCATTAAATTATCATTCAAATATTTAGGCTAAAGAAAAAAAAAAAAGGAAGAATCTCATACCTAAAAGGAATTAAATGTAATGTGTGATATTTTTGGTTGAGAATCTTATACAATTTTTTAGGAAAACAACTACCTATAGAAAAGAAAAAATATTTAAGCACCAGAATTTATATTTAACAAAAAATTATGTATACAAAAGAAAATCCAAAGTCGGTATTTACTATTTAATTATAATTACTAAGAATCATTTTTGTTGAAAAAAAACTACCGTATATATAGTTGAATTTTCTTTAATTAGCTTTAGGATTCTATGAGTTTTACTTTATTTAGGAGTATTTTACCGTACATTAGCAAGATTAAAAAATTGGAAATTTAGGATTCTATAGGATTCTTTAGGAGTTTTCCTTTCTTTATTAGGATTCTTTAATTGAGTTTTATTTTCTTTGTTTAGGTGCATTTATATATTTGGCAATTTTTTTTTTAATTTACAAAATGAAAATTGAGATGGGAGACTTCTAAATCAATTAGAATTTTGCCTTATATAAAAATGAATGTCTACAATTCTATTTATGTATTAATTATTTGAGCAAATTTTACTAGAAACATACGCCCGATTCTTCTACTTCTATGTTTTCTTTTTATTTTTCTTTTAATTTTTATTGATGAATAATTAAATCATTAGGATTTTTCGCATTCTTCGTTATATGAGTTCTCTTTTAAATTTTAATTATATGCAATTATTATTATTGTGAATAAATCATGAGATCTAGCATATCATCGTTATATTTTTAGTATGCTTTAAAAGTTTTTTTTGGGGGGGTAGAGACTCTAATGGTTATGGCACATACAAAATATGATCAATCAGTATTTTTAGAGGTAATTTTAATTTCTTCCATCAATTTGAATAACTATCTTTCTCTAATAGATGATGTTTTGCAATGTACAAACATATTTTTTCATTCAAAGTAGTAGCTCAAAATTGGGATATACCCCCTTTCTACTATCCATTTTTATATATATATAAATCATCCTTTTAACAATTTCGTGTTGCTCCTCGAATGAAGTAGCCAAAAATTTTACTGTACATTAGCAAGATTAAAAAATTGGAAATTTAGAATTCTATAGGATTCTTTAGGAGTTTTCCTTTCTTTATTAGGATTCTTTAATTAAGTTTTACTTTCTTTGTTTAGGTGCATTTATATATTTGACAATTTTTTTTAAATTACAAAATGAAAATTGAGATAGAGACTTCTAAATCAATTAGAATTTTACCTTATATAAAAAAGAATGTCTACAATTCTATTTATGTATTAATTATTTGAGCAAATTTTATTAGAAACATACGCCTGATTCTTCTACTTCTATGTTTTTTTTTTCTTTTTGTTTTAATTTTGATTGATGATTAATTAAATTATTAGGGTTTTTCACATTCTTCGTTATATGAGTTCTCTTTTAAATTTTAATTATATGCAATTATTTTTATTGTGAATAAATCATGAGATCTAGCATATCATCGTTATATTTTTAGTGTGCCTTTAAAGTTTCTTTTTTTTGGGTAGAAACTCTAATGGTTATGACACATACAAAATATGATCAATCATCTTTTTCAGAGGTAATTTTAATTTTTTCCATCAATTTGAATAACTATCTTTCTCTAATAGATGATGTTTTGCAATGTACAAGCATGTTTTTTTCATTCAAAGTAGTAGCTTAAAATTGGGACATACCTCCTTTCTACTATCCATTTTTTTCATTTTTTTTTTATATAAATCACCCTTTTAACAATTTCGTGTTGCTTCTCGAATGAAGTAGCCAAAAAATTCAAATGTTTATCTTGCCTAAAAATTAAACTTTATATTATGAGAATGGTGATTCTCTTTTTGATTACCATAAATTTTACTTCTTTCGAAGGTATTCGATAGTTTTTATATGATTTTTTTTATAGTAATAGGATATATATTGGGTTAAAAAGAAAAGAGAACTTTGATCTCCATTTGATTTTAGAGTTTTTATTTATTTTTTCTATTTGAACATGATATAAATTTATCTGAAATTGTTTTCTATTTTGAATTATGAATACAAAGACTTCTATGATAATAGTTCGGGGGTGGATAGTTTAGACGACATGTTCAAGGATCTAGAAGGTAGTGTAGGTGATGTAGTTAAATCCATTGTGGTATATGTGCATGCTTAAAGAAAAAAATTTCTTTCGAAAAATTTTCAATTAAAAAGTAGACACAAAAATAAAGCATTTGATTCTTTTTTCCAATGATAGAAAAAAATTATTTGCTTACCTTTAAAAGAAAATGAAGAAAAAAAAAATGCTCATACACATACACACAATATGAAAATGTTCATATAGTAGGGGTGTGCATCGGTCGGTTTAGTTTTATGTGTTATTGGGTCGATTTATCGGTTTTCAGTTTTTAAATATGCAAAACCAATAACCAACCAATAAGATATTTTCTTATCGGTTTTTGATTTATCGGTTTTTGGTACTTAACGATTCAATTTTTGGTTTAACCAATAAGAAAATACTCATAAAATAAAAATAGTAACAACTAAAATAAAAAAATAAAATCTTAGTTGCCTCCAAAATCATACGCAATGCGTTTTAGTTTACAAGAATCTTCAAACTTGAACTGAATGTTAGTTCAAAAAAAAAAATGAATCCTAATTGTTGGAAGCTACTAAATGCTTCAAGTTTTTCAATACGGCAATACCCGAGCTTTGTTGCCCTGAATAGGTTCATACTTTGTGAATCTCTGAATTGTGAATAAGTAGTGTGTGTGTGTATGTGTGTGTACATATATATATATATACTAGTCAAGTGTACGTGCTTTGCACGTATGTCGTATTAATTAATAATAAAGCTATAAAACAAAAATTTAAATCATATAAAATTATACTACATAAACGTAATATCAAATTACTTTCGTATAAATCAATAGCAAAGTCTTTGACTATATGAATATTTTTATATTGTGTGTATGTGTATGAGCATTTTTTTTTCATCATTTTCTTTTAAACGTAAACAATTTTTTTTTCTCTATCATTGAAAAAAAGAATCAAACGCTTTATTTTTGTGTCTACTTTTTGATTGAAAATTTTTCGAAAGAAATTTTTTTCTTTAAGCATGCACATATACCACAATGGGTTTAACTACATAACCATCACCTATACTACCGTCTAGATCCCTGAACATGTTGTCTAAACTATCTACCCCCGAACTATTATCATAGAAGTCTTTGTATTCATAATTCAAAATAGAAAACAATTTCAGCTAAATTTATATCAGGTTCAAATAGAAAAAAAATTTAAAAAAATAAAGACTCTAAAATCAAATGGAGATCAAAGTGCTCTTTTCTTTTTAATCCAATATATATCCTATTACTATAAAAAATCATATAAAAACTATCAAATACCTTCGAAAGAAGTAAAATTTGTGGTAGTAAAAAAGAGAATCACCATTCTCATAATATAAAGTTTAATTTTTAGGCAAGATAAATATTTAAATTTTTTGGCTACTTCATTCGAAGAGCAACGCGAAATTGTTAAAAGGGTGATTTACATAAAAAAAGTTAAAAAAAATGGATAGTATAAAGGAGGTATGTCCCAATTTTGAGCTACTACTTTGAATGAAAAAAACATGCTTGTACATTGCAAAACATCATCTATTAGAGAAAGATAGTTATTCAAATTGATGGAAGAAATTAAAATTACCTCTGAAAAGGCTGATTGATCATATTTTTTATGTGCCATAGCCATTAGAGTCTCTACCCAAAAAAAAGAAACTTTAAAAGCACACTAAAAATATAACGATTATATTGTAAGATCCCGCAAAATTTTACGTTGATAATCATCTCTTTTAGCTTCTAAAAGCTCTTTGGAAGGTTCAACACTTAGAATATTTTAGCTAGGTGTTCAACACTTAGTCTCATAATAAACCTTCGAACTTCAGAAATTTAGTTGACGACCTTCCTAACCTCCGTTTTCCAATTTTCAAGTTGCATTGCGATGGGGCAAGTCCATAGTATATTTCGGGTGAGTTTCAGAATTTTCAAAATCCGTTTAGGACACGTTTGGATTTTGAACCAGTAGCTAAAGGCTATAAGGGGGCGCCGCCCAGCTTATAGCCTTGGCCCCCTCCCTCAATAGCAAGGCACCGCCCAGCTGCAAAAGGCTTTGGGAAAGGCGCCGCCTTGCTATAGCCTTTGTGCCCAGTTTTTTAGCATTCCACCTCCATGCTTGGAGGGGTAATTTGGTCATTTTCCCACCCCTATATATATATATATCAAAAACACGGAATTTAGCCCTCAAAACACCAAAATATACTTCTTTTCATCAATTTCTCTTAAGAACAAGAACAAAGGTTTCAATTTGAAGACCCAAATCTAAGAGATTTCACCGTAGATCGTTAAGGAACTTTGTGTTGTGTTGATTTATAGATTCCTTCCGTCCATAAATCTCAAGAACCCTCTTTTAAATTATGAACCATATTATTATGTTGTGGGTTGATTTGTCCATGCAATTGATGTTGTAAAATTCCCAAGTTAGGGTCTTTGTGTGTTTTTATGAAGCTATGATATCATATGAGTTGGAAACATGTAAATTGATTGTTCATGATGAATAATTTGATGATTACACCTATGCCTAAGTTGTGCATGTAAGGTGTTTGATAAAATGCCTAGGAGATTAGAAATCATGTATTATAGATAAATTATGACCTAAATGACAAATGAATGCTACACCCTTATGAAAACAATGACTTCTATGATATGGTATGCATTATGATTGTTGATGGGATGTTCATGAAACTAGATTTGATGGACTTATGGTATGTTGTTATATGCATTCCCTTCCATGTATAAATTTATGAGAACTATATGTAGCATAAAATCCCTAACTTATGGCATAATGAATTGTGGGCTTTATTCCTATTATCAAGAATTGCCATGTTATGTCAGTTTCCTCCTATCGAGTCCTGGGGGTACTTGTACTTGAAAAGGTAGCTGTGTGCCTAGAACCAGTGTCATGTTTTCATGATACTCTCAATCAAGCCATGTTCAGTAGAATTCAGTCAGTTATGTGACTCAGGAAAGTTCAGTAACTCAGTAATCTCAATAGTATTCTGTCAACCAACGGAACTTTATGAATCCAGCCAGTTCAGTTAATCATGTTCAGTGTCTATTCAGATGGGAGTAGGAATTAGCACTGAGTGAACCCAAGAATGGAAACGCACACTGTCAGGTGAGGGTGTGATTCTTAGAAGTCATCCTTACGTTCCAGAACTATGTAGCCAACATAGGTTGAGACATCAACACTGTCATATGAGGGTTGATGAGGTAGATAAACACTGTCAGATGAGGGCCCCACCATTCTCTTTTGGGGACACTGTCAGATGAGGGTTGCCCACAGTTTGTCTCTACCAGTGGCGTGGTATTGACACCCTTCCAATCAGGGCACAGATTGGACCCCAACTTAGCTATTATAGCGTATTTGGGGCATGTCGGTTAGATAACTATCTCCCATAATTTCAGAATCAGTCTCAGTAAAAAAACTCAGATAGTTCTTCAGATTTCAGGACTGTCAGATACAGTCAACTCAGATACAGTACAAAACTCAGTTAGTTCCATCAGGTTCAGGATTGTCAGATACAGTCACCCATATTATCAGATATATCAGTAAACTCATGTTATCAGTACTCAGACTCAGTAATCATATTTTCACGATCTTATTTACAGTATTATGTATTTATGTATGCTTTCTCACGTTCATGTTAGTCAGCAAGTTAGTATTGTTCATGCATATGAACCCCATGCATTCAGCCTACCTCACATGCATACCAGTACATTCAAAGTACTGACGCATTTGCGCTATGGTGTCTTATACCATAGGTTCAGAAGCACGAGCTCCAAAGCATCAGTAGTATCCCAGTTTCCGCAGTCGAAGTTAGCTGTGAGTCCTCATCCTTCGAGGACATGATCATTACTTTATGTTATTATTTATTTCAGCTTAGTTTTGCTAGACGGAGTTAGTTGGAGACATGTTCCTTCAACTTCATATTCAGACAGTACTTAGAGGCTTTCAAATTCGATTCAGACTTCAGTTGTTTTTCAGTTTTGTTTTGGTATTGATATACCACACTATTCAGACATTCTCATTTCATTTATGATACAGTGTGAACCTTATGGCCTTACAACCTTTATTTCCGCATTTATTTAGTATATTATGCAGTGTACAAGTACAAGTATCAGTCATGGGTTAGCTTGTAGTCCTTCGGGGTCATGAGCACCGTGTAGCATTTTGGGTACCAGATTCGGGGCGTTACAGATATGCTAGATCTCATGATTTATTAACAATAAAAATAATTACATATAATTAAAATTTAAAAGAGAACTCATATAACGAAGAATGCGAAAAACCCTAATGATTTAATTAATCATCAATCAAAATTAAAATAAAAATAAAAAGAAAACATAGAAGTAGAAGAATCAGGCGTATGTTTCTAGTAAAATTTTCTCAAATAATTAATACATAAATAGAATTGTAGACATTTTTTTTATATAAGGTCAAATTCTAATTGATTTAGAAGTCTCCATCTCAATTTTCATTTTGTAATTTAAAAAAAACATTGCCAAAAATATAAATGCACCTAAACAAAGAAAGTAAAACTTAATTAAAGAATCCTAATAAAGAAAGGAAAACTCCTAAAGAATCCTATATAGTTCTAATTTCCAATTTTTAATCTTGTTAATGTACGGTAAAATTTTTGGCTACTTCATTCGAGCAGCAACACGAAATTGTTAAAAGGGTGATTTTTATATATAAAAAAATGGATAGTAGAAAGGAGGTATGTCCCAATTTTGAGCTACTACTTTGAATGAAAAAATATGTTTGTACATTGCAAAACATCATCTATTAGATAAAGATAGTTATTCAAATTGATGGAAGAAATTAAAATTATCTCTGAAAAAATTGATTGATCATATTTTGTATGTGCCATAACCATTAGAGTCTCTACCCCCCAAAAAATATATTTTAAAAGCATACTAAAAATATAACGATGATATGCTAGATCTCATGATTTATTCACAATAATAATAATTGCATATAATTAAAATTTAAAAGAGAACTCATATAACGAAGAATGCAAAAAATCCTAATGATTTAATTAATCATTAATCAAAATTAAAACAAAAATAAAAAGAAAACATAGAAGTAGAAGAATCAGGCGTATGTTACTAGTAAAATTTTCTCAAATAATTAATACATAAATAGAATTGTAGACATTTTTTTTATATAAGGTCAAATTCTAATTGATTTAGAAGTCTCCATCTCAATTTTCATTTTGTAATTTAAAAAAAAAATTGCCAAAAATATAAATGCACCTAAACAAAGAAAGTAAAACTTAATTAAAGAATCCTAATAAAGAAAGGAAAACTCCTAAAGAATCCTATATAGTTCTAATTTCCAATTTTTAATCTTGTTAATGTACGGTAAAATTTTTGGCTACTTCATTCGAGCAGCAACACGAAATTGTTAAAAGGGTGATTTTTATATATAAAAAAATGGATAGTAGAAAGGAGGTATGTCCCAATTTTGAGCTACTACTTTGAATGAAAAAATATGTTTGTACATTGCAAAACATCATCTATTAGATAAAGATAGTTATTCAAATTGATGGAAGAAATTAAAATTATCTCTGAAAAAATTGATTGATCATCTTTTGTATATGCCATAACCATTAGAGTCTCTACCCCCCAAAAAATATATTTTAAAAGCATACTAAAAATATAACGATGATATGCTAGATCTCATGATTTATTCACAATAATAATAATTGCATATAAATAAAATTTAAAAGAGAACTCATATAACGAAGAATGCAAAAAATCCTAATGATTTAATTAATCATTAATCAAAATTAAAACAAAAATAAAAAGAAAACATAGAAGTAGAAGAATCAGGCGTATGTTACTAGTAAAATTTGCTCAAATAATTAATACATAAATAGAATTGAAGTTATTTTTTTTTTTATAAGGGAAAATTCCAATTGATTTAGAAGTCTCCCATCTCAATTTGCATTTTATAAATTAAATTTTTTTTACCAAATATATAAATGCACCTAAACAAAGAAAGTAAAACTCAATTAATGAATCCTAATAAAGAAAGGAAAACTCCTAAAGAATCCTATAGAATCCTAAATTTCCAATTTTTTAATCTTGCTAATGTACGGTAAAATACTCCTAAATAAAGTAAAACTCATAGAATCCTAAAGCTAATTAAAGAAAATTCAACTATATATACGATAGTTTTTTTCAACAAAAATGATTCTTAGTAATTATAATAAAATAGTAAATACCGACTTTGGATTTTCTTTTGTATACATAATTTTTCGTTAAATATAATTTTGGTGCTTAATTATTTTTTTCTTTTCTATAGGTAGTTGTTTTCCTAAAAAATTGTGTAAGACTCCCAACCAAAAATATCACACATTACATTTAATTCCTTTTAGGTATGAGATTCTTCGTTATTTTTTCTTCTTTAGACTAAATATTTGAATGATAATTTAATGATAATTATTTGAATAGAAAAAGGTGAAAAGACGATTTTGTCTAAATGAGAGTATTTTAATGAAGGACAAAAAGTTCAAATCACTTTTCTAAGGATTTTCACACTTTCAATATATTATAGATATAGATTATATATATATTAGTAATATAAATATTTATATATATAATACAAATGAGAGTAAAACATAACTTGGTGTATACTTATTGGGTTATCGGTTTAACCGATAACCCAATAAGCTAAAACCAAAACCAACCGTTTACCCAATAATTTATTTTATAAAACCAATAAAAAATCGTTAACCCAATAATCCAATAACATTTTTATCGGTTTGGTTTATCGGTTGGTTCGGTTTTTGTACACCCCTATCATATAGTCAAAGACTTTGCTATTGATTTATATGAAAGTAATTTGATATTATGTTTATGCAGTATAATTTTATATGATTTAAATTTTTGTTTCATAGCTTTATTATTAATTAATACGACACACGTGCAAAGCACGTACATTTGACTAGTATGTATACACACACACACACACACACACACACACACACATACACACACACTACTTATTCATAGTTCAGAGATTCACAAAGTATTAACCTATTCAGGGCAACAAAGGCACAATATAGAGCTCGGGTATTGTTGTATTGGAAAACTTGAAGCATTTAGTGGCTTCCAACAATTAGGATTCAATTTTTTTCCGAACTAACATTCAGCTCAAGTTTGAAGATTCTTGTTAACTAAAACGCATTGCGTATGATTTTGGCGGCAACTAAGATTTCATTTTTTTATTTTAGTTGTTACTATTTTTATTTTATGAGTATTTTCTTATTGGTTAAATCGAAAATCGAACCTTTAAGCACCAAAAACCAATAAACTGAAATCGATAAGAAAATATCTTATTGGTTGGTTATTGGTTTTGCATATTTAAAAATTGAAAACCGATAAAACGAACCAATAACACATAAAATTGAACCGAACCGACCGATGCACACCCCTAATTTTAATAGGCCAAAAATATATTTCTGGACAAATAAAAAATCCTTTCCTTACATGACTTGTTAGATTTGAATCTGCACCTAAAAGGGAGTGGCAAGTGTAGTATGAGTACATTAACAATGCATACCCAGTAAGTATTGTAAATCGACTCTTCTCAAAGTAGCCACAATATAAGAGGATCATTTTCAGGGTCTGATTCTGATTTAGTAAAATAATAGAATAGCTGCCTTTTCTCTTCTTCACCCACACCTACATACCTGATCATGTAAATTTTTACTGTTAACTACAACTTAACCTTCTTGAGATTTTAATTAATTAGAAGATTAGAAGAAAATTGAATCAATAATGATTAAAAAAAAAGATGAACCTAAAATGACAAGAGTTTGGTGTACAGTGCTAAAATTACTGACAATGTTTAGTCTCTGAAAACACTTGCATTGATGTAAAAGAGACATACTCCCTCCGTTTAAAAAAGAATGATCTACTTTGACTTGACACAAAGTTTAAGAAAATAAATAAGACTTTTGAATCTTGTGGTCTTAAATTAAAGTTGTGTCAAATAACCAAAATGCCCTTTAATTTTGTGGTCCTAAACATGTCATGTGGACAGTTGAAATTAAAGTATTGTAAAAAAAAAGAATCATTCTTTTTTAAAACATACTAAAAAGGAAAATAAGTCATTCTTTTTTAAACGAAGGAAGTATATAACAAGAATAATAATCAATAACAATGGCAAAATGAAATATCTCAGGTACAACAAATAATTTCAAGAATCACTATTTCAAGACAATTAATTTAGTCAAATCAAATAAAAGCGAATATGATATTATGCAATGCAACAACCATGTATATATGCAAGGAATCACGATTACATGTCCCCGCAAATTAAAGCATATTTTAAACCTACAAAAAGTCTTTTAGGTATAAGAAGTCCTAATACTCAAAAAGCCTGCTTGGCATTGAAGGGTATTTCTGTATTTTAAGCTAAGCTTCCAAGTTTGCAGGTATTACTCCACCGCCTCATTCATCCTCTCAGTCCGCTACATCTCTGCCGATCATCCTGCTCGCTAATTAATCTTCTACTTCTCATCTCTTTCAAGTTTCATCATCCTTAGTCTTCCAGCTATTTTTGTTTCTTTTCTAATTCCGCTTCTTCGAGCTGCAAATTTAGCGGTATATATATATATGTTTCAAGAAGGGTAGTCTAGCATGATGCTAAGTCAAGTGGCATCTTGAGAATCAATAATTTGACATTTCTACAATAAAATTATTAACAAAATCGTAATAAATTTTTTTAATTAGTAATGGTAAGCAAATATATATTTTTAAAATCAATCAATAAAATGATTTTCAAATGGTAAGATTAGACTAGATAAAGGAAGGAGTCTATCTTGTTAAATCTGTTTGTATGTACATTTTGTAAACATTTTCATTCAAATAATTGATGTAATTCAGATTTAAAAAACTAAAATTAAGTAATATTAATTTTGTAATGACTCGTATAGAGAAATTTGAATTTTGTGCGTTTTGACCATTTTATCTCTCTTTGAAGCTGTATTTTGATATTTATAGTCTACAAAAATGGTGACATTGTGTACTGGAGTAGGTTGCATGATTCCTGAGGCAGTCAGTTGTGTATTATGCTTGTTTTTCATTTTGAAAAGTTTTGAAGTTGCTAGGATTGACATTGGCCAACATTTAGAGATTGAGACATCATATGAGTATTCCATCAGTTTCGTTCTAAAATATCATTTTTGAGTTAGTAGTGTTGTTCGTTCGAGTTTCGAGGCTTTCAGATGGATTTCGAGTGGTTGGTTGGGAAGTGGGAGTTTTTAGTCTAGAGTAGACTTTGGTCAACATTTGTTGATATCTCTATTGGTAAATCTGATAATTTCATTAACTCCGAAATGTCAATTTTAGCCTAGCAACATAGGTGGATTGTATTAGGAGGGTTCCAAATGCTTTTTGATGGTTCGTTAGGGAGTTTTTAAATTTGTGCATTCAGCTGTTAGTTGTTATCATTGGTGCATGACTTTTCTTCATCGCGTTCGTGGCATCTCTATTGCAATCGCAGAGAAGAGAATTCCTTAGTATCGCGGTCATGTTCTAAAAAAAAAAAATTAGTTCGATCCAGTTTGTGTCTATTTTTTTCTATCTATACATGACCAGATCGTTGCGAATGCGATAGACCCGAGTCAATCGAATTTCGCAATCGCAAGGTGGTGGCCGCGATTGCGATGAACAAATCGCCAGGACAATATTAAAATTTTATTTTTAGTCTAAAACCTCATAACTCCTTTTTCGAATTTTGGTAACTCAATTTTGCAGGATTTCTGAAATTTCATCATTGGGTAAGTTTCTAAACCCATATATTTACACTTATTGATGAATAGTTCTTTATTTTACCTTCAAATCCTCATTTATCAACTTAAAATTTTGTGTTTTCCTAGTAAAGTTAAGAAATAATATTTTGATGATTTCAAAGTTGATGTCAACTCCATTTTCGATCAGATTTAGGATTTGAATTTTTTAAGTTACGGGTGATTTGATTTTTGATAAAATTCTAGTTTTTTCCTTATGGGATTGAGGTTAATGTTTTGGACCCAAATTGAAAGTATAGCAACATGGGTGTATTTAGTTTCATATTCTCATGTAGAATCCATATTTGACTAGACTGAGCTCATTCGGAGGCTCGAAAGGGCAAGCCTCCAGTTTAACTTTGCAGGTCTTCTTTTAAGATAAGTTGAGCTTTCTTTGACTTTTTTCCAAAGTATTTATGTGTTAGTTGCCTGTATTTGGAGCAATGAGGAATGAAGGTCCTATAGAAATGAGATGACAACAATTTATGCGGGTATTAATATTGTGTGAAGGATTAAAAGTAATTAATTGACTTGTTTGGCTGTTGTTCCCTATTCTGCTAGTAAGGTAGATCTGAATGGTAGTTTAAAGTGACTTGTTAAATATTCTAATTGATGATTGAACTTCCATTTGATTATTCGATCCAATTTATAGTAATATTTAATGAAAACTGAGATTTTGAATTTCTTAACATACGAAAAGAGAGTCTAGGTGGCTGCGTCGGTTGAAATAAGCATTTTTTGATTAGATATTTGATTTGAATTATGATATGAAATACTTTTTATAACTTGTACTTCTTAATTATAGTATTAGAGTTGCATGCCTGCATATCATACATACATTTCATTGGGATCGAAGTGCACGCCTGAATATTATATATTATTGGAAAGGGAGTAGCACGTCTGCCCAGTACATGGACCTCATGAGTTTCCAATGGATAGTAGCTAGCTTTACATAGCAACAGGTGTGTATGGAGCATGCGCATTACATTTATTCTTTTCTCTTACTCAGGCTGTATAAGGTGTATTGATGATTATGTTCTTATTATTAAGAAATAGGATAATTGGTTATCAGGTTCTAAATACCAGTGAATCTTATTGACTTGTGTTATGATACATATACGAATGTAATGATTATTTCATTCTGTTAGACTAGGGTAATTTTTTTGAGTGCAGGTCTATATGATTGTATTGGATGATTGGTTTGGTGGTTCTCGCTATCACTTAATTCTAAAGGATTGATTGATGAGGTTGTTTAGTACAAGTAGTTATATACTCACACTTGTTATTATTTGTACCTTACGTGCATGTACTGAGTTGGTGCTCTCCGAACGCTGATTGATTGTGATTGTTGTTGGTAATTTATCCTTTGAAATTTTCGAGGTAACAGTTGTTGATATCAGTGACTCTCGAATTCTCTATATCTTAATTTTATGTTTTTTTCTTGCATGTTAGACACTTTTGGACCATTTATTGTATTTCTTCTATTAGAGGTTTGTATTAATGACTTTCAGACCTGGAATGTTGATTTTGACTTTATTACCTTCCTCTTTTACCTGTTTATGAGTTATTTTGAGTTTTGACTTTATTTTTATTTCTTCTGCTTCTTAATTATTCTAGTTAATGTGTTGGATTGGGTTTTAACTTCTCTATTATAATGGGTGTGGTTGGTGCCATCATGATCCTAGTTTTGGGTCATGATAAATTTACTATAATCAAATTAATTATATTAATTTGAGGTGAAAATCAATTAATATTGACAGTTATTTTAACAACAAATATATTTTGAAATTTGTAACTGAAATTTAGCTAATAATAGGTTAGGATGATTTCTAAAATGAAGCCACTTAAACTACTATGTACATAAATTTAAATAAATTAATCTATGATTTTAGTTAATAATAATTGTCCTTTGAAATCAATAAAAATACAACTAATTAATAAATTGATTTTATGCAATCTACTGTGATCTTATTATAATTGTTTGAAATTAACATTTGTATACAACAATTTTTTTTATAGGCTAGTAATTTACTATAATATCACTACCCGAACTGGGCCGTGACGGCAGTCCAAACCAACCAAAGCCTGAGATGACCCCTTAACCTTTCATCATAAGCATAGTAAAATAAGAAACATGTCGAAATCAACTCATTATATAAGGAGTTTGATAAATCATAAAAAGAAGTTTTGAAATCAAAATCAAATCAAGAAGGCAATAACCCAAATAAAGTAGTGGTTTTAAGAACAAAATTCAAAACAACAACCCACTCCGCCTATGAAGCCTCTAACTTTAAGAATAACTCCTAAGTCAGGACATGACTCCGACAATACCATAAAGCCAAGAAATACCATTTTAGAAATATATATGAAAAATACAAATGCCTTCCGGATGGTGTAGAGATCACCACTTGTCACTAGCTGCCCACTAGGATAACGAACAATCTACGCTGCACAAGATCACAAGAAAAGGTGTCTGAACCTATGTCATGAAGGGATGTAGCATCCGGGGACAACTAGTACGCCGAGTACTGACATGCAACCCAAGAATATATATATATATATATATATATATGTATATATATATCGAAACCAGTAACAAAATACATATCCAACAATAATAATGTAGTAGAATGCCGGGGTAGGGGACAAGGGACATGAAACATGATCATTTAAAATTTAATTCTGAACTATGTAGCTCGTACTGACCTTCAGTCACCCACGGGCTATATGGGTCCGCTCGCCCTTCTGAAAGGGCCCTAGTCCATGTTAGCCGTATCGACCAGAGAAATTAGGCTAAATTCACCGAGACAATAACCTGACAAAAAAATATTGTGTAAAGAAAGCACAATGGTCATAGACCCCCAACATCGGCAAACATGGTTTACAGTGTTGGTCCCCCCCGGGACTATACCTTCTCGGTAAAGCTACATAATTCCCTTTAATCCCAATTAAAATTATTTTCCACATATCAATTAGCCATGGAGTCATTTATTAAGGCATTACCAAATTAGTATAGTCATACCATGAGACTTTCAAGTCATTCCAATTATGTTGTACCGTATCCATTTAGCCATTTAGACGCCAATCTCAGTTTAAAAATCCATAACCATAGCCCAAAAGGCGTTTTCAAAACCTTTTAACCATTTAATGTTATGCAATTTTCTAATGAACAATTTAAACACTATGAAATCCTTGTTTAGAAACCAAATTATGATGTGAGTTAAGGTTCATGCCATTATCATCATGCAAGAAAATCCATAAATAATATGAAACCCGATTATCAAATTCCACCCTTATCATAAGACACAAATTCAGTTTATAATTCACCATTCAAATCATGGAGAAACCATTAAAACAAGTAAAAACCAATGCAAGTGTATAACAACCAAAAATCCTTAATACTACTTTGAATCAAACATTCAAGAAAACATAAATATTAAGTAAATTGATGCAATAATACAATAATTAAAATAGAGAGTGTCCAACATGCTTTTCTAACAGAAGAAATTTGAGAAGAACTTGAATTTGAAGCCTTGAAAGTTGAAATTTGGGGAAGAACCCTTATTTGGTGTTCTTGAGGATTTGGGAGAAGAGAAAATCGTGTATTATGGGATGAGGGAAAACATGTTTGTATTAGTTATAGGATGATTTAGGATGTAAATAACTAGTTTGCCCTCGAAAAACTGAAGATAAACATGAGTTTTAGCATCTATTGGAACATGGGCATGCCACACCCTTAACAAAGAGCACACAGGGTGCACCACACTCTTATCGTGGAGCATACAGGGCTTGCCATTCTCTTATTGCGAACCCTCACTAGTTCTCTTGCAAAAATGCTCATAACTTTTTGCTCGGTTATCGAATTAAGGAATAATTAGATGCTTTGAAAATAGGACTCAATTACCTTTAATTTGATGAGTCTTGAGCTCCAAAACATAGTATATTCTAGAAGTTATACACATATAAATTTGACCCTTTCAGGATTGAATACCAAAATCCAGACGATATCAAAAGTTCTCAACTCAACTTTTCTCTAAGTATTTCCTATGGGTATTCTTCCCTTCAAAAATACTTTACATACTAGGTATTTTATCATGACACTTATATTTACATAAAAATATTTAGATTCAAATTTATACACGTAGAAATGATGGTTCAAATTTTAGCCCCAAAATATGGGGTGTTACATTAATTCCCCCATGGAATAATTCATCCTCGAATGATGGGTAGGAACTTATTGAAGATCTAAAAGTATGAAATAAGTGATGTAATTTCACATTAGGAATTTTTCCTCAACAAAATATACATAGGCATAAAAAAAAGCTTCATGGCATCACCAAGTAAATCGTGTAAGCACGAATTACAAGATAATGAGACTTGACATAGACATGATTTTGGGCATGAGTTCTATGAAATGCGATCATAACAACATAAGGCATGAATTTTATTTTTTTAGGAATCCTTGACTTGATTAAGATTGATACAAGATAAGAAATAAGATTTTGTGGGACATAAGAATAGAAGCATTCTCCCTCTCCAATGATACATCTAATAGCCCCTTAAATTTAGCGACGCTTCCCAACCATGCTTACAGCTACAAATACCATATTCCACCATTTCCAATCTTATAATTCCACTGCGAAACACATAACTACATGAGCCCGAGTCTAACTACATATTTCTTCCATGTCAAAGCCTAACCCAGAGTAAAAAGGTGCTAGCTTAAGCTATGAGACCCTCTGATCTACATCCCTCAAATAATACTACTAGGCTTCATAGACACCCTTAGAACCTAAACTGTGCTATGATACAAAGCTTGTCACGATCCAAATCGGGGCCCTGGTCGTGACGGGCATCCCAAGCCAACCAACGCTTGAGATGACCCCTTAGCCTTTCATAATAAGCATAGTAAAATAAGAAATATGCGGAAGCCAACCCATTATATAACGAGTTTGATAAATCATAAAAATAAGTTTGTAAATCAAAATCAAATCCAAAAAGCAACAATACAGTAGTGTCCATGTCATAAGAACAAAATTCGAAACAACAACCCACACCGTCTACAAAATCTCTAACTTTAAGAATAACTCCTAAGTCGAGACATGACTCCGACTACACCATGAAACCAAGAAATACCATTTTAGAAACATATGAGAAAAGTACAAATGCCTTCCAGATGATGGACGGCTAACAAATTTTCACCAGCTGCCCACTAGGATAATAAACCACCTATGCTACATAGGGTCACAAGAAAAAGCCTCCGAACATATATTATGAAATGATGTAGCATCTAAGGACTATAAATACTGGTATGCAATCCTAGGAAATTGATAAAATAAACATATACCAAAACAAGTAATAAAACTTATATCCAATAATGATAATGCAGTAGAATGCCGCGGTAAGGGACAAGGGAAATAGAATATGACAATCTAAAATTTAATCTTGAACTATGTAGCTCGTACCGACCTTCAGGCACCCACGGGCTATATGGGTTTGGCTCACCTTGCCGGAAGTTCCCCATAAATGTTAGTCGCATGGATCAGAGAAATTAGGCTAAAGTCACCGAGATAATAACCTCCCATAAATATAATTGTAATACCCCGTATTTTCCTAGCATAATCTAAGTCCCAGTGCATGAGTATTCATAAATAAAAATTTTGAAACACTCATCATTTTTTAGTTTAGATCCTATCATTGTGTAGGAAATTCAATTAGCTTTCCAACGATATAAAATTCGTCGAAATTCGATAACCAGGTAAGAAGTTATGGCGATTTTAAGTTTCAGTCGTTAAACATCATCATTTCCCTTAGCGCATCGCGGAGATAGTCCAAATAAAAATTGTCAATTTTTAGTGTGACTTCGCGATGTTGGTGTGTCGCAGAGCAGGCTAATTTCCAGTTTGGCAATTTTCAGTGGGCCTCCGCGATGGTGGCGCGTCGCGGAGGTGGCCAAATTGGCACTTCAAAGGATTAACGTGATAGTTCCGCATTGCGGTATTTGTCCAGGTCATAATTATCCCTTTTTCAGTGGCTTGGCGTGATAGTGGCACGTCGCGCCAAGGCTAAAAATTGGTATTTTCAGTTTTCAGCTTCCGTTTTTAAATTTGTTCAGGGGTATTTGGTTTTTTTTTTCCACGACACTAATTAACCTAAAACACGAAATTTAACCCCTAAACACCCTAAGTAGTCATCACTATTTCAATTCCTCACACAATCAAATATCCCCTTTTCAAGAACAAGAAACCCTAGCTCTCAAATTCAAGGCCAATCTTCAAGAACACACTCAAAACTTCAAGAAATTCACTATCCCAGGTATGTTAGATGTTCATCTATGGATTCCTTTCATCCATGGAGTCCAAATATCCTATTTTAATTACCAAGTTATAATCTTTTCAAGCTATTTGATTTTAAATTATGATTTCACCCATGAACCTCCATGTACTATTAATTTTATACCATGTTACCATGAAATTATTGATATCATTCAATCCTCCATGTTTTTATATTATTATTTATTGAATAAAACCATGATTTAGTACTATTATGTTGAACTCATGCTATTTTTATAAGTTCCATGGCATTTTTATGATTGTTTTAAACCCTGAACTACAAGCCTTTGATAAAATGCCTACAAGAGTATTTATTTAAATAAAAGCCTTCATGTTTTGTCCTTCAAGCTTTAGTGTCATTTTACTATTATTGTTTTGAGTCCTGGGGGTATTGAATACCCGAAATCCATAGCTGTTTACCTAGTCTAGTATTATTATATTACAGAATAGTCTTCAGAACATACTAGGAGCATTATTAGAACAACCAGTTACCAGTCAGATGATCAGTGTCTTTTAGTTGGGAGTAGGATTTAACACCAAGCGAGTGTAGAGATTGTGGCTTCCCCATCAGATAGGCAGAGACGTTAGTAGTAGTCCCTATACTCCAGAACTACATATCCAGCATAGGGTATGAGAAGTCACCCATCAAATTAGGCTTGACTATCTCGCAGGGGTCACTCGTCAGTTCATGCTTGACACCCTTAGTCCTTTGGACATTATATAAGTTTAGTGGATCCACACAGTCAGCGTTAGTACCCATGGTACGGTTTTAACACCCTTCCAACTGGGGTTACAGGTTAGACCCTGATTAGCTCAAATTGGGGAATGTCGGTTAAATGTACCTCCCACAGTCTCAGTTATAGTCCCAGTTCAGTTATTCAGTCTTAGTGTTATTTGACCAAAGCATACAGATTTCAGTTATTTCAGTATTTTAGTGTATATATTTTACTCAATTCATGTTATATGCTTGGTATGCATCCTGATTATTTATAGATTTTTTATGCATACTCAGTATTTACAGATTTCCATATATTCCCAGTACCTACAAATTTCATGCTCTCTATTCAGTACTCCATGCTTTACAAGCATATTCAGTTCATTATTAGTTCTGTTTATGAAACCATGCATATCAACCTACCTCATTTAGCATACCAGTATATTCAAAGTACTGATTGCATACCTTTTTTTTGTGCTATGATGTATTATATCATAGGTTCTGACGCTCAATTCTCGGCTCGCGATTTGACTTATCAGATCCTCAGCACTAGAAGTGGAGAGTCCTCATACTTTGAGGATAGGCTTACTTTATTTCATGTCTCATTTTAGTAGTTAGTTAGAGTTAGTTGGGGGCCTGTTCCATCAACTCATATTTAGTAAGTTAGTTTTAGAGGCTTTTCAGACATTAGGGTAAATTATCCAGTATTCAGATTTTTAGTTGACATGTCAGTTTATCAGTATTTAATTAGATTCAGTCAGTTTTTCTATAGATTCATATTTCAGTATTGATTCAGTGATAAAACCTTATGGCAATATAAGATGTTTTCCACAATTATGATATTATTATTCAGTGCTCACGACAGGTACCATCTCATGGGTTAGCTTGTGGTCCCTCGGGACTGTAAGCAGCGTGTGATGCCCAGGGTGTACTCTCGGGGAATTACAAACTTGGTATTAGAGCCTAAGGTTTTAATGTGTCCTAGGAAGTCTGAAAGCCATGTCAAGTAGAGTCTTTTGCCTGGGTGTGTATCACGCCACACTCAAGTATGAGAGGCTACAAGGAGTTTAGGAAAAGTTTCCCTTCTTTCAGTATTCATGTCGTGCGAGTGCGCATGAGATCAAGTTAAACTCCCTTTCTAATTTAGTTCTTCCTTTCGTTTACAGAATATGCCTCCCAAGAAGCCAGCCCCTTAGCCTGTCCAGGCAGATCTTCTGGACGAGCATGTCTCTCACGCAGAATTCAGGGCTGCGTTCACTACTCTAGCCAATTTCATAGTAGCACAAAATGAATAGCCAACTGCTGTTTCAGCAAACCCAGTGGACAATACTGCTGTAACCAAAATTTGAGATTTTACCTGGATGAATCCTCATTTTTTCACGGGATCCAAGTCTGAAGAGGATCCACAGGAATTCTTAGATATGGTTCAGAAGGTCACGGATGCTATGAGGGTGACATCTAGTCAGAGTGCTAAGTTGACTGCATACCAGTTGCAGGATATAGCCCATACTTGATTTAAGCAGTAAAAAGTTGATAGGGATGTAGATACAGGGCCTGTAGAATGAGAAGAGTTTGCCACAACTTTCTTAGACAGATTTTTTCCATTGGAGTTGAGAGAGGCCAAAGTGTTAGAGTTTATTAACTTAAGGCAGGGAAGCATGAGCGTGAGGGAGTATTCCCTCAAGTTTACTCAGTTAGCTAGGTATGATCCTCATGTGGTAGCTGATAACAGGTCCAAGATGAGTAAGTTTGTGTTGGGCGTATCTGATAGTATGGTCAAGAAGTACAGGACCGCAATGCTGATTAGTTAGATGGACTTGTCTAGGTTGATGGTCCATTCTCAACAGATAGAGAAGCAGAAGATTAAAGAGAAGGAGAGAGAAAACAAGAAGGCTAGGATAAGTAGTTTTAACTTTAGTCAGCCAACGTCAGAGGGTGGTAACCATCCTCAGTTTCATCAGAGGTCTTCAACTCCAGCACCCTCTTCAGCTAGTGCTACCGTACCCAAATTCAGAAATGACAATAGGGATAGAGCACCAGGCTCTAAGTCCCAGGTCAGTGTTAGCAGTGCTCATACAAATCCTCTATGTCAGAAATATGGCAGACACCATCAGAGTGAGTATAGAGAAGGTAATGATGTGTGCTTTGGGTGTGGAAATCCAGGCCATCGGATTTGGGAGTATTGGGTAGTTTCTTAGAAAGGTAGGGATGTGCGCCAACAGGGCTAGTCCCATCGGTCGTCAGTTCGATCCGGTCACCTGACTCAGCAGGGTGCCACTTCCAGTGCTACTAGTGGTCAGCGTCCAAATAGATTATATGCTCTTCATCCCCGCCAAGATTAGAAAAATCTCCTGACGTAGTTACTGGTACGTTGCAGGTCTTTCACTTACATGTTTATGCTTTACTAGACCTTGGGAATTTTTTTTTGTAACTCCATATATAGCCTTCAACTTTGGAGTCAGTCTCAAAACTCTAGCAGAGCCCTTTTTAGTGTCTACCCCAGTAGGCATTTCCATTGTAGCCAGATAGGTATACAGGAATTGTCCAGTCATAATATCACAGAAAGTTACCTTAGTTGATCTTGTGGAGATAGAAATGATGGATTTTGACGTCATTCTTGGCATAGATTGGCTCCACTCATGCTATGCCTCAATTAACTGTAGAAATAGAATAGTTCATTTTCAGTTCCCAAATAAACCATTCCTTGAATGAAGGGGTAGTACTATAGCTCTTAGGGGTCAGTTGATCTCGTACCTTAAAGCCAGAAAGATGATATTGAAGGGGTGTATTTACCATCTTGTGCGAGTCAAAGACTCTAACTCAGAAACTTCAACCCTTGAGTCAGTTTTAGTAGTCAGGGAATTTCCAGATGTGTTCCTTGAAGATCTCCCTGGAGTTCCTCCCGAAAAGGAAATCAACTTCGGAATAGACTTTCTCCAAGATACTCAGCTTATATCTATTCCACCATATAGAATAGCTCCAGCTGAACTCAAAGAATTGAAAGAACAGTTGAAGGATCTCTTAGATAAGGGATTCATTAGATCCAGCATCTCCTCATGGGGTGTACCAATTCTATTCGTGCATAAGAAAAATAGTTCTCTCAGAATATGTATTGACTACCGCCAGTTGAACAAGGTCAAAGTCAAGAATAAATATCCACTTCCTAGAATCGACGACTTGTTTGACCAACTTTAGGGTGCTAGCTACTTTTCTAAGATAGGCCTCAGATCAGGCTATCATCATCCCATGGTTAGAGAATATGACATTCCAAAAACTGCTTTCCGAACTCGATATGGTCACTTCGAATTTCTAGTCATATCCTTCGGTCTTACAAATGACCCTGCCGCCTTTATGGACTTGATGAACCGAGTGTTCAAGTAGTACTTGGACATGTTTGTTATAGTTTTCATTGATGATATTCTTGTTTACTCCTGTAGCAAAAATGATTATGTAGACCACCCCAGAATAGTACTTCAGACTCTTAGAGCTCACCGGTTGTTCACTAAATTTAGTAAGTGTGAATTCTAGCTAAGATCAGTAGCTTTCCTTGGCCATATTATTTCTGGTGATGGAATTAGAGTTGATCCTCAAAAGACCGAGGCAGTAAGAAACTAGCCTAGACCCATCTCTCCATCAGATATCAGGAGTTTTTTTAGGTTTAGCTTGCTATTACCATCGGTTTGTTGAAGGGTTTTATTCTATTACACCCCCCGTGTCCAGATTGACCAAGAAAAAAGTTAAGTTTCAGTGGTCAGATTCATGCGAGAAGAGTTTTCAGGAGTTGAAGACTCGACTCACCTCAACCCCAGTCTTGAATCTACCAGATGGTTCAGATGGTTTTGTTATGTACTTTGATACATCCAGAGTAGGTTTGGGTTGTGTCCTCATGCAGAGAGGTAAGGTCATAGCCTATGCCTCCAGACAACTTAAATCCTATGAGAAGAATTACCCTACTCATGATCTTGAGTTAGCAGCTGTAGTGTTTGCCTTAAAGATTTGGAGGCATTACTTATATGGGGTGCAGGTGGATGTGTTCACAGATCACAAAAGCCTTCAGTATGTGTTCTCTCAGAAAGATTTAAATCTGTGTCAGAGAAGGTGGTTAGAATTATTAAAGGATTATGACATGAGTGTTTTGTATCATCCGATCAATGCTAATGTAGTGGCTGATGCTCTCAGTAGATTGTCCATAGGTAGTGTAGCTCATATTGAGGATGGTAAAAAATAGTTAGCTCAGGAATCCATTAGCTTGACCGACTAGGTGTCTGCTTAGTCGACTCAGCAAAGGGTAGTATGTGGGTGTAGAGTAACTCAGAATCATCTCTAGTTTCTAAGGTAAAGGAAAAGTAGGATAGAGATCCCAGTCTAGTTAAGTTGAAAGAATCAGTCAGAGATCATAAAGTGGAGGTTTTCTCCCAAGGGAGAGATGGTGTGTTGCGTTGTCAGGGTAGATTATATATGCCTGGTGTAGATGACTTGAGGCAGCGAATTCTTGTAGAAGTGCATGATGTGCGTTACTCTATTCATCCAGGGGCTACTAAGATGTACCACGATGTACGGGAGATCTATTCGTGGAGTGGGATAAAGAGAGATATTGCAGAGTTTGTGGTTAAGTGCTCTACATGTCTGCAAGTTAAGATTGAGCACCAGAAACCTAGTGGGTCCATGTAGGAGTTCAGTATTCCTATTTGGAAGTGGGAGGAAGTGAACATAGATTTTGTGACATATTTGCCTCGTACCCATCATCAACATAATTCTATTTGGGTTATCATAGATAGGATGACAAAATCAGCCCATTTCTTGCCAGTCCATACCTCTTATTCAGCCGAGGACTATGCTAAACTCTATATTAGAGAGTTGGTCAGGTTACACAGAGTCCCAGTGTCTATCATCTCAGATAGAGGTACCTAGTTTACCTCTTATTTCTAAAAAGCATTCCAAAAAGGTCTTGGTACCCAAGTCCATCTCAGTACAGCCTTCCACCCTCAGACAGACGGTCAAGAAGAAAGAACCATTCAGGCTCTTGAGGATATGCTGAGAGCATTTGCAGTTGATTTTAAAGGTAGTTGGGATGGCCACTTGCTTTTGATTGAATTCACATATAATAACAACTATCATTCCAATATCCCTATGACTTCGTTTGATGCTATCTATGGTAGGAGATGTAGATCTCTAATTGGTTAGTTTAAGTTGGTGAGGGCATAGTAGTAGGGCCTGACTTGGTGTTTGATGCCTTAGAGAAGGTTCAGTTGATCAGAGAAAGGCTTTGGGCTGCCTAGAGCCAACAAAAATCATATGCAAATGTGAGGAGAAAGGATCTCGAGTTTGATGTTGGTGATCTTGTGTACTTGAAAATCTCTCCTATGAAAGGAGTAAAGAGATTCGGCAAGAAAGGGAAACTCAGTCCCCAATATGTTGGTCCCTTCAAAATTCTCAATCGTTTCAGAAAAGTAGCTTACGAACTTGAGTTACCTTTAGATTTAGCCTCAGTACACCCAGTGTTCCATGTCTCATTATTGAAAAGTGTATTGGTGATCCAGCTGTAGTTGTTCCCTTAGAAAGTGTAGATATTCAAAACAGTCTTTCCTTTGAGGAAGTTCCAGTCAAAATTCTTGATCATCAAGTTCATAGACTAAGGAACAAAGAAGTTCCGTTGGTCAAAGTTTTTTGGGGAAATCAAGCCGTTGAGGGAGCCACTTGGGAAGTAGAAGCAGATATGTGGACCAAGTACCCTCATCTCTTCTCCGTGAATCCATATTCAGTATAAGGTACTAATCTTCTTAAGATTTCTTTCTATCATGCTCAGTTACAGTTGCACATTATGTTTATGTCAATCGTGCATTTACAAATTAGTTCAGTCATGCATTCTATGCATCAGATATCCATGTTCAATGTGTAAGCTCAGCCTAGCAGCTTTCCTCAGCTTAACCAATTTCATTCGAAGACAAATGATTCCTAGAGAGAGATATTATAACACCCCTTATTTCCCTAGCATAATCTAAGTCCCAGTGCATGAGTATTCGTAAATAAAATTTTTGAAACACTCATTATTTTTTAGTTTACCTAGCATAATCTAAGTCCCAGTGCATGAGTATTCATAAATAAAAATTTTGAAACACTCATCACTTTTTAGTTTAGAGCCTGCCATTACATAGGAAATTCAATTATCTTTCCAACGATATAAAATTCACCAAAATCTGATAACCGGGTAAGAAGTCATGGCAATTTTAAGTTTCAGTCGTTAAACATCATCATTTTAACCCTTAGCATGTCGCGGAGATAGTTCAAATGACAATTGTCAATTTCCAGTGTGACTCCATGATGTTGGCGCATCACAAACCAAGCCAATTTCCAGTTTAGCAATTTCTAGTATGACTCCATGATGTGTGAGCTAATGCTAACACATTTGAGGCTTTTAACTATGAATAATTGCAAAGTCTTAAGCAACTTTTGTCGTTTTTGATTGCTTTATGTTTGATTTTGCAGTAGAAGCTAAGATGCTAGAGAACCAACAAGAATGGAAGCAAATAAGCTGAAATCTGAAGTAAATAAAGGCGAAGTGTGACTGACGATATTTGTGATAAGTCGTCAGCCCTGTGATGACCTATCAGCTTCATCGTCAGTAGTAGACAGAGAATTGGCCTAAGTTGAAAGCTATGATGAGATTTTATGATAGGACGTCAAGGAGCTGATAAGTCGTCAGCCTTAAACCGAAGATGGAAGTTGAATACAGTTTTGTGATGACATCTATGACACATCGTCAGGATAGTGATAAGGCGTCATCAGCCTTAAACAAAAAATGGAAGTTGAAGATAGTTTTGAGATGACATCCATGACACATCGTCAGGCTGGTGATAAGGTGTCATCATCGTCGTCAGCCTTAGGCAGCGAAAGCCAAAAGTACAGAGGAGCTGACGACATCCGTGATAAGCCGTCATACTCATGATAAGCTGTCACGGACGTCATCATCTATTCCAAGGAAAAGCTATAATTTTAATTTTATTTCCTTAACTAGGTTAAACTATTTAAAGCCTTGTTTTAGGGGTTTCTAGAAGAGAAATTTTTGACTCATCTTTATTCGAAAAGAAAAACATACGATATTTCTCTCTCGCTAGTTAAAATATTTTGGGATTTTTGTACCGTGGTTTAATTCAAGTTATACTTCTTGATTTTCATCATCGTTGTAAGTTAATCTTCTCACTTATGAATTCAATTCGTGTACTTGTTCCTTGCATCATGAGTAGCTAAACTCCATTAACTTGAATTATGGGATCTAGGGTTAGGTCATGACGATGTGCTAAACACTCAAGATTTAATAGGTGTTAGGATTTCTTGATAATTCTAATATTTTAATTAACGTATGTTGGTTCCAAACAGTAGACACACCTACTTTGATTTGCTTGAGAAAGAAATCATATACAGTAGGAAGTGAATTATTAACAGGGACTCAAAAATACTTTATTTAATAATCAGCGTTGTAACAAGATTGGTTAACCTAAGGTAAAATCTGGATAGTGAACATAAATTTCCTAAGTCCGAGAAGATTAGGAAATTAGACGCTTAAATAGGTCGAGAGACATTTGAGCATATCATCGATAAAGATAGCTTGTTATCCTAACCACCGTGAGAATCTTGAACCACTTTTAGCATCTGTCATGTACTGGAAGACCTAGTGAACCTAATTATGGTTATTTAATAAAATCTTGATTTACAAACACTGAAACTAGAGTGACCAACAATTATTTGCTAATCATTAAAAACCCCCATTTTATCTTTTCACATATTCGTTTGAATTCTACTTGTAGCTATAGTTTCAAACTAGTTTAATCGCCACTCACATTATTCCCTGTGGATTCGACCCCGACTCTAAAGTTGGGTAAATATATTGACAACGATCGCTTACACCCATTCAAGAGTGTAGTTTGAGCGTTATCAAAAATGACGCTGTTGCCGGGGAACAATTTGGCGTATTGAGTTGGTTTGGAATTTTAGCCTACTTGCTTGAATTCAAACTTGTAAATATTTGTTTTTATTTTATTTTTATTTCTTGTGTTAGGTAGATTTTTTATTTTAGTTTACTTAGTACTATGGCGTCATGGAATGAATATGATCTTGGTGGTTGGAAATCTTATCTTGATGATCCATGTCCATATTATGATGGACCTCACTTTTGGCAAGACTGTAGATATGCTCCCCAGACAGAGATATGTGCACCATCTCCATCCTATCGGGACTATCATTGTTCTGTATGTGGTGGTCAAGATGGACATTGAAGTGATTGCCCAAATGCCCCCTCCCCCCATTGTGCTAACCCAAATTCTAGTTCTTCTTATGTTTTTGATAGGTCTTTTGGTCAAGAAAAAGAAGAACGAACCACCGTAAAGAGTGGCATTGAAGCTATGCTTCAACTAATGTTGGATCGTATGGACAAACTGAATGATATCATATATGATATACGTCAAGACATTAGGGAATTTAACAAGGAAAGATAAAGGATAGGGGAGATGGATATCGAGGTCAATTATCTAAGTCACTCTTCTACATTATGTTTAGATGATATCATGTCTGTGGAATCATTTAGACTAATCGAAGAGTGTGAATATGAGGAGCAAGAATCCTATATTGATGGTGAGCTTGATGTTGATCAACCCTTGGAGATTTCCCAACCAACCAAACCAACCATGAGGGATGATGCCAAGATTGGGGAAATGGTGCTAGAGGCAAAAGAAGAAATCAAGAACAATCCTTGTGAAGACTCTAGTCCATTTCGGGGTAAATATACTAATAGGGATGCTACTCCGAAAGTAAGAGTTAGTCCTTATTCAAACCACTTTTCAACATTATGCCTGGCGGATGTGATGAAAGTCGAATCACCCAAGCAAATGATGAATTTTGAAAATGAGGAGGAAATTTTTTATATTTTGGAGTTTATCTTTCCAAAAGGGTATATCACAATCCCAATCGTAAAAGCCAAGAATCCTAAAGATCGATGTCCATTTAGTGTCCTTTTAAGATCCGCACTGCTTCCCAATGAGCCCACATAAAAGTTTGATGCAAAATTGGGCAAGTGGTTCAAGTCTTCGTAGTGGCGTGATAGAACTTTCCTTATCATGCCCTCACCTTTGCCCAATGGACCTAAAAGAAGTAAAGATCGAAAGATGGGCTGACAATTCAAATCGTCTAAGGGGAGGGATAAAGGATAATTGAATGATGTCGTGCCACGATACTAAATTAGGCGCTTCTTGGAAGGCAACCCAAGGTATTTTGTTGTTTCTATTCGTATTATGTGATTGCCATCAGATCTTTGCACCTATGGTGCCACAGGTATGTTTCTTACTCTCTTGTTTTGGTTTGATGCATTGGGGATATTGCATGATTTTAAGTTGAGGGTGGGGCTACTTGTGGTATTGATGTCCTCTGTGGGTTTTTGTTGTCGTGCCTCTTTTCCCCGGAGTCTTGTTCCTAGTAGAGCCGGCATGTTTAGGCGTATTATGTTTTGTTTTGTGATGTGTTGTGGTTAAGTAGGAGAAATACAAGTAATGAGGCAGTTAATATGTTTTGTGATTTTGAGCACCTCTCTAATGGACTGAGTATTTAACTGTGTGAATTGCATCTGATTGTAACCACTGTGCATCTTTGTATGGCATTAGTTTTAGTGACACAGTAATCATTGCTAAACAACTACATGAACTGAATGAGTAGTATCTTGTGATATACTTGTTTGCCAAGTGCGTGTGAGATCTTACTTAGTTCCCATTGTATGTTGAAATCCAGAACTAGACCGGTTAGTCTTACCTTGTTTAAAGGATAGGGGTTAGGAAATGATCATAAACCGTTTTGATATTAGCTCACTTTTAGCCTAAATAACCTTCCATGTATGTAAAATGTCCCTTGATCCCTGCTTTGATCCTGATTAGCCTATTTCTTTTTAAGATACCTATCACTTTTCCAGTTTATATCATAATAAACCTGTTTTGGCCCTGGTCCTCCTTGGACACTATGCACCTTGACTTAGGCAAATGGCCTAAGTTGAGGGTGGCTATCATAGGGGTGCGTGATGTAAAATTAGTAGGAAGAAAGGTATTGTAAAAGAAAAGAATAAAAAGTTGAGTGCGGTAGAAAAGAGAAAGAAAAAGAAAAGTTGTGAAAAAATAATAATTGAGAAAAGACTGCACCCATCCTAAATAATTGTGATCAAGAAAAGAGAAGAGAGGAAAAGGCTAATGATTGAAACCCCAAAAAGCTAGTGTAGTGTCAAGGAGGCTTAGTCACTTTAAATACCATCGAGTATCATACCAACCCCTAGCCTACATTACATGCCTAAGAGAAGTCCTATAGTGATCCTAGCTGACCTATCTGAAGATCTGGGTAATGAAAATAAGGGCAAGCCTATGGTACTTGGCATACACTGATTGAAACTTCATTTTGAGAGTGAGTTTTTGGATTGTCCCCATAGTTACATATATAATTCCTGATATGAGATGAGAGGGATTTCTTTGCTGTGAGGGCACACTGGCTACATTGCTAGTTACTAACTTGTTCGGGTAGTGTAATACTGGTCTATGCATAGTTGTTATAGCTAAATTGATGCCATATCTTGATTCCTATGTGTTGCATTGGTGTTCTTCATTGTACTTAAATTGACTGACTTTGGAGATGGTGAAAGTGTTTTGAGATGATATGGATGATTGACTACCAAATATGCTTTGTATTCTCTTAGTTGTGCTGAGTTTCTTGAGGACAAGCAATTGTTTTAAGTTGAGGGTGTTGATGTGTGAGCTAATGCTAACACATTTGAGGCTTTTAACTAAGAATAATTGCGAAGTCTTAAGCAACTTTTGTAATTTTTGATTGCTTTATGTTTGATTTTGTAGTAGAATCTAAGATGGTAGAGAACTAACAAGAATGGAAACAAATGAGCTGAAATCTGAAGTAAATAAAGGGAAGTATGGATGACGACATTTGTGATAAGTCGTCAGCCCTGTGATGAGCTATCAGCTTTATCGTCAGCAGTAGACAGAGAATTGGCCTAAGTTGAAAGCTGTGATGACATTTTGTGATAGGACGTCAAGGAGCTGATAAGTCGTCAAGATTGTCGTCAGCCTTAAATAGAAGATGGAAGTTGAAGACAGTTTTATGATGACATCCATGACACGTCGTCAGGATGGTGATAAGACGTCATCAGTGTCGTCAGCCTTAAATAGAAGATGGAAGTTGAAGACAGTTTTATGACAACATCCATTACACGTCGTCAGGCTGGTGATAAGGCATCATCATCGTCGTCAGCCTTAGGCAGCGATAGCCAAAAGTTCAGAGGAGCTGACGACATCCGTGATAAGCAATCATACTTATGATAAGCTATCACAGACGTCGTCATCTATTCCGAGGAAAAGCTGTAACTTTGATTTTATTTCCTTAATTAGGTTAAACTATTTAAAGCCTCGTTTTAGGGTTTTCTAGAAGAGAATTTTTTGACTCATCTTTATTCGAAAAGAAAAACATACGATATTTCTCTCTCGCTAGTTAAAATATTTTGGGAGTTTTGTACCGTGGTTCAATTCAAGTTATACTTCTTGATTTTCATCATCGTTGTAAGTTAATCTTCTCACTTATGAATTCAATTCGTGTACTTGTTCCTTGCATCATGAGTAGCTAAACTCCATTAACCTGAATTATGGGCTCTAGGGTTAGGTCATGACGATGTGCTAAGCACTCAAGATTTAATAGGTGTTAGGATTTCTTGATAATTCTGAGATTTTAATTAATGTTTGTTGGTTGCAAATAGTAGACACACCTTCTTTGATTTTCTTGAGAAAGAAATCATATACAGTAGGAAGTGAATTATCAACAGGGACTGGAAAATACTTCGTTTAATAATCAGCACTGTAACAAGGTTGGTTAACCTGAGGTAAAATCTGGACAGTGAACAAAAATTCCCTAAGTCCGAGAGGATTAGGAAATTAGACGCTTAAATAGGTCGAGAGATATTTGAGCATAACATCGATAAAGATAGCTTGTTATCCTAACCACCGTGAGAATCTTGAACCACTTTTAGCTTCTGTCATGTACTGGAAGCCCTATTGAACCTAATTCTAGTTATTTCATAAACTCTTGATTTACAAACACTGAAACTAGAGTGACCAACAATTATTTGATAATCATTAAAAACCCCTTTATCTTTTCACATCATTCATTTGAATTCAACTTGTAGATATAGTTTCAAACTAGTTTAATCACCACTCACATTGTTCCCTGTGGATTTGACCCCGAATCCAAAGTTGGGTAAATATATTGACGACGATTGCTTACACCCATTCAAGAGTGTAGTTTGAGCGTTATCACTCCACGATGGTGGCGCATCGCGGGGGTGGACAAATTGGCACTTCAAAGGATTAACGCTATCGCTCCACATCGCGGTATTTATCCAGGACCCAATTATCCCTTTTTCAGTGGCTTGGCGCGATAGTAGTGCATCGCGCCAAGGACAAAAATCGGGATCTTTTGTTTTCAGCTTTCGTTTTTAAATTTGTTCAAGGGTATTTGGGTCTTTTTCCATGGCTCTAATTAACCTAAAACACGAAATTTAACTCCTAAACACCCTTAGTAGTCATCATTATTTCAATTCCTCACACAATCAAAGATCCCCTTTTCAAGAACAAGAAACCCTAGCTCTCAAATTCAAGTCCAATCCTCAAGAAATCACCCAGAACTTTAAGAAATTCACTATCCCAGGTATGTTAGATGCTCATCTATGGATTCCTTTCATCCATGGAGTCTAAATATCCTATTTTAATTACCAAGTTATAATCTTTTCAAGCTATTTGATTTTAAATTATGATTTCACCCATGAACCTCCATTTACTATTGATTTTATACCATGTTACCATGAAATTATTGATATAATTTAATCCTCCATGTTTTTATATTATTATTTATTGAATAAAACCATGATAGTACTATTATGTTGAACTCATGCTATTTTTATAAGTTCCATGGCGTTCCTATGATTGTTTTAAACCCTGAACTACAAGTATTTGATAAAATGCCTACAAGAGTGATCGATTTAAATAAAAACCTTCATGTTTTGTCCTTCAAGCTTTAGTGTCATTTTACTATTATTGTTTTGAGTCCTGGGGGTATTGAATACCTGAAATCCATAGCTGTTTACTTAGTCTAGTATCAGTATATTACCAAATAGTCTCCAGAACATACTATAAGCATTATCAGAACCGCCAGTTACTATTCAGATGAACTCAGAACAGTCTAGTATTTCAGTGTCTTTTAGTTGGGAGTAGGATTTAGCATCGAGCAAGTGTTGGGATTATAGATTCTCCATCAGATAGGAAGATTCATTTGTAGCAGTCCCTATACTCCATAACTACGTAGCCAGCGTAGGGTATGAGAAGTCACTTGTCAGATTAGGCTTGACTATCTTGCAGGGGTCACCCGTCAGTTAAGGCTTACCACACTTAGTCCTTTGGAAATTATATCAGTTTAGTGGATCCACACAGTCAACTTTAGTACCCGTGGCACGGTATTAACACCCTTCAAACTGGGGTTACAGGTTGGACCCTGATTGGCTCAAATTGGGGAATGTCGGTTAGATGATACCTCCTACAGTCTCAGATATAGTCTCAGTTACAATCCCAGTTTATTTATTTAGTCTTAGTGTTATTTTACCAAAGCATATAGATTTCAGTTATTTCAGTATTTTAGTTTACAAATTTTACTCAATTCCTGTTATATGCTTGGTCATGCATCCTCAGTATTAATAAATTTTCATGCATACTTAGTATTTACAGATTTTCACATATTCCCAGTACCTACAGATTTCATGCTCTCTATTTTGTACTCTATGCTTTACATGCATATTCAGTTAATTATTAGTTCTATTCATGAAACTATGCCTATCATCCTACCTTATTTAGCATACCAGTACATTCAAAGTATTGATTGCATACCTTTTATTTTGTGCTATGATGTATTATATCATAAGTTCTGATGCTCAGTTCTTGGATTGCGATTAGACTTATCAGATCCTCAACAGTAGCAATGGTGTGTCCTCATACTTTGAGGATATGCTTACTTCATTTCATATCTCAGTTTAGTAGTTAGTTAGAGTTAGTTAGGGGCCTGTCCCATCAACTCATATTCAGTCAGTCAGTTTTAGAGGCTTTTCAGACATTAGGGTTAGTTGTCCAGTATTCAGATTTTCAGTTGACATGTCAATTTATCAGTATTTAATCAGATTCAGTCAGTTTTTCTAAAGATTCATATTTCATTATTGATTCAGTGATAAAACCTTATGGCAATATAAGATGTTTTATGCAATTATGATATTATTATTCAGTGCTCACAACAGGTACCAACTCATGGATTAGCTTATGGTCCCTCAGGACTGTAAGCACCATGTGACTCCCAGGGTGTACTCTCGGGGCGTTACAATACTGTGTAAAGCAAGCACAATGGGCGTAGACTCCCCAATGTCAGCATTCATGGTTTCTAGTGTTGTTCCCCCTGGAACTACACCTTCTCGATTAAGCTACATAATTTTCATTAAGCCCAATTATAATAATTTTTTACATACCAAATGGAGTCTTTTATTAAGGCATTCCCAAATTGGTATCGTCATACCAATAGACTTGCAAGCCATTCCAATTATGTCGTACCATATCCATTTAACCATTTAGACTCAATATTCCATTTAAAAATCCATAACCATAGCCCCAAGGGTGTTTCCAAAACCTTTTTACCATTTAATGTTATGCAATTTTTCAATCAATAGTTTAGACACTATGAAATCCTTGTTTAGAAACCAAATTATAATGTGCGTTGAGGTTCATGTCATTATCATCATGCAAAAAAATTCATAAATATTATGAAACCCGATTACCAAATTTCACCCTTATCATAAGACACAAGTTCAACTTCCAATCCACCATTCAAAGCGTGGAGAAACCATTAAAACAAGGGAAAAACAATGCAAGTGTATAACAACCAAAAACCCTCAGCCCTTGTTTGAATCAAACATTCAAGAACGCATAAATATTAAGTAAATTGATGCAATAATTCAATAATTAAAATAGGGAGTATGCAACATGTCTTTTTAATGGATGAAGTTTGAGAAAAACTTGAATTTGAAGCCTAGGAAGTGAACTTTGGAGTAGAACCCTTATTTGGTGTTCTTGAGGGTTTAAGAGAATAGGAAATTGTGTTTTTTGGTTATGAGATGAGGGAAAACACGTTAGTATTAGTTATAGGATGATTTAGGACAGAAATGACTAGTTTACCCTAAAAAACTTAAGAGAAACATGAGTTTTAGCTTCTCTGTGAACATGGGCGTGCCACGCCCTTAACGTAGAGAACACAGGGCATGCCACACTCATATCACAGAGAAAACCAGGCATGCCATGCCCTTATCAAGGATGCTCACTGGTTCGCTCGCAAAAATTCTTATAACTTTTTTGCTCGGGTATTAGATTAAGGTAAAATTAGATGGGTTGGAAAGAGGACCCAATCACCTTTAATTTGATGGTTCTTGAGCTCTAAAAATCAATATATTATAGAATTTATTTACGTATAAAGTTGACCTTTGAAGGATGGAACACCAAAATTCAATCGATAACAAAGTTCTCAACTCAACTTTGCTCTAATTATTTCCTATGAACATTATTCTCATAAAAAATACTTTACACACTATGTAAATGATCATGACACTTATATTTACATAGAAATAATTGGTTTTAGGTTTATACACGTAGGAATGACGGTTCAAATTCTAGTCGAAAATGTGGGGTGTTACATTATAAAATTAATTAGATTATATTTGAGGAAAATTACAGTTAATATTGACATCTATTTATTAATTAATATATTTTCAAATTCATGTTTGAATTTAGCGAATAATGTATTAAAACGATTCCTAAACCCTACAAGTAAATTCTTGGTTTAACTAGAGATAAAATGATGATTTGATGGTAGAATCTTGTAGAAATTCTTAGATTCATTCTATAATAACATGGAGAATGATTACCTAATCTCAGGAGAGTTGAAGAAAGATCTTAGGGTCAATCAAAGTGAGAAAGAAACTCAAAATCATGTTTTGTAAAAAATGATATACAATTTGTATATAATAATATACATACCATGTATATGGTGTACGAATCATGAAACTAACGTACAGACTCTGTGCTACACTTTGGGAAGTTCCCACACATTGCCTAAGAAGGATGGTTTTTCCTATGGACTATCAAACTCCTTCACAGATCATGAACTGAAACCATGAGTTCTCTTGCGGTCCAGTTCGACTCTGTGTGTTAGAAAATGCTTCACAAAACTGCTTATAACTTTTCTCTGGACTCAAATTGATGATCGTTAGGTTGTTTTGAAAAGTAGACTCAAATACCTCTATGTTAGTAGGTATTTGGCCATATAATTCTTCATATTTAGGAGTAATTTGAAGTCCTAGTAGAAACTTATATGAAAACTTAATGAAAGAGAAGCTTTCGACTTATTGTACTCATAGTTTTGATGATTAATAAACCTCATGAAGGGATCTGGTACCTGATATGTTTGAGTACATGATCAACTAATTTCGACAGAACTACACAAGTGTTGGTGGATATCTTTTGGAAGATCCTTACATTGATGATTCATAGTTACTATGGTACTATGCTTTGGTTTGATGATTTAACAAACCTACTGAGGGATGGAACATATAAACACACTATGCCTATTTATCATGATTTAAAAATAAGGTAATGATGTCATTTATCATGGTACAACTTTGATAAGTAAGTCAATTACCCAAAAAGGAAAGAAATAAATTAATAAGAAAAGATAAGATTAAGATGAGACTTCAAGAGCGAAGTCTAATCAATTCCTCACAATATAAGCAAAAACCTGAATAAAATTTCATAAACCCCTCCCCCTACTAAAACCTAAAGTTATAAGTATAAGAGCATTTAATACATAGTCGAATCTAAAAGTACAAAGTGTACCTTTGAAACTGAAATAAGGACATAACAATAGATTGGATGAAGTATGGGGTTAACTCTAATAACCTAGACTGTGCTAGTACCTCAAAATCACCAAATCCTCAGGAACGAACTCAACCACCACACGTCGTACTTATACTAGGATCTGAATTGAAAGGACACAGTAAGAGTGAGTACGGTCCACTTGTACTCAGTAGGTATCATAGGGCAACTAATCAAAGATGAAAATAAGATAAGTAAAGAAAATATTATGAGCATGCAAACTACAAAAATAAAAGTTTCCAATTGATAGATCGTACCATATCCATAAATAGTTCTAAAAACATACACATTAAAACTAAAAACATGCAACAAACACAAAGTGGAAGTACAAATAGTGCGGTGCAATGCAATGCAAATGGTGATGGGATATTTCGACCTTTTGAGCCTCAACGTTTTCATGATAGGAATAATGGGGGGTTCAAAACCTGTATACTTTCTCAATCTTAACTCAACCATATCAGTAAATGACCTCGGCCTAGGCTTTCCAGAATATCATGACTAACCTTGCTAGCAATTACCTTGGCCAAGGGTTTTCAAAAGTGACACATTTTATTTCAAACTCAATGTTCCATAATGATACCAATATTGTAACACCTCAAGTCTGTACCTTGAATGCTACGCGATGCTCATAATCCCGAAGGAACACAAGCTAATCTATGACTATACCTACTGCAATAATTGTATAATAAATACTGTAACGATTGTAGAAATAGGCAAAAACATATGCCATAAGGTTCAAATCTATAAATAAATCTGAATGCGGTATCAATACCAAAACTGAATATAAGTACTAAAAAACTGAACAACTGTCTGAAAATACTTTAGTCTGAAAAGCCTTTAACTGTCTAAACTGTGGAGTTGATGGGACAAACCCCTAACTAACTCCATCTGCTGAAATAAAATTGAAGTACTATAAATAATAAGCTTATCCTCAAACTATGAGGACTCACTACTACTCCGAAAGTTTAGAATCTAAACTGCTAAGAGTGCTTTGGAGCTTGTGCATCTGAACCTATGATATAAGACATCATAATGCAAAGAAAAGCATGCGTCAGTACTTTAAATGTACTGGTATTCTTAGTTAGGTAGGCTGATATGCAAGGGTTCATATGCATGCACAATAACAATTGAATAACATGAGTATAACTGAGTAAGAGTACATGCATGAATACGTAAACTGTAACTGAGATCATGCTAATACTGAGTACTGAATTGGAATACTGATAACCGATATCTGAGTTTATGAATACTATATTACTGATTATCTTAATGACTGTATCTGATAGTTCTGAATACTGTGGAACCATACTGAGTTCTGTACTGAGCTGAGTGACTATATCTGATAGTCCAAGATCTATAGAACTAAACTGAGTTCTATTTTGAGACTGAGATTGGAACTGAGACGGTGGGAGGTAATCATCTAACTGATATGCCACTTCTCTAATTGATTTAGGGTCCATTCTATAACCTCATTTAGAAGGGTGTCAATACTGTGCCACGGGTAAGGACAAGCTATGAGTTAACCCTCTCTGACAGGAAGCTCTTTCGTTGACCCTTGCTGGCAGGATAACTCGGATGAGAAGTATAAACCCTCATAATGTCTGGCAGGAAGATACCTCGACCTACACTGGCTATGTAGGTCTGTAGCATAGGGATTGTTGCTAAGGTTCAAACCCTCTGCTGACAGGAATGCCCCTATCCCTGGGTTAACGGTAATTCCCCGTACTTTTTCCTAGCTAATTTAATCTAAAGAATGTCTAGTATTATATTTTAAATTGAATGATGGTTATTCCATGAGAATTTTTCAAGATTTTCAGTTTTTTCATGTGGGAAATTCAATAAGCTTTCCATCGAAATAAGATTTACCCAAATCCGATAACCGGGTTAGAAGTTACAACTATTTCAAGTTCCTATCGAAAAACAACGCCATATTAGTCAGTGGAGCGCCACACCAGAAGAGGAAATAGCATTTGGAAAATTCCATTAGGGGTCCACGATTATAGCGCATCACTCCAGGGCCCAAATTTAGAATTATCCATTTTCCAGTGTCTCAGCGCTATTTCCCCCTCATTGCGCCAAAGTTCTAGGTCACAAAGGAAGTGGCAACGCGATGGCCCCGCGTCGCACCATCCCTCAATTTCCTAATTGTCAAAAATAGCGCCGCGTCGCTCCAAGGGTCCAATTCGAGAAATTTTAACTGAAATTAAATGATGCGTCCAGGGTTAAAAGGGTCAACTTGCCACCCCTATTTAAGCCCTTTAACACATGATTCAACCACTTTTAACCCAAAATATACTAGTTTCTCTCAAGAACAATCTACGATTTTCATAGAAGATCCAATTTCAAGAAAGTTTCACAGTCAATCTTCACGAAATCATGAACTAAGGTATGCATAGTGTTCATTTATGGACTCCTTTCATCTATGAAGCCCAAGAATACCTTTTCTAAATTCAAGTTTATGGATTTTCTTATGAATTTCATGATTGGGCTGCTCTTGTTCATGTGGATAATGAGTAATTAAATTCTACTCCATGTTGGGTGATAAATTCTATGTGGGTTAAATTATTATAGATATAGATTCATGCAAACCTATGACTAAACCCTTGAATGATGAAATTAGAATTGAACTATGATGTTTAATTATTATACAATGATGTTTACATGTACCATGCCTACAATATGTTTGATTAAATGCTTAGATGAAGGAAAAGTGCCTAACTATCATGATACCATGAAATCCCCATGTATGTACAAGTTATGCCTATCACATGTTTTGATGAAATTCTTCTATAAATGTATTATGGATTATGATGTTAGTTATGTGTTCAAGTAAGTTATGCTTGGTCAGTTTCCTTCCATAGAGTCCTGGGGATACTCGTACCCGAAACATTAGCTATGTGCCTAGAACTATGTCATGTTTTCACGATACTCTCAGTCAAGCTATGATCCTTAGACTTCAGACAGTATTATGACTCAGGAAATCTCCATGATCTTATGAACTTAGTCAGTTATCAGATATTAGTAGTATTCTATTAGTCAACGGAATTCAGTAACTCAACCCATATTTAGTTCAGTAAATCATGTTCAGAGTCTATTATGATGGGAGTAGGAATTAGTACCGAGTGAACCCAAGGATAGGAACACACACTATCATATGAGGGTGTGATTCTTAGAAGTCATCCTTGCATTCTAGAACTATGTAGCCGGGATAGATTGAGACATCAACACTGTCCGATGAGGGTTGATAAGATGGATTAGCACTGTCAGATAAGGGCCCCACCATTATCGTATAGGGGACACTATCAAATGAGGGTCGCCCATAGCTTTTCCTTACAGGTGGAGCAGTATTGACACCCTTCCAATTGGGGTTTCAGATTGGACGCCAGCTCAGCCATAATGGCGTATCAGGGGCATATCGGTTAGATAACTACTTCCCACAATTTCATGTTACAAAATTAGGACTGCCATATATAGTCAATCAGTCTCAGTAATAGAACTAAGATAGTTCTTTAGATTTAAGGACTGTTAGATACACTCAACTCAGATACAGTACGAAACTCAGATAGTTCAATCAGATTCAGGACTGTCAGATACAGTCACTCATGTTATCAGTTATATTCAGATTCAGTAATCATGTTATCACATTATTAGTGTCAGTTGTTATGTATCATGCATGTATTCTCACGCTCATAATAGTTAGTCAGTTATTATTATTGTTCATGCATATGAACCCCATGCATTCAGCCTACCTTACATGTATACCAGTATATTCAAAGTACTGATGCATTTGCGCTATGGTGTCTTATACCATAGGTTCAGAGACATGAGCTCCAGAGCAGTAGTAGATTCCAGATATCCACAGACAAAGTTAGAAGTGAGTCCTCATCTTTCGAGGACATGATTATTTTTCCTATTATCTCATTAATCAGTTTATTAGTTGGAGTTAGTTGGGGATATGTCCCATCAACTCCTTACTCAGACAGTTCAGTCAGTTAGAGGTTTTCTATACTATCATGTTTTAGACTTCAATATGTTCAGTTTTGTTTTGGGTATTCTATTACCTCACACAGATGTTATATCATTCAGATCATGTTCAGTATTGAACCTTATGGCCTTTCAGTTCAAATTTCCATATTATAAAGTATTTTATGCAGTATACAGGTACAAATATCAGTCATGGGTTAGGTTGTGGTCCTTCGGGGTAATGAGGACCGTGTAGCATTTTGGATACCAAATTTAGGGCATTACAAACTTAGTATCAGAGCCTAAGGTTCAATAGAGTCCTTGAAAGTCTGAAATCTACATCTAGTTGAGTCTTGCACATGGGTGTGTTGCGCGCCACATTTATGTACAAGAGGCTATAAAATGTTTTAGGAATAGTTTCCCTTCTTTTGGTATTCATGTCATGCCAGTGAGCATAATCTTAAGTCAATCTCTTAGCCTAATATGTTTCCCCCCTTTCTTCTACAGAACATGCCTCCTAAAAGAAGAAACAGAAATTAGTCAGCCCCTCATCCCGAAGATCCTTTGGATTATCATATTTCTCATGTGGAGTTTAGGGTTGCATTTACTACTCTTTCTTAGTTAGTTGACGCTCAAAATAAATGTACAACAGTTATTTCGACCAACCCAATGGCCAATTCAGCCGCAGCTAGGATTTGGGACTTCACCCAAATAAATCCTTCATCCTTCCTCGGGTCTAAGGTAGATGAGGACCCTCAAGAATTTATTGATCAGGTTCAGAAGGTGACAGACATCATGGGGGTGACTACTGTTGAGAGTGCTAAGCTAGATGCATATCAGTTGCAGGATGTGGCTCATACTTGTTTCAACTAGTGGAAGTTAGTGAGGTCAGATGATGCAGGTCCTATAGAGTGGGAGGAGTTTGTCACTGCATTCTTAGATAGATTCTTTCCCTAAGACCTTAGAGAGGCTAAGGTACTATAATTGATCAACCTCAGGCTTGGAAATATGATGGTGAAAGAGTATTCTCTTAAGTTTACTTAATTAGCCAGATATGCCCCTCATGTTGTTGCAGACAGCAAAGCCAAAATGAGTATGTTCGCTTTTGGGGTAAATGATAACATGGTAAATGAGTGCAGATCTGCCATGCTGAATAGTGACATAACTTTATCCAGGCTTATGACTCATGCTCAACAGATAGAGAAGAAGAAGACTAAACAGAGGGAGAACCAAAATAAGAGGCGAAGACAGGTTGTTTCAACTTCGCTCAGCCTAAATCAGAAGGAGTAAACCGTTCCCAGTTTCTTCCTAAGTTATCAATTCTAGCCCCTTCTTTAGCCAGTGCTCCTATTACTAAGTTCAGTGAGGGTAACAGACATAGAGCGCTAGGCTCTAGGTCTCAAGGCAGTGTTAGCAATGCCCGAACTAATCCCCTTTGTCAGACTTGTGGTACGAACCACAAGGGTGCTTGTAGAGCTGGTAGCGATGTCTGTTTCGATTGTGGAAAGCTAGGCCATAGAATAAGAGACTACCCTCAGTCAGGTTATCAGAGTAATATCCGTTCCCCAGCTCAGTACGGTGGCCCAAATCAGTAGGGTGCCACTACCAGTGCTACTAGTGGGCAACACCCAAATCATCTCTATGCTCTTCAGTCCCGATAGGATCAGAAAAATTCTCCTTGTATAGTTACTGGTATGTTACATATCTTTTATGTGCATGTTTACGCTTTACTATATCTAGGATCTTCTTTGTCTTTTGTTACTCCCTATATAGCAGGTGATTTTGGAATCAGTCCCGAAATCCTAGAAGAGCCCTTTTCAATCTCTACCCAGTGGGTAAAACCATTATAGCCCAGCGGGTATACGGGAACTGCCCAATTATGATATTTTAGAAAGTCACTTCAGCAAACTTAGTTGAATTAGAGATGACTGATTTTGATGTCATTCTCAGCATGGATTGGCTTCACTCCTACTATGCTACAGTCGACTGCAGAAAAAAATAGTCCTGTTTCAGTTTCCGAATGAACCTATCCTTGAGTGGAAGGGTAGTACTTCAGCGTTCAGAGGTCAGCTTGTTTCCTACCTTTGGGCATGAAAAATGATATCTAAAGGATGTGTCTAACATCTTGTTCGAGTTAAGGACCCTAGTTCTAAAACTCCCTGCCTTGAATCAGTTCCAGTTATAGGTGAATATTCAGATGTCTTTCCCGAAGATCTTCCAGGAATTCTTCCCGAAAGGGAAATAGACTTTGGTATTGATCTTCTTCCAGATCTCAGCCTATATCAGTTTTTCCATACAGAATAGCACCAGCAGAACTCAGAGAACTGAAAGAATAATTGACAAGAGCAAGTATCCTCTTCCCAGAATCGATGACTTGTTTGATCAACTTCAAGGTGCCAGTTATTTCTCTAAGATAGACCTCAGATCCGTCTATCATCAGCTCAGAGTTAGAGAATATGACATTTCGAAAACAGCTTTCCGTACTCGATATGGTCATTTCAAATTCTTAGTTATGTCCTTTGGTCTTACCAATGCCCCAACAACTTTTATGGACTTGATGAACCCTGTGTTCAAGCAGTACTTGGACATGTTCATCATAGTTTTCATAGATGATATTCTGGTCTATTCCCGTACTGAGCGTGATCATGCAAACCATCTCAAAATAGTACTTCAGACTCTTAGAAATTATTATCTATTCGCCAAATTTAGTAAGTGCAAATTTTGTCTAAGTTCAGTAGCATTTCTTAGTCATATCATTTCCGGTGATGGCATTAGAGTGGATCCTTAAAAAACTGAAGTAGTAAGAAACTGGTCTCGTCCTGCCTCTCCATCAGATATCAAGATTTTCTAGGGTTTGGCTAGCTATTACAGATGGTTTATTGAGGGATTTTATTCTATTACATCCCCTATGTCCAGATTAACTTAGAAGAAAGTCAAGTTTCAGTGGTCAGATCCTTGCGAGAAGAGTTTTCAGGAGTTGAAGACTCGACTCACCTCACCTCCAGTATTAGCTCTTCCAGATGGTCCAGATGGTCCAGATGGTTTCATAGTGTATTGTGATACATCCAGAGTAGGTTTGGGTTGTGTCCTCATGCAGCATGGTAAGGTCACAGCCTACGCCTCTAGACAAGTTAAGCCTCATGAGAGAAATTATCCTACTCATGATCTTGAGTAAGCAACTGTAGTCTTTGCCTTTAAGAATTGGAGGCATTATCTATACGGTATTTATGTAGATGTGTTCACTGATCATAAAAGTCTTCAGTATGTCTTTTCTCAAAAAGATCTTAATCTTCTTCAGAGAAGGTGGTTAAAGCTCTTGAAAGATTATGACATGAGTGTCCTTTATTATCCGGGCAAGGCCAACGTAGTGGCCGACTCTCTTAGTAGACTATACTTGGGTAGTGTTTCTCATGTTTAGGACAGTAAGAAGAAGTTAGCTCAGGAAGTCCATCAGCTTGCCAGACTAGGCGTTCGCTTAGTCGATACAGAAGAGGGTGATATATGGGTTTAGAGTAGTTCAGAATCATCTCTAGTTTCCAAGGTGAATGAAAAGGAAAATAGAGATCCCAGCCTTTTCAAGTTGAAAGAGTCAGTCCAGGATCAGAAAGTAGAGCTTTTCTACCAAGGGGGAGATGGTGTTTTACGTTGTCAGTGTTATCTCTGTGTTCCAGGTGTAGATGACTTAAGGCAACGAATTCTTGCAGAAGCACATGGTGCGCGCTACTTTATTTATCCAAGGTCCACAAACATGTACCATGACTTGTGGAAAATCTATTGGTGGTGTTGGATGAAGAGAGACATTACAAAGTTTATGGCTAAGTGCTCAACATGTCAGCAGGTTAAGATAGAGCATCAGAAGCCTAGTGGGTCCATACAGGAGTTCAGTATTCCTACTTGGAAGTGGGAAGTTGTGAACATGGACTTCGTGACGGGTTTGCCTTGAACTCATCATCAACATGATTCAGTCTGGGGCATTGTAGACAGAATGAATAAATCAGCTCATTTTCTTCCAGTTTATACCTCTTATTTAGTCAAGGATTATGACAAACTCTATATCAAGGAGTTGATCAGATTGCACGGTGTTCCGTTGTCCATTATCTCAGACAGAGGTACCCAGTTCACCTCTCATTTCTGGAAATCATTCCAAAAGGGTCTTGGTACCCAAGTTCATCTTAGTAAAACCTTTCATCCTCAGACAAATGGTCAAGCAGAAAGGACCATTCAGATGATAGAAAATATACTAAGGGCGTGTGCAATCAATTTTAAGGGAAGTTGGGATGACCACTTATCTTTGATTGAGTTTGCATACAACAACAACTTTCATTCCAGTATTCAGATGGCTCCATTCAAAGATCTCTACGGTAGGAGATGTAGATCTCCAATTGGTTGGTTCGAAGTTAGTAAGGCCTCAGTTATAGGGCCTGACTTGGTATTCGATGCCTTAGAAAAAGTCCAGCTGATTAGAGAAAGACTCTGGGCTTCTTAGAGCCGACAGAAGTCTTATGCAGATATTTGTAAAAAATATCTCAAGTTTGAGATTGGTGATCATGTCTATCTAAAGATCTCTCCCTTGAAGGGAGTGAAGAGATTTGGAAAGAAGGGAAAGCTCAATCCCCGATATGTTGGTCCCTTCAAGATTCCCAGTTGCTTTGGAAAGGTAGCCTATGAGATTGAATTGCCTTTAGATCTAGCCTCAGTTCATCCAGTCCCTCTAGTTAAAGTTCTTTGGCAAAATTAGTCTGTCGAGGGAGATACTTGGGAAGCAAAAGCAAATATGCGTACCAAGTATCCTCACCTCTTCTTCGCCAACTCATATCAAGCTCAAGTTAACAGTTCTCCTTAAGCTTACTTTGATTCATGTTCAGTGTTCATCACAAACTTGGTATGCAGTTTCATGCTCATGTTCCCATTACAAACTTGGTTTCAAGTACCATTGCATATTCAGTCTTGCACCCATGTATCAGTTCAGTTGTGTAATTATGCATCAGACATGCATTTTCATTTTGAGAAACTTAGTTCTTCAGAACACTCAGTCATGCATTCATGAATTAGTTACACATGCATCAGATATGCATGTTCAGTATTATATGTTCAGCTTGTCAGTCATGTTAGTCATGAGATCATGTTCCAGTTATTCATGTTCAGTATATACGTCAGTTGTCTTTTCTCCCCTCTCAGTCAGTCTCATTCGAGGATGAATGTTCTCAAGGGGGAGATATTGTAATACCTCGTACTTTTTCCTAGATAATTTCATCTCAAGAATGTCTAGTATTAGCTTCTAAATTGAATGATGGTTATTCCATGAGGAATTTTCTGGATTATTACTTTTGTCATGTGGAAAATTCAATAATCTTTCCATCGATATAAGATTCGCCCAAATCCAATAGCCAGGTCAGAAGTTACGACTATTTCAAGTAGGGGTTCGCGAATATGGCGCAATGAGCTAGGGCCCAAATTCAGAATTGTCCATTTTCCAGTGTCTCAACTCGATTTCCCCCATGTTGTGCCAAAGTACCAGGTCACAAAGGAAGTCGCAATGCGATGGCCCCGCGTTGCGCCATACCTCAATTTCCCAATTTTCAAAATCCAGTGACACGGCACGATAGCGCCACGTCAAGCCAAGGTTCCAATTTGGGTAATTTTCACTGAAATTAAATGACGCGTCCAGGGTTAAAAGGGTAAACTTCCCACCCCTATTTAAGCCCTTTAACACGTGATTCAGCCACTTTTCACCCAAAATATACTTGTTTCTCTAAAGCTTCCCACAAGAACAAGCTAGGGTTTTCATAGAAGATCCAATTTCAAGAAAGTTTCACCATCAATCTTCACGAAATCACGCACTAAGGTATGCATAGTGTTCATTCATGGACTCCTTTCATCCATGAAGCCCAAGAATCCCTTTTCTAAATTCAAGTTTATGGATTTTCTTATGAATTTCATGATTGGGCTGCTCTTGTCCATGTGGATAATGAGAAATTGAATTCTACTCCCTGTTAGGTGATAAATTCTATGTGGGTTAAATTATTATAGATATAGATTCATGAAAACCTATGACTAAACCCTTGAATGATGAAATTAGAATTGAACCATGATGTTTAGTTATTGTATAATGATGTTTACATGTACCACACCTATAATATATTTGATTAAATTCCTAGATGAAGGAAAAGTACCTAACTAGCATGATACCATGAAATCCCCATGTATGTTCAAGTTATGCCTATCACATGTTTTGATGAAATGCTTCTATAAATGTATTATGGATTATTATGTTAGTTATATGTTCAAGTAAGTTATGCTTGGTCAGTTTCCTTCCATTGAGTCCTGGGGTGCTCGTACCCGAAACATTAGCTGTATGCCTAGAGCCATGTCATGTTTTCACGATACTCTCAGTCAAGCTATGATCCTTAGACTTCAGACAGTTTTATGACTCAGGAAATCTCCATGATCTCATGAACTCAGTCAATTATCAGATATCAGTAGTATTCTATCAGTCAATGGAATTCAGTAACTCAGCCCATGTTCAGTTTAGTAAATCATATTCAGAGTCTATTCAGATGGTAGTAGGAATTAGCACCGAGTTAACCCAAGGATGGGAGCACACACTATCAGATGAGGGTGTGATTCTTAGAAGTCATCCTTGTATTCCAGAATGATATAGCCAGCATGGATTGAGACATCAACACTATTCGATGAGGGTTGATGAGGTGGATAAGCACTGTCAGATAAAGGCCCCACCATTCTCGTATAGGGGACACTATTAGATGAGGGTCACCCACAACTTGTCCTTATCGGTGGTGCGGTATTGATACCCTTCTTATTGGGTTTACAGATTGGACCCCAACTCATCCATAATAGCATATTAGGGGCATGTCGGTTATATAACTACTTCCCACAGTTTCATGTTACAGAATCAGGACTGTCAAATATAGTTAATTAGTCTTAGTAATAGAACTCCGATAGTTTTTGAGATTTTAGGACTGTCAGATACAGTCAACTCAAATGCAGTATGGAACTTAGATAGTTCCATAAGATTTAGGACCATCATATATAATCACTCATGTTATCAGTTATATTTAGATTCAGTAATCATGTTATCACAGTATTAGTGTCAGTTGTTATGTCTCATGCATGTATTCTCACACTCATGATAGTTAGTCAGTTATTATTATTGTTCATGCATATGAACCCCATGCATTCATCCTACCTCACATGCATACCAGTACATTCAAAGTACTGACGCATTTGCGCTATGGTGTCTTATACCTTAGGTTCAGAGACACGAGCTCCAGAGCAACATTAGATTCCATATATCTGCAGACAGAGTTAAAAGTGATTCCTTATATTTCAAGGACATGATTATTTTCCCTATTATCTCATTAATTAGTTTATTAGTTTGAGTTAGTTGGGGACATATCCCATCAACTCCTTACTCAGTCTGTTCAGTCAGTTAGAGGCTTTCTAGACTATCCTGTTTCAGACTTTAGTATGTTCAGTTTTGTTTTGGGTATTCTATTACCCCACACAGATGTTATATCATTCAGATCATGTTCAGTATTGAACCTTATGGACTTTCAGTTCATGTTTCCACATTATAAAGTATTTTATGTAGTATACAGGTACAAATATCAATCATGGGTTAGCTTGTGGTCCTTCGGGGTCATGAGCACCATGTAGAATTTCGGCTACCAGATTTGAGGCGTTACAAACTTGGTATCCTAGGAATTCTGAAAACCGCATCTAGTAGAGTCTTGTACATGGGTGTGTTGCGCGCCACATTTATGTGCAAGTGGCTATATGATGTTTTAGGAACAATTTCCCTTCTTTTGGTAGTAATGTCGTGCCAGTGAGCATAATCTCAAGTCAATCTCTCAGTCTAATCTATTTCCCCCTTTCTTTTACAAAATATGCCTCCTAAAAAAAGAAATGGAAATCAGTCAGCCCCTCAGCCCGAAGATCCTTTGGGCGATCATGTTTCTCATGCGGAGTTCAGGGCCTATTCACTACTTTTGCTCAGTTAGTTTCCTCTCAAAATAAACAACCAGTAGTCATTCCAGCCAACCCAGTGGCCAATTCAGCCACAACTAGGATTTGGAACTTTACCCTAATGAATCCTCCATCCTTCCTTGGGTCTAAGGTAGATGAAGACCCTCAAGAATTCATTGATCAGGTTTAGAAGGTGACAGACATCATGGGGGTGACTACTGTTAAGAGTGCTGAGCTAGCTGCATATCAGTTGCAGAATGTGGCTCATACTTGGTTCAAATAGTGGAAGTCAGAGAGGTCAGATGATGCAGGTCCCATAGAGTGGGAGGAGTTTGTCACTGCATTCTTAGACAAATTCTTTCCCCAAGAGCTTAAAGAGGCTGAGGTGCTAGAATTGATCAACCTCAGGCAAGGCAATATGACGGTAAAAGAGTATTCTCTTAAGTTTACTTAATTAGCCAGATATGCCCCTCATGTGGTTGCAGACAATAGAGCCAAGATGAGTAAGTTTGCTTCAGGGGTAAATGATAGTGTGGTAAATGAGTGCAGATCAATAAGCTTTCCATCGATATAAGATTCGCCCAAATCCGATAACCGGGTCAGAAGTTACGACTATTTTAAGTTCCCGTCGTAAAATAACACCATATTAGTCAGTGGCACCCTGTTCCACAAGAGGAAATGACATTTGGAAAATTTCATTAGGGGTTCGCAATTATGGCGTGTCGTGCCAGGGCCCGAATTTAGAATTGTCTATTTTTCAGTGTCTCAGCGCAATTTCCCCTGCATCGCGCCAAATTTCTAGGTCACAAAGGAAGTGGCAATGCGATGGCCCCACATCGCACAACCCTTAAATTTCTCAATTTTCAAAATCCAGTGACACGGCGCAACAACGCCGCGCCGCGTCGCGCCAAGGGTCCAATTTGAGAAATTTTTACTGAAATTATATGACGCGTCCAGGGTTAAAAGGGTCAACTTCCCACCCCTATTTAAGCCCTTTAACATGTGATTAAGCCACTTTTCACCCAAAATAAACTAGTTTCTCTCAAGTTTCTCTCAAGAACAATCTAGGGTTTTCATAGAAGATCCAATTTCAAGAATGTTTCACCATCAATCTTCACGAAATCATGAACTAAGGTATGCATAGTGTTCATTAATGGATTCCTTTCGTCCATGAAGCCCAAGAATCCCTTTTCTAAATTCAAGTTTATGGATTTTCTTATGAATTTCATTATTAGGTTGCTCTTGTTCATGTGGATAATGATAAATTGATTTCTACTCCATGTTGGGTGATAAATTCTATGTGGGTTAAATTATTATAGATATAGATTCATGCAAACCTATGACCAAACCCTTGAATGATGAAGTTAAAATTGAACTATGATGTTTAATTATTGTACAATGATGTTTAAATGTACCATGCCTACAATATATTTGATTAAATGCCTAGATGAAGGAAAAGTGCCTAACTAGCATGATACCATCAAATCCCCATGTATGTACAAGTTATGCCTATCACATGTTTTGATGAAAAGCTTTTATAAATTTATAATGGATTATGATGTTAGTTATATGTTCAAGTAAGTTATTCTTGGTCAGTTTCCTTATATCGAGTCCTGGGGGTACTTGTACCTGAAATATTAGCTGTGTGCCTAGAGACATGTCATGTTTTCATGATACTCTAAGTCAAGCTATGATCCTTAAACTTCAGACAGTCTTATGAATCAGGAAATCTCCATGATCTCATGAATTCAGTCAGTTGTCAGATATCAGTAGTATTCTGTCAGTCAATGGAATTTAGTAACTCAGCCCATGTTTAGTTTAGTAAATCGTGTTCAGAGTCTATTCAGATGGGAGTAGGAATTAGCACCGAGTGAACCCAAGGATGGGAACACACACTATTAGATGAGGGTATGATTCTTAGAAGTCATTCTTGCATTTCAGAACTATGTAGCCAGCATAGGTTGAGACATCAACACTGTCCGATGAGGGTTGATAAGGTGGATAAGTACTGTCATATATGGGCCCCACCGTTCTCGTATAGGGGACACTATCAGATGAGGGTCGCCCATAGCTTGTCCTTACCGGTGGTGCGGTATTGACACCCTTCCAATTGGGGTTACAGGTTGGACCCTAACTCATCCATAATGCATATCTGGGGTATGTCGGTTAGATAACTACTTCCCACAGTTTCATGTTATAGAATCAGGGCTGTCAGATATAGTCAATCAGTCTCCATAATAGAACTCAGATAGTTCTTCAGATTTCAGGACTGTAAAATATAGTCAACTCAGATACAATATGGAACTCAGATAGTTCCATCAGATTCAGGACTGTCAGATGCAGTCACTCATGTTATCAGTTATATTCAAATTCAGTAATCATGTTATCACAGTATTACTGTCAGTTGTTATATCTCATGCATGTATTCTCACGCTCATGACAGTTAGTCAGTTATTATTATTGTTCATACATATAAACCCCATGCATTCAGCCTACCTCACATGCATACCAGTATATTTAAAGTATTGATGCATTTGTGCTATGGTGTCTTATACCATAGTTCAGAGACATAAGCTCTAGAGCAATAGTAGATTCCAGATATCCAGAGACAGAGTTAGAAGTGAGTCCTCATCTTACGAGGACATGATTATTTTCCCTATTATCTCATTAATCAGTTTATTAGTTGGAGTTAGTTGGGGACATGTCCCATTAACTCCTTACTCAGACAGTTCAGTTAGTTAGAGGCTTTCTAAATTATCATGTTTCAGACTTCAGTATGTTCAGTTTTGTTTTCGGTATTCTATTAACCCACACATATGTTATATCATTTAGATCATGTTCAGTATTGAACCTTATGGACTTTCTGTTCATGTTTCCGCATTATAAAGTATTTTATGTAGCATACAAGTACAGATATCAGTCATGGGGTAGCTTGTGGTCCTTAGGGGTCATGAGCACCGTGTAGCATTCTGGGTACCAGATTTGGGGCATTACATTAACTCGGTGCTAAATCCTACTCCCAAATGAATAGACACTGAACTGATTTCTAGTCTGTACAATGCTAGACTGAGCAGTTACTGAGATTTCTATTTAGCTGAACTGAACTGAGTTCACCAAGTTCCATTGACTGACAAAATACTACTAAATTCTATTAACTGACAGAGTTTACTGAGGTCTGAACTGGATACTGAATTAGACTGAACTAATATGAATTCTACTAAGTTTTCCTGAGTTTTGTAACTGACTGGGAGTACTACTGATCGTGTCATGACTTATACTATTCTATGACTGACTATGGCTCTAGGTAATCAGCTAAATTGTCGGGTACAAGTACCCCCAGGACTCAATAGCATAAATTAAGAGACATGGCATAACATGAAACATGTAAACTATTAACTTGATCATCATTCATTCTTTGGGGCATTTTGACAAACACTTGCACGATATAACTTGCGCATAAGCTAACTTGACATGATTTCATTCGTGTAAGAGTTCACATGGACAATTTATCATGAACTTGGTGAGCATAGTATATGCACATAGTATTGAACAAGTGAGAATCATAATTCATCTCTAATTTCACAAGTCAAGGGTTTATCATGGATTCACATGAATCTACACACATAATGATCATTTTCACATGATATATATATATATATATATATAATCATGAATTAGGAACTTAATCCAAAAAGCAATCATGGATACACTTTAATTCCAACCATGGAAATCATAAAATCAATTACTTTAAGTTCAAAATACATTCTTGGAATTCAAGGGTGGAAGGAAACCTTGGATGAACACTTCACATACCTTTGTTGAAGAATTTCTAAAAGCTTATGGTTGAATCTTGAGTTCTTGATTTGAAATTAGATCTTCTAGGATTTTGTTCTTATGTAAATTTGAGAAAGAATATCTATATTTGATCTATAGGGAGTTTCATTTCATGTTTTGGGGGCTGAGGGTTGATACGACTCTCGTTACAACTCTCATTAGAAAGTGTAAGCGGTCGCTGTCAAATATAGAACCCAACTGGGTTGGGTGTCGAATCCCACAGGGAATACTCTGGTCACTAAGTGTTTCAATTATTAGTAGACTGTTGGTCGAAAATTCCAAGGAAAAAGGGGGGTTTGGTTTAGGCGTGAACTAATATTATCAAAGTAACAATGGAACGATTTGCAAAGTAAGATTTAATCACAGAGATTGATAAGTTAGGGTTATGTCCACCTTATAAGTTCTACTTCTCTATTAACTATGAGTAACGCGGAATTTAGACATGCATGCACTTATAGAGAATCGTATTCTAATTCTAAATCCAAGTGTTTCTCAACCATCAAGGATTTATTTCGCTTTATCTCTCTCGAGTCTAAAGTGTATAACACATGGTACAAATTCTCCAAGAAGTTAATCCGGTTAAGGCATTAATGTGTAAATAGAGGTTGGAAACCCTATTTCCTTGTCACACTCTCTTTTCCAAACATGTAACTTTTGTCTCGAACAAGTTAATGCTATAATGGCGTATTCTCTATGTTTGCAACCATGAGAATTCAATCAAAACGAAGAGAGTAATGATATAAGTAGCATAACACATCAAGAATTCACAAACTCATAGTAATAGATAGTATCTTACAAGGTTTCCATAACCCTAACAGATAAGTTTAGCTACTCATGAATATAACGAAAATAAAAGTAGACATCATCATCATACCAAAACTTAGAGAAATCTCAGCTATGGAGATGAAACGTGTTTTCTTTCTCCGTTGCTCAAGTGAGCCGTTTTCTGTTCTCAAAACTCGTACCAAATCCCCCAACGTGAATTCTAAATAATAATCGAATGATAATGATAATGATGCTGAAAAATTCAGCAATAAGGTTTTTAATAGCATCCTTATCTAATAAGTTGCTACTGCATCCTTAAGTATTTAAAAATACTGGATTTTCCTGGGAAAAAGTTCCCATGCATCACTTTCAGTCCAAAAGCTGCCTTCCCTCTTATGTGAAGTTTTCCTTTGTTGCCCACAGGTCCACAAAGTGCTGAAATCTTCATCATTAGTACCTGAAAACATGCTAATCACATAAGTCAGCTCACTTAAAGGAAAATGGACTAAAAGTGCAAGAATTATATATTTTATCCTCAAAACTTAGCTGAAACATGGGTAAATTATGGTGCTTAGGCGTGTAAATACGCCCAACATCATCACCCCACACTTAAAGCTTTGTTTGTCCTCGACCAAAATATTACATCCATGCAAACACCTAACTAGAATTTCACAATAGCAGCACAAAATTTTCAACAAGACATGCACAACAATCATTAACAAAGAGTAGGTTTCTCGATCACTACTAGAAACAACTCAATCTCCAACATAGACTCATTAGGATGGTTAATTCGTATCCACAAGTTAAGACACAAAGAAACATATAAAACTACCCAACAACCATCAACCATGTGTGTTCACACAAGATATCACCCATAATCACTCATAGTTTTGCATTTTTCGAAACATGGGTATAAGACTCTCCTTGCTCTCGCTCTCACAAAGAATTCTTATATTGCAACTGATGACCATAGGCTTGCCCTTAGTGTAATGCTCTACTAATATCAGACTGCTAAGTTTAGGATCAAATAGGTCTTTACAGGTTGTAATGTAGGCTAAGGGACAGGTAGGACTATTTTGGCCAGAAATAGTGACTATGTTCCCTAAGCGCTTTAATACACTACAATATGCCATTTACACTATCTTTTAACAACCAATCTACCTCTCTTTCATCTACCAACCCCTTTTCACCCATTTTGTTATTCAATCATAAACACAACTATCTTTTTGTTTTTCTAAATTTTTTTATATTTTTTTTTCTTTTTTTTTTATATTAAGCAAGCATCCTGAGGCATCACTTTCACCATTCTCCTTTTATTTTTCCATATGATTCTACAATTTTAAAGCGCTTAGGAGTTTGGATCAAATTATGGTCTTGAAAAAAAATGGATTAGGCTACATATGAGGCTGCCAAAGAAAATAGCTAAAGGCTCAAAGGGGGTTCACTAGGACAATGTACAAAGGTAGGTAAAAAGAAGGTAAACAATTTCAGGGCTGCCAAAGAAATGCCTAAATCATCTCCTACACTCACAATCTTTATTTCGCTTCACACACACACCAGGCAAGTTCTAGCATCAGTCACAATAAAGAATATACAATATCCTCACACACACAAGGCACATGGTCAACTTCATTGGGAGCATTATAGATTCTTGACCCAACAGATGAATGAATTAAACCACAAAAATTTATCACACAGTGAGTCACAACTTAGAGCCTAAGTGTCTCAATAGTAATGATTTAGCACAAACTCTTGTTATAATATACCATGCCATCTATCAGAACAATTTCATGCAACATCTTAAATCTACTAACTAATTGCAACTAACTAACTAACTACTAATTCAAACAAACAAGAATAAATGTAGGCAAAGAAATACAATACAACAAACATATACCCGCACCCCACACTTAGACGGGACACACTGTCCTCAGTGGAAATAAATAAGGAAAACCTGATTAGTCGGACTCCTCTTCTATGTCTGGGGTCATACCCCCTGCGTCGGAATCATCATCAGAGTCGTCGTCATCAGAGTTGTCCTCCACGTCTGAGTCTGGCAGTCGGAATCCACCGTGCCATTGACCTTGATCCGCACAGTGTATGTCTGATGGCCCTGTGGGAGGTCTGTGATAAAGCTCCTTGAGCGGTGATGGATCCACAGATGGAAGGCCCAGAAAAGAGTTGAAGAACTCCGCATTCAGTTGCAAGACTTGGCCCCGAATCTTGACTTCACTTCCTGTAGTCTTTTTGGGAGGTGGACACTTTTTCTTTTCCTTGTCGTCCTTTTGGGGCCATTCTACCTGAGATCACAATAAAGTCATGTTAGTTTCATCATGGAGGATTTACTATATTCGAAAAAGAAAATCGTGATGGTACCACCCCACACTTAATCCGTTTGCACAATGTTAATAATCATGTAATCTTGACTATCCTTTCCGACTTTATTTTATTGGATTAAGGCAATGTTTGAACAAGACTACCACATAGCAATCTTATCAGGTTTTTGCATCGAAATAACCAAACCATGTTATACTTGTGGTCAATCATGATCAATACCTTCGATGAATGAGTCATTCAAACATTCAAGCTTACAACTTTCAAGATTATGCATTAACTTCACAATTTCGACTTCATAAAAATACGACAGTGAATACCAATCAAATACAAGTCGGAGTAAAGTCAAGAACACCCACACGAATTCTTTCACTTAACTAGATGCATCATAACAAACCAACCATATTCTCATCACCAAACACCACTTCACAATCTAATAAACCATTATAAGTGGAGTAGTGCAACAACTACGGAATATAAAAGAGTAACTTACGTGGTGATGGATCCGGAAGATGAACTTGCAAGATTAGATGAGCAAAAAGAAACTTTGAGAGAATTTGGGAGCTTAGGCGTCACCTATCTTGAGCAAACAATGGAATTGTGTTCTAAGGTTGAGGATCTATTTAAAGACAAAGCCATGGGTTGGGTTTGATCCATGTACAATCGGGTTAGGAGGCAAAAAAGGATAAGTAGGCGGCGCCTAATGCTTTGCCTATGCTTAGCATAGGCGGTGCCTTGCCTATCGCCTAGATTGGCATAGGCAGCGCCTATGGCATTGCCTATGTGAGGCAGTGAGCATAGGCAATGGCATAGGCGGCGCCTATAGTATTGCCTACATTGGTATAGGCCTTGCCTTGTCCATTGCCTATGTGAGGCAGTGAGCATAGGCAATGGCATAGGCATTGCCTTGTCCGTTGCCTAGATTTGCATAGGCATTGCCTTGTTCGTTGCCTAGATTGGCATAGGCAATGCCTAACCTATAGCCTTTGCTCCATCATTCCTCACTTACCACCTTTAGCACGGCTCACTTTCAAATCAAAATTTGAGACTAATCTCCCCCTTTGTATATCTTGCACCTACACTTAATAAAAAACAACAAAAATGATTAGAAGGATGGGTTGCCTCCCACCGAGCGCCTTAGTTTTGGTCGTGGCTCGACTCTTCTTTTTTAAATTTTATTTATCAAAAACAAAATCCTAACGAAAAAACTCCTAATGATGGGTTGCCTCCCATGTAGCGCTTGATTTATTATCGCGGCACGACATAGTTATCTCGATTACTCAGACTTCGTCAAGATATCTGGTGGCTTCGCCGGTGCTGAGGGTCGATTCTTAAGGTCAAGGTCCAGCTTCTTGGGGTCATATGAATACGACCCCATTCCTGTCAAAGAACGGATAGTTTCTTCATTCTCTTCAACATCCTCACGCTCAAAGTTCAAAAGCACAGCAACCAATGGCTCAACAGTAAGCTGCTTCTCTAAAGATAATTCCTTATCATCCTCATAATGAACATCAACTATAGAGAACACATTCATATCTTTGGGTTGCTTCATTGATTTGCTTACATCAAAACATACCACTTCGTCATTCATTTGAAATAAAAGCTCATTTGCTCGTAAATCAATAAACACACTTCCTGTTGCGAGGAAAGGTCGACCCAAGATTATGGGCACCTCAAAATCCACCTCGCAATCCAAAATAACAAAGTATGCAGGAAAAATGAAGGTAAAAACCTTCACTAATACATCATGTAAGATACCAACAGGTCATTTTACCGACCTATCTGCCATCATGAGCCACATATTGGTTGGTGTAGGATCGCCCAACCCCAACTGTTTATAAATAGATAGCGGCATCAAATTGATGCTAGCCCCCAAATCGCACAATGCCTTAGCAAAATCCAAGGATCCAACCGTGCAAGGAATAGTGAAAGCACCAGGATCCATCTTTTTCTATACTAAAGATCTCGTGGAAATTGCACTGCAATGATGAACATTATCTGCCAGTTCATAACTTGCTGCCCTTTTCTTTGTCAAAAGGTCCTTCATGAATTTGGCGTACCCTGGCATCTGCTCCAGTGCCTCCACCAAAGGCACATTAATAGTCAGCTGCTTCAGCATGGTCATGAATTTACTAAACCTGGTGTCATCAGCTTTCTTCTTCAGTCTCTGAGGAAAAGGTGGTGGTGGATTTGGAAGAGTCTTTTCCACCACTTCCTTTTGTTTTTTCTTCCGATTATCAATCTTTTTAGGCTGGTGACATCTAGGTGTAGTGTCATGAACGTTCTCATTCTGATTTTCAGCTTCTACAAAATCATCACAATCTACTTCAATAACATTCTCTTCTGTATTATCAACCACCTGCTTGCCTTTGGATAGATTTTCCAACACCTTACCAGTCCTGGTAGTAATAGCCATACATGATCCATCATTTCGTGGATTTTGCACAGTGTTACTAGGTAAAGTGCCAGCTTTTCTTTGATTGAATGCCTCTGATAGTTGACTTATTTGTTATTCCAGTTGTTTTATTGTAGTGAAATGCGAGTCAACCAATTGATTTATTGAGGACAAATCATTTTTTACCTTAGCTAGTCCCGTGTTGGTTGCCTCCACTCCTTTCAAAAGCTTGGCCATCATGTCCTCCATGGACATCTTTCCAGAACTAGTTGCAACAGCTTCACGATTTCCAGGAGGGTCATACAAACCACTCCTGTCAGTCTTATTCTTGAATTCAGATTTTTCATAATAGTTCCGACCTTGGATTCCTTGGGCATTGCCTCGGAAACCCCTCTGATTATTTAAATAATTCGCTTCCTCCTCAGAATCGGATTCATCTCTACCCTGTGATACAATGAACTTGACTTTTTCTGCCTTCCCTGATAATAAATGCTTGGTAAGAAGGTCCATCTGCATTTTTATATGAGCCATATCTTGGTCACGTTCCTCTTCTCTTCGCCTCTGTTCTGCTGTCATGCCAGTAGATACAGTAGAGCTTGCTACCTCAGAATCCCTGGTATGCCAAGCTCTACTCTGCTTTGTCATACGATCCAGCATATCACCAGCCTCAATAAAAGTAAGGTCCATGAATGACCCACCTGCAGCATTATTAACCACTGGCTTAGTCACCGAGTTCAACGCCCTGTATAATATTTCCATCAAGTGGATGTTGGTCATCTGATGATTTGGGCACCACATAAGCTTCTTCTTGAACCTCTCCCATGTTTCATGGAGAGCTTCAGTTGGAAGCTGTCGAAAATTGCTGATCTCATCTCGTAACTGTGCTCTCTTGGATGGCGAAAAGAATCTTTCTAGGAAAGCGTCTTTCAGTTACCTCCAGTTAGTAATAGAGTCAGGAGTCATACCGTTCAACCATAGAGTTGCCTCTCCAGATAGAGACAATGGAAATAAGCGCAGTCGAATTGCATTCTGTCCAACTCCTGGATTGTCAAACGACTTACATGTTGAGATAAAGTTGATCAGATGTATATTCGGATCATCACCTGCAAGTCCACCAAATAACCCTTTGAGTTGCAATAGCTGGATCATGGTGCTAGTGATATTGAACTTGGCTCCGGGTGCCAAGGGCGGAGGAATAATAGCCCCTGTGGCACCAGCCCCGTCTAAGTCATTATCATCATCATCAAAAGCGATTTGCACAGCTCGGCGTTCAGGTCTCATTCTCGCTTGACGATCTCTTTTGACATTCCTGTTCACTGGTGCAGCCACATCATCTGCACGCCTTGGATTTAATAACTCATCATCACCCAGGTCCTTTTCATCAAGATTTGTTGCCCGACCTGGGTTATCAATATTCTGTTGATGCACTTCAGCAGCTGCCAATGCAACTAATCTTTCCTGCTCCTGTTGAGCAGCCATCCGTTCAAGGTTTCGTTGCACATCCATTCTGCCAATAAGATGTGGTTCAGGATTTATAGGTAATAACGGTTGAACAGAACTTCGTGTATTTGGCATGCACTCCAATAAACCTGAACAAAACAAAAACAACAAACAAAAAGTAAAATTTGAGAATCTTTGACCAAAGGGTCTATTAACTATCACAAACTTAGTTGACAACTGTATTCCCCGGCAACGGCGCCAAAATTTGATACGCCCAAATTACAACTCTCGTTAGAAAGTGTAAGCGGTCGCTGTCAAATATAGAACCCAACTGGGTTGGGTGTCCAATCCCACAGGGAATACTCTGGTCACTAAGTGTTGCAATTATTAGTAGACTGTTGGTCGAAAATTCCAAGGAAAAAGGGGGGTTTGGTTTATGCGTGAACTAATATTATCAAAGTAACAATGGAACGATTTGCGTAGTAAGATTTAATCACAGGGATTGATAAGTTAGGGTTATGTCCACCTTATAAGTTCTACTTCTCTATTAACTATGAGTAACGCGGAATTTAGACATGTATGCACTTATAGAGAATTGTATTCTAATTCAAAATCCAAGTGTTTCTCAACCATCAAGGATTTATTTCGCTTTAGCTCTCTCGAGCCTAAAGTGTATAACACATGGTACAAATTCTCCAAGAAGTTAATCCGGTTAAGGAATTAACGTGTAAATAGAGGTTGGAAACCCTATTTCCTTGTCACACTCTCTTTTCCAAACATGTAAATTTTCTCTCGAACAAGTTAATGCTATAATGGCGTATTCTCTATGTTTGCAACCATGAGAATTCAATCAAAACGAAGAGAGTAATGATATAAGTAGCATAACACATCAAGAATTCACAAACTCATAGTAATAGATAGTATCTTACAAGGTCTCCATAACCCTAACAGATAAGTTTAGCTACTCATGAATATAACGGAAATAAAAGTAGACATCATCATCATACCAAAACTTAGAGAAATCTCGGCTATGGAGATGAAACGTGTTTTCTTTCTCCGTTGCTCAAGTGAGCCATTTTCTATTCTCAAAACTCGTAACAAATCCTCCAACGTGAATTCTCAATAATAATCGAATGATAATGATAACGATGCTAAAAAATTCAGCAATAAGGTTTTTAATAGCATCCTTGTCTAATAAGTTGCTACTGCATCCTTAAGTATTTAAAAATACTGGGTTTGCCCGGGAAAAAGTTCCCATGCATCACTTTCAGTCCAAAAGCTGCCTTCCCTCTTATGTGAAGTTTTCCTTTGTTGCCCACAGGTTCACAAAGTGCTGAAATCTTCATCATTAGTACCTGAAAACATGCTAATCACATAGGTCAGCTCACTTAAAGGAAAATGGACTAAAAGTGCAAGAATTATATATTTTATCCTCAAAACTTAGCTGAAACATGGGTAAATTATGGTGCTTAGGCGTGTAAATACGCCCAACATCAAGGGTCGAGGGAAAAAGACCTAAATACCCCAAGAATGCGGTCTTTTATTGACTAAAAACTGGGATACCGATGCGCAGGTCGATGCGGTGCGTCAATGACATCGATGTGATAGACAATGCGTTGTGCCATATTTGCATTGATTTACTGGAATTAGAAGCTGGTAGCTGGGGAAAATAGCAATCAATACGATAGTCGACGCGGCGCACCAAGATTATGTTGATTCACTATTTGGGATTCCAAAGGAGCTTCAAATGAAGTCCAAAAAATCTGAAATTTGTTCGGAAACACCTATGAACATTCCTGATCATGAATCAACCTTAACATCAACATTTAATGGATTTAAATCTCATAAAATAAGCATTAAAACCTTCATAGGTTAACTTGACACTAAGTCTAAGTACTTAGCTAAAATATTCTAAGTCTGGGACCCCTTGACAAACCTAAAGAACTGAATTAAGCTTAGGATTTTGCGGGGTTTTACATTATCTTGCCCTTGGGAACACTTGTCCTCGAATGAGACTAATGAGACTGAGAATACTGAGATACTGACTTACTGGACATAAACTTCTGCAACATGACTATATGACTGATATTACTGGTATTTTGAATTATTATACTGAACATGCATATGTGATGCATGGCTATAGCTGAACATGATTCATGAATGCATGACTGGGATTACTGATAAACTACATCTATGTACTGAACATGCATATTTGATTCATGGATACATGACTGAACATTCTCATGAACGTATTACTGAACATGCAAAGGTAACTGATACCAAGTTTATAACTGAAATCTAAACATGAACCTGATTAAGCTTAAGAAAACTATTACCTTGAGATGAATCTAAATTAGCGGAGAGTAGATGAGTTTACTTGGTTTGCATGTCTGCATATGCTTCCCAAGTAGATCCCTCAACGGACTGATTCCACCAAAGAACTTTGACTAGAGAAACTTTTTTGTTCCTCAGTCTGCGAATCTGATAGTCAAAATTTTTGACTGGGATCTCTTCATAAGAGAGGCTGTTATGAATATCTATGCCATCAATAGGGACTACGACTGCTGGGTCACCTATGAATTTCTTTAGTAAGGTGACATTGAACACTGGAAGAACTGAAGATAAATATGAAGGTAACTTAAGCTCATAAGCTACCTTTCTGAAATAGTTGAGGATTCGGTAAGGACCGACATATAGGGGACTAAGTTTACCCTTTTTGCCAAAAAGCTTTACTCTTTTCATAGGAGAGATCTTCAAGTACACATATTGACTAATCTCTAACTTGAGATTCTTTCTGTGCATATTTGTGTACGATTTTTGTCGGCTCTGAGCGGTCTTAAGCCTTTCCCTGATCAACTGGACCTTCTATAAGGTATCAAAAACCAAGTAAGGCCCTACCACTATCGCGTCACCCACTTTAAACCAACCAATGGGATATCTACACCTCCTCCCATAAAATGCCTCAAACGGAGCCATCTGAATACTGGAGTAATAGCTGTTGTTATATGCGAACTCAATCAAAGGAAAGTTATCATTCTAACTACCTTTAAAGTCTATCGCACATGCTCTCAACATATATTCTAAGGTATAAATGGTACTTTCTACTTGACCATCTGTCTTAGGATGAAAGGATGTACTAAGATGAACTCGGGTACCAAGACCCTTTTGGAATGCTTTCTAGAAATAAGAGGTGAACTAGGTACCTCTATCTGAGATAATGGAAAATGGTACACCATGAAAGCTTACCAACTCCCTGATATAGAGTTTGGTGTAATCCTCAACTTAATAAGAGGTATGAACTAAAAGGAAATGAGCTGATTTGGTCATCCTGTCTACCATGACCCAAACTGAATCATGCTGACAACGAGTATGAGGCAAGCCCATCACAAAGTCCATGTTCAGTTCTTTCCATTTCTAGGTGGGAATACTGAACTCCTACATAGACCCACTAGGATTCTGATGCTCAATATTAACCTACTGACATGTTGATCACTTAGCCACAAACTCTGCAATGTCTCTTTTCATCCTACTCCACCAATAGTTCTCTTGCAAATCATGGTACATCTTCGTGGCCCCTGGATGAATATAGTAATGCACACCATGTGCCTCTACGAGAATTCACTACCTTAAGTCATCTACACCCGGCACACACAGACGACCTTGATAACGCAAAAAACCATCTCCCCCTTGGGAAAAAACCTCTACCTTCTGATTTCTGACTGATTCCTTCAACTGGACTAGACTGGGATCCCTATCTTGCTTTTTCTTCACTTCAAAAACTAGGGATGATTTTGAGCTACTATGCACCCACACACTACCTTCTGCTGAATCGACTAAGCGAACATCTAGTCGGGCTAGCTGATGAACTTCTTGGGCGGACTTTTTCTTACTGTTCTCAACATGGGTAACACTACCCATAGAAATTCTACTGAGAGCATCAACCACTATATTAGCCTTGCCTGGATGATACAAAACACTCATGTCATAGTCTTTCAACAATTCCAACCACCTTCTCTGATGGAGGTTGAGGTATTTCTGAGAGAACACATACTGCAGACTATTGTGATCAGTGAACACATCAACGTTCACACCAAACAAGTAATGTCTCCAAATCTTTATGGCAAAAACTACTGCTGCTAACTCAAGATCTTGAGTAGGATAGTTCTTCTCATGGGGCTTAAACTGTCTAGAGGTATAGGCTATAACCTTACCTCTCTGCATCAAAACAAAACCCAATCTAACTCTGGAAGCATCACAGTACACAAAAAAACCGTTGGAACCATCTTGTAGGGTCAACACTGGAGCTGTGGTGAGTCGAGTCTTCAACTTCTGAAAACTCTTCTCATAAGAATCTGACCATTGGAACTTGACTCTCTTTTGAGTTAATCTGGACATAGGGGATGCAATAGACAAAAATCCCTCAACAAACCGTCGGTAATAGCCAGCTAAACCTTAGAAACTCCTGATATCTGATGGAGAGATAAGCCTGTGTCAGTTTCTTACTACTTCAGTCTTTTAGGGATCAAATCTAATGCCATCACTAGAAATTATATGGCCAAGGAAGGCTACTGACCGTAGCCAAAATTCACACTTACTAAATTTGGCAAATAGATGATGGTTTTTTAGAGTCCGCAATACTATTTTTAGATGGTATGCATGATCGTGTTCACTACGGGAGTAAACAAAAATATCATCTATGAAGATTATGACGAACATATCCAAGTACTGCTTGAACACACGATTCATCAAGTCTATAAAGGCTGCCGGGGCATTGGTTAGACCAAAGGACATGACTAAAAATTCGAAATGACCATACCAAGTTTGAAAAGCTATTTTTGGGATGTCACTTTCCCTGACTCTGAGCTGATGATAGCCTGATCTGAGGTCTATCTTAGAGAAATAACTGACACCCTAAAGTTGGTCAAACAAGTCATCAATTCTGGGGAGTGGATACTTGTTCTTGACCATAGCTTTTTTTAACTGACGATAATCTATACATATTCTGAGGGAACTATCTTTCTTACACACGAATAATACTGGTGCGCCCTATGGGGATACAATGGGTCTGATGAATCCCTTATCTAAGAGATCCTTTAACTATTCCTTTAATTCTTTGAGTTCTGCTGGATCCATTCTATATGGCGGGATGGGCATGGTCTGAGTATCTGAGAGAAGATCGATTCCGAAATCAATTTCCCTTTCGGAAGGAACTCTGAAAAGGTCTTCAAGAAATACATCTGGTAATTCACATGCTACTGATACTGATTCAAGAGTAGGGGTTTCTGAACTAGATTCCTAGACTCTAACGAGATAGTAAACACATCCCTTAGATATCATCTTTCTAGCCTGAAGATAAGAAATAAGTTGACCCCTAAGTGCTGAAGTACTACCCTTCCACTCTAGGACGGGTTCATTCAAAAACTAAAACTGGACAATTCTATTTCTGCATTTGACTGATTCATAGAAGGAATGAATCCAATCCATGCCAAGAATGACATTGAAATCAATCATCTCTAATTCGGCTAAATCTGCTGAAGTGACTTTTTGAGATATCATAATTGGATAGTTTCTGTATACCCGCTGGGCTATGATAGATTTAACCACTAGGGTTGAAACTGAGAAGGGCTCTACTAGAATTTCCAGACTGAATCCAAAATTAACTGCTATATATGGAGTAATAAAAGACAAAGAATCTCCTAGATCTAGCAAAGCGTAAACATACAAATGGAAAACTTGTAATGTACCAGTGACCACATTGGAGAACTTTCCTGATCTTATCGGGACTGAAGAGTATAGATTCTATCTGGGCGCTGCCCACTAGTGGCACTGGAAGAGGCTCCCGCTGATATGGGCGACTGGAATGAGCTGGGGGACGGTTATACTGCCTCTGCGAACCCACCTGAGGATACTATTTGTCTTTATGTCCTGGCTTGCCACATCCAAAACACATCACTTCTAGCTCTGCAGATACCCTGATGGTTTCTACCGTACTTCTAGCAAAAGGGATTGGTTCGGGCACTACTAATACTGCCCTGTGTTTAGGGCTTGATGCCTTATCTCGGTTGCTATCTCTGAATTTAGGCACTGGAGCACTGGATGAGGAAGGATCTGGAACTGAGGATTTTGGGCAGAACTGAGAACTATTCCCACCCTCTAACTTAGGCTGCGCGAAATTGAAACTACCTATTCTCGCCTTCTTATTCTCTCTCTTTCTTTCTCTTTATTCTTGGCCTCCTCTATCTGCTGAGCCTGGACCATGAGCCTGGATATATCCATCTCCTTAATAAGCATTGCAGTCCTACACTCCTTGACTATGCTTCTAGATACTCCTGACATGAACTTACTCATCTTCGCTTTACTATCTGCTACAACATGCGGGGCATATCTGGTTAACTGAGTAAACTTAAGAGAATACTCCTACACAGTCATATTACCCTACTTCAGGTTTATCAACTCCAAAATCTTTGATTTCCTCAACTCTAACGGGAAGAACCTATAAAGAAAAGTAACTGCAATCTCCTCCCATTCTATGGTCCTACATCTGCGACCCTTTTTGCCTTCCACTGTTTGAACTATGAGTGAGCCACATCCTATAACTGATATATGTCCAACTCCGTACTCTTAACAGCAGTCACCCCCATGATATTGGCAACCTTCTGCACCTGATCAAGTAATTCCTGAGGGTCCTCATCTGACTTAGACCCGGTAAATAATGGAGGGTTCATTCGGGTGAAGTCCCGAATCCTGGCACCAACAGTATTGGCCAATGGGTTGGCCGAAAACGCAGCTGGACATTTATTATGGGCTGCCACAGAATGATCTAGGGTGGTGAAGGCTGCTCTGAACTCCGCATGGGATAAATGCTCGCCCAAAGGATCTAGATGGATGGGATGAGGAGCTGACTGATCTCCCATTGCTATTCCCTGAGTCCTCTTTGGAGGCATATTCTATAAACGGAAGAGAATGTAGGATTATAAAGAGAGTGTAACTGGAGCTCATGCTCACTCACACGACATGAATACTGAAAGAAGGGAAACTTTTCCTAAAACATCTCATAGCCTCTTGTCCATAAGTGTGGCGCTATATATACCCATGTACAAGACTCTACTAGATATGGATTTTAGACTTCCTAGGACACTATTGAAGCTTAGACTCTGATACCAAGTTGGTAATGCCTTGAATTTGTACCCTGGATTCTACACAGTGCTTATAATCCCGAAGGACCATAAGCTAACCCATGACTGGTACCTTCTGCAATAACTGTGTATTAAATATTGTAATGATTGCGGAAATAGGTGAAAACATATTCCATAAGATTTAAATCTATAAATAAATATGAATGTGGTATCAAAATACTAAAACTGAATATAAGTACTGAAAAACTGAATAACTGTCAGAAAATACTTTAGTCTGAAAATCCTCGAACTGTCTTAACTGTGGAATTGATGGGCAAGCCTCTAAATAACTCCATCTACTGAAATAAAATTGAGGTACTGTAAATAATAAGCATGTACTTGAACTATTAGGACTCACCAATACTCTGAAAACTGAGAATCTGAACTTCTAAGGGTGTTCTAGAGCCCGTACGTCTGAACCTATGATATAAGACATCATAGCGCAAAGAAAAGCATGCATTAGTACTTTGAATGTACTGGTAAGCTCAGTAAGGTAGGTTGATATGCATGGGTTCATATGCATGCACAATAATAACTGTATAACATGAGTATAATTGAGTAAAAGTACATGCATGAATACATATACTGTAACTGAGATCGTGCTAATATCGAGTACTGAATTGGAATAATAATAACCGATATCTGAGTTTACTAATACCGTATTACTGATTATTTGAATGACTGTATCAGATAGTTCTGAATACTATGGAACCATACTGAGTTCCGTACTAAGATGAGTGACTATATCTGATAGTCCAGGATCTGTAGAACTGAACTGAGTTCTATTCTGAGACTGAGACTAGAACTAAGACTGTAGGAGGTAATCATCTAACCAACATGCCCCTTCTCTAACTTATTTGGGGTCCAACTTATAACCCTAGTTGGAAGGGTGTCAATACCATTCCATGGGTAAGGACAAGCTGTGAGTTAACCCTCTCTGACAGGAAGCTCTTTCGTCAACCCTCGCTGGTAGGATAACTCGAATGAGAAGTATCAACCCTCATAATGTCTGGCAGGAAGATACCTCAACCTACGTTGGCTACGTAGTTCTGTAGCACAGGGATTGCTACTAAGGGTCAAACCCTCTTCTGACAGGAATGCCCCCATCCATGGGTTAACTCGGTTCTAAATCCTACTCCTAACTGAATAGACACTTAACTGATTTCTATTCTGTACAAGGCTAGACTGAACGGTTACTGATATTACTGTTTAGCTGAACTGAACTGAGTTCCATTGAATGACGGAATACTACTAAATTCTGTTAGTTGACTGAGTTTATTGAGGTCTGAAATGGATACTGAATTAGACTGGACTAATATAAATTCTACTGAGTTTTCCTGAGTTTTGTAACTAACTGTGTGTACTACTGATCATGTCGTGACTGATACTATTCTTTGACTGACCATGGATCTAGGTAATCAGCTGAATTATCGGGTACAAGTACCCCCAGGACTCGATAGCATAAATTAAGAGACATGGCATAACATAAAACATGTAAACTATGAACTTGATCATCATTCATTCATCGGGGCATTTTGACAAACACTTGCATGATATAACTTGCACATAAGCTAACTTGACATGATTTCATTCTCTTAATAGTTCACATGGACAATTTATCAAGCACTTGGTGAGAATAGTATATGCACATAGTATTGAACAACAAGTGAGCACATAATTCATCTCTAATTTCACAAGTCAAGGGTTTATCATGGATTCACATGAATCTACACATATAATGATCAATTTCACATGAGATATATATATAATCATGAATTAGGAACCTAATCCAAATAGCAATCATGGATACACTATAATTCCAACCATGGAAATCATAAAATCAATTACTTGAAGTTCAAAAGAGATTTTTGAACTCCAAGGGTGGAAGGAACCCTTGGATGAACACTTCACATACCTTTGTTGAAGAATTTCTAAAAGCTTATGGTTGAATCTTGAGTTCTTGATTTGAAATTGGATCTTCTAGGCTTTTGTTCTTGAGAAAATTTTAGTAAGAATGACTATATTTTCTCTATAGGGAGTTTTTCGTGTTTTGGGCCTGAGGGTCGAGGGAAAAAGACCTAAATAACCCCAAGAATGCAACCTTTTAATGACTGAAAATTGGGTTACCGATGCGCAGGTCGACGCGGCGCGTCGATGACATCGATATGATAGCCAATGTGTCGCACCATGTTTGGGTCGATTCACTAGAATTGGACTCTGGTAGATTGGGAAAATAGTAATCAATGCGATAGTCGAAGTGGCACACCAAGATCATGTTGATTCACTCTTTTGGGATTCCAAAGGAGCTTCAAATGAAGTTCGAAAAATCCGAAACTTGTCCGGAAACATCTACGGACATTCCTGATCAACCTAAATATCAACATTTAATGGACCTAAAGGTTGCAAAATAAGATTTCCAACCTTCATAGGTTAAAATGATACTAAGTCTTAGTACTTAGCTAAAATGTTCTAAGTCTGGGACCCTTGACAAACCTAAAGGACTGAATTAAGCTTAGGATTTTGCGGGGTCTTACAAATATCTAATGAATATATATGTATAAAATGAGGATGATATACTCAAAATCCCATCAGTATTAAGATAACCAATCCATTCAATACGCGTATAAGTGTGCTCAGTAATCAACTCAATATGTCAATAATTCATGATATTAATTTTAGTTTGGAACAATTGGAATAAACATTCCTATAAGATATCATTAATAGCCTATCAACCCATAAATCAAGAATTTCTATCACGAATAAGGCAAATCATGCTCTATAAGGCCTATAATATTTATTTCAAGCACCTACATGGGCAACACGTAGTATCTAATACCATAAGTCAACAAAAAGTAGAGTATAAGCCCTACACGGGTATCATGCAATATATAGTAGCTCAAAAAATCATATCCCATAGTTGTTTTCCCCAACCATAGAATGCTTTACTTATTCATTAACCACCAAAACCAGTCTGAAGAAAATTAAGCCATAAACTACCTTAAAGTGATGAAATTCAAGCCTAAAGTCTTTCAACACAAAGCTTTCCCCTTTCGAACGACCTCAAAATCAAATACAACAATCAATTATAGCATCTAACATTAAAAAAAAAGCCAATTATACTCATATTTCCCATATTCGAGCCAAGTCCAAAATGATTTCAAAAACAAAAGAGGTAAAACTACATTTTATTTTAGAAATACATTTCCTAAGGTCAAATGAATCTATAGTTGAAAACCCACATGAAAATAAGTTATAAACGAGGTCCAAATCGAAGTAAAACCTTTTTAAGCTTTTTCGAAAAAATCCTTAAAATCCCATGGTAAAACTAAGATTAAATAGTGTTTTGATATTACGATTCAATGTAAAGTAATGGAAATAAAGTTTTGAAGCTTACCCTAGATCAAATGGTGAAGAAAACCCTAAAAAATTGCCCAAACCCAAATCCAAGGTCCAAAAATGGTGAAAAATTATGAAATGGGGTTTATATACAACGGTGACCACTTAAGCAGCTACCGCTAAAGCGGTACCATGCTGCTAAAGAGGCTACCACTTAAGGGATGCTTGTCAGCTAAATCGGCTACCGCTTAAGTGGTCTTGGACCATTAAAGTGGCTGCACCAGATATCAACAAATGCTGATTTTAGTGCAATCTAACGATGCTCCGAATAGACCCTCAGGATTGATTGGGACTCTACAGAATTAAACTATATATGCTACTAGGCTAATTTTGATATTCCAAGTTCAGGCGGTGTTGAATTTTTGAAAAAAGATTATTTTCAATAAATTAACCCCCGGGACCCTCATAAGACATGTTTTACTAGTTTTTCAAATAGAGGGTCAAAATGCAAGCTAAAGGCTCCGAACTCGAGCAAACCCTACTAACCCAAATTCAACATTCCGTATATAATGGAAAAATCCTAATCACCATCCAACACTCAGAACAACAAATGTTGACCAAAGTATACATGGAAATTTGAAAGCTTCTAAACACCTCAAACTCTCTTAAAACCCTCCCGAAGGCATTAGGAGGGCCACCATCCCCACACCCCAAAATCAACTATAGCAACTACGAGGAATGAAAAAAATGGTCAAGTCACATAAAAAGTAAAATTTCACAAATCAGGTCATTACAATATGCACCACTAAGAATCGAGCTCATCCTCGACTAAAAGGCAGGGAAATACCCAAATCACTAAAAAGCTAAGGGTAACTACTATGCATGTTGGACTCGACCTCCAAACTAGCCTCCTCAACAAGATGATGTCTCCACTAAACCTAAACTATAGAAAAATCTCTAAAACAAAACCATCTAATAGCTCTGCCTAAATGGACCCTGGCTCCTTTAGAAAGGTCAATCTCTTATCCAAATAAATTGAGTCCCAAAAAAGCATGTGAGACTCTTCCAAAATATAAAACCAAATCATAGATATAAGAAAGATAGGATGAATGAAAAAATAGTCTGGAGATAAGTCCAACACATAAGAAACCTCCCTAACTATATGAAGAATCTCAAATAGCCTAATATACCTAGTTCTAAGCTTTTTCTTCTTCCCAAACCTCATCAGTCTCTTGATGGGTGACATGCGAAGGATGACTCAATCACCAATAACAAACTTCCAGGCACAAAGCCTAAGATTTGAATAACTATGTTGCCTATTCTGGGTTGTCCGAAGCCTATGCTGAATCACCAAACTCTATCCAAATACTCGTGAAGCAAGTCGGTTCCATGGGGTCTAACCTTTGATGTCTCAAAGTAATCAATAGAAGATCAACAATGCCTACCATACAAAGTATCAAAAGGTGCCATCTCAATACTCGAATGATAGCTATTATTATAATCAAACTCTTTTAGGGTTAAATATTGCTCCCACCAACATCCAAATTCCATAACATTAGAACAGAGCATATCCCCAAAAACCTCAATAGTTCACTCCTAGTGACCGTTAATTAGGGGATGGAAACCTATGTAAAGGTTAATTTGAGTACCCAAATCCTCTTGAAATGTCTGCTAGAACCTAAAAGTGAAAACTAAAACTCTTTCTGAAATAATAGACATGGGTACCCCATGACGGTAAACTATCTCACAAATATATATATATATATATAAGCTAACATCTCGGTATTGAAGGAAATCTAACTAGGTATGAAATGGGCTGATTTGGTTAACAATCCACGATGACCCAAATGTTGTCAGAACCACAAAAAGTATGAGGCAACCCACTCACAAATTCTATAGTGATCCACTCTCTCTTCCACTAAGGAATTGATAATCTCTGAAGTAAACCACCTGGTCTTAGATGATCTACCTTCACGTACCAAAAACACGAGCAACAAGCTACAAAGTCTGCTAAATTATTCTTCATACCACCCCACCAGTAATGCTGCTCTAAATCATAATACATAATGGTCAGCCCTAGATGGATAGAACATATGGAACAATGTACCTCCTCCAAAATCAATCTCACCCATCCACTAACTCCCGACAAACAAAATCAGCCACCAATTCTCAAAACACCATTAGAATTAAGAGATGCATCCTTAGCCTCACCACTCAATACCTTCTCTCAAATCACCCTCAAACTATTATAAGCAAATTGGTGAGCTCAAATCTACTTCATCAAAAAAGATATAGTATCAACAAAGGATAAAACACGTCTGGGCTTCGAAATATCAAGCCTAACCCACTGGTTAGCTAAAGACTAAACCTCTAAGGCTAAAGGCCACTTCTAGGTCAATATATAAGCTAAACTCCCCATACTACTTGACTTTCAACTCAAGGCATCCGAAACCACATTAGCCTTACCCAAATGATTGAGAATAGTTAGATCATAATCCTTAAGAAACTTATCCCAACACTGCTGTCTTATATTTCGATCTTGCTGACTGAAGAAGTACTAAAAGTGATGATAAAAGAAAATTTCATAAGGAACTTTATAAAGTAATGTCGCCACAACATCAACACAAACACTTCGACCGCTAACTCCAAATCATAGGTAGGCTAATTCTTCTCATGAGGCTTCACCTGACGAGAGGCATAATAAGATACCTTACCCTCCAACATCAACACTGCACCCAAACCAATACTATAAGCATAAAAAGTGATAAAACCACTTCCTTCTTGGAAAAATTCAAAATAGGTACCAAATTCAACAACTCCTTGAGCTTTTGGAAGCTCTTCTCACAAGAATTCGACTACTGGAAAACACCCTCCGTCTGATTCAACTTGGTCAAAGAAGCTACAAGATGATAAAACCTCTACCAAAAACTAATAATAACTCACCAAAACAACAAAACTTTGAATCTTGATAGGAGAAGTAGGTCTATGCATTGTCTCTATCTTGGATGGATCAGCCATAATGCCATCCTTGGTCACCACATGACCCAAGAAAGAGATAGAATCCAACCAAAACTCATACTTGAAAATTTTTTCAAGCAATTTCTCATCACGCAACCTCTAAAGTACAATCTTTAAATGTTTCACATGATTGACCCATTTCTTAGATTAAACCAAGATGCCATTTATAAATAAATTCATAAAAGAATCATGATATGATTGAAATACTTGGTTCATCAACTCTATAAGTATTGTTGGAGAATTGATCAACCCAAAAGACATGACCAAGATCTCATAATAACCATATCGAGTTTGATAAGTATCACGATTCAAAAATTCAAGGGTATTGATGGCACTTGTCATGACAAACCTTGACAAGTAAGCCTACTACACTAATTGATATGAAAGGGAAAGTACTAGCAATAACCCAAGTAAGGCTTCTTGAATGAAGTCAAACCACATAATATAGTAAAGAGGAAAGACATAACCTACAATACCATAATCCCAAAACCTGATGTCATAAGGTTAAAACTTTACTAGTACAACTTGAGATCAAACATATAATTATCCAAAATAGGAATACTTTGTCTTTAAATACGAATAAGGACATAGTCTAAATAAAGAAAGGTAGTAGTCAACTTCGAAAGCAAGAATCCAACCGCTACCTCAAATAGCTCCAAAGGTAGCCTGAATCAACCACCATAAGGCATAATGGAACCAGATCTGCACTAAAAGGGTGTAGTAGGGATGGGTACAGTCCACTTATAGTTAGTAGGTATCATAGCCCGAAAAGCAAAGTAGAAAATAAAGCATATAAAATACATATAAAGGGCACGTCACCTATAATAAGAAAATGTCCCACAACGGTAGCCCATATCATTTCACTAATAGTTCCACAATATTCACATACATCATAGCAAGTACAAGAAAGAAATACAAGTAAACCAATATCACACATAAAAGTACTAGGGAAAGGATTACACCTAGACAAGTCTATATCAAGAGAGATAATACATCATAAATAAAGGCACAATGTAACATAAATACAATGGAGATGATAATGATGATAATGGTAATGATAATAATGTTGATGTGATGCATGGGGTTGTCGCACAACCTCCGTATACATCTACGTAGCTAAATCTTCTAGACATAGGACCCAAGAAGGGTTCATTAACCTGTATAGAATCCATATCCAATGCATATTCATATATCCTCTCTGGCATATCCTTTAGTATAGGGTTTAGAGATGTCACATTTTATGTCAGAAAAAGCCAGTGTTTTTAGTATTTCCAATATTTTTACGGTGGTACAAATGTTTCATGATTGTATATGATATGAAGTTGTAATGCTCACAATCAACTAGAATAAATATTTCCATGTCCAACCAATATACCAACCAAGTGAGCCAACAATCCACTCAATATTTTCAACCATCCATGACTTTAAAAATAAATCATATGCCAACAAAATGAAACATATAAAAATACACCATTGATACCATATTAGGCTTTTTCATCAATCAAGAATATCACAACCCGAGGCTACCCCCTAGTAGCGACACAATGCTTAAGGCCACAAGTGACCCCAAGCTAATCCATGGTTTTGTACTTGCTGTGAGCACTAAATAAAATAATGATAAAGTATCATATACGGAAGCTGAGCTTATATAATTACTGTCAAGGTGGCATAATAAAACAAATACCAATATGTATGAATTACTAGTAAAAGATATTGAAAAAATCTGAATATCTAAACATCTGGATATTTGAAGTATCTAGTCTAAAATCCCCTAAGACATGTGGAGTTGATGGGACAAATCCCTAACTAACTTTGAATGGTAGAAATAAATGAAATACTAAAAATAACTGAACATAACTTGTCCTCAATAGATAAGGACTCACCACTACTACTGTTGAGTAGGTTTGAGCTGACTAAGGGTAATCGGGAAACTGAGCATCCGAACCTATATTGTGAAATCAATATAGCAAAAAAGAGAGTATGTAGTCAGTACTTTGAATGTACTGGTATGTAAGAAAGAGACTATCTAAAATACATATGGATACTGAACATGGATGCATGAACATGCAAAAAGTGAATGCAAGACCAAATAAAACATGTACTGAAATAATCTATAAAACTAACTGACTAAATAACTGATATACTAAATACTTAATCCCATAAACCTGAACTGATATAACCTGAGTACTGACTTAAACTATGGGAGCTATCATGTAAATGACATTCCCTAGTCTAATCTAATTGGGGTCTAACCTGTAACCTAGTTGGAAGGTTGTCAGTACCTTGCCACAGGTACTAACACTTGCTGTGTGGATCCACTAATCTAATGTCCCCAAAGGACTAGGGTGTCAGTCCTCTTTTAGCTGGCGGCCCCTAAGAGAGTGTTAGTCCTGTACTGGCGGGTGATATCTCACAACCTACATTGGCTATATAGTTTTGGAACTTAGGGTCTCTTACTAAGGGTCTCAGTCCTCTATTGGCAGGTAAGACCTCATCCCTAGGTTTGCTCAGTGCTAAATCCTACTCCCAACTGATCTGACACTGGTATTGATTAAAGTTAATTGGACATCACAACTTATAAGTTCTCATCATGAATATAATAATCTAAATATGATGATAAAGAATCATGATTGGAATGACTTGTTACTTGAAAATGTAAACAAGTACAAATATATAGGTATCGGGTGATCATAACCCTCCAGGATTGAAAATACTTTAAATACATTATTATCATCAAAACCTGGTAAGGAAATTCATGATTCATTGACCTAAATTATTGTAAACTTGACTAAACTTATGAAATCAATGAATTTGAGTGTGGGGATTTGTTAAACTCTTAAAAACAACATACTTACATGATTTAACTCATAAATTGGTGTATTTACATGGTATCAACTGAATACGACAGGGTTGATTGAAACTTAAATCATGTAATAACATAATTTCATGGGAATCACATTAGCATAGCTTGAATTCAAAACTACTAAGAAAAACATGGATTGAATTCATAATTAACATGGATATTTTCATAAAAGAGGATAATTTTTTTTAATTAAACAAAAAGAGATTTTGGGACTCAATGGATGGAAGGAACCCATTGATGAATACCCCTCCTACCTTAATTGTTTGAATCCTTGAAGAAAAATCTTGGAATTTGGACCTTGAATGCTTGAATCCTTGAGAAGAGGCTTGATTTTACATTCTTGGAAAAGGGGATGGGTTTTACGTATGATAACTGATGGATAATGGGGAAAAAAAATCCCCTATTTGTGTTTTAACTCATTAATTTGGGTGTTTGGGGTGAGGGTTAAGACCAAAATACCCTTATAAAAGTTAATAAAAATATTTCAAAAAACACAACGGGTATATCACAGAGGTTATCGTGTTGGCTATCATCCGTGACATGGTATGTATCGCCGAGGATAACCTCCGTGATACACTGTGTACCATGGAGGTCCCGCCTCTATGAAACCCCCATATCGTGGAGGTATTTTGCCTTCATGATCCAAAAATACCCCAAACCTATTCCAAAAATTCCAAAACTCTCCACGATGACCCTTTTAATATCCCTAATCTCATTTCAACTCAAAAGTCAATATTTTGGACTCGGGAAGGCCAAAAATAAAATGTTTGCATTCTTGGGGTCTTAAATTGGCTAAGTCTTTTGTATTTAGTGTGAAATTAATGTTTGGACCTTTTAAAATGTGCGTCTAGGAGCTAGAAATATGTATAGAATCTTGTAGGGTATTACAATATCTCCCCTTGGGATCATTCCTCTTTGAATAAAACTGGTTAAGCTGTGATACTAAGAAAATTAAGATCGTGCACTGAATACTTATGAGATGAATTATGATTTGATAATTGAATCTGAAACGTGATACATGGATTGAGCTTAATTTATGAATACATACAATGACATGAGGAATGTTGGATAGCTGAGGTAGAAAATGAGAGAATCAATTTAAGAGAAACCATTACCTCAAGATGAATATGAATTCACAGAGAAAAAATGAGGATATTGGTTCGTATATCTGCTTCTGCTTCCCAAGTAGCTCCATCAACGGACTGATTATGCCAAAGAACCTTAACCAAGGGAACTTATTTATTCCTCAACCTTTGAATCTGATTGTCGAGGATTTCAATTGGGACTTCTTCATTGGATAGAGTATCTTTCGCATCCATACTCTCTAAAGAAATAATAGATGCTGAGTCACCAATACATATCTTTAGAAAAGAGACATGAAACACTGGATGCACTGATGCTAACTCTGCAAGAAACTCTAGCTCATAAGCTACCTTCCCAAAAAATTTCAAAATTCTATATGGGCCAACATAGCTAGGACTGAGATTCCGCTTCTTGCCAAATCTCTCCACCCCTTTCATGGATGAAATTTCAAATAAACCAAGTCACCAACATCAAACTCATACTCTTTTTTTTTCATATCTGCATATGATTTCTGTCAGCTTTGGGCTATTTTCAGTCTTTCTTAAATTAACTGAACTTTTTCCATCGCCTCATAAATTAAATCTAGCCCTATCAATTTAGCCTCACCTACTTCAAACCAACAAATAGGAGATCTATATCTCATTCCATAGAGAGTTTTAAATGGAACCATATGAATAGTTGAGTGATAACTATTGTTGTAGGCAAACTCAATCATATGTAAATGGTCATCCCAGCTACCCTTAAAATCGATAACATAAACCCTCAAAATGTCCTCTAAAGTCTGAATAGTCCACTCTGTTTGACCATTTGTATGAGGATGAAAAGCTATATTGAGATGAACTTAGGTACCAAAACCCTTCTGAAAAGCCTTTCAAAAGTGGGAGGTAAACTGAGTACCTCTATCTGAGATAATGATCAAAGGAACACCATGCATCTTTACCAACTCCCTGAGATAGATTACAACATAATCCTCAGCTGAATATGAAGTATGAACTAGAAAGAAATAGGATGACTTGGTTATTCAATTTATAATGACCCAAATTGAATCATGTTGACAAAGCGTAAGAGGCAACTCTTTCATAAAATCCATGTTCACCACCTCCTACTTCCTAGTGGGGATGATAAACTCCTGAATCATACCACTAGGCCTCTGGTGCTCATCCTTAACCTACTATCAATTCGAGAACTTAGCCACAAATTCTATAATATCTTTCTTCATACCACTCTACTACTAGATTTGTTGCAAATAACGATACATCTTTGTGGCTCTTGGGTGAATAAAATATCATGTACCATGTGCTTCAGCTAATATTCGGTATCTCAAACCATCAACACACAAAATACATAACCTTCCTTGACAATGAAGCACACCATCTACCCCTTGGGAGAAAACCTCCACCTTTTGATCTTGAACTGCCTCCTTTAACTTGACCAAAATAGGATCCCTATCTTTCTTTTCTTTCACTTCAACAACCAATGAAGATTTCAAACCATTCTAAACCCATGTACTACCTTTAATCGAATCAACCAACCGAATACCTAACCTAGAAGGATGGATGAACCTCACAGACTAACTCTTTTTTAACCTCATCAATATATGCAACACTTCCTATAGATAGTCTACTAAGGTCATCAAGCACTACATTGGCCTTACCCGAATGGTAAAATACACTCATATCATAGTCTTTCAAGAATTCAACCCATCTTTTTTGATAAATATTTAGATCCTTTTGAGTGAACACATACTGTAAACTCTTATGATCCGTGAATACATCAACATGAACCCCATATAGGTAATTCCTCCAAATCATTAATGTAAAGACAACTGTTGCCAACTCAAGGTCATGGGTTGGCTAATTCTTCTCATAGGGTTTAAGCCATCTAGAGGCCTAGGCTATGACCTTACCTTGATGTATCAACACACAACCAAGACCAACTTTAGAAGCATCATAATAAACTACAAACCCATTTATTCTATCTGGTAAAGTCAAGATTGGAGTGGAAGTGAGTTGAGTCTTCAACTCCTAAAAAATCTTCTAGCAGGAATCTGACCATTGAATTTGACTTTCTTCTGGGTTAAGAGAGACATTGGAGAATTAATACAAGAAAACCCTTCAATAAAATATCTATAGTAACCGGTTAAACCCTAGAAACTCCTAATGTCTGATGGAGATATGAGTTTTGGGCAGTTTCTTACTACTTCAATCTTTTGAGGATCCACTCGAATGCCATCACAAAAAATGATATGACCAAGGAAAGCTGTTGATCTCAAACAGAATTTGCACCTACTAAACTTAGTAAATAACTGGTGATCCTTAATGTTCTACAATGCAATCCTCAAATGGTTTGCATGATCACTCTCACTACAGGAATAGACAAGGATGTCATCTATGCAGACTATGACGAACATGTCCAAGTACTGCTTGAACACCAATTCATCAAGTCCATAAAAGTTGCAGGAGTATTCATTAGTCCAAAAAACATAACTAGGAATTCGTAGTGACCATATCAAATTTTAAAGGCTATTTTCAGGATGTCACATTCTCTGACTTTGAGCTAATAATAGCCAAATTTCTATCTTTGAAAAGTAACTTGAACCCTGAAGTTGGTCAAACAAGTCATTAATTTTGGTGAGAGGATACTAATTCTTGATTGTGACTTTGTTCAACTAACGATAGTTGATGCACATTCTGAGGTAACTATCTTTCTTTCACACGAAGAAAACTGGAGCACCCCATGGAGAAACACTAGGCCTGATGAAACCCTTATGTAAAGATCTTTCAACTTTTCTTTTAATCCCTTAATGTAATACCCCGTAATTATCCTAGCTCTATTCAGCTCTTAGTTGCATGCTTAAGGGACTTAAGGCCTAAAATTTTCACTAAGTGTTTGGGACTTAGTCATTTTCAAGATCCCTAAACTTTGAGTATTTTTATTTTAGTCTTCCCGACCACGAGATGTTATTTTTTGAGTTAATTCATGTTAAGGGATATAAGAAGTAGGTCTCAGGAGAGTTTCAGATTTTTTGAATGAGGATTGGCTTTCTTTTAGATTTTGATTCCAGAGCCTCACCACGATAGTGGTGCATCACGATGGGTATAGAGATGGACACATCATCGCATTGTGGTGAAGGTGTTTTCATCAAGTTCTTGATTTATAATTTGAGTGCATGTTTCATGATCTTTATCCTAGTGTGTAAAGTACTTATTAGGGGAGAAGTGTTCATAGAAATCACTTAGAGAAAAGTTGAGCTAAGAGCCTTTGATTCGTCCCAAGTTTGGTATTCGATTCTACAAGGGTCAACTTTGAACATGTATAACTTTTGATATTCGTGGACTCAAAAACCACTAAATTGTATATAATTGAATTAGTTTTCCAATGATACCAATTTCGCCTTAATCCAATACCCGAGCGTAAAGTTATGATCATTTTTGTCAGAACCAGCAGCTTACCGCGATTAGATCGCATCGTGATGAGCCTTTAATCCGCATTCCAGTTATGAATTTTTGGTTTAAATGATTGAGGGGCAATTGGGTCTTTTCCCACCTTAACCCAATTCGTAAAAACATGACCTAAGGCTTCAGTTAGGGCATTGTATGCCCATATTCTCCACTTTTTCTCTCAAGAACAAACCCTAATAACCCCCTCCAAGTTCATCCTTTCCATCATTTTCTCTTTAAGAATAATCAATATTTTAAGTTCCTTAATCAAAGAATCTCAATAAAGATTTCAAGATCATCTCTAAGGCTTCCAAGGTCAAGATTTCTCCAGCAAGTCAAGTCTATTAAGGTATGTGGGGTTATGAACAAGGGTATCCTTTCACCCTTATGCCCAAATTGCATGATTTTAAGATTCTATTTACTTATTTTGAAGTAGGGTTTATACCTAAGTTTATATATTCTTGAAGTATGTGATTATCATGAGATTTAAAGCTTTAAGTATATCAAGAAGTTCTTATGTTTAAGTTTTTAACTTACAAGATTTATATTTTTATAAGATTACACTATCTTGACTTGTTGTGTTGAAGTATTTCAAGAGTTATCTTGAGCATGAAGTTTTGGTATGAATTACCATGATTTTATAGCATGAATTTTAATCCCTCAGTTTAAGTGTTGAGATTTCAAGAAGATTATGATTTTAAGCATTCTATGACAAGTTATTATCATGATTTAAAGTAAGAATTGATCTTTTGATCCTCAACTAATAGATGTTATTCATATTTATTCATTCTGATTACAGTTTAAAGTAAAGAGAAGCACAACCGGTCTTTATTATAAACCCTTATGCTATTTTAAGGTGGATTTCCTACAGTATGAACATTAAGTAATAAGGGAGTAGTATTTAGCTCCAAGTTGGGGATGTGTCCAAGGTCACATTCCCCAGAACTACAAGCCAACGTAGGTTCAACTTATTCCCAATATGAATGAAGTTACAGATAGTGATCACTCTAGTTAGGTTCTATTCCGATGTCAAGAGTAGAACAACCCTCCTCAACATGGGTTAGATGTTGGACTCTATGGTAACTCATATGTTTTATGTCAGTTATAAGAACCTCCCTAAGAAAGATTAAAAGTAAAGCTTTTAGAAACTAAGTGTGTGACTCACAAGGTTTATTCAGTATGCTTTATTAGTCATGTTTATGATTTTCAGCTTTCAGTTTTACTCAAACTCAAGGTGAGTCATCTAAAATTATTATGCATTATAGCTTACAGAACTAAGTGTTATTACTCAAAAAGTTTGTCATTATTCATTATTATTCATGTTTATGATTTCAGAGTACTTGTTTTATTCAAGCCTGAGGTGAGCTATTTACACGTAGAATGCATTGCTTGAAATTCTAAGTATACATTGAGTTATTATTTCACTTATGCATTCACCCCCAGATAATCAGTAGTCTCATAATGTAGGTACAAATTATAGCCTACGCATCATAATCAGACAGTTGCAACTTCCAGCCAGCAGGTGATGAGTTCTCCTATTTTGGGAACTCCAGTCAGATTTAGTTCATGTATTGTGTTGTATTTTGATTTTCCATATGTATTTATTAGTGGTAGTTTGAGGCATGCCCTAGATACCTAAATTCAGTATAGTAGAGGCTTCATAGATGTCATTCAGAGTCAGTCATGTAATTTCAGTTCTTTCCTTAATTTTTACCAGATTATAAATTGTATCAGTAATATAATTTCTCTCAGATTTTGTCATGATTATATTCCGCACAGCAGAACAACTATTTAATATATTATAATTCAGTTGCTTAATAGTATGCCAATTTATGGGTTAGTTTGGGGTCACTTGTGGTTCCAAGCACCGTGTTACGACTAAGGAGGTAATATCAGGTCGTTATACTTAAGCTCACCTGGAGACATTATATAAGGTGGAATTGAGATAGTCTAGGTAATTGAGATGAGATCTATTCCAAAATCAATTTCTCTTTTGGGAGGAACTCCAGGAAGATCTTTAGGAAACACTTCTGAAAATTCATTCACTACCGAAACTGATCAAGACTCGAAGTTTCAAAATTTGAGTCCTTGACTCGGACGAGATGATAAATTCACCCCTTGCATATCATATTTCTATCCTTAAGATAGGAAACAAACTGACACTTAGGTACTGAAGTACTACCCTTCTATTCAATAATAGGCTTATTAGAAAACTGGAATTGGACAACTCTATTTCTACAATAAATTGAGGCATGACACGAGTGGAGCCAATCCATGCAGAGAATGACATCAAAATCCATCACCTCTACTCCAAAAGATCAATTGAATTAACTTCTTGAGACACTATGACCTGGCGATTTCTGTATACCCATTTAGATACAATAGAATTACCCATTGGGCTAGACACTAAGAAAGGCTCTGCTAATATGTGGAACTGATACTGAAGTCTATGACTATATAAGGATTCATAAAAGAAAGTGAATCTCCAAGGTCTAACAATGCATAAAATAAATATGGAAGACTTGTAACTTACCTATAACAACATCAAGGAATCTTTCTTGATCATATCAAGTTTGGCGAGCATAAAATTGGTTCTGATGATGCCCACTGGTGGAACTGGAGGTGGAGCCCTACTGAGTTAGGCGACCTGCTGAAGCTAATACAAAGTTGGACTGACCTTGTTGGCAAAAATCCTTTCCCCTCTGGGCAACCACTGAGATTCCTTGATCTTGTGGCCTGGCTTGATATATCCAAAACACATATCGCTGCCTACCCTACACTCTCCCTGATGATTCTTACCATACTTCCTACAAAGACTATTAGAGAAACCACTATTCACGCTGACTTAGGACTTAGATCCTAGCTCTCCATCCCTATTGTCCTGCCTGAACTTTGGAACTAGCGCACTATCTGAAGATGGGGCTAGAGCTAAAGATTTCTGGTGGAATTGAGAATTATTGCCACCTTTTAACCTTGGCTGAGAATAATTAAAGTTACCTGTTCTAGCCCTTTTATCCTCCATTTTATTCTCCTTCTCCTCATCAATCTGCTAATCATGGACCATAAACCTAGAGAGATCCATCTCCTTAATCAACATAGCTGTCCTACACTCCTTAACCACTTCTTCATAAACTCTTAACCCAAACTTACTCATCTTGGACCTAGAATCAACCACCATAGTCGAAGCATACCTCCCTAACTAAGTAAACTTGAGTAAGTACTCCTTCAGAATTATGTTACCTTGCTTCAAATATATGAATTCCTGAACCTAAGTCTCCATCAGCTCTAGTGGGAAGAACCTCTCTAAAAAGGCAATGTAAAACTCCTCCCAATCTATAGGCCCTGCCTTAACACCTTTTTCCTCCCACCACTACTTAAACCAAGTATGGGATACTACCTACAAGTGATAAGTAACTAAATCAACACTCTCACTAACAGTAAAACCCATGATATCTGTCACTTTCTGCACACCAGCCAAAATTTCCTGCGGATCCTCCTCAGACTTAGATCTAAAAAATAATAGAGGATTCATCCGAGTGAAATTTTGAATACTAGGTGCAACTATATTCATCATTGTATTGGTTGGGACAACAACCTACTGGTTATTTTGAGCAACCACAAAATGGTCCAAAGATGTGAAAGTGGCCCTGAACTCTACGTGGGAAGCATAATCATTCAAGGGTTCTTTCTGAACAGGTGGTGGTGTGGTCTGATCCTCATTTCTCCTTTTATTATTTTTTTGGGAGGAATTTTCTATAAATGGATGAAGGACGAGTTAGAAAAGGAGTTCAATAAATCTCATGCTCTTTTGCTCGACATGAAAACTAAAAGAAGGGAAACTTTCCTAAAATATCTCGTAGCCTCTTGTAGATAAGTATGGCGCGCTTCACACCCATGCACAAGACTCTACTTAAGGCAACTTTTAGAATCCCTAGGACATGTAAAACCTTAGGCTCTAACACCAAGTTTTGTCATAACCCTAGGCTACCCCTAGTTGCGATACGGTTCTTAAGGCCACCAGTCACCCTAAGTTAACCCATGATTTGGTACCTACTATGAGAACTAAGTAAAATAATGATAAAGTATCATATGTGGAAGTTGAGCTGATACAATTACTGTCAAGGGGGGAAAATGAAAAAAATACCAACATGTTTGAATTACTGGTAAAAGATACTGAAAACAAATCTGAATATCTAAAGCATCTAGTTTGAAAGCCTCTAAGACATGTGGAGTTGATGGGAAAAACCCCCAACTAACTCTGACTAACTTTAATGAAAGAAATACTGAAAATAACTTAATATAACTTGTCCTTGAAGGATCAGGATAGGTGCTACTGAGTGAGTTTGAGCTGACTAAGGGCGCATGGGGAACTGGGCGTTAGAACCTATATTATGAAATTAATATAGCGCAAAAGAGAGTATGCGGTCACTACTTTGAATGTACTAGTACATGAGAGAGGGACTATCTGAAATACATATGGATACTGAACATGGATGCATGAACATGTAAAAAAAGAATGCAAAACCAAATAAAACATATACTGAAATAATCTATAAAACTAACTGATTGAATAACTCATAAACTGAATACTCAATCCTGCAAATCTAAACTGATATAACCTGAGTACTGACTGAAATTATAGGAGCTATCATGTAACTGACATGCCCCAATCTGAGCTAATCGGGGTCCAACCTGTAACCATAGTTGAAAGGTTGTCAGTACCTTTCCACGGGTACTAACATTGGCTGTGTGGATCAACTAATCTAATGTCCTAAAGGACTAGGGTGTTAGTTCACTACTGGCGAGTCACCCCTTAGAGAGTGTCAGTTCTCTATTGGTGGGTGATATCTCGCAACCTACATTGGCTACATAGTTCTGGAATGTAAGGACTCCTACTAAAGGTCTCAGTCCTCTACTGGTAGGTGAGCCTTCATCCCTAGGTTTATTTATTGCTAAATCCTACTCCCAACTGAACTGACATGGGTACTGATTAAAGTTAACTAGACATCATAACTGATAAGCATGAGGTAACCCACTCACAAAGTCTATAGTGATTCACTCCAACTTCTACTAAGGAATTGATAATCTCTGAAGCAAACCACCTGGTCTTAGATACTTGGCCTTCACCTACCAATAACACAAACAACAAGCAACAAAGTTTGCTAAATTATTCTTCATACCACCCCACCTGCAATGCTTCTTCAAATCATAATTCATCCTGGTCACCCCTGGATGGATAGAATATATGGAACAATGCACCTCCTCCAAAATCAATCTCACACGTTCACTAGCTTCCGACAAACAAAACCAGCCTCCAATCTTTAAAACACCATTAGAATTAAGAGATGCATCCTTAGCATCACCACTCAATACCTTCTCTCAAATTACCATCAAACTATCATCATCAAAATTGTGTGCTCAAATCTACTTCATCAAAAAATATCTAGCATTAATAAAGGCTAAAACATGTTCGGGCTACAAAAAATCTACCCTAACCATCTAGTTAGCTAAAGACTAAACCTCTAAGGCTAAAGGATACTCATAGGTAAATTTATAAGCTAAACTCCCCAGACTACTTGACTTCCGACTCAAGGCATCCGCAACCATATTAGCCTTATCCAAAAGATTGAGAATAGTGAGATCATAATCCTTAAGCAACTCATGCTAATGGTACTGTCTCATATTTAGATCTCGCTGATTGAAGAAGTACGGAAGGTGATGATATAATAAAATATCACATATAAGTAATGTCACCATAATTTCAACCCTAAATTATCACATAATAATGATGACGATGGTAATGATAATAATGATGATGTGATGCATGAGGTTATCGCACATCCTCCGTATACACCTACAAAGCTAAATCTTCCAGATGTAGGACCCATAGGGTTTTTGTCAAGCTGTATACAATTTATATCCAATCCATATTCATATTTCCTGTCCGACAAATCCTTCAGTATAGGGTTTTAGAGATGTCACATTTTCAGTCAGAAAAAGCCAGTGTTTTTAGTATATCTAGGGTGGTACCAATATTTTATGAATGTATATGATAATATGTTGCAATGCTCACAACCAACCATAATGAGTATTTCCATGTCCAACCAATATACCAACCAAGTGAGCCAACAATCCACTCAATATTTCCAACCATTTATGAATTTCAACATAAATCATATGCCAACAGAACGAAAACATATAAAAATACTCCATTGATACCATATTAGGCTTTTTTATCAATCAAGACTGTCACAACCCGAGGCTACCTTCGAGTCGCAACATGATACTTATGGAAACAAGTGACCCCAAGCTAATTCATGGTTTGGTACCTATCGTGAACACTAAATAAAATAATGATAAAGTATCATATATAGAATCTAAGTTTATATAATTACTATAAATGTGGGATGATGAAGTAAATACCAATATGTCTGAATTACTGATAAAAGATACTGAAAATAAATCTAAAAGCTAAACATCTAAATATTTAAAGTATCTAGTCTGAAATCCTCTAAGACATGTGGAGTTGATGAGACAAATCCCCAACTAACTCTGAATGGCTAAAATAAAAGAAATAATAAAAATAATTGAACATAACTTATCCTCGATGGATGAGTACTCACCACTACTGCTGTTGAGTAGGTTTGAGCTGACTAAGGGTAATTGGGGAACTGAGCTTCTGAACCTATATTGTGAAATAAATATAGTACAAAAGAAAGTATGCGGTTAGTAATTTGAATGTACTGGTACGTTAGATAGGGACTATCTGAAATACATATGGATACTGAACATGGATGCATGAATCTATAAAAGAAGAATGCAAGACCAAATAACACATGTACTGAAATAATCTATAAAATTGACTGACTGAATAGCTGATAAACTGCATACTTGGTCTTGTAAACCTGAATTGATATATCCTGAGTACTGACTTAAATTGTGGGAGCTATTATGTAACCGATATGCCCTAATTGAGATATTTGTGGTCCAACCTGTAAGATCGTTGGAAGAGTGTCAGTACCTTACCACGGGTACTAACACTAGTTATGTGGATTCACTAATCTAATGTCTTAAAGGACTAGGGTGTTAATCCTCTACTGGTAGGTGACCCCTAAGAGAGTGTCAGTCCACTACTGGCGGATGACATCTCACAACCTATGCTGGCTACGTAGTTCTAGCAGTTAGGGACTGTTACTAAAGGTCTCAGACTTCCACTGGTAGGTGACCCTCTATGACAAGGTTCACTCGGTGATAAATCCTACTCCTAACTGACCTGACACTGGTACTGATTAACGTTAACTGGATATCACAATTGATAAGTGCTCTTCATGAATATAATAATCTGAATGTGATAATAAATAATGATAATCTATATGACTTGATACTTGAAAATATAAAAAAGTATAAACATATAGGTATCGGGTGTTCATAACCCTCCAACACAAAAAATACTTTAAATACTATAACACCATCATAACTTGGGAAGGAAATTCATGATTCGTGGACCTAAAACATAGTACACTTGAATAAACTGATGAAATCCATGAATTTGAGAGTGGGGATATGTTAAATTCATGAAAACAACATGCTCACATGATTTAATTCATAAATTGATGTATTTACATGGTATCAACTGAATACAGTAGGTTTGATTAAAATTCAAAGCATTTAATAACATAATTTTCATGGGAAACACATTGGCATGGCTTAAATTTAAAACTACTAAGAAAAAAATGGATTGAATTCATAATGAACATGGATATTTTCATAAAAGAGGATAAAAGTTTCATACTTGAACAAAAATGGATTTTGGGACCCAATGGGTGGAAGGAAGCTATTGATGAATAACCCATATACCTTAATTGTTTGAATCCTTGAAGAGAAAGCTTGGAATTGGACCTTGAATGCTTGAATATTAGAGAAGAGGCTTTATTTTACATTCTTAGGAAAAAGGATGGGTTCTACGCATGATAGATGGATAGTGGGGCAAACAATGCCCCAATTTAGGTTTTGACTCATCAATTTGGGTGTTTGGAGTGAAGGGAAAGACTAAAATACCTTTCTAAAAGTTAATGAATATACTGCAGAAAACACAACCTCCGTGTCACAGAGATTATCGTAGAGGCTATCCTCCGTGACATGACGTGTATCACTGAGGCTAACCTCTATGACACATCATGTATCACAGAGGTCCTACCTCCGTGATACGCCCATATCGTAGAGGTCCTTCCTCTGTGTTCTAAAAATACCCCAAACCTATTTCAAAAATTTTGAAACTTCCTGGATGACCCTTTTAACATCTCTAAACTCATTTCAACTCAACAATTAATGTTTCAGACTAAGGAGGCCAACAATAAAATGTTCCCATTCTTTGGGTCTTAAAATGGCTAAGTCATTTGTACTTTGTGTAAAATTAATGCCTTGGACCCCTTTAAACATGCGTCTAGGAGATAGACACGTGTCTAGAATCTTGCAAGGTCTTACAAAGACATAACTAATTTCATGTATACAAGGTCAACAATATCATATAGGACCCCAGAAGGTCACACATAACAAATAGTATACCAAATCCATCAAATAACATCATCATATAGGCCCCAACACGGGCACAATACAATAATAAATCCATTTTCATGATTAGTACCCACACTCTTAAAATGATTTTGTATCAACATTCACTACCTAACCAGGCTGAAGAAAGTTAAGCCAAACCTACCTCGACTGCAAAAAATCAGTTTGCAAACCTTCACTCCAAAGCCTTAATCCTCCCAGACAGACTCAAAATCAACTAAAATATTGAGATATAGAATCTATGCATCAAAAGAAAGCCCATCATACCCATATTGCCTATTTCAAGACAAAATAGGTTTTTAAAAAAGAAGGTTAAAATCATAATTTTATTTTCAAAATTTTTTCCCCATATTTTTAGGAGTCTACAGTCAAAAACTCAAGTGAAAACAAGTTAAAAATGAGGTCCAAATTGAAGAAAAATCATGTTTAAGCTTTTTCAGCAAAATCTCCGAAAATCCTTTTTGAAATCAAGAATCTGAAGTTGTTTTGAAGATTAAATTAACAGAAAACTTATAATTATTAGCTTAGAAACTTATCCAAGTCAAAACAGATTGAAAATAGGGTTTGAATCGAAGAAATACAAGTTTTAGATCCTCCCAGTCAAAATCCCCAATTTCCCTCTTTATCCACGTTAAAACAAGAATTAGATGATAAAATTGGTGTAAAGTAGTTGAAATAGGTGTTTAGAATCTTATCCAAGCTTAGAAATGGAATAAATTGCTCAAAAGTCTGAAACCCCAAGCTTCAAGTCTCAAAAATGGGGAAAAGAGGCAAAATATGGGTATATATAGGGTCCATGTCTCAGCGGACCCCTCAAGATTCATCCGGAATCCCATGAATGCAAATGAAATATGTTACCCTATTAAATTTGATTCTCCAGACTTAATGGCGATATCAGATATTTAAAAAAACATTGTTTTCACAATGTTGACCCCTAAAATCTATTTTCACAACTTTTCAAACCGAGGATCGAAATGAGCTTCAAAAGTCATAAAACCACATCAACTATGTTACCTATCTAAATTGACATTTTATATATTTCGGTGCAGTATGTTTTTCCATCCGATGCATAGATTTGTAAATATTGACCAAAGTAAACTATGAGACTCTCACAGTCGCCAAAACTCATAATTTCACATAAATTATGCCAAAATGCATAGGGAAACATGGAAATCATTTCCACTCCCAAGAAATACCAAAAATAAACCAAAGGGAGGGGTTAAATGGTCAAATTATATAAAATAAATATTTCACAAAAATCACCAAAAATTAGGTCGTTTCGAAAAACCAACTTTAGAATATTTGAAGCCTTATTCTTCAGCTGGTGATACCCATATCTCAAATCTATCTTGGAAAACCTTGAATCACCCTAAATCTGGTCAAAAAGATCATTAATGTGAGGAAGAAAATACTTGTTCTTAATTGTTACTTTGTTCAACTACCTATAATCAATATACATATGCAAAAAACCATCTTTTTTATTCCTAAAAAAATAGGAGCATATAATGCTCCAGGTGTTATAGGGTATAAAACAAGTTAAAATGAGCCTACATAACCCCTATATTAAGCGTAAAACACTTCGAGAAGTTTATCTCTTATCTTAGAGATCAAAAGCTAATATCCAAAGGGTATCTATTTCATCTAGTTATGGTCAAGGATTCTAACTCTGAAAATCCCTTTCTGCAGTCTATTCCTGTAGTTAATGAATTTCCTAAAGTTTTTCTCAATGATATTCCTGGGATTCATCCCTATAGAGAAATAGACTTTGGGATTGACCTTCTATCGTTTACTCATCCTATTTCTATTCCTTCTTATAGGATGGCTCCAACAAAGATGAAGGAATTAATGGAGAAGATAAAGGATCTCCTCTATAAAGGTTTTATTCACCCCAGCATTTCTCGTTGGGTTCCTCCTGTGATTTTTAAGTGAAAGAAGGATGGGTCTCATCGGATGTGTATAGACTATTGTCATCTGAATAAGGTCATGTCAAAAAATAAGTACCCACTTCCTAGAATTGGTAACCTCTTTGATTAACTTCAGAATGCCAAATATTTCTCTAAAATAGATCTTAGTTTGAGTTACCATTAATTAAATATTAGGGAGGTTAATATACCCAAGACTACTTTTTGAACCTATGAATGCCACTATAAGTTCTTAGTCATGTCATTTGGGTTGACTAATAGACTAGCTACTTTCATGGACCTTATAAATTGAGTATTCAGGCAGTTTTTGGATATATTTGTTATAGTCTTCATTGATGACATCTTGGTGTACTCCAAAGTATGGAGGATCATCCTAACCACCTCCAAATTGTGTTGTAAACCCTTAGGTATTAGGAATTGTATGCAAAGTTTTCCAAGTATGAATTTTGGCTAAGTTTTGTAACTTTTTTTGGGAATTTGGTATCTAGTGAAGGGATTAAAGTGGATCCAAAAGAGATTGAGGCTCTTAAGAAGTGGTCTAGATCCAAGACTTCAACTGACATTAGAAGCTTCTTGGGCTTGCCAGGTTACTACAGGAAATTTGTAGAGAGTTTTTTATCTATTGCTACTCCGCTTATGAGGTTGACATAGAAAAAGGTAAAGTTTCTATGGTCCGCTGTTTGTGAGGGTAGTTTTGTGAATTTGAAGGATAAGTTGACTTCTACTCCTGTTTTGACCCTACCTGAGGGCATTGATGGTTTGTTTTGTATTGTGATGCATCTCATGTGGGACTGGGTTTTGTTTTGATGCAGCATAGTAAGTTGTGGTTTATTCTTCTAAGCATATTAAGGAGCATGAAAGGAATTATACAACTCATGATCTAGAATTGGTGGCTATGGTGTTCGCATTAAAAATTTGGTACCATTACTCAGATCACAATAGTTTACAGTACATGTTCACTCAAAAGGAATTGAACCTCAGGTAGAGGTGGTGAATTGAATTACTTAAGGACTACGACATGAGTCTACACTACTACACAGTTAAAGATAACATTGTTTCTAATGCTTTTAGTAGGTAGTCCATAAGAAGTATGTCTCATATCAGAGAATTGGTGAAGGACATTCACTAGCTGGCCAATTTGGGAGTTTACCTATTAGAGTCCAAGTATTGAAGAGTAATCATTTAGGAAGTGGTTAAATTATCTCTTGGGTATAAGGTCAAGGAAATGAAAGTTCTGGATCCCATACTTATGCAAATCAAAGATGATGTGGGTCAGAAAAAAGTTATGGCTTTTGAGATAGGGGTGATGTCATCCTGAGGTACCATGTAGGTTGTGTGTTCCTGATGTAGATGAGCTACGGGAAAGGATTTTGTATGAAGCTCATATGTCCAAATATATGATTTATTCGAGTTCGACAAAGATGTATCATGACTTAAAAGAGATTTATTGGTGGAATAATACGAAAAGGGATGTGGAAAATTTTGTTTCCAAGTTTATGGTCTGTCAACAGGTTAAGGTTGAGCATTTAAGTCTAGGTGGATCCTCTCAGGAGAGATAAAATTTCCCATGTGGAAGTGGGAGATGATTAATATGGATTTTGTTACTGGTCTTCCGCTGTATCAAAATTAGTGTGATTCTATTTGGGTCATTATGGATAGAATGACCAAGTTTGCTCACTTCTTGCCTGTAAGGACTAACTACTCAGGAGAGGATTATACCAAGTTGTTCATTCAAGAGATATTTAAGCTGCATGGGGCCTCTGTGTCTATTATTTCTGACCGAGGTATACATTTTGCTTCTCATTTTTGGCATTTCTTTTAAAAAGGGTTGTGTACTCAGGTGAACTTTAGCACTGATTTCCACCCTAAAATGGATGGAAAATAAGAGCATACTGTTCAAACATTAGAGAATATGGTAAGGTCCTGTGTGACCAACTTTAAAGGTAGCTGGGTTGATCATTTGTTGCTTATCGAATTTGATTATAATAATAGCTATCACTTCAATATCCAAATAGCCCCTTTTTGAGGTCTTTTATAGTAGAAAATATAGATCAATAATTGGGTGGTTTTTGGTAGGTGATACTAGGTTGTTTGGGATTTACTTTGTACACCAAGTGATGGAGAAGGTAAAGGTGATTTGAGATAAACTTAAGACTGCTCAGAGTCGCTAAAAGTCTTATGTAGATGTGAGGTAAAGGGAGTTGGAGTTTGAAGTTGATGATTGGGTGTTATTGAAGGTTTCTCCTATGAAAGGAGTCATGGGATTTTGAAAAAAAGGGATGCTTATCTCCCGTTACATTAGTCCATACCATATTATAAGAAGTATAGGGAGTGTTGCTTATGAATTAGAACTACCTGCGAGCTTGGCTTCAGTTTATCCCTCTTTTCATGTGTCCATGCTCAAAAGTGTATGGGTGATCCTTCCTTAGTGGTGCCTACTAAGGATATTTTCCATAAAGATTCATTGTCCTATGAGGAAGTCTAGGTTGAATCTTGGATAGGTAATTTCAAAAATTAAGAACTACGGAGATAACTTTGGTTAAGATGCTTTGGAGGAACTAAAAGGTATAAGAGGCTACATGGGAATCAAAAGAAGATATGAAAGATAAATACCCATTCTTGTTTCCAGTGTTCGACAAATGCTCTTAAGGTATGCAACTTATTTCTTCTATTATTGCATTTCGAGTTTGTGCTTATTTCCCTATGTGTTCTTTATTATATCATGCTAATAGTATCCTATTTGCTAATTCGGGTATGAATGATCCTAATGGGGGATAATTTTACACCCTAGGTGTTACAAGGTCTAAAATGAGTTAAAATGAGACAACATAACCCCTATCTTAAGCGTAAAACACTTCGAGAAGAGTTGGAGTGAGTTAGGGGGAGGTTTGGACCTAAAAAAGTCCCATTGCGAGGGGGACATTTAGAATTGGCCTCATACTATGGGGGACCCCATGAGTGTTCAATGCCTCGCCCTCACACCAGGTGCCACACCATGGAGGGGAAATCTCGTGCTGGGCCTCGTGCTGCAAGGCTGGGCCTCCGCATCGGGATTCACACCGCGACTCCCCCATTTCGTGATGGGACTTTGTTTGTTTTATACGTGTAAGTTTAGTTTGGTCCTTTAATGCCCAATAGACTATAACACCCTCACTTAACCCGTTTTTACGCCTTAAAACTTCGTTATCTCTCAAAGGGGTCATTCGATATTCTAAAGCTAAGGTTGGAAAGCTGTAAGGATAGGGTTTAAGCATAGGGTGTCACTTCTTTATATTGTTGGGAACTTTCTCTTCAAATAAGGCATGTTGGACACTCTTTATCTTAATTTTTATTGTATTACATCAATTTTTTTGATTTTTACATATTCTTTAATTATGGTTTTGAAACTAAGGTTAAGGTAGTTTTGTGGTTAGAGCTTTAAGTTGATTTACTTTTATTTTAATGTGTTTTCTATATGTGAATGGTGATCTTTGAATTGAAATATGTGCATAAACATGGTGGAATTGGTAATGTGGATTCTCAAGATTTTGGATCTTGCATGATAATGACATGAACCTCAACCCATATCGTAATTTGATTTTCGAACGAGGATTTCATAGTGTGTAAACTTTACATTAGAAATCTGCACAATATTAACTGGTAAAAAGGTAAAAAGGTTTTGGAAACGCCCTAGGGGCTTTGGTTATGGATTTTTAAATGGATTTTGGAGTTTAAATGATTAAATGAATATGGTATGGAATAATTAGATGATCTTGCAAGTCTCTTGGTATAACGGTACCAATTTGGTAATGCATTAATAAAAGACTCCATGGTTATTTATATGGTATGTGAAAAATGTTTTAATTAGGCTTATAGGAAATTGTGTAGCTCACCGAGAAAGTGTAGTCCCGGGGGGGACCAACACTAAAAACCACATTTGCCGACATTAGAGGTCTATGACCACTGTGTCTGCTTTACATAGTATATTTTTTACGGCTATCCCCTTGGTTTCTTTTGCCAAATTTCCTTGGTTCATATGGTAAACATGGATTGGAGCCCTTTCGGTAGGGGGAGCCTGATCCATATAGCCAGTGGGTACCTTAAGGTTAGTATGAGCTATATAGTTCAGGATTAAATTTTTAAAGGATCATGCTGCATGTCCCTTTCCCCATATCCAAACATCCCATTACAGCTATATTGGTTGTGCATGTGATTTACAACTGGTTTTTGTGAATGTATATATATGTTTATATGCCTTCCTTTGGGTTGCATGCCAAAACTCGGCATACTAACCATCCCCGGACACTACATTTTTTCATGATTCCTTGGATAAATGGACGGGTTATGTGTAAATATTTTAATTAGGCTTAAAGGGGGTTGTGTAGCTCTCCATGGATGGTGGAGGTCCAATGGGGACCGATACTGGAAACCATGTTTGCCGGCGTGGCGGCCTTGGTGGTTGTGTGCATATTTCACACTTTACATATATATATATATATATATATATATATATTTGGAATGGCTGGGGTCATAGATTCCTTGGCCCTTCCTTGGATTTCTCTGATTTGTGTGGCTAACACGCACTGGGGCCATTTCGATGGGGGGAGATAGACCCATATATCCCATGGGCATTTTAGGACGGTTCGATCTACACAGTCCAGGTTAAAGATTTTAATCCTCATACTAAACCTTGCTCCCTATCCTAGCATTATATATATATGTGTGTGTGTGTGCGTTTGTGTGTGTGTGTATATGTATGTATGTGAACATGTACATTGAGTTTTGATTTGACATTTGAAATGGTATTGTTTTACTCTTCCCCAAGTTATATTCTAGCACTCACCTTGCTAACCATCCCCGGACGCTACATTATTTTATGATGTAGGGTCCTAGGGGTTTCTTCTGTTGGTTTGTGCAGTGTTAGGTGGTCTGGTTCGTCGATTGGTTTGCAGTGAAGTTATGAGCTTCCATCCTATGAAAAGCTTAGTCATTCTATCGGTTTCTTTCTATATTTTAGAATTGAAGAGTTCACATTAACATTAGCATTGTCATTGTTGGGGGCATGTCCCTACCTAGTTTGATATTCGGATTGGTTTAGAGGCTTTTGTGGACATGTGTGGGTTGGATGGTGTTGTTGACTCTTAAAGCTTATATTCTTGAGTTAAATGAACTGTTTTATGTTTATCCTTTGGTTGTCTTCTTCTTTGTTATTATTTTTACTATGTTTGGTTTGGATAGGCTATGGGGGTGGTCTCCGACCCACGTTGGTCTAGAGATAACTATCACGGCTAGGCCTGGGGGTCTGGTTGTGACAACATGAACCCAACTATGACAGAAGAAAACCAAAAAAGTACTAAAATGATAAAAAACTAAAAGAAACCAGGCTTATTGAATACTCTTCACTCTTAAAATACACCAAAATATCATCAATAAAGACACTAACAAACAAGTCTAAGAACTTTCTAAACACCCAATTCATAAGATCCATGAAAGTAGCCATTGCATTAGTCAAACCAATTGACATAACTAGGAACTCATAATGACCATATTGGGTTTGAAAAACAGTCTTGGGAATATTTCTCTCTCTAATCTTCATCTAATGATAACCCGAGTGAAGATCAATTTTAGAAAAACATCTAGCACCCTAAAGTTGGCCAAAAAGATCATCAATCCTAGAAAGAGCGTACCTATTCTTCATGGTAACCTTATTTAACTACCAATAATCTATACACATCCGAAGAGACCCATCTTTCTTAAGAACAAAAAGAACAGGAACACCCCACGTTGAAACACTAGGTCAAATGAATCCCTTATTAAGGAGATCCTTCAATTGCTTCTTTAGCTCTTTCAATTAGCCGGTGCCTTTCCATAAGAAGGAATGTAGATAGGACAACTATTCGGTTAAAGATCAATTCCAAAGCCTATTTCCCTATCAGGAGAAATTCTAGAAAGATCCTTGGAAAAAATTTAGGAAACTCATTGACAACAGGGACAGATTGCAGAGAGTGAACCTTAGAACTAGAATATTTAACCCAAACCAGATCATAAAGACACCCCTTGGAAATCAACTTTTGGTCTTTAGGATAAGAAATAAATCTAACTTTAGGTGCTAAGGGACTTCCCTCCCATTCGATTCCTAGTTTATTTGGGAGTTGGAAACTGACTTTTTGTGTCCTATAATCCAAAGAAGCAGAGAACGAATAAAGCCAATCCATCCTAGGGATCATATAAAAATCTATAATTTCAAGTTCTACCAATTCCATCAATGTCTCCTTATGAAAGATAGACACCACACAACCCCTATTGATTCTTCTAGCGACCACAAAATCGCCCACCAGAGTAAAAATAAATAAGGGGTCAAAAATACTTTTAGGACTAAAATCAAAATGAACAACCACATATAGGGTCATATAGGAAAGGGTAGACCCTAGATTAAGCAGATAATACATATTATGAGAGAAGAGCTTTAACGTACCAGTGACAACATCAGGAGATACCTCAGATTCCTAATAGGTGAATAGAGCATAAAGATGATTTGGGCCTATTATAGTACCAGAAGGAACACACTTTGGTGCAGAAGCCAAAGAAGTGGCGATCAGAACTTTATTAGCCCAAGTGGCTACCTTAGCAGTAGGGTAATCCCGCTTCAGTTGAATAAGTTAACCATAGTTGAAGCACCAATCCCACCCATCATCACAATAAGCCCAGTAAATATAATCATAAAATCTATAAGGAAGATAGGATGGGGCTGACTGAGCTCCACTAGCTTGAGAATGAGCACCCTATGCCTTAAAACCACTGTTAACCTGAAATTGATGATTACTAGATAACTTAGGATAAGGAGCACTAGCTGATGAATATGAACCATAATTTCCCCAAGTCTTCTTCTTGCTGCACTGCCTACCATATTTTCCATTATTCTATTGATTTGCACCTTGTTCGGAATACCTGAACTTCTTATTCTTCCTTCTTCCCATTTCTGCCTATTTTTTTTCTCATCCTCAACTTGCTGCATGTAAACTATAAGTCTAGAAATATCCATGTCATTCTTAACCATCACAGTTTATACTCTAACAAAAGGTCACGTGATAAGCCCAAAGTAAATGTCCTCATTCTGGATCTCATGCTAGACACTAACTTTGGATCCTAATAAGATAACTAATAGAACTTCAGGGAATACTCGTTCACGCTCATCTTTCCTTACCTCAAGTTCAAAAACTCTACAACCTTAGCTTTCCTCAACTTTTGAGGAAATAAATGATCAAAAAAAGCACCAGAAAATGCTCCTACATTGCCTTCTCAGCATCATATCCCCTTAACTACTCCCACTCCTCATACCACTGATATGCCACGTCCTTCAGCTGATATGCAGCAAACTATACACCTTATACATTAGTAGAATGCATCACCCAAAAGAACTTCTCCATCTCATCAATAAACCCTTAAGGATCCTTCTCAACCTTAGATATAGTTAAGGTTGGGAAATTCATTCTCATAAACTGACCAACTCAAGTAACCTCAGTCGAAGCCACAAAAGAATGAACAAGACCAAACTGATGAGACTAATATGCCACTAATTGGGTATTCAGATGAATGGACGGATGAAACTCTGCATTAGAAACATCCCCTTGTGGTGACTGAGCGTGAGTGTCACCAACTAGAGAAGGACTAGTTGGGACTAGTGGAACCTCAAGTGGAGCAACACAATTAGGGCAGGGACCCTAGACTGGGTTTGTACTCCATAAACAAGATGAGCCCCTCCATGTTCCTTATGGGTGGGGCTGAGGTTTCGACAACCATAAGATCATCGAGGAGGCATATCTAAATACAGGTAAACAAAGAGTTAGAGAAATTCCATAACCCTAGACTCTATAGCTCAAAATAGAATACAATAAAGGGAAATATTCCTAAATGCATTATAGCCTCCCCTTATAAGTATGTCGCGCTACACACCCATATAAAAACTCTACTAGACATGGTTTTGTGGATACCCAACGACCTTGAATCTAGGTTTTGGTACCAAGCTTGTAATAACCCAACCTCGATCCTATCCATGATGGGTGTATCAAGCCTATAGTGGGCCACAGATCATCCCCATAGACTATCTAAACCAAACATAGTCCAAATAGTAAAAAACAAAATACAACTAGAGGATAAAGATAAAATAGTTAATGTAACTCAAGAATCATCTTTAAGAGTCAACAACACCATCCGACCCACACATTCCGACAAAAGCCTCTAAACCAATCCGAATATCAAACTAGGTCGGGACATGCCCCTGACCATGATAGTGAAAATGATAATGATAATGTTAATGTGAAATATTCAATTCTAAAATATGAAATCGAAGGAATGACTAAGCTTTTTCGAGGATGGAAGGTCACCACTTTACTGTGAACCATCCAATGAATCGGACCACCTTACACTGTACAAACTAATAGAAGAAACCCCTTGGACCCTACATTATGAAAGAATATAGAATTCAGGGATGATTAGCGGGGTTAGCGCTAGTATGTAACTCGGGGAAGGATAAAATAATTCCATTTCAAAAGTCAAATCCAAACTCAATGTCCATGTACACATACATGCATGCATACATAGATATATATGTAATACTAGGATAGAGAGCAAGGTTTCACATGAGGGATAAAACTATTAACCTATAATGTGTAAATCTAATCGTTCTAAAAATAACCAAGGTCTATATGGGTCCGGCTCCCCCACCGAAAGGGCCAGTGCATGTTAGCCCCATGAATCGAAGAAATCCAAGGAAAGGCCAGGGAATCCACAACCCCAGTCATTCCAAATATATATATATATATATATATATATATATAGATATATATATAAAGTGTGAAATATGCACATAACTACTAAGTCCCCTATTCTGGCAAACGTGGTTTCTAGTATCGGTCCTTTTGTGACCTCCACCTTCCACAACGAGCTACATAACCCCCTTTAATCTCAATTAAAACATTTACATATAACCCATCTATTTAACCAAGGAGTCATCCATTTAGGAATTTATCAAATGGTATCGTCATACCAATTAATTATGATTATAAGTCAATTCCATTATGCCAAACCAAACCAATTAGCCATGATAGTCTAAACTTCTATTTCAAAAATCAATCCATGGCTACCAAGACCCTTTAAAACTATTTATATTCCATTAGCCTTTTTATGTAATGCAATAGTTTCAAAAGTGATTAAATTATGCATATAACCATATTTCAAAGCCAGATTCATAAGGTGGCTTGAGGTTAATTACCAACTCCAATACCAAAATCTATAAGTTTGGTGAAATCCATGACCCCCAATCTATTATCCCCACCAATGTATCTAATGAGTTCCAAAATCCATTAAAAGAGCATAAATAAATGCATGTAAACCATGAGAATACCATATAAACAATAATCATTCAAAACCCTCAACCCAAATTCCAAAACCATACATTAAAATGATATGAATACTAAACTAGTATGCCAAGATAAAATACAAGTTTAGGAAAGAGATACATGCCTGAAAATACCAAGAATTTGAAGAAGGAAACCCCAATTTGAACCCTAGGTGCTCAATCCTTATAAACCCAACTTTTCTTTTGCTTTGGGAGAGTTTAAGAGAAGAGAAGTTTGTTTTGATTTACTTATGGATGATAATGGGACCGTAGAAGTATTTTTATGTCATGGGTAATAAGTTAAAGATGGTAAAAGCTTGAAAATCCTTAATAAAAGAATATAGAAAAACTGTCGCCAGTTGTTATAGGTTAGGTGAGTACTTGTAATGACTAGCTATGATTATTTGCTAGAACTCATAGTCTGGGCAGTGACACAGGGAGCCTTATTGGTTTGGTCATGAGTCCCACCCTATGACTCATGACTCACCCTATGACTCATATGGTTCCAGTCGAGACCATGTCAGAAACTTAGGGAAACTTCACTGGTTAGACCTCGAATAACTCTATGTGACTCGTAAGGAGTCTTCATGACTCGTTACCCGAGTCGTGACCTATGCAGTGAGCTCAAATTGCAATAAAAAATTTAGAGTCCAAAACCTAGGGTGTTACACATGTCTCAACCTGGTTAGTACTTCTTCGTTTAGAGGCTTTGTGGAATTGAGTTCAACTCTCAAACTTTCTCTTTTGATTTTTATCTCTATTATTTTACTGGTTACTTTTTGTAGTTCATTATTATTATTATGCTTTTTAAGTAAGGCTAAGAGGTCCATCTCAGGCCTTAGTTGGTTTGGGATGCCTATCACGGCCAGGCCCCAATTTGGGTCATGACAGAGAACCCCAAGAAGATACACTAGGTCTAATTAACCCCTTACTCAACTAATCCTGCAACTGCTCCTTCAATTTAACCAACTCAATTGGGTCCATCCTATAGTCCTGGATGGAAATGGGCTTAGTGCCCAACTCTACATTAATAGAAAAATCAACTTCACAATCCAGAGGTATACCAAGAAAATCTATAGGAAACAAATCCATGAACTTTCAAACAACCTAAATAAAATCCATAGGAAGCAGTGAGGCAACATTAGAACCACGGGTATAAGCCAATAAGACAAACACCTTCTTTATACCATGCATCGAGCACGTTGAAAGAATATAACACCCTTCAAACTGTAATTAAGAATAATGAACAATCTCATGACATAGAAACACTCTTTAGTACTAGAATCATACTGAGAGGGACCATAATAACTAGAACAATTTCCTTGGCCTGATGAATTAAAAATAGAACCTTGACCTGATGCCTGGCTACCTAAAATAGTAGAACCTAAAGGTCTACAACCTAATCCTTGTAAATCATCCTGAACTTACCTTCCATGATAACTATAAAAACCTCTACTAGAGAAATATATTCCTAGAGAGGTATGTACACTAAACTTGACTTGACAGTGCACCTTCTTGGTGCCTTTTGAGTGGCCTAGGTAATGGACTCAGTCAACTTGGCATGTTTAATAATAATAAAAAATGTAGCTCCTAAAACAACCATTTGGGTAGTATCTAACTGATAAGGACCCTCTAGCCCCTTCACAAACTTTTGAATCCTCTCAAACTCGATTGAGATACTGGTGATTGAATACCAGGATAGAGCATGAAAATATGCCTCATACTTAAAAATTGTTATAAAACCCTGCCTTAAGTGATGAAACTCATCTCATATCTGATCTCTCAAGCTTTACGACAAAAATATATCCAAGAAGGACTCAAATGAGTGATGTCATAGAAAGGGAACACAATGGCCTACAACTATAAAGTGGTCTCCACCAATCCCAGGCCACATCTATTAATTGATAGGTAGTATAAGAAACTCCATAAGACTTAAGGGATCCAAGATTATGTAACTTATCCTAGCAATCAATCAAAAACTATTCATCCTCACTAATCACTCAACCAAAATCAGGAGGAGTTGAATAGATAAATCTCTCAAACCACTTTTGATTATCAGAAGACAACACAGTACATAAAACAATTAGATTGATAGTAAGTCTGGTAGGTAATGAGTCCACACATGAGGGTACCATGTATGATAGTTTTACCCTAAAGTAGGAATACTATAAGTAGATGCTGAGGAATACCAGGTACACTCAATGGAACACCTTTCAGGCAACTCAAAGGCAAATAAAAAACTAACACCCATTTTTCATTTTGAAAATCCCAAATATATGTTTTTTCCACTTTCTTTTTTCTCTTTTGTCTTATTAAGGTGTAAATTCTATATATTTCTACAAAAACTGTATCGCCCCACATTTTAGGCTAGAATAAAAACCATCATTTTTATGCATAGATAATCCAAATGCCATAAATCTTATGTAAATTTTCTATGTTAATCAATTATGTAGTGTGGGAAATTGAATGATCTTTTCGTCGATATAAGATTGGCCCAAATCCAATACCCAGGCAAGATGTTATGGCTAATTTAAATCCTAGTCATAAAACACCATCATTTTGGTGCTTGGCGCATCGCAGAGATGGTCTATTTAACAATTGTCAAATTTCAGTAGCCTAGCGTGATTATGGCGCATCGCGCTGAAGTTCCAGGCCCTAAACAGTGGAACAATGTGATGGCTCCGAATTGCGGTGACCCCATGAATCATATTCATCAATTCCAGTGAGCCACCGCGATAGTAGTGCATTGCGGTGGCACATAAAATTGGGCTCCTAGTAATATTTTATTACATGTCATTAAGGGTATATAGGGTAATTTCCACCCCCCTTGTCATCTTAAACACAAAATTTTTCTCCCAAGTGACCACATTATTCATATTTTCTTCAAAAAGTCATAAGAATACTCGTTAGGGTTTCAAACTAAAAACCTAAATAGCTCAAGATTCAACCGTGGGTTTTTGAAACTGATTGAAAATTTGAAAAAACCCAAACCATAGGATTCAAGAATCATCCATCAAATTTCTAAATTGAGGTACGTGGGGTTTATCCTAAAACTACATGGGCTTGTTGAAAACACCCAATTATGATTTAAAAATCATCAAGCATGAATTTGTTAAAGGGGTTTTGAAATGCATGATTTTATTGTGTTTTATGCATGTTTAATGATATGCCTTATCCCCTTAAATTGATTTACCCATATAAGTATATGTATGAAACTTGAAATTAAAGATTTGTTTGAGATCACAAATACTAAAAATCCCTCTCTTGTGATAACCTTATGTTTATGATCTTATGGTGATTGATTGAAATGGATGATTTATGGATTGAAAATAGTTTACTCAAATACCATAGTATTTTGAGCACGATTTAGAGATTTAAGAGAAGGAGTTTCTCGATGTAAATATATTTTATTAAAAGAGAAAGATTTGCATGAGATTAAGAGCTTTGACATGACCAGCTTGCATCATTGAAAGTTTGACAAAGAGTTGCATACATATGTTTACATGAGTTTTAGAGAAAGAGTTCTTTGAAATGATTTATTGATATGGTGGTCCCAAATTTATGTTTTGAAAACATAGATTGAAATATGCTAAAAATGGCTCAAAGATGTGACTTGCAAGTCAATGGTATGACGATACCATATAAATGTACGCCATAATAGAGTTAGAGTTTTCAGAGAATGTTTTCAGAGAATGCATGTCTTAAAGAGTTAAAAATAGGCATAAAGAGAGCTAGGTGGTTGCCTGAAGAGGGATAAAGTTCAAGTAATTCTTAGCCTAATACTGTGATTTACTGATTTGGGTATATTATTTTTATGTTGGCGATGGCCGTTTGGCATAGTCGAGTCAGAGACTCCAACCCTTGCGACACACTTGGGTTGGAGGCTTCCCCACCGAGTCAATAGTGATTCCATATAGCTCGTGAAATTTCAGAGTTGTAGGGTATACTACCTAGCGCAGAAGTAAAACAAAGAGTGTCACAGAGTTCAGATATTTTTACAGAGTCTTTCAAAAATTCCTATAGGATTTCTTACTATATGATATATTTATGAACTATTTTAAATTGCTCTCATATATGTTAAATATAAATTATTATTTTGGATCTGCTCTGCGTACTAGTACATCTGTATTGACCCCCTACTTCCCAGGTTCGAAGGCTCTGTCCAAGGGTCTGGCTAATCAGTAGAGTGTTCCATAGAGAAGTGATCCGTGCAGTGGTGAGCCTTCTTTGTTCCAGAAGGCTTGTTATTTCAGATTATGTTATTCCATTGTTTTGGTCTACTAGGGGCCTTGTCTAGTTTTCAGAATAGTTTTTAGATGTATTAGAGATTTCGCAGACTGAGTCAGATCATATTCAAATATTTTGAATTGTAACTTTCATTCTCATGTCTTGAAACTCAGAGTTAACGACCATGTTTCCTTATCAGATTGTATTTTTGCATCTTCTCTTATTATATAAATATTGTGCATGACTACCAGATAGAGTAGGACGTTCGTACCTTCATGGTTTGGGATGTTTATCACTATTAGGCCGTAGTTCAGGTCGTGACAAAGTTGGTATCAAAGCATGGTTCATGGTCCCAGGGTGACTGCAAAATCGCATCGGGTAGAGTCTTGTTTAAGGGTATGTAGCTGATATTAGGTGTATTTATACGCCTAATCACCATAACTTATCCATATTTTAGCTAGGTTTAGAGAACAAAGTGCCTAGTTTCTTATGTTTTTACTCCACTTCTATGTAATTGAGCTATCCAATGTGATTAGCATGATTTCAGGTATTAATGAAGTAGATGAAGACATAATGAGACTATGGAATGTGGATGGCATATGACACAAGAGAGAGTAGCAGTCTGGACCAAATGTGGTGCCTAGAAACTATGTCCAAGACTAGTTTGTCATTTATAATTAGTTCAGGGACTAGGAAGGCAATTATGAGAGAAAAGATTATTAAAAGTCTTAATGCTGAATTTTTATCCATTATTCATTATTCTGTATTATTTGGAGAGAGGAGAAAGGTGACTTAGCTTGAGGAGAGAGAGAAACATTTTTTTCTTTTTTTTTCACTATTCGCACACCAAGATCGTCTTCTAGTTTTTGGTATGATGAATATATTTATGATGCTTTTCATTTTATTCATGAGTAGCTAAGTTTATTGGTTAGGGTTATGGAAGCCTTGTAGCATACAATCTATCACTTTGGGTTTTGAATTCATTATGCATTGATTTATTTACATCATACTCTCTTCGCTTATCTTGAATTCTCATGGTTGCAAACGTAGAGGATATGCCTTAAAACACAACTTGTTTGAAAGAAAGGTTCATGTTCGAAAAAGAGAGTAGTGACAAGAAAAAAGGATTACCAACCCTCATTTTATAAGTTAATGCCTTAGTAGGATTAACTACTTGGAGATTTCATATTGTTTTTGGTGAATATTTTTTATTCGAGAGAACTAAAGTGAATTAGTCCTTGACGGTTGAGAAACACTAGGATTATGTTATTAAATACAATACGTTTTTCTGTAAGCACGATGCATGTATGAATTCATAAAGCACATAGTTAGTAAGTATTGAAAACTACAAGGTGGACATAACCCTAGCTTGCTATTTCTCTGAATTTGAATTCTACTACACATATTTCATCTTGTTAAACTGAAACCATTAATTTGTGAACTGAATCAAATCCCCCATATTTATTTTACAGAAACGAACGATTAAAAGTCAACTAATCTGCATACAACTTAGTTAACACCATATTCCCTCTGGGATTCGATCCCAACCTAGTTGGGTTATATATTTGACAACGACCGCTTACTCTCTCGTAAGAGAGGTATAATTTGGGCATATCAGTAGCGCGCTATACTTATAAGTAGGAGGCTACTAGGCGTTTAGGAATGTTTCCCTTTTTTATGTTCTAGTTCGTGGTATGGAGTCAGAATATTCCTCTTTCTTGCTCTAATTCATGCTATGGTGTCGTCCATATAGAAGTAAAGTCATCCTAATTTTTTTCTTACTTTGATGTGTGCTTAGATATGTCTCATTGTTAAAGTGATTCAGGTGTAGAAGTCTAGAATCTAAATGGTACAGTCCTTTATGATTGAGCCATATAAGATTTTGAAATTGGGCAAGGACTTGTGAAGAGTCCGTTAGTGCCTCAGAGTGTATTAATTCTAGTATAAATTTTGATTTTGATAAAATCGTGCTTTTGAGCCTGTGATATTAAGTATATTCAGTCCCTTTAAAAATTTTTTATGTTGCAGATGTCATGCTTAAGAGGGAATGAGGTGTAGCAGAATATTGGAACTGTATTTCCATCCGAGTAGTAGTATAAGTTAAAGTGTCGGTGTCATGACCTATTGTTAGTGATATTAGACCAAGAAGTTGGTGATACGAAGTCACAAGGTTAGAAATCAGAGTGAGGATGACTTTTGTGTAGATAAATATGTTTAGTTGAATAACTAATGTTTAAGGATGATTAACCCCTTTATAGTGATAGACTAATTTGGTAGCTAGTAGCATGTGTGGATTGTATGGTAGTCTAGTGGAGCCGTGTGGGGTGTATTTCGATTCACTAGTAACTTGTTGTCCATCTTGTTGATTCTTGAGTTGGTATTAAAGTGATACGTCCTTGTGGGTTAGTTTAGTAAAAGGTAGAGAAGGATTTATTAGGTAAGGTGAGTTGTTGTTTGCTCGAAGTATGAAAATGGCTAGATTAGCCAGTAAGTTATAATTATAGACACAAGGTTATTTGTGGAATTTAAAGGTAGTCTAAATGTACGCTTGGGTAAGTAAGTGTGATGTGAGAAAGACGTATAAGTAGATAAGATTGTATGGGTTTATAATATAAGATTAAGGTCGACCATATCTATTATGTGACTCTACCCCCCTTGACCTTCTTTTCTTTGGTAGTTGTAAACTAGTATTACTTATGAGAAGGTATGTAGTAGATTTTGAGGCATAGCAGTGATGTCATGAAGGTGTTTTGGTTGTGGGTTGTATCTAAACAAAATGAGATATTTAGGTAGAATATCCCAATTTGATAGACTAGTATATTATGTTGCATTCTTCATTGGTGGTAGATGATTGATGCTAGACTATAGGCTCGATGTGTTGAAATAGTGCGGGTTAATGAATTATAATAAGGAAAACCATAAGGTCATGATCGATTATTGTGGCTACGGAGTTCTAGTGTACTATTGTTTCTTGATGTTTTATTTTATAGTTTCCAAGTGAGAATTGTGTGTATGGTTGGGTTGTAAATCATGTTTAGACCTAGACATTAAGTTTGAACAGTTGATGGCCATGAAGGTGGATGTGATTATTTCTTGGTTAATGATACTAGCTTTATGGAAGAGATCTAACAGGGTTGAACAGTGCATGGAAGAGATTACGTTTATTTGATTTGTACTGAAGTATGATGTTGTATGTATGAAGTAGAAGTATGCCAAGGTGATATGAGGTTGTGGTATTTTTCTAAGGCTATTACATGTTGCGTGTGGCTAGTGGTACCGTTGAGTTTCTAGGTGGAGAAAGACAAGTTAGATGGTATAGGGTATTCTAAGTAGCCAAGTTAAGGAGTTTTGATAGATACTGTTAAGCCTTTTGATATGATCTTGATTCTCATAGTAGAGAGATATAAGTTTGGAGTCGTGATGCTGGTAGACTATGACAGAAGTGGTATGGTCCATCAAAGATTTGGAGATATCCATATTTAGTGTTAAAAAAATCTGAGTTGGTGAATGTTTAAGATATTATATGATGACTTTTGGGGCTATATAAACATAAGGGTTGAATCTTGGAAGGAGGTATTAGCATTGGTTGTTATACATGAAGATACCGTCTTACAGGGTAAGTTTAGTTTTATGTGTATTGTTATATCCCTGACTCTAGAGTACAGTGATTTCAGTTTATACTAGAGTGTATATAGTAGTCCACAGACAGAGTAATGGCTTAAATCTAAGGGGGAGATGATAGAACGAGTAACCAAGTCAAGTTTTTAGATGCTAATAGATGTTCCTGTAAGTTGTGGAATTGGCTGTGAGAAAGAATGATGCTCAATCTATTCTTGTTTCAGTGGTTTACCACAGTTATTCTGACACATACTCATGCTTTATGTTTTATCTTCATGATCATAGCTTGTGTTCAGGCATATGATAAGGAATTATGTACTCTCCTAGTTCCTAGTATGACGAGTTCCCAGTTTATTTAGCAGTCAAAATCGCTTTCCGTAAGTTATGAATTCCAAAATTCAGATCATATAGTTCATTCCTTTGGTGCACATATGATGCTCTTAACGATCAGTGAAAATTCATATTTATATCATGTACGTCCTCAGATTAGATCTCTTTAATGAGTCCATGCCATGAGTGCTCTATTCCTCACGCCTTAGTAGAGTATCAAGTTATGCTTAGTACTCCCCTTATGTTCTGGATCCCGATATTCCAATTTGCAGTGACATTTTCCCTTAGGTTGAGATAGTGATGATGAACAGTTATTAGATGGAAAAGAGTAAACATTTCTTATTGATGAAAAGTGGTTGTATGCTTATTTGAGTTAAGGCAGAAATTGTGGAGTAAGATTGAGGTCGAGTCTTTGATACGTGTCAAGGTTAGTTGAAGGTTTATGCGTTATATTTGGGAAAAATTATTGTGCGCTTGTTTTATGTAAGTCTATAAGTTGAAAGAATTTTGAGGTGAAGTTTCATGTATGGCTTGGTTAGTTGAGGATATTTTATGTGTATCATCTGAATAGTGCAGAGAATTTGTTATGGATAGAAGTATTAGAGAATATGAGAAATATGCTTTAGGAGTGGTTGTTTAGAAGTGCATATATGGGTAAGAAAATAGGCTTCAATGTCATGTTTATATACATATGTATGGATGCCTTGAGTGTTTGTGAATGTCTAATACGAAGTTGAAGGTGATTACTGGAGTGGCAATAAGAATTATGTAGGAGATATGTAATTGTGAAATGCAAGGTGTGCTAAATTCATGATTCAGACTAGTACTACAGTATTATGTGGTGCGTCTTATGATTTTGAGTTAGGCTTAAAGATGATGAGGGGATTTAGTTCAGTTTAGATATTAGTAGATGGAAATATCATCGGCCAAGTGAGAAAAATAAGTGGAATCAATGAGCATGGTGTTTAAGGGGAAAGTATAGTTGAGAGAGTATTTTAGAAGTGTGGCTAATCTTGAAAGTAAGAAGTAACAATGCCTAAGGTTTGGTAATTCTATCCTAGTTTACGAGTTATATGTTTATATTCCATGCCTAAGGTTTGGTAATTCTATCCTAGTCCTAATGCTACTAGAACTTCTTTAGAAAGAGTGTTGAAGAGATACTCCAGTTAAGTATAAGTGTCTAGTATAATTTAGTTTAACAGTCAGGCAGACGAGTTACTGTGGTTTTCCACCTTTTCACCCAGTCCTACTATCTGAAGTCCAATGAGTATGACCATCCCAAAAGATAATCTATTCTATCCGTGTAAGTTGCGAACTCAGTTCAGTCCAAGAATCATGTTTCAGATTCAGTTATTTAGTCATGACTCAGTTCATAAGAGTTCAACACATAATCTCAAAATTTTCCAGCTATTTTAGCTTAGACAGTGTAATACCTTTGTACGATCTAAATCTTGTTGCCTTATGATTCGTACTTACCTAAGTTATCACTTCCAAATCCAATGTGTGTGATTTGAGCATAAACGCTTCGGGGGAAATCCTAAACTCTCAGCATGAATTAGCTCCTTAAAACAAGTAAGGGAAAGTTAACTCAGAATTCAGTTTCATGATAGAAGTTTAAATGTTTCAGATCAGTTATATCCTTTCTTAGAAGACATATCAAGCCCGCGTTATTCCATACCTTTAAGCTGTAACATTCCTACCCATCATTCGGGGACGAATAATCCCAAGGGGGAGATAATGCAACACCCCATATTTTGGGCTAGAACAAAAATCATTATATCTATGCATAGATAATCCAAAAGCCATAAATCCTATACAAATTTTCCATGTTAATCAATAATGTAGTGTGGGAAATTGAATGAACTTTCCGTCAATATAAGATTCGCCCAAATCCGATACCCGGGCAAGATGTTATGGCTAATTTAAGTCCTAGTCGTTAAACACTGTCATTTTGGTGCTTGGCGCGTCGTGGAGGTGGTCTATTTAAAATTGTCAAATTCCAGTAGCCTAGCACGATTATGGAGCATCGCACTGAAGTTCCAGGTCCCAACCAGTGGAACAACGTGATGGCTTCGAATCGCGGTGACCCCAAGAATCCCATTCATCAATTCCAGTGAGCCACCGCGATAGTGGCGCATTGCGGTGACCCATAAAATTGGGATCCCAGTTATATTTTATTACGTCTCATTAAGGGTATATAGGGTAATTTCCACCCCCTTGTCATCTTAAACACGGAATGTTTCTCCCAAGTGACCACATTATTCATATTTTCTTCAAAAAGTCATAAGAATACTCTCTAGGGTTTCAAACTAAAAACCTAAATAACTCAAGATTCAACCGTGGGTTTTTGAAACTGATTGAAGATTTGAAATCCCCAAACCATAGGCTTCAAGAATCATCCATCAAATTTCTAAATTGAGGTACGTGGGGTTTATCCTAAAACTACATGGGCTTGTTGAAAACACCCAATTATGATTTAAAAATCATCAAGCATGAATTTGTTAAAGGGGTTTTGAAATGCATGATTTTATTGTGTTTTATGCATGTTTAATGATATGCCTTATCCCCTTAAATTGATTTACCCATATAAGTATATGTATGAAACTTGAAATTGAAGATTTGTTTGAGAGAACAAATACTAAAAATCCCTCTCTTGTGATAACCTTATGTTTATGATCTTATGGTGATTGATTGAAATGCATGATTTACGGCTTGAAAATAGTTTACTCAAATACCATAGTATTTTGATCACGATTTAGAGATTTAAGAGAGGGAGTTTCTCGATGTAAATATATTTTGTTAAAAGAGAAAGATTTGCATGAGATTAAGAGCTTTGACATGACCACCTTGCATCATTGAAAGTTTGACAAAGAGAGTTGCATACATGTGTTTACATGAGTTTTAGAGAAAGAGTTCTTTGAAATGATTTATTGATACGGTGGTCCCAAATTTATGTTTTGAAAACAGAGATTGAAATATGCTAAAAATGGCTCAGAGATGTGACTTGCAAGTCAATGGTATGACGATACCATATAAATGTATGCCATAACAGATTTAGAGTTTTTAGAGTATGTTTTCAGAGAATGCATGTCTTAAAGAGTTAAAAATGGGAATAAAGAGAGCTAGGTGGTTTCCTGAAGAGGGATAGAGTTCAAGTAACTTAGCCTAAAACTGTGATTTGCCGATCCGGGTATATTATTTTAACGCTGGCGACAGACGTGTGGCATAGCAGAGTTAGAGACTCCAACACTTGCGGCATACTTAGGTTGGAGGCTTTCCTTCAGAGTGAATGGTGATTTCATATAGCCCGTGGAATTTTAGAGTTGTAGGGTATACCACCTAGCGCAGAAGTAAAACAAAGAGTGTCATAGAGTTCAGATGATTTTACAGTCTTTCAAAAATGCCCATGAGATTTCTTACTATATGATATGTTTATGAACTGTTTTAAATTTCTCTCATATATGTTAAATATAAATTATTATTTTGGATCTGCTCTGTGTACCAGTACATCTGTATTGACCCCCTACCTCCCAGGTTCGAAGGATCAGTCCAAGGGTCTTGCTAATTAGTAGAGTATTCCAGAGAGAAGTGATCCGTGTAGTGGTGAGCCTTCTTTGTTCCAGAAGGCCTGTTATTTCAGATTATGTTATTCCGTTGTTTTGGTCTACTGGGGGCCTTGTCCCAGTTTTCAGAATAGTTTTGAGATGTAGTAGAGATTTCGCAGACTGAATCAGATCTTATTCGGATGTTTTGAATTGTAACTTTCATTCTCATGTCTTGAAACTCAGAGTTAATGACCATGTTTCCATATCATATTGTATTTTCGCATCTTCTCTTATTATATGAATGTTGTATATGACTACCAAATAGAGTAGGACGTTCAGGCCTTCATGGTTCGGGATGTCCGTCACGGCTAGGCTCTAGTTCAGGTCGTGACAAAAACCAACTCAAATTTAACCTATTTCAGGTTTAAAAAACATAATGGGATTATTTCTCCCGCTTTGTGTTTTTTTCTATTTAGTAAGGCATAATTCTAGATATTTCTCTTTAAGAAAATAATATAGTTCTGACTTATTTAGATTTTGTAAATCCCAAATGTAACATTTTTCTTGCTTTTTATACTTTGTTATTTTATCATGTTAATGCATAATTCTATTTATTTCTTAAAAAACAACACAGTTTGATCTGCTTTATATTTTGTAAAAAGAAAATGCAATATTTTCTGCTTTTTTTTCTTTTTCCTATTTTATTATTAGACTCATACAAAATTCAGAAATTGACTTCTCCCCTACTCTTCAAAATTCAGAAATTGACTTCTCCCCTTCATGGTTCGGGATGTCTGTCACGGCTAGGCCCTAATTCGGTTCGTGATAAAAACCAACTCAAATTTAACCTATTTCAGGTTTAAAAAACATAATGGGATTATTTCTCCCGCTTTATGTTTTTTTTTCTATTTTCATAAGGCATAATTCTAGATATTTCTCTTTAAGAAAATAATGTAGTTCTGACTTATTTAGATTTTGTAAATCCCAAATGTAACATTTTTCTTGCTTTTTATACTTTGTTATTTTATCATGTTAATGCATAATTCTATTTATTTCTTAAAAAACAACACAGTTTGATCTGCTTTATATTTTGTAAAAAGCAAATGCAATATTTTCTGCTTTCTTTTTTCTTTTTCCTATTTTATTATTAGACTCATACAAAATTCAGAAATTGACTTCTCCCCTACTCTTCAAAATATTATATACTAACCCTTCATTATATTTTTTGATTGTAGTTTTACCGCACGTGCATTGAATGCGTATATCAAGGTATGATGTGCTTGACTTGTAGAATAACATAAATATCCTTAAAATAAAGTTTTTCTTAAATATTATACATAAAAATATAATTTATTATTAAATGATTGTAAATATTCTCCAACTTTCCTTTTTATCATTTGATTATTGGTATATCCTTTGTTATACTTTTCTCTTGTTGAAAGACATTCGTCCTTCTATTAAGACCATTATATTGCTTGAGTTTACAGTAAAGTTCGACAATTTCTTCATATTAGAGAGTAAGTACGCTATCACTTCATCAAATGGACTGAAAACATAAACTTAAATAAAAGATAAATATTGCAAAAAATATAAGATGGAGATGATAATAAAATAAAATAGTAAAACCACAGTCCATATTTCCTCAAAATCTTAATGTCTAAGCTCCAAGTCAAGCTCCTCAACCAATGAAACATTTCTAGTTCATTTAATAGACCTAGCAACAAATGCATCATTCATGTTCAACTGAATCCCATTTGGAATCAGTTGATTGAAATTTTAGAAAAATAAATCTATATGATTAAGAAGAGTGATAGGAGTAGGGGCAACGGCATGATCACCGCACCATATAACATACAATCATGAGAAGTTCGTTGTACCCCTTGATACGATTGATTGTAAATATATGACATATGTCCAATAGAAAGGTTTTGCACCTAATGCTACCATTGATTAAGAATATATAGTATATGATCTTGAGGAGGTGATTAAGTCACATGTACCATATCCTCCTAATGTTGTTGTAGTTGATTGTAAATGTATGGCATATGATCGTAATGAGGCCTTTGAGTTACTATACCATGTCCTGCAGTTGTTTTTTTTTTGTGCAAGAGGTGATTGTTAATATATGGCATATGACCTTAACAAGGCCGTTGAGTCACTTGCATAGTCTCTTGTTGTTTCTGTTGTAGTTGATTATTATATCGCAAACACCTGTAGGTGTTAATGTGATGTTTTGATGAGCTATTCTATTTGTTGGTGGCTGTAGTATTTTTTGAAAAATTGAGAAAGGAATTGGTGAGGATATGGAGAAATGACCGCCAAAATATAACGAATCAAAACTTGCAATATGACGAGTAATCTTTTCAAATTAAACATGATACAAGTAATATGTTGAATGTGCTAATTATGATTAAGGTGTGATTCTAGAAATTCCTTAAAAATAGCATAGTTTTAGATCGTTTAGATTTTGTATATCCCAAATGCATGTTCTTTCCGCTTCTTCTTTTTCTTTCTTCTGCTTTATTAATGTGTAATTATTGATATTTATTAAAAATACCAACTCAATTTTGACCTATTTTAGATTTTTAAATTTTAATTGCAAAATTTCTTTTGCTTCCTCTGTTTTTCTTCTATTTTCTTAAGGAACATAACTCTAGATATTTCTCTTTTTAGAAAATAAATTAGTTGTAACATATTTCTATTTTGTAAATCTCAAATGCACCATTAATCTCACTTTTTTTCCCTTCGTTTTATTAAAGTATAATTCTATATATTTCTTGAAAATCATCATAGTTTTGGTCTGCTTAGATTTAGTAAATTTCAAATGTAATATTTTTTCGGTTTTTTTTTCTATTTGCTTATTAGACTCATAAAAAATCTAGAAATTGTCTTCTCTTGTAATCTTTAAAAAATTATATACTTACCCTTTATTATATTTTTTTATACTAGATTTGCCGTACGTGCATTGCTCGTGTATACCAAGGTATGGTGTACCTGACTTGTAGAATAGAATCAATATCCTTTGAAATAAAGTTTTGGTAACATATTATACATAAAAATATAATTCCTTATTAAACGATAGTAAATATTCTATGACTTTTCTTTTCATCATTATATGATTATTAGTATCTTCTTCGTGATGCTTTTCTCTTATTGAAATACATTCGTCCATCTCATAAGACCCTTATATTTCTTGAGTTTACAACAAAGTTTGAGAATGTCTTATTATTAGAGAGTAAGTACGGTATCAGTTCATCAAAATGGGCTCAAAACATAAACTTAAATAAAAGATAAATGTTTCAAAAAATATAATATGGAGATGATAATAAAATAAAATAGTAAAACCACAACCCATGGTCCTGCAAAATCTTAAATTCTAAGCTCCAAGTCAAGTTCCACAACCAATGAAACATTTATAGTACTCTTAATTGATGAACTAGTTGATTCAAAAGGCCTAGCAACCAATACATCATTCATGTTCAACTAGATCCCATTCGGAACTGGTTGATTAAAACAGTACAAAAATAAATATACATGATTAAGAAGAGTGATTGGAGTTGGGGAAACAAAAGAGTGATCGCACCATATGACATACGGCCACGAGGATGTCGTTATACCCTTTGATATGATTGATTGGTAATATACGACATATTTCAAAGAGGAAGTTGTTACACCTTTTATTGCCATTGATTATGAATATATAATATATGATCACGAAGAGGTGATTAAGTCACATGTACCATCTCCTTCTGATGTTGTTGTAATTGATTATCAATATATGACATATGATCATAACAAGGTCTTTGAGTCACCTGCACTATAGCTTGCAGTTGTTGTTGTTGGTTCAAAGAGTGATTGTTAATGTATGGCATATGATCGTAAAGAGGTCACTGAGCGTCACAACATAAAAATACAAGATTCATTACGGTACTTGTCGTGGCGAACCTTGACAAGTACGTCTATCACCTAAATTGATATATAAAGGGGAAATGAAAGTAATACCCCCAAGGTAAGGTTTCTAGAATAAAGCCGAACCACATAGATATGATAAAAGCTGAAAGAATAAAATCAACATATGCAGCCATAACTCCCAAAATTCGGTGTCAACAGTTTAAGAACATATCTAGTACAACTCGAATACAAATAAAATATAGAAGATGTCCAAATACAAAAGAAAACTCTACCTCCGAAGTGAAAGTAAAAACATAGTATATTAGAAAGGTAGTTGAATACATCCGGACGCCTGAAGCTTAACCACTACCTTGAAAGCACCAAATATTGCCCGAATCTACCAAGCTGGATGGCACTCAAACCAAGACCGACACCTAAAAGGGCGCAGGTCCATTTGTACTCAGTAGGTATCATAGGTCAATCGAGCAAAGTAGTAAATAAAGCATACAAAATACATACTAAGGGAACGTCATCTGCAATTAGAAAATGTCCCACAACGGTAGCCCACACCGATTGTTCTAGCAGTTCTATAATATCCACATATAATACAACAACACACCAAATAGGGATACAAACACACACAATATTAGACACAAGTAGAACAAAAGAGAAACATGTATAATCAAGATCATCAAGTACAATTAAAGGAGATAGAACAATTACACATTAACAAGTTAAGATATAGAACAAATAGAGAGATGAAAAGTCAATATGGCAATACAAGAATAATACAAACATAACAAAACGGGTGCAATGTATATAATGATGATGATGACGATGATGATAATGATGCATGAGGTTGGCACACATCCTTGAGATTGGAACACAACCTTGAGTTTAGAACACAACCTTGAGTTTGGCACACAACCTTAGGTTTGGCTCACAGCCTTAAGTGTGGAACACAACCTTGATGTTGACACACAGTCATCGAGTCTTCTCCAACATAATATTTCAGAGAAGGTCCATAATGTCCAATATCTGATATCAATATTCAGTATTTTCTAGTGTTTCCTGTAATCCCTGTATTTCCAGTGTTTCCCATAATTCCATTATTTCTAGGGTTTCCAAAGAACATATGAAGCATAAGACACAAACCAAGTACACATACATGACAACAAACATATATATAAAGAAATAAAACAAACAAGTTAAATGATGATATGAAAATGATGATGCAATGTTCACAACCATTCAAAATGAGTATTTCCACAACAAATCCATAATGTTTTCATTCCACCACCATGTGAGCCAATATACACTCATTATTTTCACTATCCATGAATTCTCCATATGATTCATATGTCCACACAGTATGAATATATATATATATGTATGTATGTATATATATATCACAACACACCAAAGGCATCACAATAGGAATTTCTAACAACACAATACAATTATTCACATGTATTCCAGGCTATCAACATCACATAAGACCCCACACAGTCACACATATTATATAATATTTCAATTTTAATGATTTCATCACATATAGGCCCTCACACAAGCACAATACATAGATAAGCATTTATCATGATTAGTTCATACCCTTAACATGCATTTTGTCCCAACACTTAATACCCAACCTGGTCTAAAAGAGTTAAGCCATAACCTACCACGATGGTCAAAATTGGTCCACAACACGTTAATTACAATGCTCTACTTCTCACGAACGGTCTCGAAATCAACAAAAACTAAGAAATATAGAATCTATGCATCAAAATAAAGTTAACGATACTTATATTTCCTACTTTTGACTCGGGGTCAAATGGACCCCGAAGTGGGTTTTCGAAAAAGGGAAAATTGGAACTTTATTACAAAAACGTGCTCCCTATACTTTTAGGAATCTACCAATGAAAATCCAAGTCAAATCGAGTCAAAATGAGGTTCAAATCGAAGAAAAACCATTTTAAAGATTTATCAGGTAAAATCTTTGAAATTCGTGTTAAAATCAAGAATCGAAGTTGTTTTGAAGGTTAAATTGATGAAAAACTAGTTATTATAGGATTAGGAACATTATTCAAGTAAAAAGAAGTGAAATTTGGGGATAAATCAAGTAAGGTTTTTGGGGTTTTGATTAATTAAATCAAGAATTAAAGTAAGAAAAGGATGAAATCTCACCTTAAATCCTCAAAAGAATCAAGAAATAGACGTTAATCTAGCTTCCCAAGAACCCATAAGCTTTACTTTTAATCTTTCACACTAATTTAAGGAATAACTCTTAAGAGGCTAGGTGAAAGAATGAGCAAAATTAGGAAAAAATGGGCTATTTATACTTGCACCAGCTTTCTAGGAAAATAAGGCATATATCATGTTTCTCAAGTGACTTTTACCCTTTGTTTTCCAGGTTGCACCAGCAACTGGTGCACCAAATTTTTAAGTCCAAAACAGACTTCCACGGGGTGTCCGGGATTCGTTTGGAGTCCGATATATGAAAATGAACTATGTAACTGCACTAAATCGACACTCTGGACTCAATGGTGATATCATATTTTCAAAAAACATCATTTGCATAGAGTTGATCCCCAAAATCCAAAATCATAATTTTCCAAACGAGGGTCAAAATGAGATTTAAAAGCCATAAAATTCAACCAAACATGTTACAACCCTAAAATTGATATTCCAGGTCTGCTGGCATAGTCCGTTCATCCATCCATCACACTGATAAAAAGATAACTACATAGGTCCATAATAAGGCTCTCGAAGCCATCAAAAATCACAATATCGCATAAAAGGCACCAAAATGCATCAGAAATCATGCCAATCACCCCATACCCCTGAAATACCATAATGCAACTTGGGGAGGGTTGAAATAGTTAAATCACACAGAAATTCAAATTTCACTTATTTTATCAAATTTTAGGTTGTTACATCGAGTTACCGGACATACCTTCATAAGGACCCAAAAACTATCTAACAAAAGTCTATGAAATCTCTATTAAATTGAAAACAATATCTGTCTAAAATCGAGACAAGGCCCTCGATCAGACAATAAACTAAAATTGAATGAAAATATTATATGAAACAAGGCCTTCCAAAATAAGGGAGGCTCACCAATTTTAACAGTCTAACAACAATCTACGGCTTAGCGGGACCCTGGGATAGAGCCTCAAATCATGAACAAAGGGGGTCAATAAAAATGTACTGGTATGTGAAACAATAAAAAAAATCATACTTTATACAACATAGGTGAGAGCATTTCATAAAACATTTAACATGAGGTAAATGAAAACACATGGGTATAACTTAAAAGCTTTGAAATATTTTCTTGAAATCATGACTCAACTTATCATATTTCTTTTGAGGTAGATGGTACACCCTACAAACGTACTTATCCATGAGCTATATGGACTCCTCCCTTAACTCAGCAGCCAAGCCCCCAATCCAAGTTTGCCGCAATGATTGGGGTCTGTCATTCGTACTACTCCATAAGGCCATCGCTAGCGTACAATCCCCAGTATAGGACATCATAAACCCTTATTGGTAAAATATAATTTCAGGCTAAGAGTTATCTGAAATCAAGCATTCTCCGATTAACCAACTAGCTCTCTTTAAGGCCAATTTTAATCCTTTAAGACCATACTTCAAGCTTTTAAAATATTCCATACTTAATGTTCTAAGGGCATATCATCACCAAGTATCGTCATACTCAGACTTGCAAGCCATATCGTATCATAGTCCTTTTTCTTAAAAGAAGTCATATAGTCGACCACTCCCAATGATTTAAATATTTCATAAGAACATGCTTAATTCAAACACATGCAGACATATACAAAACATTTTCTTTGGAAACACATTATCATATGGTGGCCAATCTTTCTTTTGAACACATGCTTTTCTTTCTATCAATATAATGGACTTTTGTATATAAGGAGATTTTTCCCTCTCATCTTGTCATAAACTATGTCAACCACAATAATGTTAAGGAACTTACTTCCAAACCCTTGTTCATGAATTTGAAATAACCCGTAATACAAATAGACATTATATTTCAAATCAAGAGAGGGAATTCATAGTTCATGCTCTCAATTAAACTTTCCCATACTGAAAATGTATATACATAAGGGGCTATAATTCAATTCCACAAAGAGAATTCAATACAATATGTATACTTTCATCAAAACGATTCCATGACATGCTTTTTGAAACAGTATAAAAATACTTCTTTGTAACATGATTATAAATCCTTAAACATTGATTAAAACCAACAAAATTTTATTCCCATGGAGTTTAGGATAGTACATACCATAAGTTCTTAATTTGAAAAGTGAAACCCTAATCTTGACACTTTTCTTGAGAATCTTGAACTTAGGAGGATTGAATTCTTGATCTTTGAGGGTGAGGGAAGGGTTTGCTTTGAGAGTATTTTAGAGTGAATGGTCAATATTTGCCCTAACTGACGATATAATTCATCCCTTTACGCATTGGAATAAGAGGAAAATACTATATTGCCCTTCGTGCAATTAAATTCGTGATTAGAACATCGATCATAAGGCCATCGTGATGTGGTGCTGGACTCACCATTATTCCACCACGATGCACTACAATTGCTGTGAGGTTCTAGATTCGAAATCCAAATGCAACCCAACCTCTTTCAAAAAATCTGAAACTTCCCCAAGACACATCTTTTACACCCCTGAACATGAATCAACTCAAAAATCTATGTCTCGAGGTCGGGAAGACCAATTTAATAATCTTTGAAGTTAAGAGGTTTGGAATGTGACTAAGTCCCCAACACTTGGAAATATTTTCAGGCCTTAAACTCCCTATGCATGCAACTAAAGGCTGAAACAAGTCAAAAATATTATGTGGTTTTACTTTATCCCTCCTTTGGGATCATTCATCCCAGAATGATAACTCAGGACATAAATAAGCATGATTTCAAGCACTAAGTGGAAAGAGAGAAAGAGTATAAGATTCGTACCTTCCATATCATCATCCATGGTTTCAAAGAGATTCGCGTATCTCGTATGTATGTCATCCTCCAACTCCTAAGTAGCCTTCTCAGATTTTTAATTCCTCCACAACACCTTAACCGAGGCTATCACCTTACTTCTCAACTTTCGAACTTGACGATTTAAAATAGCAATTGGTTCTTCTTCGAAAGATAATGAGTCCTTAACATTTATTTCTTCCACAGGCAATATAAGAGAATTATCTCCAATACATTTCTTCAACATCGATACTTGAAATACAGGATGTACAGAAGCCAAACTCACAGGCAAATCTAACTCATAAGAACCTCAACTAATCCTTCTTGTAATCTGATATAGGCCTATGTAACAAGTACTAAGCTTCCCTTTATTTCCAAATTGCATGACTCCCTTTATAGGGGAGACTTTTAGAAATACCCAATCATCAACCCCAAATTCCAACTCCCCTCTTCTAACATCGACTTAGGACTTTTGGTAGCTTTGAGCTCTCTTAAGTCATTTCCTTATGATTTTTACTTTCTCCATCGCCTGATGAACAAGGTCTGGCCTAAATAACCGGGTTTCACCCACTTCATACCACCCAATCAGAGACCTACATCTCCTTTCATAAAGGGCCTCAAAAAGAGCCATTTGTATACTGGAGTGATAACTGTTATTATAGGTTAATTCTATCAACATCAAGTGATCCACCCAACTACCCATAAAGTCAATCAGTAAATCCCTCAATATCTCTTCTAAGGTCTGAATGGTGCGTTCTGCTTGCCCATCTCTTTGATGGTGAAAGGTAGTACTAAGGTTTACTTAGGTACCTAAACCCCTCTTTAAAGACCGCCAAAACTAAGAAAAAAATTGTGTACCTCGATTAGATCCCCATGCAACCGAACTATTTTTTGAATGTACAGCTTAGCATAGTCATCCCTCGAATAATTTGTCTGCACTGGAAGGAAATGGGTAGAATTGGTCTTCCTGCCTAAAATCACCCAAAAGGAGTCATATCGGTTTCAGGACCTCGAAAGTCCCGTAATAAAGTACATGTTGATCATTTTCCATTTCCACATATGCAAAGCTATCTCTTGGAAAGTGCCACCTAGCCTCAAATGTTCCACTTTAACTTGTTGACAATTCAAACACTTAGATACAAAGTTAGCAACATCTCTTTTCATATTATTCCACCAGTAAATCGTCTTAGATCATGGTATATTTTAGTAGAGCCAGTGTGAACAACATACCTAGAAATGTGAACTTATCAAGAATTCTGTCTCGCAACCCATCTATATCCAACACACATAGCCTACCTTGGTAACTTAAAATCCTATCACCTCCAATTTCAAATGCCATTACTTTTTGTTGCCCAACCTGTTCCTTGATCTACAATAAAATGGGATCTCTAATTTTTTTTTCCTTAACCTCAACACATAAGGGGGATGATTTAGCTACCTCATAAACGAATACCTCTCCATCTTCAGAATCCAGGATTCAAACTCTAAAATTTGCAAACCGATGAATATCTTTCACCATATTCCTCTTTCCTTCCTCCACAGGAGAAAGACTGCTAATTGACAGTCTACTAACGGCGTCGACTACCACATTGTCCTTGACCAGATGATAATGCAGGCTCATATCATAATCCTTCAACAATTCAAACCACCGCCTCTGCCTGAGATTTAGCTTTCCCTATGTGAAAACATACTACAAACTTTTATGATCAGTAAATATATCAACATAAACTCCATAAAGATAATATCACCAAATCTTTAGTGCAAACACCACAATCGCTAATTCTAAATTATGGATGGGATAATTCTTTTCATGCATCTTTAGCTGTCTAGATGCGTAAGCCACCACCTTACCATACTTCTTAAGTACACACCCAAGTCCCACTCAGGACGTATCAAAATACACAATAAAGCCCTTTTTACCCTCAGGTAGAGTCAAAATGGGTGCAGTAGTCAACTTGTCTTTTAGATTCTCAAAACTGTTCTTGCAAGAGTCAGACTACAAGAATTTCACCTTTTTTCTAAGTCAATCTAGTAAGTGGAGCAACTATGGAAGAAAAACTCTCTACAAACCTTCTGTAACACCCTGCCAAACCTAAGAAACTCTAAATATCAGTTGGATTTATGAGTCTGGGCCATTTTCTCACTGCCTCAACCTTTTAGGGGTCAAATTTAATTCTCTCAATAGAAAAAATGAGCCCCAAGAAAGCAATAGCATCAAGCCAAAATTCACACTTGGAAAACTTTGCATACAACTCATGATCCTTGAGGGTCTGAAGGATGATTTGGAGGTGATTGGCATGATCCTCCTCACTTTTTGAGTAAATAAAGATATCATCGATAAAGACTATGATAAACATCTATAAAAAATGGCTAAACACCCTATTCATTAGGTCCATAAAAGCTACGGGGGAATTAGTCAGTCCTAAGGACATAACTAAGAATTCATAGTGACCATATCGGGTTCGGAAGGCTATTTTAGGAATATCAGCCTCCCTAACACTCAACTAATGATACCCCGAATGAAGGTATATTTTGAAAAAATATTTGGTACCCTAAAGCTGGTAAAAAAATCATCGATTCTGGGAAGAGGGTATTTATTCTTTACTGTAACTTTGTTCAGCTGACAGTAATCTATACACATACGGAATGAGATATCTTTCTTATGCACAAAAAGTATAGGAGAACCCTAGGGTGAGACACTAAGACAAATAAAGCCTTTGCCAAAAAGGTTTTTAACTATTCTTTCAACTCTTTCAATTCTGCAGAAGCCATTCTGTATGGTGGAATAGAAATAGGACGGGTGTCTAACAAAAAATCAATGCCAAAATCTATTCCCTATCTGGTGGCACCCTGGGAAGGTCATCAAGAAAAACTTTTGGAAATTCATTAACTATAGGGATAGACTGGAGGGAAGGACTTTCAGTACTGGGATGTTTGACCTAAATAAGATGGTATAGACAACCCTTTGACATAAGTTTATCGGATCTAAGATAAGATACGAATTTCTCCTAGGTGTAAGAGAATATCCCTCCCACTCTATCACTAGCTCATTTGGGAAAGAGAAATTGACCTTTATGGTCCTACAGTCTAATGTAGCATAGTATGAATGGAGCTAATTCATTCCCAGTATAGCATCAAAATCAATCATATCCAGCTCTAAAAGATCAGCCACAGTATCACAATGAAAAATAGACACCACATAATTTCTATAAACTCTCCTAGCCACAATAGAGTCACCAACAGAAGTGAAAACAGAAAAGGGTTCTGGAATATTTTTGGGCTCAAAATTAAAACTAACTGCCACGTAAGGGGTCACATTAGACAAGGTAGACCCGGGATCAAGTAACACATACACATCACAGGAGAAAATATATAACATACCTATAGCAACATCTGGCGAAGCCTCTGCATTTTGGTGGTTAGATAAGGGATATAACTTGTTGCGACCACCTATAGTAGTAGATTCAGAACCCTTCAGTGGAGGAGGTATGGAATTTGTCTGAGATCTAGTACCTCTGGTATTCCCAATGGATAAGGGATAATACCTTTGAATATGTCCTGCCTGGACACACTTGTAGAACACATTACTCCCTAAATAACATTTCCTAGGATGATCCTTTCCACAAGAACTACAATGAGGGTATGACTTAGTAGGCTGGGCCACACTCTTCTAAGATTGAGTAACCTCCATCTTTGTCCCGTTGTTCTGCTGGGAGTTATAAAATGGTTGATCAACGAAAGGACTGGGCACTAGGTCACTAGCTGAGGACTGTGCATATCTCCAAAACTTTTTTTAGACCACTAATTACCCCAATTGCTACCCTGATACTGACTGATATTCTAAGGAGGCTAGGGATGGTTAACACCGGCCCATGGATCCCGAGGTAGACTAGTTAGTATTGGAGGAACTCCTAGAGTAGCAATAAACTCTGGAGTATGAGCTCTATTATATCTATGCATCCCATGAATAGAGGACAACCTCAACTTAAGTATTCTGTTTGTTGGATCTACGGGGAGGCATGATCAATCTCTGAAATATAGGAAATCATTGATTAGAGGACATTCAAACTTTATGGCAAAAACTAGATCATAAAGAAAAAGAGACATTCCTAAATGCCTAGTAGTTTTCTCCTTATAAGTGTGGTGCGCTACACACCCATAAAAAGGACTCTACCCGACTCAACTTCGCAGCACCCTGGGACCATGAACTGTACTCTAATATAATATTTTTCATGACCCAAACTGATGCCCTGGCCATGACTGAAATCTAGAACCGTGAAGGCCCGAGAGCCCACTTCAACTGGCAATCATATTCATAATTCATAAAATAATCAAAATACAGAGGTAAACTAAAATCATGGTCATCTTATCATTTCAATTAAACAATACAGACAAACATTTATAAGGACCCAAAAACCATCTAACATAAGTCTACAAAATCTCTATTAAATTAAAAACAATATCTGTCTAAAACTGAAACTAGGCCCTCGGTCAGACCATGAATTAAAATTGGATAAAAACATTATATGAAATAAGGCCTTTCGAAATAAGGGGGGCTCACAAACTTCAACTTTCTGACAATGATCTACTACTTAGCGGGACCCCGGGACTGAGCCTCAGATCCTAAAATATAGGGGATTAATACAAATGTACTGGTATGTAAAACAATCCAAAATAACCATACTTTATACAACATAAGTGAGAGCATTTCATAAAATATTTAACATGTGGTAAATGAAAACATATGGGCATAACTTAAAAGTTTCAAATGTTTTCTTAAAATTATGACTCTACTCTTCATATTTCTTCTGAGTTAGATGGTACGCCTTACAAACGTACTTATACATGAGCTATATGGACTCTGACCTTAACTCGGTGTCCAAGCTCCTATCCAAGTTTTCCACAAGGATTGGGGTCTATCATTCGTACTACGCCATAAGGCCGTTTCAAGTGTACAATCCCTAGTATAAGACATCATAAACCCATATTGGAAAAACATAATTTTAGGCTAAGAGTTATTTGAAATAAAGACATCTTTGGGTAACCAACTAACTCTCTTTAATCCTAATTTTAGTCCTTTAAGACCATACTTCATTCTTTTAAAACATTCCATACTTAATCTGCTACGGGCATATCATCAGCGGGTATCTTCATACACAGACTTGCATGCTATATCGTATCATGTCATAATTTATAGCCTTTTTTAAAAAAAAAAGTAATATAGATGGACACTCCTAAAGATTTAAATATTTCATAAGAACATGCTTAATTCAAACACATGCAAACATATACAAAACATTTTCTTTGGAAACACATTATCATATGGTGGCTAATCTTACTTTTGAAGCATGCTTTTCTTTCTATCAACATAATGAACTTTTGTAAATAAGGAGATTTTTCCCTCTCATCATGTCATAAACTATGTCAACCACAATAATGTTAAGGAACTTACTTCCAAAACCCTTATTCATGCATTCGAAATAACCTGCAATACAAATAGACATTATATTTCATATAAAGAGAGGAAATTTGTAGTTCATGCTCTCAATTAAACTTTCCAAAACTGAAAACGTATATACATAAGGGGATACAATTCAATTCCACTAAAAGAATTCAATACAATATATATACTTTCATAAAAAATGATTCCATTACATGCTTTTTGAAACAATATCAAAATCCTTCTTTGTAATATGATTATAAATCCTTAACCATTTATAAAAACAATCAAAATTTTATACCCATGGAGTTTAGAATAGCCCCACATACCTTAAGTACTTATTTGTAGAGTGAAACCCTAATATTGAATTTTTTCTTGAGAATTTTGAGCTTAGGAGGATTGAATTCTTGATCTTTGAAGGAGAGGAAAGGGTTTGCTTTAAAAATAATTTGGAGAGAATAGGAAATATTTTCCCTAACTGATGATATAATTCGTCCCTTTACGCATTGGAATAAGAGAAAAAGACCATATTGCCCTTTGAGCAATTAAATTTGCAACAGGAATGTTGATCACAAGGACACCGCGATGTGGTGATGGACTCACGTCTATTCCACCGCAATGCACCATAATCACAGTGAGGTTCTAGATTTAAAATCCAAACGCGACCCAATCCTCATTCGAAAAATTTGAAACTTCCCTTAGATATTCCCTTTACACCCTGAACATGAATCAACTCAAAAATTAAAATCTTGGGGTCGGAAAGACCAATTTAAAAATCTTCAAAGTTAAGAGGTTTGGAATATGAATAAGTCCCTAACACTTAGAAAAATTTTCAAGCCTTAAATTCCCTATGCATGCAACTAAGGGCTGAAACAAGTCAAAAATATTATGGGGTGTTATAGATTAAGAAGAAGAGTTGTAGGTGTAGTTACATCAATATGAGTCACCACACCATATGACATATGATCATGAGGAGATTGTTGTGCCTATTGATATAGTTGATTGTTAATATACGATATATTTCCATGTATAGGTTGTTACCTCTACTACTATGGTTGATTGAAAATATATGATATATGATCATGAAGAGGTTACTGAATCACCTGTACAATCTTCTCCTAACGTTGTTGTTATTGATTGTTAATGTATCGTATATGATCATAATGCAGGTTTTGTGTCACATGAACCATCTATTGCAGTTGTTTTTGTTATTGCAATGAGTGATTATTGATGTATGAAATACGACCATAATGAGTTTGTTAAGTCACCTACACATTCTCTTGTTGCTTATACTATAGTTGCTTTTTATATTGCAAATGACCATGAGGTTGGGGTGGCACCCTATGCGATGAGTCAAAAAATAACCATGGATAGACATAAAGTCTGCAAGTCCTCTATATCATTGAATTTCTTAGCATAGGCCTTGATTGAAAATTAAACATATAATTATAGAGGTCGGAGAGGTAAGAACAAAGAAACAAGAACTTAGGATGGGGCACAACTCTTATTAAATTATCCTAAAATATGTGTTTGCATTGGTGTCAGGAGAGTCCTTAACATTAGGTAAACACCTGTCATGACCCGAGACTGCCCCCTAGCAATAACAAGGTTCTCAAAGTCACAAGTGATCCCAAGATAACCCATGTCTTGGCAAAACACTAAGAATACAGATAAAAAGAATGATATACTGAATGGAAACTAAACTGAAATGACCTAATTATCATAAAATCAAAATCAGTACTGGATATCAAAATGATAATTGTCTGACATAATCAACATGCTAAAAACATTACTATCTATCTAATAGCCTTTGAATTATATGAGTTATTGGGACAAGATAAAATTTAAGAAGGGGGGAGGGGGTTGAATTGAAACTTTTTCTGAGTTGATTGGTCAGGCTTGATAGTAAACTCACATGTACACAAATATAATTGGATAGAATAGATTTAAAGCTAAATATGTAAGAAAATAAGTAAGTAAATAAAGTAATGACACAAATATTTATCATGTTTTGGAACACCAATGTAGTGCCTACTTCCAATCCCCTTGGGTTTCAAGAGTTTACATAGAGATTTCAAAGTAGAGTTGGACTACAGATATTACAAATAAGTTCTAAAGCTTATCCTGATATTTAGATCTTATAACACAGCCTCAACTGGTAAGACTAAGTTAACTCAGTCATTTATTTTTGTAACTATTATAAGAAAATGAGTACAAAGCATTGTTAAGACTATGATTGAGAAACACTAAGAATTTCCTGTGAAGTTATGTGCTTTCTCGAGTCTTTAGACTTCTCTATTTATATTCTTCTGTTGATGCTGCTACTTTGCTCCATGAAAAAACCTAAGGGATTTCTTCTCAATCAAGGATTTGATTTTGTTCTTTGATTGAGGGTAATATGTCCATATCAGATATGTACATATATAAGATGTTGCCTACCTTTCATCACAACCATTCATGTCCATATCAAATATGTCCATAAGATGGTGTGATTTCCTTTCCATGCTTCTTCACAATATTATGGATTATATTTCTTGTATTTTGGGATCAGGGAGGATCTTGAGAGATCTTCTCTCAATGTTGTATCTTAGATCAACTTTGCCTTGTAGTGAGGGATGCTCTTCCAAGTATATATCCATGATGATCTTTCATACCTTGATTATTCTTTTGGTATATTCTGCACATTAGCTATAGATTAGTTTTTCATTATTAAAATATATTACTTTGATATGGGATGCTAACAATATCCCCCTTTTGATAATGAAAAATATTAAACATAAGTTTACTTCCCTGTTAATAAAGTTGACTTGATCCCCCTATCTTGCTAACTCCGTGCCTTCATCAAAACTCAATCAACTGGATCCCTCTTGGTTGTAGTCTTAGCTGATATGGATCTTTACCCCCCTTTGACATAATCAAAAAGATCTAACCAAACATAATAATCAAATAATATTAGAAAAAATATATACAAATAACCATGCAATGTTTAAAAATAGAAAAGAAATTATAGCAGAACAAGTTAAAGATATTAGTTTATAACCCCCAAAATATGGAAAGGGATAGACCCCTTTTGGATAGTAGTTTGGAAATTCATAATTTGGACAAAAAATAGGTTAAGGTGTTGTGCATGTTATGACAGAAATGGTCATAGGATTTTTCTAAACTTTTGGTAAAGCTGGAGTAGGAATTCTTGACAGAAATTATAAGCTCATTATTAGAGGAAATGGTCTCAGATTTGATAGTGTCCATCTTTGCAAAAAGTCTATTGAACAACTTCGTACCTTTCTCTTTGAGACCATCAAGTGAGCACCTTGCCCATGTCAGTTCTTGTTTCCTCACTCAGCTGTAGCAACCTAGTAGTTGACTTTTGGAGATCCACCAGTCCTTCAATTGCCTTGAGTGGATCTTTAAGCTCCTTAATCTCCTTTATTGTAGAGATCATAGGGTTAGACAGAGATTTTCTTGGCGGACTCTTTTCCCCATTCATTATCAACCAGGACATATCCCATGCTTGCAAAAGTGTCGGAGTCATAGGTGGCTGAAACTTCTACCATAGAGTATTCATAGAGATCAATTAAGTAGTGAAAGAGGATTATGGTAATTAGAAATCCATAGGGCAAGTTGGTTAAGGAATGAGCATCTGCAGTACTCTCTAATTTTTATTCACTAAACCAGGCAACCCAATTGATTTTTTGCCTCTTAACCAAATAATATATACGAATACATCCCGACAAGTCATGTTGTTGAGAGAACTTTTCCAAGGTATTAGGGTGGTAATGATGATGTGAGAAAAAATTCTGTACTTAAAACTGAGAGACAAAGGACCAAAATTAGATACATTTATTTTGAGATCAGAAATAGCCTTCTTGGCCTCCTCGAATATAACCTCAAAATTATCAGGACAAGAGCCATTCATGAAGGGAGTGACCCTAGAAACTTGGTGGAAAAGACTTTTTTGAATAAGAAGACATTTAGAATAATTCTTGTTCCCAGTACTAGAGTTTACAATTCATCGCTATCTTTGGACAGACGAAGATTTGCATAAAGCATTCAAACAGGATCTTCAAAAACTTCCATACCACATTGACGAAAAACCAATGGTAGATCTTAGGCTTTAAATAAAGAACTTACATTGCAATGGGATTCCTTTAACTGAGAGAGATTTATAATTCTTTTGGGAATAATAGAGAAACTTCTAAAAGTGAAAAACTTCTCCCTTTGAGTGCAAGTCCAAAATTTATGCATGTCCTCTGGTGAAAGAGATTCCAAAGAAGAGGGGCGACTTTTCTTAATAGAGAAGTTAGGGTTGGGGGAAGATTATTTTTTATGGATAGTTGATTGAAGTGAGTGCGAGGAGGCTTTGTCAGAGGACCTAGAGATGAGAATTGGGTCATGGTTACTGGGGAGAAAATCTGGAGAGGGTTAGAAAGATTTCCCATTGAATGAATTTTGGTCATTGATAAAAAATATAGAGTGAGAGGGGTAAAAAAGGGAGAGAGGGAAGATAAACCAATAAAAGTTGAAGCAAATGAAGCTATGTGAGGTGACTATTGAGATAAATGGATGGTGGATGTTTTGGGAAGTTAACAAGGTGAAAAATGGTAATTATAAGGTGAGAAAAAGGGATGCATGAAAAGAGATGGATAAGAAAGGAAAAGAGGTTGTCAGAGGGGTCAAATTATGAACAAAAATTTGTACAAAAGATTTTTTGCAACAAATAAACGGGTTTAAGAATTTAAAGATCGTTAATTCATAATATGCTGAGTTTTTTTCTTAAAAAACAAAATCTTTCTTCAAGAAAAGGTTTAGTAAAGATATCAGCAAGCTGATTTTCAGAATCAACAAAATTGTAAGAAAAAATCTCCACATTCTACATGATCACGAATGAAATGATCCTTAATGTTTATTTGCTTGGCCCTAGAATAATGCACCATGTATTTTGACAAACTAATTGCACTGGTATTATCACATATGATAGGAACAGATTCCAAAGATAAATAATAATCACATAATTGATTCATAATCTATAACATTTGACAACCATAATTACCATTGGCTATGTATTCGGCTTCGGTAGTTGATAGAGCAATGAAAGTTTGTTTCTTGCTATGCCATGAAATTAGGGCATCACCAAGAATTTGACATGTTCCACTCGTTCTCTTTTTATTAGTTTTTCCACCTGCAAAATCAACATTTGAATATCCAACTATGTCAAAGTTTGAGGAGTAAAGATACCAAAGTCCGACGTCTTGAGTCCCGATGAGATAGCAAATAATTCTTTTTATGGGAGTCAAGTGGGACTTTATTGGAGAAGACTAAAAACCTGAACATTTACTCATGCTGAACATAATGTATGGTCGACTCATAGTTAAGTAGAGTAGGGACCCATTATTCCTCTGTACATCTTTTCATCAACATTCTTTTTGGATATATCAAGATCCAGGCTTATTGAAGGACTCATTGGAGTTGTGAAAGGCTTTCCTTTTTCCATTCCATATTTTTTATGAGATCCCTAGTACACTTATCTTGGCTAATAAATATGCCTTTGGAGGATTGTTTGATCTGTAACCCTAAGAAGAATGTCAGTTCTCCCATGAGGCTGATTTCAAACTCTCTTTTTATTAGATTTTGAAAATTCTCACACAAAGAAATATTAGAGATCCCAAAAATAATATCATCAACATAAATTTGCTCAATAAGTAAAATAGAGTCCAATTTTTGAGTAAAGAACGTAGTATCAATTTTTACTCTTTGAAAATTATTTTTGAACAAAAAAGTACTCAACCTCTCATACCAAGCTTTTGGAGTTTATTTGAGACCGTAAAGTTCTTTTGAAAGTTTGAAAACATGGTTTAGATAAGATGGATCTTCAAAACCAGGGGGTTGTTTAGCATAAACCTCTTCATGCCATTCAGGAAAGCACTTTTTATATCTATCTGATATAATTTAAAATGTTTGAAAGAAGAAAAAGCTAATAAGATTCAAATATATTCTAACCTTTCTATGATGGAAAAGGTTTCATCATAGTTAATACCTTCCTATTGGGAGTGGCCTTAAGATACTAGTCTGGCCTTATTTTGGATCACCTTACCTACTTCGCTTAGTTTATTTCTGTAGACCCATCTGGTTCTGACAACTAAACAATTATTGGGTCTTTCCACTAGACTCCACACCTGATTACATTTAAAATATTCTAATACTTCCTTGATGGAATCAACCCAAGATTTGTGTTTGCAGGATTCATCAACCTTTTGGGGCTTAATTTTAGTCACAAGAGTAGTAAATGCCTGTTTTCTTAATGAAGTTGTTGTTTGCACCTTATCATCTAGATTTCCAATAATGAAATCATTTGGGAAGCTATAATTGTTTATCCATTCTCTTAGGACATTTGTTTTTGCTGTTTCATTGATGGTAACTAACTTTGGATTAATGGTAGTTGAATCAGAGGTTGGTGGATCAGGATTTATGTTCGTTATAGATCCTTAATATGGATTATTTACCTTTTCTTCATCAATACTCAAGATCATAGAAGAGTTATAAGTTTCATCAAATACAATATGCATAGATTCTTCAACACATAGTATTCATTTATTATAATCTCTACAAGCATGACTAGAGGGAGAGTACAAGAAAAAAATACCTTCATCACTTCCTGGGTCAATCTTTCCTAAGTTATTTTACCATTATTATGGATGAAGAATTTGTATCCAAAGGGATAAAAATAACTAATATTAGGATTTTTTCACTCCACAACTCATAGGAAGTTTTCTTTAAAATAGGTTCGATGAGGCATCTATTGAGAATGTGGCAAGCTGTACTTACTGACTCTACCTAAAAATGATCTGGTAGATTGTGTTACAGAAGTATGGTTCTTTCATTGAACTACCCCATTATATTGAGGAGATCGGGGAGAGGAAAAATTTTGTGAGTAGCCATTTTGAGCACAATATTCTTCAAAAGCCTTGTTTCTGAATTCTCCACCATGATCATTATGAACATAGGTAATGAAGTATCCTGATTTAGAATGTATTTTTCTACCAAAACTCTCAAAATTTGTGAATGCTTCATGCTTGTGATCAATAAACATTAACCAAGTAAAACAAGAATAGTCATCAACAATAACAAATATATATCTTTTTCCACCAATATTTGCGGCCTAGGTGGGGCCAAAAAAATCTATGTGAATTGTTTGGAGAGGTTTGGTAGTAGAGATAATATCTTTGACTAAATGATGTCTGATTCTGTTTGCCAAGTTGGCAAGCACCACATATGTGATCCTTTTTAAACCTTAGTTTTGGAAGACCTTTCACCAGTTCAAGTCTGGAGAGTTTTTCAATGGCATGCATACAGTATGCCCAAGTTTTATGTTCCACAACCATGTTCCACTGGTTTACATAGTGATATAAGTCAGAGTTGCAAAATCGGAATTGTTAAGAACATAAATATTGTTAACACATTTACTGATAAGAGAGATGTCTCTCTTTTCATGTTTGATGGAGCTACTCTCAACTTTAAAGTATACTCTAAATCCTGAGATACATAGTTGCCCTATGCTAAAGAGGTTGTTTTTTAGCACATCCACGAGTTCACAGAAGTAGTTAAGCTTCACTGAGCCAACTCCAATGACGTCACCTTTAGTATTATCTCCAAATCTGACTAATCCTTCTTTAATTTTCTTTAGAGATTTTTTTTCTTTTTTTTCGATCATGTGTCTGGAACATCCGCAATCGATGACCCATATTCTTTTCTTATAACTTTTGCGGATTTATTCCTTCAAAACTAGAAGATTAATTTTGTTTAGGTACCCAAGTGGTCTTGGGTCCTTGAGGGTTAGAAGTGCTTCCTTTGGGTTGTCAAACCCGCATGCCTTTAGACCCTTGTCTGTAGCCATGTGATTTGTGCATCTCTTTGCCACAAGTGTAGTAGACTAGCTCTTGAAAAGATAAAGAGGTTTTAGCTGACTTAAACGAACTTGACGAGGATCTTGTTTTAGTTTTAAAGGAGTTTGACCTCATGGAACTATGACTTGGTGATTTTCTAATGCTATTTAACCGCATTTTTACGTCATTAAGTTCTTCTTAAAGTAATTCAGTTTCGATTTGACATACTTCAAGTTAATTTAGTAGTTTGTTTATTCTTCTTCAAGCTTTTGTTTAATCGAGCTTCCCAACTTTTTTTCTTGAGAAAGTTTATTGTATTCATCAATAACTTTTAAGAGCTCATTAGTAATCATATAAAAATTTATTTCAAGAATGTTGCAATTATGACAATTGTAAGGTCTTACCTCACTTGGTTCACCTTTTTCCATGAAGCATATGTTGGATGTTTTGGTCTCTTCTTCAGTTTTATCTTTATCACTCCATGCTCCAAATTTTTCATGGATAATCTTCTTCTCAATTTTGGACACTTCTATTTAATATGTCCAGGTTTTTTTACAATAATAACAATGATCATCATTCCTTGTGAATTCATTGTTTTTCTATCCTTATGGTCTCTACTACCTCTGTTTTAAGATCTGTCTTACTCTGCAACTTACAAGAGCCATCCCCTCATTGTTGTCTTTATTTTGGATTTCTTCTTCTCTGATTGTTACAACATTAAAAGGTACTATTTTTTTTCTTCCTTATTGTACCTGTTAATATAGTTTTGTTCATAGGCAATAATATTACCTCTTAATTTGTCATAGGTCCTATTGTGGAGATCCCCATCTTCTAGAATGGCATCTTTGGTCTCCCATATTTTTGGTAGTCTTCTTACAAAATTTTGGACTTGTAGACTATTTGGATAGATCATTCCCAAGGACTTTAGGTCGCATAAAATTTTTCTGAATCAAGCAAACATTGATTCCACACTTTCATTTTCTTCTATTTTAAAAAGCTCATACTCATTTACTAGAGCACTAATTCTTGCCTTTTTTTACTCTGGTGGTTCTTTCGTAGGTTACTTCTAATTTGTCCCACGTCTTCTTTACAGTTTCACAGGTGGATATCTTGTCATACTCCACTTCGTTAACTGCACAATAGAGTAAACTAATAGCTCTTGCATTAGTTTGAATTACCTCTTATTTTTACTTAGTGGCTTCAAAGTTTTCAAAGTCGTCCAAGTCAGCACTAGCTGATTTATTTTCCTTTTATTCTTCTATGCATCCTGGAATTGGCTTTAGTCCCTTATTAATGAAAACCCACAATTGGAAGTCATTTGACTGAACAAAAATTTTGAACCTATTTTTCCAATGGGAGTAGTGTTGATCATTAAAGTATGGTGATCTAGTGGATGAGTGACCGTCTTGAAGGAGGAGTCCTGGAATCTGATAGTTTGTCATTGGATCTTTGTTTATGTGTGGTTAAACAATAATATTGGTGAGACCTACTCTAATAACAATTGAAATTCAAGGGAGGGGAGACGGGTGAATTCAAACTTTTTTTGAGTCAACTGGTCAGGATTGATAGTCAACTCACCTACAAAAAAGTATACTTAGAAGGAATAGATTTAAAGTTAAATATGTAAGTAAATAAAGTAATGACACCGATATTTATCCTGGTTATATCCTGGTTTGAAACAGCAGTATGGTGATTACTTCCAGTCCCTCTATGTTTCAAGTGTTTCCTTGGAGTTTTAAAAGTAGAGTTGGACTACAAATGTTTGCCAAGTTTTGAAGCTTATTCTGATATTCAGATCTTATGACACATCCTCAACTGGTATGACTAAGTTGACTCGATATTTTCTCTTTTTAACTATTGTAAACAAATGAGTACAAATCTATGTTAAGACTAAGATTGAGACACATTAAGAATTTTCTGTGAAGTTGTGTACTTTATTGAGTCTTCAGTCTTCTCTATTTATATTATTCGAATGATGTTAATGGTTTGCTCCAAAAGAAAACCCAAGGTATTTTTTCTCAATAAAGGATTTGATTTGTTTCCTTGATTGATGGTAATATATCCATATCAGATATGTCTGTATATAAGTTGTTGTTTGCCTTTCATCACAACCATTCATGTCCATATCAGATATGTCCATGAAGTGGGTGTGCTTTTATTTCTATGTTTCTCTACGATCTTGTCGATTATCTTCCTTGAATTTTGGGATCTGGGAGGATCTCAAGAGATCTTCTCTTAATGCCGCATCTGAGATTAACTTTGCCTTCTTGTAGTGGAGGATGTGCTTCCAAGTTTATCTCCAAGATGATCTTTCTTACCTTGGTTATCCTTCTGGTATATCTTTCACATTAGAAATATATTAGTTTGTCATTATTAAAATATATTACTTTGATATGGGAGGCTAACATAAGCCCCCAACTAACTCCAACTGTTTGAAACTAGATAAAAGTACTGAAAAGAATGCTGATAATTAGTCCTCAAATGATGAGGACTCACCAAACACTATTGTTGATAGGGTGTGGAATCATACTAAGTGCGATCTGCATGTTGTGCATCAGAACCTATATTACAAAATATTATAGTGCAAAAAAAGTATGTGATCGGTACTTTGAATATACTGAGTACGTGAGATAGGAAATAAGTAATATATACTAAACATGACGTAGGTAACACGGTGAACTAATACAAGACCAACTAATAAATATGTACCATATGATAAGCTGAGCATCTGAATACAAGTTCATGTAAAAATATGAAGCTAAACAATGAACTGTGGACTATGGAAGCTACCATTCACGAACTTACCCCAATTTGAGCTAACCGGGGTCAAACCTATAACCCCAGTGTGATGGGTGTTCAATACCTTGCCAAGGGTACGGACACTGACTTACGTAGTTCCATAAAATTGATGTCCAAAAGGACTAAGGTGTCAATCTTGGTCTGACTGATGACACTTTATAATCTAAAGTGGATCTGTAGTTCCAGAACTTAGAGACTTCTACTATAGGTCTCAACCTTACTAACGGGTGAGCCTCCATCCCCGCATTCGCTTGATGCTAAGTATTACTCCCAACTAAATGACACTAATAACTAAAAATGCTCAATAATAATAATATTCTAAAACCCAACAATAAATACATAATTTGAAAGTACTCAATAACATATAAGCTAGAGAATATAACTTTCATAAGTGTATGTATGAAATCCTAGGTCATTGGGTGTTCATAGCCCACCATGTCTAAAGAATGCAACTAAATATCGCAATATTAAAATCTGAACGTGATAAGGAATTTGATAACTCAAGTCCCAAAATCAAGATTTTATCAACATACTGAGATTTTATAAATATGAGTATGGGAAGACGCTCAAATATATGGGAAAACGTATATCCATGGTTTAGTTAACGAAATAAACTTAAAACTTAAGAATTCATGCTTCCCACGGAAACCCTAAGCTTGAAGGGTGAATTAAACTTAGAAATTGAATAATCTTTGGGACTCAATGGGTGGAAGGAAACCTATTGATGAAATCCCACATAGCTGAAGTTTAAAATCTTGAAGAAATCTTTGGATTTGAAGTTAGAAGTTGAAAATCCCTATTTCTTGCTTGGATAGGAAAATCGCCTCTTTCTCTCTCAAAATTTTTCCAAGTGTTGAATAAATTTTTAGAAATGGGGGACTTATGGGAGTTTTAATATAATTATTCAGCCACTGCAATACTTAAACATTGTATTTTTGGTGTTAAAATGGTAAGAAAAGACAAAACAACCCCTCCAAAATCATTTAGAAAACTCCTAGAAGTAGTCCCGACGACTTAGGATATGACTCGTAGGGTCTGGACACGAGTTGTGGCTTGAGTCATAGATAAAGGACCAAAAATTTGGTCCCCACTTCTATGACAATGAGTCCTCCTGATTACTCATAGGGTCTGACCACGAATTGTCGCAAGAGTCGTTGTTGCTGACAGCTTTGACAGTGCTTCAGTAAATTGGCCATAACTTTTTACTCCAATATTGGATTAAGGCAAAACTAGAAAAGTTGTAAAGCTAATTAAATTATATATATATATATATATATATATTGATGGGTATTTAGATAAAAAATACTAATTACTTTCTAAGTCATGCTTGTTTGAAATGGACTATAGCAATGTTCTTCTAATGAATTCAATTGGTAAGAGATATGTTGACTTGTCTATAAGCTAGGAGTTATTTGGGGCCTTAATATATGTCCGAATCACAGAACAAACTATGAAAACATGATGCTTAATTTTGTATGAACTTGAATCATGGTTCTAATATTGACTTGGATTTTTGGGGTGTTGCTATATCTCTCCCTTCGGGTCACTAGCCCCCGAATGAAAACTAACTAAGCTAAAGTTCTAGAGGAAATCTTCAATTCCGAAATTGAACTCCTATGATCTGAATAATGACCCAATAACTGAATCCATAATTGATATATGGATTTAACAAAACTCATGAATGCATGTTATTACATGAAAATAGTTGGATGGCCTGAGATAGAAAGAATTGGTTAAAAAGAAATTATTACCTAAAGTTAGGACTGAGTTCAAAGAGAAAGGATCGGAGTACTTGGTCATCATATCATCCTCTGATTCCTAAGTAGCTCTCTCAACTAGCTAATTTCTCCACAGAACCTTTACCAAAGAGACCTCCTTTTTTTCTCATCTTATGAATCTGGCAATCAAGTAGTGCAACTGGAACCTCTTTGTAAGAGAGACTATCTTTAACGCCCACACTCTCTAAAGGAACGAATGATGCTGGGTCTCCAATGCATTTATTTAACAAAGAAACATGCAATATTGTATGCACTGATGCTAAATTTGTAGGCATTTCAAACTCATAGGCTACATTACTATAGCGACTCAAAATCTTATAAGGACCAATATAGTGGCGACTGAACTTTCTCTTCCTACCAAATCTCTTTAACAGTTTCATGGGTGAAACCTTCATGTAGATAAAATCACCAATAGAAAACTTAAGATCCCTTCTCCTCACATCTACATAAGATTTTTGATGACTCTATGCAGGTTTCAGCCTTTCAATAATTAGCTAAATTTTTCAATTTCCTCATGTACTGAATCTAGCCCTATAAAGTAGCTTCAACAACCTCAAACCAGCTAATAGGAGATCTACACCTCCTACCATAAAGTACTTCAAATTGGGCCATCTAAATACTATAGTGGTAGCTATTATTATAAGAAAACACAATCAAAGGAAAATGATCATCCCAATTCCCCTTGATATCAACCACGCACACTCTCAACATGTCCTCTGCCGACTATCTGTTTGCAGGTGAAAACCCCTACTAAGATGAACTTAGGTACCAAGAACCTTGTGAAAACTCATCCAAAATCAAGAGGTAAACTGGGTACCTCTATCTAAAATAATGGTCAAAGGGACTCTATGTAGTTTCACCAACTCCGTAAGATAGAGTTTAGTATAACCTTCAGCTGAATCTGAAGTTTTAACAGAAAAGATATGGGCTAACTTCGTAATTCGGTCCAAGATAACACAAATAGAATTATGTTATTGATAAGTATGAGGTAACCCTATAATGAAACCACTCCCTATTTCTAAGTAGTAATGTTGATTTCTAGAATCATACCACCAATTCACTGGTGCTAAACCTTAACCTATTGGAAATTTGGACATTTAGCCATAAATTTTGCAAAATCCTTTTTCATGATATTCCACTAATAGACTTTCTGTAAATCACGGTACATCTAAGTGGATCCTGCATGAATAGAATATCGAGAACCGTGAGCTTCTACTAGCATACTCTATCTGAAGTTATCCACATCCCACATAGTCTTCCCTAATAATGAAGGACATCATCTTCTTCTTTGAAGATAACCTCAACCTTCTGACTCTTGACTACTTTGTTCAAAAGCAAAATATGATCACTATCTTGATTTTCCTTCACCTCAACTATCAATGAAGATTCTAAACCATTTTAAATGAAGAGATTACCTTCAGTTGAATAAACCAACAAAAATCCCAACCTAGCAAGATGGTGAACCTCATGAACTAACTCTTTCTTTTCATTCTCAATATGAGAAACACTCCCCATAGACAATCTACTAAGAGCATCGGCCACAACATTGGCTTTACCCGAATGGTACAAGACACTCACATCATAATCCTTCAATAACTCTAGCCACCTTCTCTAAAGAAGATATAGATCTTTCTAGCTGAATACATAATGAAGACATTTGTGGTCTGTGAACCCATCAACATGAACCCTATAAAGATAATATCTCCAAATCTTTAACTAAAAAATAATGACTGTCAACTCAAGATCATGAGTCAGGTAGTTCTTCTCATGAGGTTTGAGTTGTCCAGAGGCATATGCTATACATTTGACCCACTGCATTAAAACACATCTAAGTCTAATTCTTGAAGCATCACAATAAAACACAAAACCTTCTGAACCCTCTAGTAGAGTCAAAATAGGAGCGGAAATGAGTCAAATTTTCATCTCTTAAAAACTATTCTCTCAAGTATAGGACCACTAGAATTTAGCTTTCTTCTAGATTCGAAAGAAGCAATATAGGAAAATTCTTCAATAAACTATTTGTAGTAAGTGGCTAAATCAAAGAAACTCTTGATATCTAATAGAGAGATGGGTCTAGGCCTGTTCCTCACTACTTCGGTCTTCTGAGGATCGATTCAAATTCCGTTATTGAAAATAATATAACCTAGGAATGATACTAATTTCAAGTAGAATTCATACTTTCTAAACTTAGCAAATAGCTAGTGATATTTAAGAGTCTACAAGACAATCCTCAAATATTCTGTGTGTTCATCCTTACTATGAGAGCAAATAAGGATGCCATCTACGAAGACTATAACGAGCATGTCCAAGTACTACTTAAAACCCCTATTCATCAAGTCCATAAAAGCTCCAAGAGCATTTATTAGTTCAAAATACATAAAAATAAAATCAAAGTAACCATACCCAATTCTAAAGGTTTTCTTTGAAATGTCACATTCTCTGACTCAGAGATGATGACAGCCAGATATAAGGTCGATCTTAGAGAAATGTTTGCACCCTAAAGTTATTCAAACAAGTCTTCACTCCTGGGAATGGAATACTTATTCTTGACTGTGACCTTATTCAACTAATGATAGTCGATGCACATTCTGAGATAACCATTTTTCTTGTGAACAAAAAGAATTGGGTCACCCTATGCAGAGGTCCTAATCCTGATAAAACCCTTGTCTAGGAGATCTTTTAGTTCTACCTTTAATTCCTTAAGCTTGTCTGAAGCCATTCTATAGGGTATGATTGAAATAGGTTGTATATATAGACGGAGATCTATTATGAAGTCAATTTCCCTCTCGAAAGGATTTCCAAGCACCCTTTGGAAATAATTTCCTTGCCTTAAGGAAAAAGACAAATAGATCTATAGGCATCGAGGTACTACCCTTACACTCTAAGAATGGCTCATTTGGAAACTTAAAATGAGCTAATCTATTTTTATAATTAATTGAGGCATAGCAAGAGTGGAGATAATCTATGCTAGAAATAATAACAAAATTAGTCATGTCTAACTCAACAAGGTCGACTGAGGTGACTTTCTGGGATACAGTGACTGGGCAATTTTTGTATACCCATCTGGCTATGAATAAATTAAAATTGGAGTAGAAATTGAGAAAGGTTCTATGAGGATTTCGAGGCTAACACAAAAATTTACTTCTATATAGTGGGACACAAAGTAAAGTGTGGCTCTGGGATTAAACAATGCATAAAAATTAATATTAAAACTTGCAATGTACTAAAAACCACGTCAGGAGAACCCTCTTGATCCTGTTGAGTTTAAAGGGAATAAAACCTATTCAGAATGTTTCCTCTAGCTGCACTAGATATGTCACCCTGATGAGTTAGGCGACCTGCTCGAGCAGCTAAAGAGTTAGATTAAATTTGCTGACGAACATCCTTACCTCTCTATTAAGCCACTGGTTATTCCCTCAATCTATGGTCTTACTTTCCACATCCAAAACAGGCATCACTACCTACTATACAATCACATTGTGGTTCCTACCATAATTCGTGTAAATTGGGTTAGTACGAACACTTTTCTCTTGACTTTGGGACTTAGATCCAAACACTCTATCTCTAGTATCCAACCTAAACTTGTGTACTGGGAACTAGAATAAGACGGGGATATAGATCAAGATATATGATTAACTAAGAATGATTACCACTATCTGAACTCTGCTGAGAGAAATTAAATGTACTAGTTCTAGCCCTCTTACTATCACTTTACTTCTCCTTGATTTTCTCATCTTCAATATTTTGAGCATGAATTATAAATATAGAGATGTCTATATCCTTAACCAACATATCCGTTCTATACTTTTTGACCATGTCCTCAGAAACACCTATCACAAATTTGCTCATTTAGGCCCTAGAGTCAGAAACCATAGCTGGAGCATACATTGCCAATCGAGTAAACTTAAGTGAATAGTCTTTCACATTCATGTTGCCCTACTTTATGTTTATGAATTATTGCACCTTGCTTTCTCTTAACTAATGTAGGAAGAACTTATCCTAAAATTCAGCAGCAAACTCATCCCACTTTACCAATCCTGGATCTGTACCTCTATGATCCTTCTATTACTTGAGCCATGTGTGAGCCATTCCTTGTAATTGATAAGAATACAAATCAACACTTTTAGTTAAAGTGACACCCATGATTTTAGTAATATTTTAAATACTATCAATGAACTCCTATGGATCCTCTTTAGACCTAGACCCAAAGAATATCGGAGGATTCAACCGAGTAAAGTGCCAAACTCTAGTTGTTGTGGTATTCATAGCTGGGTTGGCTGTTTCAACAAACTTCTATTTATTATGAGTGGGCATGGACTTGGCTATTTCTTTGAAAGCATCCCTAAACTCAACATGGGAGACTTGTTCATTCAAAGGGTTTGCTAGAGCTGGGTGTGGTGCTTGCTGATTCCCATTCCTCCTTCTATTAGTTCTCTTGTGAGGCATTTTTTATATGTGTAGAGGACGAGTTAGAAGAATTTTAATAGAGTTCACACTCTATCGCACAACATGAATCATGAAAGAAGTGAAAATTTTCCTATGACATTTCATAGCCTCTCATTCATAAATGTGGTGCTTTATACATATGAATAAGACTATACTTAATGTAGTTTTTAGACACCCCAGGATACTTTACACCTGATACTCTAATACTAAGTTTATCAAGACCTAAGACTTCCCCTAGTCATAATACGGTTCTCAGAGTCACAAGTGACCCCAAGCTAACCCATGTCCTGGCAAAACACTAAAAATATAGAAGAAAAAAATAATGAGATATTGAATAGAAACTAAATTAAAATGACCTAATTATAATAAAATTATAATCAGTACTGGTTATCAAAACTAAGACGGTCTAACATAATACACATGATGAAAACATAACTATCTCTTTGAAATCCATTAAATTATATGAGTTGTTGGGACAAGCTCTAAACTAACTCTAACTGTCAAAAACTAAATAAAAGTAGTGAAAAGAAATACTGATAATTGGTCCTCATATGATGAGGACTCACTAAACACTACTACTGATAAGGTGTGGAATTATACTAAGCGCATCTTGGATCCTAAGCGCCAGACCTATATTATAAGAAAATATAGCATGAAGAAAGTTTGCAATCAGTACTTTGAATGTACTGAGTATGTGAGATGGGTAATAACTGATATAGGATGAACACGATGCATGTAACATGGTAAACTGATGCATGAACAAGAAATAAACATGTACTATATGATAAGATGAACAACTAAAAACAAGGTCATGCAAAAATCTAAAGCTTGAATATAATTTATGGATAGTGGGAGCTACCATTAACCGACATACACCTATCTAAGCTAACTGGGTTTTAACCTCTAAACCCAATTAGATGGGTGTTTAGTACCTTTTCCAGGGAACAAACACTTACTGATGTGGATCCACTAAACTGATGTTCGAAAGGACTAAGGTGTCAATCTTGGTCTGAAGGGTGATTCTTTATAACCTATGGTGGAGCCATATTTCTGTAACTTTGGGACTTCTACTAAAGATCACAGTATATATAATGTGTCATCCTCCATCCTTGCGTTCGCTTGGTGCTAATTATTACTCCCAACTAAATGACACTGGTAACTGAAAAATACTCAAAAATAATAATATTCTGAAAATCGACAATAAATACATAATTTAAAAGTACTCAATAACATATAAGCTGGAGAATATCACATTCATAAGTGTGTGCATGAACTCCAAGGTCATCGGGGTTCATAACCCACCATCTCTAAAGAATGCAACTAAATATGGCAATAGTAAAATCTGAACATAATAAGGAATTTTATAACTCAAGCCCAAAAGTCAATAATTTATCAATATAATGTGATTTTATAATTATGAGTATGGGAAGATGTTGAAGTTTATGGGAAAATGTATACCCATGGTTTAGTGAAAGAAATAAACTAAAAACGTAAGAAATTTGTGCTTTCTATAGAAACCCTAAGCTTGAACAGTGAATTAAACTTGAGAAAATGAGTAACCTTTTGCACTCAATGGATGGAAGAAAATCCGTTCATGAAATCCCACTTACTTGAGGTTTGAAACCATGAAGAGATCTTTGGATTTGAAGATAGAAGTTGAAAACCCTAATTTCTTGCTTAGAGAGGAAAATTTCCTTTTTCTCTCTCTAAAATTTCTTAGTGTTGAATGAATTTTTAGGAATGTGGGACTTATGGGTGTTTTAGTATAATTCTTCTACCCTTGAAGTTCTTAAAAAATGTAGTTTTAGTGTTAAAATAGGGAGTAAAGACCACACAACCCCTCCAAAATCATTTAGAAAACTCCTTAAAGCAGTCCCGACAACTTAGGCTATGACTCGAAGGGTCTGGCTAGTAGTCACAACTTGAGTTAAATCCAATGAACCAAAGTTTTTGTCCCTACTACCATGACAATGAGTCCTTCTGACTACTAGTAGGGCCTGACCACAAGTCGTCGTAACTGGAAGCTTTGACAGTGCTTCATTAATTTTGCCATTACATTTTACTCTAATATTATATTAAGGCAAAACTATTGGAGTTGGAAATCTAATTCAATAATCTATCTTTTTATGGGTCTTTAGCTCTGAAATACTTAGTACGTTATATGTCTTGCTTGTTTGAAGCTGACTATAGCAATATTCTTTGTACGAATTCAATTGGTAAGAGATATTTTGGTTTGTCTATAAGATAAGAGTTATTTGGGGCCTTAATATATGTCTAAATCATTTACCAAACTTTGAAAACATTGTGTTTGATTTAGTATGAACTTGAAGCATGGTTCTAATAGTGACTTGAATTTTTGGTGTGTTACTATATCTTCCCCTTGGGGTCATTTGTCTCTAAATGAAAACTAAGCTAAAGTTCTAGGGTAAGGTATAATTCCCAAAATGAACTCCTACGAGCTGAACAATGACCTGATAACTGAATCTATAATTGATATATGGATTGAAGAAAACTCATAAATGCATGTTATGACATTAAAGTAGTTGGGTGGAGGGATGGAAAGAATTGTTAAAGTGAAAATATTAACTCAAGTTGGGACTAAGTTCGAGGAGAAAATATGGGGTTACTTGGTAATTATATCTGCTTCTGTTTCCTAAGTAGCTCCCTCAACTGACGAATTTCTCCACTGAACCTATACCAAAACAACCTCCTTATTTCTCAACTTACAAATCTGGCTATCATTGATCTCAACTGGGACCTCTTTATAAGAGAGACTATCTTCACTCCCACTCTTTATAATGGAACGACTGATGATGGGTCACTAATTCATTTCTTTAACAAAGAAACATGGAATACTGGATACACTACTGCTAAATCTGTAGGCAATTACAGCTCATAGACTACACTACCATAGTGACTAAAAATTTTATAAGGACCAACACATCAGGGACTAAGCTTTCCCTTCTTACCAAATCTATTCACCCCTTTCATGAGAAAAATGTTCAGATAGATAAAATCACCAATAACAAACACAAGTTCCCTTCTCTTCACATCTGTATAAGATTTTTGAAGACTCTATGCAGTTTTTAGCCTTCTCTAATTAGCTTAACTTTTTCCATTACCTCATGTACTAAATTTAGACCTCTCAAAGTAGATTCACCATCCTCACACCAACCAATAGGATATCTACATGTCCTACCATAAAGTTCTTTAAATATGGCCTTCTGAATACTAGAGTAGTAGCTGTTATTATAAGCAAAATAAATCAAAGACAAATGATCATCCTAATTACCCTTAGAATAAAAAATGCATGCCCTCTAAGGTATGAATTGTCCTCTTTGCCTGACCATCTATCTGCGGGTGAAAAGCCACAACCTTCTGACTATTGACACTAGGTATTCCCTTAATCTGTGGACATCATTTGACTAAGTTCTATTCCCTTCAAACACAACAGGATCAAGAAGGTTCTCCTGATATGGTCACTAGTATGTTGCAAGTTTTTTATATTCATGTTTATGCATTGTTAGAACCGGAGCTATACTTTTCTTTGTGACCCCCTATATAGTAGTAGATTTTGGAGTCAAACCTGAAATCCTTATAGAACCATTCTTAGTTTCTACTTCAGTTGGTAGTTCAATCATAACTAGATGAGTATACAAAAATTTCCCAGTCATATTATGCCAGAAAGACAACTCAATTGATCTTGTAGAGTTAGACATAACCAATTTTGATGTTTTTCTTAGCATAGATTGGTTCCACTATTGATATGCCTTAGTTTATTGTAGAAATAGATTAGTCAATTTTCAGTTTCCAAATAATCCAGTCTTAGAGTGCAAAAGTTGTACCTCAGTGCCTATAGGTCGGTTTGTCTCTTTTCTTAAAGCAAGGAAAATTATTTCCAAAGAGTGCATCTACCATCTTGTTTAAGTCAAGGAATCAAGGTCCAAAACACAAAATCTTTAGTAAGTTCTTGTGATAAATTAATTTCCATAAGTGTTTCCTAAAGATCTTCTTGGAGTTCCTCCCGAGCGAGAAGTTGACTTTATAATTAGATCTCCTTCCAAATACCCAAATTTCAATTCCACTATATAGAATTGCTCCAACCGAGCTTAAGGAAATAAAGTACAAATTAAAAGATCTCCAATACAAGGGTTTTATTATGCCTAGTATCTCTCCAAGGGGTGCCCCAGATTTTTTTATGCACAAGAAAGATGGTTTTCTCAAGATGTGCATCGACTATTGTCAGTTGAACAAGGTCATAGATAAGAATAAGCATCCCATTCCTTGGATTTATAACTTGTTCAACCAAATTTATGGTGCCAACTTTTTCTCTAAAATAGATTACAAATCCAGCTATCATCACCTCAGAGTCAAAGAATGTGACATTCCAAACACAACCTTCAGAACTTGATATGGTCACTTTGAATTTGTTTTTATGTCTTTTGGACTAACAAATGCTCCTACAACTTTTATGGACTTGATGAACACGGTGTTCAAGCAGTACTTGGAAATGTTCATTATAGTCTTTATAGATGACATCCTCATTTACTTTCAAAGTTATGAAGAACACGTACACCATTTGAGGATTGTCTTGCAGACTCTTAAAGATCACCAACTATTTGCTAAGTTCAGCAAGTGTGAATTCTGGTTGAAATTAGTAGCCTTCATAGGTTATTTTATTTCTAGTGAACGCATTAGAGTTGATCCTCAGAATACTAAAGCAGTGAGAAACTGGCCTAGACCCATCTCTCCATAAGATATCAGGAGTTTCTTAGGTTTAGCCGATTACTTTAGATGTTTTGTTGAAGCATTTTCCTCTACTACTTCTCCCATGTCCAAACTTACCTAGAACATAGTCAAATTCTAATGGTCCGATTCTTGCGAGAAGAGTTTTTAGGAATTCAAAACTCAACTCACCTCCACTCCAATTTTGAATCTACTAGAGGGTTCAAATGGTTTTGTTGTTTATTTTTATGCTTCAAGAGTTGGACTTGGATGTGTGTTAATGCAGCGGGGCAAGGTTATAGAATTTTTCTCTAGAGAACTCAAACCTCATAAAAAGAACTACTCAACTCATGAACTTAAGTTGGCAACAATTATTTTTGCCTTGAAGATTTGAAGGCATTATCTTTATTGGGTTCATATTTATGTGTTCACTGTTCAAAACATTCTTCAATATGTGTTTAGCCAAAATTGATGATTCCCTGAAAATCATGGTACATGTTTTTGGCTCCTGTGTGAGAAGAGTATCAGGAACTGTGAGCTTCTACTAGCATTTGTTGTCTCAATTCATCCACTTCCGAAACACATAGTCTACCCTAACAACGAAGGACAACATCTCTCCCTTGGAAGAAAACCACAAACTTCTGACTCTTGACAATAGGAATTGCTTTAATTTGTGGCCTGAATTTCCACAGCTAAAACAAGCATCACTATCGTCCATAAAGTCACCTTTATGGTTCCTACCACATTATTTGCAAACTGGCTTCGTACAATCACTATTCACACTAATATAGGACTTAGTGTTAAGCACTCTATACTGAGTATCCTACCTGAGCTTGGGTGTTAGGGCACTAGAAGAATATGGGGCTGAGTTGAAGATTTCAGATGAAACTAAGAATGATTACAACCATATAACCTATGTTGAGAGAAATTAAAGCTACCAGTTCTGGCCCTCGTACTCTTCTTTCCTTTTCCTTGATTTTCTCCTCTTCAATATATTGATCATGAACCATAAATATGGAGGTGTCAATCTTCTTAACCAACATAATCATTCTACGCTCTTTGAGCACGTCCCTTGAAACAATTGACTCAACTTTTCTCATTTGCTCCCTAGAATCAGCAACCATAGCTAGAGCATACCTTTCCAACTTAGTAAACATAAGATTATATTCTTTCACACTCATGTTGCCCTACTTCAAGCTTACAAATTCTTGCACATTGGCTCCTCTTAACTCAAGTGGGAACAACCTATCCAGAAATGTAGCAACAAACTCATCCCACTCTATCAATCCTATATTTGCACTTCTACCATCCTTCCATTACTTGAACCATGTGTGACCCACTCTTTGCAATTGATAAATAACCAAATCAGCACTTTCAACGGAAGTGACACCCATGATTTCAGTAACTTTCTAAATACTATCCAAGAGCTCTTGTGGATCCTTTTTAGACTTAGACCCAAAGAATATCAGAGGATTTATCCTAGTGAATTCCCAGACTCTAGTTGTTGCCGTATTCATAGCTGAGTTAGCTGGTACAACAACCCATTGGTTATTCTGGATGGTCATGGACTGGGCCAATGTTGTGAACGCAACCCTAAACTCAACATAGGAGACTTGTTTGTTGAAAGGGTTTGTTGGACCTAAGGGTGGTTGCTAATTCCCTTTCTTTTTTTGTTAGTTCTCAAGAAAGGCATTATTTGTATATGTGTAGAGGATGAGTTAGAAGAATTTTAATAGATTTCAAACTCTATCACATGACATGAGATTATGAAATAAGTGGAAATTTTCCTAAGACATTTCATAGCCTCTTATTTATAAATGTGGCACGCTTCACACCCATGAACAAAACTCTACTTAACGCAATTTTTAGACACCATAGGACACTTTAAACCTGATTCTCTAATATCAAGTTTTTCATGACTTTCGACTGGCCCCTAGTCGTAACATGGTGCTTAGAGTAAAAAGTGACCCCAAGATAACCCATGGCCTGGCAAAACACTTTGAATACAGAAGTAAATAATAAGATATTGAATGGAAACTAAATTGAAATAACTGAATTATAACAAAATAAAAATCAGTACTGGATATCAAAACAAAGACTTTCCGACATACTCAACATGCTAAAACATAACTATCTGTCTGAAAGCCTCTAAATCTTATGAACTATTGGGATAAGACCCCAAATAACTCCAAATATTTGAAACTAGAAAAAAATATAGAAAGTAAATGTTGATAATTAGTCCATGAATGATTAGGACTCACCAAACACTTCTACTTATAAGGTACAGAATCGTACAAAGTGTAATATGGATGTTGAGCATCAGAACATATATTATAAGACAATATAGTGCAAAGAAAGTATGCAATAAGTACTTTGAATGTAATGAGTATGTGAGATGGAAAATAATTGATATAGGCTAAAATTGATTCATGTAGCATAGTGAATAGATGCAAGACAAAGTAATAAACATGTACTGTATGATAAGTTGAGCAACTGAATACAAGGTCATGAAAAAATCTAAAGTTGAACTATGAACTATGGACTGTGGGAGGTACCATTAATCAACATACCCAATCAAAGAAAATAGGGGTCTAATCTGTAACCCTAGTTGGATGGGTGTTCAACACCTTGTGAAGGGTACGAACACTGACTGACGTGGATCCACTAAACTGATGTCTAAAAGGATTAAGGTGACAATCCTAGTATGACGGGTGACCTTTTATAACCTATGGTGGAGCCATAGTTCTGGAACTTAGGAAATTTTACAAAAGGTCTCAAACTAAGTGACGGGTGAGCCTCCATCCTTACAATTGCTCAGTGCTAAGTACTACTCCCAACTAAATAGCCCTGATAACTGAAAATGCTTAATAATAATAATAATATTTTAAAAATTGTCAGTAAATGTATAATCTGAAAGTACTCAATAACATATAATATGGATAATATAGCATTCAAAAGTGTATGCATGAAATCCTAGGTGATCGGGTGTTCATAACCCACCATCTCTGAAGAATGCAACTAAATATAGCAATATTAAAATCTGAACAAAATAAGGAATTTCATAACTCAAGCCCAAAACTCAAGAACTTATCAATATAATGAGATTTTATAATTATGGGTATGGGAAGATGATCACATTCATGAGAAAACAAATATCCATGGTTTAGTTAACGAAATAAACTTAATACTTAAGAAATTCATGCTTAATATGGAAACCCTAAGCTTGAAGGGTGAATTAAACTTTAGAAATTGAGAAATATTTGGAACTCAATGGGTGGAAGGAAACTCATTGATGAAATCCCACATACCTGCGATTTTAAACCTTGAAGAAATCTTTGGATTTGAAGTCGTAAGTTGAAAAGCCCTATTTCTTGCTTCGAGAGGAAAATTGTCTCTTTCTCTTTCAAATATTTCTAAGTGTTGAATGAATTTTGAGGAATGGGATACTTCTGGGTGCTTTAGTATAATTATTCAGCCCTTGGAGTTCTTAAACAACGTATTTTTTGTGTTTAAAATAGTGAGAAAGGACCAAACAACTCCTCCAAAATCATTTAGAAAACTTTTGAAAGCATTCCTGACGACTTAGGCAACGACTCGTAGGGTATGGAGATGAGTCATGGATAGAGTAATATCCAAAGGACCAAAATTTTAGTCCCCACTGCCATGATGATGAGTCCTTGTGACAACTCATAGGGTCTAACCATGAGTCATTGTCACTAGGAGCTTTGATAGTGCATCAGTAATTTGGCCATAACATTTTACTCCGATATCAGATTAAGGCTAAACTGGTGAAGTTGGAAAGCCAATTCAATTATCTATATTTTTGTGGATATTTAGCTCAAAAATAGTCGGTACTTTATAAGTTATGTTTATTTGAATCTGTCTACATAAATATTCTTCAGACGAATTCAATCGGTAAGAGATATTTTGACGTGTCTATAAGCTAGGAGTTATTTGGGGCCTTAATATATGTCTAAATAACTTATCTAACTATGAAAACATGATTTTTGATTTTTCATGAACTTGAAGCATGGTTCTAATATTGACTTGGATTTTTGGGGTGTTGTAATATCTCCCCCTTGGGGACATTCATCCCCAAATGAAAAATAACTAAGCTGAATTGCTAGAGGAAAGCTATAATTCCCAAATTGAACTCCTACAAGCTGAATAATGATCTAATAAATGAATCTATAATTCATATACGGACTGAACCAAACTCGTGAATGCATGTTATGACATGAAAATAGTTGGGTGGCTTGAGATAAAAAGAATTGGTTAAGAAGAAACTATTACCTCAAGTTGGGACTGAGTTCGAAAAGAAAATATGGGGGTACTTGGTCATCATATTTTCCTCTTATTCCTAAGTATCCCTCTTAACAGAATGATTTCTCCAAAAAACCTCTACCAAAGCGACCTTCTTTTTTCTCAGCTTATGAATCTGGCGATCAAGGATCTCAACTAGGATCTCTTCATAAGAGTGACTATATTTCACGCCCACACTCTCTAAAGGAACGACTGATGTTGGGTCTCCAATGCATTTCTTTAACAAAGAAACATGGAATACTGGATGCACGGATGCTAAATTTGTAGGCAATTCCAACTCATAGGCTACATTACTATAACGACTCAAAATATTATACAGACCAACATAGTGGGGACTGAACTTTCTCTTCTTACCAAATCTCTTCAACACTTTCATGGGTGAAACCTTCAAGTAGATAAAATCACCAATAGCAAACTCAAGCTCCCTTTTGCTCACATCTTCATAAGATTTTTGATGACTCTGTGCTGTTTTAAGCCTTTCTTTAATCAGTTTAACTTTTTCCATTGCCTCATGTATTAAATCTCGACCCATTAAAGTAGATTCACCAACCTCAAACAAACCGATAAGAGATCTACACCTCCTACCATAATGTGTTTCAAAAGGGACTATCTGAATACTAGAGTGGTATCTGTTATTATAAGCAAATTCAATAATAGGAAAATGATCATCCCAACTACCCTTAAAATTAGTCATGCACACTCGCAACATGTACTCTAGGGTCTAAATGGTCGTCTCTGCTCGATGATCTATCTATGGCTAAAAATTCGTACTAAGATGAACTTAGGTACAAGGAACCTTCTAAAAAGTCTTCCTAAATCAAGAGGTTAACTAGGTACCTCTATTTGAAATAATGGTCAAAGGGACTCGATGTAATTTCGCCAACTCCCTAAGAAAGAGTTTAGCATAATATTCAGCTGAATCTGAAGTGTTAACTTGAAGTAAGTGGGTTGACTTAGTCATTTGGTCCATGATAACCCAAATAGAATCATGTTGTTGTCGAGTATGAGGCAACCCTTTATTGAAGTCCATATTCACCACTTTCGACTTACAAGTAGGAATGTTGATTTCCTGAAACATACCACCAGGTCTCTTGTTCTCAACCTTAACTTGCTGCCAATTCGGATATTTAGCCAAAAATTCTTAAATATCCTTTTTAATGCCATACCACCAATAGACTTTTTTGCAAATCATAGTACATCTTAGTGGCTCCTAATTGAATAGAATATCGAGAGATGTGAGCTTTTACTAGCATCCACTTTCTCAATTCATCCATATTGGGAACAGATAGTCTGCCCTAACAACGATGGACACTATCTCCCCCTTGTGAGAAAACCTCAACCTTCTGGATCTTGACTGCTTCTTTCAACCTATTAAAAATAGGATTAATATGTTGCTTTTCCTTCACCTCAGCTATCAACAAAGATTCTGAACCATTTTGAACCAAGAGATTACCTTCAGTTCAATCAACCAACCAAACTCCTAACCTAGCATGATGGTGAACCTTACAAACTAACTCTTTCTTCTCATCATCAATGTGAGAAACACTCTTTATAGACAATCTTATAAGAGCCTTGGCCCCAATATTGGCTTTACCTGGATGGTACAAGATGCTCATATCATAATCCTTCAAAAACTCTAGCCACCTTCTCTAATGAAGATTTAGTTCTTTTTGGATGAACGCATACTGAAGATTCTTGTGATCAGTGAAAACACCAACATGAAACCCATAAAGATAATCCTTCCAAATCTTTACGGCAAAACAACTACTTCCAACTCAAGATCTTGAGTTGGGTAGTTCTTCACATGAGGTTTGTGTAGTCTAAAGGCATATGCTATAACCTTGACCCACTAGATTAACAAAGATCCAAGTCCATTTCTTAAAGAATCATAATAAACCACAAAACCATTTGAACCCTCTGGTAGATTTAAAACTAGAGCAAAAGGTGAGTCTAGTCTTCAAGTCCTAAAATTTTTCTTGCAAGAATCAAACCCTAGAATTTGACTTTCTTCTGAGTCTTTCTGGACATAGGAGAAGAAATAGAGAAAAATCTTTCAACAAACCATCTATAGTAACCAGTTAAACCCAAAAAACTCCTGATATATAATGGAGAGGTGGGTCGAGTCTAGTTTCTCACTGCTTTGGTTTTCCGAGGATCAGCTTAAATGCCTTTAGTGGAAATAATATGACCTAGGACTGCTATTGATTTTAACCAGAATATTCAGTTGCTAAACTTAGTGAATAGCTAGTGATCTTTAAGAGTCTACAAGACAATCCCCAAATGGTCTGTATGTTCGTCATCACTTCAAGAGTAAACAAGGATGTCGTATATGAAGACAATAACGAACATGTCCAAGTACTATATTAGAGAAATATTTGGCACCTAAAATTTAGCCAAGAAAGATATCAATCCTGAGAATGGGATACTTATTCTCGACTGTGACCTTGTTCAGCAGACGATAGTCGATGCACAACCTAAGAGAATGATATTTCTTGGGCACAAAAATAACTAGGGCACCCCATGAAGAGATATTAGGCCAGATAAAATCCTTATCTATGATATCTTTTAATTATTCCTTTAATTCTTTATACTCGGCGAGAGCCATTATACAGGGTGAAATTTAAATATTTTGAGTATCTGGAAGGAGATCTATTCCAAAATCAATTCCCTGCTTAGGAGGAACTCCAGGAAGACCTTCTAGAAACACTTCCAGAAATTCATTTACCACAGGAACTGACTCAATACTTGGGGTTTTGGACCTTAAGTCATTGACCCAAACAAGATGATAGATGCACCCTTTAAATTATTTTCCTTGCCTTAACAAAAGAGATAAATTGACCTATAGTCACTGAGGTACTACCCTTCCACTCTAAGACTGGCTAATTTAGAAACTGAAAATGGACTACTTTATTTCTACAATCAACTGAGGCATAGCAAGAGTGGAGCCAATTCATGCCGAGAATAACATTAAAATTAGTCATTTCTAACTCTACAAGGTCGACTGAGGTGACTTTCTAGGATACTTTAACTGGGCAATTTTTGTATAGTCGTCTAGTAATGACTGAACTACCAACTAGAGTAGAAACTGAGTAGGGTTATATGAGGATTTTGGGCCTGACAATAAAATCTACTACAATATAGGGGGTCACGAAGGAGAATGTGGTTCCAAGGTCTAACAATGCATAAACCTAAATATGAAAAACTTGCAATATACTAGTGACTACATCAGGAGAACCCTCTTAATCCTGTTGAATGTGAAGGGCATAGAACCTATTCTTATAATGTCCACCAGCTGCACTAGATGTGCCACCCTGATGAGTCAGTGACCATCTAAAGCTGTTAAAGAGTTAGATTGACTTTGCAAATAAATATCCTTACTTCTCTGTGAATCCACTAGGCTTTCCCTTAATCTGTGGCCTGACATTCCATAGCCAAAAAAAGAATCACTACTTACCATACACTCATCCTTGTGGTTCCTACCATATTTCTTGTAAACTAGCTTAGTATGAACACTATTCACACTATTCTAGGACTTAGAGCATATCATTCTATCCGAGTATCCTGCCTAAACTTATGTACTGGGAAACTAAGATAAGATAGGGCTGGAGCTGAAAATTTATAATGAAACTGAGAATGATTACCACCATCTGACCTCTGCCTAGAGAAATTAAAGCTTCAAATTAAAACTATTTGAATGAACAAGTCTCCAATGTTTAGGACAAGCTATGTGCTGCAACAGATGAATATACAGTGAGATGAAACAGGTGAATCAACTCGTTCCAATGAATAAACTCAACAATATTTCAATATCCCCTCAAGTTGAAGGGTACAAACGGACACCGAAAAAAATATTATGATGAAGAGGACCGATGAGAAAAAGATTGAACAAGTGAACGTAACAATAGCAGGGATGCTAACATCACTAGAGATATGACCAAACTGAAAAAAAAAAAAGAATTTAATGTCAACCACGCATATGATATGAGTGAAATAGTTGATTCACTGAAATATTAATTAAGTTTACTAATGTGAAATGGTAAAAAAGAGTTGATGAATGGTGTCAGAAGGAGTGATTCTTGATAATGACGATCTTTAAAAAAGTAAAAAAAAAATACCATAACGGGTATATAAAATTGAAGGAGTGCATCGTTGACGTAATCGAATAAAGAAAAAAATATTATTTGATTGAGTGGTTCAATGAAGGTAAAAGATGGGTGATTTGAGAGTGACACGAAAATAAGAACCTTTTTAAAAAAATTGAATATTAATGATGGTCGATGATTTTGATCCTTTTGAAAAAAAATATCACCAAGTTTTTTATTTTTTTGATATTTTGAGAAACAATAAAAAGAGAGAGATTGTATTGTTCTTTGGATGAATTGGTGAGTGAAGATGAACAAGATCATGAGTATTTACCAAGACCATAACAAAACTTCATGTGTCAAAATATAATGATTCAAAACATAATCTAATAAAAAGAGACACAAAATATTAAATATGAGATAGTAAAAGAAGAAAATACAATTTCCATGAAAGGACCATGTAAGTAAACTTGTTCCATATATTATGAATACTACCAAGATGAATGTGGTAATAGACTTGTTCTGTATTGAATACTACCAAGATGATGATGATTATGATGAGAGCAAGGGTGACGAGTGTAGTCGCCATAAATGGACCATGTTAGTAGACATGTTCCAAACATTGTGAATCAGTAAGTTGAGAAGTGTTTATTATATTGAAGAGCATGCGAAAATTGACACAAGATTATCCAAGGGTTGAAACGTTGCTCCGATACCATGTTAAATTTTTTTAAAGAAGTTTGAAAAGAGATTGCAAGAAAAAATTAAAGAGAATTGAATGAGTAGTTTGAATAATTTGAATGAATGATTGAACTGAATAATTGAATGAACGAATGATAATTGAATTGAATACAATTGATATATATTGAATGTATATAAATGAATATTGAATGAATGAATAAAATTGAGTTACGATGCCCTATTTATATAAGTGATTAAACGAACTAACCCGAATTCAGAACCAATACTAAACCGACTTCAACCTCTCGAAATAAGGTAGATGTCTAAGTAAGGCATAAAACACTTAGGTTAATACAATTTTAAATAAAGTAGGATACACTCCTAAATGAGATACAAGATATTAGAGATATATACTAAGGTTTTATCTAGAGCGTACAAAAGGAATAAAATAATATATAAGTATTTTCTAAATTTGAGTCGAAATCGATATGTTGAGGAAGCTAATAGCCTATTTGGGATTGCTTATTTCCCAAAATAAGCACTTATTTTGAGAAAAAAATACTTTTTTTAAAAAAAGGTGTTTGATAAACTTGCAAAAATGCTTTTAAAAATAAGCAGAAGCAGTTCTTCTGCTTCAGGGAAGAAGCAGAAAATTTCTGCTTCTCAAAATAAGCAGAAGTAGAAGCAGAAAAATATTTTTTTATGACAAAATATCCCTATCACACACACAAATATATGTATGTATATATATATATATATATATATATATATATATAAATAATATTTGATTTTTAAAAATTTATATTTTATATTTACGTCATAATTCTTTATGATTTATATATTATTATTTTATTCTCACTCATTTTCTTTGAATAAATTTAAAAATATCATTGATGATGATGACTAAAGAATATATAAATTATTTTATTATTATTAATAATAACAATTGGCAGATGAATCACGTTACAAGATTGTATTTTGATATCACATATAAATTTTTTCTCGAATATTTAATTTTAAATAAATAATTCATGAAAAGTCACATATTTGTTAAATTATTGTGTGTGTATATCTATGAATATGATGACTGCTTTTTCGTAGTAAATTTTGACACCATAAAAATATATTAAAAAAGACTTTAACTATTATGCTAACAAAGACATCATCACAGAGAACGAAGAAGTAGACCAGCCTTTTGGTATACCTTCAGAAATACAAGACAGATGTTCTACATGTATGAAGACATTGCGTAGTAAAATTAGGGATGAAATTGTTGAGAATTTTTGTGATGTATGAAGGTTTAATTATTTTTGTCGTTAATTTTTTCATATATAGTGATTTAATTTATGAAATGACTTCTGTATTCATTTTTGTTTGATGTTTTAAGTAATATTTAAATTATTTAAGCAATATATCACCATTTAATTTTTTTAATGTATTTATGTATATAAATATTAATTGAAAATTTTAGAGTACGTGCTTTTTAATTAAATTTAAAAAGATTAATTAAAAATATTATAATAGATATTTAAAATAATTGTTCTTTATAATTTGATTTTAGTAATAAAAGATTATTGATAGATGTCCTTTTTGGTCATTTGTCTCAAAAAAACACTTCTTGAAAAAAATTATTTAAACACAATTTGATTATCAAAAGCACTTTTCGAATGAATTTATCAAACATAAACTGTTTTTTTTTTAAAAGCACTTTTCTGAAAAGTCATTTTATAAAAGTGTTTCTCAAATAAGCAGTTTTATAACAGCAATCCCAAACGGGCTCTAAACCAAGAATGGTCCAAGCTATGTAGTAGAGCAGACAAATATGTAGTGCACAACAAATGAATACAATGAGATGAATTAAATGAATTAATTCGGCCCAATGAACTAATACAACAATATTTCAATAATGCTTTTCAGTATTAGTGTGTTACATTAATATACATCAATCAAATAATTAAAGTACAAGCTGAAATTTTCGAGTTTGGGAAGGGGCCACACAAAATTGGTTTAAACTTAGGGTTATCGAACTGGTAAAAATGAGTGAATGGTTAGTTTGACAAATAATTTTCACAGTAAAAGAATATTAATAGTGATTGTTATGTAGTTGTTCTAGCAATTTAAGAACATGACTTACAGATAACAATTCCTAAAAAGGAGCAAAAAATATTAAAATTATAATTAAAATTTTATTTAAAAGCAGGTTAATTCTATCAAGGGTAGGACTTAATTCCTCCAATTGTCACTTAATTGGTAGAAGTTTCTTATTAAAATAACTTTTGAATTTTTTTGATCAATATGATCATCGAACTACACACATATTTTCTCGATAAAATGAAAACTAATAAAAAAAATAAATTTCAACGGAAGCACACATGCACATAAATATATATTAGGTTTTATTTTTAGACCAAATACAATTAATTATACAAAAATTATTTAAATCATTTCAAATGTGTCTTTAATAAAAAAAAAATTGTGTAATTAGAGCAAAATGATTGTGCAATCTTTCGTTAACAAGTGATACATGTATCTTTTAGTTTTAAAGAATGCTTATACATTTATCATTTTAGTTTTCTTTTTTTTTTTCAATAAAATCCAATCTAATTATAGAATTTGTTCTATTTCAGATGTGCAAAGATGAATAGTAATTATGCATCTTGGATATTATTATTTTTAGCTAGTCTTTAATTTTTGTTAAGATGAATTTTTAAATACCAAATCATTTTAATTGCAAACTTGAGATTAATCTGTAGGCAAAAAATAAAGGAAGATGGTTTAATTTTTCATGAAAATGTTGTTTTAAATAGCACCTCCATTGTCCTCTAGTTACATTAATATAATTCATTTTATTAAAGACATATTTGAAATGGGTTAAATAATTTTTATATAATTAATAGGTATTTGATCTACAAATAAAACTTAAAATATATATGGATAAACTTTCGTAAAAAATTCAACGGTTCAGTTTATTTTTACCTTGTTGGAAATATGTCTGTAATTCGATGATCATATTAACCAAAACGATTCAAAAGTTACTTTAATGAATTTATTAATTATGATTTATTTGATAAAACTAGATTTAGATATGAATTTATTAATTATGATTTATTTGATAAAACTAGATTTAGATATTCTCCAAAATATTATTTAGATGAATAACGTACAAAAATTATCAAAATATAAAGAATTCAAAATATAAAGAATTAAAGCAAATAATATCTGAAAAACGTAAAGAATTAAAAATAAGGATAGAAAGACTACAGTATAGCATAATAGCCGGAGTTGGTAAAAACTCAATAAATGCACAAAAAGAAGAAATATCAAATTTAGAATCAACAATAGATAGTCTAGAATATACATACCAACATGATCTATTAACAATTAAATAAAAATGAACAAAGAAGAATTTATAATAGACGAAAAAACATATGAAAATCACGACGGATTAAAAATAAAAATAGTGTTTTCTAATTTAGGTAGAAGGTATAAGAAAATAGGTGAACATTTATATTTAATGTTAGAAAAAGAAGAATTAAAATTAGAAGATAAATTGGTCATGGTTAGAATAGAAAGAGAAAACGAAGAAATAGATAGAAAAAAAAGAAATAGAAAAAATAAAACAACAAACCACAGAAGAAATACGAAAAATAGAAGAAACTAAAAATAGTAAGATTGCTGAATTAGAAAAAGAACTACAAATGCTAAAAGATCTGTATGAAAAAAGACAGAAAGAAAAAGATAAAGAACAAAAATTATTAAACGAGATAAATTAATTTAAAGAAAAATTAGAAATAAACAATAAAGAAATAGAAACTAGGAAATTAGAAATAAATACAATAGACGTTGAAGAAACAGATAATTATGATTCAGAAGATAGTGAAACAAATACAGAAATATTAACAAATACAAAAAATTTAGAAATCAATGAAAAACAAGAAGTAATGAATGAAGAAAACTTAGAAAATAGAAACACGGAAATAAATGCTCTTGATAAAAAAGAAGACGAAAATATAATACCTAGAACATCAGAAATAAGAAAACTTACATATTATAAGAATAAGTTTAAAAGATATAATCTAAAGGATGAATATGACAAATGGATATGAAAAGAAATAGTTAATAAAAATTATAACTTTTTAGACTTAGATTGTGTAATAGATACAGAAAAAACAATACCATTATGGATAGGATATATGAAAAAACAATTATTAGATAATAATATAAATGTAACAGATGCACCAGAATATATAGAAAGAACACTAATAGGAACAATGAAATTATGGTTTTCAAATCTAACTGAAAATAGTAAAAGGGTATTAAGAACTGACAAACCTACAGAAGAAACATCATCAACAACTACAACTAAATTAACACCTATAGAATTATTAAAAAAATATGAAATAGCTATAAAAGACAAATTTAGCAGCATAACAACAACAGAAGAAGAACAAAACGAAGAGAAAGATACAAATAGGAATTTAATGTTAAAATTAGCAATATGTAATATGTGTTACATAGATTAATATACTTGCGCATTTAAAGAATATTATTATAAAGGAACATATAATACAGAAGAAAGTAAAGAAATAAGAAAATTATATTTTAGTAAATTACCTGAACCATTTAGTTCAAAAATAATAAAAAGTTAGGATGAAACAAAAATAGTAGATACTATAGGAGCAAGAATAAATTTTTTACAACAATGGTATAGAAACCTATGTGAAAAATATAGAGAAGAAATAAAAATGGAAAAAACATTAATAAGAAATTTAGCATGTTGTAAAGATAAAATAACATCTCAATTTGGATGCGAAAAAAGATATTATAAGAAAAGAAAAAGATATAAGAAATACAAAAAATCAAAATATAAATATAAGAAACCAAGAAAAAGATATTATGTAAAAAATTATAAATATAAAAGACCATATAGGAAAAAGAAATCTATAAAAGAATATACTTGTTATAATTGCGGAAAATTAGGACATTTAGCTAGAGATTGTAAATTACCTAAAAACCCAAAAAATAAAAAAAATATTAGAAATAAAAATAGAAAATACAGAATATATGCAGATAGATTCTATAGATTACGAATTAGAAAGTGAAGATAGTATATATGAAATTTCAGAGAATGAAACACATTATGAAATAGATAGTGAATTAGATGAATTAAATGACTGGAGAAGATATAAGAATAAACCAAATAACTGAAGAAGATATAAAAATAATAACAAAGGAAGAATATTTAAATGAAGAAGGAACAGATCAAAAAATAATATTTGATAGTCATATATTTGATGAAATAAAAGGAAAAGAATTAGATTTAAGTGTAGAAAAAATATTTAAATACCAACAATAAAAAACATATTTAGAAGAAGAAAAGAAGAATACTACATAGTAAGTCAAAAAGAACATGTAATAGACTGTAGATATGCAAAAGGAAGAGCTAGTATACCACTAGTAATAAAAATAATAATTAATAAAGAAATAAACGATATAAAAGGTAAAGACCCAATAAAATATGTACACCTTGGAGGTACAGAGATATTAATAAAAGCATATTTTAGAGAAGGAATAAATACACCAATAGAATTATATCTAGCAGACGATAGAATTATAAAACCTATAGAAACAAGTATAATAACTGCCATAAAAGGAAATTTAATATACCAAAAATTTAAATTTATAATAAGTGCGAATTATTCAGTAGCAATAACAGATAAAAATATAGATAAATCATTAGTATTATATTGGAAAATATTAGGAATAGAACTAACCCCAGGAAGTAAAATATTTACAGCAAGATGTAAAAATCTATATGTACTAACAACAAAACATAAAATAACGGAAAAAAATAAAATTAACAAAATACAAATAGAAAGTCCTTTCGAACAATTTGTAAAAACAATTGATAATAATGATTATAGTTATAGAGACATAGATATAGAAGAAAATTTAGAAATAATAAATGATAGAATAAGTACAACAAAAAGAATAGCTTATGAAAAACTGGAATTATCAAGTTCGTCAAAAAGAACAAGTTATGAAACAAGTTCAACAATGAATTTAAACCAATATTACATAACAGGAACAATAAATGAAAAAGAATATTTAATACTCTTAAATACAGGACACGAAGAAAATTATATAACAAGATATCTAGTAAAAATGAGGAAATAAAATCTGACAATAATATATGCCCAGATTTACCAAGAAGCTTAATAAACACTAAAAATATAGCAGAAAAAGAAATAACAATAGGAGTTAGAAAAATAAAAATAGAATTTGAAATAAAGGAAGAAATGCAAAAAGCAGACATAATATTAGGAATAAAATGGCTAGAACAAGTAAAACTATATAATATAGAGCATACACAATTATTTATAACATATAACAAAGAGAAATTATTCTTAAGAAGAGCTTTAACATGATATGAAAATATATGTATTAATGAAGATAGTAGTAGAAAGATATTACAGTAGATATTATACGCCTATGATAGATACATGAGCAGAAGCTAATTTATACAGATATAATTATTTACCAGAAAGTAAATGGGATAAATTAAAAACACCAATAATAGTTAAAGGATTTAATAATGAAAGAAGCTTAATTACATATAGAGTTAAGAATGTAAAAATACAGATATGAGATAAAATATTAACAATAGAAGAAATCTATAATTATGAGCTAACATCAAAAGATATACTTTTGGGAATGTCGTTTTTAGACAAATTATACCCACATATAATAACTAAAACATATTGGTGGTTTACAACACCATGTAAACAGAAAGTAAGAGAAAAAAGAGTTATTAATAAAATAAGAAAGAAAACTGATTGGATAGAAGGAAGTGAAAAAATTACACAAAAATTAGAAAATATAAAAAATACTGAAGATACAATAGAACTAGTCGTATTTTCAATAAATAAAAAGGAAATAACTATATTTTCAATAAATAAGATAGAAATAATTAAGAAAAAATTAGAACAATTATATAGTGAAGATCCATTAAAAGGATGGGAAAAACATAAAACTACTATAAAAATTGAATTAATAGATAAAAATAGTATAATAACTCAAAAACCATTAACATATAATTTTGAAGATCTAAAAGAATTTAAAATGCATATAGATGAATTATTAGAAAAACAATATATACAAAAAAATAATAGCAAACACAATAGTCCAACATTTATAGTAAATAAACATAGTGAACAAAAAAAAGGAAAAAGTAGAATGATTATTGATTATAGAAATCTAAATGCAAAAACTATGACATATAATTACCCAATACCAAACAAGATACTAAAAATAAGACAACTACAAGGATATAATTACTTTAGTAAATTTGATTGTAAATCAGGATTTTACCATTTAAAGTTAGAAGAAGAATCTAAGAAATTAACCGCATTTACGGTACCACAAGGATTTTATGAATGGAATGTACTACCATTTGGATATAAGAATGCACCAGGTAGATAGCAACATTTTATGGATAGTTATTTTAAACAATTACCTAATTGTATAGTATATATAGATGATATACTATTATATACAAAAACCAAAGAAGAACATTTAAAATTATTAGAACAATTTATGGATATAATAGAAAAATCAGAAATAAGTTTAAGCAAAAAGAAAGCTGAAATCATGAAAAATCAAATATAATTTTTAGGAATACAAATAGATAAAAGTGGAGTAAAAATGCAACAACATATAGTACAAAAAATAATAAATTCAAAAGAAGAATTAGATACAAAAAAAAATTACAATCATTTTTGGGATTAGTAAACCAAATAAGAGAATATATACCAAAATTAGCAGAAAATCTAAAGTCTTTACAGAAAAAAGTAAAAAAGGATGTAGAATATAATTATAACGAAGAAGATAAAAAGCAAGTTCAGAAAATAAAAACACTTCGGAAAGAATTACCAAAATTACAATTTCCAAACGAAAATAGAAAATTTATATATATAGTAGAAGCAGATGCTAGTGAATATAGTTATGGAGGAGTACTTAAATATATGTATGAAAATAAAAAAATAGAACATCATTGTAGATATTATTCAGGAACATTTAATGAAACAGAAATAAAATGGGAAATAAATAGAAAAAAATTATGTTCATTATATAAATGTTTATTAGCATTTGAACCATACATTGTATATAACAAATTTATTGTGAGAACAGATAATACCCAGGTACGATGGTGGCTAACAAAGAAAATACAAAATTTAGTTACGACAAAAGAGATCCGAAGACTAGTATTGAATGTACTAAATTTTACATTTACAATTGAAGTAATTAGTACTAACAAAAACGTTATTGCAGATCACATATCAAGACAAAGCTACACAGACTGATATAATAGAAGACGATGCTTTAGAAAAGATACTCAAAGCCCTAACTACGCTTTCAATGAAAGTGGACAGTATGGGTAATGAAATAGAAAAGCTAAAGACTAATGAAGTTAAACTGAAGTCTAAAGCTTCAAATCAGCTAACTCAGCAGTGTGTAGAGCTATGTCGATCAGAAAACATTAAAATTCCAGAGCTAGAAGGAGACGTTGGGACACTCCATAAAATCCATAACGTTTATCAATCTACAATTGCAGGTGCAAGCAGAGGAGTTAGTAGACAAAGATATCAGAACATGAATATGAATAAGATATTTGAGAAACCATTTATACCAAAAACACAAAAAGACCCCTTGTTCATACCCCCACAAATTACCACATACCGAGATAGTCTGAACCAAGATAAAAAAGTTTACAACTATACAACCCAAAAATACATAGAAAATATCTACAGAGTACAAACTTTCCTAAACCTTAACCCCAGAGCCACAGATATCAAAGAACCAAACACAAACTATATAATCCAAAAATTACAAGGTTACAACAAGCTAATTGCACTACCCAAAACCAACCCAAGCTTAATAAAAAACTTGTTTTGATTATGAATTATTAAATACCATATATACCCAAGACGGAGAAGAACTAACAACTATGGAAGAATTACATAAAATATTCACCACTTATAAAAGAATAACCAAAGGAAATCTATTTTATATAAAGTGTTATACTGCACCAGTAGAGATATTATACGACGAAATAAAACCAGTTATACAAGTTGTAAAAATAGTATTAACCAGAGATATGATTATACAGGAAGATATTGTGCAGCAGCCAAAGATACCCAGAATTGAGATACCTGATTTCTACGCAAATAAATGACTCATTGGACAAGCTACAATCATTCAAGAATTAGCAAATAATTATACCAATGGAAACCCAATATGGAGCTATTATTCAAGAGACCATCAGATGATTTATTCAAATTCAAAAGAACTACGACAAACAGATATGGAAGATGTTAGATAATGGATAATGACATTACTTAACCCAGAAAAACAATCTACTGCAAGAGCAATTAAGAGAGGATTTATTTCAGACGGATTATTGACAAAATAATTGGACACAAATATCCAGACCATCAATGTTCGAGATGTAATGAAGAAGATAATATTATCCCAGAAGTCCGTCTAGAATAAAAGAATCAAGAAGATAAGCATGCCAGCTGGAAAGAAGATAAAAAAATCAACAGATACGACAAGAAGATAAAATAAAAACGGAACAATAATAGAAAAAGACAGCATTAAAGGAAGAAAGCGACATATGGAGAAAAAAAAACTAACTTTGAAGTATGAAATACGTGAATCATGTAAATAGCTTTAATAGCTTTACTATAGCCTTTTTTGACCTTTTCTTTTATCATTTATTAGCTTTTAACATTATTGGCCTTTTTAGGACAAATGTATAGAGGAAACGTGTAAAGATATATTAGGATAGCCTTTTTTTACTTTTGTAACATCAGAATACGTAGGAACCATGTAAATTATTCATTCTCTCATTATAAATAGAGGCATAAAAGGCAGCAGAGAAAGCAAGCCTTCATGCGTTGAAGCAAAAACTCTCTGTTGTCCACAACAAATATTTTGCTTATTTATTAAAAAAAATAGGTATATTTCAATGAAAAAATCTATGGAGGAACAAAACTTAGAATTATCAAACCTACCAGAACAGGTATATTCATTTACTATTATGAATAGCTAAATTCATAATTCCTAACAATCATGATATGATAAAATAAGTTCCATGTTAGTTACTTTATAATAGAATTATTCGAAGAATAGCATGTTAAGAAGTTTATTAGCAAAGTGGAAATAGAGAAAAACCCCTAAGAACTATGCCATCCTAAAGGTGAAACCAATAAGGCAAGAAGCCGTGGTGGGGAGTAGCCAGAGTAGAGGCGCTGTTTAAGGGAAAAATATCTGGATTACCATGCTAATAGTGACCGACAGACATGTTATTTAAGAATAATCTAGTATATAGTAATCTAATATGATCATATTTTGTTATGTGTATGATTGAAGGGAATATTTTGAAAATAGCAATTTTATGAAAAATGAATAATTATTTATCTAAAGAAATGGTAGATAAGTTTAAAATACTTATTTTATATGCACTTCAGCATATAGAAGTAGTAGATATAAGAAAAATCATATTAGAAAAAACATTTGATAAATATTATATGACTAGAATAAATTACTTACCACAAATACCTAATTACACTTACAAACACATATATACCAAACCTATATGTCAACCATGATAAATTACGTATGTTTAGAATTTTGGGAAAAAGATATGAGAAACATACAGTTAGTAGAAAAATAGATGAAAACAAATTTAGACAAATACATGGAAACTAAAGATATAAAATATATAGAATTCCTTAATGAAAATATGCAAGAATTACTTAGACTAAAACAAACAACTAAAAAATATTATGAAAAAGAATTTAATCAAGCTTAAATGACAGATGATATTAAAATACTTGTTTTATATATACTTAGAGATATAAAAATTATAGACATAAAGAAAATGATATGAGAAAAATTACAAGATTATGAGGAGGAAGAATTATTAAACAGTATAGAAAACTTACGCATATATTATGAACATCAATATTATTTAGATTCAGATGGATATTATACAGACGAAAAATGTCAGAAAATATTATGAAAATTAGAGAAAACCAAGAAGACCTACAAAAATAAATTAATTATAGAAAACAAATTAGAGAAATAATGGAAAATCTAATAGAAAAATTAAAATGGATAGACGAAACCTTAAAAAATCTAGAAAAAAGCAAAGATAAAAGTTTAGATAGTTTAAAAAATTCATTAAGAAGAGAACAAGAAAAATAGTTAGTAGTATTAATAACCTCAAACAAGATATTAAATATAGTACAAATAGAATAAATTATTATACATTTACTTTAGAAGAATAAAAATGATAAACTACGAATATCTAAAATATTGGAGACAAGAAATGGAAGAAATAAGATTAACAGAAAACCTTATGAAAATAAATTTAATTGAATATTTTAAAACAAAAGATATAGAATATTTAGAATATCTTAAAAATAATATAGAAGACTTACAAAAACTAAGAGAAAAAGCTAAAGAATATTATAGAAAAGTATTTAATCAACTACCATTTAATCACCCTCCAAAATATGAATATCAGTAAAATTAAAAATGTCAATAAGATATACGGAAATAAAAGATACAAGAACGAAGAAAAACACTTAATAAATATTACTACAAAGTATTTAACAATTACATAAATTAATGGATACATCTTACGATAAGAATAAATCATTAAAAGAAATTGAAAATAAACTATATAGTTTATACCTAGAATACAAAAGATTACATAATACCAACGAAGATCCTAGAACACTAGATAATTTAATTACGATAATATCTAATTTAGAATATGAACTAATAAAACATCTTAAGTCAAGAAGATAAAAATGAAAATTAATCAAATCAATAATATTCACAAAATACATTATATAATAATAAATACTTATTGCCTAATTACTATTTATTATCTAGTAAAGTTACTGCGCCTAAATCCGCACCCCCTACATTTGGTAGCGTATGTTACTGTCATTTATCAACACTAAATTATTTTTTATTTTTTTATCTATTAACATATTTTATTTATTGATTATCTTATAAATGTCACTAAAATACACTAATAAATAGTTCAGGGGGTTCTTAGGACTCCCGCAAAGTTCAGGCGTGTTACAGCAAATTCACCAAAATTTGAATATATTTTGGACCCTTTTCCCTTACATTTTCTTACTGTAGTTTTGCCACACGTGCATTGTACGTGTATCTCAAGTTCTGGTGTGCCTGACTTGTAGAATAACAAAAATATCCTAAAAAAATAATTTTGGTTTAATATTATTCATAAAATTATAATTCCATATTAAATGATAGTAAATATTCTTTGACTTTCCTTTTCATCATTATATGATTATTAGTATTTGCTTTGGGATACTTTTCTCTTATTGAAAGACTTTTGTTCTTCTTATAAGACCATTATAATATTTGGGTTTACAATAAAATTTGACAATGCCTTACTATTAGGGAGTAAGTACGATGCCACTTTATCAAAATGGACTCAAAACATAAACTTAAATAAAAAATAAATATTGCAAGAAATATAAGATGAAGATGATAATATATAAAAATAGTAAAACTAGAACCCATTTTCCCCTCAAAATTTTAAAGTCTAAGCTTCAAGTCAAGATCCTCAACCAATGAAATATTTCTAGTACTCCTAATTGACTAGTTGATCCAACAGGCCTAGTGGGCAATGCATCATTCATGTTCGATGAAATCTCATTTGGAATCAGTTGATTAAAATAGTGGAAAAATAAGTCTATATGATTAAGAATAATGATAGGAATTGGGAAAATAACACGAGTTGCCGTACATATGACATAGGACCAAGAGAAGGTCATTGTACCCCTTGATACAATTGATTGTTAATATGCGATATATGTCCAAGAGAAAGTCGTTGCACCTACTGCTGCCATTGATTGAGAATACATAATATATGATCACAAGGAGTTTGTTGAGTCATATCTACCATCTCATTTTTTGAGTCATATCTAACATCTCCTTCTGATGTTGTTGTGATTGATTGTTAATGTATGGAATATGATTGTGACAAGGTCTTTGAGTCACTTGAACCATCTCTTGCAGTTGTTGTTATTGGTCTAAGGGGTGATTGTTAATGTATGGATACGACCATAACGATGTTGCTTAGTCACCTGCACAGTCTCTTATTACTTTTGTTGTAGTTGATTATTATATCATTAACACTTGTTGACCTCAATGTGATGTTTTGATACGTTATTCTATTTTTTGGAGGCTGCAGTTTTTCTTGGAAAATTGAGATATGAATTAGTGAGGATATGAAAAAATATTCGTCGAAATATAAAGAATCAAAACTTGCAATATGACGAGTTATCTTTTCATATTAAACATGAGATAATTAAGATGTTAAATAGAATAATTAAGATTAAGTCGGGATTCTAGAGTTTTCTTAAAAAAATAGCTCAGGTTTGGATTGTTTTCAATTTTGTAAATCCCAAATGCATGTTTTCTCCGCTTTTTTTTTTGTTTCATTAAGGTGTAGTTCTAGATATCTCTTAAAAAACCAATACATTTTGACCTATTTTAGATTTTTAAATTTTAATTGCAAAATTCCTTTCCCTTTCTCTTTTTTTCTTCTATTTTCTTATGGCGCATAATTCTAGATATTTTTTTTTAAAATATCTTAATTCTGACTTATTTCGATTTTGTAAATCTCAAATACAACATTATCTTGCTTTATCATTTTTTTTTGTTTTATTAAGGCATAATTCTAATTATTTCTTAAAAAATAACAATTTTTAACTATTAAGATATTGTAATTACCAAACGCATTATTTTTTTGGCTTTCTCATTTTTTTCTTTTTGCTTATTACTCATAAGAAATTTAGAAAATGTCTTCTCCAAAAATCTTTAAAATATCATATACTTATCCTTCATTATATTTTTTGATATTAGTTTTGTCGCACATGCATTGCACGTGTATACCAAGGTATGGTGTGCCTGACTTGTAGAATAGAAAAAATATCCTTAAATAAAGTTTTGGTTAAATATTCTATATAAAATATAATTAATTATTAAATGATAGTAAATATTTTCTGGCTTTTCTTTTCATCATTTGATGATTATTAGTATCGACTTCGTGACATTGTTCTCTTGTTGAAAGATATTTGTCCTTCCGATAAGACCATTATAATGTTTGAGTTTACAAAAAAGCTTGAGAATGCCTTATTATTAGAAAGAAAGTACAATGTCAATTCATCAAAATGAACTCAAAACATAAACTTAAATAAAAGATAATGTTGCAAAAAATATAAGATGAAGATGATAATAAAACAAAATAGTAAAACCACAGTCCATGGTCCTTCAAAATCTTAAAGTGTAAGCTCCTCAACCAATGAAATATTTCTAATACTCTTAATTAATGAACTATTAATTCAACAGGCCTAGCGGTCAATGCATCATTTATATTCAACTGGATTCTTTTTGGAACCAGTTGATTAAAATGGTGGGAAAAAAATTATATGATTAAGAAGAGTGATAAGAGTATAGCAACAACACGAGTCACCACACTATATGAAATATGACAACGAGGAGGTCATTATACCCCTAGATATGATTAATTATTAATATATGACATATTTCCAAGAGGAAGTTGTTGCACCTGCTGCCGCCATTGATTGAGAATATATGATATATGATCACGAGTAGGTGATTGAGTCATATGTACCATTTTCTCCTGAAGTTGTTGCTGTTTATTGTCAATGTATGACATATGATCATAACGAGGTATTTGAGTTATCTGCACCATCTCTTGCAGTTGTTTTTGTTAGTGAAAGGGGTTATTAGTAATATATGGCATACGATCATAACAAGGTCATTGAGTCACCTTCACATTCTCTTGTAGCTTCTATTGTGGTTGATTATTATATCACAAACACCTATAACCCTCGAGGTGATATTTTGATGGTGGCTGCGGTATTTTTTTTTTTTTTTTTGGAAAATTGAGAAATGAATTGGTAAGGATATGAAGAAATGACAGTCTGAAATATAATTGATCAAAACTTTCAATATGACGAGTAATCTTTTCATATAAAACACGAGATAAGTTAGAAGTTAAATATAATAATTATGATTAAGGAGTGATTCTAGAAATTTATTAACAAAATAGCACAGTTTTGAATTGTTTTAGATTTTGTTAATTTCAAATGCACATTTTTCTCGCTTCTTTTTCTTCTTCTTCTTTTTTATTAAGGCATGACTCTAGATATATCTGAAACAAACACAATTTTGACCTATTTTAGATTTTTAAATTTTAATTGCAAAATTTCTTTTGCTTCCTCTTTTTTCCTTCTATTTTCTTAAGGCATAATTCAAGATATTTCTTTTTTTAAAAAATACTTAGTTCTAACTTGTTTAAATTTTATAAATCTCAAATGCAACAATTATGTTGCTTTCACTATTTTTTTCTCTGTTTTATTGAGACTTAATGTCACGACCCGAGATCACCCCCTTGTCGTAACATGGTGCTTAAGGCCACAAGTGACCCCAAGCTAACCTATTATCTAGTATCTCCTGTGAGCACTGAATATAATAATAAAACATCATATGCGGAAGCTAAATTGATAAACATACTTAAAAAAATATTAAGTAAACAATACCCAGCATGTCTGAACTTTTTATAAAAATTGAAGACAATCCTGACTATTTGAAAGCCTCTAAAACATGAGGAGTTGATGGGACAAGCCACCAACTAATTCCGACTGGTTTAAATAAAGGAAGAACTAAAAATAACTGCAAATAACTTGTCCTCAAAGGATGAGGACTCACCACAACTACTACTGAGTGGCACTGAACTGACTGAGGGCAATCGAGGAACTGAGAGTCCAAACTATGTTATAAGATAACATAGTGCAAAAGAGAGTATGCGATCAGTACTTTGAATGTACTAGTATGTAAGATAGGGGAAACTGAGATACATATAAGTACTGAGTATAAATGCATGTAACATGTAACATGAATGCAAGACCAAGTAAAACATGTGCTGAAATAAAATTTGTAAAACAAAATAACTGAACAACTGATAAGCTAGACACTTGGACATAAAAACCTGAGCTGATACGTTCTTAATATTGAACTGAGACTGTAGGAGCTAACATTTAACCGACAAGCCCCAATCTAAGCTAATCGAGGTCTAACCTATAACCCTAGTTAGAAGGGTGTAAATACCTTGCCATGGGTACTGGCACTGATAGTGTGTATCCACAAAGCTGATATCTCAAAGGACCAGCATGGAATAATACTGGTGAGTGCTCATTATGAATATAATAATATAAATATGGTGATAAAATCATGATTCTGACTAACTTGTTACTTGGGATCGAAAACATGCATAATGTAAACCCCATATTATTCTTAGCTTGATTAAGCATTTAGTTGCATGCATAGGGGGCTTAAGGACTGAAAACTTAACAAAGTGTTGGGGACTTAGCCATTTTCAAGACCCCTAAACTTTGAGAATTTTTATTTTGGTCTTACCGACCCCAAGACATTAGTTTTTAAGTTAATTCATGTTTAGGTAAGTAGGTAGTATGTCTAGGGGAGTTTCAGATTATTCGATCAAGGTTTAGGGCATGTTTGGACCATGAATCCAGTGGGAAATTGCGATAAGACCATGTGACGAACTTATTCCCGACATCACATTTACTATATTGAGGTGATTGAAATTAAATATTGCTATTAGAACCGCATCACAGTGACGTTGTTGCATCTAGTTCTGATTTAAATAGTTGAGGGTAAATTGGGACTTTTCCCCCTCAACCCAAATTATCCATAAAACAAATTAGGACATCTATTAGGGCATTATTTTCCCTTCTTCTCCAATTCACTCTCAAGAAAACCCTCCCCTTTCCCCAAGAATATAAATTGAACTCTATTTCCCCCAAGTACTCAAGAATTCAAGCTTTTCAATTTTGATAACCTTCAAGAAAGCATCAATATTAGGGTTTTATCCCCAAGTTAAGAAACTTAAGGTATGTGGCATTTAGTTTTGGTTTTGACGCCAAAAATATTATGGAACCCTTTTCTGTTTCCACTCCTGTTGGTGATTCTATTATGTCTAGGAGAGTTTATAGAAACTGTGTGGTGTTTACTTTTCATCATGATACTGTGGCTGATCTTGTAGAACTTGATATAATTAATTTTGATGCTATACTAGGAATGGATTGGCTCCATTCATGTTATGCTACATTAGACTATAAAACCAAAAAGGTCTCTTTCTCTTTTCCTAATGAGCCAGTTATAAAGTAGGAGGGATATTCTCTAGCACATAGGGGGAAATTCATATCTTATCTTAAGGCCCGCAAGCTCATATGAAAGGGTTGTTTGTATCATCTTGTTTGGGTCAAAGATTCTAACACTAAAAGTCCATTCCTTCAATCTTTCCTTGTATTTAATGAATTCCCAGAAGTCTTTCTTGATGACCTTCCTAGGATACCACTGGATAGGGAGATAAATTTTGGCATTGACTTATTGCTGGATACCCGACCTATTTCTATTCCGCCTTAAAAAATGGCTCTTGTAGAATTGAAAGAATTGAAAGAACAGTTAAAATACCTTCTTGAAAAAGGCTTTATTTAACCTAGTGTCTCTTCCTGGGGTGCTTCGGTACTCTTTGTGTGTAAGAAAGATGGCTTCCTCCGCATGTTTATAGATTATTGTTAGCTGAACAAAGTTACAGTTAAAAACAAGTACCCTCTTTCTAGAATTGATAATCTCTTTGACCAACTCTACGGTGACAAATATTTCTCCAAAATAGACCATCGTTAAAGGTACTATCAGTTGAAAGTTAGGGAGGTTGACATTCCCAAAACGACTTTCCAAATCCAATATGGTCACTATGAATTCTTAGTTATGTCCTTCGGACTGACTAATGCCCCCGCAATATTTATGGAACTAATGAATAGGGTGTTTTGCCAGTTTTTAGATCTATTTGTTATAGTCTTTATTGATGACATCTTGATTTACTCTAAGAGTGAGGAGGATCATGGAAATCACCTCCAAATCATCCTTCAGACTCTTAAGGATCATGAGTTGTATGTAAATTTTCCAAGTGTGAATTCTAGCTTAATTCTATTGCTTTCATAGGGCACATTATTTCTAGTGAGGGAATTAAGGTTGATCCCCAAAAGGTAGAGGCAGTGAGGAAATGGCCCAGACCCACGACTCCAATCGATATATAAAGTATCTTAGGTTTGATCGGGTATTACAGAAGATTTGTAGAGAGTTTTTCATCCATAGATTCTCCACTTACTAAGTTGACTCAGAAAAAGTTGAAATTCTTGTGGTCTGACTCTTGTGAGAATAGTTTTCAGAAACTGAAAGACAAGTTGACTACTGCACCGGTTTTGACCCTTCCTGAGGGTACAAATGGCTTTGTTATGTACTGTGATACATCCTGGGTGGGGCTTGGGTGTGTACTTATGCAGCATGGTAAGGTGGTGGCTTATGTATCTAGGCAGTTAAAGGTGTATGAGAAAAACTATCCCACCCATGATTTAGAGTTAGCGATATTGGTATTTGCACTGAAGATTTGATGCCATTATCTTTATGGGGTGAAGGTAGATATATTTACTAATCACAAAAGTTTGTAGTTTGTTTTCATGCAGAAAAAACTAAATATCAGGCAGAGGCGGTGCTTGGAATTGTTGAAGGATTATGACATAAGCCTGCACTATCACCCGGGTAAGGCCAATATGGTATCTGATGCCCTTAGCAGGTTGTACATAAGCAATCTTTCTCATATGGAGGAAGGAATGAGGAAATCGGTGAAGGATATACATCAGCTTGCTAATTTGGGAGTTCAACTTCTAGACTCTGAAGATGGAAGAGTGTTCGTACAAGAGGTAGCTAAATCATCCTTATGTGCTGAGGTTAAAGAAAAACAAACCAGGGATTCCATTTTAATGTAGATTAAGAAAGATATTGGTTAACAAAAAGTAATGGGATTTGAAATTGGGGGTAATGGGATTTTGAGGCATCAAGGTCAACTATGTGTGTCGGACATGGATGGGTTGTGAGAAAGGATTCTTGATGAAGCTCACACTTCCAGGTATGTTGTTTACCCTGGCTCTACAAAAATGTATCATGATCTTACGGTGCTTTTCTAGTAGAATAATATGAAAAGATATGTTGCTAACTTCGTGGCTAAGTGTTTGAATTGTCAACAAGTTAAGGTAAAACATTTGAGACCAGGTGGTACTTCCCAAGAGATAGCCTTGCCTATATGGAAAAAGGGAGATGATCAAACATGGACTTTATCACAGGACTTCCAAGATCCCAAACCCAATATGACTCCATTTGGGTGATGGTTGATAGGATGACCACGTCTGCCCATTTTTTTCTAGTGTGAACTAATTATTCGGGGGATGATTATGCTAAGATGTACATTCAAGAGATAGTTCATTTGCATGGGGATCCAGTGTCTATTATAACTTATCGAGGTACACAATTCTCTTCTCAATTTTGGCGGTTAATTCAGAGGGGTTTAGGCACCCAAGTAAACCTTAGCACCACCTTCCACCCTCAAATGGATGGGAAAAAAGAGCACACCATTCAGACCTTAGAAGATTTGTTGAGGGATTACATGATTGACTTTAAGGGTAGTTGGGTGGATCACTTGCTGTTGATTGAATTATCCTATAATAATAGCTATAATTCTAGATCCACATGGCTCCTTTTGAAGCTCTTTATTGGAGGATATGTAGGTCACCAATTAGGTGGTATGAAGTGGGTGAAACCCATTTGTTTGGTCATGATATTGTTCATCAGGTGATGGAAAAAGTGAAAGTCATTAGGGAGAGACTTAAGACAACTCAGAGTCACCAAAATGTCATGACTCAAATTGAGGCCCTGGTCGTGAAGGGCATCCTAAACCATGAAGGTCTGAGAGCCCTTCTCTAACTGACAATCATATACATAATTCATATACAGGAAGGAAATACAGAAATATACCAAAATAGAAACATGGTCATTCTCTTACTTCAACTGAACTATACAAATTTAATTAATAACGTTTGAAAACACATGACACTACTCTGTGAAATATCTAACAATTTCAAAGACTAATATCTATCTAAAAGCTGGGGCAAGGCCCCAGTCGGACCATAAATAAAAAATAAACTAACAATATTTTAAAATAGGCCTTTCGAAATAAGAGGAGGCTCACCAACTGCAAACTCTGTCAGGATTCGACCTACTGCTTAGTGGGACCCCGGGACTGTGCCTCAGATTCTGAAATATAGGGGGTTAATACAATTGTACTGGTATGTGAAACAACCCAAGAATAGCATGCTTTTTATACAATATAGATGAGAGAATTTTGTAATAACCATAAACGCAATGCAAGTAAAAATACATGGGTATACTTTAGTGCACTTCAAAATAATTCTTGGCAACTTTTACTCACTCTTTGTTATTCTTCTGAGCTAGTCAGTACACCCTACAAATCTGGAATTCTACGGGCTATGTAGAGCCTTCCCTTGACTCGGTGGCCAAGCCTCCAATCCAAGTAGCCACCAGGATTAGAGTGGTGATACCCCCAATGTGAGTGAACTGCAGGAAATCCCCCCATGTGAGATGCCCTAAAAATATGCTTTCATGTAGGATCATATATCATAAGTCCCGCATCGGCAACTATGATTTCCATAGATGAGCCCTTGCACTCAAACACCTTCTTTGGGTAACCTACTAGCTCTCTTAAGTACAACTTTTAGTTCTTTAAAGAAAATATGTTCATACTTTCAAAACATTCAACACTATCTTGTTAAGGGCATAAAATCATCGGGTATTGTCATACCCTGACTTGCAAGTCAAAAAAATCACATCATATCATATTATATCTGTAGACCTTTCCACTTATTATCATATTAATGACCACCCCTATCTTTTAAACACCTTATGAGAGAGAGAGAGTTATGCAATAGACCTTTCATTCAAGTTTTCATCAAAACATTCTCCTCTCAATTGTAAAATCAATAGGTGGTCTCCTCATATTTGTAATTTCTTAAAACTCATGAAAAGTGTTAATTTGACCAAGTAGACATTTACCATAGAAAAATACCCCCTCTACACGTAGTAAACTAAATTGTTCATGATCATCAGTAAAACATTCATCATTTAGTTTCCTTTCAAGAAATTCATACATTTACACAAGCCACCACACTTGAAATAAAAATAATAACATCATAGGAAAGGGAGTTTAATTATTCATGCTCTCATTCACACTTTACAATACAATGAAATCACATATATATTGCAACAGTTCAATTTCGAGAAAGCTAAGATCGAGACAAACATATGCCTACTTCAAAACGACTCTATAATACATGCTTTTCAATATAATAACAAAACACTCTTTTATAAAACATGATCGGGGATCTTTAATATAGATAAAAATAGTAAAAATTATGCCCATGGTGTTTAGAGTAGTCCCAAATACCATATGTTATTTTGGTAGAAGAATAGAACCCAAATCTTGATTTGTTTCTTGGAAATCTTGAACTTAAAAACTTGATTCTTGATCTTTAGGGAAGGGATCAGGATTTCTTTGAGAGATAATTTGAGTAGTTTTTGGGTATATTATGTCCTAATAACGTCTTAATAAGCTGCTAACATGACTTGGGGTTAGGGGGAAATGTCTAAACTACCCTTCGGAATTAAATTTTTCAGCAAAATCCCGCTTTTGGAGCTCACCGCGATGTGGTGGCTTATTGGTCCTGAAAAAAATGATCATAACTTTTTGCTTGGGTATTAGATTAAGGTAAAATTGGTATCTTTGGAAAGATGACTCAATTATAGACAATTTGGTAGGTCTTGAGTTGAAAAATTCCACATTCATAAAAGGTTATACACATTCAAAGTTGACCTTTATAGAATTGAATACCAAACTTTGGATGATTTAAAGGCTCTTAGATCAACTTTGCTCTAAGTTATTTCCATGAATATTTTTCATCTCATAATAACTTAACACACTAGGATAAATATCATGACACATGAATTTAAATATGAGTTATGGGATTAGAGTTTACACACGTAGAAACGACGGTCCAATTTCTAGCTAAAAAATATAGGGTTCTACACAAAAGTATTACGTTGATGTTAGATGAAGGGATTTGGAGTTTGAGGTTGATTATTGGGTATTTTTAAAAGTCTCCCCTATGAAGGGAGTCATGCGATTCAGAAAGAAAGGGAAACTTAGTCCTCGTTACATATTAGATTATGAGAAGGATTGGTATGGTTTCTTTTGAGTTTGATTTGCCTGAAAGCTTAGATTATGTTCATCCTATATTTCATGTATCGATGTTGAATAAATATATTGGAGATCATTCTCTTGTGTTGCCTATGGAAAGAGATCAATGTAAAAAAACTCATCGTCATACGGAGAAGAACCCATTGCTATCTTGGATCGCCAAGTTTAAAAGTTGATAAGTAAGGAGATAGCTTCGATTAAAGTGCCATGGAAGAATTATAATATTGAGGAAGTAACTTGGGAGTCATACAATAACATGCGTACAAGATATCCAACTCTCATTGAATTCGTAGATGATGACAAGGAAGGTATTAGTCGTATCCTACTAATTTTAATTCTTGTAAATTTTAAAAATCATGCTAAATGTTCTTAGGAAGTTCATTCAAGGATAAATGATCCCAAGGGGGATAATGTAACACCCCATATTATTCTTGGCTTGATTCAACTTTTAGCTGCATGCATAGGGGCTTAAGGCATGAAAAAGTCACTAAATGTTGGGGACTTAGCACTTTTCAAGACCTCTAAACTTAGAGGATTTTTATTTTGGTCTTTCCAACCTTGAGACATTGGTTTTTGAGTTAATTCATGTTTAGGGAAGTAGGTAGTATGTCTTGGGGGATTTTTAGATTTTTTGGGCAAGGTTTGGGTCATGTTTAGACCGTGAATCTAGTGGGTCACCACGATAAGACCATGTCATGGCCTTATTCCCAACATCACATTCACCATGTCATGGAGAGGGAAATCAACTATTGTGATTTGGACGGCATCGCAGTGACGTTGTTGCGTATAGTTCTAATTTAAATAGTTGAGGGGCAATTAGGTCTTTTTCCCCTCAACCTAAATAATCCATAACACGAATTGGGACATCTATTAGGACATTATTTTCCCCTCTTCTCCAATTTACTCTCAAGAAAACCCTCCCCTTTCCCCATGAACAAAAATTCAACTCTTTTTCCCCCAAGTAATCTAGAAGTCAAGCTTTCTAAGTTCAAGAACCTTCAAGAAAGCATCAAGATTAGGGTTTCATCCCCAAGTTAAGAAACTTAAGGTACGTGGGACTATCCTAAACCTCATAGACATATAGTATTTTTTTAATATGTTTTAAAAGTATGGAATTATTTATATAAGAAAGGCATTAGAGAACTCTTTGAAGTATATGTATCATGAACCCATTTTGATGAGATTTTTATGAAGTATTCCATAGATTTGAATTATATAAATGTGTTTGAACATGTGTAAATTTTGATAATTAACATGAGAGCATGATACATGAAACCTCCCTCTCAATGTGGATTTTGCTTGATTTACATGTTATGGGTTAATCAATTGCATGCCTTGAAGTATGAGTCAAATGTTTTATGATCAATCATGGAATTGAAACTGGTTATGAATTGATCAGAGGGTGTTTTATTGCTATAACTGGACTTTTTGTATTAAAGAAAAGAATTGGATATGATTAAATGATTGAAATGGCCACCATATGTTTAAGTTTCTGAAGAGATTCATGTGTTTTCAAAATGAGAACTACCTTGTGCTGTTATAAATATTTTGGTGGTGATTTGCATGTTTTGAATGAGAAGGGCGGTAGAGTTGATATGATATGAATGACTTGCAAGTCTGGGTATGACAATACCCGGTGATGATATGCCCTTAATAGAACAAGTATTGAATGTTTTAAAATCATGAAGCATGATTTCAAAGGACTAAAATTATGCTTAAAGAGAGTTATATAGTTACCCAAAAAAGTCTTGAGTTAGGATAACTTGTAGCCTAAAACCGTGTTTTGCTGATGCGGGACTTATGATATGTTATCCTACATGGGAGGATAATTAGGATATCTCACATGGGGGGGGGGGGTTCTTAAGGTATTCTCACATGGTGGGTATTACCAATTTTATGAACTCCAATCCTTGCGACAAACTTGGATTGGGGGGCTTGGCCGCCGAGTTAAGGGCGGATTCTATATAGCCCATGGGATTTTAGAAATATCGGGTGAACGTCTAGCTCAGAAGTAATATAAAGAGTGAGTCATGAATACAAGAAGATGTTTTAAACTCATCAAATTATGCCCATGCATTTTCATTTACCTTATGCTAAATTTTTTATGAATTGCTCTCACCTATGTTATATAAAAATATGTTATTTTGGATTGTTTCACACATAATTACCTTTGTGTATTGACCCCTTATATTTTAGGTTCTAAGGCCCAGTACCATTATCTCGCTTATCAGCAGGTCATTTTTAAACATTTGGAGTTGGTGAGCCTCCATTATTTTTAAAGCCCTTTTTTATGTGTTGATTTTTTTGTTTTTAGTTCATGGTTCGATCGGGTGACTTATCCCAATTTCAGATAGATTGTTGTTTTCAGTGTAGAAGAGACTTCGTAGACTTGTTATAGATGTTTTTGGGTTTCTTATGAACTTATGTTCCACATTATTAAGTTGCAATAATAAGACTACCATGTTTCTGATTTACTTTCGCATTATAAGAACAGATGAGTTATACTTATGATTACAAGTTAAGGGGTCTCTCGGGCCTTCATGGTTCAGGATGCCCATCGCAACCAGGGCTGGCCTCAATTTGGGTCGTGACAAACTTGGTATCAGATCACGGTTCATGTTCCCAGGGTGTCTACGAAGTTGCATCAAGTAGAGTTTTTTTTATGGGTGTGTAGCGCCACACTTATAAGGAGGGGGCTATTAGGACTTTAGGAATGTCTCTCTTTTCCTCATGTTCTAGTTTATGCTATAGTGTATGAATGTCCCCTTACTTATGATTTCCTATAATTTAGAGATTGATCATGCCTCCTCTTAGATCCAATGAGTAGAATACTTTTGTTGATGATGTCTGCTTTACTCATAGGATGTGGGATCATAATAGAGCTCATACTCCATAATTGTTTTCTCCTCTAGGAGTTCCTCCAGTCCAAACTAGTCCACCATGGTATCCTCAGTCTGGCGATAACCATACCCAGCCTCCTCAGAGAGAAGTCTTGAATGCTGAATTTTGGTAGTCTATACATATGATTGCTCAGCTTATGACTTCTCAGTCCCATCGGTCTAAAAATATGAATTCTGTGTTGGGTTCATTAGAAACGACTCGGGTTAGTCAGTTCATGAGGCTGAACCCACACATATTTACTGGCACAAAGATTGAGGAGGACCTCCAAGGGTTTATTGATAAACTAGAGAAAATTTGTAGAGTCATGAATGCTAGTGAGGTTGAAGGGGTTGAGTTGACAGCCTATCATTTGAAGGACATAACTATCTAGTGATATGATGAGTGTAAAGATTTAAGGGGTAGATATGTTGAACCTTATGCATGGGGCGAGTTTGTAGAGGTATTTCTGGATCATTTCTTTCCCTAAGAACTAAGGAAAGAAAAAGCCAAAGTATTTGTGAATCTGAAACAAGGAAAGATAAGTGTCAAAGAATATACCTTGAAGTTCACCTAGTTATCCCTCTATGCTCCTAAGTTAGTGGGAAATATGAGGGATCACATGAGGAAGTTCGCATCCGATCTCTCAGATAATTTGATGTTAGAATTTAAGGGAGCAATGTTGAATAAAGATATGAATTTCTCCAGGTTATCAGTGCATAAGCAGTAGGTAGAAGAGGATAAGAAGAGGTAAGCAGAGGTAAGAGAAAAAGAAAGGAGTCTAAGAGAGCTAAGTCTGCAGATCAGAATTCCAGTCAGCAGGAATGTGGTAATTAGGGTAAGAAATAGTCTAAGAAGAAATTTTGGAGTAATGCTTAGTCCTCATCTAGTGCCCCTGCACCTAGGACATTGGGTGAGCATCGGTTCCACTCAAGAGATAGGCGTAGAGCTTAGGGTACTCAGTCCCAGGAGAGTATGACCCAACCTCTTAGGTCATACCCTCGCTATGGCAATTATGGAAAGAATCACCTGGGGAGATGCTTTTTCAATGAGAAAGTGTGTTATGCATGTGGTCGGCCTGGCCATCTTTAAAGGGACTTCCCCTCAGCTAGAGGAGATGTTGAAGGTGTGAAGTCCTAAGAAAATTCCACAGATCCACTACCTAAGGCTACTACTTCTGCTAATGGAGATAGTTGTAACCCGTTATATGCTTTATCCACACACCAGGACTCAGAGGCTTCACCAGATATGGTTACTAGTATGTTACAGATATTCTCTCATGATATGTATATGTTACTTGATCCTGAGTCTACCTTGTCTTATGTGTCCCCTTACGTGGCAGGTAGTATTGGTTTTGAGCCCAAAAATATTTCAAAACCTTTTTCTATTTCCACTTCTATTGGTGATTCTATTATGGCTAGGAGAGTTTATAGAAACTGTTTAGTGTCTATTTTTCATTGTTATACATTGGTTGATCTTGTAGAACTGGACATGATTGATTTTTATGCTATACTGGGAATGAATTAGCTCCCTTCATGTTATTCTATATCAGACTGTAGAACCAGAAAGGTCACTTTTTTTCCTAATGAACCAGTGATAGAGTGGGAGAGATATTATCTAGAACCTAGGGGAAATCCATATCCTATCTTAGAGCCCGTAAGCTCATATCAAAGGGTTGTTTATATCATCTTGTTAGGGTAAAAAATTCCAACACTGAAATTCCTTTTCTCGAGCCTGTCCCTATAGTTAATGAATTCCTGAAAGTCTTTCCTGATGACCTTCTCGGGATACCACCTGATAGGGAGATAGATTTTTACATTGACCTGTTGCCGGATACCTGGCCTACTTCTATTCTGCCATACAAATTGACTTTTGAAGAATTTACAGAATTGAAAGAATTGAAAAAACTATTAAAAGACCTTCTTGACAAAGGCTTTATTCGACCTAGTGTCTCTCCCTGGGGTACTTTGGTACTCTTCGTACGTAAGAAAGATAACTTACTCCACATGTGTATAAATTACCGTCAGCTGAACAAATTTTCATTTCAAAACAAGTATCCTCTTCCTAGAATCGATGATTACTTTGACCAACTCCAAGATGCCAAATATTTCTCCAAAATAGACCTTTATTTTGGGTACCATCGATTGAAGGTTAGGGAGGCTGACTTTCTCGAAATGGCTTTCCAAACCCGATATGGTCACTATGAATTCTTAGTTATGTCCTTTGAGTTGATTAATGCCCCTGCAATATTTTTGGACCTAATGTATAACGTGTTTTTTCATTTTCTAGATCTATTTGTTATAGTCTTTATTGATGACATCTTGACTTACTCTAAGAGTGAGGAGGATCATGCCAATCACCTATAAATCATCCTTCAGACTCTTAAGGATCATGATTTGTATGCAAAGTTTTCCAAGTATGAATTCTGGATTAGTGCTATTACTTTCCTAAGGTACATTATTTTTAGTGTGGGAATTAAGGTTGACCCCCAAATGGTGAGGCAGTGAGAAAATTGCCCAGACCCAGGAATCCAACTGACATTCGGAGATTCTTTTATTTGGCCGGGTATTACATAAAATTTTTAGATATTTTTTCATCCATAGCTGTTCCACTTACTAAGTTGACTCAGAAAAAAGAAAAAATTCTTGTGGTCTTACTCTTGTGAGAATAGTTTTGAGAAACTAAAAGACAAGCTGACTACTACACCGATTTTGACCTTTTCTGAGGGTACAGAGGACTTTGTTATGTACTGTGATGCATCCTAGGTGGGACTTGGGTGTGTACTTATGCATCGTGGTAAGGAGGTGGCTTATGCATCTAGGTATTTAAAGGTGCATGAGAAAAACTATCCCACCCATGATTTAGAGTTAGCGGCGGTGGTATTTGCTCTAAAAATTTGGCGCCATTATCTTTATGGGGTGCATGTAGATATATTTACTGATCACAAAGTTTGTAGTATGTTTTCACGTTGAAAAAACTGAATCTCAGGCAAAGGCAATAGTTGGAATTATTGAAGGATTATGACATAAGCCTACACTATCACTCGGGTAAGGACAATGTGGTGGCTGATGCCCTTAGCAGGTTATCCATGAACATTCTTTCTCATGTGGATGATGGAAAGAGGAATATGGTGAAGGATGTACATCGTCTTGCTAATTTGGGAGTTCGACTCCTGGATTCTAAAGATGGAAGAGTGTTCATACTAAAGATAGCTAAATCATCCTTATGTGCAAAGGTTAAGGAAAAATAAACCTGGGATTCCATTTTGATGCAAATTTAGGAAGATATTGGTAAACAAAAAGTAATGGCATTTGAAATTGGCGGTGATGGGATTTTGAGACATCAAGGTCAACTATGTGAGCTGGACGTGGATGGGTTACAAGAAATGATTCATTATGAAGCTAACACTTCTAGGTATATTGTTTATCCTATCTCTATAAAAATGTATCATGATCTTAAGGTGATTTACGAGTGGAATAACATGAAACGAGATGTTGCTAACTTCATGGCTAAGTGTTTGAATTGTCAACAAGTTAAGGTGGAACATTTGAGACCAGGTGTCACTTCCCAAGAGATAGCTTCCCAAGAGACAGCCTTGCCTATGTGGAAATAGGAGATGATCAACATAGACTTTATTACAGGACTTCCAAGATCCCGAAACCAATATGAATCCATTTGGGTGATTGTAGATAGGATGACCAAGTCTACCCATTTTCTTACAGTGCGAACCAATTATTCGGGGGATGATTTTGCTAAGCTGTACATTCAAGAGATATTTTTTTTGCAGGGCTCTACTGTCTATAATTTTTGATTGAGGCACACAATTCTCTTCTTAGTTTTGGCGGTCTTTTCAGAGGGGTTTAGGTACTTAAGTAAACCATAGAACTTCCTTTCACCCTAAAAAAGAAGGTCAAGAAGAGCGCACCATTCAGACCTTAAAAGATATGTTGAGGGCTTGCGTGATTGACTTTATGGGTAGTTGGGTGCATCACTTGCCGTTGATAGAATTTGCCTATAATAATAGCTATCATTCTAGCATCCAGATGGATCCTTTTAAAACTCTTTATGGGAGGAGATGTGGGTCACCAATTGGGTGGTACGAAGTTGGTGAAACCCATTTATTTGATCTTGGCCTTGTTCATCAGGCGATGGAAAAAGTAAAAGTCATTAGGGAGCGACTTAAGACACCTCAAATTCGCCAAAAGTCTTATGCCAATGTTAGAAGAAGGGAGTTGGAGTTTGAGGTTGATGATTGGGTATTTCTAAAAGTCTCCCCTATGAAGGGAGTCATGAGATTTAGAAATAAAGGGAAACTTAGTCCTTGTTACAAAGGCCATTATCAGATTACAAGAAGGGTCAGTGAGGTTGCTTATGAGTTAGATTTTCCTACAAGCTTAGCTTCTATTCATCCTGTATTTCATATATTGATGTTGAAGAAATGTATTGGACATCATTCTCTTGTATTGCCTGTGGAAGAGATTAATGCGAAAGACTCATTGTCATATGAAGAGAACCCATTTCTATCTTAGATTGGAAAGTTTTAAAGTTGAGAAGTAAGGAGATAGCTTTGGTTAAAGCGTCATGGAAGAATTATAATGTTGAGAAAGCTATTTGGGAGTTGGTGAATTCCATGCATGCAAGATATCCAACTCTCTTTGAATCCACAGATTATGAAAAAGAAGGTATTATTGATATCCTACTCATTTTAATTCTTGTAATGCTTAAATATCGTGATAAATGTGCTTAGGAACTTCATTCGGGGAAGAATGACCCCAAGGGGGGATAATTTATTACCCCATATTGTTCTTGGCTTGATTCAGCTTTTAGTTGCATGCATAGGGGGCTTAAGGCCTAAAAAGTTCATGAAGTGTTGGGGACTTAGCAATTTTCAAGACCCCTAAACTTCAAGGATTTTTATTTTGGTCTTCCCTACTCTGAGACATTGATTTTTGAGTTAATTCATGTTCAGTGAAGTAGGTAGTATGCCTCAGGGGAGTTTTGGATTTTTTGAGCAAGGTTTGGGGCATGTTTGGACCGTGAATCCAGTGGGTCAACGCAATAAGACCGTGTCGCGGCCTTATTCCCGACATCATATTCACCGCGTCGCGGTGAGGGAAATCAACTACCGTGATTTAGACTGCATTGCGGTGATGTTGTTGCATATAGTTCTTATTTAAATGGTTAAGGGGCAATTGGGTCTTTTCCCCCTCAACTCAAATTGTCCATAACACGAATAGGCAAATCTATTAGGGCATTATCTGCCCTTCTTCTCTAAGTCACTCTCAAGAAAACCCTCTTTTTTCCCCAAGAAAAAAAATTCAACTCTTTCCCCCGCAAGTAATCTAGAATTCAAGCTTTCAAAGTTCAAGAACCTTAAAGAAAGCATCAATATTAGGGTTTCATCCCCAAGTTAAGAACCTTAAGGTACATGGGATTATCCTAAACCTCATAGACGTATAGTATTTTTTTTAATAAGTTTTAAAAGTATGGAATTATTTATATAAGAAAGGCATTAGAGAACACTTTGAACTATATGTATCATGAACCCATTTTGATGAGGTTTTTATGAAGTATTCCATAGATTTGAATTATATACATGTGTTTGAACGTGTGTAAATTTCCATAATTAACATGAGAGCATGATTCATGAAACCTCCCTCTCAATGTGGATTTTGCTTGATTTACACGTTATGGATTAATCAATTGCATGTCTTGAAGTATGAGTCAAATGTTTTATGATCAATAATGGAATTAACATTGGTTATGAATTGATAAGAGAGTGTTTTCTTTCTATAACTATACTCTTTGAATTAAATAAATGAATCACATGTGATTAAATTATTGAAATGGCCACCATATGTTTAAGTTTTGAGAAAAGATTCACGTGTTTTTGAAATGAGAACTCTATTGTGATATTATAAATCTTTTGGTAGTTCTTTGCATGTTTTGAATGAGAAGGGTTGTGGATTTGATATGATATGAATGACTTGTAAGTCTAGGTATGATGATACCCTGTGATAATATGACTTTAACAGAACAAGTATTAAATGTTTTAAAAGCATGAAGCATAGTTCTAAAGGACTAAAATTGGGCTTAAGGAGAGTTAAATGTTACCCGAAGAAGGATTCTATACAGATAAGTCGTAGACCAAAATAGTGATTTGCCGATGGGGGACTTATAATATGTTCTACTACATGGGAGGATAATTAGGACATCTCACATGGGGTGATTCCTACAGTATGCTTATATGGGGGTATTACCGATTTTATGAACTCCAATCCTTGTGGCAAACTTGGATTGGGGGCTTGGCCGCCGAGTTAACGACGGATACTATATAGGCCGTCGGATTGTAGAAATGTAGGGTTTACCATCTAGATCAGAAGTAAAATAAAGAGTGAGTCATGAATACAAGAAGATGTTTTGAACTCATCAAATTATGCCTCTGTGTTTTAATTTACCTTATGCTAAATGTTTATGAAATTCTCTCACCTATGTTGTATAAAAATATGCTATTTTGTATTATTTCATATACTGGTACCTTTGTGTATTGGCCCCTATATTTTAGGTTCTAAGGCCCAGTCCCGTGGTCCCGATAATCAGTAGATCTTTGTCAGACATTTGGAGTTGGTGAACCTCCCTTATTTCTGAAAGTCTTTTTCCATGTGTTGATTTCATTTTTTTTAGTTCATGGTACGACCGGGGGCCTTTTCCTAGTTTTATACAGATTGTTATTTTTTCAGTTTAGAAGATACTTTATAGACTTATTATAGATTGTTTTGGATTTCTTATAAACTTATGTTTTGCATTGTTAAGTTGCAATAATAAGACTACCATGTTTCTGATTTACTTCCGCATTATGACAATAGATGAGTTATGCTTATAATTACAAGCTAAGGGGTCTCTCGAGCCTTCATAGTTCAGGATGCCCATCGCGGCCAGGGCCTCGGTTCGGGTCGTGACACATAAACATCCAGGTATTGGGTGTTCATGACCCTTTAGCACTGAATAATACTTTAAATGCAATAACATCTTTTAAAAACATTATAAGGAAATTCTTGATTTAGAGACCCAAAACATACAATTTGTCTCTAAACTGATGAAACCCATAATCATGATTACGAAAATATGTTAAACTTATGAGGACATCATGCTCACATGGTTCAATTAATAAACTGATAAATTAACATGTTATCAACTGAACATGATATGGGTGACTCAGAATAGAAATCATGAAAGAACATAATTTACATGGGGAAACATGTTGTTATGGTTTGAATTCAAAACTATTAAGAGAAAAGCGAGTAAATTCATACTTGACATTGAAATTTAATAGATAGAGCGAAAAGGTTTGATATTTGAAAAAAAGGGATTCTTGTAACTCAATGGGTGGAAAAAACCTACTGATGAATACCCCATATGCCTGAGTTGCTCGAAATTTTGAGGGAAATTTGGAATTGAGACCTTGGATGATGAATTCGTGGAAGAATCTTTTGATTTTTGTGTTCTTGAGAAAGGGTGGAGAGGGAATGTCGTTAGCTGATGATGAATGGGGAAAATAATGCCCCTCTTGGGTCTTAAGTCGTGAATTGGATGTTCAGGGAGAGGGGAAAAAGAACAAAATTCCCCTTTAACTTAAAGAAAACTGCCCGATTTTACAAAACCTCTGTGGTACGCCGTCTATCGCAGAGGCCAACCTCTATGACACACTGCATATCGCTGAGGCTAACCTCCATGACACGTTACATATCGCAGAGACTATCTTTTATGGCACGCTGAAATCATGGAGGCTTACTGCCTCCGTGGTCCAAAATCACTCTGAACCTATTACCAAAATTTTGAAACTCTTTCGGATGACCCATTTAGCATTCCTAAATATATTTCAACTCATAAATCAATATTTCAAACTCGGGAAGTACAAAAATAAAATATTTGAAATCTTGAGGTGTTAAAATAACTATGTCACTTGTACTTAGTGTGAAATAATGTCTTTGGGACTTCTAAACATGTGACGACTAGCTGAAAACTCATCTAGAATATTGTGGGGTATTATACTTAATTAGTAAGACCCCATAAATTTCAACAAAATTATTTTTGACCTCCTTCATGGGTAATATCAATTTTTGACTTGAATTATAGTTAGGGGTGTTAAAAAGATGTTTTAGAAAAATTTTGGAATTTTTGGAAGGGGTTTGGGGCAATTTTGGGACCCTGAAGTAGTAAGCCTCTGCGATAGTGGTATGCCATGCCACTTATCCTCCCTGATAAGGGCGTGGCATGGAGTCTAAGCTCCACGATTGAGGCGTGTCACGCCACTATGTATTTTTCATTCAATTTTTGATTTTTCAGTTGGAGTAAGGGGATTTTGGTTATTTTATCCCTTAAACGACTTTATAATATCAAATTGATCCTTTTTCTTCATTTTTCAAAGATCATACTTCATTCATTTCTTCATTAACTCCCAACACAAGAAAACCTTCGATAATTCATCATTCATGCTCCAAACTTTAATTTTTCTTCATTTTTTCCTATATTTTAGGCATATTTCTCATTCCTTAACTTGAATTATATATTTGGCAATTATTTAATCAATAATCATGTGTTTTAATTGATGGGTTTGAAATTGGGTTGAGGGTTTTTGATTTTTATTACTTGAATTACTTTTCCCAAATTTTAAATGGATTATTCATGCTTTAAGTGGTGGTTTTTGGGACTGAATTGGTGTATTTTTATAATAATTGGAATGAGTGACATGGGTTTTCCCTAATTAATGGATTTTTGTCTTGGTAACGACATTTACCTCAATCAACCTTGCAAACTTAATTTTAGAAATATGGATATTTGCATAATTTAACTTATCTTTGAGAACATTGCATTGCATGAACGGATAGATGGATAAAAATGGTTATGGAGTGCCCATGGCGGTCATGGTTTTTGATTTTAAATGGAACTTGGAAGTATAATAGTTATATAGACTGTTTGGCATAATTGAATTAGCTTGCAAGCATATTGCTATGACGGTACCATGTTGGAAAATTCCTTAATAATGACTCCTTGGTTAATGGTTGGGTTTATGTGCAAACTATTTTAATTATGGCTTAAAGGGATTTTTGTAGCTCACCGTGAAGGTGTAGTCCCAAAAGGACAAACATTGGAAACCACATTTGTCGGCGTGGGGGCATATATGACCATGTGTCTGGATACATATTATATTTTGGATGTCTATCTCCTTGGTGTCTTCAACCTTTCCTCAGTTCGTGCAGCTAACACGTATTGGGGTCCTTTCGACAGGGGGAGCTGGACCCATATAGCCCGTGGGTGCCTTTAGGATGAAGTGGGCTGCGTAGTTCAGGCTAATGATTTAAGCTCTCGTGTTCATAACCTTTTTCACTATAATGGTATCCTATATGTATATATGTAAATATTGTGTATATAGTTTGGATGGTTGTTGGCAATGACATTATTTTATCCCTTTTCCCTGAGTTATATGCCAGTGCTCGCCCCACTAACCATTCCCGAACTTGACATCATTTAATAATATAGGTTTCAATGGATTTTCTGTACTCCTGTACATCGTAAGGTGGTATGGTACGTTTGCTGATCTTCTGTGAAGTGGTGAGCCTCCATCTTCTAGAAGGTCCAGTCATTTTATTGGTTTTTTTACTGTCTCAGTACTTTTGGATTCTTTTTCATAGTTGGGGGTATGTACTGACTTTGTTTGGTAGTCTTAGTTTTGAGGCTTTTGTGGACAAGTATTGGGTTGTTTGTCATTTGATTTGTAGGACTTTTATTTGGTTTATCTACCCATCTTATTATCATTTTTGATTTGCTTCTGGTATTTACATTTATGTGCTCTTAAGGTAAGGTAAAAAGGGTTATCTTTGACCCATGGTGAGTTTGAGATTTCTCATCATGATCAGAATTGAGTTTGGGTCATGATAATCTTGGTATCAGAGCACAATTCAGGGTCACTGGGTGTCCACAAAGCCATGTTAAGTAGAGTCTTTTTTATTAGTGTATAATGTTCCATACTTATTAAGGGGAGGCTACAAGGTATTTCAGAATGTTTCCCTTTCTTGTATTCAATTTTAGGCTATAGAGTCTAGTTGGCATGAAAACTTCTCTAGCTCCCGGATTACTTACATTTCAGATCAAGCCTCCCTGATGATTTGACGATCGTAAAAACCTTGCTGGAACCTCTCCCCCACCTGAGGAAAATATGAAGGGAACTCGCCCTGTTTATGGATTGCAGACTCGAGCTATCATCCCTACTCTTGACTACATCGCTCTACGTGGGATTTTACTAATCCCTACTAGTCTTTCTCGAGCTTCCTAGGCTGGTGATAGTTATGATCAGTCACCTCAGGGATACATTTCTAATGCGAACTTCCATAAATCTATTCATATGCTTGCTCAGCTGGTGGCATCACAGTCCCATCGATATGATCATGTTGGTCCTCTTGTTAATTCATCTTAGGTCTCAGGTTGGCCAGTTTATGAGGTTAAATCCCCCAGTCTTTATAGGCCCTAAGGTTAAGGAGGATCCTCAAGGGTTTATTAATGAGATGGAAAAGCTTTTTAGAGAAGCATGCTATATATTCAGAGGATGTGGATTTTTTGACCAATTAGTTGAAAGATGTGGCTTACCAGTGGTATGAGGAGTAGGAAGCAATGAGAAGTAACGATGCTGAGCAAGCAATATGGAATTACATTTTAGGTGTTTTTCTTGATCATGTCTTTCCTTAGGAGTTGAGAGAATCTAAGGATAAACAGTTTGTGAACTTAAAGCAGGGTAAGATAAGTGTTAAAGAGTATGGTCTGAAGTTTTAGTATTTGTCCCGTTATGCTCCTGAGTTGGTATCTAATATGAGGTCCAGAATGAGGAAGTTTGCTTCTTGTTTGTTCATTTATTTAGTGTTAGAGTGTAAGGCTGCGATACTGAATAATGATAGGGACATAACAATGGAAGGGATGGTAGGTAGTGGAATTTTTTTTTAGGGAAATTCATATTTGACAGCTAGTGCTCCCTATCCACAACTATCAGGTGTTCATCATTTCAAGCCTAACAATGGTCCTAAGGAATAGAGTGCCCAATCTTAGGTTAGTTGAGCTTAGTCACCCCCACCTTATCCTCTTTGTAGATAATTTGGGTAGCTTTACTGTGGATATTGTGAGGAGAGAAGGAACTTGTGTTTTAATTATGGTTATCCTGGTCACCTACAATGGAATTTTCCTATACCCAAAGTTTACACTGAGCTATTAAGGTCTTAATAGCTATTTCTTCTGCTTCTGCACCTAAGGGCTCCACTTTGGGTACCAGTAACTACCCGAATTGCCTCTATGCATTTGTTACTCATCACGAAGCTGAAGCATCCATGGATGTTATTACTGGTATGTTACAACTCTTTTCCTGTGATGTTTATTGCTTGCTTGATCCGAGTTCTACCCTATCTTATGTGACTCCTTATATGGCTATGCATTTTGGCTTTGGTCCTAAAAGTATTTCCGATCCCTTTTCTATTTCTACTCCTGTGGGTGAGTCTATAGTGACTAGAAAATTCTACAGGGGTTATGTGGTGTTCATTATTAATAGGGAGACATTAGTTGATTTAATATAGCTTGATATAGTAGATTTTAATGTAATATTAGGAATGTATTAGCTCCATTCATGTTATGCTTCTCTGGATTGTAGGACCCGAAAGGTCAAATTTCATTTTCCTAATGAACTAGTAGTAGATGAGAAAAGAGTTCTCTAGTTCAAAAAAAGGTTTATTTCCTATCTTAGAGCTCAAAAAATAATCACCAATGGGTGTTTGTGTAATCTATTTTGGGTTAAGGATTCAAATTCTCAGTCCATCTCTGCAATCAGTCCTTGGGGATAATGAATTTCCTAAAGTTTTTCTCAATGATCTTCCTAGAATTCCTCCCGATAGAGACATAGACTTTTGGATTGATCTTCTTTTGGATATCCATCTTATTTCTGTTGCTCCTTATAGGATGGATCCAACTAAACTAAAGATATTGAAGAAGTTAAAGGATCTTATTGATAACGTCTTTATTCGTCCTAGTGTTTCTTTATGGGTGCTCCTATACTTTTCGTGCAAAAAAAAATGGGTATCTTAGATATGTATAGACTATCGTCAGTTGAATAAGGTTTCTGTGGAAATAAGTATCCTCTCCTTTGTATTGATGACCTATTCGACAAACTTTAGGTTGCTAGGTGTTTTGCTAAGATTGATCTTCATTTGTGCTCCTATCAGCTAAAAATTACAGAGGTTGATATTCCCAAGACTACTTTCCAAACCAAGTATGGTCACTATGAGTTTTTGATTATGTCATTTGGGTTAACTAATGTTCTATCTGCTTTCATGGATCTTATGAATTGGGTTTTCAGGTAGTTTTTATATTTTTTTATAGTCTTCATTGACGACATCTTGGTCTACTCCAAGAGTGAGGATAATCACGCCAATCATCTTCAAATAGTGTTGCAAATTCTTAACGACCAAAAATTAGATGCAAAATTTTCTAAGTGTGAATTTTGTCCAAGTATTGTGACCTCTCTTGGGCATGTTGTTTCTAGTGAGGGGATCAAGGTTGATCCACGAAAATTCAAGGTAGTTAAGAAGTGGCCTAAACCCACGACTCCCATCGGTATTAGGAGCTTCTTGGATTTGGCGGGGCATTATAGGAAGTTCATAGAGAGTTTCTCATCTATTATTGCTCCGCTGACAAGGTTAACTCAAGAAAAAGGTTAAGTTTTTGTAGTCCAATGCTTGTGAGGGTGGTTTTGAGAAGTTGAAGGATAAGTTGACTTCTATGCCAATTTTTACCCTGCCCGAGGGTACTGAGGGGTTTTTAGGGTATTATGATGCAACCTGTGTGGGACTAGGTTGTGTTTTGATGTAGTATGGTAAGGTTGTAGCCTATGCTTCTAGGTAGCTTAAGGTGCAAAGAGTAATTACCCGACTCACAATCTAGAGTTGGCGGATGTGGTTTTTGCCTTGAAGATTTGGCGCCATTATTTGTATGAGGTGTATGTGTATATTTATTCAGACCATAAGAGATTGCAGAATGTGTTTACGCAAAAGCAATTGAACCTCATGTAGAGGCAGTAACTCAAATTGCCTATGAATTACGACATGAGTCTGCACAACCATCTAGGTAAAGCTAATGTTATCACTAATGCTCTTAGCAGGTTATTTATGCGGAGATTATCTCACATTGATGAGGATAAAATAGGGTTGGTGAAGGATATTCACAGGATGGCTAACTTGGGAGTTTATCTTTTGGACTAAGGATGGAAGAGTGATTGTTCAGGAAATGCTTAAGTCATCTCTTGGGGTTCAGGTTAAGGAGAAATAGATTATGGATACCATACTTATGCAAATCAAGGATGATGCGGGTCGACAAAAGATTATGGTATTAGAGATTGGGGGAGATGGCATTCTGAGGTATCAAAGAAGGTTATGTGTTCCCGATATTAATGGATGGGGAAAGGATTTGGACTGAAGCTCATGAGTTTAGATATACAGTTCATCCGGGTTCGACCAGGTTCTATAATTACTTGAAGAAAATCTACTGGTGGAATAATATAAAGGAGGATGTGACAAATTTTATTGCTAAGTGTATGGTTTGTAAGAAATTCAAGGTTGAGTATTTGAGGCCAATGTCATGTCTCAAGAGATAGAGTTGCCCATGTGGAAGTGGGAGATAATCAATATGCATTTTGTGGTGGGTCTTTCGCAGTCACGAAATCATTATGATTCTATTTGGGTCATTGTGGATAGGATGACTAAGTCTGCTTACTTCTTGCCTGTTATAAAAAACAACTCAGGAGAGTATTATGCTAAGTTGTTCATTCAATAGATAATTGAGTTGCATGGGGAGCCAGTGTCCATCATTTTAGTCTAAGGTACGCAATTTTCTTCTCACTTCTGGTATTTATTTCTTAAATGTTTGGGTACTCAGGTGAACCTTAGCACCTCTTTCCACCCTCAAATGGATGGACAAGTAGAGTGGACTATTTAGACTTTGTAGATAAGTTAAGGGACTTTGTGATTGAGTTCAAGAGTAATTTGGTTGACCATTTGCCTCTTATTGAGTTCTCTTGTAACAACAGTTATCATTCTAGCATTAAGATGACTTCTTTTGGGGATCTTTATGGTAGAAGGTGTAGGCCCCTTATTTAGTGGTTTGAGGTAGGTGAGACTAGGTTGTTTGGCCCCAACTTGGTTCACCAAGCCATGGAAAGGTAAAAGTGATTAGAAAAAGTCTTAAGACTGCTCAGAGTCACCAAAAGTCTTATACGGACATGATGCGAAGGGAGTTGGAGTTTGAGGTTAGTGATTGGGTGTTCTTGAAGGGTTCTCCTACAAAAAAATCATGGGATTCGGGAAGAAGGGGAAGCTCAATCCCCATTACATTGTCCCATATCATATTTCAAGGAGAATTATGAATGTCTCTTAAGAGTTAGATTTGCCAACAAATTTGGCTTTTATTCATCCTATTTTCCATGTGTCTATGCTGAAAAAGTGTGTAGGTGATCGTTCTTTAATAGTGCCTATTGAGGATGTTGGTGTGATGGATTCTTTGTCTTATGAGGAAGTCCCGGTTGAGATATTTGATAGGCAAGTTCTTAGATTGAGGACAAAAGATGTAGCTTCGATGAAGGTTTTTTGGAGAAATGAAATGGTTGAAGAAGCTACATGGGAGGAGGAAGAAGATATGAAAGCTAAATAACCGTTCTTGTTTCCAACATTGGATGAAAGTTCTTAAGGTATGAGTTTTATTTCCCTCTTATCGCATTTCAAATTTTTCTTTGGATTCTATTGCTTTCTTTCTATTATCATGCTAAAAAGGTCAAAACTCCTCATTCGGGGATGAATAATCCAAAGGAGGGGATGATGTAAAACCCCAAAAAATTTCAACGAATTTATTTTTGACACTCCCGCATATGTAATATCAATTTTTGACTTGAATTCTGGTTAAGGGTGTTAAAAGTCTGTTAAGGAAAAGTTTTGGATTTTCAAAAGGGGTTTGAGGCCATTTTGGAACTAGGAGGAAGTAAGGCTCTACAATAGTGGCGTGCCATTCTACTTAGCCTCTGCGATAAGGGTGTGCCATGGAGGCTAAGCTCCGTAATAGCAGCGTATCACGCTGCTATGTATTTTTCATCCTGTTTTTGTTTTTTCACCTGGGATGGGGGATTTTGGTACTTTTACCCCTTAAATATCTTTATAACATCAAATTGACCCTTTTCCTTATGTTTTCAAAGATCAAACTTCATCTTTTTTTTCATTAACACCCAACCCAAGAAAGCTCAAGGGTTTTATAGAGAATTCATTATTCAATCTCCAAACTTTGATTTCTTTTCAATTTCTTCTATATTCCAGGCATATTTCTCATTCCATAACTTGAATTTTATATTGTGGCAATTAATTAATTAATATGCATGTGTTTTAATTAATGGGTTTGAAATTGGATTGAAGGGTTTTGATTATTATTACTTGAATTACTTTTCCCATGTTTTAAATGGATTATTCATGCTTTAATTGATGGTTTCTGGGACTGAATTAGTTCATTGTTATAATGATTATAATGGGTGACATGGGTTTCCCCAAATTAATGGATTTTTTTATTGATAATGGAATTAACCTCAACCTACCCTACAAACATAATTTTTTAAATATGGATATTTGCATAATTTAACTTATCTTTGATAGCATTGCATTGCCTTAAAGGATATATGGATTAAAATGGTTTTGGAATGCCATTGGTGGCCATGGTTATTTATTTTAAATAGAACTTGGGAGTCTAATGATTATAAGGACTGGTTTGGCGTAATTGAATTAGCTTACAAGCATATTGGTATACCGATACCATGGTGGAAAATGCCTTAATAAGGACTCTTTGGTTAATGATTGAGTTTATGTGCAAACTATTTTACTTTAGGCTTAAAGGGAGTTGTGTTGCTCACCGTGAAGGTGTTGTCCCAGGGAGACCAACACTGAAAACCACGATTTCCAGTGTGGGAGACTATATGACCATGTGTTGGGATACACATTATATTTTAAATGGCTATCGCCTTGGTAACTTTAGCCTATCTTCGAATCATGTGGCTAACATGCACTTGGTCCCTTCTAGTAGGGAGAACGGGATCAATATATCCTGTGGGTGCTTTTAGTACAGAGAGAGCTACATAGTTCAGTAATGTTTTAAACACTCAAGTTCATGACTTTGTCCCTATCCTGACATCATATATATGTATATATGTAAATGTTGTGCATGTAGTTTGATTAGTTTTTGGGAATGACATTATTTATCCCTTTCCCCTGAGTTACATGCCCGTGCTCTCCCCACTAGCCATCCCCGCACTTTATATGTTTTCCCAATGTAGGTTCCGATGGCTTTTCTATTACCCCTATGCAATGTTAGGTGGTATGGTACGTCTGTTGATCTTGATATGAAGTGGTGATCCTACATTGTTTGGAAGGACTGGTCATTTCATTAGTTTCTTTACTGTCTTAATACTTTTGGATTCTTTTTCATAGTTTGGGGCATGTCCCGACTTAGTTTGGTATTCTTGGTTTAAAGGCCTTTATAGACTAGTATTGGGTTGGTTTTTTATTTGATTTATAATACTTTTATTTGGTTTATCTATCCTTCTTATTATAATTTTTTGTTAGCTTCCGCTGTTTACATTTATGTGCTCTTGAGGTAAGGCTAAGGGGGTTGTCTCTGGCCTATAGTGGGTTTGAGATTTCCTGTCACGGCCAGGATCGGGTTTTGGTCGTGACATAATTCTATATATTTCTTAAAAAATAACACTTTTTTGTTCTGTTTAGATTTTGTAAATCCCAAATACACCATTTTTTTGCTTTCTCTCTTTTTTCTGTTTGCTTATGAGACTCTTACAAAATTCATATATTGTCTTCTCCTTTACTCTTCAAAATATTATATACTTACCCTTCATTATGTTTTGTGATTCTAGTTTTGCCACACGTGTATACAAAGGTATGGAGTATTTTTCTTGTAGAATAACATCAATATCCTTACAAAAAAGTTTAGATTAAATACTATACATAAAAATATAATTCCATAATCAACGATAGTAATAATCTGTGACATTCCTTTTCATCATTATATGATCATTGGTATTTGCTTCGTGGTACTTTTCACTTGCTGAAAGACATTCGTCCTTCTCATAAAATCATTTTATTTCTTGAGTTTACCATAAAGTTTGATAGTACCTTAATATTAGAGAGTAATTGCTGTGTCACTTCATCAAGAAGGACTAAAAAAAACTTAAATAAAAGATAAATGTTGCAAAAATATAAGATGGAGATAATATTAAAGAAATAATAAATTTGTAGTCTATGGTCCTTCAAAATCTTAAAGTCTAAGACAAAATTCAAGATCCTCAATCAATGAAACATTTCTAGTACTCCTAATTGATGAATTAGTTTATTCAACAGGCCTAGCAACTAATGCATCATTCATGTTCAACTGGATCCCATTCGAAACCAGTTGATTAAAATAATGAGAAAATAAATCTATATGATTAATAAGACTTATTGGCGTAGGGTAAAAAACACGAGTCACAACACCATATGACATAATATTGTATCAAGTACACAATTTGTATGTTACTTCGCATAAACTTCAACTAAGTTCAAGAACAAACTTGTCAAGAACAACTAGAAGGTTCAACACCTTTAACACAAGGTCAAAATGACCTTTCAATAGAAATGTGTCAATCAGTATTTTAAAGAAAAGAGATGAAGAAGAATTAAGCCAAGTTCTTCGAATTCACAGTCTTCTTAAGAAAATAATTTCCCTCAAGTACCCAAGGTTGCAGAATTTTCCTCCCCGGATAAAATGGATTCACAACCAGAATGTAGTAATACCTCAAATATTCTGGTTTCGTCAAACTCACTCAACGGGAGATGATCACACGAAGTTTTTAGAAACTAGAGAAATATTTTCTTACATAGAATTTTTTTTATTCTAAACTTGTGGAAAAATGCAGGTTTATATAGCCATGAAGTGCCTCTTTAGCAAAGAGGTAATGGTTTATCGGAAAGGTGTATATTTTTGGAATAGTCATGTCTGTTCATTCGAAGTAGTATGTCTTTTAAGAATAGTCACATCAATCCAAACAGTTATCCATTTTCCCTAAATAGGTTGTCTTTTAGTCGAAGAGTTGTGTCTCTTCCGAGCAATCTTTCAGCATTTCTGCATGCTTCTACATGCATGCGTTGATGGAGAAAAATTATTGCATTTTTCCTTGGGTTTTTGGACTGGTTGTTTTAAATAAATTTTATCCAAAAAATTAATCTCATTGATCGATTATTTGACTAATTTGAATTTGAATTTGAATTCGAATTCAAATTCGAAGCAGAAGCCGAGACCAGCAAGCGACGACGATGACGGCGTGAGGCACCTTTTTGTTCTTTCCTCACTATCCATGTGGAGATGTGTTTCTTAATGAGAACACATGAAAGTGTCTTACTCCCACCAATGTGGGAGAATTAGTAGGCTTTCCTTATTTTTTAGTGAGATCTCATTTTTTCCTCTACCAATTCCCTCCATTTACCATTCACACTTTAAACTTGAACCTAATAATCCCCCCATGAATGAGGAATTGCTATCTTATGAAAAATTTATGGAAAAGAATGTGATCATCAAGAAAAGACTGATTGGACCCTTCTTTATATATTTACTGCATACCACGGTACCCCCACCATTCAACGGTGGGCACCAGAGCAAGTGTAATGGATAACGATGGGTCTTTTCTGTCAATAGAAATGACATCAACTTCTTCCTCACAAGCACTCTCCAATCTTTCTTTCTCTAAGCTTGATTTAATATTTTCCTCTGCCCTGCATCATCCTTAATGTCTTTATTTTTGTCATTCTCACCATCCAAAGAATATAATGGTGAGTGTGGAGGAGAGGTACTCAAATTCTTCATTCTTGGTCCCCGTGGAGGTGTGTCCTCAGGAGTAGCTATTATATTTCCTTGAGGGTGTTTTTCCCTTGGGTTTGCATTTTTTTTCATGGGGACCTCTATAAGGTTCCCGCTCAAGTCACATGCTTCTTCGTCTATCCATTGATGAACCTTGGAAGCCGACTTCTTCTTGGATACTTGTTTGGAAGATAAAGCACCCTTGGGAGGCATGGTACCTGTTTGTATACATTTATTAGAAATTACTAAGGAAAGGAAAGAAAAAATAAGTTTATTTAGTGTTAGTGAAATGTTCTATTTAGGATACTACTAGGGTGCTCGAATCATATAAGTTGGGTACGACCCGTATAGATGAGTCGTAAGATAGACAGTGTAGATAAGGATGTTCGCTGGTCTACTTATGAGTCTTCCTAATCAATCGTATGGATAGTTTAGGACTCGTCACCAATAATTGTATGCAAACTTGAAATAAAACTTAATTATATGTTATCTTCCCAGGTCCTTACGAATTATGTTTATGAGTCATATAGGTTGGATACAACTCATATAGGCAAGTCGTACCCATACAAGAACCTACACTCAGTTAGACTTCTATGTTCTTTGTGAGTACGAGTATCTTTATGACTCGTTACGTGTAGGTACGAGCCATAAGTGGTCTCGTATCCACTGCAATATAGAAGCTTAATTATGAGTTTATTTCATCATATAATTCCCAAACAAGCCGTTCAGTGTATAACATTACCACCCCAATTTAGTAGAAAACACACATATTCAATACATAATATCATGTTCGTTCAGAACTTCCGGTTTTAACTCAATTTCTAAGAACTAGGGTTTCAATTTTCAACATACATAGTTATTCAACTTAAAGAAATACTAAAATCTCAACTCATTATCAATTTAAACTTGAAATATAGAGCATTTGAGTTCAAAGACTTTCTTGAATAGTTGAGAGATTAGGTTTCTTGCAATTTTCTCTTTTCTTCCACAAATTCTTGTGAAATTCATGCAATGTGAGATAAACCGACAATTAGGTGTGTGATTATGAGTAATCTCATGCTTTGGTATCTTAAGGATCGATCGTTAATGGTGGTTTGTCTTGTTTTTGTGGTATTGGGTACCCAAATCAGGTAGCCCTTTTATTTAAAACAGTGAACTGGGCCTTTTTGACCCACTACCCTCGACCTGGTAAAATTGGTTACGAGTCATGTGTATAACTTGTATCCATTATTATGGGTCTTTTCCTACATTCTTAAAGGCCTAGATCCTTACCCATGTTCTAGAATCGATACGACTCAGTGTGACGAGTCGTACCCTAAGGTTACGACTCATTCTGAGAGTCATAAAGACAATAGAAATTTTTTCCTAGATTCTGAATCAACTCCTAGGTCCTATGACTCTTGATCATGAGTCGTTACTTTAAGGTATGACTCATCAAGAGTCTGTATGACCATGTTTTTTGGATTTTCTGGCGCTTTTATGCAATCATTCTTCTTGCACATTGAACACCCGTATTACCCGATAAATTATTAAGTACAAAATCATGGGTTGCCTCTAATACAACGCTTGATTTAACGTCGTGGAATGACGGGTCTAAGTTGGATACTTAAATTTCACCAACTATTCTTATGGGTTTCCTCCTACGCAATGCTTGACTTAACATCGCGGTACGACGTAATTTCCCTGGTTACTCAGACTTCACCAAGGTCCATCTAAAAAATTACACTTACTTCTTTAGTGTTACCCATATAATGCTTTACTATTTTCCCATTCACCTTGAATGGGGCTTCCCCATGCCGCTTCAATTCTAAAGCACCATATGGGAACACTCTTAGCACAGTAAATGGACCATACCATCTAGACTTCAACTTACCTGGAAACACACAAATCCTTGAGTTATAGAGCAATACCTGGTCTCCTTGTTCGAAGATCCTTTTCTCAATCTTCCGATCATGATGCAGTTTCATCTTTTCTTTGTAAAGTGTAGAACTTTCATATGCCCAGAGTTGGAATTCATTAAACTCATTCATCTTATTCAACCTTGATTTTGCTTTATCCTGCCACTCAAAATTTAGCTTTCTCAACGGCCATGGTACTTTATGTTCAAGTTTAATAAGCAAGTGGCAAGCCTTTCCATACACTAGATGATAAGGTGAAGAATCAATAGAGGTTTTTAAAGTTGTGCGGTAAGCCCATAATGAATCATCTAACTTTGGTTACCAATCAGTCCTATTGACATTTACTATCATTGCCAAGATGGACTTGATTTCTGTATTGGACACCTCAACCTGTCCACTAGTCTGTGGATGATAAAGTGTTGCCACCTTATGTTTTACTTCCACCTTATGTTTTACTCCATACTTCTCAAGAAAACTTTTGAATAAACGATTACAAAAATGTTAACCACAATCACTAATGATAGAACGTGGAATGCCAAATCAAGAAATAATGTGCTTTTTTAAGAATGCGGTGACACTATGTGCTTTATTATTGGGGAGAGCAACTGCTTCCACTAATTTTGAAACATAATCCACAGCCACAAGAATATCCTTCATGCCAAATGAACTCATGAAAGGTCCCATTAAACCCACACCCCATACATCAAATAATATCAATTCTAAGATGGGAGTCATAGGAAGTTTATGTTGTCTAGAGATGTTACCTTGGTGTTTACATTTATCACAAACTGAAGTAAAATCATGTGCATCCTTGTATCTTGTTGGACAATAATACCCATATTTTAGGATTTTCTGGGTTGTACGGGTTCCTCCATGATGACCCCTAACTGGTGAAGAGTGACAAGTCTCAAGTATGCTCATTATCTCCGCCTCAGGTATACATCTACAATTAATCTCATCTGCATAAATTATGGATAAATAAGGATCATTCCATAAAAAAATTTCCTTACCTCATGCATAAACTTCTTTCTCTATTTAAAGAAAAGATCTTCTAGGACTAGATCACTTGATATATAATTTGCATAGTCAGCAAACCATGGAACTAGATCTTAGGAAGCTGCTAATATCGGCTCATCTTGAAAAATGTCATCAATATCAAGCCCATTTTCAACATTCTACATAGCTTCCTTCTCAATTCTAGACAAATAATCTGCAAGTTGATTCTCAGTGCCATTTCTATCTTTGACCTCGAAATCAAATTCTTGAAACAAGAGAACCCACCTAATCAGTCTAGGCTTTGCATCTTTTTTCAAAATTAGATACCTCAATGTTGCATGATCAGTGTGCATAATCACCTTTGTCCTAATCAATTAAGACTTAAGCTTCTCATAGGCAAAAATCACTGCCAACAACTTTTGCTCAATAATGGTGTAGTTCTTTTGAGTAGGATTTAGTTCCTTGCTAGCATAGTATATAGGATAAAAGATCTTTTCTTTTTGTTTTCCTAGTACAACACCTAAGTCCAATCCACTTGTGTCGCATATAATCTCAAATGACAGGGACTAATCTACAAATACGATGATAGGAGTAGTCATCAACTTCTCTTTTTGACATTCAAAAGCCTTCAATCATGCTTTAGTATAATCAAATTTCACTTATTTCTTAAGAAGCCTACAAAGAGAGTTGGCAATCTTAGAGAAATCCTTGATGAATTGCCTATAAAACCTAGCATGTCCCCAAAAATTTTGAACATCCTTCACAGAAATTGGTGGAGGTAATTTCTAGATCACTTCAATCTTCGATCAATCTACCTCAATACCACTTTTTGAAATTTTGTGTCCAAAAATAATACCTTTAACCATAAAATGGCACTTTTTCCAATTAAGTAACAAGTTGCATTATTCACACCTTCTAAGATCATATGAAAAGTACACTAAGAAGTCATCAAAAGAATCACCAATGACTGAGAAATCATCAATAAACACTTTGATGGTGTTTTCAACCATGTTAGGGAAGATTGACATCATATATCTCTAAAATTTGGCTGGAGTGTTACATAACCCAAATGGAATATGTCTAAATGCAAAGGTCCCATAAAGATAAGTGAAGGTTTTTTTATCTTGTTCCTCAGATGCAATAATGATTTGGTTGTAGCCTGAGTACCCATCAAGAAAATAACACCATCATTTGCTCGCAAGTCTATCCAGCATCTGGTCCATAAGGGTATGGAAAAGTGATCCTTCTAAGTCCATGGATTCAATTTTTTGTAATCCATGCATACTCTTCATCCTATGACTTGCCTCATCAGCGCTAGCTCATTCTTCTCATTAGGAACAATAGTAATACCACCTTTTTTTAAACACATTATACCAGACTGACCTATTTTCTATTAGCAATAGGATACACTATACCAACATCCAACCACTTGATTATATTTTACTTTACCTCCCCCTGCATATGAGGATTGAGTTAACGTTGATGTTTTATACTTAGAACACAATTAGTTAAAGTTGGATCTTATGAGTACAAGGACCAGGCGGGATACCTACAATATCTGTAATGGACTAACCAATGGCCCTCTTGAATCTCTGTAGAACTGATAGTAAAGCTCCCACTTCTGACTTAATCAAGTTACCTGCAATGATTACCTACAAAGTGTTGTTAGCCCTCACAAATATGTATCACAAATAAGAAAGGATGACCTTCAATTCTATGATGGGTGGCTCCTAAATAGATGGGCGAGCAGGTGGAGTGGTTCTATTTTTTAGATCTAAATCAATATTCTTTGGTGAATAAGTATAAGAACCACTCCCATATAGTGAACATGCTATCTCATCATAGTCACCAATACCATTATTGTCAAAGTTCATGGTCACAGTTGTTAGAGATTCAACACCCAACCTCTCTTTAATAGGAACAACATCAGAAGCATCATCCCAAATAGTCACTCAATCAACATCATGGAATGAATCCATCTCCTTATCATACACATCTATCATTGATACCACTCTTAACTCATCCAGTTGCTTCACATATTTGCATACATTAAATATCACTTGTTCATCATAGAGTATCCATATCAGATGTCCTAGATCCAAATTAATTAACATCTTTCCTATAGCCAAGAATGGTCTTTCTAAGATAATTGGGACTTGGAAGTCCACTTCTCAGTCTATGATCACACAATCAACATGAAAGATGAAAGAATCCACCTTTACTAATCATTATATAGAATACCAACTAGCTTTTTCACTATCAAAGAATCCACCTTTACTAATCATTATATAGAATACCAACTAGCTTTTTCACTATCCTATCTATCATCACTAATCTCATGGTGGTTGGTATGGGAGCTTCCAACCCCAACTTCTTAAATACTACTAATGGCATGAGGTTGATACTGGAACCTAAATAACATAATGCCCGAGTGAAGTTAAAAGATCTAATAGTAAAAGGAACGGTGAAAGTGCCTGGATCATCCTTCTTTTCTACCAATGATCTAGTAGCTACAACACTGCAGTAATGAATATTGTCAACTGGATCATAACTGACAGATCTCTTCTTGGTGATTATATCCTTCATGAATTTTGCATGTCCTGGCATTTTCTCTAATGCCTGTACAATTAGGATGTTGACTTATAGCTCTTTCAACATATATAAAAAATTTTGATACTTACCCTTTTCTTGTTTCTTTTACAGCCTTTGAGGAAAAGGTGGGCGAGCTCTCAAGATGGACTTTAAAATAGGCTCCTAAATCGTTTCTTTTCCTTTATCTTGCTTATTATTACTCTCCACATCAATAGAATTATCATCATTCTTTTTTTCATCAACAATGGGTATAGGTGGATCCATGGTGGTTTTACCGCTCTAGTGGTAGTGGCATGATAGTGACTATCATTCTTTGGATTTACCACTATGTTACTAGGGAGAGTGACAAGCTGCCTTTGATTTACTCTGGCTGACGTCTTACCAAATTATTTCTCCAACTATTTGATTGTGATAGCATGTGGCTCAACTTTCTGATTTATCCCTGATAGATCTGCCTTAATCTCCTTAACACAACTTTTTAGACTTTTTTATCCTTTGACTAATTTTGACAAAAGTTCCTGTATTCTGGATTCTGAATCACGACCACCTGGTGGAATGTACCTGTCGCTTTTCTCCTTATACTCATCTTTACACCATCAATCAATATATCTCTCTACTTATGTCTATGTATCTATCATTATAGTAGTTCCAACCTTGATTCCCTTGCCCTTGGGCTCGATAATTCACCAACCGACGATCAAGATACTTAGCTTCCTCTTCAAATTCAGTCTCAAAAATCCTAGAAGTAGATCCTTGTGCCCCAACTGCATTCACTTTCTCAGCATTCATCATTGCAAATTATTTTGTAAGTAGCCCAATATTTGTCCAAAGCTGTGCAACTTCTTGCACGACCAAATCATGACTAGCTCCATAATTATTAGCTGCTCCAATAGCATATGTACATGCACCACACCCAGCATCTCTAGTATGCCAACCTCTATTAGTCACCAAAATATTATCAAGCATATCTTGCATAGCATCCCATCGAAGACAAATCTATGCACCCTCAAAATTTTTATCTGCCATTGTTCTAGAACTAATATTTAGTGATCTGTAAAAGATTTACAACAAATTGGTCCCTATGATTCTGTGATTAGGTACCATGCTCAGCTTCTTCTTGAATCTAAACCATGCCTCATACATGGATTCTGTAGGTAACTGTGTGAAATTATAAATTTTATCTTTCAACTATAGCATCCATGCAGGGGGGAACATGTTCATAAATTATCTCCACAACTTATACCAAGTAGTGATTGAACCATTAAGTAGTTCACCTAGCCATAGTGATGCTTTACTTATCAATGAAAATAGGAACAACCTTAACCTCAAAGCTTCCTAATCCACCCCCAGAATGGTATATGATGTGTAGATCCCAGTAAAATTAGTAAGATGCATGTTTGCTTCATCTATTATTGATCCCAAAAACACACCCTTCAAATTCAATAATTGGATCATTGCTCTAGTAATATAAAACTTAACATTGGGGGGTAAAGAAGGAGAAATGATGGATCCTTTCACAGTAGGTTCAACATAACCAATATCTTATTTATCATCATAGGGGTGTAGGTGTTGATATGTAGGGATCAACAAAGTTCTGCCTTTTTGAACTCTGTCTCGATGCATGGCTACCTTTCTGGTCCTGGCTAGTTCTCTGTTCTCTCAGGCCTCTTCTGTGGCTCTTCTCTCTCCCCTTGCAGTATCTAGAAGTTGTTTCTTCTTTAAATCTACAACATTCTGTGGATCACCTGGAGCTTACACAAGTGTCGCATTTGGATCAACAGGTGGAATAGGAGGGTCTTGAACCCAATAGGAACACCATCATGAACTTATCATGACATCTTTCTCGGTGTTTGAAGAATTCTTTTAGGATTTGGATCAAAATAGAGTAAGGGATTTCCTTTTCTCCTATTGGTTGATATACACCGGCATATACTAAATTAAGAATAGAAAATAAAAGCTAAAAACTTCACCAATTCAATTAACTACTCAACTGTCTTCCCTGGAAAAGGAACAAAAATTTGAGGTCGCCCAAAACTAACCTCCAAAGAGGTATGCTGCGGTTGATGCCACATATAGAAACCAAACTAGGTTGGGGTCGATCCCATAGGGAAAATGTTGACTAGTTTCTTAACTTGCTGAAATCTACAAGCAATGCAGTAAATTAAATGGGGGGGGGGGGGATTTGAAATCAATCGTAAGTAGGAACCAAACTTGAATGCCTTGAGTTTGTAAACAACAGAAGATTAACACTAGCACTATATCCCCCTAGCTTATCAACTTTGTAAATTTCTCGTGTTTAACCCATCTATTTTGCTGCTCTATATGTAAGTTCAAAAAGATATATATAAGCAACTGTATTGTGAGCGCGTTGATAAATCTTACCCTTTACCTTGTGAGTCTCAGGGCATCACCTTATTTCTCCTTGTCTATGACTTTAGTTCAACTTTCACCTTTTGAGTATCAAGTTGATTATATGAGGTGATGGAATAATACAATGGACGTGAATCTCAAATTACTGTCTTAATCCTCTTTTCCTAGTCTCCAACTCCCTAGTGAGGATATTATCGAATACAGGAAATCCTCAAGCTTCTGCAGTAGCTCTGAGGTCAATTAATATAAAAAAGATTAAGATCTACACAGTTACATTAGAATAGATAAATCTCCCACTTTCTTTATGTAGCTAATCTGCCAGGGTTCCCACAACCTTAGTAAGGGAAATTGGCCACTCATGTTCATACAATAATCCATGATAATAAATAAAGTATTCATGTAATTAATTTCATAAAAATAAGAAGAATAAAATCCAAAGTCTTCAAATGAATAATAACCCAAAAGTCTCATGAATAATGTAAAGTATTGTAAAAGTATGTAAAATGTTGTTATGGAACGTAACCTAATTATGGAAAAACCCTAAAGTATTTATAGTTTCTCAAAATAACTCAAAATTCCTAATTAAAATAGAATAGGAAAAGTAATGTTAGCACAAGGTTCGACTCACTCATCCACTCATAAGGTCTTCTTATGAGTCATACTGTGCCTCTCGTTGTAATTCCCCAGAAGTACACCTTGGATGCCACACGGTGCTTACGATCATAAGTGCCACAAGCTAACCCATGAGCTGGTACCTGCTGTGAGCACTAAATAATAATAACAAAATATCATATGTGGAATATCTGAATATTCCATAAGGTTTTAAATACTAAAATATTTCTGAATCATAAATCTGAAAAACAACTTCTGAAAAATAATTATCTAAAAACTGATAAAAATAATGGCAAACGAACTGACTATTTGAATTGTCTGAAAGCCTCTAAAACTAAATGAATAAGAGGTGATGGGATAGGACCCAACTAAATCCAACTAACTATTGAACTGAAAGCATGGAAATAAACATAATCGGTCCTCGAAATATAAGGACTCACCACGTCTGCTGTTGTTGATGTACTGGAATGTTTAAGTATGGTAGGGAACCTGTGCATCCGAGCCTATTATATGAGACACATAGCGCAAGAAATGAGTATGCAATCAGTACTTTAAATGTACTGGTATGCTAGATAGGGTTAGGCTGACATGCATGGGCTCGTGTACATGAATAATACCTGACTGAATAGCATGATAAAACTCAATAATTGATATGAATGTGAAATATTGTAAAGTTTGAGAATGCATGACCAAGAATATACATGATTCTTAAAATAGTTTGTAAACTGAAATACTGAAATATGATAACTGAATAACTAATAACTGTATGCTATGGTCAATACAAACCTGAACTGAATTACACTGAAGACTAGACTAAAACTATAGGAGGAAGCTATAACCAATATGCCCTAAGATTTTATCAAGGTCAAACCTGTAACCCAAGTTGGGAGGGTGTCAGTACCGTTCCACAGGTACTAACACTGGCTATGTGGATCCACTAATCCTAAGTCCCAAAGGATAAGGGTGTCATGGCTAACTGATGGGGGATCCCTCAAAATATATGGTGGCGCCGTACGTCTGGAACCTATGAACTACTACATGCCTAACTGACGGGGGAGAGACTATCCTTACGCTCAATCAATGCTAAGTTTTATTCCCAACTGAATGTCATTGATTATTAGACTAAACTGAGTTTAACTGCTTCTAAATTCTGATAGTGCTCCTTATGATAATAATAACTGAGAGATCAACTATGCTCATGGTTTAACTGAAATCATTCTTAGAATAATGAAAGTATGTAAACAACTAAATTTCAAGTATTCAACCCCCCTGGACTCGATAACAATAACAACAAGATCATACTAAAACTTGGGGGATATGACATGTAGTCAACATTCAAAACTCATTCTTTGAGGCATTTCATCGAACATTTGCAGTGCATGGCTTAAGCATGGGAATAGTTTAAACATGTAGTAGTAGCATGATTTTGATACTAAATTAACAATTAAGCCTTAAATCAATGAACAACACCATTCAAAGGTGTAGGGTTTAATAACAATAAATTTTTTTTATGTAAAAATGACATAAAATTCAAAATTCATGAAAGTTCATGAACATAATTCATAAAATATGTAAATATCATACTTTTAAACTTGAAATTGGGTTCTTGGACACTATGGGTGAAAAGGGACCATGGATTAACATCTAACATACCTTAAAGCTTTTATTTTGAAAGAGAATTAACTTTTCTTGAACGTTCTTGGATTGGGAACCTTAAATTCTTGATTATCTTGTAGAGAGTGGAATGTAGTCTTGAAGTTCTTGGGAGATTACCTTAAGAAGAAACCCTAATCTTGTTCTTGGGAATAAAGAGGTTTAAGGGATTTTGAAACTGATTCATCATAGCTAAATAGGTGTTATTGATTATTTATGTCCGGGGGGGGGGGGGGGGGTGAGGTTTGAGGTGAGGAAAAGACTAAAATACCCCTACGAAACTGAATCATAATTGCTAAAATTTTTAGTTGACAACTTGGGTTGATAAGTCATCACTTAGGTGACATATTATCATCTCAAGTCGTCACTTTTGTGTTTTAAATTATCACATCCTATTTATGGATAATGACTTGTTCTGATAAGTCGTCACTTAGTGATGGCTTATAACCTCAAGTCGTCACTTGGAAGCTAAAATTGATGAGTTTCTGGTTGGGTTGACGACTTGGGATGATAGGTCGTCACTTAGGTGACGACTTATCAACTTAGGTCATTACTTGGAAGCTGACATTGATGGCATTCTGTTTAAGGGTAACGACTTGGGCTGATATGTCGTCACTTAGTTGACGGACGGACATGCTGAAGTAAAATGAGTATACTTTCCACTCTAATATCGGATTAAGGATTAACAAAATACATTGGAAACAAGATTCAAAGATATTTCATTTAATATATAGTAGGAAACGTAAATCATTATGTACAAGGAGTAATGGTCGTTAAAAGTTGACCCAAGATGAAATGTTAGCTAAAACTTAATCAATAGAAATGTTCTCAACTCTTCTTTGAGTTAGGAGATTTTTATGACCTCGACTGATATAAAAGGACATTTTTACACAATATAATTGATCATGAAACATATATAGACATAAAATCATTGGGTTCAGGTCTATATATGTAGGAACAATATTTTGATTTCTAGCCCAAAAACATGAGGTGTTACATTATCTCCCCTTTGAGAACATTTGTCCTCGAATGAGTCTGGATAAGTTGAGAACACTGAGGAATTGAGGTTTCATGCTGAAAAAATTATTACATAACTGAGTCTGAAACATGAAACATGCCTAAACTGGTTCCTGAATGCATGAAATAACATGAGGATGATATAGCTGGAGCTGAGAATGGAAAAGAGATAATCGAAGAAAACTATTACCTTAAGCTGAGTCTTTGCGCAGAAAAGATGAGGGTACTTGGTTCACATATCTTCTTCTTATTCCCAAGTGGATCCCTCAACGGACTGTTTTTGCCAAAGAACTTTGACCAAGGGGACTTCTTTGTTTCTTAGTCTACGAATCTGACGATCAAGGATTTCGACTAGAACTTCTTCATAAGAGAGTCTGTTCTAATCATCTATGCTTCTATGGGGACTACAACTGCTAGGTCACCAATACATTTCTTTAACAAAGAGACATGGAACACTGGGTGTACTGATGTCGAATCTATAGGCAACTCAATCTCGTAAGCCACCTTTCCGAAGAGGCTCAGAATTCTATGAGGGCCAACATAATGAGGACTAAGTTTTCTCTTCTTGAAAAACCTCTTTTCTTCCTTCATGGGAGATATTTTCAAGTATACAAAATAACCAATCTCAAATTCTAAATCTCTACTCCCCACATTCACATAGGATTTCTGTTGGCTTTGGGCTGTCTTAAGCCTCTCCTTGATTAATTAAACTTTCTCTAAAGCACCAAACACCAAATTAGGCCCTATCAAGGCGGTCTCACCTACCTCAAACCAACTAATTGGAGATCTATAAGTCCTCCTATATAGAGCCTCAAACGGAGCTATCTAAATGCCAGAATGATAGTTGTTATTGCACGCGAACTCAATAAAAGGAAAGTGATTATCCCAGATATACTTTAAATCGATAACACATGCTCTCAACATGTCCTCTAGGGTCTGAGTGGTCCTCTCTGCCTGACCATCTGTCTGAGGGTGAAAGGCTGTACTGATATGAACCTGGGTGCCAAGAACTTTCTGAAAAGCCTTCCAAAAGTTAGAGGTAAACTGATTTCCTCAATCAAAAATGATAGATAGATAAACACCATGCAACCTAACCAACTCTCAGATATAGAGCTTTTCATAGTCTACGGTTGAATAAGAAGTGTGGACTGTCAAGAAATGGGCTGATTTGGTCATCCTGTCAATAATAACCTAACTCGAATAATGTTGATGAAGAGTATGAGGCAAACCTATCACAAAGTCCATGTTCACCTCTTCGCACTTCTAAGTGGGAATTCTAAACTACTTCATGGACCCACTAAGCTTTTGGTTCTTAATTTTAACCTACTGACAATTAGCGCACTTAGCTACAAACTCTGTAGTTTCCCTCTTTAAAAAACTTCACTAATAGATTTCCCGCAAATCGTGGTACATCTTAGTGGCCCCTGGTTGACTAGAGTAATGCGCACCATGTGATTCATCAAGAATTCATTGTCTCAAATCGTCAAAAAATGGTACACAAAGTCTACCCTGAAAACGCAACACACCATCTCCCTCTTGGGATAAAACCTCTACTGTCTGATCTCTGACTGACTCTTTTAACTTCACTAGACTGGGATGCCTATCCTACTTTTCTTTCACTTCGGCAGCCAAAGAAGATTCAAAACTATTCTGCACCCATACACTATCCTCGGCTGAATCAACCAAACGAACACCTAATCTGGAAAGCTGATGAACTTCCCTAACTAAATTTTTCTTATTATCCTCCACATGAGCAACACTACTTATATACAATCTACTGAGGGCATTTGCCAGTACATTGGCCTTTCCCGGATGAAATAGAACACTGATTTCATAATCTTTCAACAATTCTAACAATCTCCTCTGACGAAAATTCAAATCCTTTTGCGAGAACACATACTGCAAGATTTTGTGATCCGTGAACACATCAACATGCACCCCATACAAATAGTGCCTCTAAATCTTTAGGGCAAACATATGGCTTCTAGTTCAGGATCATGCATAGGGTAATTATTTTCATGGGGCATAACTTGTCTAAAGGTATAGGCTATGATCTTACCTTTTTACATCAACATACTTCCCAAAATAACTCTAGAAGCATCATAGTACACAACAAACCCGACAAAGTCAAAATTGGGGCTGTAGGGAGTCCAGTATTCATCTCCTGAAAAACTTTTCTCACAAGAATCTGACAATTGAAACTTGAATTTATTCTAAGTCAATCTAGATATGGGGGATGCAATAGATGAAAACCCTTTAATAAACCAGCGGTAATAGCCAGCGAAACCCAAAAAACTCCTGATATTTGATGGAGAGATGGTTCCGGGCCAATTTCTTACTACCTTGGTCTTTTGAGGATCAACTCTAATGCCATCACCGGATATAATATGAACAAGGGAAGATACTGACCATAGAAAAAATTTTCATTTACTAAATTTGGCGAACAACTGATGGGCTCTAAGGGTCTGCAATATGATTCTGAAATGGCCTGCATGATCATTTTCACTACGAGAGTAGACAAGAATGTCATCGATTAAGACTATGATGAACATGTACAAGTACTGCTTGAACACTCGATTCATCAAGTTCATAAAGGCTGCTAGGGCGTTAGTTAGACCAAAGGACATGGCTAGAAACTCAAAGTGACCATACCAAGTTCGGAAAGCTATTTTCGGAATGTCTGATTTTCTGACTCTAAGATGATGATAACTGAATTTGAGGTCTATCTTTGAGAAATAGTTGACACCCTAAAGTTGATCAAACAAGTCATCGATTCTACGAAGTGGGTATTTATTCTTGATTGTGACTTTGTTCAACAAACGGTAGTCTATGCACATTCTAAGAGAACCGTCTTTCTTACGCATGAATAGGACTGGTGTGCCCCATGGGGAACACTGGGCCTAATGAATCCCTCATCTAAGAGATCTTTCAACTATTCTCTCAATTCTTTAAGTTCGGCTGGAGCCATTCGGTACAACGGAATAGAGATAGGTTGGGTATTTGGGTGAATGTTTATCCCATTCAGGAGGAACTCCAGGAAGGTCTTAGGGAATACATCAGGAAATTCCCTCACTACTGAAACTGACTCAAGACTAGGAGTCTCAGAATTGGAGTCTTTAACTGGAACAAGATAGTAGACACACCCTTTGGATATCATTTTTCTCTCTCTAAGGTACGAAACAAGTTTACCCCTAAGTGCTGAAGTACTACCCCTCCATTATAGGAATGGTTCATTTGGAAACTGAAAATGAACAACTTTGTTTCTGCAATCAACTGATGCATAACATGAGTGGATACAATCCATGCAGAGAATAACATCAAAATCAGTCATCTCTAATTCTACAAGATCAATGGAAGTGACTTTCTGGGATATCGTAACCGAATAGTTTTTGTATACCTACCTGGCTACAATAGAGACGCCTACTGGGGTTGACACTGAAAAAAGTTCTACGAAGGTTTCATGACTGACTCTGAAATTGACAGCTATATAGGGGGTCACAAAAGAGAAAAAAACTCTGGGATCTAACAAACCATAAACATGTGAATGAAAGACCTGTAACATACCCATAACCATATCAGGAGAAATTTATTGATCATGACGGGTCTGGAGTGCATACAATATATTCCGGAGATGACCGCTGGTGGCACTGGAAGTGGCATCCTGCTGATTCGGGCGATCTGATAGTGCTGCTGAAGTGTTAGCTTAAACCTGATGGTGATCTGTCATGACCCAAACTGAGACCCAGGCCGCGATAAGCATCCCGAACCATAAAGGCCCAAGATCCCTTCCCTAACTAGTATTCATATACACAATACTGTAAGAAAAATGCAAAAAAAACATGACAAGACTGAAACATGGTCATTCTTTAACTTCAACTGAACAATAAAAAAATGAGTTCATAAAACATTCAAAAACACCTGACTCTAGGAAACAAAATCTCTAACAACTCAAAATCTCTACTATCTAAATACCAGGACAAGGCCCCCAGTCGGACCATAAACTAAAATAAAATATCAATGTCAAATCAATAAGGCCTTCAGAAATAAGGGGGGCTCACCAACTACAACTTCAGACAACCCAATCTATTACTTAGCGGGACCCCAGGATTGTGTCTCTGATCCAAAAATATAGGGGTTAATATAGATGTACTGGTACACAGAGCAATCCAAATTAATGTATTTATTTATAACATAAGTGAGAGAAATTCATAAAATAGTTTACATATAATATGTGAAAACATATGGGCAAGCTTAAAAGAGTTTGAGAACATTCTTCAAGTTCAACACTCACTCTTTGTTTCTACTTGTGAGCTAGATGGTACACCCTAGAATCTGTAATTCCATGGGCTATATGGAATTCACCCTTAACTCGACAACCAAGCCCTCAATCAAAGTTTTCTGTAAGGATTAGAGTATCAGTAAGGGGGACACACAAGATCACACAGTACGGTACCAAAATGCCCAATCAAATTAACACGTTATGGTAGTGAACAAGATCACAAAGCTGGGCTCTAAACCATAGTCCTAAATTGGGATGACATGAATCAACGTACACAAGATCATAAAGCAGGATACCATAATCCCATGTCGGCAAATCACAGTTTCTAGTGTTGAGTCTTTCAACTCGTACTTTCTTCGGGTAACCATCTAACTCTCTTTAAGCCTACTTTTAACCTTTAAGGCATGCATCTTTTCGAAATCAAAATCTAAAAATATTACTCTATTATGGCATTTATCTCTTTGGTATTGTTATACCAAGACTTGCAAGTCATATATCTATGCGATACATTATCATATTACAACTCATTCATTAAAACAATGTTTAGACCACTAAGTCATTCAAACAGTACAATAGGATTCATGTTTCAAAACATATGTCAAACCATGCAAAGATTCTTTTTTTCAATATTTCAAAAAATGGTGGTCAATTTCTTAAAACAATCATGCAATTCCTTTGATCATATCATTTAGCATTTAAAATAAGAAATTATCCCTCTCTTTGATTCTCAACTAACATAAAGTTCATATAAGATAGTAAAACCCTTAGTTCATGCTTTAAGACATGCAATTGAGTAACTCATAACTTGTAAATAAAGATATAACATCATGAGAGAGGAAAATATGTTATTCATGCTCTCAATTCATATTGCAAAACTTAAAACACATATATACATATACATGAGTAAAAATTCAAGTTTAAGGGAAAGCCTCAAGACCAAAATGTTCACAATGCATACTTCTTAATGTAATTCGAAACCCTTCATAAACATATGATTTCTGAACATTCAAAACCTTAATAAAATAATTTCATCACGCCCATGTATTTTAGAAAAACCCCACGTACGTTAGATTACTTAGTGTGAAGAATATGACCTAAATCTTAACTCTTTTCTTGGAAATCTTGGGTTGAAAGTCTTGAATTCTTGCCTTGAAGGAAAACCCTAATTTCCTTTATTATTGAGAGTAGAGAGGATTGAGATGTGTTTAAAACTAATAAAATATGGATTATAACACTTAGGGTATGATTTAAATTCGTGGAGAAGAAGTTTGGGATGGGAAAGTACCAAAATACCCATTAAAGATGGCCCATTTAAGCTACTCGGCCTCGATTGACGGTTTGGTTGACGGACTGTCAGTGTGGTGATCAACCATCACTCCAACCATCAGTTCTTGGCCAGAGAAAGAGATAGCTACCTGAGTTTTAGCGTAAATCTTGATGGGCCATCACTGGTTTGACGGTCTGTCAGTCTGGCTGTCGCAATTTGGCAGAATGACATCTCTCTGGACAACAGGCATAACTTTTTACTCCGATGTCGGATTAAGGAGAAACCGGTGGAGTTAGAAATAATACTAAAACACCTTTCATTTGATATATTATAGGCCCTATAACACATTATATACTATAATTTATGGTCGATTGAAGTTTAAAAGTTCACCAAAACTTAATCGATAGAAGAGTTTTAAACTAATCTTTGAGTTAGGGGATTTTTATGACCTCAATTTATATTAAAAGGTATTCACACACTATAGGATTGATCATCACACATTTATCAACAAATAATCATTGGGTTCAGGTATATACGCTTAGAAAAGGTGGTTCAAACTTTAGCCCAAAAGTGCGGGGTGTTACATTATCTCCCCCTTGGGATCATTCATCCCCGAATGATGGGTAGGGACTTGTTGAAGCTCCAAAAATATGGAGTAAAGGATGTAACATTACTCTAAGAATTTCCTTTGAAGGAAACATATGTATACCTCAAGAAAAGAATTCATGACATTGCCAAGTGAATCATGTAAGCACGAACCGTGAAATGATATGAACAAACATAGAGATTACCTTGCACATGAGTTCTAGGGATCATAATCGTCACTACATGGGGCCTGAATTTAATAGGTGATAATAGGCCTGATTCATATCGGTACAATCATGAAATGAGATTTCATGAGAGACAGGAATAGAAGCATTCTTTACTTTACATTATACAACGAATAGACTTAGATACACTATTCATCTATGCCCCAAACAATAAATTACATACCTCATTGTTTCCAACTTACAATTCTCCCATCACACATATAACCAGTAGAACTTAAGTCCCACTATATAATACTTCTATGTTGAAGCCTAACTCAGAGAATAGAGGTGATAGTTTAAGTTATGTGACCCTATACTTTACACCTAATTAAGAAAATTACTTTACCTTATCACTACTGTCAAACACACTCAAGTTTTAAATCAAAGAGTACTAATCATATAGCGCATTGGTTTGTGTTTTCATCAATTACAATATTCAAGCCTACCATTTCTACACCTACTCTGAGGATCTCCCACTAAGACCAACAATTTCAATCACTCTCACATAGACTTTGGCCACATATCTCTTTCCTAACTATTTCAAATAACAAAAGTTCATCTCTTTCTTTCCCTCTCTCCTATAATTTTTGCTAAGAAAATCACAATTAAGATCATCTATTTACCTACCTGAAACATCACCACGCTTCCACAACAACCATCATACTAACATACGAAGGGTCATTGAGGGACCCGAGCATAAATATCATGAATGGAAGTAACACTTGTCATACCATAACTTATACTTTTTGGACTACTCAAGGAGGGACATGAGGTGATGATACAATAGAATAAACACAAAGTGCTTCATATATCAAGTGTACAGATCATAAGTAAAGAGTCATTCGGCACAAATAAAACACAAGATGGTTTCCTTAGGACAGACCACAATGAGAAACACGGGTGCACATATTCTAATCTATATAGCATAAACCTGGAATTTTAGTAGTTAACAACTAAGACAAGGATTTCCACTTAAAGGTATTAATCCTCATTTAAATAACTGATATTTCCCATGAGTTAGCTTAAACTTTATAACTTTGGCTAATTCCGACATAAAATGATTTAGTGACATATAGAAACATATTTTCTTATGACTAGACATACTGTGAGAAATAGATTTGGATCATGAGAAACATAACATAGAGCTTAGATACTTGGAATATTGGATAACTGAGGGACATTACTGCTTCTTGTTTGGAGATCGGAACATGACATGAGTTACATAGAGAGGCTAAACCTTAGGCATATGAAGGACATGAATACATAAGACATTGGTAGATGTCCATTAAAATCGAAGTAGGAGGAGCTTGCTTGAATAGGAATTGATTTATCATGATTCTTACTTGAAACTTGACACCACAAGAAAATTCAGAAACTACTTTAATCCATCATCTCCCCCTTAGATCAATGTCACACTCCTAGACTTGCGGACATAAACTCACATCAAAATTTATATCCACAACTCTCAACACAACAGATACATCACCGGATAATCAAAGTCTAAACTTTCCCTGAAGGACTCGCTTTCCGAAAATGCTACTCTTAACTTTTGCTAGCCTCTATAGCCATCACTCTATAACTCCCAATATCATGAGCGTACGTGTAACACCCCAAAAATAAGTTCTAAGATGTCACACGGTGCTTAGGACCACAAGTGATCCCAAGCTAACCCATGAACTGGCATACTGTAAGCAACTGATTAAATATGTATAAAATGACTGATTTTACTGTGTGGAAACATAATAATAATGGAAATGTGAAAATACAATACTGATACAATTGTACATTCTAAGAAAGTCTAAAAAGAGAGACTAAAATTACATGATTGACTTTAACTGATGTTTATGAAACATCTACTATACTAAATATAGATAGCTGGGACGTGACTCCAACTACCACTAATAAATACATATGAGTAAGAAAGTGCAGTACATAAATAACATCATACTAAAGTCCTCGAAGTAGGAGGACTCATCATCTACTGACTAAAATATGCGTCTGTCTTATTTTGACTGCACATACTATAATCTCTACCTACATTATGACACAATGTAGCACATAGACATATATGTAGATCAGCACTTTGAGGATGTACTTAGTATATGGGGGTGAATGCATAAGTAAAACATAATATCATTCATCATAATTTGTAAAACAATGCATGCTAAATGTAAATGACTCACATAAGCTGGACTATCTGAAAACTGAAATCTTAAATAATAAGAAGAAGATCATACTTTATAAATGTATTGAGTCATAACATTTAATTCTGAAATTTGTACATGTATTCCTTCGTTAAATCATATTATCTAAGTGTAGAAAGGACTCACCCTTAAATCTGAAATCTGAAATCTGAAAACTGTAGTTAAATATATTTCTGTAAAGCATAGTTAGAATAAACTGGTGAGCCTTTAAACTTATTTTTTTAAAAGCTTTTCTATCATTCTGTCTTAGGATTTAGGAACTTTGGGGGGTACTTCTAACTGATATAAATCATGTGAGCTTTCATGGAGTCCAACGTTTTACTAACGTTGGGGAGAGCTGGTCTACCCTTGCCATTAGAATAGAACCTTAACTTAAGTGATCACTATCTTAGACCACTATAGGAAAATCATAAACCTACGGTGGCACGTAGTTCTGGGGTATGATACCGTGGAATCATACCCAACTCGGTGCTAAATACTGCTCCCATACTTATCGTTCAGAAATTTTAGGAAATCTACCTTAAAATAGCACAGGGGTTTATAATGAAAACCAATTATGCTTGTCTTTATTTAAGTTTCAAACTATATAAATAACGTGGATTGCTTATCTTAGCTTAGGATCAAAAGATCAAAGCTTTACTAAAAATCTGTGAATAAACTGATCATAGGATGCTTAAAGCATCTTCTTTCTTGAAACATCAACATATAAACTTGGGCTTAATAACCAATTTATCAAACTCATGTCAAAACATCATAATATGCATGCTTAATCATGAAAACAATGATAATTCATCTCAAAATCTGTAAATTTTTGCAATAGGCATGAAAGTATGAAAATAGACATGCAATTCAACTTCTAAAACATTCGAAATCTCATAATCTTGCAATTAGCAATAATGGGTATGGACCCTAATTTAAAATTCATGTATAGACATTTAAAATCATATAAATTTGTAGTTAAAATCTAGTTTTGGGAACAAGGATGAAAGAGGATCCTTTTTCATAAACTCCACATACCTTAATTGCTTAAATTAATGAAGAAGTTTGACTTGAATTCCTATTTGTGTTCTTGAAGATTGTTCCTTGAAGAAGATAAATTGAATTGATGTTCTTGGGAATGTTCTTGAAAGCTTTGCTTGGAATTCTTGAACTTAAGAACTCAAATTCTTATTTATATTGAAGATATTGTAATGGAATTTTGAATTTCTTGGATGGAGGAACCTTATTTTCTTTATTGTCTTGCAGAAAATTTGATGAAGTTCTTGGTGTTCTTGAGGGGGCTAGGGTTTTCTTGGTGAGAAAAAGATGAATATGAATGTGTATAATCCTTTTGTGGGATGAAATAAAGTGTTATGGGAGGATTTGGGTGAGGGAAAGTGACCAAAGTGCCCCTAGAACCCTCAGAAACTGAATTGGCATGTGAAACAATTCCATAACTCGCAGGCCGATGCTTCGCATCGCTATCACGTCGACTTACTTCCTTATACGAAAATGCCATACCTTTTCGCTCGATTATCAAATTTTGGCGAAATTGTATCGTTCAAAAACTAATTCAATTATCTATAATTTGGTGGGTCTGGAGCTACAAAATTCTACGTATATAAAAAGTTATACATGTTTAAAGTAGACCCTTGTAGAATTGAATACCAAACTTTGGATGAATCAAAGGCTCTAAGCTCAACTTTGTTCTAAGTGATCCTTATGGACATTTTTCACCTCAAAAGAAAATCAAACATGAGGATAAAGATCATGAAACTCGTATTTGCATGGGAATCATTTAGATTATAGCTTATACACATAGGCACGATGGTTCAAATACTAGCCCGAAAATAAGGGTATTGCATTATCTCACCCTTGAAATCATTCATCCTTGAATGATGGATAGGAACTTCTGAAGTCTTAGAAGCATGTAATAATTTAGACATGATGTGTCTACCATGAAGGGATATAACTGACTTGAAACTTTAAAACTTACATCATGAAACTGATTTCTGAGTTGACTTGCCTTTACTTACTATAAGGAGCTAATTCATGCTGAGAGTTCAGAATTTGGTTGAAGTGTTCATGATACTACAACACATACAGAACTGTGAAGTGATAACTTATGAAAGAAAAAATCATTACACAACGAGACTAAGATCGTACAAGGGGTATTACATTGTCTAGGCTGGAATACTAAGATCATTCACTGAACACTTATGAACTGAATCATGATTAAATATCTGAATCTGAAATAGATGCCTGATGTATGGACTGAGCTGAATTCATAATTTACATGGATGCAAACACATTACCTCTTGGAATGGACATACGCATGAGACTGTGGATAGTAAGACTAGATGGAAGTATGGAAATCTATAGAAGCTTATCTGATTGATTGCTAAATAGGATTGCAAGCTATATGGACTGGATTACTCTGAATGCCCATACTCAAATTGAGTATTTCTTCAACACTCTTCTATGAAATTCTACTAATTTTAGGGAGCAAAGAATTTTAGGCATGATCTGAACAAAACATCTAACTAAGAAATGACAACATTGACACCACTTTATAGCATTTAATATAGACATATAGATTATAAGCTAGGTTAGAATTACTAGGCCTTAGGCAATGCAACTTCCAACTTTCAACCTTAGCAACACTTCTCAAATACTCCCTCTACTATATTATTCCCCTTAAGCACCATACTCACTTTATTAAATTGTTAATTCTCACATGGGCAATCATAAATCCATCTACTAATGTCTAAGCTGAACTAAATCCCCTTATCATGATAAAGCCTAACATAAAATCATGAGGTACTACATATAAAACCAAAACTGAACTGGACTATTGACGCGATAAGTAATGCATAGCATTTTCCACACCAATGCGATATGCAACGCACCATGGTCATATCGCATTGCCTCACTATTTTTAACATCCAAATAGGTCTCAAACCTCGCCCAAAAAATATGAACCTTACATGATATGTGCTATTGACAACCTCGATCATGAATTCACTTAAGGATTTACGTTCCAAGGTCGGGAAGGTTAGAAACTAATATTCACCACATTCATCCACTTATACACCAACATGACCTTCAAGCCTATTGTTATAACCATATATGAACGTCTAAAAGAACACCCATAATAGCATACTCCTTGTATTCTCTAAACCTCTATCACAACAACTCCCACGCACTACCCCAAGAATATACATACACAGTTTTCCATTAACCACAACATGTATTAAAGACTTGGCCTCAATCTTACTTCACACTTATGGCCTTATCTAAAACAAGCATACAATGATCTTTCATCAACAAGAAATATTTACTCATCACCACCATCATTACATAAGGAGGAGTTATTGAAAGGTTAGAACATGAGACCTTGAATCATAGAAGGATACTATATGTAACTTAATACTTAACTACGGCCTAAGGAATAGAGAATTGACATCATAGATTATCAAAGAGATCTGAATTGAGGGAATTCATGGCTATAAGCTGAATCTCGCTGATCATTAGCAGTGTAGCATGAGTTATGGAAACTGAGCATACTATAAAGCATGAGCACATGAGTCATGAGATGCATGACCTGAGTTTGGAGTTCATAAATTCTTGGAACATGGTTCGCATTCTTGAATGAACTGGAAATCCTCATACTAGGGATTTGGAGAGTGCATAATTTTCTATGATATGCATAAACAAAACTATGATCATGGAGCTGACACGTAAGGCATGAGTAGACATCGTGATAAATGAGGTACAACTACTGAAATAAGAATGAGTCGGGCATCTTCCTCCCATACTGGCAGCACTACTAGAATCTGAGAATCTGACTTGGTTACTTATCCTACTATCTCCCCATTATCTTTAATCCATCACTCTAAGTCTGTGGAACCCCCTTACTAAACTACAACCACTTTACTCTAGAGCTCGGGGTATACTCAATACACATAAAACTAGAGTTACCCCGAAGGACTGTATCTTCACGTGTAACACCCAATGCTAATACCTCCTTCTGACATTTAACTCTTAGATTTCTATAGCCCCAAAAGTCATCATATAACAACTTAAACACTCACCAACTTATATTCTAACACTTAACATGGATATCTCCAAACCCTTGCTAAACCATACTAAATTTCTTCATACTCTACTAATATCACATCTCTAACTTATATTTTTCCTTACACCAATATCATCAACCTTTAACCCATAAGTTAACTGACAAGGACATTGTATACCATATAGCCTCATTCATACTTATCAATTCAAGGGTACTACTAACCTAAAAAAACACTTAATAACCTTAGAAAAAGATAATTCAATCCCTATATCACCTTGGGCACACCTCAACATCATACTTACAAAATCATACTTAAATCTTAAATCAATAAACTTAAAGTCTTGCATTCACTGTTCAAGTCTACTAGATCACCTCCATATAACTAGCATCACCAACCGAACAATCATTTTACCTTTATGATCCTCTACTATTCAAACTTAGTGACTAGGGCTAGACATGATTAAAAACCTAACCTTACATACTATTCTCACTTGGAAGCTATAAAACATGACATCTAGAAACACTAGTCCACTAGAACTCCATAATAACAATAATTGATCACGAGCATATGGCCTATCTTACTATAGTCTACTAGCATTTCCTCCCTCTACACTTCACTACTATTTACCCTTATATACACCTAAATTACTATCATAGCTCTATAAGTTTCAACTAAACTCCTTTTTGTAACCTCAAGGGAAGCCTAATTTAACAATACTAAGCTACAAAATACTTCATTAATAATCTATACTTTTCTAACACAATAAATACCATCAATAACTTCATTCATTCTTCAAGAAAATAATAATTTACCTTAACTAGTAACTCCTTCTCTTCCTTTCACTAAATGAACACACCAGGAAATATCACCATAACGTAAAATCTATAACATGCATAAGTTTATCTATATACTTTCTATCAATAGTCATTCCCACTTTTCTTATTACTACCCTTATATACCTATATATCCAACAATAAGAAGGTTCTACTACTTATGAATCATAACACTCCAAGTTAAAATATACCTCAATGCAAACTCTATTCAACAATCTAGGTTCATACTACTCCTCTTATGAGTAAAATCACTATTTGTATTGAAGGAATAATGAGGAATCTGAATGCATATCTTATTCTATCTCAACTAAACAACTCATATGGAGGAGGATGTAAATTTTGATTTGAGAAAATCATAACACACTAATGAGCTCCTCTCAAGCTCCTTGTATGACTTCTGAAGTTACTGATAGTAAATCTGAGAGCATTATCTTTGGATGAATTGGAACTTGCTAATCATGTTATCTCAAGAGTATAACATAAATGGAGAATTATAAAGAGACACAAGAATCAATATAAGTTTTTGAGGAAAGAAATTTATAGCACGATCTAGAGTATGAAAAAAAGAAAACTTTTCTTAAATGCCCTGTAGCCTCTTGAAGAAAAGTATAGATATCTCCATACCATTCCACAAGACTTTACTAGATACATCTTCATAGAAGCACTAGGACACTTGAACTCTATGCTCTGATACCAATTTTGTAACGCCCCAAAAATGGGTCCCGAGATGTCACACGGTGCTTAGGACCACAAGTGATCCCAAGCTAACCCATGAACTAGCATACTGTAATTAATTGATTACATGATTGGCTCAAATTGATATCTATGAAGCCTCTACTATACTGACTATAGATAGCTGGGACGTGAATCTAACTAACACTAATCAATACATATGAGTAAGAAAGTATAGTACATAAATAACATCAAACTAAAGTCCCCGAAGTAGGAGGTTTCATCATCTACTGGCTGGAATTTGCGACTGTCTAATTTTGACTGCACATACTACAACTTATACCAACATAATGAAACAATGTACCACATATACATATATGTGGATCAACACTTTGGGGATGTACTGAGTATATGAGGGTGAATACATAAGTAAAACATAAAATCATTCATTCTAATTTGTAAAACAATGCATGCTAAATGTAAATAACTCACACAAGATGGACTATCTGAAAACTAAAATCTTAAATAATAAGAAGCAAATCATACTTTATAAATCTAGTGAGTGATAACATTTAGTTCTGAAAGCTGTACTTATATTCCCTCTTTAAATCATATTATCTAAGTGTAGAAAGGACTCACCCTTAAATCTGAAATCTGAAAGCTTAAAACTGTAGTCAAATATCTTTCTGTAAAGCATAGTCTGAATAAACTGATGAGACTTTACACTTATTTTTCTAAAAGCTTTTCTATCATTTTGTCTTAGGTTTAGTAAATTTGGGAGGTACTTCTAACCGACAAATCATATGAGTTGTCATGGAGTCCAACATCTTACCTACGTTGGGGAGAGCTATTCTACCCTTGCCATCAAATAAAACCTTCACTTAAGTGATCACTATCTTAGCCCACTATGGGCAAATCATAAACCTACGGTGACACGTATTTCTAAGGCATGAGACCTTGGAATCATACCCAACTCGATGCTAAATACTACTCCAATACTTATCGGTCAGAACTTTTAGGAAATCCACCTTAAAATAGCTCTAGGGTTTATAATGAAAATCAATTAGGCTTTTTTTTCTTTTAAGTTTCAAACTATATAAACAATGTGGATTCTTTATCTTAGCTTAGGATCAAAAGATCAAAGCTTTACAAAAAATCTGTGAATAAACTGATAATAGGATGCTTAAAGCATCATCTTTCTTGAAACATCAACATATAGACTTGGACTTAGTAACCCATACATCAAACTCATGTCGAAACATCATAATATTCATGCTTAATCATGAAAACAATGATAATTCATCTCAAAATCTGTAAATTTTTGCAATACGAATGAAAGTATGAAAATAGACATGCAATTCAACTTTTAAAACATTGGAAATCTCATAAACTTTCAATTAGAAATAATAGGTATTAACCCTAATTTAAAATTCAAATATAGATATTCAAAATCATATAAATTTGTAGTTAACATCTAGTTTTGGCCACAAGGATGAAAGAGGATCCTTGCTCATAAACCCCACATACTTAATTGCTTAAATTGATGAAGAAGTTTGACTTGAATTTCTATTTGTGTTCTTGAAGATTGTTCCTTGAAGAAGATAAATTGAATTGATGTTCTTGGGAATGTTCTTGAAAGCTTTTCTTGAAATTCATGAACTTAAGAACTCAAATTCTTGTTTATCTTAAAGATATTGTAATGGAGTTTTGAATTTCTTGTATGGAGGAACCTTAATTTCTTAATTGTCTTGAAGAAAATTTGATGAAGTTCTTGGTGTTCTTGAGGGGGCTAGGGTTTTCTTGGAGAGAAAAAGATGAATAAGAATGTTTATAATGCTTTTGGGGGCTGAAATAAAGTGTTATGGGCGGATTTGGGTCAGAGGAAGTGACCAAAGTTCCCCCAGACCCTTTAGAAACTGAATTGGCGTGTGAAATATTTCTGTAACGCTCAGGTCGATGCATTGGATCGCAATTGCGTCGGCTTACTGCGTCACACAGAAAATACCATAACTTTTTGCCCAGTTATCGAATTTAGGCGAAATTGGTATCGTTGGAAAGCTAATTCAATTATCTACACTTTGATGGGTCTTGAACTGCTAAATTCAATGTATATAAGAAATTACACATGTTTAAATTTGACCCCTGTAGAATCAAATACCAAACTTTGGATGAATCAAAGGCTCTATGCTCAACTTTGTTATAAGTGATCCTTATGAACATTTTTCACCTCAAAAGCAAATCAAACATGAGGATAAAGATCCTGAAACTTGTATTTGGATTGGAATCATTTAGATTATAGCTTATACACATAGGCACGGCAGTTCAAAGGCTAGCCAAAAAATGTGGGGTATTACAACATGCATCTGCACTCCTTATTATAAAAAGGGGGGTATCAGTATATACATGAACACAAACTCCTCTCATTAATCTCTAATAAAAAGACTCTAAATTCTTTCTAAGACTTCCCCTTTCAAGGACACTAATCGTAATTTCTTCTAACTCCCAAAGTCATCAACTTATATCTAACATTTTCATGGGCATAGACACCCACACTTCTAAACACTTAACACTACATCTTTAATTCCTTAGAATACTAGATTTACACCTCTAATCACATAATTTACAACTGAACAAAATTTGTAAAACTATACCAAAGGCACACAATGCCTATCTATAGCTCCTCAATTCAAGTATAAAGAACACCATACAACAACTTCCAAGACTTCTCCATACTACAAGATTCAAGAACTAAATCTAGGTACACAAAGCACTTATACACATAAAACTTGATCAACAACCTGCTACCTACCTGGGGTTCAACTTATTCCTATATACTCACGTTCTTATCCACTTAATGATTCAACCACAATTCATCATTGTACTATTGTTCTCATGTATATATATACATCACAATTGACCACTCATTATTCCAAAAGTTTCCAACCTAGGCTATTGCACACCTCACATCAAGCCTACATGTTTGTTCCCACAAAATACACATCATTAGTCTTAAGCTACTTTCTTATCACCACACTTCACATCTAACATTCAAGACTATAGTCTACAATCAATCATGTACCACCGATAAAGCAAGCCACATACTATACTAGTCCATCAAGTTGATTTTACTTAACTACAACCTACAATCACATACTATCCATGACGTTACTACTACACCTTAAAATCCACTACATACCTTCTCACATTAAGTCTACTTACCCAAATATACATTGTCACTATCATCAAATTTCATAAAAACCAATGAGTCTCTACCCATAACATATTGACTAGTCTACCACTTTCCATTCACAACCTATAACTGATTTCTATAACCACCATAACTATCCACTTTAGGATCCTTCCCTAATATGAATAAATAATATTCATAGCCAAACACTTCCTTCACAGACTACCATACAATCTATAAATTTTTCTATAACAATAGCCAACCACCATAAAAGGGAAAACCACTCCTCAATCAAAGGGTCATACAACTAAATTAACTTATTTATGCAAAAGTCACCCTTACTCTGACCACTAAACTTGTGACTTCATGTCGCTAAATTTCAGATCATCTCACAACCAATAGGTCATGACACTTTAACATATACTACTACTCAGGTGGAAATACATTTCCAATATTCTGCTATATATCATTACCCTTATGCATGACATCTGCAACAAGAATTTTTAAAGGGGACTGAATATACTTCGTACCTCAGACTGAAAAGCACAATTTCATCAGGATAAAGGTATACACTCAAATCAACACACCTTGAAGCACTAACAGACTTCTCTCAAGTCCTTGTACTATCTCATAAATTGTATGGATAACTCAAGAAATGGGGGGAAGCTAGAATCTTAGACTTGTATCACCTCAACAATGAGGCATGACCTATGAAATTAGAATAAGGAAGGAATTTGGATAACTTTCTTGTGGATGATGCTATAGCACGAACTAGAGTTTGAAAGAATAAGAAACAACTCCTAAATTCCCAGTAGCCTCCTGATTATAAGTAATGTGCACAACACACCCATAAGCAAGACTCTACTAGACATGATTTCGTAGACACCCTGGGACCATTAACCATGCTTTGATACCAAGTTTTTCACGGCCCAAAAAGAGGCCCAGGCTGTGATGAGCATCCTAAACCATAAAGTCCTGAGATCTCTTTTCTAACTGGTAATCATATACAGAATTCATATACTATAAGGAAAATGCGAAAAAACATGACCATACGGAAACACAATCAATCTTTTACTTCAATTGAACAATACGTAAATGAGTTTATGAATCATTCAAAAACACCTGCCACTAGTCTGTAAAATCTCTAACAACTCAAAAATACTACTATCTGAATACTGGGACAAGGCCCCCAGTCAGACCATAAACTAAAATAAAATATCAATGTCAAATCAATATGTCTTTCTGAAATAATAGAGGCTCACCAACTGCAATTTCGGACAATCCAATCTACTACTTAGTGGGACCCTAGGACTGTGTCTCAAATCCTGAAATATAGGGGTCAATACAGATGTATTGGTATGGAGAGAAATCCAATATAATGTATTTATATATTACATAAGTGAGAGCAATTCATAAAATAGTTTACATATAATATGTGAAAACACATGGGCAAGCTTAAAAGAGTTTAAAACCATTTTTCGAAATTAAAACTCACTCTCTGTTTTTACTTTTGAGATAGATAGTACAACCTATAATCTGTAATTCCATGAGCTATATGGAATCCACGCTTAACTCGGTGGCCAAGCCTCCAATCCATGTTTGCCATAAGGATTAGAGTATCAGTAAGCGAGACACATAAAATCACTGTGCAAGGTGCCAAAATTCCCAATAAAATCAATATGTAATGGTAGTGCACAAGATCACAAAGCAAGGCTCCTAACCATAGTCCCAAATTGGGATGACATGAATCAAAGTACAAAAGATCACAAAGCAGGGTACCATAATCTCGTGTTAGCAAATCATGATTTCTAGCATTGAATCTTTCAACTCATACTTTCTTCGGGTAACCATCTAACTCTCTTTGAGCCCATTTTTTTAACCTTGACATGCATCTTTCCAAAATCAAAATCTAAAAATCCTACTCTGTTATGGCGTTCATCTATTTGTTATCATCATACCAAGACTTGCAAGCCATATATCTAATCCATACATTATTAAATTCTAGCTCTTTTATCCAAAAAATTCTTCGACAACTAAGTCATTCAAATAATACAATAGGTCAAACCATGCAAAGATTCTCTTTTTTAATATTTCAACAAATAGAGGTCAATTTCTCAAAACAATCATGTAATTCATTTTATTATCATATTTAGAATTTAAAATAATAAATTATCTTTCTCTTCAATTACCAACAAACATATAGTTCATATAGGATAGTAAAACCCTTTGTTCATGCTTTAAGACATGCAATTGAGTAACCCATAACTTATAAATCAAGAAATATCACCATGAGAGGGGGAAATATGTTATTCATGCTCTCAATTAATATTCTAAAACTGAATATATATATATATATATATATATATATATATATATATATATATATATATATATATACACGATTGAAAATTCAAGTTTAAGGGAAGGCCTCAAGACCAAAACGTTCATAAAGCATGCTTCTTAATGTAATTTGAAACCCTTAATAAATATATGATTTATCAACATTAAAAACCTTAATAAAATGATTTCATCTTGCTCGTGTAGTTTAGGAAAATGCCACATACCTTATATTACTTAGTGTGAAGAATAGGACCTGAATCTTGACTCGTTTCTTGGAAATCTTGGGTTGAAAGGCTTGAATTCTTGCCTTGAAGGAAAACCATAATTTCTTTTGTTCTTGAGTGTAGAGAGGATTGAGATGTGTTTAAAACTAAAAAAAAGATGGATTATAACACTCAGGGTATGCTTAAATTAGTGGAGAAGGCGTTTGGAATGGGAAAGTACCAAAATACCCATTAAAATATCCCGTTTGAGCAACTCAAACTCGAATAAGGGTCTGGTTAATAGACTATGGATCTAGTGATGGACCAGTTCTTGGCCAGAGAATGATCTCACTGGCTGAGTTTTGATGGAAATCTTAGCGGGCCATCACTGGCTTGACGATCCATCAGTCTGGCCATCGCAATTTGATAGACTGATACCTTTCTAGAAAATAGGCATAACTTTTTACTCCGATATTGGATTAAGGCAAAACTGGTGGAGTTGGAAAGAAGACTTAATTACCTTTCATTTGAACTATAGTAATCCCTCTATATCTTTATATGCAAGAAGTTATGGATAATGGAATTTGACCCAAGTTTAGAAATTCACCAAAACTTAATCGATAGAAGTGTTTTCTACTTATCTTTGAGTTAGGGGATTTTTGTGAACTCAATTCATATTAAAAGGTATTCACACACTGTAGGATTGATTATCACTCATTTATTATCAAATAATCATTTGGTTTAGGTCTATACGCGTAGAAAAAGTGGTTCAAACTTTAACCCAAAAGTGCGAGGTGTTACATGATCTTTCCTACCTTTCCACATACCTGTCGGACACTCCTTCAACCTGTGTCCTGGATTTCCACATCCAAAACATACACCGCTTCCAGCCCTGCATACCCCTTGATAATTCCTACCATACTTCTGGCAGAGGGGATTAGTCTGACCACTGTTCACACTACCATGATCTTAAAGCCTGGCACCCTATCCCGATTATCATTTCTGAACTTTGGCACTTAAGTATTGGTTGAAGATGAAGCTGGAGATAAAGATTTTTGATGGAATTAAGGACCTTTACCACCTTTCGACCTTGGCTGAGTTAAACTAAAATTTCCTGTCCTAGTCCTCTTATTCTCTCTTTCTTTCTCCTTAACCTTCTCCTTCTTAATCTACTAAGCGTTGACCATTAACCTAGAAAAGTCAATCTCCTTGATCAACATTGTGGTCCTACACTCCTTAACCACACTATCAGATACTCTAGACAAAAACTTTCTTATCATAGACCTATTATCCGCCACCACATGAGGAGCATACCTGGTTTGCTGAGTAAACTTGAGGGAATACTCTTTCACACTCATGTTGCCCTGATTCAAGTTGATAAACTCTAACACCTTGGATTCCCTCAGCTCTAATGAGAAGAATCTATCTAAGAAGGCGGTAGAAAACTTCTCCCATTTTATAGGCCCAGTATTTGCGCCTCTATCCCCTTTCTAATACGTAAACCAGGTGTGAGCTATATCTTCCAACTGGTAAGCAGCCAATTCAATACTCTCACTAGAATTCACCCCCATAATATTTTTTTCTTCTTCACCATGTCGAGGAATTCCTTTTGGTCCTCTTCAGACTTGGATCCCAAAAATAAAAGAGGGTTGATTCGGGTGAAATCCCGAATCCTAGCTGCGATAGTATTGGCCACTGGGTTGGCCTGAAGAGCAGCTGGCTGAACATTTTGAGCTACTATTAAGTGAACTAGAGTAGTGAATACAACCCTAAAATCGTAATGCAAAACGTGCTCATTCAGGGGATCTTCCTGAACGGGCAGAGGTGCTGGCTGGTTTCTATTACTCCTTACATTAGTCTTTCTGGGAGGCATGTTTTGTAAACGGAATGAAGATTGAGTTAGAGGAAGAGTTTAAATAAAGATCATGCTCTTTCACACGACATGATAAATGAAAGGAGGGAAACTTTTCCTAAAATGATTTATTCGTAGCCTTTTATCCTGTCATGACATGAACTAGGGACTGGCCATGACGGACATCCCAAACCATAAAGGCCCGAACATCCTACTATACCTGGTAGTCATGCACAACATTCATATAATAAGGAAATATACGGAAATACAATCTGATAAAGAAACATGGTCATTAACTCTAAGTTTTAAGACATAAGAAAGAAAACTGCAATTCAAAACATCTAAATAAGATCTGACTCAGTCTGCGAAATATTTACTATATCTCAAAACTATTCTGAAAACTGGGACAAGACTCCCAGTAGACCAAACCAACGAAATAATATAATCTGAAATAACAGGCCTTCTGGAACAAAGAAGGCTCACCACTGAACAGATCACTTCTCTCTGGAATACTCTACTAGTTAGCTGGACCCTTAGACTAAGCCTCCAAAACTGGGAGGTAGGGGTCAATACAGATGTACTAGTATGCAGAGCAGATCCAAAATACTAGTTTATATTCAACATAAATGAGAGCAATTTAAAATAGTTCATAAACATATCAGATAGTAAGAAATCTCATGGGCATTTTTGAAAGACTTTGTAAAATCATCTGAACTCTGAGACACTTTTAGTTTTACTTCTACGCTAAGTGGTATACCCTAAAACTCTAAAATTCCACGGGCTATATGGAATCCACCATTGACTTGGCGGGGAAGATGCCAACCCAAGTGTGCCGCAAGGGTTGGATTCTATGACTCTGCTACGCCACATGGCTGCCGCCAGTGTAAAAATAATATACATGGATCGGCAAATCACGGTTTTAGGATAAGAGTTACTTGAACTTAAACCTTTTTCGGGTAACCACCTAACCCTCTTTAAGCCTAGTTTTAACTCTTTAAAACATGCATTCTCTGAAATGAAACTCTGAAAACATACTCTGTTATGGAATACATACTTATGGTATCGTCAGACCATTGACTTTCAAGTCACATCTCTGAGCCATTATTAGTATATTACAATCTCTATTTTCAAAACATAAAATAGGGACCACCATATCTATAAATTATTTCAAAGAACTCTTTCTCTAAAACTCATGTAAACACATGTATGCAACTCTCTTTGTCAATCTTTCAATGATGTAAGGTGGCCATGTCATATCTCTTAATCTCATGCAAATCTTTCTCTTTTAACAAAATATATTTACATCAAGAAACTCCCTCTCTTAAATCTCTATATCATGCTCAAAATACTATGGTATTTGAGTAAACAAATTTCAATTCATAAATCATGCATTTCAAATCCTTCACATTATGATCATAAACTTAAAGTCATCACAAGAGAGGGATTTCATAAGTTGTGCTCTCAAAAAATCTTAAATCTAAATTTTCATACATATACAGATACATGTAAATTGATTTAATGGGGAAAGGCCTAAACACCAAATAAAAAATACAATTAAACATTCATAATGCATACTAAATTATGTATTTTAAAACCCCCTTTCTAGATTCATGATTGATAATCTTTAAATCATGTTCTAGTGTTTACAAGCCCATGTAGTTTTTAGGATAAACCCCACGTACCTCAATTTTGAAATTTGATGGATGATTCTAGAATCCTATGATATGGGGATTCCAAATCTTTAATCAATCTTGAAAACTCACAGTTAAATCTTGAGTTATATAGGTTTTCTTGGTTGAAACCCTAAGGAGTGTTCTTAATGAAAATATCAATAATGAGGTTATTTGGGATTAAATTCCGTGTTTAGGCTGATAAGAGGGGGAAAATACCCAATATACCCTTAATGAAATGAACTAAAAATATAATTGGGAGCCCGATTTCATGGGCCACCGTGATGCGCCACAATCGCGGTGGCTTACTGGAAATTGACGAGTGGGATTCTTAAGGTCACCACGATGCGGAGCCATCACGTTATCCCACTGGTTGGGACCTGAAATTGTAGCGCGATGCTCCACAATCGCTTTATGCTATTGGAATTTGACAATTTCTAAATAGACCCCCTCCGTGCTGCACCAAGCACAAAAATGGTGTTTTACGACTAGAACTTAAATTTGCCATAACTTCTTACTCGGGTATCGGATTTGGGTGAATCTTATATCGACAGAAAGCTCATTCAATTTACCATATAATAAAAAGTTGAAATTAGGGAAATTATATATGGTTTAAACTTTACTCACTTGAGAAATAAAAAATAAGACTAAGGTTCTTTGACACAATTCTAGTCATTCAACTTTAAGAGAATATGACCACGAGCTAACGCATGGACGATTTTTTTATGGGGTGTTACATTATCCCCCCTTGGGATCATTCCTCCTCGAATGATGACGCGGAACATAGACAAGCCTGATTTAAAGTATACTAAGGCCATAAAAGAATAAGACAAGGATTGTACCTTCCATTTCGTCATCCACCGGATAAAACAAGTTTGGGTATCTATCTCTCATGACATTTTATGATTCCTAAGTTGCTTCCTCAACTTTCTGATTTATCCATAACACCTTAACCGATACTATCTCTTTGCTCCTCAACTTTAGAACTTGGCGATCTAAGATTGCAATAGGTTCTTCTAAATATGCTAATAAGTCTGTCACATTGATCTCCTCTACAGGAAACACTAGGGAATGGTCTCCAATACATTTCTTCAGCATGGATATGTGGAATACCGAATGAACAAAGCCCAAACTTATAGGCAACTCTAACTCATAAGCAACTTCACCTTTCCTTCTCAAAATCTAGTATAGCCCTATATAGTGAGGACTCATCTTACCTCTCTTCCCAAAATGCATGACTCCCTTCATAGGAGAAACTTTGAGAAACACCTAATCACCAACCTCAAAATCTAAGTCTCTTCTCCTAACATCGGTGTAGGACTTCTATCGAGTATGGGATGTCTTAAGTCGTTCTCTAATAATTTTCACGTCCTCCATTGCCTGATGAACAAGATCAGGCCCAAACAACTGAGTCTCACCCACTTCATACCATCCTATTGGCAACCTATATCTTTTTCCATACAATGTCTCAAAAGGAGCCACCTTAATACTGGCATGGTAACTGTTATTATATGCGAACTCTATCAATGGCAAGTGATCCACCCAACTCCCCTTGAAGTCAACTATGCAGACCCTTAACATATCCTCAAGAGTCTGAATGGTGCGCTCAACTTGCCCATCAGTCTGAGGGTGAAATGTAGTACTTAGGTTCACTTGGGTACCTAAACCCCTCTGAAAAGACCTCCAAAACTGTGAAGAGAATTATGTACCTCGATCAGATATGATGGATACAGGTGCTCGATACAAACGGACTATCTTCTCAATGTATAACTTATCATAGTCATCTCCCGTATAGTTAATTCTGACGGGCAGAAAGTGGGTTGACTTAGTCAGTCGATCAACAATCACCCAAATTGAATCATACTAGGTTTGGGACCTCGAAAGTCCCGTGATAAAGTCCATATTGATCATCTCCTTTTTCCATAAAGGCAAGGCTATCTCCTGGGAAGTACCACCTGGCCTCATATGCTCTACTTTTACTTATTGACAATTCAAACACTTAGAAACAAAATTAGCCATATCACGCTTCATATTATTCCACTAGTAAATATCATTCAGATCATGATACATCTTAGTAGATCCTGGGTGAACAATATACCTCGAAGTGTGAGCTTTATTAAGGATATTCTTTCATAACCCATCTACATCTGGCATACATAGTCTGCCCTGATATCTCAAAACTCTATCACCACCAATTTTAAAAGATATCACCTTCTGTTGACCCACATCTTTCTTGATCTACATCAATATAAGAACTTCAACCTACTTCTCTTTAACTTCAGCACAAAGGGAAGATTTAGCTACCTCATGAAAAACCACTCCCCCATCTTTGGAATCCAAGAGTCGCACTCCTAGATTTGCATGTCGGTGAATATCCTTTACCATCTCTATCTTTCCCTTTTCAACATGCAAAAGAATGACCATAGATAATCTACTGAGGGCATCAGCTACCATATTTGCCTTGACCGGATGGTAGTGCAGGCTCATATCATAATTCTTTAAAAGTTCCAACCAACTCCATTGCCTGAGGTTCAATTCTTTCTGCGATAAAACATACTGCAAACTCTTATGGTCAATAAATATATCAACAAGTACCCCATAGAGATAATGTCGCCAGATTTTAAGCGTAAACACCACAGCCGCTAACTCCAAGTCATGGGTGGGGTAATTTTTCTCATGCACTTTTAACTGCCTAGACGCATAAGCCAACACTTTACCATGCTACATAAGTACCCACACAAGTGCCACATGGGATGTATCACAATACACAATGAACACTTGTGTACCTTTTGGAAGAGTCAAAATAGGATCAGTTGTCAACTTATCTTTTAACTTCTCAAAACTATTCTCACAGGAGTCAGACCATACGAACTTTACCTTTTTCTGAGTCAGCTTAGTAAGTGGTGCAGCTATGGAAGAAAAACTCTCTACAAATCTTTTGTAATACCCTGCCAAACCCAAGAAGCTCTGAATATCAGTTGGAGTTGTGGGTGTGGGACATTTTCTCATTGTTTCAATCTTTTGGGGATCAACCTTAATCCCATGACTAGACACAATATGCCCTAAGAAAGCAATAGCATTAAGCCAGAGTTCGTACTTGGAAAATTTTGCATACAACTCATGATCTTTGAGAGTCTGAAGGATGATTCAGAGGTGATTGGTATAGTCCTCCTCACTCTTGGAATAAATCAGAATATCATCAATTAAAACTATAATAAACAGATCTAGAAACTGACGGAAAACCCTATTCATAAGGTCCATAAAATCCATAGGGGCGTTAGTCAACCCAAAGGACATGACTAAGAATTCATAATGACCGTATCTGGTTCGAAATGCTGTTTTGGGAATATCCGACTCCTTAACCTTCAACTGATGATATCCCGAATGAAGGTCTATCTTTGAAAAACATTTAGCACCCTGAAGCTAGTAAAAAAGATCATCAATCCTAGGAAGAGAATATTTATTTTTAATCGTGACCTTATTCAACTGGCAGTAATCTATGCACATACGAAGGGAACCATCTTTTTTTCGCACGAAGAGTACAGGTGCACCCCAGGGAGAAATACTAGGATGGATAAAATCTTTATCTAGAATATCTTCTAGATAATCTTTTAACTCTTTCAAATCTATAAGAGCCATTCTATATGGCTAAATATAGATGGGATGGGTATTTGGCAACAAATCAATAGCAAAATCTATCTCCCTATCAGGTGGTATTCCTGGAAGATCATCTGGAAAAACTTCTGGGAACTCATTCACCATAGGGATGGACTGAAGAGAAGGGCTTTTGATATTCAAATCTTTAACCTGAATAAGATGATACAAACAACCCTTAGAAATGAGTTTACGGGCTCTGAGACAAGAGATGAACTTCCCTCTAGGTGTTAGAGAATGTCCCTCCTATTTTATTACTGGTTCATTTGGGAAAGAGAAAGTAACCTTTTAGGTTCTACAATTTAGCATGGCATAGCATGAATAAATCCAATCCATCACTAAGATAGCATCAAAATTAACCATGTCTAAGTCTACGAGGTCTTCCGTAGTATCCCGTAGACAAATAGTCACCACATAATTTCTTTACACCCTCCTAGCCACAACAGAGTCTCCCACCGGAGTGGAAATAGAAAAAGGTTTGACAATTACATCGGGCTCAAACCCAAAACCAAAAGCCACATAAGGGGTCACGTAAGACAGGGTAGACCCGGGATAAAGTAACATATAAACATCATGGGAAAAGATTTACAACATACCAGTAACTACATTCGGTGAGGCCTCTGCCTCTTGGTGGTTGGTCAAGGTGTACAACCGGTTGCAGCCGTTTTCGGCGGCTGAAGTGGCACCTTTCTGAGGCAGTGGTGGTGCAGAAGAATTAGCCTGTGACTTGGATCCACCAACATTATCTTTTGCTGTCGGACAATCTCTCTAGATATGGCCTGGATGGCTGCACGAATAACACACCATAGCGCCAAACTAACATCTCCTTGGATGATTCCTCCCACATTTCTCACAGCGCGGGTATGTTCGAGAGGTCTGAGCTACATTTCCTTGAGACTGTGAACCCTACATCCTCGGCCTCTGCCTATACTGAAAATCTTGAGTGCACTGTCCGGCTGGGGGTCTGGTCACTGGGCACTGGCTACAGACTACGTATTACCCCAATTCTTCTTCTTCTACTATTTGTTACCCCAATTCCCAATCTGCTGTTGATTGTAGCTCTGGTCTGTTGTTTTGGCTCTCTTTGCCTATCTGTCCTTCTCTCTAGGTTCAGAAATTTTATTTTTATTTTCCTTAACTTGCTGCATATGGACTAATAGTCTGGCAAAATGCATGTCCCGGTTCAATATTTTTCCCTGACATTCAAGCACTAAGTCGTCTGAAAGGCCGGATGAAAATTTCCTCATTAAGGCTCTCATGTTACTAGTCATTTCTGGAGCATAACGGGCTAGTTCGTTGAACCTCAGAGTATACTCCTGGACACTTATCTTACCCTGCTTTATATTCATAAACTCTTCGGCTTTGGTCTCCCTCAGCTCGAGAGGAAAGAATCGATCAAGGAAGGCTTCCACGAACTAGGCCCAAACTATGGGCTCCACATGCTCACTCTTTGAATCTTCCCACTCACTATACCATTGGTTCGCTACATCCTTAAGCTGGTAAGATGCTAACTTAACCCCCTTTACCTCATCTACATACATCACCTTAAAGATCTTCTCCATCTCGTCTACAATGTCCTGTGTATCCTCTTCTACCTTTGTTTTAGTAAACTTGGGCGGCTTTATCCTCATGAGCTGGACTATTCTTGTAGACTCATACGTAACAGATGAAGACCCAATATCTTCCGATCGTTGAGTCTGTGTGGCTACCAACTAGGCAAGCATGTGAATGGACTGTCTAAATTCTGCATTAGATACCTCTTTCTCGCGAGGATGAGTGTAGTTAGTCCCCATTCGGGGAGCTCCGGGTGCCCTAAGTGGGCTGGTCTAAGTAGGTGGGACTCCCGGGGTAGCATCAATCTACAGAGTCTAAGCTCTATTTCGGGTCCTCATCCCATGAGTAATATGAACCTCATTTGTCTGTGCATTCTGATCGATAGTACAACGAGGAGGCATGATTGTTTTTCTAAAACACAAGCGATCATCGATTAGGGGAAAACACAAACTCTGAAGCACGAACTAAACCACAAAGAAAAGAAACATTCCTAAATGCCTAGTAGCCTCCTGCTTATAAGTGTGGCACGCTACACACCCATAAACAAGATTCTACCCGACTTAATTTCACAGACACCCTAGGACCATGAACCGTGCTCTGATAGTAAGTTTGTCACGACCCAAACTAGGGTCTGGCTATGATGGAAATCCCAAACCATAAAGGTCCGAACTTCCTACTCTATCTGGTAGTCATGCACAACATTTATATAATAAGAGAATATGCAGAAATACAATCTGATACGGAAACATGGTCATTAACTCTGAGTTTCAAGACATAAGAAACAAAACTACAATTCAAAACATCTGAATAAGATCTGACTCAGTCTGCAAAATCTTTACTACATCTCAAAAATGTTCTAAAAACTGGGATAAGGCCCCCAGTAGACCAAACCAACAGAATAACATAATCTGAAATAACAGGACTTTTGGAACAAAGAAGGCTCACCACTGAATGGATCACTTCTCTCTGGAATACTCTACTAATTAGATAGACCGTTGGATTGAGTTTTCAAACCTAAGAGGTAGGGGGTCAATATAGATGTACTGGTACGTAGAGAAGATCCAAAATACTAGTTTATATTCAATATATATGAGAGAAATTTAAAACAGTTCATAAACATATCAGATAGTAAGAAATATCATAGGAACTTTCGAAAGACTCTGTAAAATCATCTGAACTCTGAGACACTCTTAGTTTTACTTCTGCGCTAGGTGGTATACCCTACAACTCTGAAATTCTACTGGTTATATGGAATCCTCCATTGACTCAGTGGGGAAGCCTCCAACCAAAGTGTGCCTCAAGGGTTTGAGTCTCTGACTTTGCTACGCCACACGGCTGTCGCCAGCGTAAAAATAATATACCTGGATCGGCAAATCACAGTTTTAGGCTAAGAGTTACTTGAACTCAAACATTTTTTGGGTAACCACCTAAACCTCTTTAAGTCCAGTTTTAACTCTTTAAAACATACATTCTCTGAAATGAAACTCTAAAAATATACTCTGTTATGGCATACATACTTGTGGTATCGTCATACCATTGACTTGCAAGTCACATCTCTGAGCCATTATTAGCATATTACAATCTCTATTTTCAAAGCATAAATTCGGGATCACCATATCAATAAATCATTTCAAAGAACTATTTCCCTAAAACACATGTAAACACATGTATGTAACTCTTTTTGTCAAACTTTCAATGATGCAAGGTGGTTATGTAAAATCTCTTAATCTCATGCAAATCTTTCCTTTTTAAAAATATATTTACATTAAGAAACTCTCTCTCTTAAATCTCTAAATCATGCTTAAAATACTATGGTATTTGAGTAAATAAATTTCAAGCCTTAAATCATACATTTCAAATCCTTCACATTAAGATCATAAACTTAAAGTCATCACAAGAGGGATATCATAAGTTGTGCTCTCAAACAATCTTAAATCTAATTTTTCATATATATACATATACATGTAAATTAATTTAAGGGGGAAAAGCCTAAATACCAAAACAACAATATAATTAAACATTCATAATGCATAATAAATCATGTATTTCAAAAACCCCTTTCTAAATTAATGCTTGATAATATTTAAATCATGTTCTAGTGTTTGCAAGCCTATGTAGTTTTTAGGATAAACCCCACGTACCTCAATTTAGAAATTTGATGGATGATTCTTGAAGCCTACGATTTGGGGATTCCAAATCTTCAAACAATCTTGAAAACCCACGGTTAAATCTTGAGTTATTTGGGTTTTCTTGTTTGAAACCCTAAGGAATGTTCTTGATGGTTTTTTATGAAAATATCAATAATGAGGTCATTTGGGATTAAATCTCGTGTTTAGGCTGATAAGGGGGTGAAAAATACCCAATATACCCTTAATGAGACGGACTAAAAATATAACTGGGAGCCCGATTTCATGGGCCACCGCGACGCGCCACAATCGCGGTAGCTCACTGGAAATTGACGAGTGGGATTCTTAAGGTCACCTCGATGTGGAGCCATCACGTTATCCCACTGATTGGGACCTAAAACTTCAGCACGATGTGCCACAATTATTCTATGCTACTGAAATTTTACAATTTCTAAATAGGCCCCCTCCATGATGCACCGAGGACCTAAATGAAGGTGTTTTACAACTAGAACTTAAATTAGCCATAACTTCTTGCCTGGGTATCGGATTTGGGCGAATATTATATCGATGGAAAGCTTATTTAATTTCCCACATGATAAAAAGTTGAAATTAGTGAAATTATTTATAGTTTAAACTTTACTCCCTTTGGAAGTCAAAAATAAGACTGAGCTTCTTTGACACAATTCTAGTCATTTAACTCTAAAAGCATAGTACCATGAGCTAACGTATGGACGATTTTTTTGCGGGGTATTACATATACATAAGTGTGGCGCGCTTCATACCAATTCACAAGACTCAGATCACCGTAGCTTTCAAACTCCCTAGGATACTTTAAAACCATAGGATATTGTACAAAGTTTGTAATGCCCCGGGAGTACACCCTAGATGCCACACGATGCTTATGGTCACAAGTGACCATAAGCTAATCCATGAGCTGGTACCTTCTATGAGCACTAAATAATAAAAAAAAAATTACATGTGTGGAATAGCTATGTACGCCATAAGGTTTTAACTACTAAATTATTTTTGAATCATAAATCTTAAAAACAACTGCCAAAAAAAAGTCTAAAAACTGATAAAAAATAGAAAACTAAATGACTGTCTGAAGTGTACAAAAGCCTCTAAAACTAACTGAATAAGAGTTGATGTGAAAGTCCCCAACTAACTCCAACTAACTACTGAACTAAAAGCATGGAAATAAACATAATCAGTCCTCGAAATATGAGAACTCACCACGGATGCTACTGCTGATGTGTTGGAATATCTAAGTGCGATCAAGAACCTGAGCGTACAAAAATATGATATGAAATATCATAGTGCAAGAAACGAGTATGCGGTTAGTACTTTGAATGTACTGGTATGCTAGATAGGGTTAGGCTGATATGCATGGGCTCATGTACACGAATAATAACTAATTGGATAGTATGAGAAAACTAAATAATTGATATGAATACGAGAATGATGTAAAGTATGAGAATACATGACCAAGCGTATAACATGATTCTGAAAATAGTCTATAAACTTAAATACTGAAATCCGATAACTGAATAACTGATAACTCTATGTTATGGTCAACATAAACCTGAATTAAATTACGTTGAATACTAGGCTAAAACTGTGAGAGCTAGCTATAACCGACGTTCCCTAATATGCTATTAGTATCAAACCTATAACCTGAGTTGGAAGGGTGTCAGTACCGTTCCACGGGTCCTAACACTGGTTGTGTGGATTCACTAATCTGAAGTCCCGAAGGATGAGGGTATCATACCTAACTGACGGGGGACTCCTTAAAATCTATGGTGGTACCATAGGTCTAGAATATGGGGACTGCTACTAGTGTCTCATGCCTAACTAATAGGGGAGACACCATCCCTACGCTCACTCGGTGCTAAGTTTTACTCCCAACTGAATAACACTGATTATTAGACTGAACTGAGTTTAACGACTTTATGAATTCTAATAGAGCTCATTATGATAATAATAACTGAGAGATCAACTATGTTCATGGTTTAACTGAAATCATTGTTAAGACAATAAAAGTATATAAAAAACTAAATTTTAGTTATTCAAACCCCCGGGACTCAATAACAATAATAACAAGATCATACTAAAACTTTAGAGACATGACGTATAGTCAATATTGAAAACTCATTCTTTGAGGCATTTCATCAAACATTTTCAATGCATGGCTTAAGAATGAGAATAGTTCAAACATGTTGTCACACCCCTTTTTTAACCAAAAAGACATTGATTGCATTTTTATGGTCGAAAGGGTTTTATTATTAAAGTGACAAAAGATGAAAATTATTTCAAAAAGGATTCATTTTATAATTAAATCAGAGTTGCCACTTGTCATAATCGGGTGTGCCAATTCACATTTGAAAATCCTTTTTCAAAACTATTTTGACTCTAAAACTGATCCGCGAATAGAGATTTTGGCTAAGGAATTCTGTTGACCGAGAGGAAGGTGTTAGGCAACCCTCGATCCCGTGGTTCGACCATGGTCGGTTGGTGGAGCATATCAGCTAATTTGATACTATGAATGTATAAACCACACAAAAATGCACAAATCAATCAATCAAACAAACAAACAAAATAAATCCAAAACTATAGTATCCAGTCCAATTATTACAATCCGAAACAAAAAGTACTGAGAAGTAAACCTGCACTAACCCTAAACTAGGCTCCAATTATTTACTCGATGCCTCGGTCCTTAATCAAGAGCCTCCTTTGCTTACATGATATTCGGTGCATTCCCCAGTAAATAAGTACAATGTGACCCTAGGGCATTCCTCGACGAATGAATACATTTGATGAGATATAATTAAAATGAAGAAATAATCCAACATAGACATTCACACATTCAATGACAAAGGATCCTACAAGTTCCCTACCCCAAAATCTAATATTTGCCAATCAATTTCCGCCTAAAACATGATACTATCCCATTCAACATCATCAATGAATCCAAATTTACTTTTATTGAGACCAATCCCTTCCCACATTCATTCTCAAAATGATTAATTAATTCTTAGGCTATCAATCCTAGTTTTGACATTCAAATCCAACATCAAACAACACAAAACAAAGATTCAAATATGTCAAACAACAAATCATTCACATTTACATAATAATTAAAGGGAAAGAAGATAGAATTAGACCTCAATGCCGCTTTCAAAATCGATGTATTATTCCAATTAAATTCGTTAGAGTCCACATCCGAAATACCTTGATTTGAACCTCAACCAACGAACTCACGTAGACCCAAATCAAAATTGATTTAATCCCTTTTAGGAGTAGCCGAATCTTGTTGTGGTTCCACCAAAACAACCACATTATAGAACGGTTTTGGGATATTTTCCGGTGAGTTTCAATCAGAATTAATGGAGGAGGTGACTGTTTTCCAATAGGGTCTTCAGAACAAATAGAAGCAGGTGGTTTGGGGGTTTCGGGGCTGCGAATGGACTGAGAACAAGGACTCTTGCTACGCCGGAGTTTCGGTAAGCTCAGCAGTAACTGGAAATGGAGATACGATCAGTAGCGATAAAATTTTCTAGTGAAACTTGCCCAAATTTTCTCTCTCACGTGTTTCATCTCTATTTCTCTCTATCTCTCACTCTTTTCTCACTCTCTTCACCTAATCCCCTTCTTAATTCACTCTGTCTCCCTCCTTTTTCATCACCTCCTTCATCTCTCCATCTTTTTCTCTCAGTGGTATGTGTTTTGTGTGTGTCCCTGTGGGTGAATCAGTGAGGTATAGTATATGAGAGTGATGAATTGTATATGGGAGTGGTGTGTGTATGCATTTTTTATATGCTCTGTTAATGAAAACGTGAGGTTGTGTGTGTGAAACCCAATTTCATTGAAGTCTGGTGCCTGTATTGTGTATTGATAGTGTATTTGTGTAGAAAATGAATTCCAGTGGGTCCCCTCCTCCTTTTGGTTGTGTATTGTATTGTTCTATATATGGAGATGGCAAGAAAACATGTAAACAAAAAAGTTAGGTAGGGGAAGAGAGGTCCGTGGAGGGTTGGGTAGGTGAGGGTAGGTTGTTAGTATGAGGTGTAAAGTTGGTTAGGATAGGATTAAAATAAGATAAAATTTGTTAGGGATTATGTGAAGGGTTGTTATTTTTTGTATTTTTATGGGGTATAATCACATAGATGAGGGTGTGTGATAAGGTGAGTTAAAAATGAATAAAATTGGACTCGAGGGAGGGAGGGGATAAAATTTGGTGTCTACAGCATACCCCCTTTGAATGTAAACATGAAGCTTTTTAGACAAAGAAGTATACTATGAGTCAAAATTTTATCCCGACCATTAGTCAAAAAGAATGAAATTGAAGAAAAGAGGGAAACCAAGTCTTGACTTTGGACATCATACTTATCCCTAGTTATGAAGGAATCAAGTCACAGGTATCCCCAAGGACTGAAAGAAGAGGTACTATACCGAGTTGGAGAGTCAAGCGAGGTTCTGTCGAGGTTCCGATCCACGACTTTGTCATTACATCAAAAACAAAAATTACAAGTTAAAACATAAATGAAATTACAAATGTCCTATCTATGCGACTTCTTTTGGACTCTTGACTTGAGTTTCATCACCCTATTCTTCAGGCGGGCTCCTGACTTGCTTTTTTTCAATCGTTGGGTTTTAATTTCTTCACCTTGTTGCTTGAGTTTCAACTTCTTCACCTTGTTGTTTGACTTTTAACTTCTTGACCTTGTTACTTGACTTTCAATTTCATCACCCTATTCTTTAGGCGGGCTCCTGATTTGCAATTTCATCACCCTATTCTTCAAGTGGGCTCCTGGCTTTTAATTTCATAACCTGTTCTTCTGGAGGGATCCTGACTTTCAATTTCATCACCCTATTCTTCAGGCGGGCTCCTAACTTTTAATTTCATCATCCTGTTCTTCAGGAGGGCTCCTGACTTTCAATTTTATCACCCTATTCCTTAGACGAGCTCCTGACTTTCAATTTTATCACCCTATTCTTCAGGAAGGCTCGTGACTTTCAATTTTATCACCCTATTCTTCAGGAGGGCTCCTGAAACCAAAATCAAAACTAAAACAAAAATTATCCCAAACGAAGATTATGATAAAGAAACATTTCATTCATTAATTTTTTGTTGAAAGTAGTGTCCCATTTTCCAGAAGGGTCCTGAACATTAAGTAAATTCCCATTTTTCAAGAGGTTCCTGAACATAAACTAATATCCCATTTTCCAGAAGGGTCCTGAAAAAAAAGTAAATTCCCATTTTCCAGGAGGGTCCTGAAAAAAAAGTAAATTCCCATTTTTCAGGAGGGTCCTGAACAGAAAGTAAATTTCCATTTTCCAGGAGGGTCCTGAACACAAAGTAAATTCCCATTTTTCAGGAGGGTCCTAAACACAAAGTAAATTCCTAGTTTCCAGGAGGATCTTGAACAGAAAGTAAATTCCCATTTTTTAGGAGGGTCCTGAACATAAGGTAAATTCCCATTTTTCAAGAGGGTCCAGAACATAAGGTAAATTCCCATTTTCCAGAAGGGTCCTGAACATAAAGTAAATTCCCTTTTTTCAGGAGGTCCTGAACATAAAGTAGATTTCCTTTTTTCAGGAGGTCCTGAACATAAAGTAGATTTCCTTTTTTCAGGAGGGTCCTGAACATAAAGTAGATTTCCTTTTTTAGGAGGGTCCTGAATATAAAGTAAATTCCTATTTTCCAGGAGGGTCCTAAGCATAAAGTAAATTCCCATTTTCCAGGAGGGTCCTGAACATAAAGTAAATTCTGATTTTCCAGGAGAGTCTTAAACATAAAGTAAATTCCCATTTTCCAGGAAGGTCCTGAACATAAAGTAAATTCCCATTTTTCAGGAGGGTCCTGAACATAAAATAAATTCCCATTTTCCAGGAGGGTCCTAAATTGAAGTTCCATATAACATGAAATACTTTTAATTTTTTCCCCAGTTTCATCAAACTATTTCGTGGATGTCAAAGCCTATCATAACTACATACAACATTTCATAATGCAAAGATGAATCAAGATCCTGATCAACAAATGCCCCTTTTGAGGGTAAAATCAAATGACTGAGACCAACAAGTCCCTCTCTTAAGAATGAAAGTGAAGGGTCTTTACTAAAGTGCATCTTTCAGAATTAACAGTTCTAATTAGGAAGTGCACCTCCTAGATATGAGACATGAAAGAGCCAAATTAGAGAATTTGTCTCTAAGGGGTACAAGATGATGAGTTTTGCAACTATTGGGATTACCAAATTTGTACACCGACATTGCATTTACAAAAATAAGGAATTGAACCTCTGGGTATTTGTTCCTTGAATCCCTTGATTAGAAGGTCGCAATTGTTCCTATTACATACAAAGAAAACTTGTGAGTTTAAAACAGGATGGTTGGCTTGCAACTTTAGCATTTGAGGAGATTCCTCTTGCACTTGTCCCATTTAGATCTTGCTTTGAATCAATAGAATTTTCCATTAACTTGTTTCACCGTTGGTCCAAACTTAGAATATTAAGAGTGACTCTGAAACAAACACAATATCTCTGTTTTGCTATGTTTCTCAGACAATCCCCTTTGAACCTTGGTATTTCCACGAATTCCCCAAATTTGTGTGTTGATAACAACCTTCTTCATGCCTTGTTCTGACTTGCAATGTTATTTCATGTGCTGGCCCTTTGTCTTACTTTATGCAATTAAAGAAGTTGGTAGCCATTTTTTAAATATTTTCTCATTTGTTTGGACACGGACTTGACTCAAAGACAGGGGAAAAATGACAATGTTTTTTTTATTTGGATAACTAACTCAAGAAAAATAAAATAAAAACACAACAAAGAAAGAAACGACAATAAATGTCCCCATTTGAAAGAAACAAAAAATTTATTTAAAAATGACAGTCAACTCTAATGATTATGCCATGCATTTGGATTAATCTGCCTGATCTTTCTACCCACACTTTCTATCAGCTGTTGTTGAGTTAATAGTCTTTAAACTGAGTTTCTACCTTAGGTCAATTGCATTTAAGACTTCATTCGGCTAGTGACACCATGAAGGGTTTACGCCAACAAGCCTCTCTCATTTTTATTTCTCTCAGCTCACCATCGCCTTATGGTGCCTGTGAGGGTTTTCACCAATAAGACTCTTTCATTTTTATTTCTCTCAACTTACCATTGACTTTCGGTGCCTATAAGAGTTTTCACCAATAAGGATCTCTCATTTTTATTTCTCTCTTGATTTCTTATGCCGAGGAAGACAAGTAGTTCCCCAAATACATCCTTATATCCATTTCATGCTTTGCCTTAACATCTTCAAAGATTGATATAAAGGTCTTTCTTTGGTTGTAACTCAGCTTTTGGATAAGGTATGAAAGAAAGGATGGCATGAGGCTTAAACAACACTTGAAGTGCGGTAGGATTTACAACTTTTGGAATCGATTCAAATAATGAGGATTAACTCATGCCCCCGTTTCTTTTGACTAGGCAATTTTAAATTATTCATCTGGTTGGACCAAGCCCAGAGTAGGGCAGCCTATGTATCTCACCCCTAAGAGAGGAGAATCAGGTCACGCGTAGTTCTGACAACTTGTTTTGCTTGATTCTGATTTCTTTTTCTTTTTTCTTCCTTTTATTGAATTTTTTTCTTTATGATTTTTCTTACTCTAATTTTCTTGGCACTCTTTTCTTCTTTTTTGGAAACATTTTTCTCTTTTTTTTTAAAAAAAACTTGCTGACTTTATTCTTTTGCTCGACACTTTTCTTTTGATTTTTACTGACTCTATCTTGATTCTAAAAGAGGAGTATGAAAGAAAATAAAACTAAGTCTCAAATGGGGTAAACAAAGGATGACACAATGTTTGGATAGCTGAATGAAATGCCTTCGTCATATCAATCATTGAAAATGCAAGTACATATTATGGAATGTGAAAGTACATGATCAATATCACTCATGACATGTTTTACAACACTAACTTTCCCCGAGAATATGTGCCACCTCTTCTTCTACACTTGTCAAACATACAACTCCACATTTGTTGTACATCCCTTACATTGAATGACTTATGCTTTCGTGGAGTTGATTTTTGTTCTGTTCCTCGGGATCACACATCCTCTATTTGACCTAATTGAGCTATGTTTTTCAATTGATGACCAAGTTATTCTTGTGATTCTTAAAATAATTGCCATAATTTTGAAAGAAGGCTTCAACTTGGTCACCAAATCTGTCAAGACTCTATCAATTTTCTCGAATAATTTTTCTAGCTTTAGCCCTCTGATTCAAAGTTCATGCTTAAATTGGATTTTAAGATCTAGCTGAAAATTCCGCTAGCATGTCATATCACTAGAGAAAACATAAAATTTACTATGTAAAGAAAACAAACAAATAACACAAATTTTAAACACTAAGAAAAAAAAATACTCTATTTAATTAAATGAAATATAAAAGGGTTTGAACATACTGACAAAGGGACAAAACAAGATAGATCCCAAACTACAACCCTGAAATAATTTGGATAATAGAAAATAAAACAAAACACACTCCAGACCTCTTCCTAGTAGGGAGAGGGGTGACTTCTCAATTGCTCAGCCTGATATCTTAGCCACTAGTTTGCATATCAACATGACTAGAGCTTTTCTCACTGTCAATGGTCTGCGCCATAATTGAATTATCTTGAATCATCTTTTCAATTTCTCTTTTCATAGCACAACAATCTTCTATACTATAACCCTGAACATCAAAATAATATGCATATCGTATATTAGGATCAAAATTTCTTGGATGCGAGTCAGAAGTATATCTAAGGAGAGGAGTGATCATTCCCCACTATACCAATTTCTGAAATAAACTGGTATATGACTCTCCAATTGGTGTGAAACTATCCCTAGGATTCTTCCTCTTTTCATTGTTTGACTTGGATCAAACATCGGGCCTAGAAGGGCTTTGATATGTTTGTGGAGTTGGAGGATGAATCTGAGGAGTTGTTCCGCGCCATTGTGAGTAAGAAGGGAGTTGGACATATGGTTGTGTGCAATATACTAGATATAGAGGTGGGGAAATAGAGTAAAATGAATTTTTGGAGTGATTAAAGAGATATTGGGTATGAACTTAGGCTTGAGACTGACGGAAATGATGACGTCATCTTCTTGGATGTGTCCGTTCTCCAACTACAATAGAAGTTGCATCTTTCTCATTCTTCTTCCCTCCAGTTTTCCTTAATTGATTGCAATATTATCCCAAATATTTTATGGATTCCTCATGTCCATCTTGCTTCTCAAATTTTGATACCTCAAGGATTGGATGAAGGTTATCACTTAAAGACATGCCCCACTCTTTGTATGTAACATCTTCTTTACCCACAAGTCCTAGGGAACTTTTCGTTGTATTTTCTACACTTTTTATTTTTCCAACCATTTTATCTAGCTCTTATGGCATACTAGGCTTCTTGTTAAGAAATTTTGGTGGTCCAGTTAACTTAAAAGTAGGATCAAGAGTATAACAGTGATCACCAAGAGTATTGAACATGAGTGCACTAGCAACAAGGGGAGTCACAACCGTTGGGTGGCTAGTTAATGTAGAAGCCTCAGTAGAGGATTGAGCAATAAAATCACAAACGACATGTGGTGTTGTGAATATAGTAGGATTATACTGAGGAGCTAGAGAAAGAGTGGTGGAAGTATGGGGATGCTTTTGGCATGAAAAGAATTCTGAGTCATATTGTGGTGCATCAATAACAGTAGGAAACTGACTTTATGATTTTGATGGAAAACTTGAGGTATTTGTAGGATCAATAGAGGGAAATGGAGGAGGAGGCAACCCAGTGTCCCAAGATCGATGTATTTATGTCATTTGTTGCCTTAGTCTCATAAACTCTTTCCTTAAACTCTCATTTTCCAGACTTTTTGTTTGATCCATAAGGTTACTCCCTATATCCTGGTTGGACACAGCTAACTCTTCCTTGAAATTGGTGTGATGCGGAGGACCAACAAGAATGCCACAAACCAACCACCTTAAACTAACTGAATAAGAGATAACAAAGGTATTAGAATGTAACACTCTTTCAAAAACTCTTTTTTTCTTTTTTCTTCTTTTGAAAAGATCACCGAACCCAAGAAGGGCGCCTACATATCTCACTCTCTCGAGAGGAGAATCAAGTGTGCATAGTTCGTGAAGTCATGCTAAAATGGCCAATTAAACTCTTGTTTCTTTCTTTTTATTGAAACTTTAATAAGAAAAGAAAATAAAATTGTCAAAAGAATCGGCGAAAATCTTTTGTTTTTTGAATTTTTCAGCTTCCTATACAAAATGAAACTTATGACTAACAAAGAAAAATCTTTTTGGGCTTTTGATTTTGAATTTCATATGAAAATAAAACTTGAACCTCTTAAAGGAAAATATTTTTTGTGGTTTTCTTTTAAAGATGTATATTAAACACCTACTCTAAGTGAAGAGCGAAAAAAATCTTTTTGGATTTTTTGAAATAACCCGCAATAGGTTGTCTACGCATCTAACTCCTGAGAGAGGAGAATCAAGGGTGCGTAGTTCGTCCAGATAGGAAAATTAAGGATTAAATAACTGATTGAACCCTGACTTGAGAGACTCGACCACAAACAGACGATGAAAAACATCAATAAAATCTTTTTGAGTTTTCAATTTGACACTTAACCTTAAAAATAACACCAACAAACATAAAAGGAAAATCTTTTGGTATTTTCATTATATGAAATGTACAAAACTTCTACCATTTTTTTTTTAATTTTTCTTTTATGAAAACTCCTATGAATGAAAAAATCTTTTTGAAATTTTCGAATTATGAATGATTACTAAAGAAACAAAGGGAAAATCTTTTCGATGTTTTTTGTATTTTGAGAAGATGAGTGCAAATGGTGAAAATAAATCTTTTTGATTTTTTGTTCTTTTGAGAAAATAAATGCAAAAGGTAAAAAAATAATTTTTTTTTGAATTTTTGGGTTGTGAAGAGCAAAAGTCATAAAGAACTCTAAAAAAAACTACGAAACCTTTTTTGACTCACACTTTTCTTTTTCTTTTTGATTTTTCATTGCCTATATACTTTACTTCTAACACATGTTTTCCTCCAAATCAGTCCGTCAAATGAACATGTTACCCTTAGAGATGCAACACTTAGCACATAGGGATGCTTTAGAGGTAAGCCTCCAACAAAGGACCAAGTGGGTCCCATTAGGTCTCAATATGATGTAGATAAGCATGACCTAAAGGCTGACCTATGCTGGAGTCCACTAACAAGGACGTTCAGGGAACCATATGGTCGATAGTGGCTGCTTTACTTTCCACCTACTCCATACATCCGACTACTCTCCCTCCTAGAATAAGGGTGACTCAACTAGAGTTTGTGTGCATGACGTGCACTCCAGGACTTGTTGTAGAAAGAATTGACCCAGGTTTTGCATATGATGTCAGATATAAAGCGGTAACACACAAGAGAAAAACTATAAACACGCAACATGTAGGCTCTCAATCAATAATAAAATAAATAACAAACGATAACACAAACAATTTTATGCACCCATAATGTCAAATTAAGTCGATACAACTCCAAAATAAGCTCGAATTATGAAAATTCCCCAGCAGATTCGCTAGAGCTGTCACACCCCCTTTTTAACCAAAAAGATATTGATTGCATTTTAAGGGTAGAAAGGGTTTTATTATTAAAGTGACAAAAAATAAAAATTATTTCATAAAGGATTCATTTTATAATTAACTCAGAGTCTCCACTTGGCATAATCGGGTGTGACAAGTCACCTTTAAAAATCCTTGTTCAAAACTGTTTTGACTCTAAAACTGATCCGCAAACAGAGATTTTGGCTAAGGAATTCTATTTACCGAGGGGAAGGTGTTAGGCAACCCTCGATCCCGTGATTTGACCATGATCACTTGGTGGAGAATATCGGCTAATTTGAAAATATGAAAGTATAAACCATAGAAAAATACACAAACCAATCAATCAAACAAACAAACAAAACAAATCCAAAATTCTAGTGTCCAGTCCAAGTATTACAATCCAAAATAAAAAGTACTGAGAAGTAAACCTACACTAACCCTAAACTAGGCTCCAATTCTTTACCCAATGCATCGGGCCTTTATCACGAGCCTCCTTTGTATACATGATACTTTGGGGCATTCCCCGCTTAATAAGTACAATGTGACCTCGGGGCATTCCCCGACGAATGAATACATTTAATGAGATGTAATTAAAATGAAGAAATCATCCAACACAAAAATTCACACATTCAATGACAAAGGAACCTAAAAGTTGCCTACCCCAAAATCTAAAATTTTCCTATTAATTTCTGCCTAAAACATGATACTATCCTATTCAACATCATCAATGAATCAAAATTTACTTTTATCGAGACCAATCCCTTCACACATTTATTCTCAAAATGATTAATCAATTCTTCATCTATAAATCCTAGTTTCCACCTTAAAATTCAACATCAATCAACACAAAACAAATATTCAAACATGTCAAATAATAAATTATTTACATTCACATAAAAATTAAAGGGAAAGAAGAAAGAATTAGACCTCAATGCCGCTTTAAAAATCAATGTATTATTCCAATTAAATTCGATAGAGTACGTGTATGAAATATCTTGATTTGAACCTCAACCAATGAACTCACGCAGACCCAAATCAAAACTGATTTAACCCCTTTTAGGAGTAGCCGAATCCGATTATGGTTTCCACCAGAACAGCCGCATCATAGAATGGTTTTGGGATATTTTTTGGTGAATTTCAACTGGATTTAATGTAGAAAGCGACTGTTTTCAAATGGGGTTATCAAAACAGATAGAAATGGGTGATTCAAGGGTTTTGGGGCTGCGAATGGACTGAGAACGAGTACTTTTACTACGCTTGAGCTCCAGCAAGCTCGGCAGACATCGAAAATAGAGATGCGATCAGCAACGATGAAATTTTCCGATAAAACTCACCTAAATTTTCTCTCTCACACATTTTCTCTTTGTTTCTCTCTATCTCTCATTCTCTTTGCCCAATCCCCTTCTCAATTCACTTTGTCTCTCTCCCTTTTTGTCTCCTTCCTTATCTCTTCATCTCTCTTTCTCACTGGTGTTTGTTCTATGTGAGTCACTGTGGGTGAATTAGTGAGGTATAGTATATGAGAGTGAAAAATTGTATATGGCAGTGGTGTGTGTGTGCATTTTTTGTGTGCTCTGTTAATAGAAATGTGAGTTTGTATGTGTGAAACCCAATTCCATTGAAGTCCGGTGCCTGTATTATGTATTGATGGTGTATTTATGTAGAAGATGAATTCCAGTAGGTCCCCTCCTCCGTTTTGCTATGTATTTTATTGCTCTATATATGGAGATGGCAAAAAAATATGTAAACAAAAAAGGTAGGTAGGGGGAGGAGGTTACGTGGAGGGTAGGGGTATGGGGTGGGATATGTTGTTAGGATAAGGTGTAAAGTTGTTAGGATAGGATTAAAACAAGATAGAATTTGGTAGGGATTATGTTAAGGGTTGTTGGTTTTTGTATTTTGTGGGGTATAATCACATGGATGAGGGTGTGTGGTAAGGTGAGCTAAAAATGAATAAAATTGGACTCGAGAGAGATAAAATTAGGTGTCTAAACATGTAGTAGTAGCATGATTTTGATTCTAAATTACTAATTGAAGCTTAAATAAATGAAAAAAACCACTCAAACGTGTAGTGTTTAATAAAAATAACAATTTTTGTGTAAACATGATATAAAAATTGAAATTCTTGAAAGTGTATGGACCTTATTCGTAAAATATGTAAAGATCATACTTTTAAACTTGAAGTTGTGTTCATGGACTCCATGGGTGAAAAGGAACGATGGATGAACATCTAACATACCTTAAATCTTTGATCTTGAAAGAGAATTAACTTTTCTTGAACGCTCTTGGATTGGGAACCTTAAATTCTTGATTATCTTATAAAGAGTTGAATGGAGTCTTGAAGTTCTTGGGAGATTACCTTAAGAAGAAACCCTAATATTGTTCTTGCGAATAAAGAGGGTTACGGGATTTTGAAATTGATTTTTAATAGCTAAGTACATGTTTATGATAATTTATGTCGATGGGGGGGGGGGGGGTAAGGTTTGAGGTGAGGAAAAGACCAAAATACCTCTACGAAACTAAATCATAATTGCTGAAATTTTCAGTTGATGACTTAGGTCGATGAGTCGTCACTTAGGTGAAGTCTTATCACCTCAAGTCATCACTTTTGTGGCATAAATTATCACATACTATTTATGGGTGACGACTTGTTCTGATAAGTCGTCACTTAGGTGATGGCTTAGTACCTCAAGTCCTAACTTGGAAGATAAAATTGATGAGTTTTTGGTTTGGCTAATGACTTGGTATGATATGTCTTCACATAGGTGATGACTTATCAACTCAGGTCATCACTTGGAAGCTAAAATTGATGGAATTCTATTTAAGGTTGACGACTTGGGCTGATAAGTCGTCATTTAGTTGACGGACAAACATGCTGAACTAAAATGAGTATAAATTTACACTTCGATATCAGATTAAGGTGAAACCAAATGCGTTGTAAAAAAGATTCTAAGGTATTTCCTTTGATATATCGTAGGACACATAATTCATTATGTACAAGGAGTAATGGTCGGTGAAAGTTGACCCAAAATGAAATATTTGCTAAAACTTAATCAATAGAAGCGTTCTCAACTCGTCTTTGAGTTAGGAGTTTTTTACGAACTCAACTTATATAAAAGGACATTTTTATACTATAAAATTTATCATCACATATATATAGACATATAATCATTGGGTTCATGTTTGTATACTTAGGAACAATGGTTTGAATTCTATCTCGAAGACGTGGGGTATTACACTCGTATTTTCTCCAGTGTATGATCTTCTAAGGCTTCAACTTTTTGTTATCCTTATGTCTCATGTTCATGAGTCGTACCTCGACCTATGACTCATGTACTTCACTTTTTACAACCTGGGACTTATTTCTTTAATGCCCTAAACACTGGTCTACTGATGGTTTACCAATATAAGTCGTACTCATACTTTCGACTTGCCTTTGTCTGAGACTTCAACTCTGAATCTGACTTTAGTTTTTGTTCTCTTGACGACTGCTTCTTCAAACTCATATCATCTTCTTACAATTCATATGCTCGAGTCGTATCTTATTATACTTAGTTTTTCTATTTGTCTTATGTCATTGTTATACTTACGCGTTAACCTATGAGCCGTATGTTGTGTTGACAACTTGTAAGGTGACTCATATCATCTGCAACTTTGTATTTTTTAGGTCCTTTTCTTCATATTTCATTCAAACATTATTATTGACCTATTTCACCTGTAACAATCATAAGAGCATATCAATCTACTAAAATGATCTAAGTACAAGCATAAATTCATTGTTTTAAGCATCGAAAATGTCGTGTTTTCTCGGTGGATCAAAAGGATCATAGGTCGTTCTTGAAATTAGTCCATTTTTAGCTTAAATGTCCTCCAAAAGTCAATAGGTATCCCTTGATCCCTATTTGAGACTGTATAGACTATTCTTCTTGTTTTACCTTTTACCTTCCCATTTTGGTTATAATGGCCTATTTTTGCCCTGGTCCTCCTTGGACATTGTGCACCTTAACTCATGCATATCACCTAAGTTGAAGGTGTATATCATATGGGTGCATAATTTGAAGTGGGTATAAATATGGGTATAAATAAGAGAAAAAGAAAGTAGGGCTAATTGTTGTAGGAAAAACAAAAAAAAAAGAAATAAAAAGGAAGAATCAAAGAAACCACACCAACCTAAATGAGCTATAAAAGAATTAAAAGGGAGAAATAAGGGTGTAATAAATGAAAATTTGTTAATAAGTGGACCCCTAATGTAATTGTACTTCCAAGGAAGTTTAGTCACTAAATTCCCATATGTACCGTACCAACCCCTAAGTGTACGTACCAAGATGAGTAAAGTCCTACAGTGATCCTATCATGTCTGTCCGAAAGCTAAGGTAGAGAAAATAAGGCAATCCTATGGTATTCTGTGCACATTGTTGGAACTTCTTTATGAGTGTGAGTGTCTCGTGATCGTCCTTGCATTAGCATGCATGATTCTCTTTAGTGAGTGGAACTTATTTGTTTTTAAAGGTACAAGGGTTGTGTTGCTAATTGCTTATTTTTTCGGGTAGCGTAACTTGTACATATGCATGATTATTTGTTGCTTATGTTATGCCATAGCTTGATTCCATTGTGTCACATTATTGTGCTTCATTGATACACATAGTTGGTTTTGAAAAGTTAAAATTGTATGGGGTATTTGTTTGAGCTAAATTTGATGATTGACATGCATAGGTATCTCGGGTTTCTATTGGTGAAGCATCGTTGAGTTGTTTGGCTGTGTTTTATTGCCTGAGGACATGTAAATATCTAAGTTGTGGGTATTGATATGCTATAGTTTTATAACACTTTAAACAATTTAAACTAAGAAAAATGCAAGTACTTAGGTGTGTTTTATTAGATTTGATGTTTTCTTGAGATGATTTTGCAGGAAACTAGGTTCATGGATCTAACCGAAAGAAAATGGAGTTGAAAGCTGAAAACATGTCACCTACACCTACACCGACACCTACGGGGCGTAAGTTCCACCTATTGGGCGTAGATGGCAGCGTATGTGATAGAAATTGAGAATTAGAGTGTGGAATTTTAGGACTGCCACCTATGTCGTCTCACCTATGCCATATAGGTTCCACCTACGACCCGTGGGTGGGTGCATAGGTATCTACCGACTCAACTTTCTCGAATCATTTTTTATTGAGTTTCTAGGGTTTCCATGTAACCTTTAAATACCCTTTTGACATTTTTAGCAAGTTGATGCTAGTTTAAGCCCTTGGAGGCTCTTATATGCCCTTAGGGTCAAGTTTATACACTCTTACTATTCACAAACATATATTTTGATTCCAAGATTGGATTTTGATCATAGGATTCTTGTGTTCTTAGCTTTTTATCGATTTATTATTCTGAGACTTTGGGTTTTCTTTGTCTATTAGTGTGATTGATTCTATGCTTTCAATTATGAATTCCATGGACTATTTCACAACTATGAGCGACTAATTCCCTTAGCTAGGGTTATGGCAACCCTATCTGAATAACAAAGTAGGGGAAGTACATTGTTGTTCCTAACTAATATTCTTGAACGTATTATGTCACGACCCTACCCAAGGCCCTGGTTATGACGGGCATCCCAAATTATACAGGCTCGATATACCCCTGTCACGTCCCAACCCACTAGTGATATTATCCGCTCTAGGACCAGTCCTGCACGACTTTAAAATGCGTCACTAGGGAGTAAGGCTTTCTTACTTATATACCTAACATTCCTCCTATGTTTTTACGATGTGGGACTCCTTCCTAAGTTGGGTTATTATATACACCCCCTTATGGACTCAACGTCCTCGCTGAGGTTTGCCCCACCAAATAGGATTTTCCTACCCTCAGGACTAAGGTTTGCCCCTCCTTACCAGGATTTTCCTACACTCAGTTTGAACTCTGGCCCATATCGATAGGGACGACACAGGAGCTGCTTTGATACCATTCTGTCATGACCCGACCCGAGGCCCTGGCCGCGACGGGCATCTCGAACCACACAGTCCCGAGATACCGCTATAACATCCCAGCCCACTAGTGATATTATCTGCTCTAGGACCAGGCCCGCACGAGTTTAGAATGCGTCACTTGGGAGTAAGACTTTCTTACTTATATACCCAATATCCCTCTTATGTTTTGCCGATGTGGGACTACTTCTTAAGTTGGGTTGTCACAGATTGTGATCATCTTCAATTTAATAGATATCTTAGAGGTTGTAAATATTCAGAACCTTCCCATATTCACTACTTACTTCAAATGAGAGGTAGAGATAAGGAAAAGAATATCATAATAGTAATTTGAGATTCACCTCCATCCTATAATATCTTGTCTAATTAACTAGAGAACCAAAAGGTAATAGTTAATCTAGGATTTAGGTAAGGGTTAGTAAGGCAACACTCTAAGACTAAAAAAGTAAAGAGTGAAATTCACTAAAGGAATTCATAATACAGTTAGTGATACATCACTTATCCGATTTTGTATGCAAAATATTGGGTTAGTTCAATGGAGCACAATAAACCTACAAAGTTAGGAATCAAGGGGGAATATAGTCCTAGTGTTCAGTTCAAATTCTTTACAACAAAACACATTAGAGTTTTGTTACTAGCTACGGATTATAGAAATTCCCCCCATTTACTTTTCTGCACTGCCCTACTGTTTCAACAAGATCGAGAGATAGTTATGCCCTATTCCATATGGGTTCAACCACGATCTAATTGGGTTACTATATTTTGATATCGACCTCTTGATAATTCTAAGGAGGTGTAATATTAAGAGACATAATTCTTTAAAACACAACCCAGTCCCACATGGGACATATCATAATACAAAACAAAACCTTCAGTGCCCTTGAGTAGAGTCAAGATAGGAGCAGAAGTTAAATTATCCTTCAACCTATTAAACCTACCTTCATAAGAATCAAACCATAAAAATATTATCTATATCTAAGTCAACCTTGTAAGCGGAGTAACAATAGAAAAGAAACTCTTTACAAATCTCCTATAACAACACTGAATATAACATTCCAAAGAAAAGTCACAACACTTAACCAAAATTCATAATTAGAAAATTTTGCATACAATTTCTGATCTTTTAGTGTTTGTAATAGAATTCAGAGGTCATGGACATGATCCTTCTCACTTTCGAAGTACACCAAAATGTCATCAATTAAAACTAAAATGAACAAATAAAAAACCTCTCTAAATATTAAGTAGATAAGGTCCATTAATGATACTGCAACATCAACCAATCCAAAAGACATGACCAAAAACTTAAACTGGCCATAACAGGTTCGAAAAGCAGTCTGGGGAATATCAGCTTCCCTAATCCTCAATTGGTGATAGTCCAAATCGAGATCTATTTTAGAAAAACACTTGGCACCCTGAAGCTGATCAAAGAGGTCATCAATTCTAGGAAGGGGGTACTTATTTTCACTGTGACCTTATTCTATTAACGATAGACTATGAAAAGCACAGGAGCACCCCAAGGAGAAATACTAAGATAAATGAAACCCTTATCAAGGAGATCCTTTAATTGCTCCTTTAGTTCTATTATTTTTGCCGGAGCCATTCTATAAGGAGTAATAGAAATAGGTCAAGTATCTTTTAGGAGATCATTCCCAAAGTCTATTTCCCTATAGGGAGAAATCCTCAAAAAATCAACGACAAAAACCTTTGGGAAATTATTTACTATGAAAATGGACTGCAGGGAGGGAATTTCAAAGTTAGAATCCTTGAACTAAATTAGATGGTACAGACACCCTTTTGATATCAATTTCTGAGCCCTAAGGTAAGAAATAAACTTCCCTTTTGGTACTATGGAACTGCCCTTCCATTCAATTACCAGTTTATTAGAAAAATGAAAAGTGGCCTTTTGGCTCCTACAATCCAGAGAAGCAAAACATGAATAAAGTCAATACATCCCCAAGATCACATCAAAATCCACCATATCAAGCTCTATTAAATCTAACAGTGTCTTCCTTTGAGAGATGGATACCACATAACTTCTATAGGACTTTCTAGCAATAATAGACTCAACCACTGGGGTAGAAACTAAAAAGGGGTCGAAGATACTTTCAGGACCAAATCCAAAGTATACAACCACATACAGAGTCACATAAGATAGGGTAGAATCCAGATCAAACACGCAATAAATATCATGGAGAAAAGCTATAACATAAAAATGACAACATTTAGGGGCGCCTCAGATTTCTGATGAGTAAAACGATCATGAAGGTGGTTTCATCCATTCTCTACCCCTGAACGAACACTCTTTGGTGTAGGAGCTGACGAAATGGCGATCAGAACCTTATTAGCCCCAGTGGCAACCCTAGTTGAGGGGAAATCTCGTTGCATATGGCTTGTCTGACCATTTTTGTAACATAAATTCCTCCCCTCCTTACAATACACACGATAAAACTTAACCATAAATATGGTTGGAAGGGTAAGATTGGGCTGACTTAGCTCCACTAGCCTGAGATTGGGCACTTTGTGCCGTGGGATCAATGCTAGGATAGAAACACCAATCTCCAAAAGGCTTAGGGAAAAGAGCACTAGCTGTCGAATATGAATTTTCCCCTAGTCTTTATCTTGAAAAATTTTATGCTCCAATTCCCACTATACTGCTGGCTTGAACCCTGCTCTGCATACCTAGTCTTTTCACTCTACCTTCCCCTATTTCCATTTGCCTCTTCTTCTCATTCTCAAGTTGCTGCATATAGACCACCAACCTTGATATATCTGTCACTATTTAGCATATCCACCTGACACTTTAACACCAAATCATGAGATAGTCCAAAACAAAACCTCTTCATCCTAGACCACATACTAGATAAAATCTCAGGCGCATAACGAGAGAGTTGGGTGAAAAATACATACTCCGTAATACTAATCTTATCGTGCTTCAAATTCAAAAACTTTTATCTTTGGCTTCCCTCAAATACTAAGGAAATAATGTTCGAGAAAAGAACGTGAGAACTCCTTCAGTATATCCGACTGAGCATCTTAACCCCTTAACTCTTCCCATTTTTCGTACCACTGATAAGCCACTTTTTTAACTGATGTGCTATAAACTCAACCCCCTTTGAATCACTAGATACATAATTCTAAAGATCTTTTCTATCTTATCATTAAACTCCTAAGGATCCTCCTCAACCTTAGAACATATAAATATCTGGGGATTCAACCTCATAAATTTTCCAACTTGAGTCACTTCAGAAGAATTGGCGACAAAACCAGTATAATCAGAACGACGAGATTGTGATGCCACAATCTGAGATAGCAAGTGGATAGACTGTTAGAACTCAACATTTAAAATATTTGTCTGAGGGGATTGAGTATGATTAACTCCAACTCGAGAAGCTCGATGAGGATTAATAGGGACCGGTGGGACCCAGGAGTAGCTGTAGAGTTGGGAGTACGGGCCCTATACCGAGTCTAAATACCATGAGTAGGGTGTACCTCCTTGGCATTTTCCATAATTAGGCTAGAGGTTCCAGCGCAATTCCTACGATTATCAAATCTTTGTGGTGGCATGATCTGAAATACGAGTAAGCTAGGATTTAGAGTAAATCAACAATATATATACTCTCTAACACCAAATAGAACACAAAGATAGGAAACCATTCCTAAATGTCTCATAGAATCTCCCTTATTTGTGTGGCATACTACACACCCATAAATAAGAATCTACTCAACATAGCTTGTAGATACTCAGCGACCCGAAATCATGCATAGATACCAAGTTTTTCAAGACCCAAACTAGGGATATGGTTATTATAGTCACCCCACGATAACCAAGGTATAAGGTGGCCCTATCCTTACATTAAAAGCACAATAGTATAAAGATATTGAGAAAGCCAACCCTTGAAAAGGAAAGAATTTAATAATCACTAAAATGAAGTTTGAAACTCAAATCCGAGATCAAAAGAACAATAATCCCCAAATAGTATACAAGCCTCAATCCATAAAACATTTACTAAGTCGGGATATGACCCCGACTATGCTAAAAGAAAACCAAGGGAACTAATAATATAAATAAACTTAAAAGTAACATGGAATTTTGAATGATGAAGGACTCATCACTTATTACCAGTTGTCTAATAGAGTGATGATCCCCATAACGCTATACAGGGTCACAAGAAAAGGTCTTCAAACCTATATCCAGAAATGATGTAGCATTCGGGGTGGCCAATTCAGTGAGTACTAGCATAAAACCTAAGAAAATGTATAAAATATGCAGTTCACCAAAAATCAGTTATAAAACATATGCACAAAACCACCAAGATAATAAAATACTGGGGTAGGGACAAGGGATATGAAAAATGAACTTTTAAAATTTTAGTCCTAAACTATGTAGCTCATACCAAACTTCATACATCCATGGGTTGTATGGGTTAGGCTCCCCCTGTTGGAAGGGCCTAAGTCCATATTAGTTTACTGGATAGGATAATAGGTTAAAGTCACCAAGAAAATAATCTCCTAATAAAATAACTATGTACTACTGAGTGAATCAAGCAGACGTGGTCATTCATATTTCAGGAAAAGACCCCCTAACATCGGCAAATATAATTTTTACCGTGTTGGTCCTCCAAATACTACACTTTCCTGGTAAAATCTACACATTTTCCTTTAAGCCCAATTAAAATATTTTTTATATACCTTTAACTAATAACCATGGAGTTCTTATTTATTAAGGCATATCCAAATTGGTATCATCATAAATAAGAATTTGCAAGCCATTCCAATTATGCCAAACCATTCCTTTAAAACATTTAAACTCCAAACTACAATTCTAACAGTCCAATGAATTTTTTTTTTCTATTAATGCTATACAGTTTCCAATTAACCCGATAATGTTTCAAAAAGATGGGTTAACACTATGAAAATCTATTTCAAAAACCAAATTCAAAAAAAGGGTTGAGGTTCATATTTTTATCATGCAAAGGTCATGAAGATCATAAAATCATATCATAAAATTCCACCATTGCCATAAAACATAATTTTAACTTACCTAACATTTGAACTATGGAAAAACTGTTAAAACAAGGAAAAACAATGCAAGTTTATGTAATAAACAAAATTCCTCAATCCTAGTTTGCACAACCATCAAAATATGATAATATAAAGTAAATTTCATAATTTAAAGATAATTTAAAATAAGGGAGTGTCCAACATGTCTTTTTAGTAGAATTAATTCTATAAGAACTTGAATTAGGGCCTTGTGAGTTGAATTCTACATAAACCCTAAGCTTGCTTCTATTGAATTTTTGAAGGGGAATGAATGATGATACAAATGATAACTGATTGGTTAATATGTATTAGAGGGTGTTTAAAGTTGTTTAATAAGGCAAAGGACCAAAAAGCCCTCGCCCCAATTGAAGAACTGGGCATTTTATGCCCTTGGGTGTAGCACGTTGATATCATAAAGGCCCAGGGGTTTTCCATGCACTTATTTCAGCATGCACTAGGTGTGGAATGCCGCTATCATGTCCTTAACTGCTTTGTGGTCCGAAAATGACCTCGAACCCTTTTAGAAAATTCCAACACTCTCCCTAATCATCCCTTTAACATCCCTAATCATAATTGAAGTAAAAAAAATTATTTAACCACGAGGGAGGATCCAAAATTAAATCCTAAAAATTCTTGGGGTCTTACGATAATCATAGCTAGGTCAATTTTGGTAAATATTGGTAAATCTCAAATGTAACATTTATCTCAAATGTAAAATAATTCAAAACTGACATAATGTTACATTTATCTCAAAATTAACCTCGTTATGATTCTTGGTAAATCACAAATGCAACATTTATCTCACTTTATCTTTTTTTCCTTTGTTTTATTAAGACATAATTCTATATATTTCTTAAAAAAATAACACAATTTTGGTCTGTTTAGATTTTGTAAAAATCAAATCCAGTATTTTTTCTGTTTTCTCTTATTTTTTCTGTTTTGTTTTTTAGACTCATAGAAAATATTATATAATTACCCTTGAAAATAATATATACTAACCCTTCATTATATTTTTTGTTACTAGTTTTGCTGCACGTGAATTGCAAGTGTATACCAAGGTATGGTGTGCTTGACTTCTTGAATAGGATCAATATCCTTAAAATAATATTTTGGTACAAAATGGATGGTGCTATATGTAGTTTTGATGATGAGAAGCTAAACTGCAAAGGACTAGGTCCCTTGATATGAAAAGTATAGTACAACTGGCACACCGTATCTGCACAATTTTGTCTTCTTATGGAGCAAACTTACACTTGTTATTTTGTACTAACTTACACAGCTGGTCCAATGAAATTTCAGCCCTAATAATCACTCAGCTATAAAAGTAAAGAGATGTCTCTTCATCAAATAAGGGTTTTGGAAAAATCTAAGGAGTTAAGAAAGGTAGCAAAATGTAAATTTTCAAGACTGCTCAAGCATAGATCGTGTTCTTATCATTATAATACGCTTATAGAGTGAGTAAGTATTCTTGAGTAATGAATTGTAAATGAACTACTCATGCTATTAGATTAGTGTTTTCATATAAAGTAGAGAGTGCTTAGGTAGAGTTTCCTGAGCTTGGAGATGATTAGAGTTAATCAATGTAGAGAGAGTCCGGGGTAAAGTTACCAAGATGAGATTGTAGTAGAGTTGCTACTTGTGCAAGGAGCCTAGAGGTAGGCTGAAATCTAGACAGTAATCAGGAGGTTGATTATAGTGTATTTCTTTGGTTCTTATGAGGGAAAGCCATGGTTTTTCTCTTCCTAGGTTTCCACGTAAAAATCCTTGTATATTTACTCTTTTTTCACTATCTTCAGTTTTCTTCCACTATTTTGTTTGATTGCATGTGATTGATTTTGAAGGACCTGGTCCCTCACTGTATGATGCATATCCCAAAGGGTTTTAACAATTTGTATCAGAGTGAGGTCACTCTAAAAGGTTCTCAACTAGAGTGTCTTCGTTAGTATAGCTACTCCACCTAACTTGGAAGAAGGACAATTAACCACTAGACCACCTTGATTCAATGGATAGTATTATGGGTGGTGGAAAACTAGGATGCTTGACTTTATTATGGATGAAGATAGTGACTGATGGACATAATCCTTGATGGTCCTCATGTTCTATTGAAAGAATTCAAAGAAGGAGAAATTACAAGAATGGTTGTCAAGAGCTGGAGGGAGTTCAATGGTGAAGATAGAAGGACGATTATGAAAAACTACAAGGCCAAGAAATTGTTAGTCTGTGGAATAAGGCTTGGTGAATGTAACAAGATATTAGCTTGTAAAAATGCTAAAAAGATATGGTATTGATTTAGGACTACACATAAAGGTACTACTAATGTGAAGGATTAAAAATTAGACATGTTGACTACTTAGTGTGAAACCTTCACTATGAAAGAAGAAGAAACTATCCAAGAAATACATACAAGGTTCACTTCAATCATAAATGAGCTTCATTGCTTAGGAGAGGTGATTCTAGCGAATAAGCAAGTAAGAGAGATTCTTGGTGTTCTTCCTAAGCCCTGGGAAAGCAAAGTTGATGTTATAACCGAACCTAGAAACTTGAAGACCTTCACCATGGAAGAACTGATTAGAAATTTAAGAACCTATGAGCTCAAGAAGCAACAAGGGATGGAGAAGAATGATGCAAAAAGAGAAAAATCCCTAGCATGGAAGTCTTCTATATATGATCCACTTGTCTATGAAGACATTGATGTTGCCTATCCGGAAAATAGGATTGTTAGAACTATAAAAAGGAGTGCTTAGTTCTAAAGAAGAAAATGAAATGTTGAAGTATGTCACAAATGTGGAAGTCCTGAGCATTTAATCAAGGACTATCCAATGAAAAAAATAGATCCTCAGGATTAACTCAAGGATGCAAGTCATAAAGGAAAGATTAGGGACCAGGTCCATGAAAATTAAAAAAGAAAGGCAACAACTGAGTATGCTATAAAGTAAGCTCTAGGAGCATGGGAAGATTTTTCCAGTGACTCAAACAAAGATGAGAAGATGGGAGATGTTTCTATGCTAGCAGTGGAAAAGGGTCCAGTTATCTATGATTTCTTCTTTGTACTCAGCGCATACACACAAGATGAAAAAGAAAAAGAGGTAACTCTATCCAATATTAAGAAGAATATGTATAATTACACTACTAGGAACATAAAAAGCCTTGTAAGTGTGTTGTTAGATTCTGTATGTGACCTAAACACAGAGAAAAATGCCTTAGAAGAAAAAATTAAGAATCGAGAGCATGACATGATTGCTTTAACTCTCAAAATTTCTAAAATTGAAGAGTTGTTCACAAAGATGAACTCTTAAAATCTAATTCTAATGAGTAGTCTGAAGAAAGTAAATGATGCATACGATAAAGGTAAGAAGGAAGCATCAAGACTTCAGATTGATCTTGAGAAGAAATTGAAAGATTCATAAAAAGACCTTATAACAGCACTACACAGGAATGAAGAATTAGAGAAGGACACGGTCCATTTGAAAGAAGAGTTAAACAAGTCTCTAAATTTGACTATTTCCTTACTAATCTTTCTGACTTGACTAGTCAATGTGTAAGTGATGGTAGAGGTCTGGTCCATCAAGGAGAACTCGAACCTGTTATGCATAAAGAAATAGGTGTTTATTATATTGGAAGAAAATGGGACGAACTTCTGTGTACTCTCTGTGGAAGAGATGGACATTTGAAAGAACAATGTTAATACTGGTATAAGGCTAATTTAATAAGTACTAAATGCATTGAGGAAGAGAATGCACATTCCAAGGTCTTCAAGTCTCTAAAATGGGTAACAAAGGAAGATCACATTATTTAGTTGGACAAAGAAAGATTTAACAACACATCTGTCTTTCTACTAGGAACTCAAACTCAAATGGGTTTTCAAGTCTAACAGATGATTGTAATTACAAGAGAGATAAAGGGTTTACAATTAGAAAAATCTTCTTGTTAATGCTTAAACTTAAGAATGAAAGGTCTAATTATATTCTCTTTCCTAATTATGAGCTCAAAGATGTGAAAGCAGCAGGCAAGTTCAAAGCAAGGCTAAAGGAGCTCTAGATATTTGAAGAATTCAAAGTCTAGGACCTGGTCCTCAAACCTATTTCTAGAATAAGTCACGGTATCATGTGATGAAATTAACCTATCAAGATGATGCTTAGATTAAGAAAACTAACCTGACCTACTTTCAAGTGAATAAGTATCTCCTCACAAAATTAGCTATGTTTAGGAGGTAGGTATCCTTGCTAAATTAGTACTTGTTGGTCAAACTCAATACTATACCTTTGTAGGTATACACCCATGGGAACAACTTTGGAAGTGGACAAATGTGACAAACACAAATTTAAATATTTATACAAACTAGATAGAGGGTCCTATCCTATCTCTTAGGTTAGTATCTTGTATGTGCAAATTTTGACTATTCTGCCAAGAAAAAGTCATGTCCTCCTTGTCTTTGTGTCAGAACAAAGTAGTCCTATTCTAAAAGAGAAGGTGATCACCTAAATTTTGATATTTTTCATATCTTTTTCCCCCAAAAAACCACTTTATGTGCTCATTATTCCTTAAATATTGCTACACCCACTCCTTTATGTATCAAAAGGGGAAAATCCAAAATTCTAAGTAGCCCCTCCAAAAGAAAGACCTTCTTTATGGTTACAGCTCTTCCATTTTCATGTCTTCAAAGGATTTTGAGCTTATCACTATGAAAAATTCCTTTATAAACTATCCTAAAAAATATCCTTCTTCTCCTACTCTTCTAGAGCTTAAATTCTTCATCACTCAACTTGTTAATGAAGAATCTTCCTTAAAGCTTCAAAACTGTTTTGATGATGTTTTGGTGGATGAAACCTTGGAAGCTAAAAACCTCATTTTATTGTCTAAAATCCCAGGAAAGAGCACAGTTGATAAAAAGAAAAATAATATCAGTAAAACAGCAAAAGTGTCTGGAAAATGGTTTGGAAGTTTTACTGAGACGCAACTAGCTATTGAGGGACCTGGTCCCAAGAAGAGAAAAGTAGATGAAAGGGAATCTATGAACACTTATACTATAATAAAGAATATGTATAAAAGTATAGATGTATCCAAGGATGTTAGAAATAGGTTCTTGAATAATAACAAGGTCATAACTAGAAGGATTTTTTATTCAGATGTGCTAAAAGAACCTGGTATGGTGAAACTTATTGATCTAGTTAAAGCAAAGGGTTTGTGGTTCAAATGCTTGATATGAAAACACTGGTCAAGACTAAATGTGTCAAAATTGGTAGCATTTATAAAAGGCATCTTAGTAAGGAAATAGAGAAATTGAAATTCAACCTAGCTACCAAGGATGAAGAAATCAACAAGCTTCAGGTGTCAATTCAACATTCTACATAGGAAACCCATGTGACAAAGAAATTCTTAGAACTGAGAATGTTGAACTGAAGAATAGGGTGTCAATATTAACTGATGAGGTTGTTAGGTCAAATATAGAGATAAGGTGCCTCAACAACAACCTAACCCTACTCCTTCAAAATATTTTTCTGTGTCCTTCACTTGTTAATCCTTCTTTATTCTTGTGGATTTTCTCCTAAGAACATTTAATTTATGCACTGCAATGATAGGTATCCTACTTATGTATGAATCTATGCTTTATGTGTTACAATTTTTCTCTTTAAATTGCAAAGTTATTCTTTATGTTAGTGCTGCCCTAATGGCAATGAGTTAACTAATTTGTGCTTAATTTACTCTTGTTTTACTGTTCTGACTTTTCAATGATGCCAAAAGGGGAAATACTTATTGAGTACATATAGTTGGGGCCTAGGTAATATATGTTCTAGGTGAATGTAAATGTCATGCTGAGAGGGGAAAAATGGAGTGATGAACTAAATAGATGAGTAAAAAGAGTCATGTTGACAGGGGAAAATCTGCAAATGCACTAAAAGTAAGTGCATGATTATAGGGGGGAGAAATTAGAGGTGTTTGATGCATATGAAAACAAGGGTCCATGTCCCTGTGTTGCATGATGGAGGAAGCATGATGATAGAGGGAACATTGATCTTCATATGGTAATCACACTAATTACTAGTGATAAATATGCACTGATGCTCTAATTGTATGGTTAGGTTAGTCATCATAAAAAAGTGGGAAAATTTCTATATGTAGTTTTGATGATGAACAACTAAACTGCAAGGGACCAGGTCCCTGGATATGCAAAGTATAGTACAACTTGCACACGGTATCTTCACAGTTTTATACTCATGTGTAACAAACTTGGAGGTGCTATTTTCTATTGAGTTGGATAGTTGGTACAATGATATTTATTCCCTAATCATCACTCAACTACAAAAGGAAAGAGATGTCTCATCATCAAATAAGGTATTCACAAAAATCTAAAGAGTGAAGAAAGGCAAAAAAAACTCTAGTTTCAAGACTGCTCAAGCATAGCTCATGTTCTTATCTTTGTAATATGCTTAAAGAGTGAGTGAGGGAGTGTTCTTCAGTGCTGAATTATAAAAGAACTACCCATGCTATAAAAGTAGTGTTTTTGTTTGAAGTAGAGAGTGCTTAGGTAGAGTTTACTAAGCTTGAATGCGATTAGAGTTAAATAGTGTAGAGAGAGTCCTTGGTTGAGTTACCAAGATGATCTTGTAGTAGAGTTTCTACTAGCGCAAGGATCCTAGAGAAAGGCTGAAATCTAGACTATAATTAGGAGGTCGATTATAGTGGATATCTTTGGTTCTTATGAGGGAAAGCCGTGGTTTTTCCCTTCCTTGGTTTTCACATAAAAATTCTTGTGCATTTACTTTTTCAGCACTGTCTTTAGTTTTCCTGAATTCCTTTACTTGATTGTCTATAATTGATTTTGAGGGACTTGGTCCCTTAGTGTGTCATGCAGACCCCCAATGTCTATATATGTGTTATGCCCGTGTTGCTGTCTATAAGTGAGGTAATTGATGAAATTGATATATTATGCGAGATGTATGATCGTGTGGGGTCCTATAGGATCTAGATAGCCTAAAATACATGCGAGTGATTGTATTGTGTTGATGAAAATGCCTTTTTGTGGTACCATTGGCATATTATGATATATTCATACATGTTGGCATATGAAACATGTGGAAATTCATGGATGAACGGAAATGATTACTAGATATTGGCTCACGTGATTATGGAAATGTAACATTGTGATTGGTTGTGGAAATGTATCATTGTGGAAAATACTCAATGTAACTGGTTGTGAGCTTTAAATCCTCATATCATACTCATTCATGAAACATATGGTACCACCTTGTCAATATCTAAGAAATATTGTCAACACCTTTTATAAAACCCTTCTCGGGGGATGTCCCGGGAAGGAGTTATTGTGATACCTTATATAACCCACCCTGAGAGATGTGCCGAGGAGAATATATGGATATATGGATTCCATACGGAGGTTGTGCGATGACCTCGTGCATCATCATCATCATCATAATCATCTTATACATTGCACTTACTTTATTTTGTTCATGTTGTGTTTGAATTGACATATTGACTTGTCATACATTTATGTGTTCTATCTTTTGCTAATTGTACATGACTATCTTGTATATACATGTTCTTCCTTGTTCTAAGAATTTGTGATATGATGTATATTTCTGTTCTACCTGTTGTGTTGTTACAATATATGTGATATGTATACTAGAACTATTAGTGCAAGCTGTGTGGGCTACCATTATGGGACATTTTCTGATTGCAGGTGATGCTCCTTTAGTGTATATTTTGTATGCTTTATTTATTGCTTTGTTCGGCCGACCTATGCTACCTACTAAATACAAGTGAGTCGTCCGCATGCCTATTGTGCCTTTTCTGTGTATGCCCTAGTTTGAGTATTCCCTAGGTTGGTTGATTCGGGCGATATTTGGTGCCATAAAGGTAGTTGTTGACTTTCAGGTATCCGATTGTATTCTACTACCTTTCTTATAGACTATGTCTTTACTATCATATCAAATACAAAGTTCCTATTGTATTTTGGACATTTTAAGTATTTCATTTGGATTCAATTTATACTAGATACGTTCTTATACTGTTGACAATATGTTTTGGGAAGTTATGGTTGTATTGTTGATTATATCTTCCCGCATTTATTACACTTATATGGTCTGATTTTGTTTTAGAAGCCTTACCTTGGGGGTATTTTTGTCTTTTACCCTTTGTGTATCAGTTTTCATGATAGACTTACTCGTTAAGGGTCATGGTGATGAATGCCACCATGACCATTATATTTGGGTTCATGACATGTTGGGCGATTCAACCTCATAAACTTGCCAACCCAAGTGACCTCCGATAAACTAACAGCAGGACCAACATGATCAGACGGATGAGACTTCCATGCTACTAACTGAGTGAGCATATGAATAGACTAACAAAACTACGTATTAGAGATATCTCCCTAAGGTGACGGAGCATAAGTTTCACTAGACCATGAACCCGCAGAGGACTAGTAGGGATAGATGGAACCTGACGTGGAGTAGTACAGTTAGGAGTAGGGACCCTAGACCAGGTATGCACACATTAATAGGTCGAGTTCCCTCCACATTATCCTCAAGTAGGATAAAAGGTCCAATATACTTTCTACGATTATCAAATATTCGGAGAGGCATGATCTGAAACACGAGTAAGCTCAGAGTTAGAGGAGTTTCATAGCACTAGACTCTATAGCTCAAAAATAGAACACAAAAAAGGAAAACATTCTAAAATGCCTTGTAGCCTCTCCCTTATAAGTGTAACGCGCTACACACCTATTAAAGGGACTCTACTTGACATGGTTTTGTGAAAACCTAATCACCTTGAACCTTGCTCTGATACCAAGCTTGTCATGACTCGAATCCGGGACTAGCTGTGATGGGTATTTTAAGGCCTTCATGAGACGGAGACCACCCCTTTAGCCTTACCTCAAGAGCACATTAATAATAAATAGGTGAAGGTAAAAAAAATATATAATAAATATAGATATGTATAATCAAGATCTATGATTCAAAACACACAATCATCCCACACTTGTCCAGAAAAGTCTCTAAAACTAGAAATACCAAGTAACTTGGGACATGCCCCCGAATATGACTAAAAGAATCCAAAATAGAATACTAAAAACAATAAAGAAACCAGAAAAATGACAGGGCCTTTTGAAAGATGGAGGCTCACAACTTAACAGTAGATCCACAGGAGTACTGAATTACCTAATGTTGCACAGGAGAAATAGAAGACCTTTTGGATCCTACATCATGAAATAATATAACATCCAAGGGCGGTCAGTGGGGTGAGAAATGGCATGTAATTCAGGGGAAAGGGATAAAATAATGCAATTTCCAAATAAAAACAGTCAGAAACCATATGCACAACATTTATATATATAAACTGTGTAGCTCGATCCGTCCTGAAGGTACCCATAGGCTATATGGGTCTAGATTACCTTGCTGGAAGGGCCCTAGTACTTGTAAGCCGAATGAACCAAGGAAAAACCAAGGAAAGGCTAAACAAACCAAGTCCATAGCCCTACCAAAATCTATATAGTGTGTGCACCAAGCACACGGTCATAGGGACCCCCAACGCCGGAAAATGTGGTTTCCAGTGTTGATACCACTAGGATCAATACCTTCATAGTGAGCTACACAATTCCTTTTAAGCCCAAACTAAAAAACTTTTCACATAAACAAACCTTTAACTCACGAACTATTTTTTAAGTTATTTACCAACATGGTATCGCCATACAAATATGCTTTCAAGCTAAAATATTGCGTAAACCAATCCATATAACCAAATTGTCTTCCAAGATCAATTTAAAATCCATATCAAATGAAACCAAGGACATCCAAAACCATATTCATTCATTTGTCCTTTAATGTAATTTAATGGATTTTAAAACAAGTTAAACAACGCAATTATCCATATTCAAAACAAAGATTATAAAGTGGGTTGAGGTTAATACCATTACAAAGCCAAAATTCCATCAATTTTAGGAAACCCATGTCCCCCATTCCAACCATTAAAATAATGCACCAATTCAGTCCCCGTAACACATTAATTAAAGAACGAATAAACAATTTAAGCCATGGGGAATGTAATTCAAGTAAACCCAATAAAAATCCCTCATCCCAATTTAAAACCCACTATTTAACTCATATGAAAATTAAATATATGCAACAATATAAAAATACATGTTAGGGATTAGCAACATGCCTGAAATATAGAACAATTTGGAAAGAATTCAATGTTTGGAGCTTGGATGGAGAATTCCTGTTAAAACCATTGAGCTTTCTTTGGTTTTGAGTTGAAGATAAGAATAGTGGAGTTTGCTCTTAGAAAATAGAAAAAAAAGGGTCACTTTTATGTTTAAGAGTTGTGCAAGGGGTAAAATGACCAAAAGCCCCTCGCCCCACATAAAAAACAAAGCCTGGAAGAAATTTATTTAGAAGTGTGGCACTCCCTTATCAGGGCAGGTAGTCTCCACACCATACACTTATCACGAAGGATAACCTCTATAGCACGCCACTATCATGGAGGCTTACTACCTCAGGGTTCCAAAATAACCCCGAACCTATTCTAAAAATTCAAAAACTTTCTCAAAACACCTTTTTGATATCCCTAAATATACTTCATGTCAAAATTGACATTACGCATGCGAGAGGGTAAAAATTAAAATGATAAAAATTTTGTGGGGTCTCACATTATCCCCCCTGGAATCATTTGTCCTCGAATGATGAGTTAGGACATTTTTAGCTTGAGAATAACAAACGTACATCAGAGTCAAATTCCAATTGAAAATGCAACAAAAAGGAAAATGAAACTTATACAATAAGAAATTTCATCCATCCTTGGGAACAAGAACAAATACTTGTCTTTCATATCTTCTTCAGGATGCCATGTAGCCTCTTCTATCTTTTTGTTCCTCCAAAGAACTTTCATCAAATCTACATCCTTTGTCCTTAATCTATGAACTTGTCTATCCAGTATTTCAACCAAGACCTCTTTATAACACAATAAATTTGTAATACCAACATTCTCAATAGGCACTATCAAAAGGGTTCACCCAAAAACTTTTTCAACATAGAAACATGGAAAATAGGATGTATAGAGCCCAAGCTCTCAGGCAATTCCAACTCATAAGTGAAATTACCAATTCTCCTTACAATATGATATGGACTAATGTAACAAGGACTGATCTTTCCCTCTTCCCAAATTTCATTACTCCTTTCATAGGCTAACCTTTAAGAATACCCAATCACTTATTCAAAATCCAACTCACTTCACCTCAAATCCGTAAAAGACTTTTGGTGACTCTGAGCAGTCCTAAGTCTTTCTCTAATCACTTTCACCTTCTCCATAGCATAGTGAACCAAATCAAGGATAAACAATATAGTCTCACCTACCTCAAACCACCCAATAGGAGACCTACATGTCCTACCATAAAGAGCCTCAAATGGAGCCATTTAGATGCTATAATGATAATTATTATTATAAGCAAACTCAATAAGATTTAAATGGTAAACCCAACTACCTTTAAAATCAATTTAAAAGGTAAACCTAACTACCTTTAAAATCAATCACACAGGCCCTTAGCATATTATTCGAAGTCTGAATAGTCTATTCTGCTTGTCCATCCATTTGAGAGTGGAAAGCGATGCTAAGGTTCACCTGGGTACCCAAACCTTTCTGGAACAATCTCCAAAAGTAATATGAAAATTGTGTACCTTATTCTAAAATTATGGACACCGATGCACTATGAAACTTTACTATCTCTTGAATAAATAACATAAAGTAATCCTCTCCTGAGTAGTTAGTCCTCATAGGCAAGAAGTGCGCAAACTTAGACATCCTATGTACATAACCCAAATAGAAACATACTGATTGTGAGACCACAAAATACTCTTGAAAAAATCCATATTGATCATCTCCTACTTCCACATAGGCAACTCTATCTCTTGAGACATACCACCAGGCCTTAAATGTTTGACCTTGACTTTCTAACAAACCATACACTTAGCCACAAAGTTCGCCACCCCCTCTTTATATTATTCCAGTAGTAGATTTCCTTTAAGTCATTATACATTTTAGTCAAACCTAGATGAACAATATCTCTAGAATTGTGAGCCTCAGTCAAAATTATTCCCGCAACCCATTAAATATCAGAAACACAATATCTTCCTTGGTACCTATGAATACCATTCCCCCCAATCTTGAAATCCATAACCTTTTGCTGACCCACATCATCCTTAATCTGCAAAAGTATGGGATTCAAATAATGTTTCTACTTCACCTCTGGACCAAGAGATAATTTAACCACTTCTTGAACAATCACTCCCCTATCTTCAAAGTCAAAATGATGAAATCCTAAATTGGACAACCTATGAATATCCTTTATCAATCCTCTTTTCTTTTCATCAATGTGAGATAAGATCCTTATAGAAAACCTTCTAAGAGCATCAACAAAAATATTAGCTTTGCCTAAATAGCAGTAAAGGCTCATGTTATAATCAAAAAATAGTTTGATCTACCACCTCTGCCTAAGATTCAATTCCTTCTGTGTAAACACATACTGCAAGATCATATGGTCTGAATAAATGTCCATATGCACACCATACAAATAATTGTGCCAAATTTACAATGAAAAGACCACAACTGCCAACTCTAGATTGTGAGTTGGATAATTCCTCTGTTGAAACTTAAGTTTCCTAGAAGCATACACTACAACCTTAACATGGTACATCAAAATACAACCCAATCCCACATGGTATGCATCACAATACACAACAAATCACCAGTACCCTTGGGTAGGGTTAACACTAGAGCAGAAGTCAACTTATCCTTCAACTTCTTTAAACTACCCTCACAAGCATCATACAAAAAAAACATATCCTTTTTCTGAGTTAACTTCATCAGCAGAGAAGTAATATACAAGAAAAATCTCAACAAACCTCTTGTAATACCTGGCCAAGCCCAAGAAAGTCACAATATCGATTGGAGTCAGGAGACTAGGCCAACTCTTAACAGCCTCAACTTTTTATAGATCTACCTTGATCCCTCCACTTGACACGACATGCCCAAGAAAGGTCACAAAACTTAGCCAAAATTCACACTTAAAAAATTTAGCATACAACCTCTGGTGGTTAAGAGTTTGCACCATAATTTGGAGGTGATTGAAATTACTTTATCATCTTATTATACATTGTAATACCTCAAAAATCCAAACCAATGTTAGCATCATGTTTCAAGCTCATGCATAGTACGTTATAATTATTTGATTTTTTATGAGTTAGTTTGAGGTCTATTAAGGCCTCAAATATAACTCCAGCTATTAGACAAATCAAAATAACCCTTACCGATTGAAATTTTGATAAGAATGTTACCTTAGTCAACTTCAACGATCATATCTTTTGTTCTACTCAGAATTTTCCAGTTTAAAACCCACCAAGTTGTGGGAAATTGAATTAACTTTCCAACGATGCCAATTTTCCCAAATCCGATACTCGAGTGAGAAGTTATGGCACTTTTAGTAAAAGTAGTAGCTTAATATGAGCAGCACCGCATCGCGGTGACCCCAAAAATAATGGCGTTCTTCCTTTTCCAGTGTGCCATTGTGATAATCACCACATTTTATCGATGGGTCATTTTGCAATTGTTATTTTTTAGTGAGGCACAACGATGATGTCACGTCACCCCAAAATACCAGTTTAGAATTGTCCTTTCCAGTGGCGCAACACGATAGCATTGCGTCTCGCCATTGGATAAAATAGGGATTGCCCTTTTTCTAATGGCCCAACGTGATTGCACCACATCGCGCCGGGTGTCAATATCGGGATTTCCATTTTCCAGTTCCAATTTTTAATTTTCCCAAGGGTTTTTTTGTCCTTTTTTCTTCATATAATGTCGTCCAACACTGGATTTAAGTCCCTAAATACCACTTTTACATCACTTTTAACAATTTTCCCCGAATAGAAATCACTCTCTCTCAAAAGAATAAACCCTAGCCTTCAAAATTCAAGATCAAATCTCAAGAAATTCACCATCAACTCTCGCAAATTCATCAACCTAGGTATGTTCAGTGTTTATCCATGGGTTCCTTCAACCCATGGAGTCCAAGTATCCTCTTTTAAATATAAAGTTGTGCTCTTTACAAGTTATTATGATTTTAAATTGTGATTTTAACCATGAACTCCAATGAATTGAAATTTTATACCATGTTTACTTAAAATTGTTGTTGTTTATTAGACTCCACATGTTCTAATATTGTTATTGAGTGATTTAAATCGTGTTCTAATTTTATACCGTTACGCCAAGTTTCATACTATTCCCATGATTAGTTTAAACTATGAATATCAAGTGTTTGATGAAATTCCTACAAGAAAGAATATTTGATAAAATCTTTCATGTTATGTCCTCCAAGCTTAAGTACTATTTTACTACTATTGCTATTGAGTCCTGGGGGTTATGAATACCCAAAAACTTAGATGTTTACGTAGTCTTAGTATCGTCAAAATAGATTCAGAATATGTTATGAGCATTAATAGTTCAGTCAGTCATCAGAATCAGTTAAACTTAGAATAGTTCAGCATTCTGAGTCAGTTTAGTTAGGAGTATGATTTAGCACCAAGAGAGTGCAGGGATGTCAGCTTCCCCATCAGATAGGCAGAGTCGTTAGTAGCAGTTCCTGTACTCCAGAACTACATAGACAATGTAGGATATGAGGAGTCTCCCATCAAATTAGGCTTGACTACCTCACAGGGGTCACCCATCGGTTTAGGCTTGACACTCTTAGTCCTTCACGACAGTATATTAGTATAGTCGATTCACACAGCCAACATTAGTACCCTTGGCACGGTACCAATACCCTTCCAATTGGGGTTATAGGTTTGACCCCGATTAGCTCAGATTGGGGAATGTTGGTTAGATGATACCTCCCACAGTCTCAGTCTAGTAATCAGTTCAGTAAGTCAGTTTTAGAGGCTTGACCTTAGCATATAGGTATTAGTAATTCTATTATCAGATTTTAGTATTTCAATATTTATAGATTTTAGTCAAAACATATTATATTCTTGGTCATGCATCCTCAGTACTTACAGATTTCATGCATCCTCAGTGCTTACAGATTTCATGTATCATCAGTATCTACAGATTTTATGCACTCTATTCAGTACTTCATGTTATATATATATATATATATATATATATATTCAGATAGTTATTATTCATATTCATGAAACCATGTATGTCAGTCTACCTCATTTAGCATACTATTATATTCAAAGTACTGATCACATACTCTTTTCTTGCGCTATGATGTATCATATCATAGGTTCGGAGGCTCAATTCTCGTATTGCACACAGATTTTCCAGACTATCAACCATAGCAGTGGTGAGTCCTCATATTTTAAGGACATTATTTATTTAGTTCATATTACTTTATCAATTTTAGTCATTTACATTCAGTCAAAGTTAGTTGGGGGTTTGTCCCATCAACTCTTCAGTTATTCAGTTTCTCAGATTTCAGTTGTCATTGTCAGACGTTTTATCAGTATTATTAGTTATGCTGTATAGATTTTATCAGATTTATGACTTAAAATTTTTTGGAATTCCTCAGTTAAATTCCACATATGTTATGTCATTATCAGTTTTACTCAACTCGTAGCAGGTACCAGCTCATGAGTTAGCTTGTGGTTCCTCAGAACTGTAAGCACCATGTGATGCCCAGGGTGTAATATCGGGGTGTTACAAACTAGGTATCAGAGCCTGAGTTTTTAAAGTTTCCTTGGAAGTCATAAATCCACATGAAGTAGAGTTTTGTGCATGGGTCTGAACCATGCCACACTTATGGGCAAAAGGCTACAAAGCCTTTAGAAAAAGTTTTCCTTATTTCAGTGTTCATGTTATGCGATTGAGCATGAACTCAAGTTAAAATTTTTGTCTAATCTATTATTCCTTCCGTTTACAGATCATGCCTCCCAAAAAGACAAACAGAAAAAAAAATGTAAACTAGCCAATACCTCTGCCCGTTTAAGAAGATCCCCTGAATAAGCATGTTAATCATACAGAGTTTAGGTCTTTATTCACTACTCTATCCCATTATGTAGTGGGTCAAAATTCTCATCCAGCCAACCCAGTGGCCAATACAACCGCAGCTAGGATTGGGACATCACCCGAATGAATCCTCTTCTATTTTCGAGATCTAAATCTAAAGAGGATCCATAAGATTTCTTAGACATGGTGCAGAAGGTAACAGATATTATGGGGGTAACTGCTATTGAGAGTGCTGAGTTAACTGCCTATCAGTTGCAAGATGTGTCTCATACATGGTTTAATCAGTGGAAGGTTTATAGAGGTGCAGATGCAGTTCCTATAGAATGCGAAAATTTTGCTACAACTTTCTTAGATATATTCTTCCTGTTGGAGCTGAGGAAAGCCAAGGTGTTAAAGTTTATTAACTTGAGGCAGGGAAACATGAGTGTGTAGGAGTATTCCCTCTAGTTTACTCAGTTAGCTAGGTATGCTCTTCATGTGGTAGCTGATAGAAGGTCTAAGATAAGCAAGTATGTGTCAGGTATATCTGATAGTGTGGTCAAAAAGTATAGGACTGCAATGCTGATTAAGGAGATGGGCTTGTCTAGGTTCATGGTACATGCTCAACATATTAAGGAGCGGAAGACTAAAGAGGGAGAGAGGGAGAACAAAAGGGCTAGAATGGGTAGCTTTAGTTTTAATCAGCCAAGGTAAAAACGTGGTAACCATCCTCAGATCCATTAAAAATCTTCGGTCCCAGCTTCATCTTCTGCTAGTGCCTCAGTACGCAAGTTCAAAAATGACAATCAGATAGGAAACCAGGATCTACGTCATAGGGTAGTGTTAACAGTGCTCATACAAATCCTCTTTTCCAGAAATATAGTAGAAACCATCAGGGTAAGTGTAGAGCGGGCAATCATATATTCTTTAGGTGTGGCAAGCCAGGCTATTGGATTCAAGAGTGTGGGGTAGTTTCTTAGAAAGGTAGGGATTTACTCTAACATGGCCACTACCATCAGTCATCAGTTCCAGTGGACCTCTTGACTCAGCTGGGTGCAACTTCCAGTGCTACCAGTGGTCAACGTCTAAATAGATTGTATGCCCTCCAGTCCTGATAGGATCAGAAAAATTCTCCTGACATAGTTATTGGTACGTTACATGTGTTTTATTTACATGTTTATGCTTTATTAGACCCTGGAGCTTCTCTTTCTTTTGTAACCCCTTATATAGCCATCAACTTTAGAATCAGTCCTAAAATCCTAGCAGAGCCTTTTTTAGAGTCTACCTCAGTAGGTGTATCTATTGTACCCAGGCAGGTATACATGAACTGTCCGATCATAATATCTCAAAAAGTCACTTTGGTAGATCTTTTGGAGTTAGAGATGACGGATTTTGATGTCATTCTCAGTATGGATTGGGTCTACTCATGCTATGCTTCAATTGATTGTAGAAGCAGAATAGTTTATTTTTTGAGTTTCCAAATAAAGTAGTCCTTGAATGGATGGGTAGTACTACAACTCTTAGGGGTCATCTTTTTTCGTACCTTAGGGAGAGAAAGATGATATCCAAGGGGTGTATTTATCATCTTGTCCAAGCCAAAGACTCTAATTCTGAGACTTCTAATCTTGAGTCAGTTTCTGTAGTGAGGGAATTTCCAGATATATTCCCTGAATATCTTTCCGAAGTTCTTCTTGAGAGGGAAATTGACTTTGGAATAGACCTTCTTTAAGATACTTAGCCTATCTCTATTCTGCTATATGGAATGGCTCCAGTCGAACTCAAAGAATTGAAACAACAATTGAAAGATCTCTTAGATAAGGGATTCATCAGGCCGAGTATTTCCCTGCGGGGTGTACCAATCCTATTCATGCATAAGAAAGATAGTTCTTATAGAATGTGTATCGACTATCGTTAATTGAACAAAGTCACAATAAAAAACAAGTATCCACTTCCCAAAATTGGTGACTTGTTCAGCAAACTTCAAGGTGCCAATTATTTTTCTAAGATAGACCTCAGATCCGGCTATCATCAGATCAGAGTTAGGGAATATGACATTCCAAAAATAACTTTTAAAAATCGGTATGGTCACCTCTAGCCCACTACCTTCCACCTCAGTACAACCTTTGACCCTCAAATAAATGGTCAAGTAGAAAGGACCATTTAGACCATTGAGGATATGTTAAGAGTGTATGTAGTCGACTTTAAGGGAAGTTGGGATGATCACTTTCCTTTGATTGAGTTCGCATAAATAACAACTATTATTCCAGTATTCAGATGGCTCTGTTTGAGGCTCTATATGGAAGGAGATGTAGATCTCTGATTGGTTGGTTTGAAATAGGAGAAACTGCGCTAGTGGGGCCTAACTTGTGTGTTTGATGCTTTAGCAAAAGTTCAAATGATTAGGGAGAAACTTAAGGAAGCCCAGAGCCGACAGAAATCATATGTAGATGTGAGGAGGAAAAATCTTGATTTTGAGATTGGTGATTTCATATATCTAAAGATATCTCCTATAAAGGGAGAGAAGGGGTTTGGTTAGAAGGGGAAGCTTAGTCCACGATATGTTGGTCCTTTCAGAATTTTAAGCCGCTTAGGAAAGGTGTCTTATGAGGTTGAGTTACCTATAGACTTAGCATCAGTGCACCCAGTATTACATATTTCCATGTTAAAGAAATTTATTGGTGTCCCAGTTGTAGTTGTTCCCTTAGAAAGCGTAGATGTTCATAACAGTCTTTCCTATGAGAAAATTCCATTCAAAATTCTTTATCGACAAATTCATAGACTAAGAAACAAAGAAGTTCCCCTAGTTAAAGTTCTTTGGAAGAATCAGTTCGTTGAGGGAGCCATTTTCGAAGTAGAAGCAGACATACAGATCAAGTACCCTCAAATTTTCTCCGCAACCTCAGACTCAACTTATGGTAACAACCTTCATAGAATTTTGTTTTTCCATGCTAAGTTTCAGCTGCATATCATTCTTATGCCAGTCATGCATTCACATAACTAGTTTAGTGATGAATCATGTTTCATACTCATTCATGTATTCACATTTTCATCACATATATTTAGCATGTAATCTCAGTTCCTCAGTGTTTTTAGCTTAACCAATCTCATTCGAGGATGAATGTTCCTAAGAGGAGGATATTATCATACCCCAAAAATCCAAATCAACATTAGCATCGTGTTTCAAGATCATGAATAGTACATTATAATTATTTGATAGTTTTATGAGTTATTTTGAGGTATATTAAGGCCTCAAATAACTCCCAGCTATTAGACGAATCAAAAGAACCCTTACCGATTGAAATTTTGATAAGAATGTTGCCTTAGTCAACTTCAAATGAGCATATATTTTTATATACTCATAATTTTCTAGATCAAGACCCATCAAGTTGTGGTAAATTGAATTAGCTTTCCAACGATATCAATTTCTCCCAAATCTGATACTTGGGTGAGAAGTTATGGCACTTTAAGTGAAAGTAGTAGCTCAATACGAGCAACATCGCATCGTGGTGACCCCAAAAAAATTGCGTTCGTCCGTTTCTAGTGTGCCATCTCAATAAGCACTGCATCACACCTATGGGTTATTTCGCAATTTTCATTTTCAAGTGAGGCACCGCAATGATGCAGCGTCGCGCCAAAATGCCAGTTCAGAATTGTTCTTTCCAGTGGCGCAATGCGATAGCACCGCATTGCGCCGTTGGATAAAATGGGAATTGTCCTTTTTTTAGTGGCCCAACGCAATTGTACCATGTCACTCCCGGTGTCTAAATTAGGATTTCCAGTTTCTAGTTCCAAGTTTTAATTTTCCCAAGGACATTTAAGTCTTTTTCCTTAACCTTATTTAGTCCAAACATAGGATTTAAGTCCCTAAATACCACTTTTACATCACTATTAACAATTTTTCCCAAATTGAAATCACTCTCTGTAAAAAGAATAAACCCAAACCTTCAAAATTCAACATCAAATCTCAAGAAATTCCCCATCAACTCTCACGAATTCATCAACCCAGGTATGTTAAGTGTTCATCCATGGGTTCCTTCCACCCACGGAGTCCAAGTATCCTCTTTTAAATCTAAAGTTGTGATCTTTAAAAGTTATTATGATTTTAAATTGTAATTTTAACCATGAACTCCCATGAATTGAAATTCTATACCATGTTTACATGAAATTGTTTTTATTTATCTGATCCCACATGTTCTAATGTTGTTATTCACTGATTTAAATCATGATTAAGTGTTATTGATGTCATAATCATGCCATTAATCCAAGTTTCATACTATTCCCATGATTAGTTTAAACTATGAATATTAAGTGTTTGATGAAATGCCTACAAGAATGAATATTTGATAAAAGCTTTCATGTTATGTCCTCCAAAATTAAGTACTATTTTACTATTATTGCTTATGAGTTATTGATGTGCGAGCCTATGATAACACATTTGAAGCTTTTAACTCTAAATAATTGCAAGGTCTTGAGAAACTTTAGTTATTTTTAATTAGTTTACTTTGATTTTGCAGTAAATGTAGAGATGAAGGGGAATCACCAATAAAGGAAGCAAAAAGCCGGAAATCTGAAGCAAATAAAGGACTAAGTGTGGCTGACGACATCCATGACAAGTCTTCAGCCTGGTGATAAGCTGTCAAGGATTCCATCAACCTTAAATAAAAGATGAAAGTTGAAGACAATTTTGTGATGACATCCATGACACGTCGTCAGCCTGGTGATAAGCTGTCAAGGATGTCGTCAGAATTAAACAGAAGATGGAAGTTGAAGAAAGTTTGTGACAACATCCATGACACGTCGTCAAGATGGTGATAGGCCATCATCGTCGGCGGTGGCCTTAAGCAGCAAGAGCAAAAAATACAGAGGAGCTGACGACATCCGTGATAAGCCGTCCGACTCCTGATAAGCCTTCACTGACATTGTTGTTTATTCCGAGAAAAAGCTGAAACTTCTTTTTTGTTTCCTTATTTAGGGTTAACTATTTAAAGCCTTGTTTTAGGTTTTTATAGACATACAAATAAACTTATCAATCAACATACTTTGGACAGACAATTTTTTTTTCTCTCTCTAGACTAATTTTTTGGGAGTTTTGTCTTGTGAATCAATTCAAGTTATACTTTTTGATCTTTATCATAGTTGTAAGTTAATATTTTCAATTATGAATTCAATTTTTGTACTTATTTTTTGCTTCATGAGTGGCTAAACCTCATTAACTTGAATTATGGGATCTAGGGTTAGGTCATGAAGAGGTGCTAAATACTCAAGATTCAATAGGTGTCAGGATTTCTTGATAATTCTGAGATGTTAATTAATGTATGTTAGTGGAAAACAGTAGGCATACCTACTTTGATTTTCTTGAGAAAGAAATCATAAACACTAGGAAGTGAATTATCAACAGGGACTCGAAAATACTTTATTTAATAATCAGCGTTGTAATAAGGTTGAATAACTGGAGGTAAAATCTAGGCAGTAATAGTGATTCCCTAAGTCCGAGAGGATTAGGAAATTTGATGCTTAAATAGGTCGAGAGACATTTGAGCATATAATCGATAAAGATAGCTTGTTATCCTAACCACCGTGAGAATCTTGAGTCACCTTTGGTATCTGTCATGTACCGTAAGCCCTAGTGAACATAATTCTATTTATTTCATAAAATCTTGGGTACAAACATCAAAACCAAAGTGTCAAACAATTATTTGTGAAACTTAAACCCCCATTTCAGCAGACGTTAAACTATCAGTGAATTAAATCATAAAAAAATTGAGTTAACATCATATTTCCTGTTGGATTCGACCCTAACCTAGTTGGGTTTTATATTGAAAATGATCGCTTACACCCATTCAAGAGTGTAGTTTGAGCATTATCAAAAATGACGCCGTTGTCGGGGAATACAGCTGTAAACTAAAAGTTTGTGTGTGCTAATTGAATGTTAGTTTAGTTTCCTAGATTTATGTTTATTTGTTGTTTCTATTTATTGTAGGTTCTTTGTTGTTTATGCCAAAAACTAGAAGTTCCGGAAAACCATTATTGCCCAATAATTCGGAACCTCAGCTGATCGGGAGAATGGCTGAACAACATGAGGCGGAAAGATTAGCCGTTTTGGCCAGGGCTTAGGTGAACATAAAATAACAGGGTCAAAAAGTACGTCACCCGAACCATGATGATGAAGACTTGGGTGATGAGGAATTGCTGAATCCTCAAAACCCAAGGCGAGCTGATTAAATTGCTGCACCAGTGCAGCAAAATTTTGACAGAAACCGTCCAGTCAGAGGAAGGTATGGTTAACAGCCTGTCCATTATAAGGTCGATGACAATGAAGAAGGAATGGATGGAGCAGGTGCAACGGGTGATATCATTCCTCCACCATTGGCACCTAGTGTAAAATTCAGCATAACAAGTACCATGATCCAATTCCTGAATCTGAAGAGTTGTTTGGAGGCTTGCCTGGTGATGATCCAAACATGCACTTGGTGAACTTCATCACCATTTGCAAATCTTTTGATAATCTGGGAGTTAGTCAGAATGCGATTCGATTGAGATTGTTTCCATTGTCTCTGTTTGGGGAGGCAACAATATGGTTAAATGAGCTGGAGCCCAATTCTATAACCAACTGGAGAAAGTTGAAAGAGGCATTCCTAGAATGGTTCTTTCTATTCTCTAGGAGGGTACAGTTGAGGGACGAAATCAGTAACTTCAGGAAGCTCCCAACTGAAGCCTTGCATGAAACTTACACTTGATGGAGACTTTGTACAAAGTTTTTAACTCTGTGACAAAGACAATTGTAGACAATGTTGCGGGTGGTTTGTTCATTGACCTCTCTTTTCTAGAGGCTTCAGACATGTTGAATAGAATGACCAAATAGAGTCGGTCCTAGCATACTAGGGATTCTATGGTAGCGAGCATGACTATTTCTATTGGTATGATCGTAGAGCAGCACAAAAGGGACGAGGAGTCAGACCAAAACATGGCCCATTTAAAGACACAGATAGACTTGCTGACCAAGCACTTATTGTCAAGAAAGACTGAAAATTTAGGGCTATGGAGTCTCAGTGCATTGTTGCTACTAATGCAGATGAGGAGGCAAACTATATGAGTAATTAGGGGGTTTCTGAGGCAATAGCCAAGGGAATCAAGGTCGGAATTTTTATGACAAGCCTAATTATAAAGATAGGGAGCAAGGACACTGGAGAAGCAATAATGATAGGAGTGGTTTATATGTTCCTCCTGGAAGTCGAGATGCTGCACCAACTAGCTATGGTAAGATGTACATGGAGGACATGATGGAAAAATTGTTGAAAGAAGTTGAGGCTACCAACTCAGGGGTAACTACTACGAAGAGTGAATTCTCTACCCTGAGTCAGTTAGTTAGTTCACACTCTACTTTTATCAAGTAGTTGGAGCAATAGATGAGCCAACTTTCCGCAACACTGAACCAAAGAAAAAGTGGTACTTTACCTAGTGATACGGTTCAGAATTCACAGAATGATGGCTCATGTATGGCGATTACCACTAGGAGTGGTAAGATCTTACCTGGCCCTTCTATGGGCAATTCTGTAGATAATGAGGTGATTTTTGATGAATCCAAAGAATATAATCCATTGGAGTATAAGAATCTGGATAGTTCTGTTGACTCTTTAGAGAAGAAAAAGGAGAAGAAAGAGGAAGTGGGGTTGAAAACTATCCCAAGACCACCACTTCTCTTTCCTCAACGATTGAAGAAGAAGGCTGATGATGAAAAATTCAGCAAGTTCTTGGCAATGCTCAAGAAATTGACAATTAATATGCCTTTGGTTGAGGCACTTGAGCAAATTCCAAGCTACGCAAAGTTCATAAAAGACCTTGTAACAAAGAAATGGAAGGTTAGCCATAAGACGGAGGACAATATTCTCTATTGTGGTGCTATCTCTACAAGGTCTTTAGTGCAAAAAAAGGTAGACCTGGGAGCATTTACCATCCCGTGTACTATTGGCCCCCTGAAGTTCACAAAAGCACTATGCGATCTGGGAGCCAGTATAAATTTAATGCCACTGGCTGTGTATAAGAAATTGGGTTTGGGGGATCCTACCCCAACAAATATACGGTTGGTAATGGAAGATAGGTCTGTGAAGAGGCCTGTGGGCATACTGCACGATATTTTGGTAAAGGTAGCCAATTTTCTTCTGCCTGCTGATTTTGTGGCCTTAGATTGTGAGGTGGATTTTGAAGTGCCTATCATTTTGGGTAGGCCATTTCTCGCAACTGGGAGAGTGCTAGTAGACATGGAGTTGAACGAGCTAAATTTTAGGTTCAACGACAAAGAAACACGCTTCAAAATACACCCATCTATGATTCAGCCAAAAAATGAGTGTGTTCTCAATCGTTGACGTCTTCTACGATGATGGTAAAGGGGTATCAACTGGTTGTCTTGTCAAAGCCTGAGTAGTCAAGATAACCAAGCCGTGTCGCGATAATAAATCAGGCGCTATTGGAAGGAAACCCAAAGTTTTATGTTTAAGAAAGATTTTTTATTTTTATAGTTAGGATTTATTACAGAGAAGGTAGAAAAATGAGGAGGTCAGCTGAAAGGCCATGATGATATTCATGATAAGCCATCACGACTATGATAAGCTATCACAATTACCGTCAGATAGGCCAAGATTGAGGCATTCACTATTAAGTATGATGACAATCGTGATAGGCTATCACACTTGTGATAAGCCATCACAAATCATAGTCAGCCCATAACCTTAAAAGCTGAATTTTGGGCCCATTTTAAAGCAGATCCGACCCGGCCCAACTGTGAAACCTTTTCAACTTTCTGCTAGTTTTATTTTTTTTCTTTAGTTTATTTCTTTCCTTAGTTAGATTATTTCCTACTATTTTAAAAACACTCCAAGAAACACAAATTCTCTTGTGTTTGGGTTTGAACTTCACAATCAAGAAATTCTTCCTACTTCCTACTTCCTCTTGTGCATGTAATCAGATTTTGAGCTCCCATCAGGTATATTCTAACTTTAACCCTTATCTTCTCGTGGTAAGTGTTAGATAGATGATAAACCAAGTCCCCAAGATGCTTGAACCAAGTTCAACTTGGAAAGGAGCAAAAATCGCACCTAGGGTTTACTGTGCAGGCCCAAGGTTTAAAAAAACTGCTCTCAAATCGGAATTCAAGTGGATTTTGAGCACTAATGGGGACCAAAAATTGAGTTAAAATCAAAAGTGGGTTCTGATAAGAGCTGGCGACATCCATGATAGGCTATCAAAATTGTGATGACTTATCAGGAATGTCGTCAAAGACTGACAAAAATAAAGTGGTTTCTGTTTAGAGATGATGACATTCGTGATAGGCTATCACAATTATGATGGCTTATCAGGAATGTCATCAAAAGTTGTAAAAATATTTGAAGGTTCTATCTAAGGTTGATGACAATTGTGATAAGCTATCATAGTCGTGACGTCTTATCAAGCATTGTCGTCACACCTGGAACCTAAAGCATGAATAAGCTGAAATGATTAACGTGTGTGTCGATGATCTTGTGGACTAACCAATGGTTTTTATACTGGTACATGAACCTTATAATGGAACCAAAAATAAACATCCCCACATCACCAAAGAAAGTGTACGTCGTAAGCTCATCAACGAGAAATCTGATTACGAGGAGGAGGAACCCCTAATCAAGAAGCAAAAGAAGAAGTAAAGTCCAAAGAAACCTTCACCACCTCCAACCATTGAAATGGAGGATAGTGATGACACTGAATCAATGACATCTTCTTAGCAGGAGGCATCTGGACATTCTGATCATGAACAGCATGAGTCTGAACATGCTGAATCTGAAGAAGAGGAACAAGATGGGTCTGAGGAGTCTGAGTCTGAGGGAACAACATCCGGATCCCCATCAACTGAACAAAAAGATGATGAAGAGTCTCCAACTCGTGGAATACTTATCAAATGTAAGAACCCCAAAGTTCAAAAACATGTGCAGGCCAGGTGAAAAAGTAGTAGACCGGCCCCTGTTGGATAGAGTATAGGTGAAAAAGTAGTAGACCGGCCCCTGATGTAACAGGTTCTTACATGGTCCCAACTTCACTCCTTAGGCCACCACACCACCAGTCTATTCTCATATTAGGAACCGGGAGAAAGAACTTCCATGATTGGCCAACATCATAGCTAACGGAGATCCAACATGGGTAACAAACCCAAATAAAAGAATCTGTAAGTTCTCTTTGAATCAAGAGGCAAAGTTTTGGTAGGGTATAGTGAGTTTCTGGCTGATGCCCATTGATGGAGACAACATTCTGGTGATGATCAAATTATTCTAGTGGCGAGCATAGTGCAGAACTATCCCCTACATTTTGGGGAAATCATTGCGGATGAGATGAAGATTAGGATATTGAGAACCGACACTGCTTATACTTTTCCTTGTCTTATCACAGAGACAACCCCATACGGTTTGATGAGAATCATCTAAGATTGAGACTTGATAGAGGTACAGAGGTAGAAGCAGACCCTCCAGTTATAGATGCAGGAGTAGCACCTCAGGTGGAAGTGCAAGATTCAGAGACTGGGCAACCAACTTCCTTAGCACAGGTAGGTTCAGTGCCTGAAGGGATGCCAAACCCCTCAGTTCCTACAGCAGCAGCAGGGTTTCCATTTCATCAAGTTGATATCAAAAAAGTTGCTAAGCATGCCAAGTGATGTGAGGAACCGCTACATGTTTTTGCCAAATAGTTTTCTATTGCAGTGGATAAGAGAATCAAGGCTTCCCTTGATCCTTTTGTGACTTTGCCTGAGCGGGTTGCAGATTTGGAGAACCGATTTGATGCACGGGTAAGAGAAATACCAGGAGCTGATGTTGCTAAATTCAGAGAGGCATTAGATAAGGAAAAAATAGATGTTAGGGTATTGCAGAAATCTAAAGCAAATAAAGGACTAAGTGTGGCTGAAGAAATCCATGACAAGTCGTCAGTCTAGTGATAAGCTTTCAAGGATGCTGTCAGCCTTAAACAAAAGATGGAAGTTGAAGACAGTTTTGTGACGACATCCATGACACGTCATCAACCTGGTGATAAGCTGTCAAGGATGTCGTCAGACTTAAACAGAAGATAAAAGTTGAAGAAAGTTTGTGATGACATCGATGACTAGTCGTCATGATGGTGATAGGCTGTCATCATCGTTGTCAGCCTTAAGCATCAAGATCCAAAAATGCAGAGAAGCTGACGACATCTATGATAAGCCGTCAGGCTCCTGATAAGCCGTCACTGACGTCGTTGTTTATTCTGAGGAAAAGCTAAAACTTCTATGTTGTTTCCTTATTTAGGATTAACTATTTAAAGACTTGTTTTAGGGTTTTCTATACATACAAAAGAATTTATAAATCAACATACTTTGGACAAATGATTTTTTTTCTCTCTCTCTAGACCAATTTTTTGGGAGTTTTGTCTTGTGAATCAATTCAAGTTATACTTTTTGTTCTTCATCATAGTTGTAAGTTAATCTTCTCAATTATGAATTCAATTTGTGTACTTCTTTCTTTCTTCATGAGTGGCTAAACCTCATTAACCTGAATTATGGGATCTAGGGTTAGGTCATGAAGAGGTGCTAAATACTCAAGATTCAAAAGGTGTCAGGATTTCTTGATAATTCTGAGATGTTAATTAATGTCTGTTGGTTGCAAACAGTAGGCATACCTACTTTGATTTTCTTGAGAGAGAAATCATAAACAGTAGGAAATGAATTATCAACAGGGACTCGGAAATACTTTATTTAATAATCAGTGTTGTAATAAGGTTGATTAACCTGAGGTAAAATCTGGGCAGTAATACCGATTCCCTAAGTCCAAGAGGATTAGGAAATTAGATGATTAAATATGTCGAGAGACATTTTAGTATATAATCGATAAAGATAGCTTGTTATCCTAACCACCATGAGAATATTGAGTCACCTTTGGCATCTGTCATGTACCGTAAGCCCTAGTGAACATAATTTTGGTTATTTCATAAAATCTTGGTTACAAACATCAAAACCAAAGTGTCAAACAATTATTTGTGAAACTTAAACCCCTATTTTAGGTGATGTTAAACTATCAGTGAATTAACTGTAAACAACTTGTATTCATATCATATTCCCTGTGCGATTCGACCCCAACCTAGTAGTGTTTTATATTAACAATGATCGCTTACACCCATTTAAGAGTGTAGTTTAAGCGTTATCAGTTATGGGGTTATGAATACCCAAAAACATTTACCTAGTCTCAGCATCTTCAGAATATTTTTAGAATATGTTATGAGCATTATCAGTTCAGTTTGTCATCAGAATCAGTTATACTTAGAATAGTTAAGCATTCTGAATCAGTTTAGTTTGGAGTAGGATTTAACACCAAGCGAGTGCAGGTATAGTGGATTTCATGTTAGATAGGTAGAGTCATTAGTAGCAGTCCTTGTACTCCAAAACTGCATAGCCAGCGTAGGATATGAGAAGACTCTCATCAGATTAGGCTTAACTAGCTCACAGGGGTCACTCATTAGTTTAGGCTTGACACCCTTAGTCCTTTGGAACAGTACATCAGTATAGTAGATCCACATACCTAGACTTAGTACCTGTGGCACAGTACTAACACCCTTCCAACTAGGGTTACAGGTTAGACCCCGATTAGCTCAGATTGGGGTATGTCAGTTAGATAATACCTCCCACAATATCATTCCAGTAATTAGTTATGTAGTTCAGTTTTGGATACTTGACTATAGAATATAGATATCAGTGATTCAGTTATCAGATTTTAGTATTTCAGTATTTATAGATTTTATTCAGAACATGTTATATGCTTGGTCGTGCATCCTCAGTACTTACAGATTTTATGCATCCTTAGTAATTATAGATTTCACGTATCCTCAGTATCTACAGATTTCATGCACTCTATTCAATACTTTATGTTACATATATCTATTCAGATAGTTATTATTCATGTTCATGAAACTATGCATATCAGCCTACCTCATTTAGCATACTAGTACATTCAAAGTACTGATCGCATACTTTTTTCTTGTGCTATGATGTATCATATCGTATGTTCGAACAATCAGTTCCCGAATCACGCATAGATTTTCCAGTCTATCAGCCGTAGCAGTGGTGAGTCCTCATATTTTAAGGACATGATTTATTTAGTTTAGATTACTTTATCAGTTTCAGTCATTTCCATTCAGTCGGAGTTAGTTGGGGGTTTGTCCCATTAGCTCCTCAGTTAGTCCTTAGAGGCTTTTCAGACTATTTCAGACAGTTAGTCAGTTTCTCAGTTTTCAGTTGTCATTGTCAGATGTTTTATCAGTATTATTAGTTATGCCTTATAGATTTTATCAGATTTATGCTTTAAAACCTTATGGCATTCCTCAGTTAAATTTTGCATATGTTATTTTATTATCAGTTTTACTCAAGGCTCACAACAGGTACCTTATCATGGGTTAGCTTGTGGTTCCTCGTGACTATAAGCACCGTGTGATACCTAGGAAGTACTCTTGGGGCATTTTAATATTGCACTTACTTTATTGTGTTTAGGTAGCGATTGAATTTCCATATTGACTTGTCATACCTTTATGTGTTCTTTCACTAATTATATGTGACTATATTGTATATACATGTTCTTCCTTATTTCTAAGTGTATGTGATATGATGAATATTGGTGTTCTACCTAGTTATGTTGTTACAATATATGTGATGTGTATACTGGAACTATTAATGCAAGGGGCGTGGGCTGCCATTGTGGGACATTTTCTAATTGCAAGTGACATGCCTTTAGTGTATATTTTTTATTTTTTATTTTCTACTTTGCTTCGTTGTCCTATGATACCGAATGAGTACAAGTAGATTAAACTCATGCCTACTGTGTCTTTTTGTTGCAGGTCTTAGCTCAAGTGTGCCCTAACTTGGTTGATTCGGGAGATTTCTAGTTCCTTCAAGATAGTGGTTGACTTTCAGGAATCCGGATGTATTCTACTACCTTTTTTATAAACTATGTCTTTTCTATCATATCAAAGACAAAGTTCCTCTTGAATTTTGGACATCTTATGTATTTTATATGTATTTGAGTTGTACTAGATATGTTTAATATTGTTGACACCAAGTTTTGGGAAGTTATATTTGTATTGTTGATTATATTATTTCCACATATATTATACTTATATAGTTCAACTTTGTTCTAGAAGCCTTACCTTGGTGGTTTTTCTATATTTTCCCCTTTAGGTATCAATTTGCATGATAGGTTTACTCGTCAAGGTTTACCGCTATGAGTGCCATCATGAACCTTAAATTTTGGGTCATGGCAAATTGGTATCAAAGTATCCAGGTTTTCATTGCTCTCAATGGAGTAAGAATGGTATATATAATAGAGTTTCGTATATAGGTTTGTAAATGTTTGTATCTATCTTTGAGAGGCTATAGGATGTCTTTTGGAAAATTTCCATATTTTATTCCTTATCTTGTGAATTTCTTTCATACCTTGGGTTCTAATTTATGTTTCACTCTTTCTGTGTAGATGGTGTTGAGTAGTCTTACAAGGTCAAAGATGTAGAGCTTTCTCTTAGAGGGCGAGCCTCGAGTCAGACAAACTCAAGAGAGTGGATGGGCCCGTGGATTAACCCCATCTAGGAGAATTAATAGGGGACTCTACCCTGAGCCTCATGATAAGCAGGATAGAGGTATAGGTTCTACTCCAGTTCATCAGAGTTGGCTTGCCCCAGTCTTGGAGGGGTTATTGATGTATTTTTTAACCTATTTAGAGGGTTCTCCTTTGGTTATGTTGGGTATTCCTTTATTCCTAAGTCTGGATCTGCTTATTACACTTTCTTTTCATTTGTGTACTCCTTAGACCCCAAGTATTATCCCTATTTCATCACTAACATCTGAGCATGGTGTTCTGAGATTGAGAGTTCAACCTTTATCTATGTTACCTCCTCAGATAGGATCTCAGCCTACTAGATTTACTATGTTTCCCCTTGTTGGGAGTACTGTTATGTCTTCTAATGATCAAAAGAGTTTTGAGTGGTTTACTCATTTGGGTCCTCCTAGATGTTGTGGTGTTGTGGATGAGGATGCTTATGAGTTCCTGATTGATTGTCGAGAGAAGTTTCATAATTTAGGATCGCTTAAGTCACATGGGGTTACTTATACTACCTATCAGTTGAGATGTGTTGCTAAAGATTGGTGGAGGTAACTAGTTAGTTGCATAACTTTTGATTCTCCCGATGTGACTTAGGATTAGTTTGTTGATGTATTTTTTAAGAGGTTTGTGCCTTACGGTCTGAGGCATCGAATGCACGATGATTTTGATGGCTTGGATCATAACTCCATGATTGTAGCTGAGTATGAGGCACCCTTCTATGCCTTGTCTAAATATTCCTATACTATAATTTCTATCGAGTCTAAGAAGATTAGGATGCTTATGAAGGATTTGGTCATCTCCTTTTAGTTGCCTACATCATAAATGGCTATATTTTGAGTATCTTTTTGGAGTATAGTGGATCATACTAAGATGACTAAGGATATTCTGCGATCATCTCAGGGAGGCGCAGTGCACTTTTTGGTGAGTTCAGAGGTCAGGTTACTTGTGGTAGAGATTTTATAGGTTCTCATGGATATTAGAGTAGGTCAGTGCAAGAGTCTTTGACTAGTTTAGGTGGTGGATCTTCTGTTTCATAAGTATAGGATGTTCGTTTGGTCCCAGCTGTATCTTCTCTTGTTGAGTCAGGCCGTAGGGATTGCTTTGTGTGTGATGAGATTGGCGATGTTATGAAGGACTATCCCAGCCATGTGATTAGATCTACTTTTATTTAATATGTAAAAGGTAGGCATACTACCAGAGATGCGATGGGCAGATGTAATAGAGCGCATGGTGGTGGTTGTAGGGCTACTCAGGTAGTTGGTGGTCGTGGGTTGTGCTATGCTATACCACCCAGACTTGAGGCAGAGGGTTCATATGTTGTGATCACATATATCATCCCCACTTTTTTAAGACCTGCATTTGTATTATTGATCCTAGATCGACTTTCTCCTATGTGTATTTCTATTTTTCTTTTGGTTTTGATTATATTAGTAAGCCTCTTTTAATTCGTATTCGTGTATCTACCTTAGTAGGTGATTCTTTAATGGTGGATAAGGGGTAACGATCTTATTTTGTGAATTTTTCTGAGTGTGAGACCTTGGTACATTTGCTTGTTTTAGATATGGTTGATTTCAATGTTATTTTGGGTATGCATTGGTTGGTTCCTTATCATAATATTCTAGATTGTTTTGCTAGGACTGTAACTTTAGCTTCGTTGGGTGTTCCAAGGATAGCTTAGAAGGGTGCGATTCATTAAGAGGATCATATCTTATATTCAAGCTTATAGGTTGGTTGAAAGAGGATGTTTATCTTAGTTATCTCATATTTGTGACACTGGTGTGGATTTACCTTCTTATTTCAATTCTATTCATATTTTCAGTGAGTTCATGGATGTGTTTCCTACGGATTTGCCCGGTATGCCTCTGGATCATGATATTAATTTTTTTTATTGATGTTAAGCTAGACACTAAGCCCATTTTCTATTCCTCCTTATAGGATGGCCCAGTCGAATTGAAGGAATTAAAAGATCAATTACAGGAGTTATTGGATAAGAGATTTATCTGACCTAGTGTATCACCTTGGGGTGCGCCTGTCTTATTTGTGAATAATAAGAAAGGGTCCATGCATATGTATATTGATTATCGGTAAATGAACAAGGTGATAGTCAAGCATAAGTATCATTTTCCTCATATTGATAATTTATTTGATCAGCTTTAGGGAGATGTAGTGTTTTCCAAGATCAATTTTAGATCAGTTTATGACCAGTTGAGGATTAGGGCTCTGGACATTCCAAAGATGGCTTTTTGAACTTTATATGGTCACTATGAGTTCTTGGTCATGTTTTTTGGGTTGACCAAAGCCCCTACCACATTTATAGAGTTGATAAATAGGTGTTTCGACCATATCTTAACTCCTTTTTATTGTATTTATAGATGATATCTTGGTCTATTATAAGAGTAAGGCTGATCATAAAGAGTATTTGCTAATTATGCTTCAGAGATTGAGGGATGAGAAGTTGTATACTAAGTTCTACAAGTGTGAGTTTTGGTTAGACTTTATTTCTTTCTTGGGTCATGCGGTGACTAAGGATGGTATTATGATTGATCCAACCAAGATTGAAGCAATTAGTGATTAGGTTAGACCTACATTGTTAATCGAGGTTTGAAGTTTTATTGGCTTGGCCAGGCATTATTGGTGGAGTTTTGTTGAGGGTTTCTATTCTATTATAACTCCTTTGACCAAGTTGACTCAGAAAAAGATTTTTTTAGTGGTCTGATGCTTGTGAGGCGAGCTTTCAAAAGCTCAAGAATTTGTTGACTTCAGCTCTTATCTTGAATTTGCCCAAGGACGGTATGAGTTTTACCATCTTTTGTGATGCTTCGGTGTTGGGTTAGGTGTTGTGTTGTTATAGGAGGGTAAGGTGATTGCATATGCTTCTCTTCAGTTGAAGCCCCATTAGAAGAATTACCTTACCTATTATTTGGAGTTGTGCGTGGTTTTGTTTTCTTTGAAATTATTGAGGCACTACTTGTATGGAATCTGTTGTGAGATCTTCTCAGATGATCGTATCATTTAGTACTTCTTCACCCAGTAAGTTCTTAATATGAGGCACTGTAATTGGCTTGAGTGGCTTAAGGTTTATAACTTGACCATTCTCTATCATCCGAGCAAGGCTAGTATGGTTATGGATGCCTTGAGTTGGAAGTCGACTAGCATAGGTACCTTGGCACATCTTTTGACTCAGGAGTGACCTTTGGCCTTGGAGGTTTGTACGTTAGCTAACCAGTTGGTTAGGCTTGATATTTTAACACCTGGGAGTATTTTGGCATTTGTGGAGGCTTGGTCATCTTTGATGAAGTAGATTCAAGCTCAGTAGTGTGATGATGTGGGATTGAGGTTGACTCGATATATGGTGTTGAGTGGCAAGGACAAAGAAGCCTCATATGATTCTAATGTAGTTTTGAGAATTGAGGGAAAAGTTTGTGAGTCGAGAGTGGGTAACTAGATCAAGTTGATCTTGGAGGAGGCCTATTGTTCCAGATATTCCATCCATACAGGTATGAATAAGATGTATCATGACTTGAGATAGCATTACTGGTAGGGTGGTATGAGGTGAGATGTAGTGGATTTCATGGCTTATTATCTATGTTGTTTGCAGGTAAAGGCCGAGCATTTGAGACTAGGTAGTATGCTTCAGAGGTTACCCATTCCTGAGTGGAAGTGGGAACAGATCCCTATGGACTTCATGACTGGTTTGCCCCATCATCGCTTAGTTTTGATATTGTTTGGGTCATCAAGGATAGATTGACCAAGTCATCTTATTTCATTTTGGTTCAGGTCTCATTCAGTGTTGAGAAGTTGGCCTATATTTATATTCGTGAGATTGTACGTCTACATGGTGTGCTAGTGTCTATCATTTTGGATAGAGGTTCGGTGTTCACGTCTCACTTGTGTAAGAATTTTTAGGATGAGTTGGGTACTCAGGCTGATCTTAGCACATTATTTCATCCCTAGACTGCTGGTCAGTCAAAGATGACTATTTAAGTTTTTGAGGATATAGTCCGTGCGTGTATGATGGATTTTGATGGCCAGTGGGAAAAGCATTTGTCTTTACCAGAGTTTGCATATAATAATAGCTACCATTCCAGCGTCGGTATGGATCTTTTTGAGGCTTGGAATGGTAAGCGTTGTCACTCTCTAGTGGGTTAGTTTAATGTTTCAAAGGTGACACCTCGAGGTATAGGCTTTCTTTGTGAGGCTTTGGATAGAGTCTAGATAATTCAGGATAGACTTAGAATGGCTCAAAGTAGGCAGAAGTGCTATGTAGATCGTAGGTTTTATTCCTTGAGATTTGGTGTTGGCAATCATGTTTTCCTTTGAGTTTCACCAATGAAAGGTGTGATGAGGTTTGGAAAGAGGGGCAAGCTTGGCCCCAGGTATATTGGACGATTTGATATTCTTCAAACTGTTGGTGATGTGGCTTAAGAGTTAGCTTTTCCGCTAGATTTATGAGCTGTTGATCCAGTTTTTCATGTTTATATGCTTCATCATTGCATTTTGGATGAGTCTCATGTTATTTTTTAGGATTCAATTTAGATAGATGAGTGGTTGTCTTATGTAGAGGAGCCAGTCTCTATACTGACTAAGGATTTTGGACGATTGCATTCTAGAGTTATCACAGTTGTTAAGGTTCAGTGGTGACATCGACCTCTAGATAAGGCTATTTGGGAGATCGAGTCTAATATGCGTAGTTTTTATCCCTAGCTCTTAGTGGATTCAGGTATTCCTTTTACCTTTAGTTTAAGGACAAACTAGATTTTTAGTGGTGGATGACGTAACAACCTAAAATTTGATGAAATATGTGAAAATTATAATTTTGTGTGATTAGACTATTTTACCCCTTCCTATTGTTGCATTATGGTATTTCTAGGGTGTGGGGTGAGAGGCACGGTTCCATATTTATTTTGGTACCATCTCTGCAATATTGTGGTTTTTGGTGGCTTCGAGAGCCTTATTTTGGACTTCTGTGGTTATATTTTAATTTGTTTGATGGATGGCATAACAGACTATGCCAGTTGATCTAAAACGTCAATTTTAGGGTAGTAACATGGTTGGTGTGCTTTTATGGCTTTTAAATCTCATTTCGACCCTCGATTTGAAAAATTGTGATTTTGGGTTTCGAGGGTTGACTTTGTGAAAATGACTTTTTTTTTCTAAAGTCTTATATCGCCATTAAGTCCAGAGCATCGCATTTTGTTGGGTTACATAGTTTGTTTGTGTATATAGGATTTCAAACAAATCCTCGACACCCCGTCGAAGTCCGTTTTAGACTTAGAAAATCTGGTGCACCAGGTTACTGGTGCAACCTAGATCAAAACTTGTAAAACTCATTTGAGGAATGTGTTTTATGCCTTATGCATCTAGTAACCTGGTATGAGTATAAATAGCCCTTTTTGCCTGATTTTTGCTCATTTTTCATCTTGCTTCTTTAGAGTTAAACCCTAAAATAGTGTGAGAGCTTAAAAGTGAAGTTTGTGGGTGCTTGGGAAACTAGATTAAAATCTATTTCTTGATTCTCTTACAGATTTAAGGTAAGAATTCACCCTTTTCTTTTTTAAATTTCTTGATTAATTTTTCAAAAACCCTAAAACCTTAGTACTTGATGTATCCCCAAATTCTAAACCTATTCACTTGAATAATGTTCTTCATCCTATACATACTAGTTTTTCCCCAATTTCAACTTCAAAACTACTTTAATTCTTGATTTTAAAATAGATTTTTAAGGTTTTACCCGGTAAAGATCAAAAAAAGTTTTCTTTTATTTGAACCTCATTATTGACTCGATACGACTTGGGTTTTTAGTTGTAGAATTCTAAAGGTATGGGGAACAATTTTTGAAGTAAAGTTATGATTTTGTGCTTCTTTTCCGAGAACCCGTTTCTAGGGTCAATTCTGACGCCGAACCAAAAGTGGGGAATATGGGTATTATTAGCCTTGTTTTGACATAGATTCTGTATTTCTTGGTTTTAGCTAATTTTGGTACCGTTCATGTGAATTAGGGCTTTGTGGTTAAAGTGTTGTGAACTATTTTCGGCCATTGAGGTAGGTTATGGCTTAACTATTTTAGACTAGGTTGAGTAGTAAATATTGGACCAAAATACATGTTAAGGGTGGGAACTAGTCATAATAAATGGCTATCTATGTATTGTGCCCATGTGGGGGCCTATATGTGATGTAATTATTGAAATTGAGATATTATGCGTATGTACTACGGTGTGGGGTCCTACTGATGTTGATAAACTAAAATACATGTGAGTAATTGTATTGTGTTGTAGAAAAGGAATTTTTGTGCTACTGTTAGTGTATTGTGATATATTTATACTTGTTGGCATATGAAACATGTTAAAATTCATGGATGAACGGAAATAATGAGTGGATATTAGCTCACGTGGTTGTGGAAATGCAACATTATGATTGGTTATGGAAATATATCATTGTGCTTGGTTGTGAAAATACTCATTGTAACTGGTCATGAGCATTACATCCTTATATCATACTCATTCATGAAAAAAATGATACTACTATGGCAACATCTGAGAAACACTGGAAACACCTTTTATATAACCGTTCTGGAGGCATGTGCCGGAAAGGAGATATTGTGACACCTTATAAAACCCTCCCCAAGGAATGTTCCGGGGAGAAGATATGGATATATGGATTATATATGGGTTGAAGAACCCCCCATCGGTCCCAAACACAAGGGTAGTAGGAAGAAATACAAGTGCAATTCCCAGAATAAGAAATAGAACTAGCACGTTTTTCCTATTTGATCTATGTTTTAATGATGTGGGGCATGGTGGGACACTAAACCTTTTAGAACCACACAATGCTTCATTATGGAAAAAAAACTAACTCGGGAAGCTCTTGAAATGACCCCATGAGGGTAAGTCAGGAGGATTGCCTCCGTGGTCGTATGCGGAGTTTGTGCGACAACCTCGTATATCATTATCACCATCATCATCATCTTATTACATTGCACTTAATTTATTGTGTTCATGTTGTTATTGAATTTCCATATTTAATTTCCATACCTTTATGTGTTTTATCTTCCACTAATTATATATGACTATCATCTATATACATCTTCTTCCTTATTTCTAAGCATATGTGATATGATGTATATTTGTACTCTACCTGGTTGTGTTGTTGCGATAAATGTTATACGTATACTAGAACTGTTACTACAAGCGGCATGGGCTACCGTTGTGGGACATTTTTTATTGCAGGTGACACACCTTTAGTGTATGTTTTGTATGCTTTATTTTCTAGTTTGCTCAATCGGCCTATGATACCTACTGAGTACAAGTGGATCGTACTCACACTTACTTCAGTCTTTTGGTGCAGGTCCTAGTTCGAGTGTTACCCAGCTTAGTTTATTCAGGCGATATCTGGTGCCTTCAAGGTAGTGGTTAACTTTCAGGTGTCCGAATGTGTTCTACTACCTTTCTTGTAAATTATGTCTTTACTATCATATCAAAGACAAAGTTCCTCTTGTATTTTGGACATCGTTTGTATTTCATTTGGACTCGAGTTGTACCAGGTACATTCTTATACTATTTACACCAGGTTTTGGGAAGTTTTGATTGTGTTGTTGATTATATTCTCTCTGTGTTTGTTATACTAATATGGTTCAACTTTGTTCTAAAAGCCTTATTTCTGTCTTTTCCCCTTTGTGTATCAGTTTGCGTGATAGGCTTACTCGGCAAGGTTCACCACAATGAGTGATATCATGATCATTAGATTTTTTATTGTGATAGGTTGCAGGATTCAACATAAACTGGCCTACCTAAGTGACCTTGGATAAGCTAATAGTAGGACCAACATGATTAGACCGACGAGACTAGGATGCCACCAACTTAGCGAGCATATCAATATACTAACGAAACTGTGCATTAGAGATATCTCCCTAAGGTGACTGAGCATAAGTGTCACCAGCTCGTGAAGCCCGAGGAGGACTAGTAGGGACCAGTGGAACCTTATGTGGAGAAGTACAGTCAGGAGAAGGGGCCCTAGACCACGTCTGCACTCCATAAATAGGGCAAGTTCCCTCTATATTTTCCTTAGGTAGTATAGAAGGTACAATAGATTTTCTACGACCATCAGATCTTTGGGGATGCATGATCTGAAACACGAGTAAGATAGGAGTTAGAAGAGTTCCATAGAACTAGTCTCTTTAGCCCAAAAATAGAACACAAGAAAGGAAAACATTCCTAAATTCCTTGTAGCCTCCCCCTTATAAGTATGGCACTCTAGATACCCATAAAAGGGACTCAACTCAACACGACTTTGTGGACACCCAACGTCTTTTAACCATGCTCTGATACAAAGCTTGTCATGATCGAAACACTATCCTGGCTGTGATGGGTATCTAAAGACCACCATGGACCAGATACCACCGCCTTTGACGTACCTCAAAAACACATTAATAATAAACAGCGGAAGATAACCAAAATATATAATAAAGATAGATAAGTCTAATCAAGATCTAAGAGTTAAACACACAATCATTCCATACTTGTTCACAAAAGCCTCTAAAAGCAGATAGAGCAACTAAGTCTAGGAATGCCATGAACTATGACCAAAAGAATAAAAAATGGTATACCAAACAATACTAAAAACAATAAAGAAACCAACTAAATGACAGGGCCTTCTGAAAAATTGAGGCTCACTACTTCACAGCAGATCCACAGGAGTATCGAATCACCTTACGCTGCACTGGAACAATAGAAAACCCTTCAAACCCTACATCATGAAATTATGTATTGCCTAGGGACGTTCAGCGAGGAAAGCACTACATGTAACTCTGGGGAAAGGGATAGAACAATGCCATTTAAGTAAAAGTCAAAAATCACATGCACAACATTTATATATATACATATATAAGATGTCAGGATTGGAACAAAGGTCGTGAACATGAGAGTTTAAAGATTTAACCTGAGCTTTGTAGCTCAATCCGTCCTGGAGGCATCCATGGAATATATGGGTCTAGCTCTCCCTGCTGGAAGGGCCCCAGTGTGTGTTAACCGTACAAACTGAGTAAAATAAAGGCTAAAGACACCAAGGCCATATCCCTCCCTATAAATATATATATATAATATGTGCATCAAGAACAGAGGTACATGGACTCCCAATATCGGCAAATATGGTTTCCAGTGTTGATCCCTCCCCCCTCCGCCTGGATCTACACCTTCACGGTGAGCTACATAATTTCTCTAAGCCCAAATTAAAACACTTTACACATAAACTGACCATTAACTTAAGAGTCATTAAATAAAGTATTTACCAACATGGTATCCTCGTACCGACGCTTGCAAGCAAATACAATAATGCCAACCAATCCATATATCTAAATTGACTTCCAAGTTCCATTTAAAATCCAAATCCAAGTCCACCAAAGCCATCAAAAAAAATATTCATTCATTTATCCTTTAATGCAATACGGTGGGTTCATAAATAAAATAAGCCATACAATTATCCATATTCAAAACCAAGATTATAAGGTGGGTTGAGGTTAATTTCATTACAAAGCGAAAATTCTATCAATTTGGGGAATCCTATATCCCTCATTCCAACCATTAAAATAATTTATCAATTCAGTCCCCGTAACCATTAATTAAAGCAAAAATAAACAATTTAAATCAAGGGGAAAGCAATTCAAGTAAACCCAGTCAAAACCGCTAAACCCAATTTCAAACCCACAATTTAAATCACACGAAAATTCAGTAAATTTATACCACGATGTAAAAATAAAAGATAAGGATGAGCAACATGGCTGAAATATAGAACAATTTGAAGAGAATTCAAAGTTTAGAGCTTTGATGGTGAATTCCTCGTAAAACCCTTGAGTTTTCTTGGTTTTATAGTTAAAGAGGGGAATAGTGGAGTTTGATCTCTGAAAACTGAAGAAAAATGGTGACTTTTATATTTAAGAGTTGTGCAAGAGGTTAAAAGACCAAATCCCTTCATTCGAAGTGAAGAAAACAAAAACTGTGCAAAATTTATATAGGTGTATGACACGCCCTTATTGCTGGGTAGCCTCCGTGCCACGCCCTTATCGTGAAGGATAACCTCCATGGCATGTAACTATCGTGGAGGCTTACTACATCGGAGTTCAAAAATGAACCCCAAACCCTTTTGATAATTCCAAAACTTTCCCAAAATAGCCTTTTCAACAACACCAACAAACTTAGTGTATTCCCTCCTAGTGGGGTCTGGGGAGGGTAGAATGTACGCACTCCATTCCACTACCTCCAAAGAAGTAGAGATGTTGTTTCCGATAGACTCACGGATCAATACTAAAAATGTAGTAAACAAAGTCATAATAAAGTAAGAAGCAAGATGACATAGCAGAAATAACACAAATAAGACACCCACAAAGTAAAACTATACACTAACAAAGGAAAGGGACACACCTTACCAAAACCCTCCTAACTAAAAATTCAAGCTTATTTATAAAGCCCTTATATTACTAGCTTGTCTACATCAAATCACTCCTAACTACTATCTACGACTCACCCATACACACTAGTCCTCTACCCTAATTTGAGTCCGCCAGAACTTTATATATAAGGTCATGCTCTCGGTAAGCTGAAACTACTCCATGTCTTATCTAATCACCTCCCTCCAGTGTTTCTTCAGCCTACCTCTACCCTTTCTTAGACCATCAAAATCCACCCTCTCACACTTACGAATTGGGGCATCATTGCCTCTCCTCATCACATACCCAAATTATCTCAACCTCACTTCCTCCATATTTTCCTCCACCAAAGCCACTCCCTAAATATAATCCAAGTCAAAAATTTACATTACGCATGCGGGAGGGTCAAAAATAAAATGATCAAATTTTATGGGGTCTCACATATTATACTTACAAATATAATCCCGTATTAGACGATAGTAAATATTCTGTGTAAATGTTGTGTGATATTTTTTTCAAGTTGAAAGACATTCTCCCTTGTCATAAGACCATTATATTTCTTTAGTTTACACTAACTTAGAATAATTACAATGCCACTACATTAAAATGGACTCAAAACATAAACTTAAATAAAAGATAAATGTTGCAAGAAATATAAGGTTGAGATGACAAAAAAATAAAGTAGTAAAATATAACGACCCATTTCATCATTAGTAAATTGTCTATGACAAATTCATGAAATATATAATTTTCATTTCTCTAGATTAACTTGTGTTCAAAATATCCAATATTGTATCTATTGTATCACCTCTAGCTTTTCGGTGTAGATTTTAGTCTTCTTATGTGTCTACATAGACTCAACCCTGATGAATTAAATTATTCATGTGTACTATTATCAATAATTTAGTTTGGAATTTCTTTAGGTATGAATTAAAGACATAAAATATCCCTAACACAAAGTTAAGTTGAAAACTTTCTTAGCTATAGAGTTTGGACATGGGTTTCTATTTGGGCCAACTTGCAATATGGATAGTAGTCTTTTCATATTAAACACAAGATAAGTAAGAAGTTAAATGTAATAATTATGATTAAGGCGTGATTCTAGAAATTTCTTAAAAAGTTGCTCAATTTTGAATTGTTTTAGATTTTGTAAATCCCACATGCCTTTTTTTTTATTACAGTGTAGTTCTAAATATTTCTTAAAAACACCAACTCAATTTTGACCTGTTTTAGATTTTTAAATTTTAGTTGCAAAATTTCTTCCGCTTTCTTTTTTTTTTCTTCTATTTTCCTAAGGCATAATTCTAGAATTTTTTTTTTAAAATAATAACTTACTTATAACTTATTTCGGTTTAGTAAATCTCAAATTCAACATTTTTCTCGCTCACTCTTTTTCTTCTTCTATTTTATTTAAGGCATAATTCTTTGTATTTCTTGAAAAAACAACAATTTTGATCTGTTTAGTTTTTGTAAGTCCCAAATGCACCACTTTTTCCAGTTTCTCTTTTTTTTCCTGTTTGCTTATTAGACCCATACAAAATATATTAATTGTTTCCTCTGTACTCGTCAAAATATTATATACATACCCTTCATCATATTCTTTTCAATTAGTTTTGTCGCATGTGCATTGCACATGTATACCAATGTAAGGTGTGGCTTACCTGTAGAATAGTATCAGTATCCTTAGAACAATGTGTTGGATAAATATTATACTTAATAATATAATTCCTTATTAAACGATAGTAAATATTCTCTGACTATTCATTCAATTATTATATGATTATTAGTAAATGCTTCGTGATAATTTTTCCTATTGAAAGACATTCTCCCTTCTCAAAAGATCATTACATTGCTTGAGTTTACACTAAATTTTTACAATGCCTTATTATAAAAGATAAGTATGATGCCATTTCATGAAAATGGACTCAAAACATCAACTTAAACAAAATATAAATGTTGCAAGAAACATAAGGTTGAGATGACAATAAAACAAAATAGTAAAACCTCATCCCATGGTCTCTAAAAAAGTTAAAACCTAAGATCAAAGTCAAGCTCCTCAAATAAATGAAACATATTTGGTACACCTAATTGATGAACAAGTTGATTCAGCAGGTATTACGGTCAATGCATCATTCATGTTCAACTGGATCCCATTTGAAACTAGTTGATTAAAAGAGATGACAAATAAGTATGTATGATTAAGAAAATGAGTGATAGGTGTAGTTAAAATAACACAATTCACCACACCATATGACATACGACCACGAGGAGGTCGTTGTGCCCTGTGATATAGTTGAGTGTTAATACATGACTTATGTCCATAAGTTGGTTGTTGAACCTGTTACTACGATCGATTGAGAATGTATGATATATGATCACGACGAGGTTGTTGAATAACCTGCATAATCTTCTCCTAATGATGTTGCGATTGATTGTCATGAAAGGAATATGATGGTAATAAGGTCCTTGAGTCACATGCACCATCTCTTAAGATTGTTGCAGTTTTTTTTTTTGCAATGGGTGATTGTTAATAGATGGCATACAACCATAAAAGGTTTTTTGAGTTATCCACACAATCATTTGTTGCTTTTATTTTAGTTTATTTTTATATTGCAAATGACCATGAGGTTGGGGAATCACCCACTATGATGATTCAAAAAATGGTTGTGGATAGACAAGAAGTTTGTGAAGAACCTATATTATCGTATTTGGTTGATGAGACCTTTATTGGAAATCACACTTGTAATGGTTGAGGTTATAAAGATAAGAAGATGGAACAAAGAACTTAGGATGGAGCACACCTCTTATTAAATTTCCCTAAAATTTGTTTTTGTGTTAGTGTCAAGTGAGTTCTTGACGTGAGGTAAGCATCTCCCAACAAATCATGCATGTTGAATACCAAATACCTGTAGATATTATTTATTGGTGGATGCAACATTTTTTTAAAGTATGTTTTGGAGAACTGAGAAAGGAATTGTTAAGGCTATGAAGAAAATGGCAATCGATCAAGACTATCTATATGGAGATCAATCTTTTCATATTAAACACTAAATAAGTAGGAAGTTAAATGTAATAATTATGATTAAGGTGTTATTCTAGAAATTTCTCAAAAAGTAGCTCAGTTTTTACCTATTTTTTATTTCAAAAATTTCAAATATACGCTCGCTTATTCCGCTTACTATTTTTTTATCTTATTAAGGTTTAATTTTAGATATTTCTCTAAAAACGAACTCAATTTCGACTTATTTCAGGTGGAGATGACTGTAAAACAAAATAGTAAAAAACTAGCCCATGGTCCTTAAAAACCTAAAACCTAAGCTCTAAGTCAAGCTCCTTAATCAATGTAATATATTTTGTACTCTTAACTGATGAACAAGTTGAGTCAATAGGCATTACGGTCAATACATCATTCATGTTAAATTGGATCCCATTAGAAATAAGTTGATTAAAATAGTTGGCAAATAAGTCTGTATGATTAAAAAGAGGTCTGATAGGTGTTGTTACAAGAACACGAGTCATTTCTCCATATGACTTAAAACCACGAGGAGTCGTTGTATCCCTTGACATGGTTGATTTTTAATATTTAGTTATGTCCATGAGAAGGTCGTTGCACTAGCTACTATGATTGATTGAGAATATATGATATATGATCACGAGGAGGTTGTTGAGTCAACTACACAATCTTCTCCTAATATTGTTGCGGTTGATTGCCAATGTATTGAATATGATCGTAATAAGGTCTTTGAGTCACATGTACCATCTCTTGCAGTTGTTGTTATTTTTGCAATGGGTGATTGTTAACGTATGACATAGAACCATAACAGGGTCATTGAGTTAGCTACATAATTTTTTTAATTTTATCCCAGTTGATTTTTATATTGCAAATGACCATGAGGTTGGGGAATCACCCCCTGCAATGAGTAAAAAAATGGTCGTGGATCGACAAGAAGTTGTGAGGGACCTATATCATCAGATTTCGTTGATGAGGCCTTAATTGAAAATCATGCATGTAATGGTCAAGGTCAGAGAAGTAAGAATATGAAACAAAGAACTTAGGATGGGGAACACCTCTTATTAAATTTCCCTAAAACTAGTTTTTGTGTTAGTGTCAAGTGAGTCCTTGACATGTGGTAAAGATCTTACAACAAATCATGCATGATAAATACCAAACACCTGAAGATATTATTTATTGGTGGCTGCTGTATCTTTTTAAGATATTTTTTTGGAGAACTCAGAAAGGAATTAGTAAGGATATGAAGAAAATGATAGTTTATCAATATTTGCAATATGGCGAGCAATCTTCTCAGATTAAACATTAGATAAGTAGGAAGTTAAATGTAATCATTATGATTAAGGTGTGATTCCAGAAATTTCTCAAAAGGTAGATCAGTTTTTACCCATTTTTGATGTCTAAAATCCTAAATATACTCTTTTTTGCTTACTTGTTTTGTCTTATTAAGGTTTAATTTTCGATATTTCTCTAAAAAACAACTCAATTTTGAACTATTTCAAGTGGAGATGGTAATAAAACAAAATAGTAAAACTCCATCCCATGATCCCTAAAAACCTAAAGCCCAAGCTCTAAGTCAAGCTCCTAAATCAATATAATATATTTGGTACTCCTAATTGATGAACAATTGATTCAACAGGAATTGCGGTCAATATATCATTCATGTTCAATTGGATCTCATTAGAAATAAGTTGATTAAAATAGTTGGCAAATAAGGTTGTATGATTAAGAAGAGGTGTGATAGTGTCATGACCCAAATCAAGGCCCTGGCCGTGATGAGCAATCCGAAACATGAAGGCCCAGACGCCCATCTAACTTGTAATCACATACACCATTCATATACAGAAAAGAAATGCGGAAATATAACAGAGTATGGGATCATGGTCATGCTCTGAAATCAACAAAATTTTAAGGACTGCAATTCAACAACATCTAAAATAATATTTGGCTTTGTCTGCGAAACCTCTACTACATATGAAACAAAGATGTCTGAAAACTGGTACAAGTCCCTCAGTAGACCAAAACGATAAATAAATTTCTGAAATTAAAGAGGCCTTCTGAAACATAGAAGGATTGCCAACTAAACTATACACTTCTGTCAGGAAAGATATACTACTTATCCGGACTGCTAGATTGAGCCTCAGACCCTGAGAAGTAGGAGGTCAATACAGTTGTACTGGTATGCAGAGTGAACCCAAAATAATATTTGATATTCAACATATATGAGAGCAATTTAAAAATGGTTCATAAATACGTCACATAGTAAAAGTCACATGGGTGTGGTTAAAAGACTCTATAAAACCATCTGAACTCTGTCACATACTCTTTGTTTTACTTCTGCGCTAGGTGGTATACCCTACAATTCTGTAATTCCATAGTCTATATGGAATCTTCCCTTAACTCGATAGCCAAGTCCCCAACCTAAGTTTTCCACAAGGGTCGGAGTCTCTGAATCTCTACTATGCCACAGGGCCGTCGCCAGCGTACAAAAGTAACATACCCGTATCGGCCAAACACGGTTTTAGGCTATGAGTCGATTGACTCATTCCCTCTTCGGATAACCACCTAACCCTCTTTAAGCCCATTTTTAATTCTTTAAAACATCCAATCTTTGAAAATCAAACTCTAAAGACTCTAGTTCAGTTATGGCATATATTTACATGGTATCGTCATACCATTGACTTGCAAGTCACATTATCTGAGCCATTTATAGCAAATTATGTGTCTATTCTCAAATCATGGAATTCAGGACCGCCATATCAATATTTGTTTTCAAGAAAATCATTCTTTAAAACTCATGTGAAACCATGCAAGCAATTTTGTTTATGAATGATTTAATAAACAAAGGTGGTCATATCAAAATTCTTAATTTCATGCAATTTTTTCTCTTTAACATAAAACATAGATATCTCAAGAAACACCCTCTCATCATTTCTAAATCATGTTCAAATAAAATGACATTGAGAAAACTACTTTCACATCGTAAAACATGCATTTCAACTCTTTTCCGATAAAATCATATACTTTAATTCAATACACGAGAGGGAATTCATAATTTGTTCTCTCAAACAATGTCAAATCTCAATTTTCATACATATACATATACATGTAAATCAATTTAGGGGAAAAGACCACAAGGCCAAAATAATAGTAACATTGACACATTCGGAATACATAATTTAAATATAGATTCCAAAACCCCTTTAAAATTCCTTCTTAATAATCTTTAAATCATGCTCTAATGTTTACAAGCCCATGTAGTTTTTAGGATAAACCCCACGTACCTTAGACTATAAGAGTTGAAAGACGGAACCTAGATCATGATAGATGGAACCCGGATCTTGACCCTTTTCTTGGAGTCTTGAACTTAAGATCTTGATTCTTGATCTTGAGGGAAAGGATTTAGGGTTTAAATTTGAGAGAAAAAATTGAATTATGGAGTGTATTCTGCTTTTAGGGCATGAATCTTATGTTATGGACAGACCTTGGGTGAGGTAAAGGTCCAAATTACCCTTAAAAATGTGAAAACAGAACCTGAAAATTAGGCGCATGCAACGGAGCGTGCGTCGCATGCTAATCGCGCGCAGCTACTGGCCTCTGATGAAAATGGCTGGAACTTTTCGCTCGGGTATCGAATTTTGGTGAAATTGGTATCGTTGGAAAGCTACTTCGAAGAAATTTAATTTGATATATAGTACACCCTGTAAGTATATATATACAAGAATTTATAGTCAATAGATGTTGACGTAAGTTTAAACGTCCATTGAAACTTAATCGCACGAAATATTTTCAACTCATTTTAGAGTTAGGGGATTTTTTGTGACCTCAATTCATATTCAAAGGTACTCCCACACTATAGTATTGATAAAGACACATATATTAACAAGGAATTATCTAGTTTGGGTCTATATGCGTAGGAACGACGGTCTAGATTCTAGCCCAAAAGTATAGGGTATTACATTATCTCCCCCTTGGGTTCACTCATCCCCGAATGATGGGTAGGGACCTTTTGAAGATCTAAGAGTGTAGAATAAAGAACCTAACATTGATTTGAACATTTTTTCTCAACAAAAATATGCAAAGGAATCACATGATCTTCATTATTACCCCTAGGGAAACGAGTAAGCATGAAACCTGAGACAACGAAACTTGACATCGACATAATCTTGGCATATGTTTTATGGCACGTGATCAAAACATAACTTTTTCTAAGAGTCCTCGGCTTGATTAAGATCGGTACAAGACATGAGATAAGCTTCTCATGGAACACAGGAGTATTCACATTCTTCATCTTACAAAATACAACGAAAAGACAAACTTAGCAACACTTCTTATCTATACTCTGACATTAATCAACATACTTCATCATTCCCAACTTACAATTCTCCTGTTACGCATCTAACAATAAGAATTTATGTCCCTCCATATAATACTTCTATGTTTAAGTCTAACTCAGAGGAAAGAGGGGCTAACTTAAACTGCGGGGACCTGCACCCTACATCACACTAAGAAATCACTTCACCTCATCACTGTAATCCAACAATCTCAAGTCTTAATTGAAAGAATACTAACCACATGGCACATAGGTTTGTGTTTTCATCATTCATAACATTCAAGCCTAATAATTAATACAACCACTACATGGATCTCCCTACTAAGACCAGCAATTTCAATCACTCTCAAAACTATTTCTGCCACATTTCTCCCTCGTAGCTATTTCACACAACAAAACTTCATCTCATTCTTTTCCCTTCAGTTATAACCATAGCTCGACAACCACATCAAAATCTTCACCTTCAAGAACATCTACTCTCCCACCTAACACACTTCTACGCTTCCACAACCACTACTATAATAGCATACAGAGGGTCATTAAAGAACCTGAGCAAGAGCATTATGAAAGGGATAAACACTATTTGGTTATAACATATACTAATTTCCATACTCAAGGTGGGACATGAATTGAAGATACCGTACAAGCACAAAGTATTTCATATATCAAGTATTTGGATCATAAGTGAAGAGTCATTTTGGCACAATTTCAAAATAGCACGAGTTCTTAGGACAACCACAGTGACAAACATGAGAGCTTACATCATGAGTCTTATAACATGAGTATGGAGTTCATGAAGTCGACAATTTTGGCAAAGACTTCCACTTAGAGCTATCTCTTCCCATTTTCAGAACTGAATTACTCATGAGTTGGCACAACTTTATCATTTTGGCTAATCCCGACATAAAATGAATCGTCAATATACCAAAAAAACATAGTTCCTTAGAACCAATCATAATTTGGGACACAGATTTATCAGTCATGAGCAACGTCACATATAGCTTGGATGCTTAAAATATTAGATCACCAAGGGATATTATTTCTTCTAGTTTGGAAGTCAGGACATGTCATGAATTACACCAAGTGCTCAAACCTTAGACATAGGTAGGACTTGGATACATAACGTAAGGTATTAGCAGAGTGACCTCTTAAATTGAAGCAAGAGGAACATGCTTGAATAGGAGTAGGTTCATCATGAATCTTCCCCAACTCGCCATAATGAGAAAATTTCAGGAACAAACCTAATTCCTCATCTCCCCCTTAGATAAAAGTCACAACTTTCAACATAAAAGAGATATCACCATATACTTAAACTCTAACTCTCCTTAACGATCTATACCCCGAAGGCCTTGCTTTTATATAGATGTAACTCTTAACTTTCGGTAACCATTATACCCATGACTTTACAACCCCCACTCCCATGAGTGTACGCATTCACACTCCTTATCACCAAGGGATATCAATATGTACATGAATACAACTCCTCTCAATAATTTAACATAAAGGCACTAAATTCCTTTTGGAACATCCTCCCCCCCCAAGGGATACTAATCAACTTCCTCTAACCCCAAAGTCATCAACTCATAACTAACATCATTATGGGAATGGACATCTTCGCTTCTAAAAACTTAACACTCTATCTTCAACTCCTTAGAATACTCGTATTACACCTCTAATCACATAATTTACAACTTAACAAACTTTGTAAAACCATACCTAAGGCTCATATTTACTACCAATATTTTCTCAATTCAACTCTAATGAATACCGTACAATAACTTACCAGACTCCTCCATACTATAATTTAGAATACAACCCAGGTATGTAAAACACATATACACATATACACATAAAAGCTAAACTTCCCCTTTCTAAGTAATCTCTAAAGTCATTGATTTCCTAGAACACTACTCTTAACTTTTGATATCCTCTACTATCATCAACCTACAACATGCGGTCTCCTGAGCATACACTTCTTCGCTTCTTATCACATAAAACTCCACTCTCCACTACTTAACCTTCTAACATATGATCATTAATCGCATAATTCATATCATAAAATCCTACCTAACCTTATAACATAAAATCTTTTTCTTTAACACAAAATATAGATATCTCAAAAAACACCCTCTCATCATTTCAAAATCATGTTCAAATACTATGACATTGAGAAAACTACTTTCATATCGCAAAACATGCATTTCAACTCTTTTCTGACAAAACCATAAACTTTAATTCAGTATACGAGAGTGAATTCATAATTTGTTCTCTCAAACAATCTCAAATCTCAATTTTCATACATATAAATATAATGTAAATCAATTTAGGGGAAAATACCACAAGGCCAAAGAAATAGTAACATTGAAACATTCGAAATACATAATTTAAATATAGATTCCAAAACCCCTTTAAAATTAATGCTTAATAATCTTTAAATCATGCTCTAATGTTTACATGCCCATGTAATTTTTCGGATAAACCCCACATACCTTAGACTATAAGAGTTGAAAGATGGAACCTATATCTTGATAGATGAAACCCGGATCTTGAACCTTTTCTTGGAGTCTTGAACTTAAGATCTTGATTCTTGATCTTGATGGAAAGGATTTAGGGTTAATTTGAGAGAAAAAATTAAATTATGGAGTGTATTCTACTTTTGGGTCGTGAATCTTATGTTATGGACAGACCTTGGGTGAGGTAAAGGTCCAAATTGCCCTTAAAAATGCGAAAAAAGAACCTGAAAATTAGGTGCGTTCGATGGAGCGTGCGTTGCACGCTAATCGCGTAGCTACTTCCTCTCTCACAAAAATGGTTGTAACTTTTTGCTCAGGTATCGGATTTTGCCAAAATTGGCATAGTTGGAAATCTACTTCTAAGGCCTTTCATTTGATATATAGTAGGACCTATAATTTTATATATATAAGAAGTTATAGTCGATCGAAGTTGACCCAAGTTTAAACGTCCACTGAAACTTAATAGCTAGAAATGTTTTCAACTCGTCTTAGAGTTAGGGGATTTTTTGTGACATCAATTTATATTTTAAAGGTACTCCCACACTATATGATTGATAACCACACATATATTAACAAGGAATTATCTAGGTCGGGTCTATACACATAGAAACGATGGTCTAGATTCTAGCCTGAAAGTACGGAGTTTTACAGATAGGTGTAGTTGCAATAACAAGAGTCACTACTCCATATGACTTACGCCCACAAGGAGATCTTTGTGTCCCTTGTCACAGTTGATTGATAATATATAACATATTTTTAGGAGAAGGTTGTTGCAACAGCTACTACGATTAATTGAGAATAAATGATATATGATCTTGAGGAGGTTGTTGAGTCACTTGCACAATCTTCTCTTAATGTTGTTGAGGTTGATTGTCAATGTATGTCATATGATCGTAATAAGGTCTTGGAGTCACATACACCATCTCTTGCAGTTCTTACTATTTTTGCAATGGGTGATTGTTAATATATGCCATACAACCATAATGGGGTCGTTAAGTTAGCTACACAATATTTTATTTCTTTTATTACAGTTGATTTTTATATTGCAAATGACCATGAGATTGGGGAATCACCTCTTGCGATGAGTCAAAAAATGGTTGTGGAATGAAACGAAGTTTGGAAGGACCCTATATCATCAAATTTCGTTGATGAGGCCTTAATTGGAAATCACGTATGTAATGGTTGAGGTTAGAGAGGTAAGAAGATGGAACAAAGAACTTAGGATAGGGAACTCTTCTTATTAAATTTCCTTGAAACTTGTTTTTGCATTATTAGCAAGGGAGTCCTTGATGTGAGGTAAACATCTCACGACAAATCATACAGGCTGAACATGAAAAATCTAAAGATATTATTTATTGGTGGATGCAGTATTTTTGTATTGTAATTTTTGTAAAATTGAGAAAGGAATTGGTGAGGTTACGAAGTAATGACTCTCAAAATATAATGGATTAAAACTTTCAATATGGAGAGAGATTTTTTCATATTAAACATGAGATAAGTAAGAAGTTAAATATAATAATTATGATTAAGGCATTATTCTCAAAAAATAGCCCAATTTTTACCCATTTTATATTTTGAAAATCCCAAATATAAGCTTTTTCCACTTCTCTTTTTTTAATTGTCTTATTAAGGTGTAATTTTAGATATTTCTATAAAAACCAACTCAACTTTGACCTATTTCAGTTTTTAAGAATTTAATGACAATATTTCTACCGCTTTCTCTTTTTTTCTTCAATTTTCTTAAGGCATAATTCTTGATATTTCTCTTTAAGAAAACAACATAGTTCTGACTTATTTAGATTTTGTAAATCTCAAATGTAACATTTTTCTTGATTTCTCTATTTTTTATTTTATTATTTTTATACGTAATTCTGTTTATTTCTTAAAAACAACATAGTTTGATCTGTTTTAGATTTGTAAATCGCAAATACAACATTTTTTCTGCTTTCTCTTCTTATTAGATAGATACAAAATTCAATTATTGACTTATCCCGTACTCTTCAAAATATTATAAACTAACCCTTCATTATATTTTTTGATAGTAGTTTTGTTGCACGTGCATTGCACAAGTATATCAAGGTATGGTGTGCCTGCGTTGTAAAATATCATAAACATCCTTAAAGCAAAGTTTTGGTTAAATATTATACATAATATTAAATTCATTAATAAATAATGGTAAATATTCTCTGACTTTCCTTTTCATGATTATATGATTATTGACATCTGCTTCGAGATACTTTTTCTTATTGAAAGACTCTCGTCCTATTATTAAGATCATTATATTTATAAATTTATAATAAATTTCGACAATGCCTTAATATTAGAGAGTAAGTACTGTGTCACTTCATCAAAATGGACTCAAAACATAAACATAAATAAAAGAAAATATTATGAAAAATATAAGATGGAGATGACAATAAAATAAATTAGTAAACACACAGCTCATTGTATCACGACCCAAGCTGGGGCCTTAGACGTGACGGACACCCCAAGTTGACCAAGGCATAAGATGGCCCCTAACCTTACTTCAAAAGCACAATATTATAAAGAAATTGCGAAAGCCAACCCATAAAATGAAAGAGTTTAATAATCAATAAAATGAAGTTTGAAACTCAAATCCAAAATAAAAAGACAATAAACCCATATGATCTACAAGCCTCTATCCATAAAACATTTACTAAGTCGGAACATGACATCGACTATGCTACAAGAAAACCAAGGGATCGATAATATAAATAGACTGAAAAAAGTAACATAGCCTTTAAGATGCTGAAAGGCTCACTACTTCTCATCGGCTGTCTAATAGAGTAACTATCAACCTAACGCTGCATAGGGTCACAATAAAAGGTCTCCGAACCTACATCATGAAATAATGTAGCGTTTGGGGACAATCAGTACATCGAGTACTAACATGCAACACAAGAAAAGGGATAAATATGAAATTTACCAAAACCAGTCATAAAACATATACTCAACAACCATCAAGATAATAAAATGCTGGGATACGAGGCAAGGAATATGAGACATGACCATTTAAAAATTTAATCCTGAACTGCGTAGCTTATACCAACCTTCAGGCACCCATGGTGTCACGACCCAAACCAAGGCCTGGCCGTGATGGGCATCCCAAGTCTGTCGTGGCCTGGAGACCACCCCCTTTGCCTAGTCACAAAAAATGTAATACATTAACAGTGGCTAAATTCCAAACATATAAAAAGATAGATAAAGGAAAGCTCAAGAAGTCTAAGATGCATCAACAACCAATACCCCGTAAAGAGTATTCCACAAAGCCTCTAACAAAACCAAATCAATCTAATTCGGGACATGCCCCCGACTATAGCCAAAATAAGGCCAAAGAAAATTCAATAATAATGGATAAACCAAGAAGCAACGACCTTCCAAAAAAGGAGGCTTACCATTTAATGTTGACTGCTGACAATTCGAAAATCCTATCACTATGCAGGAAAAGTAGAAGTGTCTCTGATTTATGCATCGCATAGGGATACAACATCCAGAGATGGTTAGTGGGTTGAGAGATAGCGTGTAACTCAGGGGAGGGATAAAATAATGCAATGATCAACAATTTAAAATCATCCAAATCTATTGCACAAAATCATATGAATATACATATGCAAAAATATAACACGTCAGGGTAAGGAACAAGGCTTATCATGAAATTTAAAACATTAGCCTGGAATGTGTAGCTCAACCGTCATAAAAAGACACCCACGGGCTATATGGGCTCAGTTTTTCCTGCTAAAAGGGACCCAGTATATCTAGCCGCATGATCCAAAGAGATAATCAGATGTACATATGTACTATAGGGGAATCGAACCACTCGATCATATATCAAGGGTGACATGAACACCCAATAAGTTAACAATGGGGACTTGAACCGCTCGGTCTAAGAAAGGAGGCTCGAACCTAGTCCCTTTAGACCCCTATGCTGGCAAATACGATTTTAAGTATTGGTCCCTTGTGACCTCTAATTTCACGGCCTAGCTACACAACCCTCCTTAAGGCTGGTTAAAACATTTTTCACACATTACCTTTAATTTTACCATAATATTCCTTAAGTAATACACTATTAGTATCGTCATACCAACTACACTTGCAGGATAACATCATCATGCCAGTACAATTCCATTCACTTAGGGAAAACAACCCTCTTTGTTCAGTAAATCAATGTGGAGGAATGCCATGACCCATTTTATTCATTAAATCAAACCGTTATGTTTCAATAACCTCTTTGTATCATGTAATGGTTACCAAAAATATTTCAATGCAAATATACTCATATATAAAACCAATTTCACAAAATTGGGTACGATTATACCAATTAAATTATCCACATTCACGATATTGGGGGAAACCATGACCCCATAGTTTAGCCACCGTGCCCATCAACCCCACATGTTTAAAACCATCAATTCAAACCATACATGATTAATAAAAGACATTAGAAAAGAAATTAATTCAATTATGTTCAGTAATCCTCAACTCACATTTAAAATCATCAATTAAATCACATGTGTATAATTCTAAACACATGTTTTTTATAAAATAAGACTCGAAGAAGAGTAACATGCATGAAAGTAAAGAGAATTATGGAGAGAAATCAACCATTGAGCCCTTAGATCACTAACTTTGAGAAACTCTAGCTTGTTCTTTGAATGGAGAATTTGAAAGAATAAAGAGAGTGTTATGATTGATAAGGGTTGTAAGTTATTGTCCCAAGGTGTTTTATACACGTGGGTAAAAGAGAAATGTCCAAAGTACCCTTCATTGAAAGATGAAAAATTATCGCCAATTACTATGGGTCACTCTACGACTCGTAAGGATTCACTATGACTCGTCACCATAAGTCGTAGTCTGGAAACTAGCTTAGTTACCCCTCTTTGGTAACCCTACGACTCACACCACATGACTCGTTAAGAGACCCTACGACTCGTAGGGTGCTAATCGTAACCAAGAAAAAAACATTTAGGGTACATACTAGTCACACTATGATTTGGCCACCACGACTCCTAATAAGCCTTTACTACTCGTGACCTTTGGTCCAAATCAAGAAAGTAGAATAGACACTACTCATTGGTAAACTGATAATTTGGCTCCTATGGAATTTAAGGACACATTGCAACTCATAAGGTAAGTCGTAGGTTGGGCAGTGAGTTCAAAAACTCAGAAATTTTTAAGGACTAAAATCTGGGGTGTTATATTCTTCCCCCCTAAGATCATTCATCCCCGAATGATGAGACAAGGCATGAACCTAGGATCTGATACCAACCTAGGCATGAACCTAGGTGTTATATTCTTAACACGACTTTGTTGACACCCAATTGACCATGAACCTTGGCTCTGATACAAACTTTGTCACGACTTGAAATAGGGTCTGGCCATGACGGCATCCCAAGTCCGTCGTGGACTAGAGACCACCCCATTTTCCTAGTCACATAGAACACAATACACTAACAGAGGCTGAATTTGAAACATATAATAAAATAGATAAAGGTAAGATCAAGAAGTCTAAGATACATCAACAACCAATACCCAGTCCACAATAATCCACAAGGGCTCCAGAAAAAACAAGTCAATCTAAGTCGGTACATGCCCCCGATGATAGCCAAAATAAGTTCAAAGAAAGTTCAATAATAATAGATAAACAAAGAAGCAACGACCTTCTAGAAGAAGAAGGTTTACCAATTCAAGTTGATTGCTGACAATCTAAAAATCCTATCACTACATAGGAAAAGTAAAAGTGCCTCCAATATTTGTATTAGGTGGAGATATAGCATTAGGAGACGGTTAGCAGGTTGAGAACTAGCATGTAACTCAGGGGAGGGACAAAATAATTCCATGATAAATAATTTATAATCTTCCAAATGTATTTCACACAATTACATTCATATACATATACGTAAAAAAACATATCAGGGTAAGGAACAAAGCTTAGTATGAACTTTAAAACATTAGCCTAGACTGTGTACCTCAACCATCATAAAAAGGCATCCACGAGCTATATAGTCTCAGTTCTCCTTTCTAAAAGGGCCATAGTGCGTGTAGCCGCACGACCTAGAGAGATAATTATTTGTATATGTAATGCCTTAAAAATAGGTCCCGAGATGTCACACGGTGCTCAAGACTATGAGTAGCCTTAAGCTAACCCTGTAAGTCTTCTACTAAATCTAAAACTCATAATAGATAAATATAGATAATATAATCAATTCGAAAGTATGTCTTATCTAAGCTAAAATTATCTGAACATAATATTTCAAAATAAATGACTTAAAAGTTTGGACAATCAACACTGGAAATTTAAATCATAACTAGCATTCTAACAAGCCTCTACTACTAACAACTAGAGAACCACTTGGATAAATCCCCAGCCGACTCGAACTAACTGAAACATACTGAATCAACTACTCAAAAAGATAAAAAACTGAGTAACTGGGTCCCTGAGCTATGAGGACTCACTAACTGTCAGGATGTAGATAGGGATCCTCGAAATCCTTCATGCATCTGAAACTGAGCACCTGAACCTACATTATTAAACAATGTAGCACATAGACATATATGTGGATCAGTACTTCTGGAATGTACTGAGTATCTAAGGTGAATACATAAGTAAAACAAGATCTCAATATTATTATAATTTGTAAAAGAATGCATGCTAAGTGTAGATGACACACATTAACTTGAATAACTGAAAACTGAGAATCATAATCATGAGTAGTAAAGCTTGTTGTATAAATCTAGTGAGTCATAACACTTGGTTCTAAAAGTTATACTTGTGTTCTATCTTTAAATCATGCAGCCTAAGTGTAGAAAGGACTCACTTTTGTATCTATAAACTGGAAGCTGAAATCTAGTAGCAAATATCTTATGTAAAGCAATATCTGAATAAAGCTATGAGCCTATACACTTAGTTTCTAAAATCCTTTTTGTTATGAGTACTCTTTTCTGTAGGGAGGTTCTTCTAACCGAAATACACTATATGATCTATCATAGTGTCCAACGTCTAGTTTTCTTATGGGAAACCATCATGTTGGGAAGAGGTATCATACTCTTTCCAAGGAGTATAACCTAAGCAAAGTGATCATATCAGTATCTGTCATCCATATAGAAATGGGAATAATCTAATATTATAAACCTATATTGGCTCATAGTTTTGGGGCATGTGAACATACCCAACTTGGTACAAAATACTACTCCATTTAATTTGTATGCTCAATCTATCGGAAATCCACTTTTAAAACTAGTATAAGGGTTTACAATAAAAATAAATCAATGCATCTTTTCAATATAAACTGTAATGAAATTGTAAAGTGGATTCTATATCTTGGCTGAGATCAAAAGATCAAGTCTTCATAAAAATTTGAATTTAACTAATCGAGAGATGCTTAAAAGCATAATCTTCCTGAAATATCACATTCAAACTAGGGATTAGTAACCTAAGCTTCAATTTCATGTCAAATCATCATAAAGTTCATGCTTAGTAATGAAAGTTTTGATAATTTAATTCTAAATCTGGAAAATAATGTCACAGGCATAAAAATATGAAAGTAGACATGCAATTCAATATCTAATTCACTTGTAATCTCATAATCTTCAAATAGTGATGAGTGGGTATAAATCCTAGACTAAAATTCATTTAATTTCATGTAAAATTAAACTTTAAAACTAATTTTGGGCACAAGGATGAAAGGATTATTCTTGTTCATCACCCTACATACCTTAATTGATGAATAAACGAAGAAGCTTAAACTTTGAGTTCCTATTTGTTCTCTTGAAGATTGTTTCTTGAAGATCTTGAATTGGGAATCTTGAATTTTGGGTTATCTTGGAAAAAGAATGGTGGAATTTGGATTTTTTGAGATTTAAAATTTGGAGTTCTAGGGTTTCGTGGAGAGTAATTTGATGAATAATGAGTGTATAATGCTTAGAATAGGATTAATTCTCTATTCTTGATGAATTGGGGGCTTGGGAAAAGACTAAATTGCCTTTTGGAAAATTATGTTCGAAAATGGAAATCCCAATTTTGCTTTGTGGAGCGACGTGATGCTATCACGGTAGATTATTGGAAAAGAGACGAGTGACATTTTGCACTATGGTTCGACGCAGCGTAATTTGGTTGCGTCACTGGAAAATGATGAGTGCCATTTTTCACTCCACTGCGACACTGTGCTATGATCCACCATGATTCCTGGCGCGACACTGGCCAATCGCAGTGAGCTACTAGAAAAGGACTAGTGGAATTTAGGTGTTCATCATGACGTGGCATAATCACGGTGGTTCACTGAGGGAGGATAATGGCGAATCTTCCCTTCATCGCGATGCGGTGCTATCGCGTTAGCCTACTGCTTCTTACTAAAAGTGTCATAAATTCTCACTGGAGTATCCGATTAAGGAGAATTGGTATCATTGGAAAGATGATTCAATTATCTATAATTTGGTGTGTATTGAGCTGGAAAATTCTATACGTATCAAGAGTTATACACTTTTAAAGTTTACCCTTGACACACTAGGGGCTAAATGGAACTAAGAAAAGTATAGGGTATTACGATATCTCCCCCTTTGGGAACATTCATCCTTGAATGAGACTAGTTAAAATGAGGATACTGAGGATATGAGACTATATACTAGCATGCACAACTGAATCAAAACTGCATGACTGAATCTAAAACATACTGAGTGACTGAACTAATCTGCGAATGCATGAACTGACATGAAGATTATCACATGGCTGAAACTGAGACTGGAAAACAACTGAATTAAGGAGGACTATTACCTTATGTTGAATCTGAGTTTGTGAAGAAGAGGTGAGGATACTTGGTTCGCATGTCTAGTTCTGCTTCCCAAGTAGCACCCTTAATAGACTGATTTTGCCACAGAACTTTGACCAAGGGAACTTCATTGTTCCTTAGTCTACGGATCTTCTAATCAAGAATATCTACTGGAAGTTCTTCGTATGAAAGGCTATTCTAAATATCAGTGCTTTCTAGAGGGACTATCACAGCTGAATCATCCATACACCTCTTCAATAAGGATACATGGAACACCAGGTAAACTGATGACAAGTCTGCAGGTAGCTCAAGCTTATACGCTACCTTTCCCACACGACTTAAAATCCTATAGGAACCCACAAAACGGGGACTAATATTCTCTTGTTTGCCAAATTTCTTCACCCCCTTCATGTGTGAAACCTTCAAATAAACAAGATCATCTACTCAAACTCAAGGTCTTTCCTTCTTACGTCTGCATAAGATTTATGATGACTCTGAGGTGCTTTCAATCTCTCTTGGATTGAACTTTCTCCATGGCCTCAAACAAGATATCTGGCCCAATCAAAGAGGACTCACCTACTTCAAACGAACTGACTGGTGATCTACATCTCCGCCCATAAAGAGCCTCAAGCGGAGCTATCTGTATTCTAGAATAGTAACTGTTATTGTAGGCAAACTCAATTAATGGCAAGTGGTCATCCCAGCTATCTTTGAAGTCAAGAACACATGCTCTCAACATATCCTTTAAGGTTTGAAAGGTCTTCTCTACCTGACCATCTATCTACGGGTGAAAAGATGAACTGAGATAAACTTGGGTACCAAGACCCATCAGAAAGGCTTTCCAAAACTGAGAGGTAAACTGAGTACCCCTATCTGAAATAATGGGTAATGGATCTCTATGTAATCTAAACAACTCTCTAATATATAGCTTAGCATAATTTTCAGCTGTGTAGGATGTGTGAACTAGAAAGAAGTGAGCTGATTTGGTCAATCTGTCTATAATAACCCAAATCGAATTATGTTGTCGACACGAATGGGGTAATCCTTTCACAAAGTCCATGTTCACTTTTCCCACTTCAAAGTGGGAATACCAAATTCATGTAATGTGCCACCAGGTCTTTGGTGTTCTACCTTAATCTATTGACAAGTAGCATACTTAGCCACAAATTCTGCAATATCTCTCTTCATACCACTCTACCAATTGACTTCCCGCAAATCACGGTACATTTAGATGGCTCCTGGGTGAATGGAGTAATGCACACCATGTACTTCTGCCATAATCCGCTACCAAAAATTGACAACACACGGCACACACAATCTACTCTAGTGTCTCTACTCACTATCTCCCCCTTGGGAGAAAATCTCTATCTTTTGGTTTTTAAATGAACCTTTCAGTTTGACCAAACTAGAGTACTTATCTTGCTTCTCTTTCACTTTTGAAACTAGAGATGATTCTGAACTACTCTAAACCCAAACATTCCCCTCAACTGAGTCAACCAAACTCATACCAAATCTAGCTAACCGGTGAAATTCTCGAACTAATTCTCTCTTATTATTCTCCACATGAGAAACACTTTACCATAGACAATTTACTAAGGGAGTTTTCCACTACATTGACCTTGCCCGAATAATATAACACACTCATGTCATAATCCTTCAATAATTCTAACCATCTTCTCTAACGAAGATTCAACTCCCTCTTAACAAATACATATTGCAACCTTTTGTAGTCTGTGAATACATCGATATGCACCCCATAAATATATTGCCTCAAAATTTTCAATTCTTTTCGTAAGGCTTAAGTTGTCTAGAGGCATAGTCTATAACCTTACCTCTCTACATAAAAACACAACCAAGAGCAATTCTAGAAGCATCACAATAGATAATGGATCTATCTGTACCATCAGGTAATGCTAAAATTGGGGCTGGAGTGATTTGAGTCTTCAACTCTTGAAAACTCTTCTCACAAGAATATGACCACTGAAACTTAACTTTCTACTAAGTCAATATAGACATAGGGGATGCAATAGACAAAAACCCTTTAATAAATTGTCTATAGTAGCCAGCTAAACCCAAGAAACTTCTGATGTCTAATGGAGAGATAGGTCTAGGCCAGTTTCTTAATGCTTCTGTCTTTTGGGGATCAACTCTAATGCCATCACTAAAAACATTATGACCGAGAAAAGCAACTGATCTTAGATAAAAGTTACATTTCCTGAATTTAGTGAACAACTGGAGATCTCTAAGAGTTTGAAACACAATTCTAAGATGGTCTGCGTGATCATCCTCACTATGAGAATAGAAAATAATATCAACGATAAAGACTATGACAAACATATCTAGATACAATTTGAACACTATGTTCATCAAGTCCATGAAGGCCACTGGTCATTTGTCAGCCCGAAGGACATGACTAGAAACTCTAAATAACCATAACGGGTTCTGAAATCTGTCTTTGGAATATCACATTCCCTTACTCTAAGTTGGTGATAGCCGGATCTAAGTTTTATCTTGGAGAAGTAACTTGCACCTTGGAGATGGTTGAATAAGTCATCAATCCTAGGAAGAGGATAACTATTTTATATTGTAACTTTTTTTTACTCACGATAGTCAATGCACATTCACAAAGAACCATTTTTCAATAGGACGGGAGCGCCCTATGAAGAGACACTGGGCATTATGAAACCTTAATCTAAGAGGTATTTAAGTTGTTATTTTAACTCCTTATGATCGACTAAAGCCATACGATATGGAGGAATGGAAATGGGATGATTATCCAAAAGAAGGTCAATACCAAATTCTATTTCCCCATCGGGAGGTACCCCTGGCAAATCTTGGGAAAAAATTTAGCAAACTCATTGACTACACGGACTGACTGAACTATTGGGGCCTCAGACTTAGTATCTTTGACTCGAACTAGATGATATATGCACTCTTTTGAGATCAACTTTCTGGCCTTAATATAGGATATGAAATGACACTTGGGAGACACTGAATTACCTTCCCACTCAAAGACGGCTCATCTAGAAACTAAAACTTCACCATTCAAGTGCGATAATCTATAGATATATAACAAGAGTAGAGCCAATCCATGCCCAGAATAAGGTTAAAGTCGACCATATCTAACTCTATTAAGTCTTCTAACATGATCATATGAAGGACAGTGATAGGACACTTTCTAATGATCTATTTCGCAACAACTGACTCACCCACTAGGGTAGAAACTAAGAAGGTCTTAGGGAGCTTTTCAGGACCTACTTTAAAATTTACTACAACTAGTGGGGTCATATAAGAGAGATTTGACCCGGGGTATAACAACACGTAAACATCAAGATGAAAGACATGAACCATACAAGAAAAAACATCTAGTGAACTCTCCTACTCCTGACGGGATGGTAAAGCATAAAACTGATTTTGGCGTTGACCGCCACCGGTACTGGATGATGTACCCTGAGGAGACACTGGGCGACCTAGAGAAGCTGGTGCTCTAGTAACCTGAGTCTGGGGAAGAACATCCCTATTTTCCTGCTTAGCATATGGATACTCTTTGATTCCATGACCCAACTTACCACAACCATAACAACCTTTCTTTCCCAAAAAGCACTCACCAAGATGACTCTTGCCACACTTAGAACATGAAGGTTAACTAGGTTTTCCTCTCACACTATTCTTAAAGCTGGACATAGAAGTTTTACCCACTACTTATGCCTATCTCTGGGGGAGGGAGTACTGGTTGAATATGGCGCTTTGATAGACGACGGAGTCTAAAATTGTGAATGATTTCCCTCTCCAAACTTTGTCTGGCCATATTTAAACTTCCTGGTTCTAGCCTTCTTATTTCCCCTCTCTCTCTCCTTTAACTTTTCTTCCTCAATTTGTTGAGCATGAATCATCAGCCTAGCAAGATCTATATCCCCTATAACCATAGCAGTCCTACACTCCTTGACTACCAAACCAGATACTCTAGTAACCAACTCACTCATACTTAACCTAGGGTTAGCCATCGTATTAGGGGCATACTTAAACAACTAATAAAACTTAAGGCAGTACTCATTCACTATCATCGAGCCCTGCATGAGGCTCACAACCTTTTATTCCTTAGCTCCTATCAATTCACGCAGAAAGAACCTGTCTAGAAATATATCCTGAAACACTTGCTAACTCATAGGAACTGCATTCTCACCTCTACCATTCTTCCACATAACCACGCAATCAAATGCTATATAGCAGCCTATAGGATGCCAAATATACACTCTCCTACTCAGTAATATGCATAATCTGGGTGATCTTTCTTACCTCATCTAAGTAAAGTTATGGGTCCTCACCTGCTTTTGACCCAAAGAACTTAGGTGGATTCATTTTCATAAAATTATGAATTCTGGTTGCTGCTAAATCCCTATTCTGCTAAAGTAGGTCTGCTTCCTGATGGTTTCCCTGAATATTGGTAGTCACAGCTTAGACCAACGCCTGAAAGGTAGCCCAAAATTCAGCATGGGATACATTCTCATTCAAAAAGTTAGCAGGCTGGGGTGGCTAGTTATCATTTCGGCGGGCATTAGCTTGGCGATGAGGCATATTCAACTATCACGTAAGATAACGAGTTAAAATAAGATAGAGACACTGTAAGAACGATAGATCATGAAAGAAAATAATGATTTCCTAAAACGTCCCGTAGCCTCTTGCTCATAAATGTGGCGCGCTTCACATCTATGATCAGGATCTATGTAACGCGGCTTGTCTAACTCCCTAGGACTCTTATAACCTTAGGCTCTGATACCAAGTTTGTAATGCCCCAAAAATGGGTCTCGAGATATCACACGGTGCTTAAAACTACGAGTAGCCTCAAGCTAACCCTTTAATCGTTCTACTAAATCTGAAACTCATAATAGAGAAATATAAACATATAATCAATGTAGTAGTCTGTCTTATCTAAGCTGAAATTATCTGAACTTAATATCTAAAAATAGTTGACTTAAAAGTCTGGACAATCAACCCTGGAAATCTGAATCATAACTAGCAGTCTGATAAGCCTCTACAACTAACAACTAGAGAGCCACTAGGAAAAAACCCCAGCTGACTTGAACTGACTGAAACATACTGAATCAACTACTCTAATAAGCTAAAAAATGGAATAACTGGGTCCCTAAACTATGAGGACTCACCAACTATCGGGATGTAGATAGTGATGCTCAAAATCACTTACGCTGAACAATGTAGCACATAGACATATATATACATCAATACTTCTGGAATATACTGAGCATTTGGGGGGGGTGAATGCATAAGAAAAACAACATCTCAACATTATTATAATTTGTAAAAGAATGCATGCTAAGTGTAGATGACACACATTAGCTTGAATAACTGAAAACTGAAAATCATAATCATGAGTAGCAAAGCTTGTTGTATAAATCTAGTAAGTAATAACACTTAGTTCTAAAATTTGTACTTTTTCTCTATCTTTAAATCATGAAGCCTAAGTATAGAAAGGACTCACTTTTATATCTGTAAACTGGAAACTGAAATCTAGTAGCAAATGTCTTATGTAAGGCAATATCTGAATAAATTTGTGAGCCTTTACACTTAGTTTCTAAAAGATTTTTTGTTATGATTACTCTTGTCTGTAGGGAGGTTCTTCAAACCAACATACTATATGAGCTATCATAGTGTCCAACGTCTAGTTCCTTTATGGGAAAACCTCATGTTGGGAGAGGTTTCATACTCTTGCAAAGGAGTATAACCTAAGCTAAGTGATCACATCTATAACTACCATCTATATAGAAATGGGAATAATCTAAACCTACGTTAGCTCATAGTTCTAGGGCATGTGAACATACCAAACTCGGTACTAAATACTACTCCCTTTAATCTGTATGCTCATTCTGTAGAAAATCTACATTTAAAACTAGTATAAGGGTTTACAATGAAAACCAATCAATGCATCTGTTCACTATAAACTGTAATGAAACTGTAAAGTAGATTCCATATCTTGGCTTAAATCAAAAGATCAAATCTTCATAAAAATCTGAATTTAACTAATCATGGGATGCTTAAAAGCATAATCTTCCTGAAATATCACATTCAAACTAAGGCTTGATAACCCAAGCATCAATTTTATGTCATATCATCATAAAGTTCATACTTAATAATGAAATTTTTTACAATTCAATTCTAAATCTAGAAAATAATGTCACACGCATAAAAATGCGAAAGTAGACATGCAATTCAATATCTAAAGAAAGGATTATCCTTGTTCGTAATCCCACATACCTTAATTGATTAATATATAAAGAAACTTGAACTTCGAGTTCCTATTTGTGCTCTTGAAGATTGTTTCTTGAAGATCTTGAATTTCAGGTTATCTTGGAAAAAGAATGGTGGAATTTGGATTACTTGAGATTAAAAATTTGGATTTCTAGGGTTTCTTGGAGAGTAATTTGATGAATAATGAGCGTATAGTGCTTAGAATATGTTTAATTTACTATTTTTGATGAATTGGGGGCTTGGGAAAAGACTAAATTGCCCTTTAGAAAATTAAGTTCAGAACTGGAAATCCCAATTTTACACCGCAGCGCGATGCGGCACTATCCCGGTGGCTTAGTGCAAAAGGGACAAGTTCCATTTTGTACTATGGAGAAACGTGGCATAATCGCATTGCGTCATAGGAAAAGGATGAGTTCCATCTTTCTATGCTCCACCGCGATGCGTTTCTATGCTCTACCGCGATTCCTAGCATGACACTGGTCAATCGTGGTGAGCTACAGGAAAAGGACGAGAGGGATTTTGGGGTTCACCACAATGCGGCATAATTGCGGTGCTTCACTGGAAAGAGGACAATTGTGAATCTTTCCTCTACCGTGACGCGGTGCTATTGCATTGTCCTACTTCTTCTCACTAAAAGTGTCATAATTTCTCACTCGAGTATCAGATTAAGGCAAAATTGGTATTGTTGAAAAACTGATTCAATTATCTACAATTTAGTGGGTCTAGAGATGTAAAATTCTATAGGTATCAATAGGTATACACTTTTAAATTTGAACTTGAAATAATAGGGGCTAAATGGAACTAAGAAAAGTATGGGGCATTACAGTACATATGGACCATGGGGGACTCGAACCACCTAGTCATATATCTAGGGTGACATGAACACTTGGTCAGTTATCAAGGGGGACTAGAACAACCCGATTATAAGCAAGGGAACTTGAAACCCAGGACCTTTAGACTCCCATGCTAGCAAATGTGGTTTCCAGTATTGGTCCCTTAGGACCTCCACTTTCAAGGCCTAGTTACACTACCCTTTTTAAGACAAGTTAAAATATTTTTCACACATTCACATTTAATTGAACAACAATATTCCTTAAGGCATACACTGTTGGTCTCATCATACAAACTTTACTTGCAAGATAACATCATCATGCAAGTATAATTCCTTTCACTTAGGGAAAACAACCACCTTTATTCATTAAATCAATGTGGGAGAATGCCACAACCCCCTTTGTTCATTAAACCAAACTGTTATATTTCAATAACCTCTTTATATAATACAATGGTTACCTAAAACAGTTCAATACAAATATACTAGTATTCAAAGCCAATTTCACAATATTGATCTTGGGTTATTCCAATTCAATTATCCACTTTCACGAAATTGAGGGAAACTATGACCCCCTAGTTTATTCACCATGCCCATGCACACAACATGTCAAAACCATCAATTCAAACCATACATGATTCATAAAAGTCATGGGAATAGAAATTAATTCAATAATGTTCAATAACCCTTAACTCACATTTAAAATCATCAATAAAATCACATGGGTACAATTATAAGCACATGTTTTTGATCAAATAAAACTTGGGGAAGTGTAACATGCATGAAAGTACAGAGAATTACAAAGATAAATCAACCCTTGAGCCCTTAGATAACCAACTTTGAGAAACCCTAACTTGTTCTTTGAATGGGCAATTTGAGAGAGTAAAGAGAGTGTTTATGATTGATAACGGTTGGAAATAATATCCCCAAGGTGTTTTATGTTTGTGGGGGTCTAAGTGGGTAAAGAGAAAAATGTCCAAAGTGCCATCATTAAAAGATGAAAAATTATCGCCAGTGACTACGGGACACTATACGACTCGTCACCATAAGTCGTTGGCTGGACAGTAGATAAGGAAACCCTCTCTGGTGACCCTACAATTCACGCCACATGACTCATAGGGTCTTAGTCGTAACAAGGATGAAAACAATTGGGGTACACACTGGTCACCTACGATTTGGACATAACGACTCATAATGAGCCTTTATGACTCGTGACCTCTAGTTGTAATCAAGACAGTAGCATAGACACTACTCATTGGTCAGATGAAGATTTGGATCTTAGGGCTCATAAGTTGAGTCATAGGTTGGTGAGTGAGTTTAAGAACTCAAAAATTTTCAGGGACCAAAATTTTAGGTGTTACACACAAGCTATCTGGGTTCGGCTCCCCCTACCGAAATGGCCCCAGTCTATATTAGCCGCATGGATCGGAGAACCGGTTAAAGTCACCAAGACAATAACCTCACAATTGAATAATTGTGTACTACTATGCAAAGAAAGCACGCAATGGCCATCCGTATTTTAGGATAAGACCCCTTAACGTCAGTAAACTTGGTTTCAAGTGTTGGTCCCCTTGTACTACACATTCTTGATGAAGTTTCACATTTCCCTTTAAGCCTAATTAAAAGATTTTTCACATACCATTAACCAATAACCATGGAGTTCTTATTAAGGAATTCCCAAATTGGTATTGTCATACCAAAGGACTTCGAGCCATCAATATAATGCCATACCATTCTACTAAACCATTTAAACTCCAAATTCCAATTTCAATAGTCCAATCTAAACCTTTTTCCATTAATGCCATTCCATTTCATTTAACCATGCAATGTTTCAAAAGATGGTTTGCACACTATGAAAATATCCATTTATAAACCAAATTTATAAAGTGGGTTGAGGTTTATATTTTTATCATGAGAGGCCATAAACATCATGAAACAATATCACCAAATTCTTCATTACCATAAAACATAATTTTTGCTTACAACCCAACAATTAAACTATGGAGAAATAATTAAAATAAGGAAAACCAATGCAATTATCTAATAATCCAAATTCCTCAACCCTAATTCAATCAACCATTAAGAAATAATAATATAAAGTAAATTTCATAATTTAAATATAAGTAAAACCAAGGGAGTGTCCAAGATGCCTTTCTAGTAGAATGAATTTTAAAAAATCATAAATTCGGGCCCTGTGAGTTGAATTCTAAAGAAACCCTAAGCTTGTTTCTTTTGAGATTTGAAAAGGGGAACGATGATGGTAAAAAGTGATAAGGGATGGGTTAATAGGGGTGTTTAAATCCATTTAATATTTCAAAGGTCCAAAAAGCCCTCGCCCCAACTAAAAAAAAATAAACTAGGCATATTTTTCCCTTGGGCATGGCATGCCACAATCGCGGAGTGCCCAGGGTGTGGCATGCCCCTATCACAAACCCTCACTAGTTTGAGGTCCTGAAATAACCCTGAACGTTTTCCAAAAATTTCAAAACTCTCCTTAAGGATCCCATTAATACCTCGAATTATATTTTAAGTCAAAAATAAACGTTAAACACGAGGGAGACTTCAAAATAAAATCATCCAAATTTGGGGTCTTACATTACCCCCCCCCCCCTAGGATCATTCATCCCCGAATGAGGGATTAGGACAACCTTGGCATGAAATTAGAAAATACATAGAGGGATTCAAGAACAAATTTGCAATGCATAAAGAGAATAAGTAAAATCTGTACCTCATGCACTTTCGTCCAACATTGGAAACTATAACGATTATTTATCTTTCATATCCTCTTCCAATTCCCATGTGGTCTCCTCTAACTTTTGGCTCCTCCAAAGCACCTTGATCAAAGCTATCTCCTTAGTTCTTAATTTACAAACTTGCCTATCCTAGATTTCAATTGGAACTTCCTCATAGGACAATGAATCCTTAACCCCAATATCTTCAATCGACACCACTAAGGAAGGATCACCCACACAATTTTTTAGCATGGACACATAAAACACTGGGATGAGCTGAAGCCAAATTCTCCAGTAAGTCCAACTCATAAGAAACCTTTCCAATTCTTTTTAAAATTTGATACGAATCGATGTAATGGGGACTAAATTTCCCCTTTTTCCCAAACCTCATAACTCCTTTCATAGGATAAACCTTCAAGAACACATAATCATCAAGCTCAAACTCTAGCTCCCTTCGCCTCACATTTACATAGGATTTTTGACGACTTTGAGTGGTTTTAAGTCTTTTTTTGAATAACCTTCACCTTCTCTATCATTTGGTGCACAAGATCAGTCCCAAAAAACCTTGACTTACCAACCTCATACTATCAAATCTGAGACCTACACCTCCTACCATAAAGATTCTTAAAAGAGGTTATCTGTATGCAGGAATGATAACTATTATTATATACGAACTCGATAAGCAGTATATTGGCATACCAACTTTCTTTAAAGTAAATTACATAGGCCCTTATAATATCCTCAAGAGTTTGAATAGTATGCTCTGCTAGTCCATCGATTTGAGGGTGAAAAGCGCTACTAAGGTTCACCAGAGTACCCAATCCCTTCTAAAAAGAATGCCAAAAATAAGAAGAAAATTATGAACCTCAATCAAAAATAATAGACACCAAGGTACCATACAACCAAACTATATCCTGAATAAATAACTTTGCATAGTCCTCTATCAAATAATTAGTCCTTATAGGCAAGATATGGGTAGACTTCATCATTCTATCCATAATAACCGTAATGGAATCACATTAATTACAAGAACGCGGAAAACCAATATCAATATCCATATTAATCATTACCCATTCCACATGGGTAGAGCTATCTCTTAAGAAATGCCACCTGGACTCAAATGTTCAAACTTGACTTGTTGACAAACCATACACTAGGCATAAATTTTTTACACATCCCTCTTCATATTGTTCCACCAATAAATTTCTTTCAATTCATAATACATCTTTTTCAAATCCAAATGAACTGTATATCTAGACACATGAGCTTTGTTCAAAATCCTTTCCCGCTGCCATCTACATTAGGAACACACAACCTCTCTTATTATTTCAGAATGCCCTATCCCCCAATCTCGAAAGCCATTGCTTTTTGCTTCCCCACATCATCCTTGATTATCATAAGTATAGGATGCAAGACCTATTGTTCCTTATCTTCATCCCTAAGGGATGACATAGCTACATCATGTATGATCATTTCACCATCCTTGGAGTCCAAATGATGGACTACCAAGATGGATAGCCTATGAATAACCTTTACCAATCCTCTCTTCTCCATTTATACATGAGACAAACTCTCCATGGACAACCTACTAAGAGCATCAACAATAATATTAGCTTTACCTGGGTAGTAGTACAGGATCATGTCATAGTCCTTGAGCAATTCGAGCCTCTGCCTCTTCCTATGGTTTAATTCCTTCAATGTGAACATATACTACAAACTCTTATGATCCAAGTTAATATCAACATACACCCCATAAAAATAATGGCACCAAATTCTCAATGAAAATACCACAACCACCAATACTAGATCATTAGATGGATAATTCCTTTTATGCGCCTTAAGTTACCTAGAAGCATAAGCCACAACCTTTGCATGCTACATTAAACACAACCCGATTGCATATGGGATGCATCACAATATACATCAAACCCCTCAGTGCCCTTAGGTAGTTTTGGAATAAGAGAAGAAGTCAACTTATCCTTCAATTTCACAAATCTAACCTCACAAGCATTGGACTATAGAAACCTTAACTTTTTCTGAGTCAATCCCGAAAGTGGAGCACAAATAGATGAGAAACTCTCCGCGTGCCTTCTATAATAACCTACCAATCCCAAGAATCTCTTAATATCGATTAGAATCGTGGGTCTTGTCCATTTCCTTATCTCCTCAACATTTTGATGATCCACCTTAATCCCTTCAATGGATATAACATGACAAAGAAAAGTCACAACACATAGCAAAAAATCATACTTAGAAAATTTTGCATACAAATTTTCATCCTGTAATGTCGGCAACACAGTTTAGAGGTGATTTGCAAGATGCTCTTCACTTTTGGAGTACACCAAGATTTTATCAATCAAAACTATGACAAACAAATCTAGAAACTGTCTAAACACCTGATTCATAAGTTCCATGAAAGAAACTGGAGCATTAATCAACCCAAAAAATATAACCAAGAACTCATAGTGGACATAACGGGTTCAGAATACAGTTTTGGGAATATCTACCTGGCTAATAGTTAACTTATGGTAGCCCGAATAAAGGTTTATCTTAGAGCAGAACCTATCCCACTAAATCTATTCAAATAGTTCATCAATCTTAGTAAGAGGATACTTATTTTTCACTGTGACCTTATTCAACTGGTGGTAGTCTATCCACTTTTGAAGAGACATATCTTTCTTTTACACGAAAAGTATAAGAAGGCCACAAGGAAACATACTAGGATAGATAAAATCCTTATTAAGATAATTTTTTAGTTTCTCCTTTAATTCTTTCAACTTTGTTGGATCCATTTGATAAGGAGGAATGGAGATGGGATGGATATCTGGTAGATTTTCAATCCCAAAGTTTATTTTTTTATCGGGAGGTATCCTCATAAGGTTATCAGGAAAAACTTTAGGAAATTCATTAACTAAATAAAATGACTGCAAAGAGGGGATTTTAGAATTAAAATCCTTGACCCAAACTATCTTATACAAATAACCTTTGGATATTAGCTTTTGGGCTCTAAGATAAGAGATAAACCTCCCTTTTGGTACTAGGGAAGTCCCCTTCCATTCTATTATTGGTTCATTTGTAAAATAAAAAGTAACACTTCGGGTCCTACAATCAAAAGATGCATAGCACAAATAAATCCAATCCATTCCCAAGATTACATTAAAATACACCATATCAAGCTCATTTAAATCTACCAACTTCTCCGAATGAAAGATAGATACCACACAACCCCTGTAGACTTTTCTAGCAATAATAGACTCACCCATCGGGGTAGAAACCAAAAAGGGGTTGGAAATAATTTTATGACCAAAATCAAAGTGTACAACCACACACCATGTCACATAGTCTAAGGTGGAACCAAGATGAATCAATACATAAATATCATGAGAAAAAAGATGTAACATACTAGTGATGACATTTAGTGATGCCTCAGATTCCTGATGATGGGAAAGTTCATAAGGGAAGCTTCAGACATTCCTAATACCTAAAGTTACACCTTTGCTGAAGGAGCTAATAAAGTAACGACTAGAGCCTTATTAGCCCTAGTGTCACCCTAGTTGAGGGGCAATCATGCTGCATATGACTGGGATGACTATATTTAAAACATAAATTCTTCTTCTTCTCACAATAACCATAATGAATCGTCCTACAAAAATGGTAGAGAGGGTAAGGTAGGATAACTGAGCTTTACTAGCCTGAGATTGGGCACCCTATGTCCTAGGACCACTGCTAGGCTAGAAACACCGATCACACTGAAGGCTTAGGGGTGGAGCACTAGTTGATGAATATAAATGTCCCCAAGTCATCAACTTGAACTATTGTCTACCCTCATTTCCACTATTCTGCTAGTTCATACCCTACTCCGAATACCTAGTCTTTTTACTTTATTTTTTCCCCATTTCTATTTGCTTCATTTTCTTATCCTCTATATGTTGCATATAAATCACTAGCCTTGATATATCTATGTCGTTATTAAGCATAGCAACCTTACACTCTAACGCAAGGTCACACGATAAACCAAATTAAAATTTGTTATCCTGCACCTCATACTAGATATAAGCTCAGGAGCATAATGGGTTAGTTAGGTAAACTTTAACGCATACTCAATAACTTTTATATTACCTTGCATCAGATTCACAAACTCTTTGGCCTTAGAAATATTCAACTCTTGAGGAAATAAGTGGTCAATAAATGCACCTGAGAACTCTTCGCATACAATCGACTCAGCATCTCCACCCCTTAACTCTTCCCACTTCTCATACCATTGATAAGTACCTTTTTAAAATTAATAAGTTGTAAAATTAACCCAATCTGAATCACTAGCATTCATAACCTTGAAGATATTTTCCATCTCATTAATAAACCCCTGAGGTTCCTCCTCAAACTCAAAACCTATAAATGTCATGGGATTCATCCTCATAAATTGGCTAGCTCAAGTGACCTCAGATGAATCGGTGGAAGGATTAACATAATCATAATGATAAGATTGTGATTCCACAATGTAAGTAAGCATATGAATTGACTGATAAAACTAAACATCTGAGACATCTCTCTGAGGGACTGATTATTAGTAACGCCCGTCCAGAATGACCAAAAAAAATAGTAGGGATTGGTGGACCCCAGGAGCCGTAGTAGAGTCAGGTGTATGAGCCTTATTCCGAGTCTGCATATCATGGGTATGGGAACCTCTTCAGTATTTTCCCCAGTCAAGGCGGAGGTTCCAGCTAAATTCCTACGACCATTGGATCTTTGTGAAGGCATAATCTAAAATGCGAGTAATCTAGGAGTTAGAGGAAATTAATAGTAACCAAATTCTCTAGTATGAAATAGAACACAGAGAAGGGAAACCATTCCTAAATGCCTCGTATCCTCCCCTTTATAAGTGTGGCGCACAACACACCTATAAATGGGACTCTTGTCCACATAACTTATAGAAACACAATGACCATAAATCATGCTTTGATACCAAGGTTGTCATGACCCGATCCGGGGCCTGACCATGACGGACACCCCAAACCACCCAAGGAATGAGATGTCCCCTTAACCTTACATCAAAGGCACAATATTATAAACAATCGTGGAAGCCAAACCATAAGAATAAAGAATTTAATAATCCATAAAACATAGTTTAAATCACAAATCCAAAATCAAAAGAATAATAAACCCATACTGTCTACAAGCCTCTATCCATAAAATATTTACTAAGTCGAGACATGACCCCGACTATACCAGAAGAAAACAAAGGGGACAGATAATATAAATAGACTAAAAAATAACATAGCCTTTCGGGTAATGGAGGGATCACCACCTCCCAGAAGCCATCCAGTAGAGTAACTATCCACCTAACGTTGCACAGGGTCATAATAGAAAGTTTTTGAACCTACATCATGAAATAATAGAGCGTCTGGGGACGACCAATAGGGCTAGTACTTATATGAAATCAAAGAAAAGGGATAATATATGAAATTTACCAAAACCATTCATAAAACATATTTTCAACAACCATTAGGATAATAAAACGTTGGGATGGGGGGCAAGGAACACGAGACGTGACTATTTTAAAAATTTAATCCTGACTATGTAGCTTATACCGACTTTCAGGCACCCAGGGGATATATGGGTCCGCTCCCCCACCGAAAGGGCCCTAGACCATATTAGCTATATGGAACAGAGAATAGTTTAAAGTCATCAAGGCAATAACCTCCTAATAGAATAATTGTGTACTACTGCTGAAGCAAGTACACAGTGGTCATCTATACTTCAGGACAACACCCCCCAACATCAGCAGGCATGGTTTTTAGTGTTGGCCCATCGGGACTACACCTTCTCATTTAAGATACACAATTCCCTTTAATCCCAATCAAAATATTTTTCACATACCATTAACCAACAACTATGGAGTTTTTATTAAGGCATTCCCAAATTCGTATTGTCATACCAAAAGACTTGTAATCCATCCATATAATTCCACATCATTCCATTAAACCATTTAAACTCCAAATTCCAGTTTTAATAGTCCTATGTAAACCATTTTCTATTAATACCATTTTGTTTCCATTTAACTATGCAATGTTTCAAAATATGGTTTAAACACTATGAAAATCACTATTTTAAAACCAAATTTATTAAGTGGGTTGAGGTTTATATTTTATCATACAGAGTCCGTAAACATCATGAAAGCATATCACCAAATGCCACCATTACCATAAAATATAATTTTTGCTACAACATAACATTTAAACCATAGAGGAACTATTAAATCAAGGAAAACCAATGCAACTATATAATAATTCAAATTCCTCAATCCTAATTTACTCAACCACTAAAACTTGAAAATATCAAGTAAATTTCATAATTTAAAGATAAGTAAAAATAATGGAGAGTTCAACATGCATGTATAGTAGAATGAATTCGAGAAATACTTGAATTGGGACCCTGTGAGTTGAATTCTAGAGTAACACTAAGCTTTTTTCTTTTGAGAGTTGAAAAAGGGAAGGATGATGATAAAAAATGATAATTTAAGGGTTAATTAGGTTAAGACGGTTTTTTTAAGTCGTTTAATAGGGAAAAGGACCAAAAATCTCTCACCCTAACTATAAAAAAAATTATATGTTTTGTGACCTTGGGTGTGGAACACCGACATCGCAGAGGCTCAAGAGTGTGCTACACTCTTCTCACATTATGCCCAGGGCATGGCACCCTGCTATTGCGGACACTACTGGTTTGGGGACCTAAAATGACCCCGAACGCTTTTCAAAAAGTTTGAAACTCTCTTTAAGGATCCCGTTAATACCCCTAATCATGATTCATGTTAAAATTCGTCGTCAAATATAAGGGAGGATCCAAAAGAAAACTACCAAAATTTTTGGGGTCTTACACATGGTCCCTTAAAATATTAAAGTAAATCAAGCTCTTTAATGAATGAAATATTTCAAGTTGATTCATCAGGCCTAGCAGCTAATGCATCATTCATTTTTCAACTAAATCCTATTCTTAACCAATTGATTAAAATAGTGGAAAAAAGTCTATATGATTAAGAAGAGTTATAGGAGTAGGGGAAACAATACGATCACCGCACCATATGACATATGACCACGAGAAGATCAATGTACCCCATGATACGATTGGTTATTAATATACGACCAATGTCCAAAAGAAAGTTATTTCACCTGCTGCTATTGCTTGAAAATATATAATATATGATTATGAGGAGGTGGTTGAGTCACATGTACCATATCCTTCTAAAGTTTTTGCGATTGATTGTCAATGTACGACATGTGATTTGAACGATGTCTTTGAGTCACCTATACCACCTCTTGCCATTGTTGTTGTTGGAGAAAGGGGTGTTTGTTAATGTATGGAATATGACCATAACGAGGTCATTGAGACACCCACACAGTCTTTTGTTGCTTCTGTTGTAGTTAATTATCATATCACAAACACCTGTAGACCTCAATGTAATGTTTTGATGAGATTTTTAATTTGTTGGTGTTTTCAGTATTTTTTGTAAGGTATTTTTTGGAAAATTGAGAAATGAATTGGAGAGGATATAAAGAAATAGCCGTCGAAATATAAAGGATCAAAACAGAAAATATGACGACTAATCTTTTCATATTAAACACGAGATAAGTAAGATGTTAAATCTAATAAATATGATTAGGCATGATTCTTGAAATTACTTAAAAATAGCTCAGTTTTAGATTTAGTAAATCCCATATGCACATTTTTTTCGCTTCTTTTTTTTTCTTATGTTTTATTAGGTGTAATTCTAGATATTTCTTTATAAAAAAACAACTTAATTTTGACCTATTTTATATTTTAAAATTTTAATTGCAAAAATTCTTCTGCTTTCTTTTTTATCCTTCTATTTTTTTAAGGAACATAATTCTAGATATTTTCTTTTTTAGAAAATAACTTAGTCCTGACTTATTTTGATTTTTTAAATCTCAAATGAAATATTTAACTCCCTTTCACTTTTTTATTTCATTCGTTTTATTAAGGCATAATTCTATATATTCCTTAAAAAAAACAATTTTGATCTATTTAGATTCTGTTAATCCCAAATGTAGAATATTTTTGGCTTTCTGTTTTTTCTGTTTACTTATTAGACTCATACATAATTCAGAAATTATCCGCTTGTACTTTTTAAAATATTATATACTTAACTTTCATTATATTTTTTGATAGTAGTTTTGCTGCATGTGTATAACAAGGTATGTCTAACACCCTGTAAAATTTTGACTAATTTAGTTTTGACCCATCTACGTGTGTAATGATAATTTTTTATTTGAGCCATGGTAAGAGATGTTAAAGGAGTGTCTTGGGTAAGTTTTAGACTTTTTGGAAACCGTTTAGGGTCATTTCAGGACCTCGAACTAGTGAGCCTCCCCAATAAGGCCATGGCGCGCCACCTAGCCTCCACGTTAGCAGCGTGGCACATTGGCTTGGCTCCATGATAGCGGCGTGCCACACTGTTGGGTACAATTCGCCCAGTTTTATTTTTTTCAATGGGGGAAAGGGCTTTTTGGTCTCGTACTCCCTAAAGTGATTTAAAACACCTTATAACCCCTATTCCACACCATTTAGAATATTTTTAACATTGTCTTTCTCCTCTCAAATTCACCTAGATAAAAAACTAAAGGTTTTCTCAAGAATTCACTACTCTAGGCTCTAAACACCGTATTCTCACAAAATTCTTCAAATTTTCAAGCATGTTGGACACTCCCTAATTTAAATATTATATTATTACATTATTTCCATGGTTATTTAAGTGTCTTTGAGTGATTGATTTAACTAAAGTTGAGGGTTTTGAGATGTTGACCACTTGCATTATTTTTCCTTTATTTCATTGGTTTATTTATGGTTTAAATAGTGGAATTGACATCTTGGCTTTCACAAAGAATGGTATGATGTTAACAACATGCACCATAACCCAAATATTTAAATATGGCAATAAACATAGATGCAATGCATTATATAATTATTGAAACATCGAATGCTAATTATGATTGAGATCATGACTTCCAAGTCTTTTGAAAAGATTTGAGTTAAGATGATGAACAAAGATGACACCACATATTTTTGAATGATTGAAAGTGTTGATCCTTATGACAGCTTGAGGTTTTTATTCAATTTAATGATGAATTTGAGCATGATTTTGAATGAAAGGGCTAAGGAGTCGTTAATGTTATATGATAATGTTTTCTTGGAATGATATGAATGGATTGCATGTCTTGGTATGATGATACCAATATGAATATTCCTAATGAATGAATCCATTATTAATGTTATGTGAAATTTTTTTTATTTGAGAGCTAAAGGAAATTACAAAACTTCACGGGTCCCAAGCCCGCATCGAAACTCTAAAAATCAACAATCGAGGCCAAGTCATCCTACTCATAATAAATCATAACATCCATATCCACACGCAACATATATCATATACCATTTATGAAGAAAAGTAGACAGAAGCCTACCAGAACCCACACTTAGAAAACTTCGCATCAAGTTTTTTCTCTTCCAACAAACCCAAAACAATCCTTAAGTGATTCTCATGTTTCTTTTTACTCTTAGATAAACCAGATATCATCAATAAAGACAATCATAAAAGAATTCAAGTAAGGTTTAAATACCTCATTCGTCAAACTCATAAAAGCAGTTGGGATATTAGTCAGCCCAAAAGACAATACAAAAAAACTCATAGTACCTATACCGGATTCGAAAAGCAGTCTTAGGAATATTGTCAGGATGAATCTTAAACTGATGACACCCGGAGCTCAGATAGACCTTAGAAAATATGAATACACCCTGCAACTAGTCAAATAAATCATCAATCTGGGGCAAAGGACACTTATTACGGAATGTATCTTGTTCAACTACCTATAGTCTATACATATACGGAGACTACCATCCTTCTTCTTCACAAACAAGAAAGGAGCACCCCATGGAGAGGCAGTCAATCGGATAAAATCCTTACTCAACAAATCCTGCAACTAAGTTGTTAGCTCCCTCAACTCAACCGGAGACATCTTACAGGGAGAATAGAAATAGGATGAGTACTTGGCTCTAGATCAATAAAGAAATTAATGTCACAGACTGGTGGAATACCAGACAAATCCTCAAGAAAAAACTCTTGAAACTCACACACCACAGAAACTGACTCAATAGATGGGACCTCTATAGAAGTGTCCCGAAGATATGCTAGGAAGGCTAAATAACCTCTCCCAATTAACCTCCTGGCACGTAGAAAGGAAATAAGTTTCATTGGAGCAGAACTATAATCACCCTCCCACTCAAGTCTATCCACCCCCGGCATAGCCACATTCACTGTCTCAGCATGACAATCCAGTATAGCATGATACAGATACAACCAACTCAAACCCAAAATTATATCAAAATATACCATGTCTAGAATCACAAAATCTTCCCAAGTTTGATACCCCATAAACATAACAGAACAAGAACGATAAATCCTATCAACAATAATAGAATCATTACTAAAAATAGACACGTGAATTGGAAAGTCAAGTAAATCACACACCATATCCAAACCCAGAACAAAATTGACACACACATATGAGATAGAAGAACCAAGATCAAAGAATATAGTGGCCATCCGATCATAGCCAAGAATAATACCAATAATGAGAATATTTGATACCTCTTCCTCGAACTTAACTAGAAAAGCATAGATATGGGCCCTACCATAAATTTAAGCATTATTTTTATCAACCTAAGAACTACCTCGATAAGGTTGATTGCCACCCCTACGTACCTGATGACCACCAAGACCACTCTATGAATGTCCTCTACCATTACCACCACCTCTCCTTCCTACTAGAACAAGAGCTCGAGAAGCCTACTGCTAGCCAAACTAACCCTAATGCCTTAAATTAGGAAAAACCCACCTAATGTGACTCACTCCACCACACCCATAACATACTCAGACCCCTAGAATAAGAACCACTGAAACTACCTCCTCTGCAAGCATTCTTTTGAAATTGAAAGGTAACCAGTTCTACACCATACCTCTCAATGTCACCAATCTTTGAGAATAAGAATAAAAGAAGTCAGATACTAATTGGAATCGCCAGATACCAATTGGAATCGCCAAATACCAATTTAAATCAAATAATAGCATATAAGGAAGAAGAATTTTAATTTTCCTAATGTCTTATAGCCTCTCGAAGAAAAGTGCAGACGTCTTTGCACTGTTCCGCAAGACTTTACTAGACATGTTTTTGTACGACGAGATCAAAGAACCTAGGGCTCTGATACCAACTTTGGCATGACCCAAAATGGCCATGAGTAGCACCCATACTAATTTTTCTGTGGGAGAACTATCTAAACTGAACCACTACCCAATAACTTAATCCATATTAAGATAATATTATTGTAAAATCAACATAATACTAACAATCCAGTATAATCTTTATTAATGCGAAAGTGAAACAAACTACTAACTAAAATCCCCAAGACCCAAAAGTTATCGTACAAGAACTACTAACAAAGATCATGTCTAAACAGATATCCAAAATAAAGTAAATAAGGAATGTTTCATTTCCCAGAAGATGCACAATAACAAATAAGATGACCCGTGGAAGCCTGGAGATGGAGTGCTCACCCTTGGATCAAGATCTGATATCAAACTCTAGAGGTGAGATCATGTCTGAGCCTCTGAAACACTTTCTGCACTCAACAAAAGAAGAGTACAGGGTAGTATCAATACAAACCACTATGTAATGATAGGTATCATAGGCCAACTCAACTTAATAAGATGTACACAAACATAAATCAAATAACAAGTAGACATGCATCATCACATAACAAATTCTAAATGAATTAATAATATAATAATAACAGGTCAAACAGTGCTCACAAACGATCCATATAACCATCAAGAGTATCAACCATACTATAAACATCCACAAAATTAACACAAATATGTACACACATGTTATAGGACTTATTTTTTCCCAAATAGTCATGACCTGCAGGGAATAATCTATGTTCGTGTACCTTACTGGCATGGTATCCGATCCAACATATAAATATTCATACCGACATATTACACGATCCAACATACACATATTCATACCGGCGTGGTACCTGATCTAACATATACATATCTATACAGGTATGGTACCCGATCCAACATATATATATCTTTATCGGTATGGTACCCGATCCAATATATAAATATTTGTACCAGCGTGGTACCCGATCTAATATATACATATTCATACTAGTGTGGTACCCAATCCGACATACACATATCCATACCGATGTGGTACCCGATCTAATATTTATATATCTGTACTAGCATGGTACCCGATCCAACATATACATATCCATACTGGCGTGGTATCTGATCTAATATATATATATCCGTACCGGTGTGGTACCCAATCCAACATATACATATCTTTATCGACATAGTACCAAATACAACATATACATATCCATACCGGCGTGATACCCAATCCAACATATACATATCCGTACCGGCGTGGTACCCGATCCAACATATACATATCCGTACAGGTGTGGTACCCAATCCAACATAAAAAAATATTATTAATATCAAATATACACAACCTCACAACATACAACACAATGTACCAAGTTTACAAGTACACTTAAAGTCATAAGACAATTTCATCAAGTAAATTTTCAATAATCATTTATACATGCATTAACAATCCAAACATAAACAATTTCAAGTATATCCAAATATGTAACGACCCAGGACTACCCCCTAGTCATCACACGGTGCTCATGACCCTAAGGGACCATAAGCTAACCCTTTTTTGATATTTGCAATTGAGCACTACATAATATACTGAAATAAATGTAGAAAACAGGAGGAAACTTTCCATAAGGTTCAAAACATCTAAAATAATCAATACTGAAAACTAAATACTAATACATCTATTCGAAAAGCCTCTAAGTGTCTAAACTGGGGAGTTGATGGGACATGTCCCCAACTAACTCCGTTTACTGTAAATAAATTGAATCTAGTGCCATAATAAAATAAGGTTCATCCCTGAATGAAGAGGACTCACTGCTACGTATACTGCTGCTGACTGAGTCTGGACTGCTAAGGGTTCTCTGGATCTCGTGCTTTAGAACCTATGGTATAAGACACCATAGCGCAAGAGAAAATTTACTCTCTCTCATCTAAGCAACTAGCCAACACTAAGAAGGATTCACTGAAAGGTTAAAACATGGGAACTTAAAGCATGGATAGATATTATATTGAACTTGGCACTTGAATGAAGCCTGAGAAATAGAATATCAACATCATGAGTTTATCAAGGGGTCGAAAGGAAGAATATACATGACATACTCTGTATGTTCAACTCTTCTTTACATTAGATCAACCTTCAAAGATTCAAACTTAATTTCTAAAACATACATGAATATCCACAAATCTTTAATAGCCATACTACTCTCATCCTGGCCTTCAAATTTCACATCTCTAAACTTATATTCTCCCCATATCATGATAATTACCTATATGCTTACATCAAAATACATATAACTTTAAATTACTAAACTTAAAATCTTACATGTGCAATTCAAGCCTACTGATTCACTTTTATTACAACTAACCCCATGAACATAATCTACTCAAATTTACACAACACTATCCCGAACTATCTGCGGGAACGGTCTGAGAAAGCTCTATTTGTAGGACTCTAGTCTTCTCTACTTTCTTTACCTTAAAAGTAAGGTAAATCTAACATGAATGGAACATGATGAGAATCCACATAAGTTTCTTAGAGAACCTTTCTATAGCACGATCTGAGACATGAAAGAAGGGAAACTTTTCTTAAAACATCTTATAGCCTCCTATACATAAATGTGGCGCGCAACACACCCATGCACAAGACTCTACTAGGTGTGGCTTTTCATATTCCTAGTGCACTATTGAACCTTAGGCTCTAATACCAAGTTTGTAAAAACTCGGGGCTGCCCCCTAGTTGTCACAAGGTGCTCATGACCCCGAGGGACCACAAGCTAACCCTTTTCTGATATCTGTAACTGAGCACTATATAATATACAAAAATAAATGTGGAAAACTGGTGGAAACTTTTCATAAAGTTCAAAACATCTAAAATAATCAATACTGAAAACTGAATACTAATACATCTATCCAAAAAGCCTCTAACTATCTGAACTGTGGAGTTAATGGGACATGTCCCCAACTAACTCCGTCTACTATAAATAAAATGAATCTAATACTATAATAAAATAAGGTTCATCCTCGAATGAAGAGGACTCACTGCTACATCTACTGCTGCTGACTGAGTCTGGACTGCTAAGGGTTCTCTGGATCTCGCGTTTTGGAGCCTATGGTATAAGATACCATAGCACAAGAGAAAAGTATACGTCAATACTTTGAATATATTGGTATGTTATATGAGGTAAGGCTAAATGCAAGGGCTTATGCATGGACATAACTTAACTTAATAATCATGAGGGTACTGAATGAGGACATATGTATGAATACACAAACCATAACTAAAATCATCATGACTCTAAATACTGATACTTGGATGTTGATTTATTGACATCTAAACTCACTACTAATACTGAGATACTGAATAACTAAATCTTCTGATATTGATAACCGAGTACTGAGGTTGAGATCATTCCTATCTAGCGGGTGATCTTTGAATCTAATGATAATGAAAATGCTCGACTGAAATCTTAGATCAGTTCTATCTAGTGGGTGATCTTTGTATCTACTGATAATGAGAGTACTTAACTGAATCTAAGACCAGTCCTATCTAGCGGATGATCTCTGTATATACTGATAATGAATATGATTTGACTTTATCTAAGATCAATCCTATCTAGCGGGTGATATTTGTATCCACTCCTAATACTGAAGGTTATTAACTGAATATGAGACCGGTACTATCTAGCAGATAATCTATGAGTCTGTTAATGATTGACTATATTTGACAGTCCTTACTCTGTACTACTGAGCTGAGTTTTTTTACTAAGATTGATTTCAAAACTGAGACTATGAGAAGTAGTCATCTAACCTATATGCCCCTTCTATCTAAGTTGGGGTCCAACCTATAACCCCAGTTGGAAGGGTGTCAGTACCGTGCCATGGGTAAAGACCTCTTTTGTGGAGTCAGTCCTATCTAATGGGTGACCCCTGGGATCATTCCTATATATATATATAATATACTAACGGGTAATCCCTGAGTATGTCAGTCCTATCTAGCGGGTTACATCTCATACCTACACTGGCTACGTAGTTCTGGAACTTAGGGATTTCTCCTAGGGATCTCAGTCCTCTTTAACGGGTGAGTCCCCATCCCTAGGTTCGCTCGGTGCTAAGTCCTACTCCCAACTAAAAGACTCTGAGAAGATATCTTTTTCTTAAACTGTACTAGAATGAGTTGAATCTGTTATTAATCATACTGAGTAACTTAGTTAAGCTGAGTTCACTTGATTCCAAAAACTGATGGAATTCTGCTGAATCTTGTTATCTGACTGAATGATACTGAGTTTTAAATTATTTACTGGAATGCTACTGAGATATGAACTGAATTCTTGAATACTACTAAGATCTGAGTTGAGTACTGAACTGAAGCTGGAATGCTAATAATACTTAGATTACTGAGATTTCTTAAATTTTGTAACTGTTTGAGAGTACTGAATTCTGTAACTGACTGAGTTCTACTAATTGTATCTTGATTTAAAGTATCTTAAAACTGACATTGACTCTAGACTTGCAGCTAATTTGTCGGGTATAAATACCCCCAGGACTCGATAACATAAATAAATAAGACATGACAACTCTTATGTAATAATCATAACAATAGACTATCATTCGCAATATAACCAATAAAGCATCATTTCGGGCACTTGGGAATCTTAAACATATAATTGTAAAGGGAAGCATTCTATTGTCTCATAACTCATCCAACAGCGAGTTCACATGAATAGGAAGACATGCAACATATCATAATTCATTCATTTAGTCCTTCCAACAAACACTTAGCATGCACTAGTTGACACATGCTTGGGGATATTATACTTCATGTTACAATGACACTATTCTTTTCACATAAGCAATTTATCAAGCATGTGGGAGGCACTCTTTAGTCATACAATTTTCAACACACCAAATTAACATAATTACATAATTCAACATCCTTCTTGAAGGGGCTTTATCATGAATATCGCATAATCAACATATACTAGGGTCAAATCTTGAATCTTTATAATCAAAAGATGAATCAAAACTTATCAACAACATGAAATTCAATTTCTATTCACATAAATCATGAAAACTCATAAACATAAACATTATAATTTTGAAAAGGATTTTGAACTTCTTGGGTGGAAGGAACCCAAAAATCAACATCCAACATAACTTGCTATGTAATTCTTGAAAGATTCATGGTGAAACCTTGATGATTTGGGTCTTGGATTAGAAACCCTAGGTCTTGTTTTTGAAGAAAACTGAGAGAAAACAATAATATTTGGGTGTAAATGTGCTGAATGTCGTGTTAAAGAGTATATATAGGGATAGAAAAATGACCGTCTTGCCCTTGGAATTAAAATCTAGAACTAAAAAAAATCCTGATTTTACATGCTGGCGCAATGTGCCATAATCGTGCCAGCTTACTGGAAATTAAACAATTGGCAAACTGAGCCTTTGCGCGATGCGGTGGAAATCGCGTTGCCACCTTGGTTGCGAACTAGAAAGTCACTGCGACACGGTGGAATCTCGGAGGCTCACTGAATTTTGAAAATTACCATTTTGGCTGGCTCCGCAATGCGCTAAAGTACCAGGTGGCACACTGTCTCACTAAAATGGCTCTAATTCTTCACCCGAGTGTCGAATTTGGGCGAATTTGGTATCGATGGAAAGCATCCCTTACTCTTCTTAAGGATGTAACTCAACTTAAAGAAAATCTGAGGTATTATATAATACCAATCAACAAGAACCCAATTTAGGAGCATATACATAATTAAGTTGAGTCTAAACTCCAATTAAACCGTAACCTACCTCAATCAAATACCCCAAAAGCAAGATTCGTTGCAAGGGCCTTGCCCTTCCATAAAGCTTCCGAATATTTCAAATCTGTTCAAATATATAGTTCACATAAGAGTACGAATATAATGAGAATCTTTAATAAACTCTTACTCTAAAAACCCTAATCTTAAACCTCGGTTTCTTTGTCTCAAAATATGGAGCAATTAAAGAAAAATAAACTGTAATTAACCGTCTTCAATTTACATGAACTAAACAGTACCTATTAACATATTGATGCCAATCATTGGCATGACTTTTTCATTGTTCTTTTTTTTCTATCTAACTATATTTCACTCCATATGTGAGCAACTATCATAAACTATCAATTTTATAAAAGATATGAAAGAAACTAAACTAAACTAAACTTTTCTAAAGAAACTAACTAAATTTTGTACGCACTACTACCGCCGTTGGTAAGTGAACCCCAATCATGAACTCATAAATTTTTGTCCTTATTAAGAATCATTGGTCCAGCAATAAGCTATTAAAAAAAACAACCAAAATCATACAATTTCAATTGTTATAACCATAATTTCTTAATCGTACTACTACCTTTGACATTGGAAATCAGTTTACTCCGTAGCTTTCTATTAATATATTAACAAAAAGAATGTTCCAGCATACTAACCTGAAGGTTTATTGAAACTCTTCTTTTCTCAAATTCGTTCAACATCAATTCAGTTAATGTCGTATTTCTTTGTTCAGCCGCCACTTTTGTTTTCAACTTTTTGGTGCTACTATTATTATTATATAGGGTAAACCCTTCCTACTTAAATTTATTTTAGTACTAGTCATATAAGTAATTAAATTATGATTTTGATTCATTAAATCACTAATTATACTAATTATATAAAAAATTTGAAACATCTAATAAACCCTCAAAATTTATAAAGAATCTCGATGAGATAAACCAAATATGTACATTGACTAAAAAGTATATTTCGTACCTATTAAAAATACTATGACACTGATCTGAGGCCATCTAGATCAAAGATTGACCATTATTGGGTTTAACTTTATTAAAACTCAATAATACAACTAATAACTTCAATAACCTCCGAACATCTCAAGAATTGGTGCTACTCATCTCGTGAGTCATAGTTCACATATACAAACTACGGAGAGCGCTAAAATAGAGAAGATGAGAAAATTCCACAAACGACCGGGAGGGTCGTTACAATTTTTTCTACATTTTTTTCTATTTACTTTTTACAATCATACAAAATTCAGAAATTGCCTTCTCCTATACTCTTCAAAATATTATACACCTGTTTTGGGGAGAAATTTTGTTTGAAAAGGAATTAAAAAACCTTTAGAGAGTTACTTCAAACGATTCAAAACAAAAAAATCATTTTAAGTTTTGAAGATTTCGAGTAAGTGGTTCCTATTACCATTTTAGGAAGGTGTTAGGCACCTAAAACGTCCGCTAACTTGCGGTTATCTGGACTGTTTAAAAATCATCTTTGATTAACCTTGAAAATGTTGGTTTTTGAAAAGAAAAGCGATTTTAGGAATATTTTGGTGCTTATGCAAAACCAATTTTTAGCGACTTAGTTAGGGACTTTAACTAAGTTCGCAAGAAAACACATAAAATAAATTAGCAAAAGTAAAAGGAAAAGGGTCGAAGCAGAAGGACTTGAGCCATTAGGCCTAAATCGACAACCCTGCAAAAATACAAAATACATATCGATCATAAGGGCAGTAACAATCATATGTATTTGTATTTTTGTAGCAACAGTTTGCAAAAATACAAAATACAACTTGCTATATTATGTAATTATGAAACTATTGCTATGAAACTCATAATTAAGGGGATAAATATGTTATTTCTGAATTTTGCCCAAAATTAAAAAAGCCAAAGGTCCATTTTCTATCCAATAGCCTAGACTTGGACCCTTATATTTTAAAAGTATAAATAACATAAATTCCATCATTTTGATACCTAATTACCTTCTCTCCCTTTTTTTAATTAAAATTTCTCTCTCCCTATTTTAATTATTCTTACACATAAGTTTTTGTCCATATACATTACTAACTTATGTATAGTAAGTAACAATTGTAGCGTTAAATAAGGAAAAAATGCATATTCCTTTAGTATAGGATGCAATTAACGCAAAGTTTATTAATATCTGATTAGTGTATCACTTTAGTTCAGTAGAAACTATACCATTATAAAATCTGAAACAAAAATTCAACTAGTACGATCAAGAAATCACAATTTATGTCGATCAAGCTCTGTTTTTTAAAATTTTCGTATTCAAATTTGCAAAAGTTTTTTTTATTAGAAATTTTTTTCAAGAAGATGAATATTGCAATTCTCTTGAGGCATTCAGGTATATGAACATCTGATATACAATATAAAGAATACAAAAGTAAAAAAATTGTTGTTTCAAAGAATATTTCTTATTTGAGGTTGATTTTGCCAATAGTAGCTCAATTAGACATTGATGAATCTCCAAAAAATTGATGTTCGTTATATTGTTGAAGGTAATGCATCACCAATTGTTATTAGAAATGATATTGGTATTAAGATTTATGTTCAGTTGAAGAAAAGTTTTTCTAGTTTTGTAATATATTCATTGTGCATAACAACAATGGATAAATGTACTGGGGATATAGAGTTTGTTGTGAGAAATGGAGATATTGGTTGTGTCGAATGGATACAAATAGATGCTCTTATTCTTTCTATTTTTGAGTCACAAAATCAGTACTCATTCTATGTGCCTGATTTAGTAGCTAAAAACTTAATCTTTAATAGAAAAAATATTAATTTTAAGGTAAAATAGTTGTATAAGGAGAAAGTGACACTTGAATCTGCAATGCCTAAATATGCATTAAATCATGAGTTTAATTTTAGAGCTAAACGATTTGAAAAAAAAGAGGTAAGATTTTGAGGTTTTTCCTTTTTCATGTTATAGTGCGTCTTGTATTTTGTAATTTATTCAAAGCTCATATACATTACATACATGTATATGATTTGTTGTATAGTCCCCATTAACTGTTTAATATAGCACATTGTTGAATGCATCAACTCGGTTGTTTGATGCAATTGTCTGTTGATACGTTAATATGTATGTATATATGTTTGTTGGATTCCACATATATCGTAATAGATGACATATATATTGGCATCTCTATGTATATTTTTATGTATGTGGTTTTGTAATCCTAGGCGGTGATAATCTAGCTTTCTTTTGCTGAAATTTCTCACATATTGTGATAGATTCTTCTAATTAAATTTACTTTTTCAGTTATGTTTTGCATTATTATAAATATTGTAAATGGATCCTAAAAGCATCTTCTCTCAACAGATTATTTTTATAATTTAGAGATTTAATGCGGATGAGTGATAGGGTTCTAAAAAATGTGTTGGCAATAATAGCTTTTATAGGTGAATTTACAACCTCAAAGTAAGTTAATCATAAGAGAATACACACATCAAGACACATAATTGATGAAATAAAAGTTGTTTATGGTGTTGATATTAATTATATGAAGGCATGGAGATCTAAGGAGAGTGCTATAGAGATGCTTAGAGGTGGACTGACTAATGGATATAGAAAAACACCGAGATATATTCATATGTTAAATACCGTGTATCCTAATTCAAACATTAGAACACACAATTCAGCGGATAATGAGTTCATATATTTATTTATTGACTTACATTCAGTGATGAGGGGTTTTGAGTTTTGCAGACCTATAGTTGTTGTTGACGGTGCTCATTTGAGTTGACCGTATAAAGGAACTTTTCTTTCGGCACTGGATGGTGCAGCTTTTAAGATTGTTATTTGTTTAATAATATGTTCACATAATATAAACTATATTCGTGTTTTATGTGTTGCAAATTTTACTTATACATTTAGATAGTAGTAAAAAAATAGAAAAAAGATATTTCCCCCCTGAACTTGTCCTCCCAACTCACTTTAGCACATAAACTTAACTTCCGTTTATTTACCCCCCTTTAACATCTTTAAAGTGTATTTATTTCACCCCTAACGCTGATGTGACATTTTACAAAAAAAAAGAGCGTGTTTACTTGTTAAAAAGATTAATTACAGTAATATTATATTTAAAATATATTAAAAGATTCAAAAAATAAGAAAATGAACATTTTTTTCTTGTTTCTTCTTCAAATCATCATAGAAAACAAAGTGCAAAACATTACAAAATGCAAAAGTACATATATATATATATATATCCTGCTTAAAATATCCCACCTTTTTCTTCTTGCACAGCTCCAAATATTTCCAGCGTTACATTTCACTTTCACTTTCCTCCATTAACAACACCACCCAAGAACAACACTTTTCTTTAATTTTTTTCACTTTCCTCCATTAACACCACCCAAGAACAAACATAAAAACACTATTAAAAAAAATTTCTCCATTGAACACCATCTCAACCTTCAATCCACTTTTCTGATATGGCAGTTTTAAATAAACAAGAAAAAAATACGTGAATATGTTTTATTAAAAAAAACTACTACTACTATTATATATATATATATACATATATATATATATTTCACCTATCCCACCCCAAAACCCGTCAACGAGTCCCCCCTCCCTTTACTTCTCCTTAGCCAAAACCACCACCAAACTCGCCAACACCCTCACCCCACTTCTCCTCCAATTACGAAAACTGCCACCCCCACCTTTAATTTCTCCTCCTTCAACCCTTTAGATCAATAAAAAATGAATAAAATTGAATTTGAAAATTAAAAAAACTACATGGTTTGGATGTTTGTTTTTTTATTTTAGAGAATTTGGTGTTGATTTGATCGAATTTTTCAAGTGGGTTGAGTTTTTTATCACTATTTTACGGTATTTTTTTATGGTGGTAATTGAATTTTTCAAGTGAGTTGAGTTTTTCGGAAAAAATTAGCAGGAAAATCTGGCAGGTGTGGTTGTGTGGGGCTGGACAGAGGTGGATAGAGGTGTGTTTAGGTGTGGTAGTGTAGGGGGTGGACGGGGTGTGTGTTCAGGTATGGGGGTAGACGGGAGGGGGAGAGGGGAAGGAGAAGGAGGGGTGGGTGGTTATGAAGAAGATGAAAAATGGAGGGTGGGGTATTTTTTTAATTTAAAATATTTTATATATATTTAAAAATATGTATATATATAAAATATTTATATATATATTATATATATATATATATATAAATATAAAAAATACTTTATTTAAGCGGCTCCGACGTGGCAGTGATGTGGCACTGATGTGTAAGCGAGTGTGATGCACTCTCCGTTATGAGAGTGGTATTATGTATTAAGGAGTGAAAGTAATTCACTTTAAAGATGTTAAGGGGGGGGGGGGGTAAATAAACTTAAGTTAAGTTTAAGTGCTAAAGTGAGTTGGGAGGACAAGTTCAGGGGGAAAAAGATTTTGTTTTTCTCAAAAAAATATTCTAATCAATCATTTATTGATTTTCCATGACGTACGATGCATATTGACAATGGCTTATGGAGTTTTCGATACCAAGAATAATTGCCCATGGACATGGTTTTTCATCAATTTAGAACTGCATTTAGAGAACGGGATGACATGTGTGTTGTATCAGATCGAAATGACAGCATTATCAAAAGTTTAAGTATTGTGTATCCCAATGTCCCACATCTGGCATGCATTTGACATCTTTGAAAGAATGCTTGCACTCACTTTTGAAAAATCAAGAACAGACTTAGTTACTTATATTATTCTATAAAGAAAGCTTTTATAAAAGAGAATTTCGATTACCTTACGGCAAGGGTTGGTAAGGTGGATCATAGAGTGAAGAATTACCTAGATGAAGTTGGTTATGAAAAAAGGTCTATATCTCATTCACCGATAAATAGAGGTAGAATGATGACTTCTAATATTGTTGAATGTATAAAAGGTTGTTCGCTAGAAGCTCGGGATTTCCTATATTAGGATTCTAGAAGAAGCAAAAAGTTTGTTTGGATCTTGGAACTGTAAAAATAGGAAATAGTATCATATACAAAGATGATGTTAGGAAGGAAGTGTGAGGAAATACTAACTCTTAATGGTGTGAAAACTTGTCGGATGATGGTATGCTATAAATTAAATGTATATTATCTATTTTTTATTGGAAAAAGACATGTTTTCCTTCCTAAAGTTGCAGCAAAAATTCACTTTATCCATTAAACTTAACCTTTAATTATTTACCCCCTTATGAACTTTAAAATGTATTAATTTGTTCCCTTGGTGTCCGTGTGTAACCCCGACAAAATAAGGCGCGTTAAGCGCTGAATGAGACCCGAATTTTTTTTTTTTTTTAAAAGTAACAGTCATCTTTTTTTTCCTTTAAAACTTGACCCTTTATCCCAATTTCAAAAACCTAACTCCTCTTCCCCTTCATCTTCAATCAACTCAAACCTTACTTTGACTTGAAATTGCCTAAACTATCAAAAACATTATTTATTATTTTCTTGAATTTCCTCTTATTTTTTCCTTTCCAATTTCTCCATTCATTTCTTATTCCTATGAAAAAGGTAAATTCCTTCTTCTTTTGATATGTCGATTTTATTATCATTTTTTGTTCTGAAATTTGTGGACTAAATTATTTTGTAGCATACCATGAGATCGATTAACTTGTCTAAGATTTGTTTGGAAGATAACAATTTTTCTTTGAATCAAGAAGTTCGTTGCAATTATGGTTTTGTAGTTCATTTGAAGATAACTTGGAATTCAACTAATTCAAGCAGAAGATATTGGGCATGTCCTTATTATGGAGTAAATATCTGAATTTTTTCTCTTTTCCTTTATCTCAATATATTCAATTGAACACTAATTCTTTGTTTAAATTTTTGAAGGGTCCAAGATCTTGTGACTTTTGGCGTTGGAGGGACAAAGAGGACATTGATCCGAGGTCCAAATTTGTAATTACTAAGCTAATAAAAAAGTTAGGTGAGTTTGAGAATTTAGTGAAATCTTGTCATCAAATCATTCAATCATCAGTCAATGAAGTTTTGAAGATGGATGCTTCCAAAGAAGTTGACAAGCCTAGTGTGTCCAAACAAAATGAAAATTGTGTAGACACCAAATTGAAGAAATTAGAAGAAGAGATTGAGGAGATTAAATAAAGAGAGAAGAAGTGGATAAGTATCATGGCTAAAGGAAAGACTAGGGAGAATATTCTCATATTTATTGTGTTTTGTTGTTGCATTGTAGTTATAAGTTATTGGTTTAGAATATTCTATGTAAAGAAAAATTCAATAGAGTTACCTTAGGATTTTGGTGTGTAGCAGCCTTTACTTTCATTAGATCTTTTGTAATCATCCTTGAAGTATCTTTGTAATTCTTTGTTGGGGATCCCTTCTTTGTTTGTGTATTCTATTTGTAAGTTCATAAGAATCTTGTTTGAAGTTCCTTATGTTGTTATTCTACTATCAAGTACACAAACATGGATGACAATGACAGAAATATACCCAAATATTCAGTCTTGGCTGCATGTATTGCTAGAAATATTCACCTCGCACAATTGCAGTCACAGGTGCATAATATATCAAAATGTTACAGTCACAATTGCATAATTAACAGATAAAAAATTATTGTCATGACTGTATGATTAAGAGATCAAAAATTGCAGTCACAGCTGCATAATTATTTGAAAAAAAATAGACAACATAAAGCAGTCACAGTTGCATAATTATTTTACAAAAACATATCTATCCAAGCACAACTACAAAATTTAGTGGAACAAATCAGACTTCTAACACTGGACAACTGAAGAACTTTTTTGGCTCAATTGATTCATTTATGCAGCTTTGGTACTTGTCTTAATTTTTTTTTGTGCTCTCATTTCTTGAAGTCCTTGTTGAGTGACAACAGGCTTTCCTTTCTATTTCACACCTGATCTTGGTTTATGATGCGCAAGATTTCTGGTTACTAGAGAGGAGTTCAAAGGCATTCCAGGCTGGATTAAAAAAAATTATTAGTCTTTTGATGATTAACTTGAATATTGAAAAGTGTAAAATCATTCAAGCACTTACATTGTGGATTTTAAAACCACTTTGTGTATGCAGAACACCCATCCCGACAATTCTTAGTCTTTTAAAACTTGTCCCTTAACCCCTACTGGTAACACCACAAAGATTAGATGCAGGATCAACAAACCCTCTGCCCCTTCCACTAACACCACCAGTATTTGATGTAGTAGCATCACTCCCTCTACCCGTTCTAATCACACCAATAGCATTTGCAACAGCAACACTATTCCCTCTACCCCTACAAGTCCCTCTTTCCCTTCTAGTGGCACCACCTATATTTGTTGTATGAGCAGTAGTCCCTTTACCCCTACAAGTCTTTCTTCCCGTTCTATTAACACCACCTACATTAGATACAAGAGAAACAACCCCTCTACCCTTACCAGTTCTTCTCCCCCTTCCATTGGCACCATCTACATTAGATGCAAAAACAACACTCCATTTACTCTTTTAAGTCCCTCTTTCCCTTCCAACACCACTAATCATATTTGCAGCAGTAGAAGTAGTTTTAATAGCCTAACAGTTAAAATAAGAGATATCAAGCAGCTGCAATAGGATAACAATAAAAAAATATCAAAATTCAATAAACTTAAGGCGAATTATAAATAAATTTTACCTATTTTGTAGATCCTTTTGGTCTTCCTCTTCCTTTTCTTGTGCTTGCTTGAGACTGACTTAGAGCTGCAGAAGAACCAACACTTGAACTTGGCCTTTTTCCTCTACCAGTTGTATTTTTTTCACTAAAATGACAACTTCTCTTATTGTGACCCTTTTCATGACAAGTGTTCCAGGTCATTTCAGTACCTCTTTTGGATAATTTACTTGTCTTGTTCTCAGTTTCCTCTTTCTTTCTTAACTTAAGGAGCCTGCCTGGAATTTTTCTAATTTCAACATGAAGGTTGGTTAACTGTGGCCACATTTGCATTCCAATAACATCCTGAATATAAAAGCTATAGGTCTTTTGGTATGTTTTATTCTTATACCAATGTGATACATAGTTAAGAGGAACCAATATTCTAAAATGAAGTGCAACTATAGCATGACAATAAGGTATGCCTTTTAGCATCCAAGATCTACAAGTACATGTTCTATTATTTAGCTACACTATAGTTGTATTGCCCCAACTGTCCTTCCTCAAAACCATATTCACCATTCCATTAAAGGGTACACTTCATTGATTTTGAAGTGTTCTCAACCAATACCTTTAAATCCATTAGAGAAATGTCACGTATCCAAGTTTCAGAGAACTGGCTCAACTCTGCTATTCTTCTCATTACTTTCACCCTTATTTCCTCAAGCATTGTGATATTAGTCTTTTATCTTGCCCTCGGAATCCATGAGTTAAAACTTTCAGGCATGTTATTATCAACACTATCAAAACAACTAGAAGTACTGAAATAAACCTTGGACCACCCTTCTATGTTTTACCACAGAAGATCTTCACAAATTTTATGACCTAACATCTCCATATGATCTAGATTTCTTTTCAACTCTTGCTTATATGTTGACTTGGCACATTTCCAGAAACAATTCTTTCTTTCAATGCCTCTTCAATTTTTAGACCAGTTAGCCAAAATGTATCTTGCACACATTCTTTATTCTATATTTGGCAGTAACTGTAGAATTGTTGTGTCAAGACCCTTCAGCAACATATAAAATAATTAGTTGACATGACAATATAGAAAAAAATAAAGTAGTTAAAAATAGAAATGAATAAGATAGAACAAATTACCTTCCGTATATCAGTCATGGTTGTCAATCCTGTCCCATCAGCAAGCTCTAAATCATGCCTAATAAGTGTAATAAACCATTTCCAAGTGAAAGTGTTTTCAACTTCAACACTGCCCAAGACAGTGGTAGCATTTGGTTATTCCCATCAGTACAAAGAGCTACAAGAAATTGCCCTTTGCAAACACCTTTTAAGAAACAACCATCAAATCCAATACATCTTCTACATCCAACTTTGAATGCTTTCTTCAAATCATCAAAACATATATAGAAGGATTGAAACCTTTGTCTTTCACCTTCAAAAATTTCTTCACCAAGCCTCACCACACATGTGCTGCTTGGATTAGTCTTTATTAGTTCATCTCTATAATCAAGTATTCTTTTAAATTCCTTTACATGATCACGCATTATCTGTTGCAACGCCCTATTTTTTGATTTTCTTGCCACGACTCTCCCAACCTACACCTCCAGCTCTTTTTCACTAGATTTTGCAACTGAAAAACTCTAATGCCAGGCTTAAAAATAATTCTATCCCTGTACCTCTCTGCTAAATACTTTGAATTGACCAATTTATTTCTGGTTGTGGCAGTGCATACATGGACTATGTTATACTTTTTCATAACAAAATCTCCTATCCTTGAATCATGGCTGCCAAACAGTAACCATGGACAACCATCTCCACATTTTTCCCTCACTCTAGTTAGTTCATTTATATACTTGTCCAGCTCTACATGTTCTTGAACTGCATATCTAGTAACAACTTCTCTAAATTACTTAACTTCTTCAAAAGTTAGACCAGTTTCCCAATCAATTAACTTACTAGTAGGATAAAAAAACAACTTTGTTTTTAGTTCTTTTTGCCCTCCCTGCCTTTAGTACACTTCTTACAGGATGTTGAACGTTATCGTCATCATCAAAATCTGCACTAGTATCTATTTCAAAACTAGCATTTTTATCAAAATCAAAGTATCGCTCATCCCCATCCAATTTATTCTGCAAGTTGTTTTTTATCCTAGACACATACTTATTATATCCCACATCAACTTCTTTTTTCCTTAAATTAACCCCTTTAACTCCAAGCTCTCTTTCTTTCTTTTTATTTGTTTTGGAAGCTCTCTTTTCTTCTCTCAACATCCTAACCTCCTCATCAGTATCACTACCATATTCATCATCACATTCAAGCTAATCACCATAATCAGAATCTTCACTATCTTGACTATCACTTTCCCAATGAGAATGTAGTACTGGAACATCTGATGTAGTAGCAGCAGAAGTTCCACCTAAATCTTCTACAACACTAGCACCACCCCTACCCAAATATTTCTCAACACTAGCACACACCTCACCCAAATCTTTCTCAATATTAGCACCACCCCCACCCAAATCATCCTCAGCACTTGCACCACTACCACCCATATCTTCCTCAATACTAGCACCACCCCCACCTAAATCTTCCTCAACACTAGCACCACCTTCACTCAAATCTTTCTCAATAGTAACACCAGCCTTACCCAAATCTTCATCAATAGTAGAAGAACATCTACCTAATTCAACAGTAGAAAAAACTTCATCAACACCAACAGTAGGCTGTGTAGTTTCTTCAGCTTCTTCAAACCCTAAGTTATCCACAGAGGTTTGTGCAGGGTCTTTATCAAAAGAAGCAAAAGATTCTTCACTCACATGCTTATTATATCCAAGAGTGTGGACCACATAAGCTTCGTCAATTAAGTATGACACATACAGTTCAACCACATCCCTATTTTTAAATTTAGGTATAATACCTAAAATATCCCTATCACATGTAACCTTTACCAAAGAATTAGACTTAGGAGGTATCATATAAATAACATAAGAGGAACAATTATATCTAATTTCCTTAACATAGCTTAGAAACTCAAAGTAAGATAATATGTCAATATCTACATCTAAACAATCAGTATTCATACCTCCGATGTATTTAATATGGGGATTTTGTTGTAATTTTAATCCATGGTAAAATCTCAAGGTAATATACACAAAAACCATTTTCAAATTGCAAAAATTTTAAAAAATACGAGCTTTAGTCAAAATCAAAGATCTAAACATGATACCCTTTGAAAATCTATTGGATAAAAAGCCTAGATTCTAAACAAAGGTAAAATAAAGGGATTACTAACCATCAAATTGCTATAATCTTAGAAGCTCCAAGAAATGAACAATTGATTAGGTTAGAAATTGATTAGGTTTTTGTTTTTTATTAGGTTTTTGCCCCTTTTGTTTGTGATTTCTAATCGATGGGTTAAGAATGGGAAAGGGAATGCGAGTTAGGTGCTTTTGATAGTATTAGGGTCGAGTCGGGTTGGGTCAATTTCTATTATAAAATGGGTTGTTTTTTTAAAAAGTTTCTCATTAATGACGTGGACCAATGAAATGGCGAGTGTCTATACAACAATGGACCGTGACTTGGTCTCGTTCACGAAGGGAGCAAATTAATACATTTTAAAGTTCATAAGGGGGTAAATAATTAAAGGTAAAGTTTAATGGCTAAAGTGAGTTTTTGTTGCAACTTTAGGGGGGAAAACTTGTATTTTCCCTTTTTATTTGTTATATTTTACATATTTTGTAATTTTGAAATAAATACATACTTCATTTTTTATCACATGTATTGTTGTTTGAACATTCATCAGGTTAAGGCTTCCTCAAACTATGTTTACTTTGTATATGAATCTGGTAGAAGATACATTGTCGACCTTAAAAGTGAATTATGTAATTGTGAAAGGTTTCAAATTGATTAGATACCTTGTCCTCTCGCAATTGCAGTACTGAAGCATAAAAATATTGATAACTTTAGCCCATAGTGTTATGAGTACTATAAGCCAAGCACTTTGATGAAGACTTATAAACTTGCAATTATTTTGATGCCAGATATGAAGGATTGGGATGTGCCAAAATGTGTATACATAAAAGAAGTATTAACACCGAAATATAGAAGACCACCTAGAAGGCCAAAAAAAGAAGGCATAAGAAATCAAGTAAAATTTTTCATCAAGCACAAATTGTTGTGGACGATATGGACGTGCGGGCGCTCTTGCGATTATTTTCCTAAGGAGAAATGATTTTGTTATTGTAGATAGATTGTTGGGTTTACCAACCATGTTTCATCGTCAATTTCCTTTTTTTGTTTTGAGCACTATTAAATTTCCATTAACTTGATGCCATGTAATAACTTTGCATTCTTCTATGCAACTCATATGAATTTTTACTTCTTACCTTCAATTGCTATATTTGTAATTTTCTTTGAAGCATGTGTAATTTTTTCACAGCTAACTAATGCACCCTTATAAATACATAGAACTAATATAACATGTGCCACGAATCAAGTCGAGGCCCTAGCAGCGATGGGCATCCCGAACCACGAAGGCCCAAGATACCCCTGTAACTCCCCAACCCACAAGTGATATTGTTCGCTCTGGGCCCAGGCTCGTAAGACTTTAAAACGCATCGCTAGGGAGTAAGGTTGTCTTACTTATATACCTAGTATCCCTCCTGTGTTTTATCGATATGGGACTCCTTCCTAAGTTGGGGTGTTACATACACCCCCTTATGGACTCAGCATCTTCGCTGAGGTTTTCCCCACCGAATGAGATTTTCCTACACTCAGAACTGAGGTTTTCCCCGCCTTACCAGGATTTTTCTACACTCAGTTTGAACTTTGGCCCATATCAACAGGGTTGACATAGGAGAGGCTCTGATACCATTCTGCCACGACCCGAGCTAGGGCCCTGGCCAAGACGGGAATCCTAAACCATGAAGGCTTGAGATACCCCTGTAACTCCCCAACCCACTAGTGATATTATCTTCTCTAGGACCAAGCCCGCACGACTTTAAAATGCATTGCTAGAGAGTAAGGCTTTCTTACTTATATACCCAGTATCCCTCTCGTGTTTCGTCGATGTGGAACTCTTTCCTAAGTTGGGGTGTTACATATTGTAAAACCCCAAAATTTGATCCCAGGACATCACACGGTGAACAAGGCTATGAGTAGCCTCAATCTAACCCTTTGAGCCTGCTACTAACTTTGAACCCTACTTCAAGATCATCTAATCAAGAAATAATACTGTATTATATCAAAACTGAACTGAATAAACTGTAGATAATGTATGAACAACAAATACTGAAAGTCTGTAAAGAAAATCGTAGTCTAACAAGCCTCTACTACTAATAAAGAACTAGAGAGCCATTTGGACAGACCCCACACTGACTTGAACTAATCTGAAAACAATAACTCAAATACTATAAGAATTGGAAATCTGAATAAGTAGGTCCTCGAATCATAAGGACTTAGCAACTATGGGAGCATAGATAAAGATGCTCAAACTACTCATGTTGTTGATACAGAGCACCTGAACCTACATTATAAGACAATGTAGCACATAGACATATATATGTGGGTCAACACTTTGAGGATGTACTAAGTATATGGGGGTGTAATGCATAATTAAACATCATCATAATTAGAAAGTATATGCATGTGGATGTATATGACTCATATAAACTTGACTATCCAAAATATCAAAATATATAATAATGTATAACCAATCATACTTGTAAATATAGTGAGTCATAATACTTAGTCTTATAAAATCTTTTCTATCATTCTTTTGTTTTGAAACTTAGAAGCTTTGGGACTTAGAGACTTTGGGACTCAGGGACTTTGGGTGTGGGAGTTTCATCTAACCGACATAAACCATGTGAGTTGACATGGAGTCCAACCTCTTGCCTATGTTGGGGAGAGCTGTTCTACCCTTGCCATCGGAATCGAACCTTAACTTAAGTGATCACAATCTTAGTCATCCACGTAGAAGTGGGAATAATCTTAGTCCTACAGTGGCACATAGTTCTGGGGCATGAGACCTTGGAATCATACCTAACTCGGTGCTAAATACTACTCTCATACTTACGCTCAGAACTTTTAGGAAATCCACCTTCAAATAGCATAAGGGTTTATAATTAAAACTGATTATGCTTCTCATCTTTAAATCTCAAACTATCTGGAAAAAAAAAGTGGATTCCTTGTCTTAGCTTAGGATCAAAAGATCAATCTTTGCTCTTGAAAGAACTTATCAAACTTGTCAATAAAACTTGAGATCATAATCTTCATATAAATTCATCACTTGTACTTAGGACTCAAATTGTACACCTTTAATTCATCAAAACCATATTTAAACTTCATGCTCAATAGTTATCTTAAAAGCTTTCAACAAACTCAATCAAAATAGTGAAAAATAACTCATAATATGAATCTCATGATTTCAAACATGGATATATGTAAATCTCTTGCACTTGAAGTCTTAAATAACATGATAATTTCATAAACAAAATAATAAGAATTGGGTAACAACCCTAACTTGCAAATCATGAAATATTTACTAAAAATTAAGTTTTTGGGCACAAGGACGAAAGGATTGTCCTTGTTCAAACCCCACATACCTTAATTGATAATCTTTGATGAAAGGATTGAATCTTTGATTCCTATTGATGCTTCGGAGATGATTTCTTAGTGTTATTGTATTGGAAAATCTCAATCTTGAGTTATCTTGGAGAGTTAATAGAGGAGTCTTAGATTTTTTGGGGAGGAAGTTGATGAACTAGGGTTTTTGCGTTGAGAGGGAATGATGAATAATGCATAATGTTCTCTGAAATATGAGTGATCTTGTGTTTTTAGACGGATTTAGGGGTTGGGGTTTTACAAAAATATCCTCTTTAAGATTTTAAACGGAACTGAAAAATGATCAAAATCCCAATTTTTGTCCTTGGCGTGATGCACCACTATCTCTCCAAGCCACTGAAAAATGCCAACTGGGAAAATGCATGGTAGTTCGATACGGTGGTATCACGTTGCCACCTTGGATGGGACCTGGACACTTGATGCGACGTGCCTATATCGCGGTCCTTCACTGGATTGGACAATTGGGAATTTGGCTTTCTCCGCAACACTCTAATATTATGGAGGGATACTAGAAATTGACAATTAGGAATTAACACTGTTCTGTGATGCGCTAAGGATCCAAGTGATGGTGTTTTGCGACTGGAACTGAAAATAGCCATAACTTCTTCTCCGGTTATCGGATTTAGGTGAATCTTATATCATTGGAAAGCTTATTCAATTTCCTATACAGTGGAAAGTCTAAATCTAAAGAATTCCATACAAAATAAATAATATTCATCTTCGAATCTATCCCTTAACATCCTAGGGACAGATTCTAGCTAGAAAAGGTACGGGGTATTACAATATCTCCCCTTTGGAAACATTCGTCTTCGAATATGGCTAGTTAAGTTGAAATTTCTAAGGAATTTGAGAATATAAGATTGCATGCACAACTAAAATGAACTAAGCAATTGAATCTAAATCATTTTGAGCTTTTGAGTAACTCCGTGAGTGATTGAACTTACATGAGGACATCTATATTGTTGTATATCTAATTAGAATGGAACTGAATCAAGGAAGAGTATCACCTTCGGCTAGATCTAAGTTTGTGGATAAAAGGTAAAGTTACTTGGCTCGCATATCTTCTTCTACTTCCGAAGTAACGCCCTCAACCGACTGATTTCACCAAAGAAATTTGACCAAGGGAACTTTTTTGTTCCTTATTCTTCAGATCTGATAATCTTAAATCTCAACAGGAATCTCTTCGTATGAAAGGTTGTTCTGAATTTTTGATCCTTCTAAAGGAATTACTACGGTGGAGTCACCAATTCACTTCTTAAGCATAGAGACGTGGAATATAGGATAAACGAGTGACAAGTCTGCGGGCAACTCAAGCTCATAAGCTACTTTCCCAAAATGACTTAAAATGTTGAAAGGGCCAAAAAATCGGGGACTGAGCTTCCCCTTCTTGCCAAATCTCTTCACCCCTTTCATGTGTAAAATCTTCAGATATACTAAATCACCAACTTCAAACTCAAGATCTGTCTATCTCATATCCGCATACGATTTCTAATGACTCTGGGTTTTTTTCAATCTTCCTCAAATCAACTTGACTTTCTTCATAGCTTCAAACACTCATCAGATCCAAGAAAAGCGGCCTCGCCCATTTCAAACCAACCTATGGGTGACCTATATCTCCTCCCATATAGAGCCTCAAATGGGGACATATGAATCCTAGAATGGTAACTGTTATTATAAGTAAACTTAATCAATGGAAAATGCTCATCTGAACTACCTTTGAAATCAAGAGCACACGCCCTCAACATATCCTCTAGAGTTTGGATGGTCCTTTCTGCTTGACTATCTGTTTGTGGGTGGAAAGTTGAACTAAGGTGGATTTGGGTGCCAATACCCTTCTGAAAGGCTCTCTAAAACTGGGAAGTAAACTGAGTACCCCTATCCAAGATAATAGACAAGGGAACTCCATGCAATCTGACTAACCCTCGGATGTACAACTTAGCATTGTCTTCAGCTGTATGAGATGTGTGAACTGGCAAGAAATGCACTGACTTAGTCAACCTGTCTATAATAACCCATATCGAATCATGATGACGACACGATTGAGGTAAAACAGTCACAAAATCAATATTCACCTATTCCCACTTCCAAGTGGGGATACTGAACTCTTGCAACATACCATCAGGTCTTTGGTGCTCTACCTTAACCTGTTGACAAGTTGCACACTTTTCTGCAAACTCTGCTATATCTTTCTTCATACCACTCCACCAATAGATTTCCCATAAATTCTAGTACATATTGGTAACACTGGGATGAATAGAATAACGTGGGCCATGCGCTTCAGCCATAATTCTCTATCTCAGATCATCTATACATGGCACACATAATCTACCCTGGTATCTCAATATGCTATCTCTTCCTTGGGAGAAAACCTCTACCTTTTATCCTTTAACTGACTCTTTTAGTTTGACTAAACTAGAATCCATGTCTTGCTTCTCCTTCACTTCTAAAACTAGGAAAAACTCAGAACTGCTCTGAATCCAAACATTACCTTCAGCTGAATCAACCAACCTAACACCCAATCTAGCCAAACAATGAACTTCTCGAGTTAATTCTTTCTTATATTTCTCCACATGAGAAACACTACCCATAGAAAATCTATTAAGGGCATCTGTCACTACGTTGGCCTTGGCCGGATGATACAACACACTCATATCATAATCCTTTAACAACTCTAGCCATCTTTTTTGATAAAGATTCAACTCCCTCTGATTAAACACATACTGCAAGATTTTGTGGTCCATGAACACATCAACATGAACAACATACATATAATGTCTCCAGATTTTCAAAGCAAAAACCACAGCAGCTAACTCCAAATAATGGGTTGGGTAATTCTTTTCATGAGGCTTCAACTATCTAAAGGAATAGGCTATGACCTTACCTATCTGCATCAACACACAACCTAAACCAACTCCAGAGGTATAACAATACACCACAAAACCATCGGTACCATTAGGTAATGCTAACACTGGGGCTGAAGTGAGCCGAGTCTTCAACTCCTCAAAAATATTCTCACAGGAATCTGACCATTGGAACTTAACTTTCTTTTGGGTCAATCTAGACATAAGAGATGCAATAGATGAGAAACCTTTAACAAAATGGCGGTAATAGCCAACTAGAACCAAGAAACTCTTAATGTCTGATGGAGAGATAGGTATAGGACAATTTCTTAAAGCTTTTGTCTTTTGGGGATCAACTATAATGCTATAGACATAAATAATATGACCGAGAAAGTCTACTGACCTTAGCCAAAATTCACTCTTGCTGAACTTGGTGAATAATTGATGATCTCTAAGAGTTTGCAAGACTACTTTAAGATGGTCTGCATGGTCATCCTCACTACGGGAGTACACAAGGATATCATCTATGAACACTATGACAAATATATCTAGGTACTTCTTAAACACTCGTTTCATGAGGTCCATGAAAGTTGGTAGAGCATTGGTTAGAACGAAAGACATGACTAGAAACTCAAAATGGCCATAAAGGGTTCTAAAAGTTGTCTTCGGAATATCATATTCCCTAAATTTAAGCTGATGATAGCCGAATATAAGGTCTATCTTTGAGAAATAACTTGCACCTTGCAATAGATCAAATAGGTCATCAATTCTAGGAAGAGGATATTTGTTCTTGACTGACTTATTTAGCTGACGATAGTCAATACACATACGCAAAGAACCATCTTTGTTTCATACGAATAGGATAGGAGTGCCCCATGGAGAAATAGTAGGCCTTATGAAACCTTTATCTAAAAGATATTTGAGTTTCTCCTTCAACTACTTAAGCTCTGTGGGAGACATACGATAAGGAGGGATAAAAATAGGCTGAGTATCTGGGAGAAGGTCAATACCGAATTCTATCTATCGGGAGGTACCCCTGGGAGATCTTCTGGAAAGACATCTGGAAACTCATTTACTATGTTGACTAACTGGACTGTTGGGGTCTCAAACTTAGTTTCTTTAACTCGAACTAGATCATAAATGCAAACTTTGGATATCAACCTTCTGGCCTTAATATAAGATATGAAATGACTCTTGGGAGACATTGAATTATCGGACTACTCAAAGATTGGCTCATTTGGAAATTGAAACTTCACCACTCGGGTGCTCAATCTATAAAAACATAACAGGAATGGAGCCAATCCATACCAAGAATAAGATCAAAATCAATCATATCTAACTCTATCATGTCTGCTAACATGACTTTATGAAGAATAGTGATATGACATTTTTTGTAAATCTATTTGGCAATAACTGACTCACCTACTAGAGTAGAAACTAAGAAAGGTTCGAGAATATTTTTAGAACTTATATCAAAATTCACGGCAACTAACGAGATCACATAAGAGAAACTCAACCCGGGGTCTAACAACACATACACATCAAAATAAAAAACATGAAGTGTACCAGTAATAATAACTAGAGAATCTTCCTACTCCTAGTGGGATAGTAGAGCATAGAACTGATTCTAGCATTGTCCGCCACCAGTACTAGATGAAGCACCCTGAGGAGGGGCTGGCCGAACTATAGGGGATGGTGCACTGGTAGCCCGAGTCTCAGGACAAACATCTCTGTTTCCATGCTTAGCATAAGGACACTCTCTAATTCTATGTCCTAACTTTCCACAACCAAAACAACCCTTCTGCTCATCCAAGCACTCACCGGGGTATGTTCTACCACACTTAGCACATGGAGGATAATTGGTCTTACCACTTATACTATTCTGGGATCTAGATATAGAAGACTTACCCCACTGATCCTGCCTTCCTCTGGAAGTGGGAGCACTAGCTGAAGACGGCACTGGCATAAACTAATGGTTCTAAAACTGTGGACGATTCCCCCAATGGGATTTAGTCTGACCATACTCAAACTGACCTATTCTAGCCCTCTTATTTACTCTCTCTTTGCTTCATCTTCTTTGCCTCAATCTACTGAGCATGCATCATCAATCTAGAAAAATCCATATCTCTATTGAGTCTAGAAGTTCTACACTCCTTAACTACCAATCTAGACACACCAGTCACAAACTTACTCATGCATGACCTAGGGTCAGCCATCTGATCTGGGGAATACTTAGACAACTGGTTGAACTTGAGGCAATACTTATTCACTATCATGGATCCCTGCCTCAGGTTCATGAACTCTTCTATCTTAGCTTCCCTCAACTAAAATAGGAAGAATTTGTCTAAGAACGCATCCTGAAATATCAGCCAAGTCATAGGAGTTGCATTCCCCCCTCTAATCTTCTTCCACATCACTACCCAATCATAAGCAACATCCTTCAGCCTATAGGATGGAAATTCTACACTCTCTTCCTTAGTAACATGAATCACTTGGGTGATCTTCTTTACCTCATCAAGATACAGTTATGGGTCCTCACCTGCTTTCGACCCAAAAAATTCCTCTGAGTTCATTCTCATAAAGTCTCAAATTCTTATTGTAGCTAAATCCCCATCCTAATGAGGTGGGACTATTTCCTGACGATTACCTTGAACATTAGCAGCCACATCTTGGTCTAGTGCCTAAAAAGCTGCCTAAAACTCTGCATGTGATATATTCTCATTTAAAGGATCTGCAGGCTAGGGCGGTTGGTTATCATTTATACGGGCATTAGCTTTGTGAGGAGGCATATTCTTTCATAAAAGAGCATGAGTTAAAAGTAGATAGAGACAGTTGTAAGCATGATGGATTATGAAATAAAGAGAGGATTTTCCTAAAATGCTCTATAGCCTCTTGCTCATAGATGTGGCGCGCTTCACACCGATGATCAAGACTCTATGTAACGCGACTTGTCTAACTCCCTAGGACTCTCTAAACCATAGGCTCTGATACCAAGTTTGTAATGCCCCAAAAACTTATCTCGGGATATCACACAGTGCTCAAGGCTACGAGTAGCCTCAAGCTAACCCTTTGAGCTTGCTTCTATGTTTGAACCTTACACCAAGATCATCTAAACAAGAAATAATATTGTTTTATCCAAAACTGAACTGGCCAGGGGTCTATCAGAAATAGTCTCTCTACTTCTTTAAAGGTAGTGGTATGGACTGCGTATACTCTACCCTCCCCAGACCCTACTATGTGGAAATATACTGGGTTTGTTGTTGTTGTATACCAAAACTGAACTGAATAAACTGTAGATAATGTTTGAACAACAAATGCTGAAAGTCTATAAATAAACTCGTAGTTCGACAAGCCTCTACTACTAATGAAAAACTAGAGAGCTATTGGGAAAGGCCCCCAACTGACTTGGACTAAACTGAAAATGATAACTCAAATATGATAAAAGCTTTAAATCTGAAGAAGTAGGCCCTCAAATCATAAGAAATCACTAACTATGGGAGCGTAGATAAAGATGCTCAAACTACTCACGTTGTTGATATAGAGCACCTGAACCTACATTATAAGACAATGTAGCACATAGACATATATGTGGATCAGCACTTTAAGGATGTACTGAGTATATAGAGGTGTAACACATAAGTAAATATCATCATGATTAGAAAGTATATATATATGGATGTATATGACTCACATAAGCTTGATTATCCAAAATATCGAAATATAAAATCAAGTCATAACACTTAGTCTTATAAAAGCTTTTCTATCATTCTTTTCTTTTGAAACTTAGAAGCGTTGGGACTTAGAGACTTTGGGACTCAGGGACTTTGGTCTTAGGAGTTTCATCTAACCGACATAAACCATGTGAGCTGACATGGAGTCCAACCTCTTGCCTACGTTGGGGAGAGCTGTTCTACCCTTGCTATCAGACTAGAACCTTAACTTGAGTGATCACAATCTTAGTCATCCACATAGAAGTGGGAATAATCTTAGTCCTTCAGTGGCACATAGTTCTGGGGCATGAGACCTTGGAATCATACCTAACTCGGTGCTAAATACTATTCTCATACTTACACTCAGAACTTTTAGGAAATCCACCTTCAAATAGCATAAGGGTTTATAATTAAAACTGATTATGCTTCTCTTCTTTAAATCTCCAACTATGTGAAAAAAAATATGGATTCCTTGTCTTAGCTTAGGATCAAAAGATCAATCTTTTCTCTTTAAAGCACTCATCAAACTTGTCAATAAAACTTGAGATCATAATATCCTTGTAAATTCATCACTTGTACTTAAGACTCAAAATATACAAATTTAATGCATAAAAATCATATTTAAAATTCATGCTCAACAGTCATCTTAAAAGCTTTCAATAGTCTCAATCAAGATAGTGGAAAATAACTCATAATATGAATTTCATGATTTCAAACATGGATTTATGTAAATCTCTTGCACTTGAATCCTTAAATAACATGATAATTTTATAAACAAAATAATAAGAGTTGGGTAACAACCCTAACTTTCTAATCATGTAATCTTTAATAAAAATCATGTTTTTGGGAACAAGGACGAAAGGATTATCCTTGTTCAAACCCCACATATCTTAATTGATGTTCTTTGATGAAAGGCTTGAATCTTTGATTCCTATTAATGCTTTGGAGATGATTTCTTATTGTTCTTGTATTTGGAAATCTCAATGTTGAGTTATCTTGGAGAGTTAATAGAAGAATCTTAGATTTCTTGGGGAGAAAGTTGATGAACTAGGGTTTTTGCTTTGAGAGGGAATGATGAATAATGCATAATGTTCTATCAAATATGAGTGATCTTGTGTTTTTGGACGGATTTGGGGGTTGAGATTTTAAAAAAATATTCCCTTTAAGCTTTTAAATAAAACTGGAAAATGATCAAAATCTTGATTTTTGTCCTTGGCGCGACGTGCCATTATCGGGCCAAGCTACTGGAAAAGGCCAACTGGGAAAATGCATGATGGCACTATGCGGTGGTATCGCGTTGCCACCTTGGATGGGACCTGGAAACTTGGCGCGGTGCGCCAATATCGCGGTCTTTCACTGGAATTGGATAGTTGGGAATTTATCTCTCTCTGTGATGCACCAATATCACGGAGGGCCACTAAAAATTGAAAATTAGGAATTAACACTACTCCGCGATGCGCTAAGGGTCTAAATGATGGTGTTTTGTGACTTCTTACCTGATTTTTGGATTTAGGCAAATCTTATATCGTTGGAAAGCTTATTCAATTTCCTACACAATGAAAAGTCTAAATCTAAAGAATTCCACATAAAATAAATAATAATCATCTTCTAAGCTATCCCTTAACATCCTAGGGACGGATTTTAGCTAGAAAAAGTACGGGATATTACAACATTTGTGTTGATACTTACGAATAGTTATGTATATGATTTGTCATACATTACCTCACTAGTATAAGGTGTGGCATATGTTATGTAAAATTCATATACGTACATCTGTTAAGGTTGATATGTTAAAAAGAACGGATATTAATATATATGATTCAATACACCTAAAATATTCTTATGTGTAATACCATATCCATAACACTGAGAATACAAATCTTATTATTTTATTGACTCTCCGCAAATATTTTATGATATACATAACTACGATACCTAATACATGATATGTATATGACTTTGAATTCTGCTATGCAAATAATGTATAGAACCATATACATAGCAATGAGAATACATATGTTATTATAGTATAAATGTTTAATTAGAAACAACTAACAACAAATGTTGTTTTATATACATAATTACGATATTATATACATAACAAGGATATGTATATGATTTATGTCAACATATTTAATACATAACAATCACATATAAAATATTGTGTTATAGATATATGTATGTATATATATATATATATGTATGTATATATGTGTGTATATATATATATGTATGTACGTATATCTATATGTATTTATATGTTATTAATATGATGTTATACTTAAGAATATTCACTCTGTATATGGACATGTAGTTATATATTTGTTGGATATGTTTCAACATCTCCATATACATAACCATTCCATATGTATAATAATTAACCCACTTTAAGTTAAATTGGTTGAACACACTTCTGATTGACTAATGTCAAATTACTACATGCATACGTATTAAAAATGGTAAACAAAAGAAAAAATCATGTACACTACAAAAATTAATAAAACATATAACATTGAAGTCAATTCTTTATAAACCAAAATAAATATGTTCACCATATATTTAAATAATATGTCTTAAACAACATTCTTTGAAAAAACACAATTGTAACTAAATTATTCTGAAGTCTCCATAACTTTCACCATACTTTAAACTATTCTGAACTAATAATTTCTAATTCATCGAGAGGTGGTACATAACTTGGACAGGGTCTTTGTAATACCCAGAGAAATTTTTCGTTGAAATTTTGAGCGTAAACGTGTTGGGTTCTATCTTCTAGAATGAATTATAAATTTTTCGTGTAGAATGTCTTAGATTATGACCCACCATTGCGTATATTATCGAATAAGATTTCCACCGATATGTGGATCATCTAAAACGGACACCCGAGCGATGAGTTATGAACATTCCGATCGAACCGTGAATAGTAGTGAACAACAAAACGTGCAGAAAAAAATACTGAGGCCTGGCGTATTTTTTACTCCAACTTTAAACGATCATAACTCCTTGTACATAATTATCTAGGTGATCTACTATATATCAATGGAAAGCTCTGCGATTCCTCTTTCCGATGAAATTAGTTTCATCTAATTTATCGATCGGAGCAAAAAGTTATGGTCGATCTACTTCAGCCTAGCAAAAGTGAATTTTTGGGTCAACTTCAAACGGTCATAAATCCTCGTACACAATGATATGGGTGAGATATTATATATCAACGGAAATACATGAGAGTTCTCTTTCTAATGAAATTGGTTTCATCCAATTTGGATATCAGAGTAAAACGTTATGGTTGATCTACTTTAGACTATCAAAACAGTCCACCAAAGGACAGATTCGAGAATTATTTTATTATCAGGGGCGTTTTGATCATTCCCCCTCACCCAAAATCCATCCAAACCCTATATTAAAGCCTATTAGAAGCATTATATGTTATATTTCATCAAATTCCCTCATAAAGAAAACCCTAAGCTCCTACATCCAACTTCAAGAACCTCCAAAGTTCACCATTAATTCTGCAAATTTATTCAAGATTCCAAGTTCCTAGTTCAAGAACTTTAAGAACCTCCAAAGTTCACCATTAATTCTGCAAATTTATTCAAGATTCCAAGTTCCTAGTTCAAGAACTCCAAGAACCATCATTCAAAGGCACGATTAACATCTCAAAAATGAGTATCGATCTAAAGTTCATTATTCAAGGTATGTGGGGTTTTTCAACAAGAACAATCTTTCGTTCTTGTGACCAAAAGTAATTTTCTTTACGAAGATATGATTTTTATATGTTTATTATGATTTTAGAGCATGAACTTATATTCTATCTTGGTTATCTTGAGATTATGATGTTTATGACTTTGAAAAGTCAAATTTATATGAAATTATGACTTAAATCATGATGCTTGAAAGAAATTTACTGTGATTTTGATATTTGGGTCTTGAACCCCATTTGAAATTGTGTCTTTGAGAAAATATGTGTTATATGCACGTTGATGTGTAATATTTGAGATGTTTTGAATGATTTGACCTTTTGGTCGTGAATGAGTTATTTTGAACTCGACTGTGAAAGAAATCCATATTTTTATTGATTATGATAAAGGGGTAGCAAATTGGCTCCCGATGAAAATTGTTGAAGTGTTTATTGTGGATTTTCTTTAATGTGAGCCTGAGGCTGATTTAAATTTCTAAGCTAAGTCCAGGAGTAATCTTTAGCACCGAGTGGGAGGTATAAAGAGACCTTACTTTTCTAGAACTACGTGCCCCCGTAGGAGTGAGCCTGAGGATGATTTATATAGTGATCACTAGTTTGTGTGGATTTGATATCTATAGTCCTACTCCGATGGCAAGGATAGGACGGCTCTCCCTAACATGGGTTGTACATTGGACTCCATGTAGCTCACATGGTTTATGTCGGTTATAGGATCTCCCAAAGTGTGTGTGTGTTTCCTTGTGTCTATGGTGAACGGTGAAGTGATTTGAAAGTGGAATTGTGAAAGTTATTCTTTAGAAAGATTTAAATGATATTTACATTATGATAATTGATATTCTTGAAGAACTGAAAGTGATTGACAAATTATATGATGACTCACATGTGTTATTATACTTATTTCATTCTCTCGTGATTATGATAATTTTCTTCGGGCTATGTAAGTCTTTCATACATCCTGCATATTTCTTATAAATATGTATGATGATTATGTTTATACAACTACATACACCCCCATATGCTCGGTATTTTTCTATAGTACTGACCCACATATTCGTATGTGGGCTACATTTTCTCGAAATGTAGGTACAAGGTATAGTTGCACCTTCGAATCCAGTCAGTTCGTGCTATCCAGTCAGCAGGTGATGAGTCCTTTTGATTCAAAGGCTTGGGTTAGTTATGCATAGCTTATAGTGTTGTATTTTCTTTATTCAGTCGTATTGAGTTGGGGTAGTCAGGAGTCATGACCCGGCTACCTACAGTCAGTACTAGTAGAGGCTTCATAGACAGTCAGTAGAAGTTGATGTTTTTTGTTTCAATTTGGGTTGTAAAGGCAGAATTATAATCCTGTAAAATTCCATTTTTGTATCGATCAGATTCAGAAAAGAGTTATTTTCTGTTGATTTGTATGGATTTGTATTTTTATTCAGTTGCTTATGAGTTATGCCAGTGGAAGGGTTACCTTGGGGTCACTTGTGACCCTAAGCATCGTGTGACGTCTCGTGACCCGATTTCGGCGCGTTACAAACTTGGTATCAGAGCACAAAGTTCAAGTGTCCTAGGGTGTCTATGAAGTCGTGTCTAGTAAATTCTTGCGGAACGGTACAGAGACGTCTGTACTTTTCTTCGAGAGGCTACAGGGAATTTAGGAAATGTTTCCCTTCTTTCAAGTCTAAGATCGTGCTATAAAAAGTTTCTCCAAGAAGCTTATATAGATTCTCATCTTACTCCATTCTGGCCAACTCTGCCTCATTTTCAAGGTATCGGAAATAGTTAAGCTTAATTCTCCGTAGATAGTTATGGGATTGTAAGAGAGCTAGAAAGTATCCTGTCAGTGCTTTTGAGTTCCAAAGATTGAAGTACTTTATTCATGTTCATAAAAGTCGTGAACTACGCCTAGGTTAGATGTGCTTTCAGATTCCTCCTTAGAATATACAATGTTAATCTATACTTCTCCCTCTATGTATTATTTTTGAGATAACATGATTCGCAAGCTCCAGTTCTTCCCCAGGTAATGCTTCTATATTTTCTAGAAGAAATTTCAAAAGTTACACAAAGGGCTTGAGAGGATCTCTCTAGTGTGTTAAGTTCCTTAAGTTGAAAGTTATGCCCTCATTCTTATGAGTTATTTAATTAAGACAGAGTAAGGTGTATTCTTAAATCGTTGAATATTGTGTGTCAAGTTTCTATCTCTTGTATTATGTAATCTTGATATCATTATGTTTGTAAAAAATCAAAGTCTAGTGAAGTCGTGTGGGGCTCTTTTGATTCACTAGCATAGCTTCTTTGTTATTCATCTCATTTTCTTGTTCAAAATACAAACCAAAGTCTAGTAAAGCCGTGTGGGGCCTATTTCGATTCACTAGCATAGTTACTTTGTTATTCATATAACTTTCTTGATCAAAACACAAAACCAAAGTCTAGTGAAGCCGTGTGAGGCCTATTTTGATTCACTAGCAACATGTTATTTATCTTTTCGTTCCTGTGTTAGTTGAAAGTATGGGTTTAGAAGTGTAGTGACAAGAAAGGTGGTAAGGGCGATTTATTGAATATGTATATCTGAATTTTTGCTTATGATTGAATTAGTAATGAAGTGACATATCCCTGATTGTTAGTTTAGTGAAAGTTAGAGGAGGAGTTATTAGTTAAGGTGGATTATTTTTTGCTTAGGGTAAGGAAAGAGTTATTGATGGTATTTGTGGTGTTAGAAAAATATAGGTTATTGATGAAAGTACTTGGTGGGTAAGTGTTGTTAATCTAGGCGCTCTCCAGATTGCAAGAGGAAGTTAAGTTAAGACGTAGAGAGCTATGAACTATGCTAAGTTGTGTATGAAGGATAGATAGTAGTGACGGGTGAAAGAAGGATGTGTTAATGGATTATGAATAAGATAGGCTATATGATTAGGACCAATTATTATTGTTATGAAGTTTAAGTGGGCTAGTGTTCATGGATGTGTTGTTTTATAATCTTCACGTGGGAGTTATGCGTGAGATGGAGTTGTAAATTATGTGAAGTGTAAGACCTTAAGTTTGAACGATTCTTGATCATGAAGCAGAATGTGACGGTTTTCGGATTAATGGTATTAGTTGCCGGAAGTGACCTAATAGGCTTGAACAGGGTACACAAGAGTTTAAGTGTAGTTGACTTGTAATTAAGTTTAATATTATATTATGATGAGAAAGTTCACCCAAGATATTATGGGACTGCTTTAATTTTGAGGATTAGTGTATGTGGTGTAGTGAGTCGTGCCATGGGATTGTTAGATGGATAAATACTAGTTAGACGATGGATGATGTTTTGATAGCTAATTTAAGGCGAGGCGTATGATTGGAAATGTTGAGCCTCTTAAGTGTGATTTTGATTCTTATGGGTTAGAAACATAAGTTCATAGGCATGGTATTAGAGGGAGAAGACAGAAGTAGCATGGTCTATCAAAAGGTTAGAAAGTATTCAAGTTGAGCTAATAGAAATAAGAGTTGAAGCACTAGATGGTGTACATTCCGGCAATAGAGATGTTCGTGGAGATTAGAAATTAGTAAGCATTTGAGAATTTGAGTGGTGGCTTAAAGCTAAGGGGGAGATGATGGAACAAGTAGTCAAGTCAAGCTTTTACATTTTAGTAGAAGTACCAGTAAGTTGTAAATTTGTTGTGAGAAAGATCGGTGCTTGAACCAATGTTATTTCAGTATTTTCAGTTGTCCCAAAACCTACTCATGCTTTACATTTCAGTTCCATGATCTTAATTCATGTTCATAGACGTGATGGATAATTACATACTCTTCTAGTTTCCAAAAATGAGAAATTCCAGTTCTTCAAGCAGTTGGAATCACATTCCATAAGTTATAAGCTCTAAATTCAGGGCATGCCACCCATGACTCATATACTCAAGTTTTACAGTATGTTCAGTTCCAGTACTCAGGCAATACTCTTATTGGTCAGTGAGATTCAGTTTCTGTTATGGGTGTTTTCAGTTTTGATACCTTAATGAACCCATTGTATTTGATATTTTATTCCTAAGGCCTCAATAGAGAGAGTCAAGTTATTTACATTATCCCTTCATGTTTCAGGTCTTCATGTTTTAAAATTTTATGACCTTTTCATTAATTCAAGCTAATGGTGTTGAGCAGTTGTCTAGAAGGGAGAGAAGATACTTCCTCATCTATGATAGAAGGTGGTGTGCTCACGGCGGTGAAGTGAAGTTAGATTGAGGCTAAGTCCTTGATACATGCTGTGGTTAGTTAAAGTTTTAAATGTTTATTTGGAAAGATTATTGTGCATTGGTTTTATGCACTTCTATGAGGTTGTAGGAAAAGTAATACAGAGCTTTTATGTATAGTTCAATTGGTTGAGAAAATGTTATGTGTGCCGTTTAAAGAATTGACCAGTTTGTGTGAATGATGTAGTTGATGGAATCTTAGAGAAAGCGAATAAGATGCTTTATAAGTGTTCTTTTAGAGGTGCATGTGTGAAGTGCGTATGTGGTTATGAGTATAGGCTAGAATGTTATAGTTGTATATCTAAAAGAATGCACCGCAAGTTAGCGGATCCCTAGTATAAGATTGTATGTGGTTGTTGGAGTAGCAATAAGAGTTATGTTTGAAGTGAGGAGTTGTGAGGCTCAGTGTGTATTGAGGTTCATGATATAGATTAATATTATAGTTTTATGTGGCATATCTCATGAGTACTTGGAGTTAGGCTTGAACATAGTCGGGGGAGTAGTTGGGAAGTGTTGCTGAGTTTGGAAGCAAGGAGTTATGTTTCCCAAGACCTAGAAATTCCTATCTTAATTTATGCCATATGGGTCCTTGTTCCCATACGATAGGATTGTATCAAATTATGGTTCATTTTCTCCCCGAACAATGTCATTTGAATCTTTTGGAGGGAGTGTTGAGGGACGTTTTATTTGGGCGCAAGTGGTCCTTCTTTTGATGAGATCCCCTTCGAGATCTTTGATTCTCAGTCTCTGAATAAACCAAAGATATCGATTCGTAAAAACCAGTCTCCTTTGTTTAAGATCCAACTATGTGACCATTCTCATTATGAATCGCATGTTCTATGAAGTATTCGAAAGTATGGAGTGAAGTAAGTGGATTGATTTTATTATCCCAGCCTTTGTCCTCATTTCCATGGTATTCTGTACTTATTAATCGACATTCGAGGACAAATATTTCCAAGGGGGAGATGATGTAATACCCCGGGAAATTTTTTGTTGAAATTTTGTGCGTAAGCATGTTGGGTTCTATCTTCTAGAATGAATTATAAATTTTCCATGTGGAATGTATTAGATTATGACCCACCATTGCGTAGATTATCGAATAAGATTTCCAACGATATGTGGATCATCCAAAACGAACACCCGAGCAACGAGTTATGAACATTCCGATCGAACCGTGAATAGTAGTGAACAGTAAAACGTGCAGGAAAAAAATACTGAGGCCTGAGTATTTTTTTCTCCAACTTTAAATGATCATAACTCCTTGTACATAATGATTTGGGTGATCTACTATATATCAAAGGAAAGCTCTGCGAGTCCTCTTTCCGATGAAATTGGTTTCATCCAATTTGTCTATCGAAGCAAAAAGTTATGGTCGATCTACTTCAGCCAATCAAAAGTGAATTTTTGGGTCAAATTCAAACGATCATAACTCCTCGTACACAATGATCTAGGTGAGATACTATATATCAACGGAAATATATGAGAGACCTCTTTCTAAAGAAATTGGTTTCATCCAATTTGAATATCGAAGTAAAATGTTATGGTTGATCTACTTCAGACTATCAAAACAGTCCACCAAAGGACGGATTCGAGAATTATTTGATTTTTAGGGGCGTTTTGGTCATTCCCCCTCACCCAAAATCCATCCAAACCCTATATTAAAGCCTATTAGAAGCATTATATGTTATATTTCATCAAATTCCCTCAAAAAGAAAACCCTAAGCTCCTACATCCAACTTCAAGAACCTCCAAAGTTCACCGTTAATTCTGCAAATTTATTCAAGATTCCAAGTTCCTAGTTCAAGAACTCCAAGAACCATCATTCAAAGGCACGATTAACATCTCAAAAACGAGTATCGATCTAAAGTTCATCATTCAAGGTATGTGGGGTTTTTCAACAAGAACAATCTTTCGTTATTGTGACCAAAAGTAATTTTCTTTACGAAGTATGATTTTTATATGTTTATTATGATTTTGGAGCATGAACTTATATTCTATCTTGGTTATCTTGAGATTATGATGTTTATGACTTTGAAAAGTTAAATTTATATGAAATTATGACTTAAAGCATGATGCTTGAAAGAAATTTACTATGATTTTGATATTTGGGTCTTGAACCCCATTTGAAATTGTGTCTTTGAGAAAATGTGTGTTATATGCACGTTGATGTTGAATATTTGAGATGTTTTGAATGATTTGACCTTTTGGTCGTGAATGAGTTATTTTGAACTCGACTGTGAAAGAAATCCACGTTTTTATTGATTATGATAAAGGGGTAGAAAATTGGCTCCCGATGAAAATTGTTGAAGTGTTTATTGTGGATTTTCTTTGATGTGAGTCTGAGGCTGATTTAAATTTCTGAGCTAAGTCCGGGAGTAATCTTTAGCACCGAGTGGGAGGTATAAAGCGACCTTACTTCCCTAGAACTATGTGCCCCCGTAGGAGTGAGCCTGAGGCTGATTTATATAGTGATCACTAGTTTGTGTGGATTTGATATCGATAGTCCTACTCCGATGGAAAGGATAGGACGTCTCTCCCTAACGTGGGTTGTACGTTGGACTCCATGTAGCTCACATGGTGTATGTCGGTTATAGGATCTCCCAAAGTGTGTGTTTGTTTCCTTGTGTCTATGGTGAACGGTGAAGTGATTTGAAAGTGGAATTGTGAAAGTTATTCTTTCGAAAGATTTAAATGATATTTACATTATGATAATTGATATTCTTGATGAACTGAAAGTGATTGACAAATTATATGATGACTCACATATGTTATTATACTTATTTCATCCTCTCATGATTATGATGATTTTCTTCGGGCTATGTGAGTCTTTCATACATCCTGCATATTTCTTATAAATATTTATGATGATGATGTTTATACAACTGCATACACCCAACTCCTTCGCCCTAATCTTTAATATTTGACCCAATTCTGTAGTTGCGTGCACTGTCAAAATGCGAAAAATGCGGTGAAACTTCTTTTATTTGATATTTCATATCCTGTAATCACAAAAATATGCATATCAATTTTATTTAAATCATAAATCACACTTAGACATTGAAGGTGCAAAAACTGAACAAACTTGTTCATAAAAATTAAGACATTTATAAATAAAATACATGACAATTGTATGCATCAGAATGTGTATGCCTCCATACACATAACAATGCAGGGTATATTATACCTTATATACTACATTATTGTGTATATACCTCTACATACATAACAATGTTATGTATATTGTACTATATACATAACAAATATTATGTATATTGATTGAAAATATCACCAAATCTTGAATGAAAAATCTCAATCCCATACTTAGTGCCCGTTTGAATTGACTTATTTTAAGTGCTTTCAAGCTAAAATTGACTTTTAAGCTCTTTTGAAGTGTTTGATCTATTTAAAAAGTGTTTATAAGCACTTAATTTTTAAGCTAAAATACTAAAAATAAGTCAAAAGTCATAAGTTAGAAATCTTAACTTATGACTTATTTTTAAGTTAAGATTTCTAACTTATAAAATGCTAAAAATAATCCAAAAGCTATAAGTTATAATTTCTAGCTTTTGCCTTATGGCTTAAAAGTCAAAAGTCAATAGCCAATCCAAACAGTCACTTAGTGACTATAGATTAAAGAGTTAAGTTAACAATAACTGCTACAATGTATGTTAAACTATATATATTGTTATGTATATTCCTCTATATACATAACAATATTATGTATATCTAACAAATACATAAGAATGATATGTATATGGACCGCAAATATCAATAAATCTCAATGACTTGAAATATGAATAAATTTCGACTGAAAATTATAAGCAGACTCAAACACAAAATTAAAACAAAATAAAAGCAGATCAAACACAAGTCGCATTACCTTTGGTAGACAGGGTCGTGATGTGTCCTCTTTTTTATTCTTCCTTGTCAATTCACCGACTTGTTTTTTTGAACTTCTAGCATAAATATTCCCTCAAAATTTTCATCATGGTGGGGTCGTTTCAGTGTTTTGATCGGTGTGTTCTAAAACTGGATCCTCATTATCAAAATTTCCAAGGACAAATCCAAAAACCTAATTTCTTTGTTCAGTATGATCTAATTGAGTTAATCCTAAACTAAACGACGAAGAATCATTCGTTACTAAGTAAGATTTATTGAATGAAGCACATGCAACAACTAATTTCATCAAATTTTGATTTAGTAAAGTTGAAAAAATATTAAAATTTTACTAACCTCCAAAACAAAAATCGAAGAAGATTGTTACGGGAGATTTTTAGTAAGTTGAATGATGATGATGAGTAATTTGATTCAAACATTGTTGTAAATTTAAAATTGATAACCACTTGAATGTGGCTTCTTGAATGTAGGCACCTTATAAGGATATAAAAACGTAAAATTAGGGAGGAGGAGTTGTGTATATCAATTATAGAGAGAGAAATTATAAAAATGAGATATTTATAATTAGTTTTGGATTTGAAATATTGAGTAATAAAAGAAAGTAAATTTGTTTATATAAATAACTTTTAGTTTTTAAAAAGGCAAGCTCATGTCCTTTTCCCAAAAACTTATCACATTTTTGTTTATATAATAAGGTTTTCAATAGGGAAAATGACACAAATAGCACTTTAGCTAAAAATATTGACATGAAATGACCATTGAATTTAATTTTATTGTCTAGCCATTCGGTGCCACCTGACTATTTTATATAATTTTGATACATACATACATACATAATGTATATATGTATATATGTATATATGTGTGTGTGTCACATTTACATATATTGATACAATTTCTATATACATCTTACACATATACATATTTTATACAATAATGATAAAAATTCTATGCACATCATATAAAAAAATGTATATTCTATATAACAATGATATAGTTTCTATATATATCCTATGCATATACATATTCTATTCAACAATGATACAATTCTTATACATATCATCTATACAATTTTAGACAACAATTATATAAACTTTATACATATTCTATAATCCACTAACAATGAAATTAAAATTAAAATTGTAGATGTAGTGAAAATTTAGTACATCCCAATTTCTAACTGATTAATTTGAAGTAAACGTTTCACAAATTTGTTGCCTTATTTTCTTATGAACTATATCAATATGATATATGAACTGTAGTTGAACTACTTAGACCGAGATGATTCAAATTAGAAAAGAGTCATTTTGTAAAATTAAAATGACCCAATGGCCATATTTTGGGTCACATTTAAAATAACTATTTTTAATGGAAATATTTTTCTCAAAGGACCATAGCGTTTCCTTTTTCCAAAACCTACAACTTTTCTTTTACTTCAAACGTTAAAATAATTTTTCCTTCAAAAGATTTCTCATTTCCACTTGTTAGGTTTTCAAAGATAAAAGATTCTTTTCAATTTCCTTCAAGTTAATCAAGAGTGAAGTTCAATTCATTTCATGTAAAATAAATTGCATTACTCTGAGAAATTTTATATCTTTCATTCAAACTAATATTTTCCCCAAAAATGGCATTAATCATCTTTCTTTAATATCCTAATAAGTTGGTCAAAATTTTGGTCCATCACTTCGTGGATGTTTTTATTGCCTTAAAAATATTTATAAAAAACATTATTTGAATCCTTACCTAGTATCTTTATATTAAAAGTTTTATTTCTGTTTTTTTAGTCTTTTAAAGTTTCTTTAAGTTTTAATTTTTTTTATAAAAATTAAGCGACGACTATCAATTTCAAATATTTTAGAAATTTCTTGAAGTTTTTGAAATAAGTAAATTTTGCATTTTTCCAAGTCGGATAACACAAGAACCTAACCTAATAAATGACAAAGAATATCAACTTATGGTTATCGGCACCCGATAGACCAGATTTATGTTTTAATTCAACAAATTGATATCTTATAGTCAAAAAATGTTATCCGCCAATATAACTCAAAAAACTAGTGCTTGTGCTCTCTCTCTCACACACTTGGAATATTTTTTTATAATTTCTACCAAATTTTTTCTATCTTTCTCCATAAATCTCTCTTTCATTGTACTCGTTCTATAGACTTTCTTTCATGTTATAGTCTTCATTAAAACTAGTGCTTGGATTCTCTCTCACACACACTTAGAATATTTTTCCCAATTTCTTCCTTTTTTTTTTTTTTATCTTTCTCCATAAATCTCTCTTTCATTGTACTCGTTCTATAGAGATTCTTTCATGTTATAGTCTTCATTATTTTTTAAAACTGCTCAGAGTTTTGGTCGCTGAAATTATTTAACTTTTAGTTGAATGATGTCGGATTTTTTAAAAATATTTTAAGGAGCTTAAATATCAATTTCGGGGGTATTTGAAAATTATTTGAAGGAACTGTGTTATTTTCAATATTTTCGGGTACAAGAATCTATATATATATATATATATATATATATATATGCAATAATAACTTCAACACAAGTTCAAGTCTAAGACAAGAACACTTATGAAGTTCTTTAACACCTTCAACACAAGATTATGAATAATCTATCCAAGAAGTATGTTATTTTTCAGAAATGAGATAAAACAGAATTTTTAAGGCCAAGTACCCCAACTTCATGGAGTGTCCTTAGGGAATAATTCCCCTCATTGTACCCAAGGTTGTGGAATCTTCCTCCAGGGATAAAGTGGTCAAACAAATCAACTGTAGTGGTACCTCAAACAATTGGAATCTCTTCTAACTCACTCAACGATTTGACTGATCACACGAAATATTTTGAAGACAAGAAAAGTTTGCATATTCAGAAAATGGATACCTAAACCTGTGGATAAAAGCAGGTTTATATAGACATTAGGTGCCTCTTCTGAAAGGTGGCAATAGTTCACGTAAAAGGTGTAACCTTTTCTGAAAAATCATGTTTGTTCATCCAAAGAATGCGTCTTTTTCGAACAGGCATACCATTTCATGAATCAGTGTGTCATTTCATTAAAGGGTTGCATCCCTTTCGAAGCATCAATTTGCTTCTGCACTGCATTTTGAAAAAGTGTTTCCACTACTACATGCATGCATATACATGCAGGATCAAAACACAAAAACAATTTGTTGCATTTTTTCCTTTGGTATTTTTGAATTAAATTTTTGGCAAATAAACTTTGTCCAAAAAGATAGATCTTATCGATCGATCATTTGAAAAATCCAAATCCAAATCCAAATCCGAAGACGAGACTTGTGAGCGACGATGACGATGGTGCGAGCCACACCTTGTTCTTGCCTCACTATTCATGTGGAGTAAGTGATTCTTATTATAAATACTTCAAAGTTCTCTTCTCCCACCAATGTGGGAGAATTAATGAAGTTTTCCTTAAAAGAATACACTTTTCATTTTAGTGTCTCTCTTTGTCTCAACTATTTTTCCTCTATTTTCCATTCACACTTTTCATACATATTGAACCCAACAATCCCCCGCGTGAATGGAGAATGGCTACTTTTTCATAAAATTTTACGGACAAGTATGTGATCATCAAGCAAAGACTGATTGCATCTGGATAAGTGGGTTTCCCCTTGAACTTTCCGTAGTGAACATGCATCGGATGCACTCGGTCAATCGGTAGATTTGATATATTTGAACCGTCGAGCTTTAATATACACCTAGACAACATATGTCACACAACCAGCCTTTTGCCATTTATGGTTCTCAAAGTTTGGTTCTTTTCATCCATGAACACGTCCCAGTTTTATGAGAGCATAGAGAATAGGCCTTTACTAACATTCTCCTTAAAGCGGCTTCCACTTTACCCTCACATAGGTGATTTCTAAAGGTTCAATCCTATAGATTAAACTATTTGGTCAAATCTGCCAAATTTAGATAACCATTAAAAGACTTCACACCATAAGTCTTATCCTCGTTTACTAAACATTGTCTACATCATGAGAATAGGTTGGGTATTTTACAATGTTGAACCTATCAGACACAACTTTGTTTGATCTCCTTGAACCGAGATCTTGGGATCTCCAGACTGCTAGATAGAATTACCGTCATACTGACTTGTCCTAGGACTTAAACCCATTTCCTTGGATGTTCTCGCAACTCCTTCTCTAGATAGGCCTTTTCTAAGCCGATCCGACACATTATCCTTTGACTTCAAATAGTCAACAGTGATAATTCCACTAGAGGGAAGTTCTCTAACAGTAATATGTCTACGTCTTATGTGACGAGATTTACCATTGTATATAAATGCTCCCTGCCCTACCTATTACCGCTTGGCTATCACAATGTATATATAGTGGTGGCACTAGTTTGGGAAAATAAGGAATATCTTCCAAGAAATTCCGAAGTCAATCTTCTTCTTCACCAACTTAATCCAATGCGATAAATTCAGATTCCATTGAAGAACGAGCAATACAAGTCTGTTTGGATGATTTCCAAGAGACTGCTTCTCCACCGATAGTAAATACATATCCCCTTGTGGATTTTACTTTGTTCGATTCGGTGATCCAATTTGCATCACTATATCTTTCAAGTACCGCTGGATATTTATTATAATGAAGAGTGTAGTCTTGAGTGTATTTAAGATACCCCTAAAATCTTTTCATTGCCATCCAATGAGTTTTATTAGGATTACTTGTGTATCAACTCAACTTACTTATAGCGCATGCTATGTCTGATTGTATACAGTTCATTATATACATTAAACATCCTAATACTCTTGCGAACTCCAATTGTAAGTCACTTTCATCTTCATTCTTTCGAAGTGCAAAGCTTATATCCAATGGAGTCTTGGCAATACCAAATTCTATATACTTGAATTTGTTAAGTACCTTTTCGATGTAATGAGACTGTGACAATGCCAACCCATATGGAGTTCTATGGATTCTTATCCCTAAGATCACATCCGCAAATCCAAGGTCTTTCATATTGAACTTGCTCTCGAGCATTCGTTTCGTTACATTTATGTCTGAAATGTCTCTACTGATGATCAATATATCATCCACATGTAAACACACAATGACTTGGTGATTTGGAGTATCTTTAATATAAATGCATTTATCATATTCATTAATTTTGAATCTGTTTGCCAACCTAGTTTGGTCAAACTTTGCATGCCATTGCTTAGGTTCTTTTTTTAATCCATAAAGTAACTTAACAAGTTTACACACCTTCTTTTCTTTTTTTGGAACCACAAAACCCTCAGGATGATCCATATAAATTTCTTCCTCCAATTCTCCATTTAGAAATGCAGTTTTCACATCCATTTGATAGATTTCAAGACCATATACCGCCTCCAAGGAAATTAACATTTGAATCGATATTATCCTTGTTACAGCGAGTATGTATCAAAGTAATCAAGTCCTTTTTGTTTGAAGCCCTTTTACTACAAGTCTTGCCTTGTATATGTCAATAATACCATCCACTTTCATTTTCCTTTTGAAGACTCATTTAGATCCTAAAGGTTTGTTTCCTGGAGGAAGATCATCCAATTTCCACATATGGTTTCTTAAGATTGAATCAATCTCACTATCGACTGCCTCATTCTAAAAGGATGATTCCGAAGATGCCATCGTTTTCTAAAATGTTTGAGTCTCATTTTCTAAGAGAAATATTACAAAATCTGATCCAAACGAAGTTGACGTTCTTTGACGTATACTACGTCTTGGATTCTCATCATTATGCACATTCCCACTTAGTTTATCTCAAGGTCGTTTAGACCCTCCAAAAAACTGTTTATGTCTAGTTTTATATGGATAAATGTTTTCAAAGAATTCAACATTATCTGATTCAATTACCATATTATCATTAATATCCGAATGTTCGAATTTATGAACCAAAAACCGACATGCTTTACTACTTTTAGCATATTCTATGGATACGCAGTGCACTGTCTTAGGTCCTATCTTAACCCTTTTTGGAATAGAAAGTTGGACCTTTGCTAGATACCCCCACACTTTGAAATATTTCAAGTTATGTTTCTTTTCTTTCCAATTTTCATAAGGAATTGATTGTGTCTTACTATAGGGAACTCTATTGAGTGTTCAGTTGGCCGTAATAATAGCCTCCCCTACTAGATTTGCAGTAAACCTGAACTTATAAGTAAGAGATTCATCATTTTCTTCAAAGTTTGGTTTTTTGTTTCTGCAATTCCATTAGATTGAGGTGAATATGGGGTCGTAGTTTGATTGATAATTCCATTCTCTACACATATTTCGGCGAAGGAAGATTCATATTCTCTACCCCTATCACTTCTTATAGTTTTGATCTTTTTCTCTAACTGATTTTCAACTTCAGTATTTTTTGCCTAAAGGCATCTATTGCTTTATCCTTACAATTTAGTAAGTAGACATAACAATATCTAGTGCAATTGTCAATAAAAGTTATGAAATACTTTTTCCCACCACGTGATGGTGTTGACATTATATCACAAATATGAATATGGATTAAGTCTAAGCGATTGGAATTCCTTTAAATGGACTTATACGGATCCTTAACATACTTTGATTCCACACAAGTTTGACACTTTGATTTATTGCACTCAAAATTTGAAAAAACTTCTAAGTTAATCAATTTTCATAATGTTTTGTAATTATCATGGCCTAGTCCTTCATGCCACAAATTGGGAGACTCAATCAAGTAAGTCAAATTTGAACTTTTATTGATTTCAACATTCATTACATTCATTTTGAATAGGCCCTTATTGAGGTAGCCTTTTCCTACATACACTTCTCCTTTACAAAGTACAATTTTTTCGAAAAGAAATACACATTTGAATCTATTTTTGTCTAGAAATGAAATAGAAATCAAGTTCTTCCATAACTCTGGAATATACAAGACATTGTTATGTTTCAACACTTTACTAAAATTTGACTTCAAGCATATTTTTTCTGTTCCTTCAACTTTTGCAGTAGCGGAGTTTGCCATGTATATCTTTTCTTCTACTTGAGCCGGAGCAAATGTCGAAAACAACTCTTTGTTAGCACAAGCATAGTGGGTGACACCAGAATCCATCCACCATTCGCGAGGATTTCCCACCAAGTTGCATTCGGAAAGCATAGCACACAGATCATCCATTTCTTTCTTAGACTCAGCCAAATTTGCTTGGTCCTTCTATTCCCTTTCTTTGGGGAACGACAATCCGCAGAATTGAGGCCAATCTTGCCACAGTTGAAGCACTTTCCCTTGAATTTCTTCTTGGGTTGATTTCTTTTATTTCCAGTTTTCTTTCGCTTTATGGAGTTATTTTGGTCATCTTCTACAATGTTTGGTCCATTCATAGAAGAATTTCATCTTAACCTTCTTTCCACAGTCTTATTATCTTCTTCAATATGTAGTTGTACAATCAGATCTTCGACTAACATTCTTTACATTTGTGTTTCAAATAGTTCTTAAAGTCTTTCCACAAAGCCACAATAGACATATGAAACCATAAAATATATACGAACTCTAGGAAAATGAAATAGATGGCTTGCAAGGTTGAAGAAGAACTTTCATCGACTAATAATTTCCAAACAAACAATAGGATAAGGTAAAATAGGAAATTCTCACAATTGCAAGAAAACAACATTAACAGATTGTGTATTAAGGTTATAGGAAACTTTGGTGACTCAAAAGTATAAACTAAAAGACTTAAGAGAGAACTTGTAACTTTCAACGGGATAAAGAAACTTGTAAAATATTTCTTTACCCTGGTTTGACATCTTTTGTCAAAATGAGCCTTAAGAATGAGAAAGGCCATGACCAACTGATACAAGGAACCAAAACAAACATAAAAATAAAATAAAATAAAAAGTACAGTGAATCATGCCATAGTGTTCAAGCACACGTCTGCAATGAGTTTATAACTAGCAACGAGAAGAGAAAGAAATGCCTAGTGTCGCAGCAATTTTGTTAGTAAAGTTTGTAACATAAGTCACAAAACTAAAATGTTAAACTTTTTATTAGGCCGAGAAATAGTAAATCAAAGGGAAGTTGTACATGAATTCTACATCAAACAAGGATAGCAATGAAACGGGGATAGAAATTAATAATGAAAAGTATAAAATCGCGACGTGAAATAGGCCGGGTAAAAGAAAACAGAATCTTCATGATATGCTAAACAAGTTTTAGTAGTTAATAAATAATATTATCATGACACACTACTCACTAAGTCGCACCATGATTCGTTTTATCATAAAGTAACCTGACTATTTCGAGGACCTAATGGCCCATTTTTTTGAAAATAGGTATTAGCGTGTCCTTCGTCAACTTAAATGGCAGACACTTTCCTCAAGCCATTTACCCCCATTTAGGCCTTATGGCAGCAGATAAACCCAAAAGAAAAACGTAGCACAAACTTGAAACCACAAAATTCAATTCTAATGCGAAATCGACGAAAAGGCGTGAACTTTAACCCCTTTTTAGAATAGGATATTAGCAACAATCTTTAGGCTAAAAGCTCATCATTCAATAAATACAGAATACACGAAGCCGAATTCAAGGAAATTTTCATCAAAAGAAAGAAATAGAAACATTGTATGAACAAAAAAGCAAATACTCCCAGATGAATCATAACAAAATCAGAAGTTCTAAAAATCAATATGTCCTAAATGCGGAAATGACAACGAAGTTCGAAATCTCAAAGTTTATATGAAACCTGGGGCTTTCATAGCCTCCCAACAAGCTACACCCAATACAGAAGATTATAAAACTACAACTACGAACAGGGCAACAAGGGGATGAAAATTATTAAGCGATAATCACAATATGATCTTAAACTAATTCAAACAATAGACAGTCCACAAAATGATTCATTAGGAAGACAATTAATCATTAATTCCAAGAATAGATGACCAATCACAGAATTGAGACAAAGACGATGATGGCACATATTAGACAATCAAGGAAGAAATTAATCCTAATGTAGCAATACAAACAACATCATCTTTCGCAAAGAGAGCAACCTATGATCTTTAAAAATTTCTACAGCAACAAATTCCTAGCGCATTACTGTTAAAGTATTAATAACCAAAGAACGACTAATATGGAGAAATGAGATGAACGAGAAAGTGACAATAAAACTAGAAGGGAGAGATATGTTTACCTCTTTTAAGACAGCAAACGGGATGATGAGGTATCACCAAAATCATCTCTACCAGAATCTCGCAATGTCGACCACCAACAGAGCGTCCCTTTGCTTTTCCTCTTAGAGATTTCGAAACTAGCTTAGAGAGAAGAGAGAAGAGCCCCCCAAAACTTCTATGAAAGAACCCTAACCCCCAGACTTTCTAAAACTCTCCAATATTCTCCTTTTCTTTGCTCAATGGTCTGATTTTATAGGGAACAAGAGTCAGGATCCCGTTGTGCTCCATCGATGTGGGATTTTTCATTAGCAAGGGTAATTTTGAAATTTTGTGAAGGGGGAATTCCAATTTTGAAAAAGGGGATAAGATTGTGAGGTGGGATTGTACGAAATCGTACCATTATCGTAGGTGTATGAGTTGTCCACTTATGGATGTTTATCCAAAGCTGTTGTGGACAAGTTCGCGGGTTGGACACAGATTTTGGGTCGAGTGGGTCGGTGGATTTTTGTTGTGATTTGGAATCGGGTTATCGGGCCGATGGGTTCGGATTTTTGCAGTTGATGGAGTGGTTAGTGGTGTTATCGGGTCAGAGATGGTTGTTATCACGATTTGGAATCACTGACATTGGTTCAAATCTGGTCAAATCGACGTGGATGTTGGTGTTGAGATCGGTGATATTGTTATTTTTGTTGATCGATGTACTATCGTGATTTTTTGCTTGTTGTGGTATTGATACAGATAATGGATAAAGGAGATAGTGGGGATTGGGCCGGGTCGAGGATAAGGATTGGGTCGTTGGGTTATCTCTGGGGATTGGGCCGGGTCGAGGATAAGGATTGGGCCGTTGGGTTGTCTCTGGTGGGCTGCTGATGAAATTATTGTTAAATTGGGTTGGTGGCATTAGAGAAGAAGACATAGGTTTCTGTTATATTTATTTTGGGCTTGGGAAATTGTTTAGGTTAAATGGTAGATTTAGGAAATAACCCCAATTAAATCATGATATGGATAGGTTAGGCTATTTTGGCTATTTATTAAATAGCCAAAAGAAAGAGACTTTAGGCAATTTCATTTAAAATTTAGCCTAATTAAACTCAATCGACCAATTACATTGAAATTATGGCCGAATTAATTTCAATTAAGGTCCAAATTTAAATAGATTGACTAAATTCAATTGAAATTAGATACGAATTAATCCCTTGTTCAATCACGAGCTTCTTGGTTTAATAAAACCAAACAAGTGTTTCTCCAAATAGATTATTTGTAAGAATAAATTATATTTAAATCAAGATTTAATTATTTAAATTTATTTTCCAAATAATCCTTAATTTAAAGTTCAATTTTGATGAAAATTTTCATTTAAATGACATCATTTATACAATCTCGTATATGCAAATACAAAAATATATAATTATCACTTAAATGACAAATTTAGCCCAAATACCTATTTTAAAATTCATTTATTTGGAAAAAATAATTGTTGTGATTTTATTTTAAAATCGAAGAAACTCGAGATTAAACGTATTTGTGGAGAGAAAAAAATTAGATGTCAACAACTTCCCCCTCCCTTTGGGTAGGATAGATGCAAGTAATCCTGGGCAAAGGGAGGTTGACTTTCCTAATTTTTGTCCGACCATAAATTTGTATCTAAGAGAGGTTGATTTTCCGCATGAGTTTCATGGAGTTATGGATGAACCTCGGTATCAGGTTTCCTACATATCTCAGGTTATATGAGAATTCAGGCCATTTGTAGTTCATAAAGCTTGATTTTAAGCATGATTTTCAAGAAAATTCACCGACTATCATGGTTTTGGAGTTTTTGATGAAACCGAGAAGTTGGGGAATGAAGGGATTTGGCGGAAGGTTGGAATGCAGTCGAGTTTTCTATGTATATCTCCCCCTACATATCCCTAAGATTTCAGGGAATTAGACTGCTTGTAGTTTGACTCAATCGGTAGAAAAGATAGTCTTTTATTTCAGACCAGCTTTGGTTCGAAATGAGTGACAAGTTGATCGAGTTACGGAAAATTGGCTTGTAACCTCTTAAACATGAATGTGGGATCCTTCACATCCATAGGAAATAACTTACCTGGATATAATTTCGAAAACTTTAAGTGTGTTGCCACCCGAATTTGAAAGAAAAAGAAAGTTCCCCTCGGTATGAGTTAAGAAAATATCCCAGAGGTAAAAATGAGACCAGAACATCCAAAAATATCCACATGACTTCTAATAGAGGCGTGGTTAAATGGTGGTGGTGATCATCATTTATCTCGCATCGAGAGCGTTTGACATCCCTCTCCAAACTATGTCCCGTTTTGCTGCTGAGAAAGAGTTCCACGTTGTGTTGCGTCTTATTTGAAGTTGTCTTCACCTGTGGTTTTGATTTTAGATTTTCATCCTCTCGGATGCTCTCGACAATGCTTCAATCAAAAAGTGTTAGTGCTAAACATAATTCACGAAAGAGGTTGTAGTCTTTTACCATATTTTCACGTGAGTTGTGGCCTAAAAAACTGAGTCATCTCTTTATGTACCTGTTTGGAATGAAATAACTGGCAATAACAAACACAATAACCATCTTGGTTATTGTATAATTATGATATTTGTCGGTTGAATATGTCTTCCAAGTGGGGTGGCACTTTTGGACACAGGTGATACTTTATGTAGAACGGTCCCTACAACCGTGTAATCTTGTGCTGGAGTGGCAACCCTTTTCGTTACCTATATCACTTGTTGTATGTATAATGATAACCTCTCCGGTTATAGACAATGATCGATTTATAAATTTCCCTTAAATTGACAATCTTTGGATAATCTTGTGCATTATTTGACGTTGGATACGAGGTGACTTATAGATATCCTTTGAATTTCTAGATTTTAGGCAATACTTCACATTATCCGACTTTGGATAAAAGATGGCTTATAGACATCCGTCCAATCGCTAGCTTTCAGGTGTTCCTGCACATCATCCGACCTTGGATAGAATATGACTTATAGATAATCTCTCAAATTATTAGTCTTTGGGTAATTCTGCACATAATCGGTCTTGGTTATGACGCGACTTATAGATAACCCTTAGACGTATCAATTTATAATCTTGCATATTCTCTGGTAAGGATTTAGTTGCGACTTATGGATAACCTTTGAACTATCGATTTTTGGGCGATATTGCACACTATCCGGTTTGGATGTTGTTGTGGCTTACGGATGACCTACAGGCTATCAACTCATAGGTGATCTTTCACACTATCCTATTTCAAATAATATGACTTATAAATGATTCTTAAATTGTAAATTTCTAGGAAATCTTATATATCATTCATCCTTAGATAGAGACTTAAAGGTGTCCCTTCAAATCGTGTGCTCTCGATGCATTCAGATACTGATTCATAAAATGATGAGATATCCTCGATGCCAGCATTTCTTTCTAGCGTGTCAATAGATATTGAATGATGATGATACCCTCGACGCCAGCATTTCTGTCTAGCGCATCAATAGATATTGAATGATGATGATATCCTCGACGCCAGCGTTTCTATCTAGCGCGTCAACAGATATTGAATGATGATGATATCCTCGACGCCAGAATTTCTATCTAGCGCGTCAACAGATATTGAATGATGATGATATTCTCAATGCCAGCGGTTTTGTCTAGCGTGTCAACAGATATGAAATGGCCCTCTTGGTGATGATATGAATGGCCCTCTTGGCAATGATATGTAATGGCCCTCTTGGCAATGATATGAATGGACCTCTTGGCAATGATATGCAATGGCTCTCTTGAAAATGATATGAATGACCCTCTTGGCAATGATATGTAATGGTCTTTGCGGCAATGATATGTAATGTCCTTTGCGGCAATAATATGTAATGGCCTTTGCGGCAATGATATGTAATGGCCCTTGCGGCAATGATATGTAATGGCCCTTACGAAAATGATATGTAATGGCCCTTGCGGCAATGATATGTAATGGACCTTGCGGCAATGATATTTAATAGACTTTGCAGCAATGATATACAATGGCCTTTGCGGCAATGATATGCAATGGCCTTTGCGGCAATGATATGTAATGGCCCTTGCGGCAATGATATGTAATGGCCTTTGCAGCAATGATATGCAATGGACTTTGCAGCAATGATATGTAATGGCCTTTGCGGAAATGATATGTAATGGCCTTTGTGGTAATGATGTTTAATGGCCCTTGGGGCAACGCCTTGCGGCAATGATATGTAATGGACCTTGAGGAAACGCCTTGCGAAAATGATATGTAATGGCCCTTGGGGCAATGCCTTGCGGAAATGATATATAATGTCCCTAGGGGAAATGCCTTGCAGCAACGATATGTAATGTCCCTTAGAGCAACTCCTTGCGGCAATAATATGTAATGGCCCTTGGGGCAATGCCTTGCGGCAATGATATGTAATGACCCTTGGGGCAACGCCTTGCGAAAATGATATGTTATGGCCCTTGGGGAAACGCCTTGTGGCAATGATATGTAATGGACCTTGGGGCAACGCCTTGTGGCAATGATATATAATGGACCTTGGGGAAACGCCTTGCGGCAATGATATTTAATGGCCCTTAGGGAAATGCCTTGCGGAAACATATATAATGGCCCTTGAGGCAATGATAAAAATAATTTTACCTGAATTTATCTGTCATCGTCTTGCTTTCTGCATGTACCCTGTGCTCAAGGTATGCGATTAGTAGACACAAAGTCGCTTTTGCTAGCGACTATTTTTAGGAAACTTCTAAATACAATATTTGTAAAGAAGACTAGGCGTTTTTGTTTATCGCCTATGATCTCAAGAAATGAGATGGACAAATCAAAAGGTCCTCAATAAATAGTTGTTAACCCATTTTTAGGGCTACCCTAAAATACCATTCTTGGTCATTAATGATATATTGTGGCTCCCAATTTGCTCGGGGATTTTTGAAAGAGACTCTCATTTTTGTATATTGATCCCTGCATCCATAGAAAAATGATTAGTTTGAATGAAATTACTCCATATTGACCTTCTTCTATCCTCAATTTGCTCCTTTCCATCTCTTGGGAATTCCATCATATTGGGACTTCCACCCTGACACAACATCCCAAATAATGTCTACGCAAGTACTAAATAAGTGAGTCGTAAGATTTTTTAAAAATAGTCTTAAATTTTTGAAAATAATTTTGAAAACTTCTGTAAAACTTTAGAAAATCTCTGCCAGTTATGTCATGTACTAGCTCAACGAATGTCTTCCTCGTGGTTTTGACTATATCCGACGGATGGTTTACAAAACTCATGATCATTGTTGGAGGGTTTCTCCAAATAGTTCTATCATAGCCAAAAATTGAGTCTCCCCAGACTTTGTTACAGTCGATGGCTTCCAAATCTTGACTTTAACCTCTGGTGCTGGGGAATTTGGAATATGTTCTGGCATTTGATGGAATTTCTGCCCCATTTTAAAGGTGTTTGAGATGATACCAATCCGGATGGGTCTGAAGTCTCTGCTGATCTTCATTTTTTTTGTTGGATGTCGATCTTGTCTTGTGAATTTCGAGATTCCTTCTTCAAAATTCTGCCCCAGTTTCCATTTCCTGGGGTTATATGACCGAGCCGTTGGGGTGCCTACGTATCCTGTTGAAGCAGGAATCAGGTCAAACGTAGTTCAGGACTACTCTAGGGATATATATAGAAAATCTAATGGGCTGACCGAAGCCGACATAGGCCGCCTACGTATCCCTTTTGTTGGGAATTCAGGTCATCACATATTTCATACATAAGAGGAAAGAATAAATTATCCTAAGGGGTTGACCAAAGCCGACATAGGCCGCCTACGTATCCCTTTCTTGGGAATTCAGGTCAAACATAATCCGTACATTGATAACTCTCAAACTACAGCTCTCGTAAGAGTGTAAGCGGTCGTTGTCAAATATAGAACCCGATTGGGTTGGGTGTCGAATCCCACAGGGAATACTCGGTCACTAAGTATGCAACGATTAGTAGACTGTTGATCGAAAATTCTACGGATAAAGGGGGGATTTGATGCGTGAAGTAAAATTATCAAAATAGCAAAGTAAAAACGGAATGTTTAGTAGGTTTTAATCAATGAGAATTGTAAGTTAGGGTTATGTACACCTTATGAGTTTTACGTATCTATTGGCTATGAGTTATGCGGAATTCAGACATGCATGCGCTTACAGAGATTCGTATTTTATGGTAAATCCTAGTGTCTTTCGACCATCAAGGATTATATCACTTTAACTCTTTCGAGCTTAAAGCGTATACTAATGGTACGAATTCTCCAAGAAGTTAATCCAGTTACGGCACTAACTTTTAAACAGGGGTTGGTAGCCCTATTTCCTTGTCATTCTCTCTTTTCCAGACATGTAACTTTTCTTTCGAACAAGTTAATGCTATACTGGCGTATTCTATATGTTTGCAACCACAAGAATTCAATTAATATGAAGAGAGTCATGATATAAGCAACATACGTATCAAGAATTCAAAAAATCATAGCAATAGATAGTATCTCATAAGGATTCCATAACCCTAACAGAGAAGTTTAGCTACTCATGAGTGCAACGGAGATCACAATAAACATCATCATCATATCAAAACTAGAATGATCTCACGTTGGAGAGGAGTGTGGCGTCACAACAAGGCTGACATTTTTTCTCTTGGTGTTTCCAACGAGTTAGCATTTTTCTCTATTAACAATTGTAACGTGAATTAGGAGCAAAAGTCGAATGAAAGAGACTTTAATTGATGAATGAGTGAATAATAAAAATCTTTGAATTAATGAATAAGTGAATTCGCGAATAATGAAAAATTTAGCATCATAGGGTTTTTATAACATCCTTGTCCTAGTCCTACTGAAATATAGTTTTTATCCTTGTCCTAGTCCTACTGGGTTACTGCATACTTGTCCTAATCCTACTAAGTTACTGCTGATCTCCCAAGTCTTTAGAAATGCTGTTTTTTCCCGGGACAAGTTCTCCATGCATCACTTTCAGTCCACAAGTTTCCAGAAGCTGCCTTCCTTCTTACGTGAAGTTTCCTTTGGCGTCCAACAGTCCATAAAATTCTGAAATCTTAATCATAAATACCTAAAATCTTGCTAATCACGTCGGTTAGCTCACTTACAGGAAAAAGGACTAAAAGTGTAGGAATTATATATTTTGTCCTCAAAACTTAGCTAAAATATGGGTACATTAAGGTGCTTTAGGCGTGTAAATAAGCCTAACATCAACACCTCACACTTAAATCTTTGTTTTTCCTCAAACAAAATATTACGTCCATGCAATCATCTAACTAGAAATCACAGCAGTAACATAAAATATTCATCAAGACAGGCACAACAATTATCAGCAAAGAGTAGTTTTCTGATCACTACTAGAAACAATTCAACCTCCAACATAGACTCGTGATGATTTTTAATTCTTATCCACAAGTTAAGGCACAAAGAATCATACAAGATTACCCAAAACTCATCAATCATGTGTGTCTCACAATATATCACCCATAATTACTCACAAGTATTTCATTTTTCAAAACATGGGTATAAGATTATCCTTGCTCTCACTCTCACAAAGAATTCATATGTTGCAACTGATGACCATAGGCTTTCCCTTAGTGTAATGCTCCACTAATATCAGAATGCTAAGCTTAGGATCAAATTAGTTTTTTACAGGTTGTAATGTAGGCTAAGGGACGGGTAGGACTATTTTGGCCAGAAATAGTGACTATGTTCCTAAGAGCTTTAATACATCACATTATGCCATTAACACTCTCTTTTAATCAACCCAGCTACCTTTCTTTCATCTATCACCCCTTTTCACCTATTTTGCCATTCAAGCATAACTATCTTTTATTTAATCATAAACACAATTTATCTTTTTGTTTTTCTATTTCTTTTTCTTTTCTTTTCTCTTTTTTTTATAATAACACACCTCTATGATAGCCACTCTTTTTCATAACAAATTCAAGTACCAATACACTCTAAGGCATTACTCCCACCCAATTTCCTCTTATTTTGTCACATGACTTCACAATTTAAAGCACTTAGAAATTTGGATCAAATTATGGTCTTGAAAAAAAATTTGATTAGGCTTACATATGAGGCTGTCAAAGAAAATGGCTTAAAGGCTCAAAAGGGTTGACTAGGATAATGTCCACGGGTAGGTAAAAAGAAGGTAAACAATCACAGGTTGCCAAAGAAATGCCAAAATCATCTCCTAAACTCACACTCTTTATTTCACTTTACACACACACCAGGCAAGTTCTAGCATCAGTCACAACACAGAATATACTATAACCTCACACACACAAGGCACATGGTTAACTTTATTGGGAGCAGTATAGACTCTTGAACCAACAGATGAATGAATTAAACCACACAATTATCACACAGTGAGTCACATGTAGAGCCTACATGTCTCAATAGTAATGATTTAGCACAAACTCTTGTTATACTACCATGCCGTCTATCAGAACAATTTAATGCAAAATCTAAAAAAAAATTAAAATTAAACTAACTAATTACGACTAATTAAAACAAATAAGAACTAGAATAAATGCAAATACAGACAAAGAAATATAGCATACAAATACCAGCACCCCACACTTAGACGGGACACACTGCCCTTAGTGGAAAATAAATAAGAAGAACCTGATTATTCGTACTCATCCTCTATGTCTGGGGTCATACCCCCTGCATCAAAATCATCATCAGAGTCATCGTCATCAGAGTTCTCCTCCACGTTGGAGTCTGGCATTCGTCGCTCATCATCGGTTGGCATGTCGTCATCAAGAGGTTCCTCAAAATATACACCTACTCCACACATCGCCCTCGCATGCTCATTTATTGGGTAGTCATAATCCAACTGTTGGATCTCTGCAGCAGTTGGAACACGACCCCCGCTCATCATGGTAAACTTCATCATGCCATATAAATGGCGGGAGAAGCTTTTGTCGCGAGCATGTCTTTCTGCAGTGGTTAGGTTGACGCCATGCATGGATTCAGCATCTTTAACCTTTGTGAGGTCAACCTTCTTCGGGTTGTGTGGAAGCTTATGATCTACAGGTTCTTCTTCGATGTCCTCCTTCCTTAATATCGCAGTCAATAGATTGCCAAAGCTGAAGTGTGACCTCTTGTGCAGCCTGGCCTTACGCATTGAAGATCGAATAATCGCCCCAATGTTGATGGGGATGTTCGTCATCAAAGCGTACACCAATCACACTCTATCACGTGTGATCTTTGTGTACTGTGACCCTGGAATCAGGAAATAATTGACTATCCGCAACCATATCCGAGCTTCTCTGTTCAAGGAGGCATACGGAAAGGTATTGTGCCGATCGGTATCCTTGTGATGACTCCACCGTGCCATTGATCTTATTCCGCATAGTGTGTTTCTGATTTCCCTGTATAGAGGTCTGCGATAAAGCTCTTTGAGTGGTGATGGATCCACAGATGGCAAACCTATAAAGGAGTTGAAGAACTCCGCATTTAGTTGCAGGACTTGGCCCCGAATCTTTACTTCACTCCCTGTAGTTTTCGGTGACCAGTTGGCATAGAATTTTCATGTTAAATCGAGATTGCACTCTCCCATATCTCGGAAGATGAAATCAAGATGTAACGCTATTATCTTAGACAACATGCGGGGTTCTTTCTTTGCTAGGCTTTCCTTGTGTATTAACTCCATATGAACATATTTTTTCTCTTTATTGTTCCTATACCACACCTTTCCTTCCTCCTATAGGAACCATTTAATTTTGAACATGTGGCGAGGTATTTGTAGTGAGGAGGATTCGCCTTGCTCTTTTCGTCCCCTTTTCTGGCCTTTTTGTGAAGTGGTTGCTTTTTTTTTTCTTGTCTTTCTTTTGGTGCCATTGTACCTGAGATTAAAATAATAGTCATGTTAGCTTCATCTCGGAGGATACAATCAACAAACAAGCAGTAGTGGCACCACCCCACACTTAATTTGTTGGCATAAACTAGTGAGGTGAACGATGTCGATTACTCAGACTTCATCGGTATACGTTTAGGTGTTATGTTCCAACAATATAATCAGTGCAGTCATACTTTTCTTATCATCTTAACTATCCTTTTTGATTCTATTTCATGAAATCTTGGCAATACTTTCATGTTTGGATTGATGTATCTTTTGAGCAAGACTACTACATAGAGATTGAATCAAGTTAAGGCATTAGAAATAATCACAACATCGTATGTTTGTAGTCAACCATGATTTTCATCTCGATGAACACGTCATTCCAACATATAAGTATTCTAGTTACAAGATTATGCAATTTTTTTGACCATGTCAATTCCGCAAAAATATGACAGTGCATCAAAATCAAGTACAAGTTGGAAATAAGTCAAGATCATCCTTACGTATTCTTTCACTCACTTAGTTGTATCACAACAAATCAACCACATTCAAATCACCAATACTACTTCAAGATTTAACAATTCATTATAGGCGTAGTAGTGTAGTACTTACGGAATATAAAAGAAGAACAAAGAAGTACTTACTTGGTTGATGGCCTCGGAAGATGTTCTTGCAAAGTAAAAGAGCAAAAGGAAAATTTTTGAGAGATTTTGGAGAGGTAGGCGGTGCCTAGGTTGAAGTTGCAATGCATTTTTGTTCTAAGACTAAGGTTCTATTTATAGGAAAAGCTTGGGTCGGGTTTAGACCCATTTGGAATCGGATTTGGAGACCAAAAGTGACCATAGGCGGCGCCTAATGCTTTGCCTATGCTTGGCATAGGCAGCGCCTTTTGCAAAGCCTTGTTGAGCATAGGCGGCGCCTATGCCATGGCATACTAGATTCAGAGACAAAAGGCTTTTGCATAGGCGGCGCCTATGCTATGGCATTGTTGAGCATAGGCGGCGCCTATGCCATGGCATTGTAGAATCCGAGAGCTTAGGCCATAGCATAGGCCTTGCCTTGTTCGTGGCCTAGATTTACATAGGCCTTGCCTTGTTCTTTGCCTATATTTTCATAGGCAATGCCTAACCCATAGCCTTTTTCTTCTTCATTCCTAACTTACCACCTTCAACATGCAATACGTCCAAATCAAAATTTGAAACCAATCTCCTCCTTTACACCTCTTGCACCTACACTTATTCAAAAACAACAAAAACAATTAGAACGATGGGTTGCCTCCCATCAAGCGCCTTAGTTTTGGTCGTGGCTCGACTCTTCTTTTTGGATATTTATTTTTTTATGTAACAAAAACAAACTCTTAGTAAAACAATCAAGAATGAAAAACGATGGGTTGCCTCCCATCTAGCACTTGATTTATTGTCGCGGCATGACATAGTTACCTCGAGTACTTAGATTTCGTTGAGATAGATGGTGGCCATGCATTTTATCGAGTCAAGAGAACCGATATATGGTTTTACTTGTTGGCCATTCACCTTAAAGACAACACCATTATTGTCTTCTAGCTCAACTACTCCAGACGAGTAGACTTGGCTAATTTTGTACGGACCAGACCATTTATACCTTAACTTACCTGAGAATATCTTCAGTCTAGAATTGAAAAGAAGTACCATATCACCCTTTTAAAAGTTTCGTTGAACAATCCGTTGATCATGATACTTTTTCATCCGCTCCTTGTAGAAGTCTGATTTTTCATACGCATGTAAACGGAATTCATCCATCTCATTCAGCTGCTCCAATCTCATATTCATGGCATCATCCCAATTCAAATTCAGTCGCTTCAACGCCCATAATGCTTTATGCTCGAGCTCAATGGGCAAGTGACAAGCTTTCCCATAAACTAGTTGGTACGGGGACATGCCAATTGGCATTTTGAATGCAGTCGTACAAGCCCATAGTGCATCGTCCAACTTCCGAGACCAATCCTTCCTATTAGCGTTTACAGTCTTAGCAAGGATATGCTTGATCTCTCGATTATAAACCTCTACCTGTCCACTAGTTTGTGGGTGATAAGGCGTGGCTACCTTATGTTGCTTGACCCCATATTTCACCAACACGGATTTGAACAGCTTGTTGCAAAAGTGTGATCCTCCATCGCTTATGATGGTACGTGGTACCCCAAAACAAGAGAAGATATTTCTCTTCAAGAATGCTACAACACGTTTTCCTTCATTATCGTCCAGCGCTACTGCTTCGACCCATTTGGATACATAGTCGACAACAACTAGGATATATTTCATCCCAAACGAATTTATGAATGGGCCCATGAAATCAATGCCCCACACATCAAACAGCTTTACTTCGAGAATTTTTGACATGGGCATCTCATGGTGCTTCGAAATCGTGCTTTGTCTCTGACATTGGTCACATCTTCTCACAAATTCGTAGGCATCTCTAAATATCGAAGGCCAATTATAGCCGCTTTGCAATACCTTCCTTGCTGTTCGACCACCTGCATGGTGTCCCCCAACTTGGGAAGCATGACTTTCTTCCAAGATACTCGGCACTTCCACATGAGATATGCATCGCCTGATAACACCATCCGCGCATAGTCAAAACAAATATGGCTCATCCCAGAAGTAGTGTTTTACATCATGCATGAACTTCCTCTTTTGATGAAAAGACAGATGTGCAGGTATCACATTACTTGCCACATAGTTTGCAAAGTCTGCGTACCATGGTAATTCTTCCACCATCGTGGCTAGGATCTCTTCATCGGGGAATGCATCATTAATCTCAAGATCGGGCTGCGCTGTGTGCTCACTCTCAAGTCTAGATAGGTGATCAGCCACTTGGTTTTCGCAACCTCTTCTATCTTTTACCTCGAAATCAAATTCTTGCAGCAATAACACCCATCGAATTAGCCTTTGCTTAGCATCCTTCTTCGTCATTAGGTATCTCAGGGCTGCATGATCGGTATAAACTACCACCTTGGTTCCTAACAAGTAAGCACAAAACTTTTCAAAAGCATAAACAACCGCTAGAAGCTCTTGTTCCGTGACAGTATAGTTCTTCTGGGCTCCGTTCAAGACCTTGCTCGCATAGTAGATTTGATGAAATAACTTTTCTCTTCTCTGGCCATGTACAGCACCCAAAGCTACTCTACTTGCATCACACATAACTTCAAATGGTAGGGACCAATCAGGTGCTACAATGATAGGAGCTTCAATTAGCTTCCCTTTGAGGAATTCGAATGCCTTCAAGCAATCTTCACCGAAGTCGAACTTTGCATCCTTCTCCAAAAGCTTGCATAACGGACTAGCAATCTTGGAAAAGTCTTTAATGAACCTTCGATAAAAACTTGCATGCCCGAGGAAACTACGAACTCCCTTTACAGAGATTGGAGGTGGTAGTTTCTCAATGACTTCAATTTTAGATCGATCCATCTCAATTCCTCTTTCGGAAATTTTATTCCCAAGAACAATACCTTCTTTAACCATAAAGTGGCACTTCTCCCAGTTTAGCACCAAGTTGAATTCAACACATCTCTGTAATGCCATACTTAGGTTCGCCAAGCACGATTCAAACGACTCACCCACAACTGAAAAATCGTCCATGAATACCTCCAAGGTGTCTTCAACCATATCAGAAAAAATAGACATCATACAACGATGAAAAGTGGCGGGTGCGTTACATAGCCCGAATGGCATACGTTTGAAGGAAAACGTACCATATGGGCATGTAAATGTTGTCTTCTCTTGGTCTTCGGGAGCAATACAGATCTGATTATAGCTGGAATAACCATCTAAGAAGCAAAACCATCCTCCATCCTTTCCCTGCCAATCGATCAAGCATTTGGTCCATGAATGGCATTGGGAAGTGATCCTTAAGCGTCCATGAATTCAGCTTTCGGTAGTCCATGCATACTCTCCACCCTGTGACAGGTATGAGTGGAATTATCTCATTCCTTTCATTTGCGACTACCGTCATGCCCCCTTTCTTGGGCACACACTGTACTGAACTCACCCATTTACTGTCAGATATTGGATACACTACCCCTGCATCTAACCACTTAATTATTTCTTTCTTCACCACCTCTTGCATAGGTGGATTCAAACGTCTTTGATGCTCAATAGTGGGTATGCAATTTTCTTCAAGCTGAATCTTGTGCATACATATCCCAGGCGGAATACCAATAATATCAGCAATGGTCCAACCGATGGCTCTCATGTATTTCCTTAGAACAGCGATGAGAGCTGCAACTTGCTGCTCACCTAAGTCATTCGCCACAATAACCGGGAGGGTGTTTCCACTTCCCAAGAATGCGTACTTTAGATGACTGGATAGCTCCTTTAATTCTAACATTGGTGGCTCTTCAATGGATGGTTTAGCTGGTGGTGTAGGCCGATTTTTGAGATCGAGGTCCAGCTTCTTGGGAGCATAAGGATACGACCCTATTCCTGTTAGAGCACAAATAGTTTCTTCATAATTTTCAGCATCCTCACGCTCAATATTCATAAGCACAGCCGCCAATAGGTCAACAATAAGCTGCTCCTCTACAGATAATTCTTTCTCATCATCAAAATACATATCATCTACCGAGAACACATTCAGATCTTTGGGTTGCTTCATTGATTTGCATACATCAAAGCGGACTACTTCGCCATTCATCCAGAATAAAAGCTCATTCGCTCTTAAATCAATAAGCACACTCCCTGTTGCAAGGAAAGGGCGCCCCAAGATTATGGAAACTTCAGAGTCCACCTCACAGTCCAGAATAACGAAGTCTGCCGGAAAGATGAATGAAGAAACCTTCACCAATACATCATATAAAATACCAACAGGTCGTTTTACCGACCTATCTGCCATCACGAGCCTCATATTGGTTGGAGTAGGATCACCCAACCCCAACTTTCTGTAAATAGATAGCGGCATCAAATTGATGTTGTCTCCTAAATCGCATAATTCCTTGGCAAAATTCAAAGATCCGATAGTGCAAGGAATAGTGAAGGCACCAGGGTCAGCCTTCTTCTGAACTAGTGATCTGGTAGCGATTGCACTGCAATGATGAACAGTATCCGTCAACTCAGAACTTGCTGCCCACTTCTTTGTCAAAAGATCTTTCATAAATTTTGCGTACCCAGGCATTTGTTCCAGTGCCTCGACCAAAGGAACATTAATAGTTAGTTGCTTGAACATAGTCATAAACTTATTGAACCTGGTATCGTCAGCTTTCTTCTTCAATCTCTGAGGAAAAGGTGGTGGTGGAAGGGGAATAGTTTTCTCCACCGCTTCCTTTTCATCTTGCTTCTGTTCGGCGATCTTTTCAGGCTGTGGATGTTGAGAGGTGACGTCACGAACAACCTCATCAGCTGCTTCGGCATCCTTTGGTTCTACAATGATCTCATTATCTTTTATATCATGAACCACCTGCTTGCCTTTGGATGGATTTTCCAACACTTTACCACTTCGGGTGGTGATAGCCATATACGATCCATCATTCCTTGGATTTTGCACTGTGTCGCTAGGTAGTGTTCCAGCTTTTCTTTGATTTAATGCCGCTGAAAGTTGACTCAATTGCTGCTCTAGTTGCTTTATTGCAGTGAATGCAAGTCAACCAATTGATTTATTGAAGACAAATCGTTCTTCACCTCATTCACTCTCGTATTAGTTGCCTCTACTCCCTTCAACAGCTTTTCCATCATATCTTCCATCGACATCTTCCCAGAGCCAGACGCCATAGCCTCACAGTTTCCAGGAGGAACATACAAACCACTCCTATCAGTCTTATTCTTCCAACCACCTTGATCGCGGTCCTTGTATCCAGATTTATCATAATAGTTCTGACCTTGGTTTCCTTGGGCATTGCCTCGGAAACCCCCCTGATTATTCAAGTAGTTCGCTTCTTCCTCATAGTAGGATTCATCTCTTCCCTGTGATACAACGGCCTTAACCTTTTCGGTCTTTCCTGATAATAAATGCTTGGTCAGAAGATCCATCTGTATTTTCATGTGAGCCATATCTTGGTCACGTTTCTCTTATCTATGCCTCTTCTATGCATTCAAGCCAACAGATACGGTGGATCTTGCTACCTCAGAATCCCTGGTATGCCAAGCTCTACTCTGCTTTGTCATACGATCTAGCATATCACTTGCCTCAAGAAAAGTAAGTCCATGAATGACCCACCTGCAGCATTATCAACCACTGGCATTGTCACCGAGTTCAAAGCCCTATATAATATTTCCATCAAGTGGATATTCGTCATCTGATGGTTTGGGCACCTCATAAGCTTCTTCTTGAACCTCTCTCATGTTTCGTGGAGAGCTTCAGTTGGAAGCTGTCGAAAATTGTTGATCTCATCCCGTAATTGGGCTCTCTTCGATGGAGGAAAGAATCTTTCTAGGAAAGCATCTTTCAGTTGCCTCCAATTAGTAATAGAATCAGGAGTTAGCCCGTTCAACCATAGAGTTGCCTCCCCAGACAGAGACAATGGAAATAAGTGCAGCCAAATTGTATTCTGCCCAACTCCTGGATTGTCAAACGACTTGCATGTTGAAATAAAGTTGATCAGATGCATATTCGGATCATCTCCTGCGAGTCCACCAAATAACCCCTTGAGCTGCAATAACTGAATCATGGTGCTAGTGATATTGAACTTAGATCCGGGTGCCAAGGGTAGAGGAATAATAGCCCCTGTGGCACCAGCTCCATCCAGATCGTCATTATCATCATCAAAAGGGGCCTGCACAGCTCGATGTCAGGTCTCATTCTAGCTTGACGATCTCTCCTGTGCATAGGTGCTGCCACTTCATCTGCACGTCGTGGATTAAGTAACTCATCATTACCCAGGTCCTCATCATCAGGATTTGTTGCTCGCCCTGGGTTATCAATATTCTGTTGATGTACTTGAGCAGCTACCAGTGCAGCTAATCTAGCCTGCTTCTATTGAGCCGCCCTTCTGTCAATGTCACGTTGTGCATCCATTCTGCCAATAAGTTGAGGTTCAGGATTGATAAGTAATAACGGTTGACCTGAACATCGAGTGTTTGGCATGCACTCAAACAAACCTGAATAAAACAAAAACAACAACTAAAAGTAAAATTCGAGAATCTTTGACCAAAGGGTCTAGTAACTATCACAAACTTAGTTGACAACCGTATTCCCCGGCAGCGGCGCCAAAATTTGATAACGCTCAAACTACAACTCTCGTAAGAGTGTAAGCGGTCGTTGTCAAATATAGAACCCAACTGGGTTGGGTGTCGAATCCCACAGGGAATACTCGGTCACTAAGTATGCAACGATTAGTAGATTGTTGATCGAAAATTCTACGGATAAAGGGGGGATTTTATGCGTGAAGTAAAATTATCAAAATAGCAAAGTAAAAACGGAATGTTTAGTAGGTTTTAATCAATGAGAATTGTAAGTTAGGGTTATGTCCACCTTATGAGTTTTACGTATCTATTGGCTATGAGTTATGCGGAATTTAGACATTCATGCGCTTACAGAGATTCGTATTCTATGGTAAATCCTAGTGTCTTTCTACCATCAAGGATTATATCACTTTAACTCTTTCGAGCTTAAAGCGTATACTAATGGTACGAATTCTCCAAGAGGTTAATCCAGTTACGGCACTAACTTTTAAACAGGGGTTGGTAGCCCTATTTCCTTGTCATTCTCTCTTTTCCAGACATGTAACTTTTGTTTCGAACAAGTTAATGCTATACTGGCGTATTCTATATGTTTGCAACCATAAGAATTCAATTAAGATGAAGAGAGTCATGATATAAGCAGCATACGTATCAAGAATTCACAAACTCATAGCAATAGATAGTATCTCATAAGGCTTCCATAACCCTAACAGAGAAGTTTAGCTACTCATGCGTGCAACAGAGATCACAATAAACATCATCATCATATCAAAACTAGAATGATCTCACGTTGGAGAGGAGTGTGGCGTCACAACAAGGTTGACATTTTTCCTTTTGGTGTTTCCCACGAGTTAGCGTTTTTCTCTATTAACAATTGTAACGTGAATTAGGAGCAAAAGTTGAATGAAAGAGACTTTAATTGATGAATGAGTGAATAATAAAAAGCTTTGAATTAATGAATAAGTGAATTTGCGAATAATGAAAAATTTACCATCATAGGGTTTTTATAACATCCTTGTCCTAGTCCTACTGAAATAGGGTTTTTATCCTTGTCCTAGTCCTACTGGGTTACTGCATACTTGTCCTAATCCTACTAAGTTACTGCTGATCTCCCAAGTCTTTAGAAATGTTGTTTTTGCCCGGGACAAGTTCTCCATGCATCACTTTCAGTCCACAAGTTTCCAGAAGCTGCCTTCCTTCTTATGTGAAGTTTCCTTTGGCGTCCAACAGTCCATAAAATGCTGATATCTTCATCATAAATACCTGAAATCTTGCTAATCACGTCGGTTAGCTCACTTACAGGAAAAAGGACTAAAAGTATAGGAATTATATATTTTGTCCTCAAAACTTAGCTAAAATATGGGTACATTAAGGTGATTTAGGCATGTAAATACGCCCAACATCATACATAAGAGAAAAGGATAAATAATCCTAAGGGGTTGACCAAAGCCGACATAGGCCGCCTACGTATCCCTTTCTTGGGAATTCAGGTCAAATGTAGTTCGTACATTAAATGAAGGGACTCTAGACAGTCACACACTAGAAAACAACATTATTATAAAGGCGATTACAAGTAAATTAACTAAAGAAACAAAAAATCTAGAATGTCCTTCAAACATAATATCTCTTTACCACATCGGAATTGATTGGTTTGGTCTACTTTGTGCTATCTATCTCAGATAAAATCAGAGCTCCTCCAGATAGCACCTTGCGAACTATGTATGGCCCTTTCTAGTTTGGAGCGAACTTTCCCTTGTACTCCTCTTGGTGAGGGAATATTCTTTTAAGAACCAGTTTCCCCTCTTTAAATGCCCGAGCCCTCACCTTCTTATTAAAGGCACGAACCATCCTGTGCTAATATAACTGACCTTGGCATACATCGACCATTATCTTTTCATTAATCAACATGAGTTTTTCATAGTGAGAACGAACCCATTCTTCGTTACTTAGTCCATCTTCCTGAATAATCCTTAGAGAAGGTATTTCAACTTCAGCAGGTATCACAGCTTCATTCCCATAGACAAGTAAATAGGGGGTCGCCCCGGTGGAGGTTCGAACTATTGTACGATACCCTAGCAAAGCGTAAGGTAACATCTCATGCCATGATATATCATTTCGACCATCTTTCTCAAGATCTTCTTGATATTCTTGTTGGCCGCTTCCACAACTCCATTTATTTGGGGACGATATGCAGTCGAGTTGCGATGCCGAATCTTGAACTGATCATAAATTTCTTTCATTAGGTGACTATTCAAGTTTTCCCCATTATCAGTAATGATCAATTCCGGTACTCTAAACCGGAAAATCAAGTTATTCCTGATGAAATATGCAACCACTTTCTTAGTGACGGCTCTGTACGAAGCCACTTCGACCCACTTAGTGAAATAATCAATGGCAACAAAAATGAATCTATTCCCATTCGACGCTAATGTCTCTATTGGTCCGATGGCATACATGCCCTAAGCTACGAAAGGCCAAGGTGAATTAATTGTGTGAAGATCATGTGGAGGCATTCGAATCAGATCTCCGTGTATTTGACATTTTGGACATCTCTGCACATACTTACTACAATCATTTTTCATAGTCATCCAGAAGTAACCGGTTCTCAGGATCTTTCTGGCAAGGACAAACCCATTCATATGGGCCCCACAAATTCTAACGTGTACCTCTTTTATCAATTTATTGGCTTCCGCAGCATCGACGCATCTTAGGAATCCTAAATCAGGAGTCCTCCTAAAAAGAATTTCCCCACTTGGAAAGTAATTCTTTGCCAAACGCCGGATTGTCTTCTTTTGGTTGTTACTAGCCTCTTCAGGATATATTCTAGATTCCAAATACCTTTTAATGTCATAGTACCAAGGCTTTCCATCAGGCTCCTCTTCCACATGTACACAATGCGCGGGTTGCTTCTTCAAGCTTATTTCCAAAGGATCAATGTAACTCTGATCCGGGTGCTGAATCACAGAAGATATAGTGGACAAAGCATCAACAAACTCATTTTGTATCTGTGGGATATGCCTAAAATCAACTTCCTTAAATCTTTCACATAATTCTCGCACCAACTCCACATAAGGAGTGATCTTAGGATTTTTTACCTCTCATTCTCCCCGTACCTGGTGAATCAGCAAATTTGAATCCCCAATGACTAACAATTCATGAACACCCATATCAAGTGCCAATTTGAGACCCACAATGCAAGCCTCATATTCATCCATGTTATTGGTGCACGAAAAACGTAACTTAGCAGTTACCGGATAATGCTGGCCCATTTCTGACATCAAAACTGCTCCAATTCCCGAACCTTTGAAGTTTACCGCCCCATCAAAAAATAGCCTCCATCCGAGGTAAATCTCTATAATGTCTTCTCCTACGAACAAAACTTTCTCATCTGGAAAGTAAGTTCGAAGTGGCTCTTATTCCTCATCAACTGGGTTCTCTGCCAAATGATCTGCTAAGGCTTGCCCCTTGATTGCTTTTTGGGTTACATACACAATGTCAAGCTCACTCAGAAATATTTGCCACTTGGCTAGCTTTCCCGTAGGCATGGACTTTTGGAAAATATACTTTAATGGATCCATTCTCGAGATGAGGTATGTTGTGTAGGATGAAAGATAATGCCTCAACTTTTGTGCCGTCCAAGTCAAAGCACAACATGTTCTTTCTACAAGAGTGTAATGGGTTTCATATGGCGTGAAATTTTTACTCAAGTAGTAAATGGCTTTCTCTTTCCTACCAGTCTCATCATGTTGTCCGAGGACACATCCGAAAGCATTTTCTGAGAATAACAGGTAAAGCAATAATGGATTCTTTCTCTTGGTGGAACCAAAACTAGTGGTGCAGACAAGTATTTCTTGATGTGGTTAAAAGCTCTCTGACATTCTTCTGTCCACTCATTCAATGAATTTTTCTTCAACATCTTAAGAATTGGCTCGCATATGACTGTTGACTGTGCGATGAACCTCTAATGTAATTCAAATGACCCATGAAACTCATAACTTCCTTCTTAGTTTTCGGCGGTGGCAAATCCTGCATTGTCTTGATTTTGGATGGGTCTAACTTGATGCCTCTTCTACTGACTATGAACCCTAGAAACTTCCCTGATGGTACACCAAAAGCACACTTAGTAGGGTTTAATTTCAAACTGTACCTTCTTAATCTGTTGAAAATTTTCTCCAGATGAGTCAGATGATCCGAACTCTCGCGGGATTTGATAATTATGTCATCCATGTACACCTCAATCTCTTTATGGATCATATCATGGAAAATCATCGTCATAGACCTCATATATGTTGCACCCGTATTTTTGAGACCAAACGGCATTACCCTGTAATGATAAACACCCCAGGGTGTAATAAAAGCCATGTTTTCTGCATCTTTCTCATCCATCAATATCTGATGATACCCGACGAAACAATAAACGAATGACTGCATTTCATATTTTGCATAGTTATTGATGAGAATGTGGATGCTGGGCAACGAAAAATTATCTTTAGGACTGGCTCTATTCAAGTCTCTATAGTCAACACAAATTTGAATCTTGTTGTCCTTATTCGGCATAGGGACGATGTTGGCCAACCACGTCAGATATTTTGTGACCTCGACAACATTAGACGGTATTTGTTTTGTCACTTCTTCCTTGATCTTTAGACTTAAATCTGGCTAAAATTTCTGCATTTTTTGCTTGACTGGATCAAACTCCGAATTTATTAGCAACTTATGTGACACAATGCTGGTGCTCAACCCTGGCATATCATCATAGGATCAAGTAAACACGTCGATGTATTCCCGTAACAGGTGGATGAGCTCTTTTCTTTGTGGCACCACCAGGTGGATACTGACACTTGTCTCTTTGATTTCATCATGATCTCCCAAGTTGACTATTTCAGTTTCCTCCATATTGGGTTTTTCGCGATTCTCAAATTCCTCCATGTCTTCGACTAATCGTTCCTCATCATCGACCTTCCAATCATCATTGTTCCCCTCATTTTGTTTGTTCAAGATTTGACATGACACGACATTGGCAGATTTTAAGCTATTGTTACACGATGGGCAACGGGTTATGAGTGGAGTAGAGGTCTAATTTTGTAAGGCCTCCCCTGGCGCAATCTGCTTCACCCCACTGGACTTTGGGAGATCTTCTAGTACAGCATTGTATCCTTCAAACAAATATCCTATCCCATCCCCAAGACCATCATCATCTGACACCTCTCGTACAGGAAATGACTGGAACAGGAGTGGCAAGGGCCTAAACAGACTCTTCTCTGGCTCATCCTCAACCCTATCCTTCCTGGTAGGTTGATATCCCAACCCGTACTTAGACCCTCTCTCTGGGATCGTAATAGGATCGATAATTCCTTGTAAATTCTTGCCCAAGCCTCGGCCAGGTTCTAACCTATTTCTTAACATCACCGTTGAAATTATTTTGTAGATAGAAGGCATTGAGACTTTGGGCGTTGAATCTCTGTCCACGGTATTTACGATTTCCACTGTATAGAAACTGCTACCTATTGGAACATCTTCAATCACCGGCACATAACCATTGGAACGGTCCGTTCGACTTCCTTCTCCTTGGATGACTACTTCATGATCTTCCCAAATAAACATTAATAATTTATGTAGGGGTGATGAAACTTCCTTTGCACCATGTATCCATGGTCTTCCCAAGAGCAGGTTGTAGCTAGGATGGCCATCCATAACATGAAACTTAGTCTTGAACTCAGCAGGCCCCATTTGGATGTACAAATAAATCTCTCCTATGGTATCTCTCTTCCCTCCATCGAATGCTCTCATATTTACGTGGCTTTGACGAATTTTTCCCAAATCATATCCCATTAGAACCAATGTGGAGAGGGGACAGATATTCACACCTGATCCATCATCTATTAATACTTGATTAATTTCATAATCTCAACAAATGACGGTGACATGCATGGCTTTGTTATGCATTGCCCCTTCAAACGGCAACTCTTCATCACTGAATGATATGCGATGATTCGCCATAATTTTCCATATCATCGCAACCACGTTCTCAAGACTCATTCCTACGGGAACATATGCTTCATCCAACACTTTCGATAAAGCCTGTCGGTGTTATTGTGAACTCATTAATAGCGCCAAGACAGATATTTGGGTTGGCATCTTATCCAAGTGTTTGAAAATTGAGTAATCCTTTGGTTGCATACGCCTCCAAAGTTCCTCAGCTTTTCTTTCAGTGATCGGCCTTTTCTGTGAATCCTTTTTCTCGGTCAATTTCTCAGGAATGTAACATCATCCTGATCGCGTCATCCCTTGGGCAGAAGTGGTTTGCACAATAAATTCCTTTCTTGGCGGGGGATCGTACACTTGAGTCGGGGCCATCATCACTATAAATGGGGCTTTCTCATTGATACTTAAGGAAGCCATAGCCTTCTCTATATTTCCTACCTCTTTTGCTCTTTTGCACTTTTCGGAGTTCACCTGGGTAATGGTCTTTCCAGATGACCATTCACTTTCTACTTCAATCATGTTAACTGTAGATCCCCTATGGTTGGGCAATGGATTTCTGTTAACATTTGGAGTAGGCGCCTGGAGTGTGATGACCTTTTGATCGATTAAATCCTAGATCTTGTGTTTCAAGTAGACACAATCCTCTGTACTGTGCCCCACTGCCCCCGAATGATAAGCACAATATTTACTTGCATTAAAAAATCAAGAGTTGGGATTGATATTCCTTGGTTGTATTGGTTGCAAATGACCAGCGTTCTTCAATCTTTCAAATAATTGGGTACAACTTTCAGCTAGTGGGGTAAAGTTTTGGGGAGGTTTCTTTTTGTGATTTGGACATTGGGGGTTATACGGGCTTAGGTTTGTAGGAGGGGGTACTTGGTGATAATTTGGAGGCGTTTGGAAATTTGTTTGGTTATTTAGAGGAGTGGTTTGGAAATGAGACTGATAATTTGGAGGTGGAACTGGGTATTGGGGAAAGATATTTGGCTGTGGAACTTGGTATGAGGATTGGATGTTTGGGAGTGGAGTTTGGTACTGAGTTTGGGGGTGGGCGTAGAACGCGTGCAGAAGGTTAGGTGAAGGCGGAGAAGATAAAACATTTCTAGAATTAAACCTCTTTTTCATTTTCGTAATAGGATTAGCATAAATCACACCTACATCTTCCTTTTTCTTCTTTGAGAACATGACAGTTCTAGACGACGTCGGGGTTTTGGTAATCTTCCCTGTCGAATACCTTCTTCCAATGATTCTCCTATTTTTACCAAATCCGCAAAAGTTGCCCTGACAGTGGACACCATCCTGGTATAATATTCTCCTTCTTGAGCATGGGAGAACACGAATACCATTTCCTTCTCGGACATGGGGGGTTTCACTTTAGCGGCTTCTTTCCTCCAACGAAAAGCATAGTCTCAAAAACTCTCAACATTCCTCTGTTTGATCCAATCTAGTGAATATCGATCAGGGACTATTTCAATATTAAATGCGAACCATTCAAGGAAACCCTTGGCTAATGCTTTCCAACCAGTCCACTTTTTTGGCTCCTGAGATATGAACCACTCCAAGGCTTCGCCACTTAAACTTCAACTGAATAGGCGCATCAATAACGCCTCATTTTTCCCTATCCCTACCAATTGCTCACAGTACCTTCTTAGATGGGCCATTGGATTTTCGGTACCGTCAAATATCTCAAACTTAGGGACTTTGTACCCATCTGGTAGGTCTACTCCCGAGTGAACACATAAATCGTCATACCCCAAACTATCGTGGTCCCTGGCTCCATGAGACTCTTTGATCCTCTTGATCTCTTTCTTCATAGCTAGTAAATTCCTTTCATGCTGGGTCCTCCACTCTTTCTCCTTCTCCTCGTAATGATCCATCTCGGGGTTAGGAAGGGGTTCATAAATATCAGGGGATGTGATGGCTTGAGGGGGATTTGGAAGGGAGGCTTGATTTTCCAAAGGAAAGGAACTTGGTTGGTAAGTGGGGAGGATGTTTTGGAAATTGGAAAGGTTCTGTGGACTTTGTGAGTAGTTTGGCGGAATATGAGAGGGATTTTACGAATTTGGAAATGAATTTGGTGGATTCAAAGGTAGGTTTGATGTATTTTGTGAATTTGGGAGTGAATCTTGCGGATTTGGGAATGCGTTTTATTGATTTGAGAATGTGTTTTTAGGATTTGGAAATGGATTTGAAGACTGGTTCTATGGGGTTACAGATAGATTTTGTAAATGGTAGGCGTTTGGGTTATTTTCACGATTAGAATTTTAGACAAATGGAGGAGCGAAGTCGGATGATACGTTATTTGCTGATCCCCAAGAATAGGTATGCTGAGGGGAGAGATTTAGAGTGGAGTCCCATGTCCTCCTGGAGCGGGGGCATTGACGGTGATGGCCAAGTTAGCCAAATTTCGAGTGCGATTTATTTCCTCTTGAAGAATTTCTAAGTGTTTTGCAAGTTCCACAATCATCTCATTATGTTCCACTATCACATCATCCCGAATAGTCAGTGCGCTTTCTTCGTCATTTCCCATCATTTTTGAATGATGGTCAAAGGATGGGGTTTTCTGCGCTTTTGATCGGGTGAAGTAGGGATGTTCTGCCAGTTTATCAACACGGAGTAATTTCTATTATATGTAAAGTAAAACAACTCAAAGAGAGATGTGTTAGTTTCCGTATATGATAAGTAATGCAAAATATTTGACATGAAATAACCACATAGAGTTGTTTGAGTCATAGCCAATTTTATCCATAGAACATAGTGGATAAACTTTCCTTTGATCCAAGCAAATGCACATAAGCACATAAAATAGTCATAGCACACAAAAACATTATAATAACGCGTATTCTAGCTGGGGTGACCCTTTTTGAGCCAAGGGTTCAGTCCTAACGATTTTTGAAGAAAATATATGCTTCCTCGAAGTCAATCCATTAATCCCCAACTCATATAGACATGAAAAAAGACGTAAATGCCTATAAAAGATAACAAAAAAGGGATACAATCTTTAGGGAAAAGGGGAAATAACATGAAAGAAGATAAGTTTCCGCGCAGGGGAAATAGAAAAACTAGCTACTGAAGGCTACTTCGTCTGCTTTTGTCTTCTTTGCCTTGTTTACCTCCTGTGCTATTTGATACCTATTGATGATAAGATGGCTCCCTCATAATTGTGCCTTGCAGTCGTAAGTTATTTTCCCTATACTATCGAGTTGGGAGGCCATACTATCATCCAAATCGATTAGACATTGCCTGGCATCATCAGCGTCTTGCCTAGCTCTTTTCAACTCTTACCTCAACATATGTATGGTTAAATCATCCTCCATGTGTATCTTCCTGTGCGCGATTTCACTTTTCTGGAACTCATCTTGTAGCCTGTGGAGTCGAATTTGATGCTCGGATTCCACATCCACAACCCGAGTGGGCACATTTGGTCCCGGAATCAATGCTCCAGCGAGACTCTTTTTCAACCACTCTTTGTAAGTGTCGCTAACTTCAGGGTCATGCTCTATACGAAAAGTCACTTCCGTCCACCTTTTTCTTCTCCATCCATTTATCATATCGTCTTTGAGTGGAGACTCACTTTTATCGTATTCGGTGAAAAACCAAAGCATGGAATCTATTTGTGGTGCCTCCGTCTTGATCTCAAATTGCCTAAGAACTCTGCCAGGATTGTAGGGACGGGTCCCCCTGAGATCGGGAAGCACTAGGAAAGGCCACTTTCCCCCTCGAATGGTGTATTTCCCTGAATGAAGAGAGTTAATGGACCATTGCACATCGTCATCTCTTAATTCCCCAAAAGTCTTAAACCAAAATTCGTGAGATGCTTCCCTTTTGAACCTGTGTAGAAACAACCATATGTCGTGCGAAGCCAGCATATCCACTCTTTTTTTATGATCAAGTTGTACCTTTCTCGAATCCTTTTCTAAATGCTTCATCATCCACCATTGTAATATGAGGTTGCAACCTTGAAAGAAATGATTTTCGACTTGACACTTTCCCAAGGCTCGATATATGTCGGCGACAATCATGGGAGCTAAATTGTGAAATACCTTGGTAGAATCCTAATCTACTCCAAAGAAAAGTACATGGGCCACCGTAACAACCCTTGGATGAATTGTGCCATTTTCCCCCTGTGGGAACACCATGGTTTCGAGTAGACCTACCGCAAATGCAAAGGCTCTAATCTCCTTCCATTTTGCTTCGGACTCAAATTTATGTCCAAATTTGTGGAAGGAATTGGATCTTCCAAACCGATGATACAAATCTCGAAAAGTGATATTTGCTCCGTCACGTTCCCCTAGACTGGTGTCGTCGTCAGTTAAAAATGCCTCTTTGATTGTTTGACGGTCCCACACGGCAGGAACTAAAATGTTCTTATCAGGTTTTTCCTTTCTCTTGAAACACATTTCAATACTCTCATAGCAAATTAACACTTCTTCGATGGTAGGAGTCTATTCCACATCCCCAAAGCGAAACACCATATTTTGATCATCCCAAAAAGTCGTAAGCATGTGGATCATTTCAGGCCAAGCGTCCATTTCGATCAACGAAGGCAGGTGCCCGATGTGTGTCCTAATAATTTCTCTCATCTGGACCCATGTAATCCCACCACAATTTCAGGTAATCGTCAGGTTTGGTAACTATCTTGAACTTTTCACGGGAATGAAATTGAGTTATATCTACATAAAAGAAGACAAAGATAAGCCTTTCCCCGACCCCAAAGGATAATGGATTGAATTTAGACAAGCATATATTTCTCCAACACATAAGTATGATCCGTATGTGATTGACTCGAGGTCAATAGACGTAGGGCAACTTTTCTAATGGGCCCAATACCCCGCTCGGGTATTGGGTCATCCTAGGATCATGCCTAAAATAGGGTTTTGGTTTCGTTCTATCCTCGGTGTTTAGAGTGGGTTTGAACACTGATTCTCAAGTGGACAACTTGAGTTTGAAAATAAAAACAGCCATCAAATGACTCACGTGCTAATAAAATGTTTGTATTTCCAACACATTTTTGGAATTGATCAATAAGGGTCGGGATACCCACGAAACCCCAAACAGTTTAAATAATATAGGAAGATGTCATGCAATGCAATAATTAAACTCTACAGAATCGAAACACATAAACACATAAACAGTTAATCAAAACAACGAAATCAAACATTTGGTTAGAACCTAGCAAAAAATTCCCCAGCAGAGTCGTCGTTTCTATTTTGTGGAGAAATTTTGACTTTTTGAGAAGAGTCGCCACTTAACTTTGAAAAGGAATTAAGAAACCTTTAGAGAGTTACTTCAAACGATTCAAAACAGAAAAATTGTTTTAAGTTTTGAAGATTCCGAGTAAGTGGTTCCTATTAACGTTTTAGGAAGGTGTTAGGCACCTAAAACGTCCGCTAACTTGCGGTTATCCGGACTGTTTAAAAATCGTCTTTGATTAACCTTGAAAATGTTGGTTTTTGAAAAGAAAAGCGATTTTAGGAATATTTTGGTGTTTATGCAAAACCATTTTTTAGCGACTTAGTTAGGGATTTTAACTAAGTTTGCAAGAAAACACATAAAACAAATTTGCAAAAGTAAAAGGGAAAGGGTGGAAGTAGAAGGACTTGAGACATTATGCCCAAATCGACAACCCTGTCCTAATATAGATATTGGGCTTTCATCCCGTCTTCCACCTGTCCTAATTCTATATTTTTGAGCCTTTAGCTCGAGTCTCGCTTCACCTGTATTAAGTACAACTTTGGATTCGAAGTCCAAATGAATAAATAAGGAAATAAATAAATAAATGAATAAATAAATGAATGAAGACGACAATAAGTAAATAAACCAAAATAATAAATGAGACTTTGGGGTCTTGCAGCCGCTTCAAGAACTGGACTTTAACCCATTTTACTTTCGACTCCGTGCAACTCGGTATGCCATGCTATGAATTCTTGGATTTTTCTTTTGGGATTGATTCAATGAGATGGGCCTCAATGGCCCATTAGGGAAATGCAAGAAACAAGCCCGTTTGGACTCCGAGATGTATTCATGCAAAGAAAGGAAACATTAAAAGAGCGAATTAATGTATATTCTCATAAATTCTACACTTGTAAATGAATTATGCGATGAAGAAGACAACATTTTAAACAAAAGAACACACCAATTCACTTACTACATATAGACACATGAAGCCATCAAATTTATACGAACTCTAGGAATATGAAACACATGGCTTGCAAGGTTGAATAAGAACTTTCATCGATTAATGATTTCCAAACAAACAATAGGATAAGGTAAAATAGGAAATTCTCACAATTGCAAGCAAACAACGTTAACAGATTGTGTATTAAGGTTATAGGAAACTTTGGTGACTCAAAAGTATAAACTAAAAGACTTAAGAAAGAACTTGTAACTTTCAATGGGATAAAGAAACTTGTAAAATATTTCTTTACCCTGGTTTGACATCTTTTGTCAATAGGAGCCTTAAGAATGAGAAAGGCCATGACCAACTGATACAAGGAACCAAAAAAAACATAAAAATAATAAAAAAAAAGGACAATGAATCAGGCTATAGTGTTCAAGCACACGTCTGCAATGAGTTTATAACTAGCAACGAGAAGAGAAAGAAAAGCCTAGTGTCGCAGCAATTTCGTTAGTAAAGTTTGGAACATAAGTCACAAAACTAAAACGTTAAACTTGTTATTAGGATGAGAAATACTAAATCAAAGGGAAGTTGTACTTGAATTCTACATCAAACAAGGATAGCAATGAAACGGGGATCAAAATTAATAATGAAAAGTATGAAATCGCAACGTGAAATAGGCCGGGTAAAATAAAATAGAATCTTCACGATATGCTAAACAAGTTTTAGTAGTTAATAAATAATATTATCATGACACAGTACTCACTAAGTCGCACCACGATTCGTTTTATCATAAAGGAACCTGACTATTTTGAGGACTTAATGGCCCATTTTTTTGAAAATAGGTATTAGCGTGTCCTTCGTCAACTTAAATGACAGACACTTTCCTCAAACCATTTACCCCCGTTTAGGCCTTATGACAGCAGAGAAACCCAAAAGAAAAATGTAGTACAAACTTGAAACCACAAAATTCAATTCTAATGCAAAATCGACGAAAAGGCGTGAACTTTAACCCCTTTTTTAGAACAGGATATTAGCAACAATCTTTAGGCCAGAAGCTCATCATTCAAGCAATACAGCATACACGAAGCCAAGTTCAAGGAAATTTTCATCAAAAGAAAGAAAAAGAAACATTGTATGAACAAAAATAAAATGCTCCCAGATGAATCATAACAAAATCAGAAGTTCTGAAAATCAATATGTCCTAAATGCAGAAATGACAACGAAGTTCGAAAGCTCACAGTTTATATGAAATTTGGGGCTTTCATAGCCTCTCAGCGAGCTACACCCAGTACTCAAGATTATAAAACTACAACTGCGAACAGGGCAACAAGGGGATGAAAATTATTAAGCGATAATCACAACATAATCTTCAACTAATTCAAACAACGAAAAGTCCACAAAATGATTTATTAGGACGATAATTAATCAGTAATGCCAAGAATAGATCACCAATCACAGAATCGAGACAAAGACGATGATGGAACATATCAGACAATCAAGGCAGAAATTAATCCTAATGTAGCAATACAAACAACATTATCTTTCGCAAAAAGAGCAACCTATGATCTTTAAAAATTTCTACAGCAACAAATTCCCAACGCATTAGTGTTAAAGTATTAATAACCAAAGAACGACTAATATGGAGAAATGAGATGAACGAGAAAGTGACAATAAAACCAGAAGGGAGAGATATGTTTACCTCTTTCAGGGCAGCAAATGGGACGACGAGCTATCAGAAAAATCATCGCTACCGGAATCTCATGATGTCGACCACCAACAGAGTGTCCCTTTGCTTTTTCTCTTAGATATTTCGAAACTAGCTTGGAGAGAATAGAGAAGAGCCCCCCAAAACTTCTATGAAAGAACCCTAACCCCCAGACTTTCTAAAACCCTCCAATCTCCTTCTTTTCTTTGCTCAATGGTCATCTTTTATAGGGAACAAGAGTCAGGAGCCCGTTGTGCTCCATCGATGTGGGATTTTTCATTAACAGGGGTAATTTTAAAATTTTGTGAAGGGGGAATTCCAATTTTGAAAAAAGGGATAAGATTGTGAGGTGGGATTGTACAAAATTGTACCGTTATCGTTGGTGTATGAGTTGTTCACTTCTGGAAGTTTCTCCAAAGCTGTTGTGGACAAGTTCACGGGTTGGACACGGATTTTGGGTCGAGTGGATTGGTGGGTTTTTGTCGCGATTTGAAATTGGGTTATCGGGCCGATGGGTTCGGATTTTTGCAGTTGATGGAGTGGTTAGTGGTGTTATAGGGTCGAATTTGGTTGTTGTCGCGATTTGGAATCGCTGGCATTGGTTTGAATCTGTTCAAATCGATGTGGATGTTGGTGTTGAGATCGACGATATTACTGTCTTTCTTGATCGATGTACTATCGTGATTTTTTGCGTTCTATGGTGTTGATACAGATAAGGGATAAAGGAGATAATGGGGATTAGGTCGGGTCGAAGATAAGGATTGGGCCGTTGGGTTGTCTCTGGTGGGCTGCTGATGAAATTGTTGTTAAATTGGGTTGGTGGCATTAGAGAAGAAGACATGGGTTGCTGTTATATTTATTTTGGGCTTGGGAAATTGTTTGGGTTAAATGGTAGATTTAGGAAATAACCCCAATTAAATCATGATATGGATAGGTTAGGCTATTTTGTCTATTTATTAAATATCCAAAAGAAAGAGACTTTAGGCAATTTCATTTAAAATTTAGCCTAATTAAACTCAATCGACCAATTACATTGAAATTATGGTAGAATTAATTTCAATTAAGGTCCAAATTTAAATAGATTGACTAAATTCAATTGAAATTAGATACGAATTAATTCCTTGTTCAATCACGAGCTTCTTGGTTTAATAAAACCAAACAAGTATTTCTCCAAATAGACTATTTGTAAGAATAAATTATATTTAAATCAAGATTTAATTATTTAAATTTATTTTCCAAATAATACTTAATTTAAAGTCCAATTTTGATGAAAATTTTCATTTAAATGACATCATTTATACAATCTCGTATATGCAAATACGAAAATATATAATTATTACTTAAATAACAAAGTTAGCCCAAATACTTATTTTAAAATGCATTTATTTGGAAAAAATAATTATTGTGATTTTATTTGAAAATCGAAGAAACTCGAGATTAAACGTAGTTGTGGAGGGTAAAAATTAGATGTCAACAACACCTACTCTTCATTATATTTTTTGATACTAGTTTTACCACACGTGCATTGCACATGTATACCAAGGTATGGTGTGCCTGGCTTGTAAAAATCATCAATATATTTAAAACAAAGTTTTGGTTAAATAGTATACTTAAAAATATAATTTCTTATTAAATGGTAGTATATATTCTCTGACTTTCCTATTCATCATTATATGTTTATTGATATCTTCTTTGTGATACTTTTTTGTTGTAGAAAGACATTCGTCCTTCTCATAGAATCATTTTTTTGCTTGAGTTAACAATAAAGTTTTACAATGCCTTATTATTAGAGAGTAAGTACAGTGTCACTTCATGAAAAAGGACTCAAAATAAAACTTAAATAAAAGATAAATGTTACAAAAAATATAAGATGAAAAAAAAGGGCAGCCCGGTGCACTAAAGCTACCGCTATGGGCGGTGTCTAGGGAAGGGCCCTTCCACAAGGGTGTATCGTATGCAACCTTACCTTGCATTTCTGCCAGAGGCAAAAAAATATAAGATGGAGATGATAATAAATCATAATAGTAAATCTACAACCCATGGTCTCTCAAAACCATAAGGTCTAAGCTCCAAGTCAAGCTCAACAACAAATAAAATATTTCTAGTACTCCTAATTGTTGAACTAGTTGATTCTATAGGCCTAGCGGCCAATGCATCATTCATATTCAACTGGATCCCATTTTAAACTAATTAATTAAAATAGTGGGAAAATAAATCTATATGATTAAGAAGAGAGATAGGAGTAGGTTCAAAAACATGAGTCACCGTACCATGTTTCATACGACCATGAGAAGGTCGTTGTACCCCTTGATACGATTGATTGTTAATATATAACATATTCCCAAGAGGAAGTTGTTGCACCTACTGTTGCGATTGATTGAGAATATATAATATATGTTCATGAGGAGGTGATTGAGTCACATGTACCATCCCCTCCTGGGGTTGTAGTTGATTGTCAATGTATTACATAGGATCATAACAGGGTCTTTGAGTTAGCAGCACCATCTCATGCAGTTTTTCTTGTTGGTGCTAGGGGTGATTGTTAATATATGACATATGATCTTAATGAGGTCATTGAATAACCTGCACAGTCTTTTGTTTCTTCTGTTATAGTCGATTATTATATCACATACACCTGTAGGCCTCATTGTGATATTTTGATGAGCTATTCTATTTGTTGGTGGATTCAATATATTTTGTAAAGTGTTTTTAAAAAAATTGAGAAATGAATTTGTGAGAATATGTATAAATAATCGTCGAATATAAAAGATCAAAACTAGCAATATGACGAGTAATCTTTGCATATTAAACACGAAATAAGTGAGATGTTAAATATAATAATTATGATTAAGGTGTGATTCTAGATATTTATTAAAAAATAGCTCAGTTTTGAATTGTTTAAGATTTTGTAAATCCCTATTGCATGTTTTTTCTGCTTCTTCTTCTTTTTCTTTTTCTATTAAGGTGTAATTCTAGATATTTCTTTTTTTTTAAAAACACTTTGTTCTGACTTTTTTCAATTTTAGTAAAACTCAAATGCCACAGTTATCTAGTTTTCTCTTTTTTTTATTTCCTTTGTTTTATTAAGACACAATTCTATATATTTCTTAAAAAAATAACAGAGTTTTGATTTGTTTAGATTTTGTAAATTTCAAATGCAGTGTTTTTTTCTTCTTTCTCTTGTTTTTTCTGTTTTCTTATTAGACTCATACAAAATATTATATTCTTATCCTTCAAAATATTATATACTTATCCTTCATTATATTTTTTTATACTAGTTTTGTCACACGTGTATTGCACATGTATACCAACGTATGGTGTGCCTAACTTGTAGAATAATATCAATATCCTTATAATAATATTTTGATTAAATATTATACTTAAAAATATAATCCCGTATTAGATGATAGTAAATATTCTATGACTTTTCTTTTCATCATTCTATGATTATTGGTAAATACTTCATGATATTTTTTCATGTTGAAAGACATTCCCCTTCTTATAAGACCATTATATTTCTTGAGTTTACACTAATTTTTGACAATGCCTTATTATTAAAAAGTAAGTACGATGTCACTTTATCAAATTAGACTCAAAACATAAGCTTATATAAAAGATAAATGTTGCAAGAAACATAAGGTGGAGATGAAAATAAAACAAAGTTCTAAAATGTAACGATCCATTTCGTCGTTATTAAATTATCGGCGATAAATTCATGAAATACTTAATTTATATTTTTCTATATTAACTTGAGTCCAAACTAGCCAATATTTTATTTATTATATCACCTCAAGCTTTTCGTTGTACTTTTTTATCTTTTAATAAGTCTAGATAGACTCAAACCCGATGAATTTAATTATTCCCAAGTACTATTATCAGTACATTAGTTTGAAAGTTCTTTAGGAATGAATTAAGGTCATACAATATCCCTAACACAAATTTAAGTTGAAAACTTTCTAAGTTATAGAGTTTCGATATGGGTTTCTATTAAGGCCAACTTGCAATATGACGAGTAATCTTTTCATATTAAACATGAGGTAAGTAAGAAGTTACATATAGTAATTATGATTAAGGTGTGATTCTAGAAATATCTTAAAAAAATAGCTGAGTTTTGAATTGTTTTAGATTTCATAAATTCCAAATGCATGTTATTTCCTTTTCTTTATTTTGTTTTATTAAGGTGTAGTTCTATATATTTCTTAAAAACACCAACTCAATTTTGATCTATTTTAGATCTTTAAATTTTAATTGCAAAATTTCTTCCACTTACTCTCTTTTTCTTCTATTTTATTAAGGAATATTTCTAGATATTTCTTTTTTTTTTTAAACTTAGTTCTGACTTATTTCGATTTTGTAAATCTCAAATGTAACATTTTTCTCGCTTTCTCTTTTCTGCTTTTATTTTATCAATGCCTAAATCTATATATTTCTTAAAAAACAACACAATTTTGATCTATTTAGATTTTGTAAACCCCAAATGCACACTTTTTCTGCTTTTTCTTTTTTTCCAGTTTGCTCATTAGACTCATACAAAATACATTAATCATCTTCTCTGTACTCTTCTAAATATTATATACTTACCCATAATTATACTTTTTAAAACTAATTTCGCCGCACGTGTATTGCACGTGTATACCAAGGTATGTATAAAGATTATTAACAACTTTGCATCTAAAGAAATTGTAAATAGAGAATTTATAAAAAAAATTGTTCTTAAAACTATAAACTTTTGTTTACTTTTTGTCTTGGGCTGCTAATGTGCCTAAGACACCCTTGGGGTATTTAAGGTATTTTTGGATCAGTTATTGATCAAAATCAAAATCAAAATAAAATAAATATAATTAATTTTTAAATTATCAAAACCAAATCAAAGAAAATATAATATGTATTTATTGGTTTAGTTGTTATTGATTTGATTCGATTATTCTGTCATTCATCAAACAGAAAAATAAAAAAAAATTATTCATTTAAACGAAATAAAAAAAACAATTCATTCAAAAAGAAAAATAAAATCCCGAGATAACAATAAAAGGCAATTACTTGGAGTATATTTAATTCAAGCTATTTAAATTATAAATAAACTCTAATCAAAACAAATATATGATATTTAAAATTATTCATAAAAGAAATACTATGTATATAGAATTATAAGAAAACACTTATATAATTTGTTGGTTTGATTCTGTTTGATAAAAGTTGATTTATTTAATTGATTTAGTTTGATTTTTCGAATTTGGAAAATGGGTCTAAGATCGTGAACACTCCTACAAACATACCATAATTTTAAATTTGAATTTGATAAGTAATGCATTTGTGTATTAAAAAAAGTGAAAAATCTTTTAGCTATAACTTTGATGATTAACCATTAGAAATCTCAATTAAAGACCTATAGAAAATATGAAAAATTGAATTTGAAATCTTAATAGTAATGACTTAATGCACTAATTATATTTGGCATATAAAATTTGCTATCCTTAGTGCTTTTGATACCTACCGCGCATCACGCGGGTACGAATACTAGTTATACTTAAAAATATAATTTCTTTCTGACTTTTAATTCCATTATTATATGATGATTAGTAAATGCTTCGTGATATTTTTTCTAGCTGAAAGACATTCTCCCTTCTTATAAGACCACTATATTGCTTGAGTTTACACTAAATTTTGACAATGCCATATTATAAATGAGTTAGTACTATGCCACTTTATTAAAATGGACTTAAAACATACACTTAATAAAAGATACATATTGCAAAAAAATATAAGATAGAGATGACAATAAAACAAAATGGTAAAGCCACAACCCATGGTCTCTAAAAAATCTAAAACCTAAGATCTAAATCAAGCTCCTCAATTAATAAAACATATTTAGTACTCTTAATTGATGAACAAGTTGATTCAATAGGCATTGCAGTCAATGCATCATTCATTTTCAACTGGATCCCATTTGAAACCAGTTGATTTAAACAGTTTACAAATAAGTATGTATGATTAAGCAGAGGAGTCATAGGTATAGTTGCAACAACACGAGTCACCGCACTATGTGACATACGACCATGAGGAGGCCGTTCTTCCCCTTGATATAGTTGATTGTTAATATATGACACATGTCCATGAGAAGATTCTTGCAGGTACAACTACAATTGTTTGAGAATATATGACATATGATCACAAGAAGGTTGGTGGATCACCTGCACAATCTTTTCCTAATGTTGTTGATGTTGATTTTCAATGTATGACTTATGATCATAATGAGGTAACTGAGTCACATGCACCATCTCTTGTGGTTGTTGTTGTTGTTTAAGTGGGTGATTGTTAATGTATGCCATACGACCATAACGGGATCATTGAGTCACCTATGCAATCTTTTGTTGCTTTTATTATAGTTGATATTTATAACACAAATAACCATAAGGTTGGGGAGGCACCCCATGCGGCAAGTCAAAAAATGATCGTGAACAGACAAGAAGTTTGTGAGGCCCCTATATCATCGGATTTCTTTGATGAGGCCTTGATTGAAAATTACGCATGTAATGTTCTAGAACAGAGAGGTAAGAAGATGGAACAGAGAACTTAGGATGGGGCACACCTCTTATTAAGTTTCCCTTAAACTTGTGTTTGCGTTGGAGTCAAGTGAGTTCTTGACGTGAGGTAAATACCTCATGACAAATCAGGCAAACATAACACCAAACACCTGAAGATATTATTTATTGGTGTCGACATTACTTATTTAAAGTATTTTTTTGGAGAACTGAGAAAGAAATTGGTGAGGGTAGGAAGAAAATGACTGTTGAAATATAATGGACCAAAACTTGCAATATGGCAAGCAATCATTACATATTAAACATGAGATAAATAGGAAGTTTAATTTAATAACTATGATTAAGGTGTGCTTCTAGAAATTTCTCAAAAAATATCTCAGTTTTTATTCATTTTTTATTTTGAAAATCTCAAATATACATTGTTTTTTGCTTTCTTTTTTTGTTTTATTAAGGTTTAATTCTATATATTTCTCTGAAAACCAACTCAATTTTGACCCATTTCAGGTTTTAAAAATTTAATGGCAATATTGTCTCTCCCGCTTTCTCTTATTTTTTTTTTATATCTTCTTAAGGCATAATTCTAGATATTTCTCTTTAAGAAAATAACGTACTTCTGACTTATTTAGATTTTGTAAATCCAAAATGCAATATTTTTATCACTTTTTTTTTCTTTTATTATGTTAAGGTGTAATTCTAATCATTTCTTAAAAAACAACACAATTTGATCTGTTTTAGATTTTGTAAATCGCAAATGCGATATTTTTTTGCTTTTGCTTTTTTTTTTCTGCTTTCTTAGTCGACTCATACAAAATTCAGAAATCGACTTCTCCCGTACTCTTCAAAATATTATATACTAACCCTTCATTTTATGTTTTGATAATAGTTTTACCACACGTGCATTGCATGTGTATATAAAGATATGGTGTGCCTGACATTTAGAATAACATCAATATCCTTAAGAAAAAGTTTGGGTCAAATATTATACATAAAAATATAATTTCTTATTAAACAATAGTGAATATCCTCTGACTTTCTTTTTCAGCATTATATCATTATTGGTAAATGCTTCGTGATACTCTTCTCTTGTTGAAAGCCATTTCGTTTTCATAAAAATATCATATTGCTTGATTTTACGATAAAGTTTGACAATGTATTATTATTAGAGAGTAAGTATGATTTCACTTTATCAAAATGGACCCAAAAAATAAACTTAAATATAGGGGAAAATGTTCAATATACACCACAACGTTAGTGAAATCTGTTGTAACCCACCTGAACTTTCCAGGGGTCCTATGGCCCCCTAACTATTTATTAGTGTCTTTTAGTGACATATATAAGTTAATAAAAAAAAATTACAAAAATAATAAAAAAAGAATTTAGTACTAATAAATGTCAATAAAATATGCTAATAAATAGTCTATGGGGGTCATAGGATTCCAGCAAAGTTCTAAAGGGGTCACTGAACCCCACAAAGTTTAGGTGTGATACAACAAATTTCATCAAAGTTTAGGTATATTTGAGAGCATTTTTCCTTAAATAAAATATATATATTGCAAAAAATATAAGATGGAAATGATAATAAAACTAAATACTAAAACCACAACCCATGGTGCCTCAAAATCTTATAGTCTATGAACCAAGTCAAGTTCCTTAACCAATGAAACATTTCTAGTTGATTCAATAGGCCTAATGGCCAATCCATCCTTCATGTTCAACTAAATCCCATTAGGAACCAATTGAGTAAAATAGTGGAAAAATTATTCTATAAGATTATAAAGAGAGATAGGTGTAAGGGAAACAACATGAGCACACACCATATGACATACAACTTCGAGGAGGTCATTGTACCCCTTGATAAAATTGACTATTAATATATGACCTATGTCAAAGAGTGTAACACCCCAAACTTTTTAACGCTTATATAGTGCATAATACGAGCCCAGAATACCCAAATATCGAAGATAAACCACTTTAGGTTGGTTTTAATGGGTTGTGGATGCTTTTAGACATAAAAAAGACTCGTACAATGTAAAAGGATCACCATGTGTCAGCCACGCACTGCGAAGGCCACCACAATGGGCTATTGCCTTGCCCACATCACATGACCCTAACTAGGACCTAGCGCTATCGGGCATCTCAAGTCCAACCAGTACTGGAGACCAGTCCAACCAGGACTGGAGACCACCCCCACTACCCAAATAATTTGCCACCCTACACTATAACGATCTAAAATTTTGATGAAATATGTGAAATTTATTATTTGACTATTTTACCCCTCCCCATAGTTGCATTATGGTATTTTTAAGATGTGGGGGTGATTGGCATAATTTTTGAGGCATTTTTGTACCATTTCTGTGATATTGTGGTTTTTGATGGTTTCGAGATTCTTATTGTAGACTTATGGGGATATCTTTTGATCCGTGCAACAGATGACCGAACGGACTATGCTAAAAGCTCCAGAATATCTATCTTAAGCTAGGTAGATCTTTCGTTTGGGTCCCAGTGCACCCTAGGTCATTTTGACTTATTGATCGAAAAGTTAGAAAATTAGACACATTTGGTCGAAATGACCTCGGATGGAAAATCCAACTTTGCCAGTAGATTCAAAATGTCAACTTTAGATTGTTAGCATATTTGGTGTGATTTTACTACTTTTAAATATCATTTTGACCCTCGGTTTGGAAAATTGCGATTTTGGATTTTGGGGGTCAACTTTTTGAAAAAGATATTTTTTTAAAAATCCAACTTTGCCAACGCGTCTGAAACATTGAATTTAGTATGGCTGCATAGTTCATTTGTGTATATCTAACTCCTAACGAATCCCTAGCACCCCATCGAAATCTGTTTCATCTTAAGACAAAAAAAGGGGAATGGACAAGAATAGCCTCTCAGCTTAAAGAATTGCCGCCGAGTGGCCATTGATTTTGAATTTCCAAAATATAGCCATTTAGGTTATTTTTTGCTACTGTCTTCATGTTTTTTTTTATTTTATTTTTTGTCGTTTAGCTTTTTTTTTAAATTGCTGCTACACATTTTTTAAAAATTCATTGCTTGCCCTCTTTTTCTAAAAAAATCTTTGTCTTTTTTTTCACTATTTTTTTTGCAGTTCTATTTTTTTTTAAAAGCTATTCTTCTAATTGGTATAGTTTTTCTAACAATCAAATACGATTTTATAACATTGTAATTGTTGCTCTTCCTTTTTATCAATCAAATACAATATTTGATATCAAATACATGAATCTTTGATACCAAATAAAAATATATATTTTATAAAATAATTGTATAAAAGTGTATGAATGTGGTATAAAAGTCTATCAATTGAGTATAGAGATTGTATGTGTCCAATTGGGCCCAATGGCTAAAAAACAGAAATAAATTGGGCCGACTGGGTCTAATTATCCACATTTTCAAATTGTGGGCCATTTCTTTTCAAAGTGACCATCCCATGTCCTTTCTCCAAAATTAAATTGCACTATATTGCAGAAAATCTACAATATAATAGCTTTTTACCCCATTTTGGCCCATTTTATCTGTTCTTTCACTTTGCCTCTTGAGAGTTAAACCCAAAAATAGTATAAGAGATTGAAAGTAAAGCTTGGGAAAATATATTAACACCTATTTCCTAATTTTATTAAAAATTTAAGGTAAGAATTCATCATTTTCTTAGTAATTTCTTGATAAATTTCTCAAAAGCCCAAAGATCTTAGGACTTGATTTTAAACCCCAATTCCACTCTTTTTTACTTGAATAATGTTCTTATCTTATAGTTACTAGTTTTTCATCAATTTAACCTTCAAAACAATGTTGATTCTTGATTTTAACCCGGATTTCAAAGATATTACCCGGTAAAGCTCAAAAATATTTTTTCTTTGATTTGAACCTCGTTTTTTACTCAATTTAATTTGGGTTTTTAGATGTAGGTTCCTAAAAATATGGGGAACATATTTTTAAATTAAAGTTTCAACTTTTCCCTTCTCTTTTCAAAACCCATTCCTAGAGTCCATTTTGACCCTGAACTAAAAATAGTCAATATGGGTGTCGTTGATTTTATTTTAATGCGTAGAATTTATATTTTATGTTCTTAGTGGAGTTCGAGATTGTTTGTACAAATTAAGGTCATGAGTTTAAAGTGTAGCAGATCGATTTGACTTTTGAGGTATGTTATGGCTTAACTCTTTTAGGTTGGGTTGGGTAGTAAATGATGGTACAAAATGCATATTTAGGGTGGGAACTAATCATGAAAAATGGATATCTATGTGTTGTGACCTAGTGGGGTCCAATATGTGATGTAATCATCAATATTGAGATATTATGTGATATGTGTGATCATGTGGGGTCCTATGTGATATTGATAGCCTTGAATACATGTGAATAATTGTATTATGTTGTTAAAATGATTAATGTGGCATCATTGGTGTATTTTGATTATATTCATACTTTATTGGCATATCGGACATGTAGAAATTCATGGATGAATGAAAATAACGAGTGGATATTTCCTCACCTGGTTTTGAAAATGTATCATTGTGGCTTGTTGTGGATATATATCATATGGTTGGTTGTGAAAATACACATTATGATTGGTTTTTAGCATTACCTTCTTATATCATACTCATTCATGAAACATTGGTACCACCGTGGCAACACCTGAGTAACATTGGAAACACTTTTTTAAAAACCCTTCCCGAAGGATGTGCCGGGGAGAAAAGATTGTAACACCTTATGAAATCCTTTTTGAGGGATGTGTCGGAAAGGAGATATGAGATATGTGGATTGTATACAGATTGATGAACCCTCCATGGGTCCTACATCGGGAGAATTTAGCTCCGTAGGTGTATACGAGGATTGTACGATAATCTCGGAGGTTATGCGATAACCTCATGCATCATCATCATCGTCATCATCATATACATTGCACTTACTTTATTATCCTTATATTGTGTTGTATTGCCATATTGACTTGTCATCTATGTAATTGTCTTATCTTATTTTAATTGTAATTGATGATCTTGTATATGTATGTTCCCCCTTGTTCTACTTATATGATATAATGTATACTTGTGTTCTATCTTGGTGTGATGTTACAATATATGTGATATATTAGAACTATTAGTGCAAGCGGTATGGGCTACCATTGTGGGATATTTTCTGATTGCAGGTGAAGTGCCCTTAGTGTATATTTTGTATGCTTTATTTAATACTTTGCTTGATCGGCCTATGATACCTACAGAGTACAAATAGACCATACTCATGCCTACAACGCCCTTTCGGTGTAGGTCCTAGCCCGAGTGTACCTGAACTTACTTGACTCGGGCAATTATTAGAGCTTCCGAGGTAGCGGTTGGATATTCATGTGTCTGGAGTTCACCTCTAACTTTCTATATTAGTTATGTCTTTATTAGTATTCAGAGAAAGATACAATTTCTTTGTGGTTATTTTTCTGATATATTTGACTCCTGGATAGTATTAGTAATTCTTATACCTTTGACACCAGGTTTCAAGAGTTATGTGTAACGACTCAAAATCGTCTCCCGGGATGTCACAATGTGCTTAAGGATACAAGTATCCCCAAGCTAACCCTTAGAGCCGATTTCTACCAATAACACTCAATTCAAGATGAAATAGACTCAACACTCGCATAGTCATATCACATGAAAGGAAATACGGGAAAGATACTCGATCCATATGACCACAATACAGAGAAACCTCAAAAAAACCCACAATACTGAACCCTTGACGCAACACAAGTATGATACTAGTCTGACAAAACCTTTACGAATTGAAAACTAGAGAGTTATTGGGACAGGTCCCTAACTGACTCGAAATGAACTGAAGATAAAACATAGTCTCTCAAATACAGAAAATGTCTGAATATCGGTCCTCGAATCATGAGGACTCACCACTATAGAAAACGTAGGCAAGGTACTCGAAGAATCACGGATGAGGCTGGGATAGAGCTCCTGAACCTATATTATAAGACAATATAGCACATAGACATGTATGTGAATCGGTACTTTGGAATGTACTGAGTATGCGGGGGAGAATGCATATGTATAAAAATAGTACCGATCTTCTTCAATCAAATCATGTATGCAAAATGAGACGACTCACATGCCTTGAACAAGTATAAAATATAAAGCTCATAAATCATGTAGAATGAGGCATGCAAAACAAATCTAGTGAGTCATCTCTCTTTAACCTTAAAAATCATAAATCTTCTCTTATTCTCAATACCCAAAGGCTAAGGGACTTTGAACAATACTTTTAACTCATGCATATGTCTCATGGAGAGTAAAACCTCTTCAATTCTAAACATTTCATAATTATTTAGAACTCATATACTTGGAATTCGAAATCATATGACTTGGAAACATATTTGAAGGGATTTCATTCACCTTAGGAAAATATCTCATTTCAAGATTTAGGAAAATCATTCTACCTGAAATGGAAAAGTATTCTAGCTCAAGGAAATAACTTATCTCAAAGCTTTATATAAAGTACTATATCAAGGGAAGATACTTTTATTTAGGCAAATAACCCACCTCAAGGAAGCACTTTAATTAGGGAACAACTTTGGAATTCCACCATTTAGGAAAATAACTCATAGGAAGGGAAAATAAGTATCAAATTTCGAAGTTTAAAAGGGGAAGGGAGGTTCACGTTACCGACATAAACTATGCAAGCTACATGGAGTCCAATGTTTTGTCCTCCTAAAGAGGATACCCCACGTTGGGGAGGAGAGTCATACTCTTGCTAGGCAGTATAACCTTGGTCTAGTGATCACTAAATGAAACTCGGCCTTGGCCCAATCATAATCATCATAAACTCAGTGTCAGGCCCTACCTACGGTGACACATAGTTTTGGGGTAAGAAACCGTAGTGACTTACCCTCTCGGTGCTAAGTACTACTCCCTTTAGATTATCTGCGCTCATCTCATAAAAATCTACTTTGAGAAAAATATCATGGTTCACCACGAACCCAATAATCAAATCAATAATCTCATATGATTAAGTGGATTTCAAAGCTTTCGAACCATTAGGTCAATTCATTTTTAAATCATCCTAAAATACTCAAATCATGGGTGCTTATTGCACAAGAGTTCATAATTTCACAAGTCTTAACTAGGGGTTACTAACCCATATTTCAATCTCAAGTTAAAGCTCATCAAAAGCATAATATATAGCATATAGATTCATAAATCATGCGGAAATCTCAGAATTTCAGCAATTTATCTCAAAATCTCTATATAGTCATTTTATTCAATATCTCAACACTACAAATATTAGCTTGTCAAGGAGTAAAATCATGGGGTTTATACCCAGGTGTAAATTCTCAATAAAACATGCAGAAATTATGCTATTTGACTCTTAATTCATGGGAAATATCAAGATAATGCATTCAATAATAATGGGTGAAAACCTCCAATTCAAATTCATGTAAAAACCTCATAGATTTCAGGAAATTCATGATGTAAATAAGCCTTTTGGGCATAAGGGTGAAAGGGTTACCCTTGTTCAAAAACCCACATACATTAAATTAGAAGCTGTGGATGAACTCTCACTTTTGGAACTCTATTCATACTCTTAAATGAGGGTTCTTGAGGCCCTTCACTTGGGAACCTTGAATCTTGACTCAATTTAGAAAATCCATGGTGGATTCTTGAGATTCTTGGAAGAGGTTTTGGATACTTAGGATTTTTTATGAGAGAAAACTTGACAAAAACCTCATAGGATGCTTGCAAATGACTTTGATTTGATGTTTGCACGGTTTTATAGACTTGGAAAAAGTCTAAAGTGCCCTTTTTAACATCTGTACAAAGATGGAAAAATTGAACTGGGAACCCGATTTCATAGTCCACCGCAACGCGCCACTCTTCGCGGTGGCTCACTAGAATTGACAATTGGGAAATTGGGAGTCTCCGTGATGGGGAGCCATCGTGTTGTCCCACTGGTTGGGTCCTGGACCTTTAGCGCAACGTTCTACTATCGGGAAGTTCTACTGAAATTTGACAATTTCCAAATAAACCCTCTCCGCGACGTGCCAAGCACCTAAATGATGTTGTTTACGACTAAGGCTTAAATTAGCCATAACTTCTTACTCGGGTATCGTATTTGGGAAAATCTTATATCGATGGAAAGCTTATAAGATTTCTCACTTGATAAAAATTCAAAATTAGGGAAATTCTATATGGTTAAGATGATACTCATTTAGGAAGCCACTTCTCAATCTTTTAGGGCTGAAATCATGCCTCACTTGACACGCCCTACAACTCAAACTACGAGGGAACTTTGCGGGGCCTTACAATATCTCCCCCTTGGAAACATTCGTCCTTGAATTTCACTAGTTAGTCTAGGAATACAGGAAAAATAGAGTGCAAATAGATGAAACAATTTCTAAACGGTTCACGATCTTTCTAAACTCATGAATACTTCGGAAAATACAACAACTCATACAAGGATAGATGCTTAGCTGAACTTTAGATTAAAAGAGGTGAATCATGGAAGAATAGTACCTTCGGATTGGTCTGAACCTATGGAAAAGAGGTGCGGGTACTTGGCTCACATGTCTACTTCTGCCTCCCAAGTAGCACCCTCGACAGACTGGTTCTGCAACAAAACTTTGACCAAGGGGACTTCTTTGTTCCTCAGTGTACGGACTTGGGATCTCTATGGGAATCTCATCGAAGGAAAGGCTATCCTTAATATCAACACTCTCTGAAGGATCAACCACAACAGAATCACCGATATGCTTCTTAAGCATGGAGACATGAAAAATAGGATGAACGGCTGACAACTCTAAGGGCAACTCAACCTCGTATGCCACTCTACCACACAACTCAAGACTCGATACGGGCCAACATAACAAGGACTCAACTTTCCCTTCTTACCAAATCTTTTCACCCCTTTCATGGGAGAAATCTTCAAGTACACCAAATCACCAACCTTAAACTCAAGATCTCTCCTTCTCACATTGGAATAAGACTTTTGATGACTTTGAGCCGTCTTCAACCTCTCTATAATCAACTTAACTTTCTCCATAGCTTCAACTACTGCATCAGGCCCGATTGCGGTATCTTTACCCACTTCAAACCAACCTATGGGTGATCTACACCTCCTACCATATAGGGCCTCAAATGGTGCCATCTCAATGCTAGCATGGAAACTATTGTTATAGGGAAACTCAATCAATGGCAAATACTTATCCCAACTACCTTTGAAATCAAGGGCACACGCTCTTAACATATCCTCTAGGGTCTGAATGGTCCTCTCAGCCTGACTATCTGTCTGCGGGTGAAAAGATGAGCTCAAAAGAACTTGGGTGCCAAGATCCTGCTGAAATACCCTCCAAATCTGAGAAGTAAATTGAGTACCCCTATCCGAAATGATAGACAAAGGAACTCCATACATCCTGGACAACTCCCAAATATACAATCTAGCATAATCCTCAGTCATATAAGACTTGTGCACGGGTAAGAAATGTGCTGACTTAGTCAACCTATCCACAACAACCCAAATGGAATCATGATGACGGGGCGAAAGAGCCAACCCGGTCACGAAGTCCATATTCACCATTTCCCATTTCCAAGTGGGTATACTAAACTCTTGCATCACACCACCCGGTCTTTGGTGCTCTACCTTAACCTGTTGGCACGTTGCACACTTTTCTACAAACTCATCTATGTCTTTCTTCATACCGTTCCACCAATAGATCTCCCGCAAGTCACGGTACATCTTGGTAGTTCCGGGATGAATAGAATAATGTTCGCTATGCGCTTCAGCCATAATCCTCTGTCTCGATTCATCAACACACGGGACACACAACCTACCATGCAGTCTCAACACACCATCTCCCCCTTGGGAGAAAACCTCTACCTTTTGGTCTTTAACTGACTCCTTTAATTTGACCAAACTAGGGTCTCTATCTTCTTTCTCCTTCACTTCCAAAACTAAAGAGGATTTGGAACTACTCTGCATCAATGTACTCCCCTCCACTGAATCAAGCAATCTAACACCCAACCTAGTCAGATAGTGCACATCGCGAGCTAACTCTTTCTTACCCTCCTCTATATGCACAACACTACCCATAGATAATCGGCTAAGGGAGTCCACCACTACATTGGCTTTGCCAGGGTGATACAACACACTCATATCATAATATTTCAACAACTCCAACCACCTCCTCTTCCTAAAATTCAACTCTTTCTGGGTGAACACATACTGCAGGCTCTTATGATCAATGAACACATCAACGTGGACACCATAAAGATAGTGTCTCTAGTTTTTTAAAGCAAAGTCCACAACAGTTAACTCAAGATCATGGGTCGGGTAGTTCTTTTCATGTGGCTTTAACTGTCTAGAGGCATAGGCTATAACCTTACCTCTTTGCATCAAAACACAACCCAAACCAACTCAAGAGGCATCACAATACACCACAAAAACATCAGTATAATCAGGCAAAGTCAATACAGGGGCTGAAGTGAGTCGGGTCTTCAACTCCTGAAAACTCTTCTCACAGGAATAGGACCATTGGAATTTAACTTTCTTTTGGGTCAATCGGGTCATAGGAAATGCAATGGAAGAGAAACCCTCAATAAAATAACGGTAATAGCCCACTAGACCGAAAAAACTCCTAATGTCGAACAGAGAGATAGGTCTAGGCCAATTTCTCACAGCTTCTGTCTTTAGGGGATCAACTCTAATACCTTCGACCAAAACAACATGACCTAGAAAGGCTACAGACCTTATCCATAATTCACACTTACTAAATTTGGTGAACAACTGGTGATCTCTAAGAGTTTCCAAGACAATTCTAAGATGATTCGCATAGTCATTCTCATCATAGGAGTACACAAGGATATCATCTACGAATACAATGACAAACATATCAAGGTACTGCTTGAAAACTCGATTCATGAGGTACATGAAGGTTGTTGGGGCATTGGTTAGCCTGAAAGACATGACTAGAAACTCAAAGTGACCATAGCGGGTTCGGAAGGCTATCTTTGGAATATCACATTCCCTCACTTTAAGTTGATGATAGCCGGATCTAAGGTCTATCTTGGAAAAGTAACTTGCACTTTGCAACTGATCAAATAGGTCATCAATTCTTGGAAGAGGATACTTATTTTTTACTGTGACCTTGTTCAGTTGAAGGTAGTCTATTCACATACACAAAGATCCGTCTTTTTTTGCATGAATAAAACGGGTGCGCCCTAAGGATAAATACTGGATCTAATGAAACCTTTGTCTAAGAGATCTTTAAGTTGCTCCTTCAATTCCTAAAGCTCTGCGAGTGCCATACAGTATGGAAAAATAGAAATAGGTCGTGTGTCGGGAGGAAGGTCAATTCTGAACTCTATCTCTCTATCGGGAGGTACCCCTGGGAGATCTTCCGAAAAGACATCTGGAAACTCATTAACAATATTGACTGACTGAATAGTTCAAGCCTCAAACTGAGTGTCTTTGACTCTAACTAAGTGGTAAATGCAACCTTTGGATATAAGTTTTCTGGCTTTGATATAGGAGATAAAATAACTCTTGGGTGATACCGAACTCCCGAACCACTCAATCACTGGTTCATCAGGAAAATGGAACTTGACTACACGGGTATAACAATATATAGATGCGTAGCAAGAATGAAGCCAATCCATACCCAGAATAAGGTCAAAATCTACCATGTTTAAATCTATCAAATCAGCGGGTACGACTCTATGAAGCACAGTAACAGGGCAACCTCTATACACTTGTTTAGCAACAATAGAATTCCCTACTGGTGTAGAAACTAGGAAAGGCTCGAAAATCTTTTTGGGACCCATTTTGAAATTCACAGCCACAAGTGGGGTCACATAAGAGAGATTTGACTCGGGGTCCAACAACATATAAACATCAAGACAGAAGACAAGGAGCATACCAGTAACAACATCAGGAGAGTCCTCCTGCTCCCGACGGGGTGGAAGGGCATAGAACCTATTCTGGAACTGACCGCCAGTGGTGCTAGAAGAAGCACCCTAATTAGGGATGGGACGGAGTACCGGAGCTGGTGCGCTAGCAGCATGTGCTTAAGGTCGGGCATCTCTGTTCCCCTGTCTAGCATGAGGGAAATTTCTAAGTCTGTGGCCCTACTTTCCATTACCAAAATAACCCCTCAAATCTCCAAAACACTCCCCAAGGTAATTCCTACAACATTTGGCACAAGGAGGATAATAGGGCCGGTTACCAACACTGTTCTGCGACCTAGACAAGAAATGCCTACTCCCTTGCTCTGGCTTACCTCTAGGCGCGAGAGAACTAACTGAGAAGGCATGGGAACAAATGGACGTCTCTGAAACTGAGGGAGGATCCCTTCATGAAACCTAGGCCGACTATACTCATGTTTCTTAGATCTAACCCTTTTGCTACCCCTCATTCTTTCTCTCTCTCTAAGCTTATCCGCCTCTATCTGCTAGGCATGCGTCATCAACCTAGCCAGATCTATATCCTTGTGCAACATCGCATCCCTACACTCCTTCAGTACCCTCCAAAAACATCGGTCAAAAACTTACCCATACTAGCCCGAGTGTTAAAAATAAAATCAGGATAGTACTTGGCCAACTGATTGAATTTCAAGTAGTACTCCTTAACAGTCATAGAGCCCTTCCTCAAGTTCATGAACTCCTCAATCTTTTCCTCCCTCGTCTCAAGCGAAAAGAACTGGTCCAAGAAGGCAACTTGGAACACTTGCCAAGTCATAGGAGCGACATTCTCACCTCTACCCTTTTTCCACGATACAACCCAATCATAAGCAATGTCCTTCAGTCTATAGGACATCAACTCAACACTTTCTTCTTTTGAAAAATGCATCACCTCAGTGATCTTCTTTACCTCCTCCAAGTACAACTGTGGGTCCTTGTCCACCTTGGACTCATAGAACTCAGGCAGATTCATTCGTATAAAGTCATGAATATTAACAGCGGCTACATCACCACCTTGCTGATTAGAAATTGGGGCCTGGTTATTGGCTTGAACATTTATGGTGACCACTTGGGCTAATGCCTGAAAGGTCTCCCTAAACTCAGCATGGGACACCATCTCATTCAAAGGATCAACAGGTGGAGGTTGCTCATTATTGTTCCCACGGACATTCGCTCTTCGAAAAGGCATTTTCTAAAAATAGAAGAGCACAGACCATTAGATAAGAGGGAAAACTGTAGGCACGATAGAATCTAAAAGAAGAAACAACTTTTTCCTAAAATGTCTCGTAGTCTAATGCTCATAGATATGGAGCGCTACACACCAATGATCAAGACTCTACTCAACGCGGCTTGTCAGACTCCCTAGGACTCCTTAGAAACCTTAGGCTCTAATACCAAGTTTGTAATGACCCGAAATCATCACCTGGGATGTCCACGGTGTTTAAGGCTATAAGTAGCCCCAAGCTAACCCTTAGAGCCAGATTCTACCAATAACACTCAATTCAAGATGAATTAGACTCAACACTCACATAGTCATATCACATGAAAGGAAATACGAGAAAGATACTCGGTCCATATAACCATAATACAGACAAACCTCAACAAAACCATAATACCGAACCCTGGACGCATCACAAGTATGATACTAGTCTGACAAAACCTCTACGAATCAAAAACTACAGAGCAATTGGGACAGGACCCCAACTAACTTGAAATGAACTGAAGATAAATCATAGTCTCTTAAATACAAAAAATATCTGAAGATCGGTCCTCAAACCATGAGGACTCACCACTAAAGAAAACGTAGGCAAGGTACTCGAAGAATCACGGATGAGGCTGGGACTGAGCACTTGAACCTACATTATAAGACAATGTAGCACATAGACATATATGTGAATCAGTACTTTGGAATGTACTGAGTATGCGGGGGTGAATGCATATGCATAAAAATATTATCGATCTTATTCAATCAAATCATGTATGCAAAATGAGACGACTCACATGTCTTGAACAAGTATAAAATATAAAGCTCATAAATCATGTAGAATGAGGCATGCAACACAAATCTCGTGAGTCATCGCTATTTAGCCTTAAAAATCATAAATCTTCTCTTATTCTCAATACCCAAAGGCTAAGGGACTTTGAACAATACTTTCAACTCATGCATATGTCTCACGGAGAGTAAAACCTCTTCAATGCTCAACATTTCATAATTATTTAGAACTCATATACTTGGAATTCAGAATCATATGACTTGGAAACATATTTGAAGGCATTTCATTCACCTTAGGAAAATATCTCATTTCAAGCTTTAGGAAAATCATTCTATCTTAAATGGAAAAGTATTCTAGCTCAAGGAAATAACTTATCTCAAAGTTTTATAAAAAGTACTATATCAAGGGAAGATACTTTCATTTATGGAAATAACCCACCTTAAGGAAGTACTTTAATTAGGGTACAACTTTGGAATTCCACCATTTAGGAAAATAACTCATAGGAAGGGAAAATAAGTATCAAATTTCGAAGTTTAAAAGGGCAACGGAGGTTCTCGTAACCGAGATAAACCATGGGAGCTACATGGAGTCCAACGTTTTGTCCTCCTAAGGAGGAGACCCCACATTGGGGAGGAGCGTCATACTCTTGCCAGGGAGTATAACCTAGGTCTAGTGATCACTAAATGAAACTCGGCCTCGGGCCTAATCATATTCATCATTAACTCATCCTCAGGCCCAACCTACGGTGGTACATAGTTTTGGGGTAAGAAATCGTAGTGACTTACCCGCTCGGTGCTAGGTACTATTCTCTTTAGATTATCTGCGCTTATCTCATAAAAATCCACTTTTAGAATAATCTCATGGTTCCCCACAAACCCAATAATCAAATCGATAATCTCATATGATGAAGTGGATTTCAAATATTTCGGACCATTATGTAAATTCATTTCTCAATCATCTCAAAATACTCAAATCATGGGTGCTTATAGCACAAGAGTTCAGAATTTCACAAGTCTCAAATAGGGCTTACTAACCCATAGTTCAATCTCAAGTTAAAGCTCATCAATAGAATAATATATAGCATATAGATTAATAAATCATGTGGAAATCTAGGAATTTCAGCAATTTATCTCACAATCTCAATATAGTCATATGCTTCAATATCTCAACATTGCAAATATTAGCTTCTCAAGGAGTAAAATTATGGGGTTTATATCCAGCAGTAAATTCTCAATAAAACATGCAGAAATCATGTCATTTGACTCTTAATTCATGGGAAATATCAACATAATGCATTCAATTATAATGGCTGAAAACCCCCAATTCAAATTCATGTAAAAACCTCATACATTTCAGGAAATTCATGATGTAAATAAGTCTTTTGGGTACAAGGGTGAAAGGGTTACCCTTATTCAAAACCCCACATACCTTTAATTAGAAGCTTTGGATGAACTCTCACTTTTGGAACTTGATAACTCTCAAATTACACACTTGAATGGGTGTAAGCGATCGTTGTCAATATAAAACCCAACTAGGATGGGGTCGAATCCCACAAGGAACAATGTGAGTGGCGATTAAACTAGTTTAAAACTAAAGCTACAAGTTAAATTCAAACAATCGATATAAAAAGATAAAATGAGGGTTTAAGGTTCGTAGAGAGTTAATTGTCACTTTCAATATTTTAGTGTTTGAAATTAGTCTAAATAGGAAACCAGAGTTATGTTCACCATGGGTTTTGAGAATTGACAGATACTAGGTAATGCTTGGGATTCTTGAAGTAATTAGAAACAATAGATTATCCCTGATGACGATACTATCTTACTTATCTCTCGACCTCACCAGATAATTTATTGTCTAATTCTCTCAAACTTAGATAACTTATCTATTTCCAATAGGATTTTATCTCAGGTAGATCAATCCAGTTAAGGCATTGATCATTAAACAGAAAGTTGGTAGCTTCCGAGTCACTGTTGATAATTCACGTCCTCTAGTCTATTTATCCGTTAGAAGCAAATAAAACCTAAGGCATAACCTAATATTTGCAACCAGTAGATTTCAATTAAAATAACAGAATTTCAAGACGTCTTACTACTCTTTGAATCCGTTAAATACCTAGTAACCTATCAAACCCTAGTCCATGAATGCCATAACTCTGGCTAATGGAATTAACCGCTCATGATTTGATGAACGAAATACAAAGTTGAATTCATGATAATAAGGATAAACTTACGAAGGGATGAAAAGCAACAAGTAGTTTCTTCAATTTAATCCCTAAAATAGGAATCCACAAATAGTTGATAAGTGTTGAAGAAAATAAAACTCTGCAAAACTAAAAAAACAGAACTTCTTGAATAAACCCAAAAAGATGCTATTTATACTAAAGCCTAATTAAGGAAATAAAATAGTAAATTCAATTAATTCTCGGATTAGGTGACGCCCAAGCTGACGTCGCGTCAAGAGTCTGATGCCCTATCACAGATGGCGTCAGACTTGCTCCAGTTTCTTCAATTCTCTGCTTTAGGCTGACGATGACTCTGACGCCGCATCAAGGATCTGACAGCGTATCAACAACGTTATCAGATGTCTTCTCCTATCACTGATTTTCTGCTTAAGGCTGACGCCAGTCTTGACGCCTTATCACCCACTTGATGCCACATCACAGACGTCATCAGAATAACTTCTCATCTCCAATTCCCTGGTTAAGGCTGACCCTGCTTCTGATAGGCTATCACAAGGCTGACGACTTATCACGGATGTCGTCAGCCATATTTTCTTCTCTTTTGCTTAGATTTTCAACTCTTTTGCTCCATTGTCATTTATTTCAATTCTTTCAGCCTTTTACTGCAATATCATGAGCAAACACATCAAAACAACAAGAGTTGCTTCAGAATTCACAATTATTTTGAGCTAAAAAGCATTAAATGTGTTAGCCTTTGCTCACACATCAACACCCTCAACTTAAAACAATTGTTTGTCCTCAAGCAACAAACTAACTAAGAGTATACAAAGTACAAGTTGGCAACTATCTATTCATATTAGTTTAGAATACATGCACCAACTCCAAGGTCAGTCAAATTAAGAGAAACTGTGTTTATTATTGAAAACACCCATGCAACTTACGAGGATCAAGATATTGCAAGAATTTTAGCAATTACAACCCAGCACATACCCAAATCACACTATCCGAATAAGGCAGTGATTAGCAATAAAAAACTCACTCTCAGAACGAAGTTCCAATATTGCACATCAAATGCCATAGGCTTGCCCTTATAGTCAGTACCAAAGTCATCAGACAGGTCAGTTAGGATCACTATAGGTCTTTTCTTAAGTTTGTAACGTAGGTTAGGGGTTGTATGATATTCATGGATATTTCAAAGTGACTATGCCTCGTTGACACTACACTAAACTCTTGGGGTTTCAACTCCTAACCTTCTTTTATTCCTTTCTTTTATTGATCATACATGCTCAAGATGGATGCGGTCTTTTTAATTATCACATTATCTTTTTTATCATCTTTTACACAACTTTCTCATTTCTTATTCCGTTTTCACCGCACCCAACTTTTTATTCTTTTCTTTTATTCTTTTTATCTTCATACTCATTTTGTATCACGTACCCCTATGATAGCCACCCTCAACTTAGGTTGTTTGCCTAAGTTAAAGTGCACAGTATCCAAAGAGGACTAGGACCAAAACAAGTTCATTGTGATGTAAATCGGAAGGTGAGAGGTGTCGTAGAAAGAAATAGGCTAATTAGACTCAAAACAAGGATCAAGAGATATTATGCATATAGGGAAGATCATTTTTGCTAAAGTTGGATAAAATAAAAAATGGCCTATGATCCTTTCCGAACTCTTATCCTATGACCATGGCAAGAATAACAGGGCAAGTTCTAGATTCAATGCAGAACGAGAACTGAGTAAGACCTTACACACACAAGGCACACAAGTATCTCGCATATCACTACATATCTAGTTCATACACTTGTTAAACAAAGGTTATTTAGTTGCCAAACTAATTCCACAAAAAGATACATCGTGGTAAAAAATGGATGCAATTCACATAGTAATATATCAGACCAATGGAGAGGTTCTCAAAAATCTCAAAAATAAGTTAACTGCCTTAGTTACTTGTATTTCTCCTAGTCAACTACAACACATTACAAAATAAGTGCAATACACCTAAATATACCGACTCTACTAGGAACAAGACTCCGGGGAAAATAGGCATGGCAACAAAAACCCCAGGTGGACATCAACACGTACAAGTAGCCCCAACACCCTCAACTTAAAATCATGCAATATCCCTAATGCATCAAACCAAAACAAGAGAGTTATAAACATACCTGTGGCTCTATGGGTGCGAAGATCTGATGTCAATCACATAATACGAATACAAACAAAAAAATACCTTGGGTTGCCTCCCAAGAAGCACCTAATTTAGTGTCGTGGCACGACAACATCCAGTCATCCTTTATCCCTCCACTTTGATGATTTAAATTGTAGGCCCATATTTTGATCTTTACATCTTTTAGGTCCATTGGAGAAATGTGAGGGCATGATAAGGAATGTTCTATCACGCCACTTCAAAGACTTGAACCGTTTTCCCAATTTTGCATCAAACTTTCGTGTGGGCTCATTGGGCAACAATGAGAATCTTAAAAATCCACTAAATGGATATCGATATTTAAACTTCTTGGCCTTCAAGACTGGGGTTGGAGTATACCCTTTTGAAAAGATAAACTCCAAAATGTAAGAATTTTCCTCCTCATTTTCAAAATTCATCATTTTCTTGGGTGGTTCGACTTTGTTCACATCCACCAAGCATAATGTTGAAAAGTGGTTCGAATGAGGACTGACTCTCAATTCTGGAGTAGCATCTCTATTAGTATCTTTACCCCGAAATGGACTAGAGTCTTCACAAGGATTGTTCTTGATTTTTCCTTTCAATTCTAGTACTATTTCCTCATCTTTGGCATCTTCGTTCATGAATGGTTCGGTTGGTTGGGAAATCTCCAATGAAAGATCAACATCAAGCTCATCATCAGTATAGGATTCTTTTCCTTATCTTCACACTCTTTCATTATGTTAAATGATTCCACAGACAAGATATCATCTAAACATAATATAGAAGAATGCTTTGAATAATTGACCTCTATATCCATCTCCTCATGAATGATCGGCTTCATATCTTGACGCATATCACATACGATATCATATGTTTCTTTCTGGAGATCCAACATTCGTTGAAACATAGCTTCAATGCCACTCTTACCGGTGTTTCGTTCTTCCTTTTCTTGACCATATGACCTATCAAACTCATAAGAAGAACTAGAATTTGGGTTAGCTCAATAGGGGGAGGGGCATTTGGGCAATCACTCCAATGTCCATCTCGACCGCCACATAAAGAACAATTATACTCCCGGTAGGATAGAGATGGTGCACACATCTCTATCCGAAGAGCATATCTACAATCTTGCCAAAAGTGAGGTCCATCACAATATGCACATGTATCATTAAGATAAGATTTCCAACCACCAAGATCATGTTCATTCCACGATGCCAGAGTAATAAGTAAATTAAAATAAAAATCTACCTAACACAATAAATAAAAGAAAACTAAAAACAAATATTTACAAGTTTAAATTCAAGCTAGTAGGCTAAAATTCAAAACCATCTCAATACACCAAATTGTTCCTCGGTAACGGTGCCATTTTTGATAATGCTCAAATTACACTCTTGAATGGGTGTAAGTGATCGTTGTCAATATAAAACCCAACTAGGTTGGGGTCGAATCACACAAGGAACAATGTGAGTGGCAATTAAACTAGTTTGAAACTAAAGCTACAAGTTAAATTCAAACAATCGATATAAAAAGATAAAATGGGGGTTTAAGGTTCACAAAGAATTAATTGTCACTTTCAATATTTTAGTGTTTGAAATCAGTCTAAATGGGAAACCAGAGTTATGTTCACCATGGGTTTTGGGAATTGACAGATACTAGGTAATGCTTGGGATTATTGAAGTAAGTAGAAACAACAGATTATCACTGACGATGATACTATCTGACTTATCTCTCAAACTCACCAGATAATTTGTTATCTAATTCTCTCGAACTTAGATAACTTATCTATTTCCAATAGGATTTTATCTCAGGTAGATCAATCCAGTTACGACATTGATCATTAAACAGAAGGTTGGTAGCTTTTGAGTCCCTGTTGATAATTCACGACCTCTAGTCTATTTCTCCGTTAGAACCAAATAAAACCTCAGGTATAACCTAATGTTTGCAACCAGTAGATTTCAGTTAAAACAACAAAATTTCAAGATGTCCTACTACTCTTTGAATCCGTTAAATACCTAGTAACCTATCAAACCCTGGTCCATGGATCCCATAATTGAGGCTAATGGAATTAGCCGCTCATGATTTGTTGAACGAAATACAAAGTTGAACTCATGATAATAAGGATAAACTTACAAACGGATGAAAAGCAACAAGTAGTTTCTTCAACTTAATCCATAAATAGTTGATAAGTGTTGAAGAAAATAAAACTCTCCAAAACTAAAAAAAAAAAGAACTTCTTGAATAAACCCTAAAAGATGCTATTTCTACTAAAGCCTAATTAAGGAAATAAAATAGCAAATTCAATTAATTCTCAGATTAGGTAACGCCCAAGATGACGCTGTGTCAAGAGTCTAATGCCCTATCACGGATGGAGTCAGATTAGCTCTAGTTTCTTTAATTCTCTACCTTAGGCTGACGATGAATATGACGCCGGGTCAAGGATCTGACGGCGTATCACCAACGTCATCAGATGTCTTCTCCTATCGTTTACTTCTGCTTAAGGCTGACGCCATTCTTGATGCCTTATCACCCACTTGACTCCATGTCACAGACGTCGTCAGAACTGCTTCTGAGCTCTAATTCCCTAGTTAAGGTTGACACTGCTTCTGATAGGCTATCACAAGGCTGGCGACTTATCACAGATATCGTCATCCATGTTTTCTTCTCTTTTGCTCAGATTTTTAACTCTTTTTCTCCATTGTCATTTATTTCCATTTCTTCAGCCTTTTTCTGCAATATCATGAGCAAACATATCAAAACAACAAGAGTTGCTTCAGAATTAACAATTATTTTGAGCTAAAAAGCATTAAATATGTTAGCTTTTGCTCACACATCAGAACTCTATTTGTACTCTTGAATGAGGGTTCTTGAGGCCCTTGACATGGGAATCTTGAATCTTGACTCAATTTAGAAAATCCATGGTGGATTCTTGAGAATCTTGGAAGAGGTTTTGGCTACTTAGGGCTTTTTATGAGAGAAAGCTTGAGAAAAACCTCATAGGATGCTTGCAAATGACTTTGATTTGGTGTTTGCATGGTTTTATAGGCTTGGGAAAAGTCCAAAGTGCCCTTTTTAACATCTGTACTAAGCTGGAAAAATTGAACTGGGAACCCAATTTCATAGGCCACTGCGATGTGCCACTTATCGCAATGGCTCACTGGAATTGACAATTGGGAAATTCGGAGTCCCCACGATGCGGAGCCATCGCGTTGTCCCACTAGTTGGGACCTGTACCTTCAGCGCGATGCGCCACTATCGCGAAGTTCCACTGAAATTTGACAATTTCGAAATAAACCCTCTCCGCGATGCGCCAAACACCTAAATGACGTTGTTTACGGCTAAGGATTAAATTAGCCATAACTTCTTACTCGAGTATCGGATTTGGGCAAATCTTATGTCGTTGAAAAGCTTATCAAATTTCTCACGTGATAAAAAGTCAAACTTAGTGAAATTCTATATGGTTAACACGATACTCACTTAGGAAGCCACTTCTCAATCTTTTAGGGCCTAAATAATGCCTCACTTGACACGCCCTATGGCTCAAACTATGAGGGAAATTTTTGGGGCCTTATATTATGGTTGCATTTGTTGATTTTATTTTTTCCATTTTTATTATATCTATGTGGTTTGACTTAATTTAAGAAGACTTACCTTGGGGTCAATTTTTTATTTTCGCTGTGTATATCAGTTTGGGTGAGGGGCTTACTTATCAAGGTTTGCCGCAACAAGTGCCATCATGGCCCTTGTTTTTGGGTCGTGACATACACCCTATTTCAGATGAATTCTGAACATATAATAAAATAAGAGAATATTAATTTAAAAACATTGTAATAAGTCTATAAAAAAAACCAACCAATACCAATGCCAATACTAATATCAATACCAATATCAATACCAACATCGCCCATTCCTACAGTGGTCCGACGAAGCCTCTAATCAAAACCAAAGAATATCCAGTCGGGACAAGACCCCGACCACAACCGAAACCAAAAAGGAAAAGTAAAGACATAAAGATATCCTTGGCATGAAATGGTGTCTTTCGTTGTATGGAAGCTCACCACTTAAGTCTGACTAATGAGATGATCCCAAACCCTAGTCAATTTGCAAGAGTAGTAGAAGTATGGTCAGTTCCTGCATCGCGTGGGGATACAACATTCGCTGATGGTTAGAGAGAGGACCACTAGCATGAAACTTAGGGTTAAATATAAAGTAATGCCATCAATGTAGAACCAAATCATACCAATGAGCATAACCATATGCAAATACATATTTATACATAAACCGTAGTGACTTACCTGCTCGATGCTAAGTATTATTCCCTTTAGTTTATCTGTGCTTATCTTATAAAAATCCACTTTTAGAATAATCTCATGGTTCACCACTAACCCAATAATCAAATCGATAATCTCATATGATGAAGTGGATTTCAAATCTTTCGAACCATTAGGTTAATTCATTTCTCAATCATCTCAAAATACTCAAATCATGGGTGCTTATAGTACAAGAGTTCATAATTTCACAAGTCTCAAATAGGGCTTACTAACCCATAGTTCAATCTCAAGTTAAAGCTCATCAAAAGCATAATATATAGCATATAGATTCATAAATCATGTGGAAATCTAGGAATATCAACAATTTATCTCAAAATCTTTATATAGTCATATGCTTCAATATCTCAACATTACAAATATTATCTTCTCAAGGAGTAAAATCATGGGGTTTATACCCAGCTGTAAATTCTCAATAAAACATGCAGAAATCATGCCATTTGACTCTTAATTCATGGGAAATATCAACATAATGCATTCAATAATAATGGGTGAAAACCCCCAATTCAAATTCATGTAAAAATCTCATAGATTTCAGGAAACTCATGATGTAAATAAGCCTTTTGGGTACAAGGGTGAAAGGGTTACCCTTGTTCAAAACCCCACATACCTTGAATTAGAAGCTTTGGATGAACTCTCACTTTTGGAACTCTATTCATACTCTTGAATGAGGGTTCTTGAGGTCCCTGACTTGGGAACCTTAAATCTTGACTTAATTTAGAAAATCCATGGTGGATTCTTGAGATTATTGGAAGAGGTTTTGGATACTTAGGATTTTTTATGAGAGAAAACTTGACAAAAACCTCATATGATGCTTGCAAATGACTTTTATTTGGTGTTTGCATGGTTTTATAGTCTTGGAAAAAGTCCAAAGTACCCTTTTGAACATCTGTATTAAGCTGGAAAAATTTAACTGGGAACCCGATTTCATAGGCCACCGCGATCAGCCATTTATTGTGGTGGCTCACTGGAATTGACAATTGGGAAATTGGGATTCCCCATGATGCGGAGCCCGCATTGTCCCACTTGTTGGGACCTGGACCTTCAGCGCGATACACCACTATCGAGAAGTTCCACTAGAATTTGACAAATGCTAAGTAAACCCTCTCCGTAACGCGCCAAGCACCTAAATGATGTTGTTTACGACTAAGGCTTAAATTAGCCATAACTTCTTACTTGGGTATCGGATTTGGGCAAATCTTATATCGATGGAAAGCTTATCAGATTTCTCACATGATCAAAAGTAAAAATTAGGGAAATTCTATATCGTTAAAACGATACTCACTTAGGAAGCCACTTCTCAATCTTTTAAGGCTGAAATAACTCCTCACTTGACACGCCCTATGACTCAAACTATGAGGGAACTTTGCGGGGCCTTATTTTATGACTGCATTTGTTGATTTTATTTTTTCCATTTTAATTATATCTATGTGGTTTGACTTAATTTAAGAAGCATTAGCTTGGGGTCAGTTTTGTCTTTTCACTGTGTATATCAGTTTGGGTGAGGGGCTTACTTGTCAAGGTTTGCCGCAACAAGTGCCATCATGACCCTTATTTTTGGGTCGTGACATACACCCCATGTCAGATGAATTTTTAACATATAATAAGATAACAGAATATCAATTTAAAAACATTGTAATAAGTCTATAACAAAAACCAACCAACACCAATGCCAATACTAATATCAATACCAACATCGCTCATTCCTACAGTAGTCCGACAAAGCCTTTAATCAAAAACAAAGAATAACCAGTCGGGACAAGACCCCGATCACAACCAAAACCAAATGGAAAAGTAAAGACATAAAGAAATCCTTTGCATGAAATGGGGTCTTTCGAAGTATGAAAGCTCACCACTTTATTCTGACTCATGAGATGATCCCAAACCCTAGTCAATTTGCAGGAGAAGTAGAAGTATGGTCAGTTCCTGCATCGCGTGGGGATACAACATTCGTTGATGATTAGCGGGATGACCGCTAGCATGAAACTTAGGGTTAAAGATAAAGTAATGCCATCAATCTAGAACCAAATCATACCAATGTCCATAACTATATGCAAATACATAAATATACATACATATATATCATGTCAAGATAGGGAAGAAGATTTAGTATGCACTTTGAAAATCTTAACCTCGGTTGTGTAGCTTTACCATCTTCAGTCCGCCTACGAGCTATATAGGTCCATTGTTACTTCCTGAACAGGCCCCAGTGCATGTTAGCCACATAAACCAGAGATATTTAGATGACTAGGGTTTCCCTTGTACCATTTACCCTCCATGATACATATATATGAATATATACTTAGGGGATTCCCTTATACCCCACAAGTACATGGTCATCAAGACCAACCCTCATGTCGGCAAATATGAGTTTTCAGTGTCCATTCTTTGGACTCACACCTTCACGGCTAGCTATCACAACCCTCATTATTGCGCAATTAAAATATTTAACACATAACCAAACCACCAAATCCAGGAGTTGATTATTAAGGAATTATTAAATGGTATCTTTATACTAACCATAGCTTGCAAGCAATATCATTATCCAACACTTAGGGGATTCCCATGTACCCCACAGAATCCATTAATAAAATCACTTGGAGGACTGGTTGTGTACCCCCCATACACCGTCCACCTTACGACTTAATACTAGAACTCGTATCAAGACCTTAAGACTTGTAGGGTTTTAGTCATAAGCAACAGAGAACCCAAATATGTCCAACACTGGACACTCTATGATTGGATCCTACGACTCATAACATGTCCTTATGGCTCTTAGAGAGTCACTCATACTTAGAGTAGAATCAATCCACAAAATAACTGGTTTGGTTATGACTCATCCCAACAAATCACGAGGACACCCTATAACTCATAGGGTCCAGTCGTAACCAAGGTAGTGAGCTCAAAGCTTAAGGAATTTTCATGGGCCAAAAATCTAGGGTGTTTCAATTCTTCCCCACCTGGATCATTCATTCTCGAATGATGAGTAAACGAAATTGCTAGCACGATTGGACTCTACTCTTACCTTTAACCAAGTTAGAAAACAAAGACACCAAGGAAATCACTCTTTCCTTTAAAAAATTTTGAAAAAAAAATATGTTAAGAATAATACATACCATAGGCACGATTATCTGGAGTGAAAAACAAGAATGGATACTTGGACATTATGTCCTCTTCGTCTACCTAAGTAGCCTCTTCAATCTTGTGGTTCCTCTGTTGAACCTGTACCGAAGCTACATCCTTCATCCACAACCGATAAACTTGCCAATCCAAAATTTCAACATGGACTTCCTCATTAGATAAGGAATGAGAAATACCCTCAATAGGCACAATTAGCAACGGATCACCCACACACTTTCTCAATATTAAAATATAGAACACCGGATGAATGGAGTTCAAGCTAGAAGGCATCTACAATTCATATGCAACACTACCAATCTACTTCAAGACCAAGTATGGGCCAACATACCAATGGATAAACTTTCTCTTCTTCCCAAACCGCATTACTCCTTTCATGGGATATACCTTCAAGAACACCCAATCGCTAACCTCAAACTCTAACTCCTTATGCCTCACATCCACATAGGACTTTTGGAAACTTTAGGAAGCTTTGAGTCTATCTTGAATCACCTCTACCTTCTCCATTGCTTGGTGGACCAAATTCGGGCCAAACATCTCTGCCTCACCAACCTCGAACCACCCAATCGAAGATCTCTACCTCCTACTATACAATGCATCGACTCAATATTAGAGTGGTAGCTATTATTATACACAAACTCTATTAGAGGAAAATGATCAATTAAACTTTCACCATAGTCAATCATGCAAGCTCGAAGCATATCTTCTAATATTTGAATAGTCCTTTCCTCTTGCTCATTCGACTACGGGTGAATAGAAGTACTAAGGGTCACCTTAGTTCCCAAACCTCTTTGGAATGAATGCCAAAAGTTCAATAAGAACTGAGTACCATGATCTGACATGATAGAATCAAGCGCCCAATGCAATTTCACAATCTCTTGGAGGAACAACATAGCCTAGTCCCCTGCCGAATAATTAGTCCTCACTGGCAAGAAGTGAGCATTCTTAGTGATTCTATGCACAATGATCCAAATAAAATAAAACTTATTCTAAGACCAATGAAGGATGACAACGAAGTCCATATTAATTATCTCCCACTTCCATACAAGCAACTCAATCTCCTGATACAACCCTCTAGGTCTCAAGTACTCGACCTTTACTTGTTGGCACACCATGCATTTGCCCACAAAATTGGCCACCTCTCGCTTCATGTTATTCCACCAATAAATTTCCATAAGATCATGATACATCTTTGTCGAACTAGGAAAAATAGTATAACGTGATTCATGAGCCTTAACCAAGATCTTCTCTTGCAATCCATCTATGTCGAGAACATATAACCTACCTTGGTACCTCCAGATACCATCACCACCTATCTCAAAAGTTATAACTTTTTACTATCCACATCCTCCTTAATATTCATTAAGACAAGATCCAATGCCTACTTCTCATTTATCTCAACAACAAGAGAGGACTTTACCACCTCTTGTACAAACACACCACTATCTTTGGAGTCCTATAGACGAACTCCAAGGTTAGCCAAATGGTGAATATCTTTCACCAAATCCCTCTTATCCTTATCTAAATGAGTTATACTCCCCATAGATAGCCTGCTAAGAGCATCAACAACCATATTACCTTTACCTGGGTGGTAGTGGAGACTCACATAGTAATCTTTCAGCAACTCAAGTCATCTCCTTTGCTTGAGATTCAACCACTTATGGGTGAACACATATTGCAGGCTCTTATGATCAGAAAATATATCCACATGAACCCCATAGAAATAGTGATGCCAAATCTTCAATGCGAATACCACAGCCAACAACTCTAAGTCATAGGTCAGATAATTCATCTCATGAACTTTCAACTACCCAGAAGCATATGCCACCACCCTACCATGCTGCATCAACACACAACCAAGTTCCACATGAGATGCATCAAAATAGATAGCAAGACCATTGGTGCCGTCAGGCAGAGTCAAAACTAGAGCTGAAGTTAACTTATCTTCTAGCTTCTCCAATATACCCTCACAAGCATCAAACCATAAGAACTTCACCTTCTTCTGGGTCAACATAGTCAACAGGGAAGTTATAGACGAGAAAGTCTCCACAAATCTCCTATAGTAATTGGCTAAACCTAAGAAGCTTTGAATATCAGTTGGAGTTGTTTTGGCCACTTCTAAACCACTGCAACTTTCTAGGGATCCACCATGACCCCTTTACTAGAAATAAATGACCAAGAAAGGTAACAATTTTTAACTAGAACTCATACATGGAGAACTTAGTATACAAAAGCTGATCTTTTAAGGTCTAAAACACAATGTGAGGTGATCAGCATGATCCACCTCACATTTGGAATACACTAGGATATCATCTATGAATACAATGACAAACAAATCCAGAAACTAATGGAAGACCCTATTAATCTAGTCCATAAATGTTTCTGGGGCATTAGTCAAGACAAAAGTCATCACCAAAAATTCAAAATGACTGTACTAGATTCTAAATGTAAACTTTGGGATATCCTCCTCCCTAATCTTTAACTATTGATACCTGAACTAAAGATCAATATTGGAGAAAAACTTAGCACCCTATAACTGATCAAACAAATCATCTATCCTTTGGAGAGGGTATTTATTTTTTATCTTAACCTTATTTAATTGTCAGTAGTCCATACACATCTAAAGGGAACTATCCTTCTTACACATGAAAAATAGTAGTACACCCCACGGGGACATGCTAGGACAGATGAATCCCTTGTCTAGAAGGTCCTTTAACTGCTCCTTGGACTCCTTTAACTCCGCTAAAGCTATTTTATACAGGGGAATAGAGATCGAAGGAGTGTCTAAAACAAGATCAATCCTAAAATAAATCTCCCCATCGAGAGGGATACCAAGAAAATCATCAGGAAAAACCTTGGGGAATTCATTAACCATGGGAAAAGATTACAATGAAAGACCCTACAAATTAGAATCCTTAACCCAAACCAAATGATAGAGGCATCCGTTAGAAATCAACTTTTGGGCTCTAAGATATGATATGAACCTTTCCTTAGGCATTAAAGAACTCTCTTCCCACTCAATGACTAGGTCATTTAGTAATTTAAACATGACCTTAGGGGTTTGATAATCCAAAGAGGCATAGCTCGAGTACAACAAATCAATCCCCAATATGACATCAAAATCAACCATGTCTAACTCTATTAGATCTACCAGAGTTTCTCTACTACCAACAGATAACCCATAACCCCTATAGACTCTTCTAGCAGTCAGAGAGTCACCCATCGGGTTAGAAATAGAAAAAAGGTCTGAAATAAACTCGGGATCAAAACCAAAATGCATAACCATAAGTGGGTTCACATAATAAAAAGTAGACCCCATATCAAGAAAGTAATACATATCATAAGAAATTTGTTTCAACATACCAGTAACAAAATCAGGAGATGCCTCAGATTCCTGACTGGTAGTGAGAGCATAGAGATGATTTTGACAAGTGCTACAGCCAGAAGGGATACCCTGTGGTGCAGGAGCTGATGAGGAGGCAACGGGAACCTTGCTAACTCGAATAGTATCCTTAACAATGGGATAATTCCACAGCATATGCCTTGGCTGACAATATTTAAAACACCTATAACATCCTTCATCATAAAATCCACGATGCAACCAACCAGAAAACTTGCAAGGAAGGTATGATGGAGCCGACTAAGCTCCACTAGCTTGATATTGGGCAACCTATGCCCTAAAACCACTATCATGCTGATAACAATGATCACCCAATGGCTTCGTGACACAATTTGAATCGGGGCTTTATAGTAATAGGCATATCAAGTCCATTCGAGATTAGAGACCACCCCCGATACCTAATCCAACCAACCGACATATACCCTAAATATATTACAAGATAACAAATTTAATGATATAATGACCTTGGGATAGGTCAACTTACTAGACCAATCCAACCAAGTCAATCTATCCAATAACTAACCAACCAAACCAAAAATGATAATCCAATGTATATATATAAATATATCATGATTCAACCATACCCAAGTCCACAGTTTTCCATACAAAGCCTCTAAAACAAACAAAAGAGTATTTATCCAGGACATGCCCATGACCATAGCAAAAAAACATAGTCTATGAAAAAACAAAAGTATGTAAGGTAATCCATAACATAAAATGGATTCCTTCCAAACTATGGAACCTCAATTTTTCAATCTAACATCAATTGTCCCCAAATCTGATTAATGAGCAGAAGGAGAAGTATGGTCGGTTCCTACATCGCGTGGGGATACAGTTCCCGAAGACGGTTTAGTGGGTGAATGCTAGAATGCACTCAAGATAAGGATAAACTAAGGCCAACCTTTTAAACCAAGTAAACAGCCATATGAATACATATCCATATACAACTACACATATATATAATCCATGTCAAGAAAAGAAACTGAGTTTAGCATACCTTTAAAAATATTAACCTGGGTATATGTAGCATTACCGTGATAATCCACCCACGGGCTATATGGGTCCAGTGTTACCCCCTAGATGGGCCCCGATGTGTGTAGCCGCTCAAACCAAAGATACTATAGGAGAAGGGATTCTCGTGTACCCTTTTCTCTCCATGATACATATATACAAGTGTTAGGGGATTCCCATGTACCCATCAAGTATATGGTCGCCATGACCAATCCTCATGTCGGCAAACATGAGTTTCCAGTGTTTGACCATTGGACTCCCACCTTAATGGTTAGATATCACACTCTGCCATTATTTCCCAAGCAAAACCATTATCACACAATAAAACCACCAATTCCATTAATTATTATCCAAGGCTAAAAGTAGTGGTATCATCATACCGGCTATCGCTTACAAGAAATGTCCTAATCCAACCTTAGGGTATTCCCATGTACCCTATAGGTTCAATTATTAAGTTTACTTAGGGTATTCTCATGCTCCCCACAAGTACATCATTATTAGGCTTACTTGGGGGATTCCCGTGTACCCCACAATTATTTCATTATTAAGTTTTTCTTAGGAGATTCTCATGTAACCCACAAGATATTCATCATTCAAATCAATTTCATTATTTTATTCACTTAGGGGAATCTCATGTGCCCCGCAAGGTTTTCATTTAAATTAATTCATAGCCACCAAGTCCTTACCATTTAGCCATCCCAAACTATTTAGACCATTCAAAACTATTTAAAGTCATTCAAAACCATTTAAACTAATGCAAACTAGTAGGTTCTATTTCTATAGTAAACCATTAAAAGCTTTAATTATAGTTCAACAATATAACCAAAAACATTCTCATTGGCATTTTATCAAACATGTTGAGGGCATACCTTTACGAGGACCAAAACCAAAGTATAAACCATCAAGTTTAGGGTTACCCATGACCCATTTGTTAAACCATAACATAAAAGCACCCACATGTGGAAACCATCACCCAAAATATATGAAAACATAATTTAATCTAAGAGTAAATAATACTCAACAATAAGCATCAAAATCCTCAACATTGATTTTCAAAATCACTATTTATGATTCAAAATCAATGTTTAAAACACATTAAAGCATGCTTGTAGTTTTAAATAACAACGAGGGAGGAGTAAATGCCTTATACAAGAAGATTCACGGAAGAACACATGACTCTTGAGTCCTTTGAAGAACACTTTTAGAATCCCTAGTCTCATTCTTCAAAAGAGTGATTAAAGAGAGTATTTGGAGTGTTTTGATCTTCTAATGAGTGTAATTAGAGTCTACAATTAGGTATATAGTTTGGGGAATTAAGGGTTTTGGGGTGGGAAATATCTCGAATGCCCTCAGCTTAAAAGTTAAAAAACATGCACGTAGGAGGGTACAACCCCCTTTAACCATACCCTAAGGTACGAGTGGTACCTTATATCGTACCCTAGACCTCACCTTAGACCTTCATGCTTCTCAAAATATGACCATACATGCCCAACTTGTATACTAACATACGAGTAGTACCCTTGGAACCGTACCATGGTCAGAATCAACTAGACTAGTCAATAATCATCATACAACTTGGCATCATACACCTCATATCCTACCATATGACAAGTATGATGCTTAGTTGTATCTTAGACAAAAACCAACACAAAACACACTGCCTAACATACGAGAAAGGGGCCATAGTCGTACCCTATCATACAACTTGTACCTTTAAGTCATACCTTGTCTAGAGTACTTAACTCAATAAATTTTTATTAGGGTCCAAGATTGGGATGTTTCATTCACCCCACTTAGAATCATCCATCTTTGAATACGAGTAAGGAAAAGCACAAGCATGAGTTAACACATTAATAACCATCAAACTTCCCTTCAACCAAATTAGAAGACAAAGACATAATTTAATATGGGAAGATCACCATATACCCCAAGCGCGATTTACATTGTAACACCTCCATCCCCACCTCAAACTAAGTTAGAAAACCAAGATGTAAGGAAATCCAACCCTTCAATTAACCAAGTTAGAAAACAAAGATGTGATGAAGAACACATACCTTTTACATAAGTTTCTGAAACAAAGAAGCAATGAGGATACTTGGCCTTTATGTCCACTTTCACATCCCAATTGACTTCCGCCGACTTTTGGTTCCACCATAGAACCTTCATCGAAGCCACACCTTTTTGTTCATCACCGATGAACTTACCAACCCAAGATCCTCATCGGGACCTCCTTAGGACAAAGATTCTATATAATACCCCATAGTTGTACTACTCTTTTAATGTATCTAAAATAATCTTTAGGACCCCCGTAGTGATGGTTGATCATGTGTGGACATTGGGGGAGGTGGTGGGGTGTTTTAGGACATCAAAACTAAGTAGGTGTCTGCAAAGTAGATCCTACGCAATGGTCGTGCATCATATTACCACCACCTACCACCACTGGAAATGCTAGAACATAGGTTAGGCACTGCCCACCTGAGAGATAGGATATGGGAAAGTATTCCCATATTGTGGTTATGCCATGATCAAGGAGCCGCCCATAAGATGGCTAGGCCATGGGTTGGACGCCGCATGGCCAATGCATTGCAGCATAAAAGCTTCATTTTTTAGTTATTTTAAGGACAACAAGGTCTTTTCATGTTCCATAACTATCTCTAAACATATATATGCACATTTATAGTCCTAAAATATGTATTAACACACATAAATCCCTAGTTCATTTCCCTTAAGAACAAGAAGAGAAATACAACTTAGAGTTTGAACATTCAAGCTTAAAGGGTCAATTTTTTCACATTTTCTCTATCATTAAGGTATGTGAGACTATTATAAACTCCATGGGAATACATTTTATTGTTTTTATCAAGTTTAAAGATACATAATCATGTTTACAAAAGGGATTTTTGACATCATTTTGAATAACATTTATCGTGGTTTTGTTTCGATGAAAGTATATGTTTGTCTTGAACTCTTTTCATAGAATTTAACTATAACCACATAGATATATGTGTTTTTAGTTTTTCAAAGTTTGATTGAGAGCATGAATAATTAAACTCCCTCTCCTATCACGATATCTTTTGATTTCAAGTTTTGTGGGTTGTTCAAATGTATGATTTTAAAAGAAAACTTAAGAATGATTTCCTTATAAATGTTCATGGATTGATATGGTTTATGACATGTTGAGGGGGTGTTTTCCTTGTTGTAAATATTCATTGTAATAATTGAAGGACTTCATAAGTTTTTATCAAATGCAAATATGAAATGGCCACATATGATTGTAATATTGAGAAAGAGTGTTTTGTGTAAAATCATTTGATAACCTATAGAAAGAATCTCTCTCTTTTGATGTTTAAATCTTTTGGGAGGTCATTAATGTGGTGCTAAAAAACAAAAAACTACAGATATGTTGTGATATGAATTGATTGACTTGAAAGTTCAGGTATGACGATACCCTGTGCTGATATGTCGTGAAAAAAATAAGCACTAAAAGTTTTGAGGATGAAGCATGATATTTAAAGGATCAGAATTGGTCTTAAAGAGACTTATATGGTTACCCGAAGAAGGCACGAGTTTAGATAACTCACAACCTAAAACCGTAATTTATCGATGTAGGTTTTTCTTTTAGGGAAAGTATGTCATGCAAAGAGGCATATTCATTTTTAAGTCATTGTGTGTCATTCAAGGAGGCATACTTTTTTATTCTTATGTACTCCAATCCTTGATGCAAACTTAGATTGGGTGCTTGGCCGTCGAGTCAAGGGCCGATCTAATATAGCCCGTGGGAAGTTTAGGATTGTACAGTGTATCATCTAGCTAAGAAGTAAAATAAAGAGTTGAGTCATGATTTCAAGAAAGTGTTTTGAAGCTTCTAAGTTATTCCCATCCATTTTCATGTACCTTATGTTAAATGTTTTTATAAAATTCTCACACCTATGTTGTATAAATATATGTTAAAAATTTGGATTATTTATCATACCAGTACCTTTGTGTATTGACCCCCTATATTTCAGGTTCTGAGACCCGATACGATGGTCACACTAATAAGTAGATCTTTGTCAGACATCTGGATTTGGTGAGCCTCTCTTATTTTGGAAAGCCTTTGTCCACGTGTTGATTTCATTTTTTTTAGTTCATGATCTGACCGGGGGCCTTATCTCAATTTTAGACATTATTATATTCAATTGAGTAGAGATGTTGTAGATTTGGTATAGAAGTTTTTGGGTTTCTAATGAACTTATGATCCATATTGTTAAGTTGAAATAATGAAACTACTTTGTTTACAATTTACTTCCGCATTATGATATTGAGTGAGTTATGCGTATGGTTACAAGCTAAGAGGTTCCTTGGGCCTTCATGGTTTGGGATGCCCGTTGCGACCAGGGCCTCGATTTGGATTGTGAAAAACTTTGTATCAGAGTACAGTTTATGGTCCCAGGGTGTCTACGAAGTCACATTGGCTGGAGTCCTTTAGATGGGTGTGTAGCACGCCACACTTATAAGGAGGAGTCTACTAGGCATTTAGGAATATTTCTCTTCTTCAAATACTAATTTGTGATCCATAGTCTGAATGTCCCCCTAACTTTTGATTTCCAATATTTTAGAGACTAATCATGCCTCCTCGTAGATCCAAAGAGCAGAATACCCATACTGATGATGTCCTCCCTACTTATGGGATGTGGACCATAATAGAGCTCATACTCCAAAATTTGTTGCTACTCTAGGAGTTCCTCCATTCCAAACTAGTCCACATCGGGATTCTCAGTCCGGTGTTGACCGTACCCATCCTCCTCAGGAAAAATTCTTGAATGCTTAGTTCCAACAGTCCATCCATATGATTTCTCAGCTCGTGTCTTCTTAGCCCCATCAGTCTAAAAATGTAAGTTTTGTGCCTGGTTCATCTAAAACTAGTCAGTTTGGTAAGTTCATGATGCTGAACCCACCGATCTTTACTAGAATAAAGTTTAAGAAGGATCCCAAAAGGTTAATTGATGAACTGGAGAAAATTCTTAGAGTCATGCATGCTAGTGAGGTTGAAGGGGTTGAGTTAGTCACCTATCAAGTGAAAGATGTAGCTAACCAGTGGTACAATGAGTGGGAAGATTTGAGGGGTGAAGATGGTAAACCTTATGTGTAGGGTGAGTTTGTATAGGCTTTCCTGGATCATTTCTTTCCACAAGAACCGAGGGAAGCAAAAGCCGAAGAATTCATGAATCTAAAATAAGGAAAAATGAGTGTCAAAGAGTATGCACTAAAGTTCGCCAAGTTGTCCCGTCATGATCCAGAGTTACTGGGAAACATGAGGGCTTGTATGAGGAAGTTCACATCCGATCTCATGGATTATTTGGTGTTAGAATATAAGGGAGCAATGCTGAATAGGGATATGGATTTCTCTAGGTTATCATTGTATATGAAATAAGTAGAACAGGAGAAGAAGAGACATGAATAGGTAAGGGAAAAAGAGAGGCAGGCTAATAGAGCTAGGTATGCATATCAGAATGTTAGTCAACAACATGGTAATTGGGGTAAGAAATGGTCTAAGAAGAAATTTTGGGGCAATGCTTTGTCATCAGGTAGCACCATGGCACCTAGACCTCCAGTCGATCAGCGGCCTTATAATTCCCAGCCTAACAGTGGGTCGAGGATGCAGAGTACTCAGTTCCAAAAAAGTGTGGCGCAATCAAACAAATAATACCCCCGCTATGGAAATTGTGGGAGGAGTCACTTTAGAAAATGCCAGTGGAGAAGTGACCAGTGTTATGGGTGTGGTCAGCCAGTTAATGTTTGGAGGAACTATCTATTCACTAGAGATAATTTTGGGGGTGCTAAGTCCTAAACTACCTCCATAGCTCCACCACCTAAGGGTACCATTTCTGTTATTGGAGGTGGTCATAACCAGTTATATACTTTATCTAACATCCAGGATGCAGAGGCTTCGCCAGATGTTGTTATTGGTATGTTATAGATTTTCTCCCATGATGTGTATGTGTTACTTGATCCCGAGTCTACCTTGTCTTATGTGACCCCTTACGTGGCAGTTAGTTTTGGTTTTGATCATAAAAATATTTCAAAACTTTTTTTTGTTTCCACTCTTGTTGGTGACTAGTATGGCTAGGAGAGTTTATAGAATTGTGTGGTGTTTATTTTTCATCATGATACAGTTGCTGATCTTGTAGAGCTGGACATGATTGATTTTGATGCTATTCTGGGAATAACTTAGCTCCATTCATACTATGCTATATTACACTATAAAACCAGAAAGGTCACTTTCTCTTTTCCTAATAAGCCAGTGATAGTGTGGGAGGGATATTCTCTAGCACCTAGGGGGAATTTATATCTTATCTTAGGTACTGTAAGCTTATATCAAAGGGTTGTTTGGATTATCTTATTTGGGTCAAAGATCCTAGCAATGAAAGTCCTTTCCTCTAGTCTGTTCCTGTATTTAATGAATTTCCTGAATTCTTTCCTGATGATCTTCCTGGGATACCACCAGATAATGAGATAGATTTTGGAATTGACCTATTGCAGGACACCCGGCCTATTTTTATTCCTCCATAAAGGATGGCTCCTGCAGAATTGAAAGAACTATTGAAAGACCTTTTTGACAAAGCATTTATTTATTCTAGCGTCTCTCCCTGGGGTGCTCCTATATTCTTCATGCATAATAAAGATGGCTCCCTCCATATATGTATAGATTATCATCTGCTGAATAAGGTCACAATTAAAAAGAAATATCCTCTTCCTAGAATCTATAATCTCTTTGACCAACTCCAAGGTACCAAATATTTTTCCAAAATATACCTTCATTTAGGGTACCATCACAAATATCTTTTCAAAACAGATATGGGCACTATGAATTCTTAGCCATGTCTTTTGGACTAACTAAAGCCCCCGCAGTTTTTATGGACCTAATAAGTAGGCTATTTTGCCAGTTTCTAGATCTGTTCATCATAGTCTTTATCGACTACATTTTTATTTACTCTAAGAGTGAGGAGGATCATGATAATAACCTTTGAATCATCCTTCAGACTCTTAAAGATCATGAGTTATCTGCTAAGTTATTCAAGTGTTAATTCTGGCTTAGTGCTATCACTTTTATGAGGCATATTTTCTCTAGCGAGGGAATTAAAGTTGACCCCCAAAAGGTTGAGGTAGTGAGAAAATGTCCCAGACCCACAACTCCAACCAACATTCAGAGCTTCTTGGGTTTGGCAGGGTATTACAGAAGATTTGTAGAGAGTTTTTCCTCCATAGTTGCTCAACTTACTAGATTAACTTAGAAAAAGGTGAAATTCTTGTGGTCTTATTCTTATGAGAATAGTTTCGATAAACAAAAATACAAGTTGACTACTACACCAGTTTTGACCCTTCCTGAGAGTATAAAGGGATTTGTTGTGTACTGTGATGTGTCCCGGGTAGGACTTGGGTGTGTACTTATGCAACATGGTAAGGTGGTTTCCTATGTATATAGACAACTAAAGGTGCATGGAAAGAACTACCCCATCCATGATTTGGAGTTAGCGTCTATGGTATTCACATTAAAGATTTTAAGTCATTATATTTATGAGGTGCATGTTGATATTTATTGACCAAAAAAGTTTACAGTATGTTTTCACGCAAAAATAACTGAATCCCATGCAGAGGTGGAGGTTGGAGTTTTTGAAGTATTAGGTTACAAGCCTGCATTATCATCCGGGCAATGCCAATGTGGTGGCTAACGCCCTTAGTATATTGTCTATGGATAGTCTTTCTCATGTGGAGGAAGGAAAGAGGAATACGGTGAAGGATATTCACCGGCTTGCAAATTTGGGAGTTCGAATCCTAGATTCTAAAGATGGGGAAATGTTCGTACATGAGGTAGATAAATACTCCCAATGTGCAGAAGTTCAGGAAAATCAAACCAAGGACCCTATTTTCATAGAGATTAAGGAAGATGTTGGTCAACAAAAGGTAATGGATTTTGAAATTAGAGGTGATGGGATTTTGAAGTATCAAGGTAGGCTGTGTGTGACGAATGTGGATAGGTTGTGAGAAAGTATTCTTGATGAAGCTCACACTTCCAGGTATGTTATTCACTCCGGCTCTACAAAAATATATCATGATCTTAAGCAGATTTACTAGTGGAATAATATGAAAAAATATGTTTCTAGCTTTGTGGATAAGTATTTGAATTGTCAACAAGTTAAGGTGGAACATTTGAGACCAGGTGGCCCTTCCCAAGAGATAGCCTTGCCTATGTGGAAATGGGAGATGATCAACTTGGATTTTATTATAGGACTTCTAAGAACACGAAACCAATATGGCTCTATTTGGGTGATTGTATATAGGATGACCAAGTTTGCCCATTTTCTTCCAGTGCAGACTAATTATTTAGGGGATGATTATGCTAAGCTGTACATTCAGGAAATAGTTCATTTGCATGGGGCTCTAGTGTCGATCATATCTTATTGAGGCACACATTCTCTTTTCAGTTTTGGCAGTCTTTTCAGAGGGGTTTAGGTACCCAATTAAACCTTAATAGCACTTTCCACCCTCAAACAGATGGGCAACTAGAATGTACAATTCAAACCTTAGAAAATATGTTGAGGGCTTGAATCATATGTTTTAAGGGTAGTTAGGTGGATCACTTGTCGTTGATTGAATTCGCCTATAATAATAACTACCATTACAGCATCTAGATGGCTAATTTTGAGGATCTTTATAGGAGGAGATGTAGGTCACCATTGGCTGGTATGAAGTGGGTGATACCCATTTGTTTGGGCCTGACCTTGTTTATCAGGCGATGGAGAAATCTCAAGTCATTTGGGAGTGACTTAAGACAGCTCAGAGTCGCCAAAAGACTTATGCCGATGTTATAAAAAGGGAGTTGGAGTTTGAGGTTGATGATTAGATATTTCTAAAGGTTTCCTCTATGAAGGGATTCATGCGATTTGGAAAGAAAGGAAAACTTATTCCTTGTTACATAGGCCCTTATTAGATTACGAGAAGGATCGATGGGGTTGCTTATGAGTTAGATTGGCCCATAAGTTTATCTTCTATCCATCCTGTCTTTCATGTATCGATGATGAAGAAATGTATTATAGGTCATTCTCTTATGTTACCTATGGAAGATATTAATGTAAAGGACTCATTATCATATGAAGAAAAACCCATTGCTATCTTAGATTGCCAAGTTTGAAAGTTGAGAAGTAAAGAGATAGCTTCAGTTAAGGTATTGTGGAAGAATCATAAAGCTGAGGAAACTACTTAGGAGTCTGAAAATGACATGCGTACGAGATATCTTACCCTCTTTGAAACCATGGATGATGATATGAAAGGCACTAATCTTACACTTCTTCTTTTTTTTCTGTGTAGTGCTTGCAAATCATGTTTTTGTATTCCTAGTCATCATTCAGGGATGAATGATCCCAAGGGGGGATAATGTAACACCCCGTAGTTGTACCGCTTTTTTAATACATCTAAAATGACCTTTAGGACCCCCATAGTGATGGTAGATCATGTTTGGATATGGTTAGAGATGTTGGGGGTGTTTTAGGACCTCAAAACTAAGTAGGCATCGCAAAGTAGAGCCTATGCGATGGTCATGCATTGTGTTCCTATTGCCTACCACCACTGGACTAGGCGATGGGCTAGGTGCTTCCTACCTGGGAGCTCAGTGATGGGCAAGGCACCACCCACATTGTGGCTATGCCATGGGCAAGGCGTCTCCAATGTATTCTTTACCCAAAATTTATATAATCTTTTCTTCTCCCCAAAATAGAGGTTATGAATTCTAGAGCTAAAACCTAAAAATGGGGAAAATGGAATATTTGATAGGGTTTGAGTCATTTTGTCAAAATTGGGATCAGCCACGTGCATTTCCAATTTTTCCCTTGGGCTGAATATTTCTATTGCGCTGTGATCATACGAATCTAGAAGAGATCATGGTCACGCGACCGCAGATAACTTCTGCGATCATGGTCGGACGACTTTTTCTTGACTTCCGCGATCGTGGTCAGTGGACCGTGACTGCGGTACCTGAGGCCTTTCTGCTCCAAGTCTTCAGCTGCACTTTCTTGATCCCTTTTTGATCATTTTGAGCTCCAATCGACATCTTTTGATATCCTCAAATTTATGCCTGCAAAGAGTGGATATTAGTGCATTTACTATGATTAAGTCTCATTTATTCTTTCAAATCAAGGTAATATTCATGAATGTCGAGTGAGAATGAGTGGTAAAATCACCACTCATCAGTGAGCTTCCATAATCCAAAAGAATCCATTTCATGATATGGACTTCTTTACATTATATTTGTTTCTTGGATTTTGGTTTTGGCTATGGTCGGGGGCATGTCCCAATCGGATGTTCTTTGTTTTTGGTTAGAGGCTTTATGGGACTACTATAGGCATGGGTGGTATCGGTTTTGGCTAGTTAGATGTTTGATTTTGGTTATAGACTTTAATTACAATCTTTGAATAATTATTATTCTATCTTGTTATATGTTCGGAATTCATTCGACATAGGTTGCAGGGCATTTATGGTTGGGAATTGAGGGTGGTCTCCGATCTCGTTTGGACTTGAGTCACCCAACGTGACTAGGCACTGGTTTGGGTCGTGTCACTAAGATCGCATTAAAATCTACCATATCATTTTTTATAAAATCCAGCAATATCTCCATAAGAAAGATAGACACCACACAACTCCTATAGATTTTTCTAGCAACTATAGAATCACCCACTAGAGTTGTAATAGAAAAGGGGTAATAAATGCTTTCAGCATCAAAACCAAAATGTACATCCATATAAGGGGCACATAATATAGTGTCACTACCTTTTTTAACTGAAAAAGATTATTTTTAAGTTCGAAAGGGTTTTATTATTAAAGTGACTAAAAGTGAAAATTTGTTTCAAAAAGGATTTTTATTCTTAAACTCAGAGTCTCCACTTGTCATGAATCTGGTGTGCCAAGTCACCTTTGGAAATCCTTTTTCAAAATAATTTTTAAATCTTTAAAACGTATCCACGGACAAAGATTCTGATTAAGGAATTTTATTGACCGAGGGGAAGGTGTTAGGCATCCCTTGGTCCTGTGGTTCTACCATGGTCACTTCATGGAGTATATTGACTAGTATGACACTATGAAATACATAAACAACAAAAACAAACAAGAATAAAACAAATAACGAAACAATCAAAAGTCCAAAAAATATTGTCCAATAAAATTTAACACAGACCAAGATAAGAATGCTTAAATGAAAACCTCAACTATTTTAACTATCCTATGTTACACTTTACCCGATGCCTCAGTCCTTAATCATGATTGACCTTCTGAATATAGAGTGTTGTGGGGCATTCCTCGATGAATATATACATGTGATCTCGGGGCATCCCCTGGCGAATAAATACATTTTATAGAAAATGTGATATAAATGAAAAATCATTCAATCAAGCATTCACACATTCAACATTATAGAATCCAAAGGCTTGCCTAACCAAAACCTAAGATTTTCCTATGAATTCTCGATCTATCATGATACTATCGTGATCAACAACATCAAAATTAATCAAGATAACAAATTAAATAATCCAAATGAAATTAAAAAATTAGCCAAATTTCAATAACATGCAAAATCAAAATTTACCCTAAATTGAGCCTAAATCACTTAATTATCTAATCCATATAATCAATCTATCAATATCAATAAACACTTGCGATGATCAAATCATATCACAATTAATGAAATCAAAGTCGACACACTATGAATTTATCACACAAAGGATCAAACAATTAAGATTAATCAAGAATAAGATGAAGAATGGACCTTAATACCTCTTTCAATCAAAAATTACTCAATTAACAAGATGGAGTCCGATCCGATAACATCAAATTGAAACTTTGGTGACAACCTCAACATCAAATATCAAATCCCCAACTTTGAAACCCAAGTTCCTATAGAAATTTCCCCAAACTGATTGCAAACTGACACCCACATGAAATTAGAGCAAGACAGAGACAGCAATATCCAAATCTAACCATAAATCTGAATGTCGGCCATGATTTTGAATTTTTTATCAATTGTGATGTGACAAGGCAATGGGTATCTTGTGGGTGGTATTTTTTGGTGGTTTTGGTGTCGGGAACGGGGTATTTTTTGACTGAGGTGTTGTTTTCATCTTGCTTGAGATCCAACGAGCTTAGACAGTGACGAAAAATATTGGACTGATCAAATTTCAGTTGATAGTGGTGTTTCTCAACATGAAGTTTTTCATAACAGTTATCTCTCATCTTCTATCTCTTCTCTCTTTCTTAAATCCATCTATTTTTCTATGTGTTTCACTATTTTTCTCTGTACATCCCTAATTGTCTCTCGATTCTAGTGTGTACATGAACTCTTTGTGTCTCTCCCTCTCTTGATTTCTCTCTCTCGATTTAATCACTCACATTCAATTGATCTCTCTTTTCTCTTTCACTGTTTTCTACTTATTCTCTATGTATTCTCTCCATTCCAGTTTGTGTGTATAGGTGTTGATTCAAAAATAGAAATTAAATTTGTATGTTCATATAGTTGTGTGAGTGTGTCTGAATTGTGAGAGTGTGTTTAATTTGTTTATTTGTTTCCAGGTGTACATTATGTTAAGGGTAAGGGAAAAACATAAAAAAGGTGGGAGCATAGGGGGCACATGAGTATAGGGGTGGGGTGAGATGGGTGAGTTGTCCATGTTTAAATGGGTGGAGTGGTTACATTGTTATAAATTTGTTATTTGTTTTTTTAGTGGGGGAAGTATTAAATGGGGTGGGGTGCGTGTTATGGATATGGGAGAATGAGATAAATTGAGATCTAAAAGGGTCAAATTTATGTGTCTACATCATTCCCCTCTTTGGTTGTAAACAAAAAATATTTTCAGACAAAGCAGTAGACAACAAGACAAAATTTTACTCAATCATTATTCAAAAAGAAGAAAAAAAGTAAGATAGTGTGCAACCAAAATTTGATTTTGGGCATCCTACCTACCCTAAGTTATGTGGAAATCAGGTCACATGTAATTTTCAAGTTGAAAAGAAGAGGGTCTATACTGGGTTGGAGAGTCTAATGAGTTCCTATTAAGGTTTCAGTTTGCGGTTCTATCATTACATCAAAAATAGAAATTACAAGTTAAGAAGATAAATGAAATTATAAAAGTCTATCTATGCATCTTCTCTTGACTCTTTACTTGAGTCTCCAATGCTTTCAAAAGTGACAAACGATCTGATCTTTCTTTGGGTTGAACTTGAGGAAAACTCTTTCTCCATACAAAATTTGGTATTGTATTTGAATTCAAAAATTGTACATTCTTTAAGTGGTACTTTTGAATTTGAACTTGAACTTGAAAATCTTCACCCTATTCTCTAGGTGGGATCTTGTCTTGAAATTTCTTCACCTCGTTCTCCAGGAGAAATCCTAACTTTTAATTTCTTTACGTTGCTTTCCATGCGGACTTCTAATTTTCTATTTCATCACCCTGTTCTTCGGGTGGGCTCCCGACTTGTAATTTCCTTACCCGATTCTCCAGGCGGGCTCCTACTTTCAATTTCATCATCCTATTCTCCAGGTGGGATATCGACTTGTAGTCTCATCACCTGTTCTATAGGTGTGATCTCGGCTTGCAATTTCCTCACCCTATTCTCCAGGCAGGCTCCTACATTTAAATTTATCACCCTGTTCTCCATGCAGGAACCTGACTTGAAATTTCATCACCCTATTCTCCAGGCAGGCTCCTGACTTGATATTTCACCTTATTCTTTGGGCGGGCTCTTGACTTACATTTTTATCACCTTGATCTATAGAAGGGCTCCCGACTTGCCATTTCATCACCCTATTCTCCAGTCGAGCTCCTAACTTGCTATTTCATCACCCTATTATTCAGGGGGGGCTCCCAACTTGTAATTTTATCACTCTGTTCTACAAGCGGACTCCCGCCTTTAAATTTCATCACCTTATTTTTTAGGTGGGTTCTCTACTTTCAATTTCATCACCCTATTCTCTGGGAGGGATCTCAACTTGCAATTTCATCACCTTATTCTCCAGGCAGGATCCTGATTTTCAATTTTATCACTTTGTTCTCTAAGTGGGCTCCCGACATATAATTTTCTCATCCTATTCTCCAGGCGGGCTGTTGACTTTCAATTTCATCATCCTGTTCTCTAAGAGGGCTCCTGACTTTCAATTTCATCACTCTATTCTCAGGGTGGGATTCCGACTTGCAATTTCCTCACTCTGTTCTCTATGCAGGCTCTTGATTATCAATTTTCTTTACCCTATTCTCCGAGCAGGCTCTCAACTTGCAATTTCATCACTATGTTCTCTGGGCGGGCTCCCGACTTATAATTTCATCACCCTATTCTTCAGGTGGGCTCCCGACTTGCTATTTCTTTACCCTGTTCTCCAGGTGGGCTATTGACTTTCAATTTTCTTCACCCTATTCTCCAGGAAGGCTCTTGAAATCAAAATCCAAACTAGAACAAACATTATCCCAAACAAAGGTTATGATAAACAGAGAGCTTATTTTTCAAAATATAAAGTCTCATTTTCCAGGAGAGTCCTAAAGTGAAGTTTCAAATAATATAAATGAAATTTTTTTCCACAGTTTATCATCAAAAAACTTTTACAGGTGTAAAACTCAATCATAACTACTTGCAAAATGAATAATGCAAAGATGAATCAAGACTGTGATCAATAAATGCATCTTTTGAAGATAAAATTAAAGACCAAGACCGATAAGTGTGTCTCTTAAGAGTAAAAGTGAGAGATTCTAACTAAAAAGTGAATCTTTTAGGATTAATATCTCAAATTAGGAAGTGCACCTCCTAGCCATGAGACATAAGAGACCCAAATTAGAGAGTTTGTCTCTTAGGGGTACAAGATGATGAGTTTTAACATAATTGTGAGTACCTAACCAATGCAGCAATATTGCCTCTTGTATTTGCAGAAGTGAGGAATCGCACCCTTTGATATTTAGTCTCTGGAATCCTTGATTTGAAGATAACATGTGTTCCTATTTCATACACAGAAAATATGTGAGTTAAAAATATGGTGGTTTTTTTGTGACTTCAGATTTTAAGTCAATCAGTCTTGCACTTTTCATATTTAACTTGCTTTAAGTTGTTTCCATATGTCATTGTCTTGTTGGACCCTTGATCCAAACTCAGACTGTTAAGACACTGAAACAAACATAGTATCTCTATTTTGCTATGTCTCTAAAATAAAATCTTTGAACCTTGGAATTTCCTCGAATCCCTAAACTTGCCTGTTGACAAAAATTTTATGCATGCCTTGTTTCAACATCACAATAATGTTTCTTTCATGTGTTGGCCTTTTGTCTTGCTTTTTGTAATTGAAGAAGTTAGTAGCAAGTTTTGAAATTCTTTATCACTTATTTTGACATGGACTTGACTCAAAAATATGAGAGCAATGATAAGGATTTTCCATTTGGATAACATACTCAAAAGCACAAAACTTTAAATATAGAGAAAAAAGAAAAGACAATAAATGTCCCTTTTTTAAAATAGAGAAAAGCAAAACTTATCTAAAAATGATAGTCAACTTTCATGATTATCGCATGCATTTGGATTAAACCATTTGATCTTTCCATCAAAATTTTCACCAATTTTTGTTGAATTAATGATCTTGAAACTAAGTTGCTTCCTTAAGTCAATTGCATTCATATACATCATTTGGATAGTAATGCCTTGATCACCAACAAACCTCTCTCCTTTTTATTTTTCTCAGCTCATCATCTCCTTACGGTGCCCGTGGGAGTTTTCACTAATAAGACTCTCTTATGTTCATCTCCCTCAGCTTACCATCGCCTTATGATTTTTGTAAGGTTTTTTACCAATAAGATTCTCTTATTTCATTTCTCTTAACTTACAATCATCTTATGATGTTCGTGAGGGTTTTCACCAATAAGATTTATTTTATGTCATTTATCTTAACTGACAATCGTCTCATGGTGCCCTTGAGGGTTTTCACCAATAAGAATCTCTCAATTCATTATCTCAACTTACCATCCCCTTATGATGTCCATAAAGGTTTCACCAATAAAACTCTCTCAATTTTATTCTCTCAACTTATCATTGTAGTATGGTGCCCGTGAGGATTTACACACATAAGACTCTTATTTTTTATTTTTCTCATATTTTGCCATGATGATGCAGAAAAGCAGTGGCCAAAATATATTATCACATATCCATCACATGTTTAGCTTTATCATTCTCAAAAATTAACCTGAAGGTATTTCATTGGTTATAACTTGGATTTTGGATAGAGTTAGAATGAAATGATGGCATGAGGCTCAAACAACACTTGAAGTGGGGTGGGACTTACAACTTTTGGAATCGACTCAAATGTTAAAGATTAACTCTTGACCCAGTTTATTTTTTACTGGGAAATTCTGAATTGTTTATTTGGTTGGACAAAACCCAGAGTAGGGTTGCCTACATATCTCACCCTTGAGAGATGAGAATCATGTCACACATATTTCTGGCAGCTCTTTCTTTTGCTTGAATTTGATTTCATATAGTTGTTTCTTCTTTGGGGACTTTTCTAACTCTATTTTTCTTGACACTCTTATAGCTTTTTTCACTTGCTCTCTTTGTTTTTGAACTTTTCATGATTCTATTTTCTTTTGCTCGACACTTTTTAAAAATTTTTGCCAACTCCAACTTGATTCCAAAAGAGGGGTATGAAAAAAATAGAACTAAGGCTCGAAAAGGATAAATAAAGGATGAAAATATGTTTGGATAGAAGAATGAAATGCCTGCATCATATCAATCCTTAAAAATGCATGTACAAAGCATTCAATATGAAAGTGGAAGATGAAGATTCAATATGAAAGTGGAAGATGAAGATCACTTGTACCATTTTTCACAACACTAACTTTAACTGAGCACGTGTGTTACTTTTTCTTCTACTTTTATCAAACATACAACTCCCTTTTTTTGTACACATCACACATCGGATGACTCATAGTTTAGTGGGGAAAATTTTACTTTTGTCTCTCTTGACAGGAGATCATGCATCCACTGCTTGATCTAATTCAAAATGTTTAAGATATGTCTTTTAGTTGATGAGCAGGTTATTCTTGTGATTCTCAAAGTAATTGCTTCAATATATTCAAGTGAGGCTTCAACTCGGGCACGAAATATCTCAACACGCTACCTATTTTCTCAATTGTTTTTTTCTAACTTGAACATTCGAATTCCAAGTTTCATGGTTAAATTAGATTTTAAGATTTGTCTAAAAATTCCACCAACATGCCATATCACTAGAACTAACATAAAATATACTGTGTAAGGAAAACAAACAAAAACACATATTAACAAAACAAAAAGGGAAACTATATTTAGTAGAAATAAAAGAGACGAGAGTTTGAACATAAATGACCTAGGGACAAAACAATATAAATCCCAAACTACAACCATAGAATAAATTGGATAATAGAAAAGAAAAGAAAACAAACTACCAAAACTCCTTCTTAGTTAGGAGAGGAGTGTCTTTCCAATTATTGAACTTGACATCTTAGCCACTGGTTTGCACATCAGCATGACTACAGATTTTTGACGATATTTTTGTCACCTTCAAAAATATTTCTTTTAGTGAATAAATTCTAGATCCCCATGTTATACTCATTGATTCCCATGTATTGTGCATTATCGTGTGCCGGTGAAGGATTTTGTGTGATGCTCTCCATATCATACGATTAATTTTTCTAGAATCATCCTTTCTATTTCTCTTTTAGAAGTACGACAATCTTCAATACTATAACCTTGAACATCAAAATGATATGCACATCAATCATTAGGATCAAAATTTCTTGAATTTCAGTCAGGATTATACATGAGGACAAGAGTAATCATGTCTCTCTATCTTAAGTTTTTGAACAAACTAGTATAGGATTCCCCAATTGGTGTGAAATTATCCGTTTTCTTCCTTCTTTTCACAAACTCTGGCCTATGTTGAAACTTGGATTAGAGGTATACTTATGAATATATGGGGGTCAAGGATGATTTTGAGGGATTAGTGGATACCATTGTGGATAAAAAGATGAATAAGAATATAATTATACATTGTTCAAAGGATACTGAAACACCTAGACTTTGAACCATTGAAAAATCCCCTCATTTTATGTCTCTAGACTTGGTAAGACTACGGGTACCACTCGAACCCTTTGGATACCAGTTGGTGACCCCCAATCATACCCTAGGTAGTGTGGTGAGGGTCACTTACTTTTATAGGCATGAGTGAGGCTCCAACCAATCATACCTTAAGGTACGAGTCATACCAAGACCAATAGTATAAAGTGATGCCTCTATCAAAAGTGGATTATTTTTGGTACAGGTGATGTGTACGAGTTAGGGGTGATTCGTAACCTTTGGATATGACTCAAGGGGTTATGGTCATACCCTTAACAGTGTGTGTGACCTAAGATAAGTATAGGGTATGGGTCAGGGTACTACTCTTACCCTAGGGTACGAGTCCCTTAAGTGAGTTATACCCCTAGACGGGTCTAATTCCCAGCTTTTATTTAAGGGCCCTGTGGTTATTTCCCATGTGTAAAACCTAAAACCCTCTCACTATATAAGTGTGTGTAGCCTCGTAGACATCCATTTTTGATGTATCAAACACCCTAAATACTCTCTTAAGCTCATCTTTAAAGGATTGGAGTCTAGGGTTTCAAGGGTGATCTTTAAGAGGCAAAGTGAAGTGAATATTCATGGTGATTCAAGTTGTATAAGGAATGTAAGTCTTCCCCTTGATAAATAACTCTTAAACCATGTATATCACACTTGGATTAGTAAGTGTACTTGGCGGTTTTGAAATCAAATAAAAAGGGTTTTGTTGCCTAAGGATGAACAATGATGATTCTTGCTTAGACTTATGTTTATACATATTATTAATGGTAGTTTGCACACGTGAATTATTGTTGTATGTGGTATAAAATTGGGGTCTTGAGTAACCCTAGTCTTGATGATTTCTACCATGAAATTGGCCTTGGTAAAGGTATATACATAAGGTGTCTATGAAAATGTCTAAGTGAGATATCTAGTTACACGATAATGATGTTTTGAACTAGGGAAATGGCCCAATATGTGTGAATGCTTGATAAATGATATTCTGAAGGTAAAGTGATCCATGTATTGTATAGTTGATGACCTGGATGGTTTGATGAATAAGAAGGGGGTTAAATCCCCCAACATAAAAATGAACTTGAATTGTGTGTTGAACTAAATTATGGTATAGAATTACTAATGAAGTGTGAATGGATTTTAAGGGTCTTGAGGACCATAGTTTGAGTTTTATGATGAGTTAAATAAAGGCATTGGCCTATTGAAATAGTTGAGAAATGAAGGCTCCCATGAAGACCATGTGGTCATGTATGGTGTTAAAATTGGCTAGATGGGTTAAAGTCCTTATGTGTGGAATTTAATATATGTTGATGCATGGACAAAGGTTTATAGTCCCAATGTAGACTAATGGTAGTTGTGATGCCTTAAGGTTAAAGTCCCTTGTCTAATGAAATCGTTTGTGTTTAAAGTGTCTTGCATTATGAGATCTCGTAAGGTTGAAGTACCTAGCCAAATGAATTATCTTTGGGTTAGAGTCTCCTATATAATATGGTATGAGGTTAGAGTGTCGTGCCTAATGGGTGAGCATGTGGTTAGATTTCATTGGTTGAATGAATGTGTGTGAGTGGTTAGAGTCCCTCACTTATATGAATATGTGTGAGTGGTTACAGTCCTTCACTCAAATGGATGTGTGTGTGGTTAGAATTCCTTACTTGATGATATATGAATATGGTTAAAGTCCTAGGCCTAATGAGAAATGCTTAAATATATAAGTGTGGAAGGTTGGAGTCCTAAATTGCATATATGATGAATGAGTTCTTCCAAAGTGTTGATAAGACTTTTCCCCTTGATTAGAATGTGATATGACTATTTGTGTGGATAAGGTTATAAATGTTATTGAATATGATATATTGAATATGATATATTGACTTATTGTTGAATGATGATGCTATTTTATCTTTATCATTGAGTTACATACTAGCATTCCAACCTCTAACCATCTTCGGATGCTATGTCCCATGCGACATAAGGGCCGAAGCATCTTGTTATCTTCCTACACAGTGATTAGACTATCAAAGTAGTTCGGGCTTTGACTTTGGAGTGGCGAGCTTCTTTTCTTTGGAAGACATTTATCCTTGGTCTTCTATCTTAGACTTAGTCATTTGGACTTGCTTTTACTATTGTCGGGGGATTGTCCCGACATATACATCTCTAAACTTTGATTTGTATAGAGGTATTTTGGATGACTGTGAACTTGGTTATACTGGCTAGTGTATTGATATTTATAAAATGGTTAGACATTGTTTAAGTTATGACTTTTAGTATTATTTCTACTATCTTATTATGCAGTCGGGATTTACCTAACCCTTGTGTTTGATGTGTTGATTATGATGGGTTAGCGGGAAATCTCTGATTCATGTGGGATTAAGGTTTCCATAAGATATGGCCTAATTTTGGCTCGTGTCAAGTTGGTATCCGATCCTAGTTTCATGGTCTGTTGGGTGTCCACAATACCGTGTCGAGTAAGTCTCTTTTATAGGTGTGAAGGGCACCATACTTATAACAGAAAAGCTATGAGACATTTTAGGAAATATGTCCCTTTCTTCTATTTCAATATCAAGATATAGAGTCTAAGATCTTGGATTCCTCTGATTTCCATTTGTTATCTTTTAGATCATTTCTCCAGGGAGTCTGAGACTCTAGAAAACCTTTTTGAGGACCCTATGGATGAATCTCATCCAACTTTTGTAGTTTGGATTTGGGCTAGGGTTGCAGCATCTGACCATCTTTGTGGGGTACCTCCTGTCCCTACCAACCTCAACTATTTGAGTGACCTTCCTATTCCATTACCTCAAAGGGATGCTACTAATATCGAGTTTCGTTGCTTTATCAATCTCTTGACATAATTGGTAGCTTCTCAATTGGAACATGGTGCTCCAACTGTTGTTTCTTCTGAGGCCACAGGAATTGGCCAATTTATGAGGTTGATCCCTCCTATGTTCTCTGGTATAAAGGTTGAGGGGGATTCTTAAGGCTTAATTGATGAAATGGAGAAGATCTTTTGAATCATGCATGCTTCAGAGATTGAGATTATTCAGTTTGCTTCCTACCAATTGAAAGATGTAGCATACTAATGGTATGAGTGGTAGGAGTTGTCTAGAGATATTGATGCTAGTCCTGCCTTGTGGGAGGAATTCTCAGAGGCTTTATTAGACCGCTTCTTTCCTAAGGAGTTGAGGAAGGCTAAGGAGGAAAAGTTTGTAAACCTGAAGCTAGGGAGAATGTCTGTTCAAAAGTATTCCTTGAAATTCCATCTATTGTCAAAGGATGCTCCCGATATGCTTTTTAGTATGAGGGCTAGAATGCATAAGTTTGTCTCGGGATTGTCTCATGAGTTAGTCCTTGATAGAAAGGGCCTTCTTAATTAAAAACATGGATCTTTCTAGGTTGATTGTGTATTTGCAACAAGTGGAAGAAGAGAAAAAGAAGAATGTTGATCTTAGTGAGAGGCAAGGTAAGAAATTTAGGTCTTCTGAGCATAGTGGTGGTGATGGTGGCAAGTGTCCACAGAAGAAGTGGGGGAGTTCAAGTTCTTTCTCCTCGACTAGTATTCGTTCTCCTTACCTAAATTTTTTGGGTAATCAAGTTGAGCTTAGTGAGAGACAAGGGAATAAATTTAGGCCTTCTAAGCATAGTGTTGGTATAGTAGCAGTGGCCACAGAAAAAGTGGGGGAATTCTTTCTCCTCGGCAAGTATTCGTTCTCCTTACCTAAAGTTTTTAGGTGATCGTCAGACTAATTTTAGTGGTGAGTCCTAAGCACAGGGTGCCTAATTCTAGGCTAGTATGAGAATGGGAGAATGGGAGAATAGGAGAAATAGATGTTTCCATTGTGGTCAGGTTGATCACATGCAGTATGAGCGCCCCTTCCTAGCAGCTTTTTTGGCCAACAAGGCCCCTATTGCTACTCCATCTACTCCCACACCAAAGGGTGTTATGTCTATCTCTACTTCTATTTCTGGCACTGAAAATGGCCAGAACTATTTGTATGTACTTTCTACTCGCTAGGATTCTTAGGTATCTCCCAATATTGTCATAGGTATGTTGAGACTTTTCTCCCATAATGTGTATTTTTTGCTTTATCCAGGGTCTACTCTTTCTTATGTGACCCCGTATGTGGTTGTGCATCTTGATTGTGGTCCCGAGAGTCTGTCGGTTCCTTTTTTGGTTTCTACCCTGGTAGGAGACTCTGTGGTTGTTAAAAGAGTCTCTGAGGGGTGTGTGATATCTGTTGGTGGTAGAGATACTCTTGTAGACTTGATAGAGTTTGACATAGTTGATTTTGATGTCATTTTGGGAATGGATTGGTTGCACTCTTGTTATGCTTCCTTAGATTGTTGAACCCATAGGGTCATGTTCAAATTCTCTAATAATCCGATCATTGTATGGGAAGGTTGTTCCTCATTACCCAAGGGAAGGTTCAATTTTATCTTAAATCCCAAAATTTGATTTCAAAGAGGTGTTTGTATCATTTAGTCAGAGTTAATGATTCTAACTTGGAAGTCCCTTCACTAAAATCTGTTCTCGTGGTTAATGAGTTTTCCGAGGTATTTCTTGATGATCTTCCTGGTGTTTCTCCCGATAGGGAAATTGATTTTGGGATTGTTCATGTTCCAGACACTCGTCCAATTTCTATCCCTCTTTATAAAATGGCTTCAGCGAACCTAAAAGATCTTAAGGAGCAATTAAAAGACCTCTTGGAAAAGGGTTTTATCTTCCCTAGTGTGTCTCTATTGGGTGCTCCTGTGTTATTCATGTGCAATAAGGTGGTTCCCTTCATATGTGCATTGATTATTGTTAGTTAAACAAAGTGACCATAAAGAATAAATATGTTTTTCCTAGGATCGATGATTTGTTTTATCAACTTCAGCATGTGAAGTATTTCTGTAATATTGATCTTAGATCGGGTTATTATCAGCTTAAGATTAGGGATGAGGATACCCCTAAGACTGTCTTTAGAACCCAGTATGGTCACTATAAGTTTCTTGTCATGTCTTTTGGGCTGACCAGTATCCCGGCAGACATTCATAGAGTTGATGAATAAGGTCTTCCATCCGTTCTTGGTCATGTTTGTCATTGTATTCATTGATGATATCTTATTATATTCAAAGAGTAAGGCAGATCATGTCGATCACCTCTGTGCCGTGTTGTAAACTTTGAAGGATAATCATTTTTCTGCTAAGTTCTCCAAGTGTGAGTTTTGGTTGAAAGTCGTAGTTATTCTTGGTCATGTAATCTCTAGTGAAGGGATCATGGTAGATCCCTAAAAGGTTCTGACAGTTATGAAGTGGCCTAGACCTATGACTCTAACCGATATTCAGAGCTTCTTAGGTCTAGCCGATATGTAAGACCCTGTAAAGTCCTAGCCCATTTCAGTCCTTTATAGCATGCCAAAAGAGGTCCCAGACTTAGAAAATTTCAGCTAAGTGTTAAGACTTAGTCTCAATTTTGGCCTCGATATTTCAATAGTCTCATTTTCGATCTTTTCGGCCTTAGATTGTTGATTTTTAAATTGGTTCAGGATCAGGGTTATCTATAGGTTATATCGGGTAAGTTTTGATATTTTTGGGCATCATTGAGACGTGTTTGGATGATGAAAATAGCAAGCCAATGCGATCAGGACATGACGCATTGGCTATTGTATCGTCACCATCGATCGGTGCGTCAGTAATTGCATCGACACCATTGACGCGGTGCGGCGCTTGTCGCGTCACTGGGCAATTTTTCTTACTAAATTATCAGTTTTTCAGGGAAAAGAAGTCAGTTTCCACCCATCTTAACCCACCTATATCACGAAATTAAGGAGCCAAAAGGGCAAATATACTCATCTTTTCACAAATTCTCTCAAGACCAAACCCCTAGTTTCATCAAGTTCAAGTCCAAGTTTCAAGAATTCACCAACAATTCTCACGAATTCAACAATGAAGGTATGTTTAGGTGTTCATCCTTGGGTTTGTTCCACCTTTGGAGTTCAAGAATATTTTTTCAAACACTTAGATTATGATTTACATTCTTGAATGGAATTATGTTCATGTATGTGATGTTGTGTGGATTCCAAGTCAAGAATAATCTGAGTTTCATGTGAATTAACAAGAATGCATGGTCATTTATGTAACCCCTATGTTTAATCTTTGAATTTTGGTGTTGAATGTGGTAGTAATGATATCCATATATTGCTCATTCTCATGTACAAGAGTTATGTATCCTAGGTGTTTGACAAAATGTCTATGTGAAAGAATTTGCATGATAACCTATGTGTGATGCTTTCAGAGTTGAGATATGATTTTATTATCTATGCTATCGAGTCCTGGGGGTATTAAATACCCAAAATTTAGCTGTTGTCTAGTCTCTAATCAAAATAAAATGATTTCGTAGTATCCCAAACAGTGACATTCAGCCAGTCAATAGAATCAGTGTAAGTTTAGTCAAGCCTAGTATAGTCTAGTGATCAGTTCAGTGTCGATTCAGTTGGGAGTAAGATTCAGCACCAAGTGAACCCAGGGATGGGGGTATTCCTACCAGCAGAGGGTTTGACCCATAGTAGCAGTCCCTGCGTTATAGAACTATGTAGCCAGCGTAGGGTAAATCATCTTCCTACCAGACTAGGGTTGACGTAATTATATACATCTCATGAGTCTTTCTTCCATATTAGGGTTGACCTAGCTCATGTTAGTAACCTGTGGCACTGTGCTAACATCCTTCCAACTGGGGTTACAGGTTGAACCCCAAATCAGTCTATAATCGGGGTATATCGGTAGATGATAACTCCCACAGTTACAGTTTCATTATTCAGTATTTAGTAATCAATATCCAGTATTCAGTATTCAGTACAGAACTCAGTTCAGTTCTACGCAATCATGACTTACAGTTATCAGTTATTCATTTATTAGAAACTCAGGACTTCAGCTTTAGACTAATTTAGACAGACGATATATGCTTGGTATTGTGTGTTCAGTACTTACAGTAGTCCCAGTCTTGCATATTCTCTCATCTAGTTATTTCATGATATTTAGTTATTATTCTCATACACGTAAACCTATACATATCAGCCTAACCTCACCTAGCATACCAGTACATTCAAAGTACTCACGTATATTCTTTCTTTGCCCTATAATATCTCATATCATAGATTCGGATGCTCGAGTTCCTGACCGTACCTAGCTAGATCAGTCTATTAGCCATATTTATAGTAGTGAGTCCTCATCCATTGATGATGTGATACTCATTTAATCATTTTATTATTTACAGTATTTCAGTTTTTCAGTTATTTCCAGACAATAGTAGTGAGTTAGTTGGGGCCTGTCCCATCAACTCTTTTATTTCATATGTTTAAAGGCTTTCAAACACTAATAGTTAGCAGTTATTCTGTAGATGTACTCAGTATTTAATCAGTTTTATGAACCTTATGGCATTTTCAGTTTTACTTCCGCATTTATTTCATGATTATTAATCAGTGCTCACGGCAGGTACCAGTCATGGGTTAGCTTATGGTCCTATGGGGTCGTAAGAACCGTGTGACACCCAGTGTGTAGTCTCAGGGGGTTACATACTTGGTATCAGAGCCTATGGTTCTAAAGTGTCCTAGGGATTCTAAAAGCCGCGTCAAGTAGAGCCTTGTGCATGGGTGTGTAGCGCACCACACTTATGGACAAGAGGCTATAAGGTATTTTTCAGAAAATTTCCCTTCTTTCAGTGTTCATATCGTGCGATTGAATATATGTTCAAGTTAAACTCTTTATCTAATTCCAATTTGCCTTTCATTTACAGAATATGCCTCCTAGAAAGACAAATTGAAAAAAAAACAAGAATCAACTCGTACCTCCACCTGTACAGGAAGATCACCTAAATCAGCATGTATCTCACACTGAATTTAGAGCTTGTTTCACTACCTTATCTTATTTATTAGTTGCTCAGAACAATTTATAGGTTGTTGTCCTTTCTAGGCTTTTGATTTACGCTCGGCTGAGTGGAGGGGGGAGCATTAGAAGAAAGAGAGAAAGAATAAGAGGGCCAGAACAAGTAGATTTAAGCCTAGGTCAAGGGGTAGTAACCGCTCCCAATCCCATAAGATATTCTCAGCCCCAGCTCTACCTTCATAAATTGTGCTAGTGCCTATGTTTAAGAATGATAGACGAGATAGAGCACCAGGCTCTAAGTCACAATGTAGTGGGAAGGGTGTTCGTACTAATCCATTTTGCGAAGAATGTGGTAAGAATAATAAGGGTGTGTGTAGAGCTGATAGTGATGTGCGTTTTGGGTGTGGTGTAAGACCCCATAAAATTCTAAGCTTAAATCAGTATGTTAAAGCTTGAAAAGAGGTTCCAAACTAAGAATTTTTAGCTTAGAGTTGTTTTAGCCTTCATAAGTTGGCATCCTATTCTACGACCCTAATGACCTTAAAATATCAATTTGTTTGAGTTGATTCATGATCAGGAATGCCAGTAGGTCACTTCGGGTGAGTTTTGGATTTTTTGGACCTCATTTGAACCATGTTTGAGTGACCAAAATAATAGGTCAACACGATCTCGATGCATCACGTCGCCCATTGCATCGACAGATAATTTTTCACCAAGTTTCAATGCAATTCCAGTGAACCAATGTGAACTCGATACAACGCATTGGTCATCACATTAATGCCATTGATGTGGCACATCGGTCTGCGCATCACTGGACACATTTTTTATAAGTAAAAGCCCGCGTCCAGAGGGGTAATTGGGCCATTTTCCACCCATATTCAGACCCAAAAATATGAGATTAAGTCATTCTGAGGGCTAAAACACTCATTATTCTCAAATTACTCAAGAACAAAAAACTAGCGCTTCCAATTCAGAATTCAAGCTTCACGAAATTCTCCACAAATTTTAGAGAATTAACAACCAAGGTATGTTAGGTGTTCATTCAAGGGTTTCCTTCCACCCTTGGATTTTAAGAATTTTTTTTAAAACTTCAAGTTTATTGATTTCATGAATTCCATGTTGGGTTTGATTTTAATCATGATTATGATGTTAATTGGGTTTCTAATCCATGATTTATTACAAGATTCATGTAAATTTATTTGACATGTGTGTAGTATTATGTGAATTCATGTTTAATCCCTTGAATTTGTAGGTTGGGATTTGAGATCATGATGCCTACATGTTGTTTAGTATCATGTGTATAGATTATGTTCCCCAAGTGTTTGATGAATTTTTCATGAGAGATAAGTAATGAAATCATATCATGTTTGCATGTATAAAATTTCATGCCATGCAAGTGTTTGTTAAAATGCCTCAATGAATGAATGGTGGCAAATTAACTAGATATCATGTTTTCAAGATTGTGCAATATTTATAATTTATGCTATCGAGTCCTATATTTGTTTACCTAGCTTTACAGTAGTGTCATAATAGTCTCAGTAATGTCTCGCCCAATAGTACTCAGACAGTTACAGAACTCAGCTTATTCAGCCAGTTAATAGAATTCAATGTACTCAGTCAATTTATAGAACTCAGTGAACTCAGTCTAGTTCAGATAGATAGCACGATCACTAACAGTTCAGTCAACCCTAGTACAAACTAGAAATCAGTCAGTGTCTATTTAGTTGGGAGTAGGAATCAACACCGAGTGAACCCAGAGATGGGGACATTTCTGTCAGTAAGGGTTTGACCCTTAATAGTAATCCTTGCATTACATAACTATGTAGCCAGTGTTGGTTGAGATATCTTCCTACTAGTCTAGGGTTGATACATCTTGTACGAGTTTTCCTGCCAACAAGGATTGACGAAAGAGCTTTCTGCCAGAGAGGGTTAACTCTTAGCCATTGTTAGTATCCCTTGGTAAGGTGCAAACACCCTTCCAACTGGGTTCATAGGTTGGACCCCAACTTAGTCATACTCGGGGTATGTTGTTTAGATGAACACTCCTACAGTTTTAGTTTTAGATACAGTATAAAACCTTAGTTCAGTTTCAGAATCAGGACTGTCGGACACAGTCACCCAACTCAGTATAGAACTCAGTTTAGTCCTACAGAATCAGGACTGTCGGAAACACTCACTCAGTATACAGTAATTTAGTATCATTAAACTCAGATATCAGTGATTTAATTATCAAAATTCAGTACTCAGTGTTAACATGAATCTCTGTTACAGTATGCATAGTTATAGGCATATTATTGCATAATCAGTATTTACAGTAGTATCAGATATACATATATTCTCTGTAAGTTATTTTCCATGCATATGAACCCATACATACCAGCCTACCTCACTTAGCATACCAGTATATTCAAAGTACTGACGCATATCTTTCTTTTGTGCTATGATGTCTTATATCATAGGTTCAAATGCACGGGCTCTTGACCGTACCTAGCAGCCCAGATTATTAGCAGTAGATTTAGTGATGAGTCCTCATAGTTTGAGGATAGAGTTGTTATTTCAGCATTTTCAGTATATTATCAGTAGTCGGAGTTAGTTGGGGATTTGTCCCACCAACTCTATTTTCAGACAGTTCCATTAGAGGCTTCTCAGACTAGATTATTTTAGACAGTTATTTAGTTTTTAGATATGATTGTAAAATAGTTAGTATTCAGTATTTAAGTCTCAGTATATGATTCAATTTTGAACCTTATGGCAATTTTCAGCTAATTTCAGCATTATACAGTATTTTTATTCAGTGATTTCAGCAGGTAACAGTCATGAGTTAGCTTGTGGTCCTTTGGGATTATGAGCATCGTGTGACATCTGGGGTGCAGACTCGGGGAGTTACAAACTTGGTATCAGAGCCTAAGGCTCAACAGAGTCCTAAGAAGTCTAAAAGTCGCGTCTAGTAGAGTCTTGTGCATGGGTGTGTAGCGCGCCACACTTATGAACAAAAGGCTATGAGGCATTTTAGGAAAAATTTTCCCTTCTTTCAGTATTCATATTGTGCGAGTGAGCAAGAGCTCAAGTTACACTCTCAGTCTAATCCTTTTGTTACGTCTGTTTACAGAATATGTCTTCGAAAAAAAACAACGAAAGGAGAATAGGAAATCATCCAACACCTTTTCCCATTCAGGAAGATCCCCTGGACGAGTATGTCTCCCACGCAGAATTCAAAGCTGTTTTTACCACTCTATCTCATTCTTTGGAAGCCCATAATGAATGCCCAACTACCGTTCTGACCAATACTGTTGCAGCTAGAATTCGGGACTTCACCCGAATGAACCCTCTAGCCTTTACCAGATCTAAGTCAGATGAGGACCCACAGGAATTCCTTGATCAGGTACAGAAAGTTACATATATTATGGGGGTGACTGTGAGTGAGATTGCAGAGTTAGCTGTATATCAGTTGTAGGATATGGCTCACTCATAGTTCAAGTAGTGAAAGACAGAGAGGGCCACTGATGCTGGGCCCGTAGCATGGGAGGTGTTTATCACTGCTTTTCTAGATAGGTTCTTCCCATTGGAGTTGAGGGAAGCTAAGGTTCTAGAATTCATTAATCTAAAGCAGGTCAATATGACAGCGAAAGAGTATTCTCTCAAGTTTACTCAATTAGTCAGATATGCCCCTCATATGGTAGCAAATAGCAGATCTAAGATGAGTAAGTTCATGTCTGGCATATTTAACAGTATGGTCAAGGAGTGTAGGACCCCAATACTGATTAAGGAGATGAACATATCCAGGATCATGGTTCATGCTCAGCAAATAAAGAAGGATAATAATAAGGAGAAGGAGAGAGAGAATAAGAGAGATAGAAAGGTAGCTTCAACTTTACTCAGCCTAAGTCAGAGGGTGGAAATCGTTCTCAGTTCTGCTCTCAATCTTCCGTTCCATCTTTGTCCTCAGTCAGTGCTCAAGTGCCAAAATTTAGAGATGCTAATAAAGATAGGTCACCCGGCCCTAAACCCCAGGGTAGTGTTAGCAGTGCCCAAACGAATCCCCTTTGCCAAAAGTATGGCAGAAACCACCAGGGTGTCTACAGAAATAGTAGTGATGTATGTTTTTAATATGGTAAGCCAGGCCACAGGGTTAGAGAGTGTCCTCAGGTGGGTTTGCAGAGTCAGCATAATCATCCTTCAGCTTTTTCAGGTCTCCCGAATTAGCAGGGTGCCACCTCCAGTGCCACCAGTGGGTAACGCCCAAATAGATTTTATGAACTTAAGTCCCGACAGGATCAGGAAAGTTCTTCTTATATGGTCACTGGTACATTCCAAGTTTATCATTTGCACATTTATGCTTTGATAGATTTAGGACCTTTTTTGTCTTTTGTAACTCCTTATATAGTTGTTGACTTCAGAGTCAGTCTTGAAATTCTAGCAAAGCCTTTCTCAGTCTCTAACCCAGTGGGTAAATATATCATAGCCCAATGGGTATACAGGAACTATCCAGTTATGGTATCTCAAAAAGTTACTTCAGTGAACTTAGTAAAATTGGAGATGATCGGTTTTGATGCCATTCTCTACATAGATTGGCTTCATTCATGTTATGCTTCAGTTGACTATAGAAACAGAATTTTCCATTTTTAGATTTAAAATAAGCCTGTCCTTGAGTGGAGGGATAGTACTTCAGCACTTAGGGGTCAACTTGTTTCTTACCATAGGGCGAGAAAAATGATATCTAAGGAAAGTGTCTATCAGCTCATTTGAGTTCAAGACTCTAGTTCAGAAACCCCTAATTTTGAGTATGTATCAGTAGTATGTGAATTCCTAGATGTGTTTCTCGAAGATCTTCCTGGAGTCACTCCCAAGTGGGAAATTGACTTTGGAATAAACCTTCTTCCCAATACGTAGCCTATCTCTATTCTGCCATATAGAATGGCACCAGCAAAACTCAAGGAGTTAAAAGAATAGTTTAAGGATCTCTTAGATAAGGTATTATCAAACCCAGCGTATCCCCTTGGGGTGCACCAGTTCTATTTATGCGTAAGAAAGATGGTTCTCTTAGAATATGTATAGACTACCATAAGTTAAATAAAGTCATGATCAAGAACAAGTATCCACTTCCCAGAATTGGTGACTTGTTTGACCAACATTAGGGTGCCAGTTACTTTTCTAAGATAGACCTCAGATCAGGTTATCATCAGCTCAGGGTCCGAGAATGTGACATCCCAAAAATAGCATTCAGAACTCGGTATGGCCACTTAAAATTCTTAGTCATGTCATTTGGTCTTACCAATGCTCCAGTAGCCTTCATGGACTTGATAAACCGCGTGTTCAAGAAGTACTTGGACATGTTCATCATAGTATTCATTGATGGCATTCTTGTCTACTCCCATAGTGAACATGAACATACAAACCATCTCACAATAGTGTTACAAACTCTCAGAACCCATCAGTTTTTCACCAAATTTAGTAAGTGTGAATTTTGGCTAAGGTCAGTAGCTTTCCTTGGCCATATAGTTTTTGGTGATGGTATTAGAGTTGATCCTCAAAAGACCAAAGCAGTGAGAAACTGGCCCAGACCCATCTCTCCATCAGATATCAAAAGTTTTTTAGGTTTGGCTATCTATTATCGAGGGTTTGTTAAAGGATTTTTGTCCATTGCATCCCCCATGTCCAAATTGACTCAGAAAAAAGTCAAATTCCAGTGGTCAGATTCTTGTGAGAAGAGTTTTCAGGATTTAAAGACTCAACTTACTACAGCACTAATTTTGACTCTACCAGATTGTTCAGATAGGTTTATGGTATATTTCGATGCTTCCAGAGTTGGTTTGGGGTGTGTTTTGATGTAGAGAGGTAAGTTCATAGCCTATTCCTCTAGACATCTTAAGCCCCATGAAAAGAATTATCCAACTCATGATCTTGAGTTAGCAGCTATTGTATTTTCCTTAAAGATTTGGAGGCATTATTTGTATGGGGAGCATGTAGATGTGTTCACAGACCATAAAAGCCTGCATTATGTGTTTTCCCAAAAAGGCCTGAACCTATGTCAGATAAGGTGGTTAGATTTGTTGAAAGACTATGACATGAGCATCCTATATCATCCGAGAAAGGCCACTATAGTGGCTGATGCTCTTAGTAAGATGTCAGTGGTTAGTGTTGGTCACGTAGAGGATAATAAGAACAAGTTAGTTCAGGAAGTTCATCAGCTTGCCCGACTAGGGGTCCGCTTAGTTGATTTAGTAGAAGGAAGTATGTGGGTGTAGAATAGTTTAGAATCATCTCTGGTTTTCGAAGTAAAGGCAAAACAGGAAAGAGATCCCAATTTAGTCAAGTTGAAAAAGTTAGTCAGAGATCAAAAAGTAGAGGTTTTCTCCCAAGGGGGAGATGGTGTGTTGCATTGCAAGGGTCGGTTATGTGTGCCAGGTGTAGATGACTTGAGGCAACAAATTCTTGCAAAAGTGCATGGTGCACGTTCCTCTATTCATCCAGGGGCCACTAAGATGTACCGCAATTTGTCAGAGGTCTATTGGTGGAGTGGGATGAAGATAGACATTGTAGAGTTTGTGGATAAGTACTTTACATATTAGCAGATTAAAATTGAGCACCAAAAACCTAGAGGTTCCATGCAAGAGTTTAGTATTCCCACGTGGAAGTGGGAGAAATTGAACATGGATTTTGTGATGGGTTTGCCTCGTACTCGTTGCCAGCATGATTCGATTTGGGTAATTATAGATAGGATGACCAACTCATCTCACTTTTTACTAGTTCATACCTCTGACTCAGCTAAGGACTATGCTAAGCTCTATGTTAGAGAGTTGTCAGGTTACATAGAGTCCCAGTATCCATTTTCTCAGATAGAGGTACCCAGTTTACCTTTTGTTTTTGGAAAGCCTTCCAAAAGGGCCTTGGTACCCAAATTCACCTCAGTACAGCCTTTCACCCTCAGACAGATGGTCAACCCGAAAGGACCATTCAGACTTTGGAAGATATGTTAAGAGCATGTGCCATTGACTTTAAGGGTAGTTGGGATGACCACTTGCCCTTGATTGAGTTTTCATATAATGACAGTTATCATTCCAGCATTCAAATGGCTTTATTTGAGGCACTTTATAGGAGGAGATGTAGATCTCTCATCTGTTGGTTTGAAGTAGGTAAGGCATAGCTGTAGGGCCTGACTTGGTATTTAATGCCTTAGAAAGAGTTCAGTTGATTGCAGATGTTCGAAGAAAAGATCTCGAGTTAAAAATTGGCGACTATGTGTATTCTAAAATCTCTCCTATAAAAGGAGTGAGGAGGTTTGGCAAGAAGGGGAAACTCAGTCCCCGATATGTCGGTCCTTATCAAATTCTCAGCCGGTTCAGAAAGGTAGCTTACGAGCTTGAGTTTCCTTTAGACTTAGCTTCACTACATCCAGTGTTTCATATCTCCTTGCTAAATAAGTACATAGGAGACCCAGCAGTTGTAGTCCCTTTAGAGGGTGTAGATGTTCAGAATAGCCTATTTTATAAGGAGGTCCCAGTCAAAATTCTTGACCATTAGGTTCGCAGACTAAGGAACAAAGAGGTTTCTCTAGTCAAATTTCTTTGGCGGAATCAGTCCGTTGAGGGAGCTACTTTGGAAGTAGAAGCAGATATGTGGACCAAGTATCCCCACCTCTTCTCCGCAAACTCAGATTCAGCTCAAGGTAACAGTTTTCCATGAATTCATTTAGTTCCATGCTCATATTACCTTTAGATCTCTATATCAGTTTAATTGCATAGCATTCTCATATCACGCATACCTTCATGAAATAGCTCAGTCATGTGTTTTTTTTCAGAAATCAGTCATATTACAGTTATGCATGTCAGTATGATAGCTCAGTATATCAGTACTTTCATTCATGTAATCATTCTTCAGTTGTGCATGTTCAATATATATAAGTTCAGTCTATCAATATTCTCAGTTTACTCAGTCTCATTCGAGGAAAAATGTTCCCAAGGGGGAGATATTGTAAGACCCGCAAAATTCTAAGTTAACTCAGTCTGTTAAAGCTTGAAAAGAGGTTCCAGACTTAGAAAATTCATCTAATTATTTATACTTAGAATTATTTTAGCCTTCATAAGTGGCATCCTATTCTATGAACCTTATGACCTTAAATTATCAATTTTTTGGGTTGATTCATTATAAGAAATGTCAGTAGGTCACTTTGGGTGAGTTTCAGATTTTTCAAACCTCATTTGAACCATGTTTGGGTGACCAAAATAGTGATTCAAAGCGATCTTGACGCATCGCGTGACCATCGCATCGACAGATAATTTTCCCCCAACTTTAAGAGCAATTCCAATGAACCAATGTGAACTCGATGTGGCACATTTGTCATTGCGTTGATGCCATTAACGCGGTAAGTTGGTCTGTCCGTCACTGGACACGTTTTAAGTCATTAAAAGCCCGCGTCCATAGGGGTAATTGGGTCATTTTCCACCCATATTCAGACCCAAAAACATGAGATTAAGTCATTCTGAGGGCTAAAACACTCATTATTCTCAAAATTACTCAAGAACAAAAACCTAGCGCTTCCAATTCAAGATTCAAGCTTCACAAAATTGTCCACAAATTTTAGAGAATTAACAAACAAGGTATGATAGGTGTTCATTCAAGGGTTTCCTTCTACCCTTGGAGTTTAAGAATTTTTTTTAAAACTTCAAGTTAATTGATTTCAGAAATTTCATGTTGGGTTTGATTTTAATCATGATTATGATGTTAATTGGGTTTATAATCCATAATTTATTATAAGATTCATGTAAATTTATTTGACATGTGTGTAGTATTATGTGAATTCATGTTTAAGCCCTTGAATTTGTAGGTTGGGATTTGAGATCATGATGCCTACATATTGTTTAGTATCATGTGTATAGATTATGTTCCCCAAGTGTTTGATGAATTGTTCATGTGAGATAAGTAATGAAATCATATCATGTTAGCACGTATAAAATTTCATGCCATGCAAGTGTTTTTTAAAATGCCTCAATGAATGAATGGTGGCAAAATAACTAGATATCATGTTTTCAAGATTGTGCTATATTTTAAAATTTATGCTATTCAGTCTTGGGGGTATTTAATACCCGAAAATTTAGTTGTTTACCTAGAATTACAGTAGTTTAAGAATAACCTTAGTAATGTCTTACCCAGTAGTACTCAGACAGTTACAGAACTCAGCGTATTCAGTCAGGTAATAGAACTCAGTGTACTCAGTCAGTTTATAGAACTCAGGAAACTTATTCTAGTTCGGATAGACAGTACGATCAGTAAAAATTCAGTCAAGCCTAGTACACACTAGAAATTAGTCTGTGTCTATTCAGTTGGGAGTAAGAATTAGCACCGAGTGAACCCAGGGATGGGGGTATTCCTGTCAGTAAAGGGTTTGACCCTTAGTAGTAATCCCTACGTTACAGAACTACATAGCCAGCGTAGGTTGAGATGTCTTCCTGCCTGTCTAGGGTTGATACATATCGTACGAGTTTTCCTGCCAACGATGGTTAACGATAGAGCTTCCTGACAGAGAGGGTTAACTCTTAGCCATTGTTAGTATCCCTCTGCAAGGTGCTAAAACCCTTCCAACTGGGGTCACAGGTTGGACCCCAACTCATTCATTCTCGGGGTATGTCAGTTAGATGAACACTCCACAGTTTCAGTTTCAAACTCAGTATAAAACCTCAGTTCAATTTCAGAATCAAGACTGTCAGACACAGATGCCCAGCTCAATATAGAACTAAGTTCAATTCTACAAAATCAAGACTGTCATAAATAGTCACTCAGTATACAGTAATTTAGTATTAGTAAACTCAGATATTAGTGATTCAGTTATCATAATTCAGTACCCAGTGTTAACATGAATCTCAATTACAGTATTCATAGTTATGAGCATATCATTGCATAATCAATATTTACAGTAGTGTCAAACATATATATATTCTCAGACAATTATTGTTCATGCATATGAACCCACGCATACCAGCCTACCTCACTTAGCATTCTAGTATATTCAAAGCACTAATGCATACCTTTCTTTTGCACTATGATGTCTTATATCATAGGTTCAGACGCACGAGATCCTGACAATACCTAAAAGCCTAGATTATCAATAGTAGATTTAGTGGTGAGTTCTCATAGTTTGAGAATAGAATTGTTATTTCAGCATTTTCAGTATATTATCATTAGTCAAAGTTAGTTGGGGACTTGTCCCATCAACTCCATTTTCAGTCAGTTCAGTTAGAGGCTTTTCATACTAGATTATTTCAGATAGTTATTTAGTTTTTAGATATGATTGTTAGATATTAAGTATTTATGTATCAGTAAATGATTCAGTTTTGAACCTTATGGCAATTTCCACCTAATTTCTGCATTATATAGTATTTTTATTCAGTGATTATAGCAGGTACAAGACATGGGTTAGCTTGTAGTCCTTCGGGATTATGAGCATCTTGTAACATCTGGGGTGCAGACTCGGGGCATTACATATGGAAAGCCAGGCCACAGAGTCAGATATTACCCAAAGAGTGGTCAGCAGGGTTTGTCCAACCGTCCTCCAGTTTCATCCCATCACCTGACTTAGCAGGGTGTTGCTGCTTCTAGTTCTAATAGTTGTTAGCATCATAACAGGTTATATGCAATTCATTCCCGACAGGATCAGGAAAGTTCTCTTGGTGTGGTTACGGGTATGTTACCGACCATTCATTTACATGTTTATGCCTTATTAGATCCTGGAGCTTCTCTTTGTTTTGTAACCCGCAATGTAGTTGTCAAGTTCAGTGTCAGTACCAAAACCTTAATAGAGCCCTTCTCAGTGTCTACCCTAGTGGGTACATCTATCCTAGCCAGACGGGTATACAGAAATTGCCCGGTTATAGTATACCAGTAAATCACTTTAGTTGATTTCAGAAATAGAGTAGTTTAGTTTCAGTTTCTCAAAGAACCAATCAGTGAATGAAGGGGTAGTACCTCAGTGCTTAGGAGTCAGACGTGATTTCATCTTTCTTCTCAGAATCTTATGACAGCATATGATCTAGAGTTAGAAACATGAAACCAAGAGTTTAGCAACAGTAGTAGAGTTGGGATGGTGTTTTCTAAAGTTGAGCAGATTATATTTTTCATGGGACTAGTCATGTGAAAGATGAATTAGTAGGCTTGAAGCAGTTTATACAAGAATTTAATTTTGTTAATTCAAAACATGTGTTGTGGATGTTATATTTTTAGGCTATGATGAAAGTAGTATAGTTATTAAAGAATTGGGGATATCCATGTTATGTGTTAGGAACTAAGTTTGAAACTTTGAAGGTTGAGCTAATAGAAAGAGGAGTTGAAAATTCTAAGCTAATCAGTTCTTAAGTTGTTATATGATGTATTTGGGGCTATAGAAAGTTAAGAGTTCTATTTCCAAAGGAAGTATCAGTAGTAGGGTTTACACTTTCAAGTGCAGTCTTTCATGGTGAATTTAGTGTCTATGAGTATTGTTATATCTCAGACTGTAGAGTAAAATAGTTTCTGTATAGTTTACAGATGATGGTTAAATAGTCCATATACTTAGAATGATGGCTTTAAGCTAATGGGAATATGGTAGAACAAGTAACCAAGTCAGGATCTCCGATTCTAGTAGTGATGCCAGTGTGTTGTAGAACAACACTAGGGAGGGGAATGCCCGACCCATGCTTATTTAAGTATTTGTACTTTAGTTATTACGATATCTACTCATGCCTTACATATCAGCTCTATGCTCATAGCTCATATTCATACAGTTTCCATAGAATCATGTACGATTATAGTCCCTTATATAAGGATTTCCAGTTTGCTCAATAGTGCAAATCATGTTCCATGAATTCAAAAATTCCAAACTCAGGCCATGCATCTCATGACTTATGTGCTCATGCTTTACAGTATGTTCAGTTTAAGTATTCATGTAACACTCCTAATGATTAATGAAATTTAGATTATGTCATGTCTATCCTCAGTTTAGGTTTCTTGATGAACCCATGATGTTGATATTCTATTCCTCAGGCTTTTTTTAAGTGTCAAGTTATGTATAGTGTTTATTCATGCTTCAGGTCCACATGTTTTAGCCTTTCAGTAACCTCCACTTATGAAATAATATAGTGATGAGCAATTTCTAAGATAGGAGAGAGTAGATGTTTTATGTTAAGAAAGGATTATTGCATGTTTCTTTTACTCGAGGCTGTAGTTATGAAGATAGGCTTAAACTTCATGTTGGTGTATAAGTGGATAAATGCATTATGCATAAGTGAATGGTTAGTAAAAGGTTGTATTTAGTTGTTGAATAGGAAATCAGAATTTTTCGTGAGATGAGACGTTATGAAAATGCAGGGTGTGTTGAATTCATAATTCAGACTAGTATACAGTGTTATGCGTGCATTTCGTAGATCCAAGTAGGCTTGTGCATAGTGGTGGAAGCTCAAACTTCAGTAGGTAGAGTTCTCAGTGCCCATGTGAATATTTTTAGTAGTCTCAGGTGAAGTGCAGTATTAAGGTAAAAGGTATAGTTGAGAGAGTATTTGAGGAGTATTTCTACGATCGAAAGATAGTATTTGCAGTGCATAAGGCCTAGTAGCTCTATCCTAGCTGATGTTTCGTAGGCCTGTGTTTTGTATTACCAAATTTTAGCCTTGTTGTGATTTCTTATCCAGATGTCTTATTTAGACATGCCCAAGACTCCTTACTCCCTAAAAGTCATTAGAACTTCTTATAAAGAGTGTCAAAGAAATACTCAAGTTAAGTATAAGCTTTCAGTATGAGTTAGTCTGTATAGCCAGCAATTCAGATTAGCAGTTAGACAGATAGGTTCTTATGGTTTTTCCATCTTTCGATCTAGTCTTACTATCTGAAGTTTCATGAACATATCCCTCCCAAGAAATAGTTTTTTTGTATCCATGTAAATTGTGAATCCATTTCAGTTCATGCATTTTATTTCAGATCCTAGATAGTTAGTCATGATTTAGTCTGTCAATGTTTCGTGCATCATCTTAGTTTTCCTAGTATTTCAGTCAAGTCAGTATCATTCGGGGGATAAACTATCCTAAGGGGGATATGTAATACCCCCGAGTTTTTCATGTACTAAATCTCTCATCTTTTCTTCACGAAACCAGATCTAGCTAAAGATAAGGGTTACTCATAAGTTGATTCTCTCATTTCTATCTCAGCCTTATAACCTTAGTATCAGTATCTGCATTATAAAACTACATAGCCAGCGTAAGGTAAATCGTCTTCCTGCCAAACTAGGGTTGATGTAATCATATACACCTCATGAGTCTTCCTGCCAGATTAGGGTTGACCCAGCTCATGTTAGTAACCCGTGGCACTGTGCTAACACCCTTCCAACTGGGTTATAAGTTGGACCCCAAATCAGTCTATAATCGGGGTATGTCGGTTAGATGATAACTCCTATAGTTACAGTTTCAGTATTCATTAATCAGTATCCAGTATTCAGTACAGAACTCAGTTCATTTCTACACAATTATGACTTACAGTTATTAGTTATTCATTTATCAGAAACTCAGTACTTCAGCTTCAGACTAACTCAGACAGACGATATATGCTTGGTATTGCATGTTCAGTACTTACAGTAGTCCCAGTCTTGCATGTCCTCTCATCTAATTATTTCATAATATTAGTTATTATTCTCATGCATGTGAACCCATACATATCAACCTAACCTCACCTAGCATACCAGTACATTTAAAGTACTCACGCATACTCTTTCTTTGTGCTATAATGTCTCATATCATATATTAGGATGCTCAAGTTCCTGACTATACCTAGCCAGATTAGTGTATCAGCCGCAGTTATAGTAGTGAGTCCTCATTCATCTAGGACATGATACTCATTTAGTCATTTTATTATTTATAGTATTTCAGCCTTTCAGTTACCTCCAGACACTAGTTACAAGTTAGTTGGGGCCTGTCTCATCAACTTTTTTATTTCAAATGCTTAGAGGCTTTCAAACACTAATAGTTAGCAGTTATTCTACAGATTGACTCAGTATTAAATTAGTTTTATGAACTTTATGGCATTTTCAATTTTACTTTTGCATATGTTTCATGATTATTAATCAGTGCTCATAGCAGGTACCAGTCATGTGTTAGCTTATGGTCCTATAAGGTCGCAAGCATCGTGTGATACCTAGGGTATAGTCTCAGGGCATTACACGATTACTATAGAAGATTTGTGGAGAGTTTCTCTACTATAGCTTCCCTATTGACCAAATAGACCTAAAGAAAGGTCAATTTTTTGTAGTTTGATACATGTCAGGGTAGTTTTGAAAAGTTAAATGATAAGTTGACTTCGCCTCTGATTTTGATCTAAATCGAGGGTAATGATGGTTTCATGGTATATTTTGATGCTTTTCACGTAGGTATCGGTTGTATGTTAATGTAACATGATAGGGTGGTGGCCTATGTTTCTAGGCAATTGAAAGTTCATGAGAAGAACTACCCTACTTATGACTTAGAGTTGTTAGCAGTAGTCTTTGAGTTAAAGATTTGGAGACATTATATATATGGGGTTCATGTTGATATCTTTTTTAATCATAAGAGCCTCCAATATGTGTTTACCCAAAAGGAGTTGAATCTTTGGCAAAGAAAGTAGCTTGAGTTGTTGAAAAACTATGATATGAGTCTCTATTACCATCCCGGTATGGCAAATGTAGTCACTGATGTCTTAGTATATTGTCCATAGAAAGTTTGGCCTATGTAGATGAGGATAAGAAGGAATTGGTGAAAGAAATTCATTATTTGGATAATCTTGGAGTTCAACTTATGGGCTCTAAGAATGGTGGTGTATTTGTGCTTCTAGTATCTCAGTCGTCTCTTGTTGTTGAGATAATGGAGAAGCAAGCTTTGGACCCCGACTTGATGAAGATTAAGAGTAATGTTGGTCAACACAAGGTTACAGACTTTTTGATTGGTGGTGATGGTATCTTGAGAAACCAAGATAGGCTATGTGCTCCCGACTTCGATGGATTAAGGGAAAAGGTCATGGCCGAGGCTTATGGATCCTGTTATTCCATTTATCCCGATTCCACAAATATGTATCATGATCTTAAAGAGTTTTATTGGTTGGGTAATATGAAGCGTAATGTGTCTAGTTATGTGGCCAAGTGTATGGTGTGTCAATAAGTGAAAGTTGAGCACATGAGGCTCGGGGGCTTGTATCAAGAAATCCTATTACCCGAATGAAAGTGGGAGGCAATTAATATGAATTTTGTTACTGGTCTTCCTAGATCCCAAAATCAGTGAGATTCTATTTGGGTCATTGTTGATAGAATGACCAAGTTCGATCACTTTTTTCCCGTGAGTACTAATTTCTCGGTGAAAGATTATGCTAAGTTGTATCTTACGGATATAATGAAGTAGCACGGTGCTCCAATTTCTATCATTTCGGATTATAGTCCTCTATTTTCATCACACTTTTGGAAGTCGTCCCTAAAGGGTTTGGGTACTAGAGTGTGCCTTAGTACCGCATTCCATTTGCAAATAGATGGACAAGCGAAAACAACCATCCAAACATTACAGGATATGTTGCAGGATTGTGTGATTGATTATGGTGGTAGTTGGTATGACCACTTGTCTTTGATTGAATTCACCTATAATAATAGTTACCACTCTAGTATTGGCATGGCACCTTTTAAGGCATTGTAGGGTAGGATATGTCGATCTACTATTGGGTAATACGAGGTTGGCAAAGGCAAGTTACTTGGCACTGATCTAGTTCACCAAGCCTTAAAGAAGGTGAAGGTGATTCGTGATAGGTTGAAAACCACTCAAAGTCGCTAAAAGTCCTATGCAGATGTGAGGCGTAGGGACTTAGAGTTTAGTGTTGGTGATTGGGTATTCTTGAAAGTATCTCCCATGAGGGGAGTGATACAATTTTCTAAATAGGGTAAGCTTAGTCCCCGGTACGCTGGCCCCTACTTAATTGTGAAGAGGGTTGGCAATATTTCCTATGAGTTAGAGTTGCATTCTAGTGTGGACTCTATTCACCCAGTTTTCCATGTGTCTATGTTGTGGAAGTGTGCGGGTGATCCTTCATTGGTTGTTCTTTTGAGGGATGATGGTATTTTGGACTCTTTTTCCTATAAGGAGATCCCAGTGGGGACCTTGGATCAGCAAGTTCATTGATTGCAGACGAAAGAAGTGGCTTCGATAAAGGTTCTATGGAGGAACCAATAGTCCAAGGAAGCTACTTAGGAAGTAGAAGAGGACATGAAGTCCAAGTACCCATATTTGTTTCCTATTCCAAAAACTTGGAATGGAGGTATGTGTTGATCTCCTTGCATTGATTTATGTCTTGATAGACAATGCGTTAAAGTCCCTAATATGTTAAGTGATTTTTGTTGTGTTAGACCATGGGTTCAAGTCCCTAATGTTTTGAAATTATGTGTTTTTTGTTATGATGGGTTTAAGTCCCTAGTATCTTGAGTTGATTCATGTCATTAGTAGATGATGGGTTCGAGTCCCTAATCCTTGAATTGAGTAAGTATCCTATATAAGTTTATAGGTTGAAGTCCCTAAGTTTTGAAATGAGTATGTATTGATAAGTAAGGGGTTTAAGTCCCCAAGATTTGAGATGAACAAGTTTCATTGATAAATATTGGGTTTGAATCCCAAAGACGATGAAGTGAATGATTGATTGATAATGGGCATGATGTGTGTTATGTCCTTGTTATATGCTTGTTCTAACTTGTTTGAAGGTTGTTTGGATGTGTGGTGATATTTTAGCTTGTGTTTATTGCTTACCTTACCCATTATTCGTGGACGAATGATCCAAGTGGGGGAGAATTGAAACACCTACACTTTGAACCATTGAAACATTCCCTCATTTGATGTCTCTGAACTTGGTACGACTAAGGGTACCCCTCGTACCCTTTGGATACAATTTAGTGTTCCCCTATCGTACCCTAGGAAGTGTGGTGAGGTTTACTCACTGACCTAGGTACTAGTGAAGCTCCAACCAATCGTATCTTAAGGTACAACTCATACCAAGACCAATCGTATAAAGTGATACCTTGATAGAAAGTGGATTATTTTTGGTACGGGTAATGTGTACAAGCTATGGGTGAGTCGTACCCTTTGGATACGACTCAAGGGTGTATATTCGTACCCTTAATAGTGTGTGTGACCTAGGAGAAGGCTAGGGTATGAGTCAGGGTACCACTCGTACCCTAGGGAATAAGTCCCTTAAGTGAGTTGTACCCCTAGACGAGTTCAATTTCCAGCTCTTATCTAAGGGCCTTGTGGTCATTTCCCATGTCTAAACCCTAAACCCTCTCACTATATAAGTGTGTGTAGCCTACTAAACATCCATTTTTGATGGATCAAACACCCTAATTACTCTCTCAAGCTTATCTTTGAAGGATTGGAGGCTAAGGTTTCAAGGGTGATCTTTAAAAGGCAAAGTAAAGTCAATATTCTTGGTGATTCAAGTTTTATAAGGCATGTAACTCTTCCCCTTGATAAATAACTCTAAACCCATGTATTTCACACTTGGATTAGTAAGCGTACATGGCGATTTTGAAATCAAATAAAAATGGTTTTGTTGCTTAATGATGAATATTGATCATTCTTGCTTAAACTTATGTTTGTACATGTTATTGATGTTAGTTTTCATACGTGAATGCTTGTTGTATTTGGTCTAATATGGGTTCTTAAGTAACGCTTGTCTTGATGATTTCTTCCATGAATTTGGCCTTGGTAAAGGCATATACATAAAGTGTTTGTGAAAATGTCTAAGTAAGATGTCTAGTTACATGATGATGATATTTTGAACTAGGGCAATAGCCCAATATGTGTGAATACTTGATAAATGATATTGTGAAGGTAAAGTGAGCCATGTATTATATAGTTGATGACCTTGATGGTTTGATGAGTAAGAAGGGGGTTAAGTATCTAACATGAAAATGAACTTCTATTGCGTGTTAAACTAAATTGTGGTATAGAATTGCTAATAAAGTGTGAATGGATAGTAAGGGTCTTGAGGGCCATAGTTTTAGTTGTATGATGAGTTGAATTAAGGCATTGGCCTATTGAAATAGTTGAGCAATGAAGGCTCTCATTAGGACCATGTTGTCATGTATGGTGTTGAATTTGGCTTTATGGGTTAAAGTTCTTATGTGTGCAATTGAATGTATATTGATGCATGGACAAAGGGTTAGAGTGCCAATGTCGACTAGTGATAGTCATGATTGCTTAAGGTTAAAGTCTCTTGCCTAATGAAATCGCTTGTGGTTAAAGTCCCTTGCATAATGAGATATCATGTGGTCGAAGTGCCTAGACAAATGAACTGGCTTGGGGTTAGAGTCCCCTATCTAATATGGCATGAGGTTAGAGTCCCTTGCATAATGTGTGAGCATGTGGTTATATTTTGTTGGTTGAATGAATGTGTGTGAGTGGTTAGACTCCCTCACTTATGTGAATGTGTGTTAGTGGTTAGATTCCCTCACTCAAATGGATGTGTGTTGGTTAGAATCCCTTACTTTATGATATATGAATATGGTTAAAGTACTAGGTATAATGAGAAATACTTGAATATATAAGTGTAGAAGGTTGGAGTCCTCTATTGCATGTATGATGAATGAGTGCTTCCAAAGTGTTGATAAGACTTACCCCCTTGATTAGCATGCGATATGTCTATATGTGTGGATAAGTTTATAAATGTGATTGAATATGATATATTGACTTGTTGTTGAATGATGATGCTATTTTATCCTAATCCTTGAGTTACATGCCAGCGTTCCAACCGCTAACCATCTCCTAACACTATTTCCCCATGCGACATAAGGGCTGAAGCATCTTCTTCTCTTCCTGTGCAGTGATTAGACGATCGAAGTGGTTCGTGCATTGACTTTGAAGTGGTGAGCTTCCTTTCTTCGGATGGCATTTATCCTTGGTCTCCTATCTTTGACTTAGTCATTTAAACTTGGTTTGGCTATTGTTGGGGGCTTGTCCCGAAATATATATTTCTAAACTTCGGTTTGTATAGAGGTATTATGGATAACTGTGGACTTGGGTATATTGTCTAGTGTATTGATATTTATGAAATGGTTAGACATTGTTTAAGTTATGACTTTTAATATTGTTTTCGCTATCGTATTATGTGGTTGGGATTCACTCGACCCTTGGGTTTGATGTAATAATTGTGATAGGTTAGCGAGCGACCTCCGATTCATGTGGGTTGGAGGTGCCCATACGACATGGCCCAGTTTCGGGTCATCTCAAATACTAAGTAAGGGGATTGGAATATCTTGAATTTTGAAGAGAGAAGCTTTATTGTCGATGAGTAAGTGAATCTAATGTATAAGCTCGGGGTTGAGGATGGCTGTATTCGTGAGTTGGTCCTCTCGAGCTCTATTGTTACCTCAATACAACAATAGCTACATTTTCCTATTTGTTTCTTTTAGTTCCCCTCAACTTATTACAATATCATCCCAAGTGTTTCACAGAATTTGTGTGCCTATCATGCCATTCAAATTTTGATATCTCAAAGCTAGGAGAAAGATTAACACTTGAAGACATGCCTAGCCATTAAATGAAACATCTTTATAACCTGCAATTCCCTGAGAATTTTCATAACCTTTTCAACACCCTTCATTTTTCTAGTAATTTTCTCTTGCTTTTCTACCACGTCAGACTTCTTGGTAAGAAATTTTGGCGGTCCAATTAACTTAAATGTAGGCTTAGGAGTATAGCAGTACTCCTCAAGAGTATTGAATATAGACTCACTAACAGATTGGGGAAGCACAACCATTGGGTGGACAGACATAGTGGGATCCTCAGAAGAGGGTTAAGCAAAAAAATTACAGATGGTAGTTGGCGCTCTCAAAGTGGTAGACTTATATTGAGGAGCTAGAGAATGAGTAATGGAAGTGTTGGAATGAGTCTGACATGGAGTAAATTCTAATGCATGTTTTGGTGTGTCAACAACATTAGAAAACTGAGTTTGCAACATCAATGAGAAACTAAAGATATTTGTAAGGTCAACAGCGGGGAATGGAGGAGGAGGCAACCGACTAGCCCAAGCTCGATGCATTTTTGTCATTTGATGCTTTAGACTCAAAATCTCTAGCTTTAAACTCTCATTTTCTCGATTCATTATTTGATTCATGATGTTACTCGCAATATCCTTGTTGGACATGGCTAACTCTTCCGTAGACTTGACGTACTATGGACGACCAACCAAAATGCCACAAACCAACGACCTTAAACTAACTGAACAAAAGAGATAACAAAGAGCTAGAATTCAACACTTTCTCAAAAAAAATTCCTCTTTTTGTTTTCTTTGCCTTTTCTTAAAATTTTAGAAGAAAAGAAAATAATAAATTGTCAAAAGAATTGACAAAAATCTTTTTAAATTTTTTAGCTTTAAATCCCCTATGCAAAATAAAACTTATGATTATCAAAGAATTTTTTTTTTGTATTTTTGAAATGGAGAAATGCGTGAAGCATCTAATCTAAAATGAAGAAGAAAAGAATTTCTTTTTTCTTTTTTTTTCCTCAAAATATATTAATAAAATCTTTTTGAATTTTCAACTGTGAATTTCAGACAAAAGTGAAACCTAAGATTATCAAAGAATTTTTTAAAAAAAATATTTTTTTTGTATTCTCATATGAGGCAACACGTGCAACAACTAATTGAGATTAAGAAAATTTATTCTTTTATTATTAACTTTCAAAAGACATTGACAAAAATCTTTTTTGGGTTTTCGATTTTGAATTTCATACAAAAATAAAACTTAAAACTACTAAAGGAAAAATCCCTTTGTAGTTTTATTTTAAAGATGTATATGAATTACCTACACTAAATGAAGAGTAAAGAAAAAAAATTAATTATTTTTAAATAAGATCATCGAACCCACAAAAGGCTGCCTACGCATCTCACTCCCGAAAGAGGAGAATCGGGTGTACATAATTCGTCCAGATTGAACGACTAAACATTAACTAACAGAATAAACTCCAACTGACATGACAAAAACAAATAATGAAACATGCAGAAAAATCTTTTATGAGTTTTCGATTTGAAGCATCATATAAAAATGAAATCAAAACTATGAAAGAATTTTTTTTTTTGTATTTTCAAATGAAATTGTTTAAAATAAAGTCCCACCACAAATAAAATATTTTTTCTTGAAATTTTCGACGTAGAAAAACATGACAACACTAAAAGAAAAATCTTTTTGGTATTTTCATTATATGAAATGTACAAAACTTCTACCATATTTTTTTGAATTTTCTTTTATAAAATATGTAATACTCCTATTCAAAACAATCTTTTAGAAATTTTCAAGTTATGGATGCATGCTAAAGGAAACAAAGGAAAAAAAATTGATCTTTTCATTTTTAAGAAAAATGCGCAAAAGGTAAAAAATCTTTTTGAATTTTTATTGTGGAAAATAAAAGCCATAAAGAACTCCTATAAACTACGAAACACTTTTTTTTAACTTTTCCTAGCCTGAATACACTCTTTCACTTTATTCTAGCACATGCATACCCATATTAATCTGTCAAACGACCCCGTTACCCTCAAAGATGCAAAAGTTATCACGTAGGAATGCTTAGGTGTGTGTCTCCTAGAAAGGATCAAACGGGTCCCACAAGGTTTCAATATGATGCACATAAGAATCACCTAATGAATGACCTATACTGGAGTTCAACAAACAAGGCTTGTCGGGGGAGTGTATGGTCGATAGTGACTACAATTGCTTTCCACCTACTCCATACCAGCCAACTACTCCCTCTCCTAAAATAAGGATGACTCTACGAAAGGTCATGTACACGATGTGTGCTATGGGACTTGTTGCAAAATAAATAACTTGGATAATGTATATGATGCCAGATATAAAGCGGTAACACATAAAGGAAAGTTGTAAATACATAGCACGTAAACATCCAACAATGATAAAGATAACACAAATGATAAGACGATACAACTCAAAAATAAGATCGAATTCTAAAAAATAAAAAATTCACAATAGAGTCGCCAAAGTTGTCAAACCCTTTAAATAACTAAAAATATTATTTTTAAGTTCAAAAGGGTTTTATTATTAAAGTGACTAAAAGTGAAAATTCATTTCGAAAAGGAGTTTTATGTTTAAACTCAAATTCGTCGCTGGACATAAATTTGGCGTTCCAGTCACCTTTAGAAATCCTTTTTCAAAAACACTTTTGACTCTTTAAGACTGATCCACAAATAGAGATTCCAGTTAAGGAATTCTGTTGACCGAGGAGAAGGTGTTAGGCATCCCTCGGTGCCGTGGTTCAACTATAGTCACTTCATGGAGTATATCGACTAGTACGACACTATGAAATACATAAAATACCAAAACACACAACAAGAAAACAAACAACTAGACAGTCAAAACTATGAAATATAGTGTCCAGTCCTAATTAATACAAACCAAAATAAAAATACTGAAATGAAAACATAAACTATTCTAACTATCCTATGCTATGATTTACCTGATACCTTGGGCCTTGATCACGATCGGCCTTCCGAATATAGAGTGTCATAGCTCATTTCCCGATGAGTATATACGTGTGATCATGGGGAATCCCCCGACGAATAAATACATCTAATAGAAGATGCGATATAAATGAAAAATCATTCAAACAAACATTCAAACATTTGACAATTTAGAATCCTAAGGCTTGCCTTCTCAAAACCAAATATTTACCTATTAATTCTCGGCCTATCATGATACTATCGCATTTGAAAACATCAAAATTAATCAAGATAACAAATTGAATAAACCAAATGAAAAGAATTTGCCAACTTTCAATACCACCAAAAATCATAATTTACCCCCAAATTGAGCTCAAATCACTTGATTGTCTAATTCACATAATCAATCAATCAATATCAACAAACACTTATGATGATCCAAACATATCAATATCAATGAAAACAAAGTCCACACACCATGAATTTTTCACAAAAGTATCAAACAATCAAGATTAAACAAAAATGAGATAAAGCATGGAATTTAATGTCTCTATCAATAAAGTATTACTCAATTAACAATATGTAGTCCATGTCGAGAACCCCTAATCAGAACTTCGGTAACAACCCCGACCTCAAATATTAAATCCCCAACTTTTGAACCCAAATTCCTACAAAAATTTCCCCAAGCTGATTGTAAACTAACACCCATGAGAAATTCGAGAAAAACTAGGATAACAATAAACAAATCTAAACTCAAATCCAAATGTAGACCATGATTTTGAATCTATTTTCTTGACTGTGATGTGACAAGGCGATGGGTAGCTTATGGGTAGTGTTTTTTGGTGGTTTTATGGGTGGGACTGGAGTGTTTTTGGACTGAGGATCTATTTTATTCTTGCTGGAGCTCTAGAGAGCTTAGACAATAATGAAAATTGAGGATTGGTCAAATTTCAAGCGATAGTGGCATTTCTTGGTGAGAACTTTGCCGGAATAATCAACCCCCATCTCCTCTCTTTCTCAAATCCCTCTATTTTTCTCTATATCTCCTTATTTATCTCTCGATTATGATGTGTTCGTGAAATTTTTGTGTCTCTTCCTCTCTCAATTTTTCTCTCTCTCTCTTAGTGTTCCCTTTCTCGCATCCGATCAATGTCTCTTCTCTCTTTCACTATTTTCTCCCTATTCTCTCTCAATTTTGCTATTACAGTGTGTGTGTTTGTAGGTGTACATTCAAAAACAAAAATGAAATTTGCATGTGCATATAGTTGTACGAGTGTGTGTGAATTGTGAGAGAGTGTGTAATATGTGTGTTTATTTCTAGGTGTGCATTTTGTTAATTGTAAAGGAATAAATATAAAGGGGAGAGCTTAGGAGGGGCACGCAATTATAGGGGGTGCGTGAAGTGGGTTATTTTTCCATATTTAAATGGGTGGAGTGGTTACATTGTTATAAATTTGTTATTTTGTATTTTTTAGTGGGGGAAGTATTAAATGAGGTGGGGTATATGGTATGGATGTAGGGAAGTGAGATAAATTAACGTCTAAAAAGGTCAAATTTATATGTCTACAGATAGGGTATAACCCATATTAGGCAAAAAATCTACATCATGGGAGAAGAGTTGTAACATACTAGTGACAACACTTGGGGATGCCTCAGATTCCTAGCGAGTAGTAAGTGCATAGAGGAAATTTTGGCCATTACCGGTACCTGACGCAACGCCCTTAGGTACAGGAGCCAGAGAAGTAGTGATTGGGATCTTATTAGGTTCAGTGGAAACATTAGTTACAGAACTATTCTACTGGAGATGTATAAGACCGCACAAAATCCTAAGCTTAACTAAGTCCTTTAAAACTTGTTAAGGGGTCCCAGACTTATAAAATTTTAGCTAAGTATTCAGAATTATGGTTATTTTAGCCTTCGTAGGTTGGAGACTCTATTTCATGACCCTCATGACCTTGAAGTAATTTTTTTTAGGTTGAATCGTGATTAGGAATGTCAGTAGGTGTTCTCGGACATGTTTTGGATTTTTTGGACTTTGTTTGAAACATATTTGAAAGCTCAAACCATTGGATCGAAGCGATCTTGACTCGTCGCATCGCCCATCACGTTGATGAGTATTTTTTTCCTAGATCCCAATGCAAATGCCAGTAAACCGATGCGGACTCGACGCGGTGCGTTGGCTATCGCACCGATGTCAATGACGTGGTGTGTCGGTCTGCGCATCGCTTGGTCAGTTTTTCAGTCATTAAAAATTCGAGTACTCATGGGTATTTGGGTCTTATTCCCACATGTATCATCCCCAAAACACGAAATTAAACCTTTTTAAGAGAAAAAACTATTCATTCTTCATAAGTTGCTCTCAAGAACAAACCCTAGGAGATTTTAAATTCAATTCAAGGCTCAAGAACTTACCATCAATCTTTCAGAATTTAATTGTTAAGGCATGTCTAATGTTTATCCAAGGGTCCCTTCTACCCTTGGAGTACAAGAAACTACTTTTAAAACTTCAAGTGTATTGATTTCATAAATTTCATGTTGGGTTTAATTATATTCATGATTATAATGATTAATTGGGTTTCTAATCCATGTTTTGTTACAAGTTTCATGTGGAGTTATTTGATATATGTATAGAATAATGTAAATCCATGTTAAACTCTTGAAATTGTAAATAGGGATTTGAATTGTGGTGCCTATATATGGTTAGTGTTATGTGTATGGATTATGTCCTCCAAGTGTTTGATAAATTGCTCATGTAAACAAAGAAAAAGGAACAAAATCATGTTATGTTAGCTTATGTGCAATTTATATTGTGCAAGTGTTTTATAGCATGTCTCTATGAATGAGTTATGACCAAGTGCATATGGTTATTCCTTTCAAGTTTATGCTATGGTTTTTTATCATGCTATCGAGTCCTGGGGGTATTTAATACCTGAAAACTTAGTTGTTACCTATATCTATGGTAGTTAAAGAATAGTCTCAGTAGTGTTATGAATAGTAGCCCAAGAAATCAGTCATAGTTACAATTAAGACCTTAGTAAGTTAAGTTAGTCAACAGAACTCTGTAGTATCCCATCAGTTAACAGAAGTTAGTAGTACTCAATCAGTTAACGGAACTCAGTGAACTCATTTCAGTTCAGTCCAGCCTAGTACATTTAGATGTCCGTCCAGTGTCTATTCAGTTGTGAGTAGGATTTAGCACCGAGCAAACCCAGGGATGGGGGCATTCCTGTCAGCAGAGGGTTTTACCCTTAGTAGCAGTCCCTGCATTACAGAACTACGTAGCTAGCGTAGGTTGAGATATCTTCTTTCCATACTAGGGTTGACATATCTTATACGAGTTTTCCTACCAGTGAGTGTTGACGAAAGAGCTTCCTGTCAGAGAGGGTTAACTCACAGTTGTCTTTACCCATGACATGGTACTGACACCCTTCTAATTGGGTTAAATATTGGACCCTAATCTACTTAGAAAGGGGCATGTCGATTAGATGATTACCTCTCACAGTCTCAGTTTCAGTTCCAGTCTCAGTATAGAACTCAGTTCAGTTCTATAGAATTAGGACTGTCAGATACAGTTACTCAGTTCAGTACAAAACTAAGCACAGTTCTACAGAATCAGGACTATCAGATACAGTCATTCAGCTATTAGTAATACAGTATCAGTAAACTTAGATAAAAATAAATCAGTAATTCAGAACTCAGTATCCAGTGTCATCATAACCTCAGTTACAGTTTACATATTTCATGTATGTACTCTCATTCAGTTATACTCATGTAATTCAGTCAGTATTGTTCAAGCATATGAATCCATTCATCTCAGGCTACCTTACTTAGCATACCAGTACATTCAAAGTACTGACGCAGACCTTTCTTTGTGCTATGATGTCTTATATCATAGGTTTAGATGCACGAGCTCCCGATTATACTTAGCAGCCCGATCCATTAACAGCATACAAGTGGTTAGTCCTCATTGTTCGAGGAAAAATTTATTATCATAGTATTTCAGTACTTAGTTTATTTCAGTAGTCAAAGTTAGTTGGGGACTTGTCCATAAACACTTTGTTCAGACAATAGAGGCTTTTCAGATTAGAGTATTTATAGACAAATGTTCAATTTTGGTATGGATGTACCATACTCAGTATTTACTTATATTTTTGAACCTTATGGAAAGTTTTTGCCTAATTTCTGCATAATTATAGTATTACTATTCAATTATTGCAGCAGGTACCAGTCATGGGTTAGCTTGTGGTACCTCGAGATTATGAACATCGTGTAGCATCCGGGGTACAAACTCAGGGAATTACAAACTTGGTATCAGAGCCTAAGGTTCAACAGATTCCTAGGAAGTCTAAAAGCCGCATATAGTATAATCTTGTACATGGGTGCGTAGCGCACCACACTTATAGACAGGAGGATATTAGATGTTTTAGGAAAAGTTTCCCTTCTTTCAGTAATCATGTCGTGCGGGTGAGAACAAGCTCAAGTTAAACTCTCTATCTAATCCAAGTTTCTCTTTTATTACAAAATATGCCTCCAAAGAGGACTAAAGGAAGAGAAACAGGAGACCAACCAGCACCTCAGCCCGTAAAGTCAGATTCCCTGGACGAACATGTCTTCCATGCTGAATTCAGAGCAATTTTCACTACCCTAGATCATTTAGTGGCAGCCTAGAATGAACGCCTAACTATTGTTTTGGCCAACCCAGTTGCCAATACTACTGCATCCAGGATTTGGGACTTCACCCGAATGAACCCTCCATCTTTTACCGGGTCAAAGTTGGATGAGGACCCACAGGAATTTCTTGATCAAGTGCAAAAGGTTACAGATATTATAGGGGTGACATCTAGTAACAGTGTCGAGTTAGCTACATATCAGTTGTAGGATGTGGCTTACTTATGGTTTAAATAGTAGAAAGTAGAGAGGGTCGCAGATGCAGGTGACATAGAATGGAAGGAGTTTGTTATTGCTTTTCTGGATAGGTTCTTCCCGCTAGAGTTAAGAAAAGCAAAGGTTTGGAGTTTATAAATTTGAAGAATGGAAATAAGACAGTACAAGAGTATTCTCTCAAGTTTACTCAATTAGTCAGATACGCTCCTCATGTGGAAGCAGATAGTTGATCTAACATGAGTAAGTTTGTGTCTGGCGTGCCTAATAGTATTATCAAGGAGTGTAGGACCACAATGTTGATTAAGAGGATGGATATGTACAGTCTTATGGTCCATGCTCAGTAGATAGAGGAGGTTAAGAATAAAGAAAATGAGAGAGAGAACAAGACAGCTAGAACAGGTAGCTTCAACTTTACCCAACCTAAGTCAGAGGGTGGTAATCGTTCTCAATTCCACCCAAAATCTTCAGTCCCATCTCTGTCCTCAGCCAGTGCTCCCCTTCCGAAATTCATAGATGGAAATAGAGATGGGGCATCAGGCCCTAAAACCCAGGGTTGTGTTAGCAGTGCCCGAACAAATCCTCTCTACCAGAAGTGTGGCAGAAACCATCAAGGTTTCTATAGAGCTGGCAGTGATGTATGTTTCGGATGTGGCAAGCCAGGACACAGAGTCAGACAGTGTCCTAAGGTGTATTTGCAGAGTCATCATAACCATCCCTCAGCTCAATTTATGTCACCCGAATCAGCAGGATGCCACTTCCAGAGCCACCAGTGGGCAACGCCCAAACACACTCTATGTACTTCAATCTCGATAGGATTAAAAAAGTTCTCCTGATGTGTTCACTAGTACGTTACAAGTTTATCATTTGCATGTTTATGCTTTGCTAGATCCAGGAGCTTCTTTGTCTTTTGTAACTCCTTATATAGCTATTGACTTCAGAGTCAATCCATAAATTCTAGCAGAGCCTTTCTCAGTCTCTACCCCAGTGGGTAAATCTGTCATAGTCCGGTGGGTAAATAGGAACTGTTCGGTTATGGTGTCTCAGAAAGTCACTTTTGCAGACTTATTCAAATTAGAGATGACTGATTTTGATGTCACTCTCGGCATGGATTGGCTTCATTCCTGCAATGCCTCAGTCGACTGCAGAAATAGAATTGTGTAGTTTTAGTTCCTAAATGAACCCATCCTAGAGTGGAGGGGTTGTACTTCAGCACTTAGGGGTCAGCTTGTTTCCTACCTTAGGGAATGGAAAATGATATCTAAGGGATATGTCTACCATCTCGTTCGAGTCCAGGACTCTAGATCAGAAACCCCTAATCTTGAGTCAGTATTAGTAGTATGTAAATTCCCAGAAGTGTTTCTCGAAGATCTTCTCGGAGTTCCTCCCAAAAGGGAAATTGACTTTGGAATCGACCTTCTTCCAGATACTTAGTCCATATCTATTCTGCCATATAGAATGGCTCTAGAAAAATTCAAAGAATTAAAAAAATAGTTGAAAGATCTCCTAGATAAGGGATTCATCAGACCCAGTGTGTCCCTGTGGGGTGCACCATTTCTATTAGTGTGTAAGAAAGATAGTTCTCTCAAAATATGTATAGACTACCGTCAGCTAAATAAAGTCACGGTCAAGAACAAGTATCCACTTCCCAGAATCGATGACTTGTTTGACCAATTTTAGGGTGCCAGTTACTTTCCTAAGATAGACCTCAGTTCTGGCTATCATTAGCTCAGAGTCAGAGAATGTGACATTCTGAAAACATCTTTCAGAACTCGATATGGTCACTTCAAATTCTTAGTCATGTAATTTGGTCTTACTAATACCTCAGCAGCTTTCATGGAGTTGATGAACCATGTGTTCAAGTAGTAATTAGACATGTTCATCATTGTCTTCATCGATGACATCCTTTTCTACTCCCACAGTGAGCATGATCATACAGACCATATCAGAATAGTATTGCAGACTCTCAGAAACCATCAGCTATTCACCAAATTCAGTAAGTGTGAATTTTGGCTAAGGTCAGTAGCCTTTCTCGACTATATCATTTCCGATGATAGCATTAGATTTGATCCCCAAAAGATCGAAGCAGTAAGAAACTGTCCCAGACCTATCTCTCCATTATATATTCTGAGTTTCTTGGGTTGGATTGGCTATTACCAATGGTTTGTTAAGGGATTTATGTCTATTGTATCCCCTATGTCCAGATTGACTCAGAAGAAGGTCAAATTTTAGTGGTCAGATTCTTATGAGAAGAGTTTTTGAAAGTTGAAGACTCGACTCACTACAGTGCCAGTTTTGACTCTACCCGATGGTTCAGATGAATTTGTGGTATATTATGATGTTTCCAAGGTTGGTTTAGGATATGTTTTGATGTAGAGAGGTAAGGTCATAGCCTACGCCTCTAGACAGCCTAAGACTCATGAAAAGAACTGTCCAACTCATGATCTTGAGTTAGCAAGAGTAGTATTTACCTTAAAGATTTGGAGGCACTACTTGTATGGTGTGCACGTCGATGTGTTAACTGACCATAAGAGCCTACAGTATGTGTTCTCTCAGAAAGACCTAAACCATCATCAGAGAAGGTGGTTGGAGTTATTGAAGGACTACGACATGAGCATCCTGTGTCATCTGGGTAAAGACAATGTAGTGGTTGATTCTCTAAGTAGGATGTCTATGGGTAATATTGCTTATGCGGAGGATGGTAAGAAGAAGTTAGCTCAGTAAGTTCATTAGCTTGCCCGACTAGGTTTCCGCTTAGTCGATTCAGTAGAAGGTAATGTTTGGGTGCAGAGTAGTTCAAAATCATCTCTGGTTTTTGAGATAAAGGAAAAGCAGGATAGGGATCCTAGCCTAGTTAAGTTAAAAGAATCAGTTAGAGATCAAAAGATAGAGGTTTTCTCCCACGAGAGAGATGGTGTATTACGTTGTCAGGGTCGACTATGTATGCCAGGTATATATGACCTGAGATAGTGGATTATTGTAGAAGTGTATGGTGCATGTTACTTTATTCATCCAGGGGCCACTAAGATGTACCGTGATTTGTGGGAGATATATTAGTGGAGTAGGGGTAAAGAGAGACATTGCAGAGTTTATAGAAAAGTACTCAACATGTCAGCAGGTTAAGATCAAGCATCAAAAGCCTAGTAGGGCTATGCAGGAGTTTAGTATTCCCACTTGGAATTGGTAAGAGGTGAACATAGATTTTGTGATAGGTTTACCTCGTACTCATCGTCAGCATGATTCAGTTTGGGTCATTGTAGATAGAATGGCCAAATCAGATTATTTCCTACCAGTCCATACCTCTTATTCAGTCGAGGACTATGTCAATCTCTATGTCAAAGAGTTGGTCAGATTACACGGAGTTCCATTGTCTATTATCTCAGATAGAGGTATGCAGTTCACCTCTCATTTCTGGAAAGCCTTCCAAAAGGGTCTTGGTACCTCAGTCTACCTTAGTACATCTTTTTACCCTCAGACAGATGGTCAAGAAGAAAGGACCATTTAAACTTTAGAGGATATGTTGCGAGTGTGTGTGATAGACTTTAAAGGTAGTTGGGATGACCACTTACCTTTGATTTATTTCGCATATAACAACAGCTATCATTTTAGCATTCAGATAGCTCCATTTGAGGTGCTATATGAGAGGAGATGTAGGTCTCCCATTGGTTGGTTTGAAGTGGGAGAGGTCGCAGTGGTAGGTCCTGACTTGGTATTTCACACCTTAGAGAAGGTTCAGTTGATTAGGGAAAGGCTTAAGACAGCTTAGAGCTGGCAGAAATCATACACAGATAAATGAAAAAAGAATCTCGAGTTTGAGATTGGTTATTATGTGTATTTGAAGATCTCTCCTATGAAAGGTGTGAAGTGGTTTGGGAAGAAGGGGAACTCAGTCCCTCGATATGTCGGTCCTTACCGAATTCTCATCCGTTTTGGAAAGGTAGCTTACGATCTTGAGTTGCCTTCAGATTTAGTTTCAGTCCATCCAGTGTTCTATGTCTCCTTTCTAAAGAAATGCATAGGTGACCCAGTAGTTTTAGTCCCTGTAGGGAGTATAGATGTTTAAAACAGCCTCTCTTATGAGGAGATTCCAATCGAAATCCTTGATTATCAGATTCGCAGACTGAGGAACAAAGGGGTCCCTCTAGTCAAAGTTCTTTGGCGGAATCAATCCGTTGAGGGAGATACTTGGGAAGAAGAAGTAGATATGCGGACCAAGTATCCTTACCTCTTCTCCGCAAACTCAGACTCAACCCAAGGTAACAGTTCTCCCTTGAACTTACTAAATTCCATGCTCAGATTTCCCTTATAGACTTAGTAACAGTTACCATTGTATTTTTCAATTATGTATTCATGCATCAGGTATGCATGTACAGCATGAGAAACTCAGCTTATCAGCATGTCCAGTCATGCATTCAAGAATTTTGTTCAGCCATGAACTCATGCATCAGATATGCATGTTCAGTACAAAATTTCAGCATATCAGTAGTGTCAGTCGTGAAATCATGTTACAGTTGTGCATGTCCTATATCTAAATCCAGTCTATCAGTATTCTCAGCTCAGCCATCCTCATTCGAGGATGAATGTTCCCAAGGGGGAGATATTGTAAGACCCCGCAAAATTCTAAGCTTAACCAAGTCTTTTAAAGCTTGTTAAGGGGTCCAAGACTTAGAAAATTTTAGCTAAGTATTCAGACTTAGTGTTATTTTAGCCTTCATAGGTTGGAGACTCTATTTCACGACCCTCGTGACCTTAAAGTAATGATTTTTAGGTTGAATCATGATCAGGAATTTTAGTAGGTGTTCTCATAGGCTATTGCATCGATGCCAATAATGCAGTGCATCGGTCTACCCGTCGCTAGGTCAGTTTTTCAGTCATTAAAAAGTCGTGTCCTCAAGGGTATTTGGGTCTTTTTCCAATGTTTATCAGCCCCAAAGCACGAAATTAAATCCTTCTAAGAGCAAAAACTATTCATTCTTCACAAGTTGCTCTCAAGAACAAACCCTAGTAGATTTTAAATTCAATTCAAGGCTCAAGAACTTACCATCAATCTTTCAGAATTTAATTGTTAAGGTATGTCAAGTATTCATCCAAGAGTCTCTTCCACCCTTGAAGTTCAAGAAACTACTTTTAAAATTTTAGGTGTATTGATTTTATGAATTTCATGTTGGGTTTGATTATATTCATGATTATAATGATTAATTGGGTTTCTAATCCATGTTTTGTTACATGTTTCATGTTGATTTATTTGATATATGTATAGAATCATGTAAATCCATGCTAAACTCTTGAAATTGTAAATGGGGATTTGAATTATGGTGCCTATATGTGGTTAGTGTCATGTGCCTGGATTATGTCCTCCAAGTGTTTGAAAAATTTCTCATGTAAACAAAGAAAAAGGAACAAAATCATGTCATGTTAGCTTATGTGCAAGTTATATCATGCAAGTTTTTAATAGCGTGTCTCTATGAATGGGTTATGACCAAGTGCATAAGGTTATTCCTTTCAAGTTTATGCTATGATTTTTTTTTCATGCTATCGAGTCCTGGGGGTATTCAATACCCAAAAACTTAGCTATTTCCTAGAGCAATGGTAGTTACAGAACAGTTTCAGTAATGTCATAAACAGTAGCCCCAGAAATCAGTTACAGTTCAGTATTCAATTCAGACCTCAGTAAATTCAGCTAGTCAATAGAACTCTGTAGTATCCTATCAGCTAATAGAAGTCAGTAGTACTCCGTCAGTTAACGGAACTCAGTGAACTCAGTTTATTTCAGTTAGAAAGTATGCTCAGTAACAGTTTAGTCTAGCCTAGTACACTTTAGAAGTCAATCCAGTGTCTATTCAGTTGGGAGTAGGATTCAACACCGAGCAAACCCAGGGATGGGGGCATTCCTGCCAGCAGAGTGTTTGAACCTTAGTAGCAGTCCCTGCATTACCGAACTACGTAGCCAGCGTAGGTTGAGATATCTTCCTACCAGACTAAATTTGACATATCTCATACGAGTTTTCCTGCTAGCGAGGGTTGACAAAAGAGCTTCCTTTCAAAGAGGGTTAACTCATAGTTGTCTTTACCAACAGCATGGTACTGATACCCTTCCAACTGGGGTTATAAGTTGGACCCCAATCTATTCAGAAAGGGGCATGTAGGTTAGATGATTACCTCCCACGGTCTCATTTTCTGTTCCAGTTTCAGTATAGAACTCAGTTCAGTTCTACCGAATCAGGATTGTCAGATACAGTCACTCAATTTAGTATGGAACTTAACATAATTCCACAGAATCTGGACTGTCAAATATAGTCATTCAGCTATCAGTTATACAGTATCAGTAAACTCAAAAATTAGTAAATAAGTAATTCATAACTAGTATCCAGTGTCATCATAACCTCAGTAACAGTTTACATATTTCATGCATGTACTCTCATTTAGTTTTACTCATCTTATTTAGTCAGTATTGTTCATGGATATAAATCTAAGCATCTCAGCCTACCTCACTTAGCATACCAGTACATTCAAAGTACTGACACATACTTTCTTTGTGCTATGATGTCTTTTATCATAGGTTCAGACTCACGGGCTCCCGATTATACTTAGCATCCTGATCCATCGACAGCAGACTAGTGGTAAGTACTCATTGTTTGAGGATAGATTTACCATTATAGTATTTCAGTACTCAGTTTATTTAAGTAGTCGGAGTTAGTTGGGGACTTGTCTATTCAACTCCTTGTTCAAATAGTAGAGCCTTTTCATATTGGAGTATTTATAGACAAATGTTTAGTTTTGGTATGGATGTACCGTACTCAGTATTTACTTACAGTTTTGAACCTTATGGAAAGTTTTTGCCTAATTCCTGTATAATTATAGTATTATTATTTAGTTATTCCAGTAGGTACCAGTCATGGATTAGTTTGTGGTCCCTCGGAATTATGAGCATTATGTAGCGTCCGGGGTATAGACTCGAGGCGTTACAAGATGACAAGTCTAACCACAATTAAAATACAAGTTCCTTCCCTCCTCACAATACCCATGATAAAGATGTCACAAAAATGACAAGGAGGATAAGGTGGAGCTGACTACGCTCCACTATCCTGAGACTGGGAACCTTGTTCCTTAGGACCACTGCTAGCCTTATAACGATGATCACATAAAGGCTTAGGGTAAGGGGAACTAGCTGTCGAATAATAACCTCCCTAATTATTCTTCTTAGTCAACTGCCTACCATCTCTTCTACTGTTATGCTGATTTGCATTTTGCTCTACATACCTTAGTTTCTTACTCTACCTTTCTCTATCTCTACTTGCTTCTTTTTCTCATCCTCCACCTGTTTCATATAAACCACCAACCTAGATATCTCCATAATTATTTAGCATGGTAGCCTTACACTCTAATACCAAATTATGGGACAAACCAAAAGCAAATTTCCTCATTCGGGACCTCATATTAGACACCAACTCTGGAGCATAATGGGACAATTGTTAGATGTTCTTCTTAACCCTCACTTACCCTACTTCAAATTCACAAACTCTTCAGCCATATTCTCCTTCAACTCTTGAGGGAAAAAATGATTATGAAAAGCACCTGAAAACTCATCCGACATCACTGACTCAGCATCATCACCCCATATCTCTTCCCACTCCTCATACCACTGGTAAGCCACATCTTTTAACCGATAAGCAGTAAACTCTACACCTTCTAAATCAGTAGTATGCATCACCCTAAAGATCTTCTCCATATCATTAATAAACCCCTGAGAATCCTCCTCAACCATAGAGCCTGTAAAGGTTGGGGGATTCAACCTCATAAACTGGCTAACCTGGGTAACCTTAGATGTATTAGCAACAGGACCAATATGATTAGATCGACGAGACTATGATGCCACCATTTTGCAAGCATATGGATAAATTGAAGGAACTACATATTAGAGATGTCCCTCTAAGGAGACTGAGCATAAGTATCACCAGCTCAAGAAGCCCGAAGAGGACTAGTAGGGACTGATGGAACCCTAGGTGGAGTGGCACAGGCAGGAGCAGGGACCCTATACCGGGTTTGTACTCCATAAGTAGGGAAAATTCCCTCTATATTTTCCCTAGGTGGGATAGAGTTTCTAACAGAGTTTCTACGACCGTCAGATCTTCTAGGAGGCATGATCTGAAATGTGAGTAATCCAAAAGTTAAAAAAGTTTCATAGCAAATAGACTCTATAGCCCGAAATAAAACACTCGAAGGGGAAACATTCCTAAATTCTTTGTAGTGTCCCACTTATAAGTGTGGTGTGCAACACATCCATAAAAGGGACTCTACTTGACACAGCTTTGTGGACACCTAGGGATCCTAAATTATGCTCAGATACCATGCTTGGCATGACCCAAACCTAGGCCTGGCCGTGATTGGAAATATCAAGCCCACCATGGTTTGGAGACAACCCCCTTATCCTTTCCTCAAGAGAACATAAATATAAACAACGGAAGCCAACCTAATCAATAATAGATAAATAAAACCAAATGAAATACAAAGAGTCAAAATAAGACATCAACGATATTTCCAATCATATCCACGAAAAACTCTAAACCAAAAATACCAACTAAGTTAGGACATGCCCCCGACTATGACAAAAAGAATTTAAAACGCTAAGACAATAAAGAAACTAATGAAATCACCAGGCCTTCCGAAGGATGGAGGCTCACCACTTCACAACTGATTAATAGAAGTACTCAACTACCTAACATTTCACAGAAGCAATAGAAATATTATTCTAACCTACAACATGAAATAATGCAGCATCTAGGGATGGTCAGTAGAGAGAGCACTAGCATGTAACTCAAGGGATAGGGATAAAATAATGCATTTATCAAAATCCAGGCATAAACCATATACACAACATTTATACATATAGATATAGAATGTCGGGATAGGGAAAAGGTTAATTAACATTATAGTTTAAGACATTAGCCTGAACTATGTAGCTCGCTCCATCCTAAAGGCACCCACGGGTTGTATAGGTCCAACATCCCTTGATGGAAGAGCCCCAATCCATGTTAGTTGCATGTACTGAGGAATGGCTAAAGACGTCGAGGTGATAGCCATCCAAAATATAATGTGTAACTAGACACATGGACATATAGACCCCCAATATCGGCAAATGTGATTTCTAGTATTGGTCCCCCCGGGACTACACCTTCACAAGTGAGCTACACAATTCCTTTTAATCCTATATTAAAATAGTTTGCATATAAGACAATCATTAACCAAGGAGTCATTTATTTAGGCATTTACCAAATTGATATCCTCATACCAATATACTAGCAATCTAATTTAATTATGCCAAATTAGTTCGTTTAACCATTCGAATCCTAATTTCAATTAAATCCATAACCATGGCCACCAAGGGAATTCAAAATCCATTTATACATTAATGAAATGCAATATTTTCAAAAGGATAAAGTAAATTATGTAAAAATCCATATTCAAAACCAACTTTACAATGTGGTTTGAGGTTAATGTCATTACCAAGATAAAAATTCATCAATTTTGGTGAAACCCATGTCACCCATTTCAACAATAATCACAATGTACCAATTCACTACCAAAACTATAAATTAAAGCATGAATAATCCATTTAAAATATGAAAAAAGTAATTCAAGCAATAACAACCAAAAAACCCCAACAAACTTAAAAACCCATCAACTCAAATCACATGAGTATTTATTAAATTGATACCACAATATAAAATTCAAATTAAGAAAAAAGAACATGCCTGAAATACAAAAGAATTTTAAGAGAAATCAAAGTTTGGAGCCCGGAGTAGTGATTTCTTGTAAAATCCTTGAACATTCTTGGGTTGGGAGTTAAATAGGAAAATTATAGTGTTTGATCTTAAAAACTAAAGGAAAAGGGTCGATTTGGTGTTTTAAAGTTGTTTAAGGGATAAAGGACTGAAAATCTCCTTACCAGTGTGAAAAAAAACAAAAATTGGACAAAAAATGCATAACGGCATGGCACGCTGCTATCGCAAAGGGTATCCAGCATACCACACTCTTATCATGGAAGCTAAGTGGTATGGAATGCCACTATCATGGAACCTTACTACCTCGGGGTCCCAAAAAGGATCGAACCCCTTCTAAAAATTCCAAAACTTTTTCAAAATACCCTTTTAACACCCCTCGTCATAATTCAAGTCTAAAATTAATGTTATGTATACTGGGGGTCAAAAATAAAATGCTTAAGATTTTATGGGGTCTTACGGTTAGTTTGGGTCTTGGCATAAAACCCCAGTCCCATGTCCATTAAAAAACATAAATCCTAAGCTCTAGGTCAAGCTTCTCAATCAATTTAACATATTTGGTACTCCTAATTGATGAACTACTTGATTGAACAGGCATTGCAGCCAATACAACATTCATGTTCAACTGGATCCCATTCAAAACTAATTGATTTAAATAGTGAGCAAATAAGACTGTATGATTGAGTACATGAGTGATAGGAGTAGTTGCAACAACATAAGTTACCGCACTGTATGAGATACGACCACGAGGAGGTCATGTGCCCATTGATACAGTCATTTGTTAATATATTACATATGCCAATGAGAAGGTTGATGCACCTACTATAATAGTTGATTGATATCATATGATATATGACCACTAGGAGGTCATTAAGTCACCTAAACAATCTTCTCCTGATGTTATTATGGTTGATTGTAAAAGTATGGAATATGATCGTAATGGGGTCTTTGAGTAACATGAACCATCTCTTGCAGTTTTTATTATTGTTCTAATGGGTGATTGTTAATGTATGACATACGACCATAAAGAGATTGTTAAGTCACCTACACAATCTCTTGTTGCTTCTATCGTAGTTTATTTTTATATCGCAAATGACCATGAGGTTGGGGATGCACCACCTCCAACGAGTCAAAAAATGATTGTGGATAGACAAGAAGTATGTGAATCTTTTATATCATTGGATTCCTTGGAGAAGGCCTTGATTGGAAATTACACATGTAATGGTTAAGGTCGAAGAGGTACAAAATGGAACAAAGAACTTAGGATGGGCCACATCTCTTATTAAATTTCCATGAAACTTGTGTTTGCTTTGGTATCAAGTGAGTCCTTGATGTGATATAAACACCTCATGACAAATCATGCATACATAACACCAAACATCTGTAGTTATTATTTATTTGTGGCGGCAGTATATTTTGTAAAGTATTTTTTGGAGAATTGAGATAGAAATTGGCGAGGATATGAAGAAATGACCATCGAAATATAATGGATCAAAATATTCAATATGACGAGCTATATTTTCATATTAAACATGAGATAAGTAAAAATTCAAATGTAATAATCATGATTATGGTGTGTATCTAGAAATTTCTCAAAAAAATAGCTCAGTTTTTACCTATTTTAGATTTTGTAAATGTCAAATACATGCTTTTCCGCTTTCTTTTTTTCTCTGTCTTATTAAGGTGTAATTCTTGATATTTCTATAAAAACAAACTCAATTTTGACCTATTTTAGATTTTAAAAATATAATAGCAATATTTCTCCCCCTTCCTCTTTTTTTCTTCTTTTTTCAGAAGGCATAATTTTAGATATTTCTCTTAATGAAAACAACTTAGTTCTGGCTTATTTAGTTTTTTTAAATCCCAAATGCAACATTTATCTCTCTTTCTCTTTTTTTGTCATTTGTTATGTAAGGCATAATTTCATTTATTACTTAAAAACCAAGACAGTTTGATCTGTTTTAGATTTTGTAAATCCCAAATGCAATATTTTTTCTGCTTTCTCTTTTTTTTTCTTATTAGAATCATAGAAAATTCAAAAATTCACTTTTGTTGTACTCTTCAAAATATTATATACAAATCCTTCATTATATTTTTTGACAGTAGTTTTACCACATGTACATTATACATGTATACCAAGGTATGATGTGCCTGACTTGTAGAATAGCAGCGATTTCCATAAAATAAGTTTTGGTTAAATATTATATATAAAAATATAATTCCTTATTAAACGATAGTAAATATTCTCCACCTTTCCATTTAATCATTACATGATTATTGGTATATGCTTCGTGATACTTTTCTCTTACGGAAAGACATCTGTCTTTCTCATAAGGCCATTATATTGCTTGAGTTTACAATAAAGTTTGACAAATCCTTATTATTAGAGAGTAAGTATCATGCCACTTCATCAAAATAGACTCAAAATATAAACATAAACATAAATAAAAGATAAATGTTGTAAAAAATATAAGACGGAGATGATGATAATACAAAATAGTAAAACCCCATCCCTTGGTCCCACAAAAATCTAAAGTATAAGATCTAAGTCAAGCTCCTCATCCAATGAAACATTCTAGTATTCCTAATTGATGAACTAGTTGATTCAACAGGCCTAGAAGCCAATGCATCATTCATGTTCAACCGAATATCATTTGAAATTAGTTGATTAAAATAGTGGAAAAATAAGTCTATTTGATTTCAAAGAGAAGTGATAGATGTAGGTGCAACAACCTGATTCACTACACTATATGACTATGATCATGAGGAGGTCATTGCAACAACCCGAATGTCTATGAGGAGGTTGTTGCACCTGCTACTGTGGTTGATAAAGAATATATAATACATGATCACGAGGACGTTGTTGAGTTACCTGCACCATCTCCTCTTAATGTTGTTGCGGTAAATTATCAATGTATAACATATAACGAGGTCTTTAAGTCATACACACCATATCTTACGATTGTTGTTGTTGTTGTAAGCGGTTGTTGTTAATGTATGGCATACGACCATAATAAGGTCATTGTGTCACCTTCACAGTCTCTTGTTGCTTCTATTGTAGTTGATTATTGTATGGAAAATATTTGTAGGCCCCGATGTGATGTTTTGATGAGATATTTTATTTGTTGGTGGCTGGAATATTTTTGAAAAATATTTTTTGGAAAATTGAGAATGAATAGATGAGGATATCAAGAAATGAAATTCGAAATATAAAGGATCAAAACATGCAATAAGGTGAGTAATCTTTTCATATTAAATATGAGATATGTAAGAAGTTAAATGTAATAATTATGATTTTGGAGTGATTCTAGAATCTTTTCTTAAAAACAACTCAGTTTTGAATTGTTTTAGATTTTATAAATCCCCAATGCTTGTTTTATCCTCTTCTTCTTGTTTTCTTCTATTTTATTATGTTGTAATTCTAGATATTTCTTTAAAAAAACAACTTAATTTTTACCTATTATTGATTTTAAAAATTTAATTACAAAATTTCTTCCACTTTTTTTCCCTTCTATTTCCTTAAGGCATAATTTTAGATTTGTCTCTTTAAAAAGGCAACTTAGTTCGAACTTATTTAGAATTTGTAAATCGCAAATGCAATATTTTTCTCGCTTTCTCTTTTTTTTATTTTATTTGGTTAAGGCGTAATAATATGTATTTCTTAAAAAGCAACACAGTTTTGATATGTTTTAGATTTTTTTAATCTCAAATGCAATGTTTTTTCTTCTTTGTCAATTTATTTCTTTTTGCTTATTAAGCTCATACAAAATTCAAAAAATTATCTATTCTTGTACTCTTCAAAATATTATATACTAACCCTTTATTTTAATTTTTGATACTAGTTTTTCAACATGTGTATACTAAGGTATGGTGTGCCTCACTTGTAGAATGTGAGACCCGCAAATTTCTCTAGAATTTCTATAATATCAAATTTTGGTCATGTATAGAATTGAATAAGCTTTCCATCGATACTAATTTCATCAAAATCCGACATCGAACGAGGAAGTTATGGCCGTTTTACTGAAAATAGTCGGAACCGCCCAGGTGCGAAGGCCGGATTGACGGACCGTCGAGCTTGTGATGGACTGTATCCCAGCCCGTCCCAACCAAGGTAGTGATGCCCAAGTGCGACGGCCAGGACAATGGACCATCGAGGCTGCAACGGATCATCGCGCGGAGGCAGTGTGACCTCATCTTGGCCAATGTGCGACTGAAGGTCTGACGGACCGTCGGGTTTGCGACGGACTGTCACTTCGACCGTCACCTTGAGGAAGTGTATTCTTTTCTGGGCCAATGTGCAATGGATGATCCGACGGACCGTCAGACTGAGCGACGGACCATCGCTTCAACCATCGCAGCCCCCGTTCAGCATTTTTAACTCGATTCTAAAAGGGTTTTTTGGTCTTTTTCCCACTCTTTTCAGCCCCTATTTATATCCGATCAAGTCTCACAACTTCATTTCTTATCTTCAACATCAAAAACTAGGGTTTCTACAAAATCAAAACCCTTCCTTCTTCTTCAAGAAAAAATAAGAGAAATCAAGAAATCAAGAATCTCTCCAAGAGCTTTCAAGAAAGAGTTTCTCTAAGGTATGTAGATGTTGATTCTTGGGTCCCTTTCATCCAAGAAGCTCAAGAACCCTTTTCTAAAATTCAAAGATCTTATGTTTGTGGGTTTTCATGATTCATGTGAGTTGAAATTGATGTTCATGCTATTATTGAGTTTTGATTCATGTTTATTTGCAAGGTTTTCAAGCTTTGGCCCTAGTATGTGATATTCATGTGATATTCATGATAAACCCTCTTCAAGTTTCTTGTTAAGTGATGTGTTCATGTCAATTAAGTGAAGAAAATTGTTGAATAAGCAAAGCATGCTCCCCATATGTTTGATAAAATGCTTGTGTGAAGAAATTAGAGCCATTATAGCATGTTGACTAGAAATCCCCAATTGTGTGCAAGCCCATGCATGTCAAGTATTTGTTGAAAAGCCGTAGTGAATGAATTGTGACATGATAGAATGAAATTCCCCTATTATGTTCTCTTTGATAGATGCTAAGACTTTAATACATGCCAAGTGTTTGATGCAAGACCTTGTTGAATGGAGTATGATCCAATAGCATGTCCCCCTATGTTATTACATGTTCAAGATTCCTAAATACTTGAAGTGATACCTTAGTGATTGTGATGGTGAATGATTTTCTATGGTCTTGATTATTCGAGAATGGTTATGTTTTACTTTTATGTTATCGAGTTCTGGCGGTATTTATACTCGATAATTTAGCTGTTGTCTAGAGCCCGTATCAGTTTTCACGATAATTCCAGTCGAGCCATGATTCTCAAAACTTAGAGAATTATAAAACTCTGTATTCTCAGACAGATACAGAACTTAAGAAATCTCAGTAATCTCTGTAATCATCGTAATCTCAGTATCGCTAGTAATCTAGCCTCAGTTCTGTACCCGGCTCAGATCTAGTAGTATTTATGTGTTCAGTTCTGACATCTGTAGTAATCGAGTACTCTATTCAAAGATCAATATCGTTCAGTCTGATAACGAGATTCAGTAGTATTCCATCTATACAGAACCAAGTGAATTTGGCTTAACTCAGTCAGACCATTCGAAAAACATGATCAGTATCAGATTCAGCTTAGTTTGTGTTCAGTGAAGAATCAGTTTAGAGTCTTTTAGTTGGGAGTAGAAGCTAGCACCGAGCGAGGGCAGGGATGGCGGCTCCCCATCAGAGAGGCAGATTCGTTACGAGTAATCCCTGAATTTCAAAACTGCGTAGCCAGCGTAGGATGCAGGAGTCACCCATTAGGAAAGGCTGGTCACCCATCATATAGGCTTGACTATTATATGCCTAAGGCTTGACTTCCTGAAAGGGTAACCAGTCAAATAGGCTTGACCAGAGAGGTCTTTACCCTGGCACGGTATTGACACCCTTCCAGCTGGGGTTATAGGTTTGACCCCACCAATTGAGATTTGGGGCATGTTGGTTAAGTGACTACTTCGTACAATTCTAGTTTCAGTATCAATCTTCAGAAATTAGGATTGTCAGATACAGTCATCTATCCCAGTGAGGAACTCAGATAGTTTCATTGATTTATGGACCACCCGTCAGATAGGCTTAGTCCCATATAAAGTTATTCAGTATCAGATCTAGAGATCACCCGTCAGATAGGCTTGATCTCAGTCTCATATTCAGTTGATTAATCTCATTATCAGATCTCGAGATCACCCGTCAGATAGGCTTGATCTCAGTCTCATATTCAGTTGAGTATTCTTGTTATCAAATCTAGAGATCACCCGTCAGATAGGCTTGATCTCAGTCTCAGATTCAGTTGAGTATTCTTGTTGTCAGATTCAGCCATGATCATTTCTTATCATTGATAGTAGATTCCAAAATCATCCGTTAGAGAGGTTTGATCTGTGATGCAGTCAGTCGAGAGTAGAAAACTCAAAATTCTGTCATTGATATGAATAGATTTAGTTAATTGGTTTTAGTATCATCAATTTTCGAGATTACTCGCTAGATAAGACTGATCTCAACTCCAGTACTCAGTTATCAGTATCTTATGATTCAGTGTTCAGTATCTCAGGTATTAGTAGTGAGTTTGGATGACAGTAAACCAGTATCCGAGTTTTAGTATCTCGAGTCACGATGATTTCGATTATGGTTTGTGCATTCATGTATGTGTTCTCATTCTGTACTCTCATGATTATTCAGTTAAGTAATTGTTCATGCATAAGCCCTTGCATTTAGCCTTTGCTCATCTTCATACTCGGTACATTCTCGTACTGACGCATTTGCGCTATGGTGTTTTATTTCACACCATAGGTTCAGAGGCACGAGATCCAGAGTACCCTTAGCAGCTCAGTCCCAGTCAGCAGTAGTAGACATAGCAGTGAGTCCTCTTCAGTTAGGATGATCTTTATTTTTATTATTATTATATCACATTTGGTTTAATTTCTGTAGATGGAGTTAGTTGGGGATATGTCCCATTAACTCCATAGTTTAGAGGCTTTTCGGACAGGTGTATCAGTATTCAGTTTTCAATTTTTAGTAGTTTTAGATGTATTGAACCTTATGGACAGTTTCTGCATTTATTATCTATATTACGCAGTGTTCAGGTACAGATATCAGTAGAGGGTTGGCTTGTGGTGCTTCGGGATCATGAGCACCATGTGACATTTCGGTTCCAGAAAATTGGGTTGTTACATAGAATATTATCAGTATCCTTAAAACAAATTTATGATTAAATATTATACATAAATAATATAATTCCTTATTAATGATAGCAAATATTCACTAACTTTCTTGTTCATCATTATATGATTATTGGTAACTTCTTCGTGATACTTTTCTCTTGATGAATGACATTCCTCCTTCTCATAAGACCATTATATTGCTTGATTAAAATAATGTTTGATAGTTTCTTATTATTAGAGGGTAAGTATTGTGTCACTTCAATAAAATGAATTTAAAACATAAACTTAAATAAAAGATAAATCTTGCAAAAAATATAAGATGGAGATGATAATAAAATAAATTAGTAAAACACCATCCATTGGTCCCTCAAAATCCTAAAGTCTAAGATCTAAGTCACTCTTCTCAACCAATGAAACATTTTCAATACTCTTAAGTGATGAACTAGTTGATTCAATAGGCCTAGTGGCCAATGCATCATTCATTATTAACTGAATCATATTCGGAACCAATTGATTAAAATAGTGGACAAATAAGTTTATATGATTACAAAAAGGAGAGATAGGTGTAGATGCAACAACATGATTCACTGTACCATATGAAATACGACCAAGAGGAGGTCATTGTAAGGTTCATTATTAAAATACGGCATATGACCATGAGGAGGTTTTTGTACCTTCTACTGTGGTTGATTGAGAATATATAATGTAGACACTGATTTTTTATCCTCCCTAAATTTTAACTTGTCTATCAATATTAAATATTTATATTTATATCTATTCATAAATTATTTTTATTTTTATTCTAATTAAAAAATAATATAAAAATTAAAAATATATATTTTCTTTTATAAATTTTAATAAATAAATTAATAGTTTAAATACTATTTTATTATATTATATTTGTCTATTTATAAATTGTTATTATGTTTTATTAAATATAAAATTAATTAATTATTATAATTATATTAATGTTTTATTATATCATTTGTTTATTTTTCTATTATCTTATTTATTTATTCATTTACTTTTATTTATTATTTATCTTTATTTATTATTATTAATTAAATAATATATAATGTATAGATTTTGATTTTTAAATTTTAAATTTTTTCCCCCTTCCCCTTATCTGACTTTTAATCGTTCCCACCCAAAAGTCCTTTTATAAAAGGACTCCCCATTCAGTTAAAAAAAGGCAGAGACTACGCACTTGAACTCTACAATATCAGATAAAAAGAAAATCAGAGAAAAAAATACAAAGAGAAAAACATAGTAAGGAAAAACTCTGAAGGAGAAAACAAAGAAAAGAAGAGTAAAAAATAAAATTTCAAAATTCCGTTGAAGTTTTCGGTGACAATCTTTTATTTCATCACTCAATTTATTCATTACAGGTTCATATTCAAACATTTATGTTATCAATTTTATGGTGCAAAAAAACATGAATGAAATATTTAATATGTTCTCTGTGGATGAATACATATAATGAGATAATTTATGCTTGATATTTCACACAATGTATTAACAGAATCTATATTTTACACTGTATATTCACAGCACACTACATCACTGATATTTTAATTTTCTACTACCATACACAAACACACCTCCGAAAATACATGCATATACTATAGCGCGCACAAACACAGTAATAATAATTGATGGAAAATTAGCAAAACGGAGAAGAAAATCAGTGACAAATGAGAGAAAGATCAGAAAATAGAGGAGTAAACAGAGATGAATTGATTTCTTGAATTTTTCGATGAGTTCTCATCGGAAACCCGCCGAAAAAACAACCCAAAACTGCTGGATCTCTCTCTCCGTTCAGTCGTCACTGTCCATCAGTGGCCGGCGACAGTGCAGCATCACCGTCGCTATCCTTTCTCCTCTTGTCCCACCCTTGACGCTCCATGGAAGGGCTAGATCTAGCCGGAATCGTTTACCGGCGAAGCCCAAACGGCTCTGCCCCTCCTCTTTCCTTTCTTCCGACACTGGCGAAGCTCTTTATCACTATCACTGGCAAAATTTCGGTGAATTCCCATCATCCACATGCTGAAAAATCCTAACCCCAATAGCAGATTTGGCTAGTTTGGTTGTACGTAAAAAATAAGTTGTTAAAGATTATTAATGTACTATTGTATATATATTTTTTAATATTTAAATGAAATTTATGTTTAACTTATATTCTATTTAGTTGTTTAAAGATTCAAATGAAAAGGCTTTACGTTTATATATATATATATATATATATATATATATATATATATATTATATATATTATATATTTTATTATTTTATTATTAAACTTAATTATTAAAACTTAATAATTATTTATTAAATTAATTATATGCTTTAATTGAATATTGTTTTAATTTATTGTCAAGGTTAAATAGTATTTCGAAAAGATAAATTGTATGAATTTACAAAAAAAAAATTAAAGTTTTTAATGCCAGATAATTTTTAGATACGTTAAAATATTCGTCTCAATTAAGAATGTGGTATACGCATCTTTCGGAGATATTTAAAAATTTAAGGATGCAATAATGCACCTCGATAAATATTTTTCTAAAAATTAATTTTTTTTTCACTGAGTTAACATGAGAGTATTAAATAGTTTTAGAATATTAAAAAAAAGAGTGAACCTAGGCCTTAACATAATTTATTCAAAATAGTTTAAGTTAAGTTAAGTCAATAAAAGCGACCGTGCTAGAACCACGGGACTCGAGGGGTGCCTCACACCTTTTCCTCGGTCAACAGAATTCCTTAACCGGTTTTCTATTTTCGCAGACCAATAAAGAGTCATATCCTTTTGATTAAGGATTCAATAAGGTGACTTGGAACACCATAACTCAATTCCAAGTGGCGACTCTGAAAATGATAAAAAATCAATCCATATTCAATACCGTCACTTTAATTGGAAAAATCCTTCGATTTGGCTCGGCCTTTGGGCGGAAAAGGGGTGTGACATCTCTGGTGACTCCACTGGGGAATAATAAGAATTCGAGCATTTTATATTGACTTATACTTGCTTTAATTATTGTTGATATTGTGTTTGTTGGCCTTATGTGCTACTTGTCGCTTATTTACCACTTTGATATTTACTGAACTGTATTACATACTGTCTTCTCTTGCGCACCCCTCTAAGTCTCTAAAATAGGATAGAAGGGATGCAGAACATGCATCCTACTTTCCTTTTGAGATAGCCAGAGTGTCAAGGTACCTGGTGAAGGATATAGTCACACATGTTAGGCGGGGTTCGGATCAACAACGAAGGCGGTGTTGCCCTGCTACCGACCAAGTTGTCCCTTCCCAGCTCGAGTGTCTGCTCAGGTAATCCAGTCTAGACACCTATCCCTATTAGGTTTAAACTTAGAAGAACTGAAAACTCAGAGTCTGGTTATCCCTATTAGGTGTCGTTTTATTTGCATCATATGCATTTGACTTAGCGGGACTCGGCACAGGGGTCGGGTCTGTCTAGGACAGGTAACCTACTTTATAAAGACCAACATGTTCATCTTACGTACTCTTTGACATTTGCTTGGAGGGCTATTTGTGTGTTGACCAGCTTTTAGGCAATATTAAAATGTAAGAGATTAAATTATCGTCATATTTAGTGAATCATTTTTGAAAGTAAAATTTTATTTTTAAAAGAGAAAATATTTAGTATCATATTTTTATGGTTTTCATGAACTACGAGGGTATGATTCTCACATCTTAGTGGGATACGTAGGAAGTCCTTCTCAGGATACGACCCTGTCTTTTGAAAATTATTCTTTGACTTATAGAGGAATATTTTAAAAATATGATTACTTTCATAATTATTTTTTTAATTCTGTCTAATTTTTATATATCTTAAAATATATCCCTGAATCTTTAGGGATCATGAGGCTAAGTTTTACAAAATAAAATATATATAAATCTTAATAGCCTGAAACTTTAGGGGTCGTGAGCTGAATTTTTTATAAAGTAATAAAATATGTAAACGTAATCTTAACAATCCTGAACCTTTAGGGGTCGTGAGGCTGAAATTTTTATACAACTTCATACATAAAACAATAATTTTTCTTTTCTAAGTCATTCTATTTTATTTTATTTTATTTTGTTCCTTTTAAGTGTACTTAGGGGGTATTGTCTCCAAATATATAGTTAAAATTGTCTAGAGGTCTGTTATTGCAAAGTTTTCTATAAAGTCAATTTAAATAAGTGCTTTTCCTAAAAATATTATCAGTCATGTTTTTCTCACTTTGATTTTGATAAAATTGTTCTTTGCAACTAAGTAATGATCGAACTAGGTCTCACGAGTCAAGTTAAAATTCTTTTCAAAAATTAATGAATTAAGTCTTGCTTAAGTCTAGACATTTATTAATCTCATGTCCTTGTCAATAGGTATAAAATATCTCCTCCTATTTGTGTAAAGCGTCCAAAGAGAAAGAGGGATGGGATTATACCGCTTCATATTGTGGATTGTACCCCTTTGCAGCTTTGGTTGTGGTGGAACTAAATGGATACATTCGATTATGACGAGATACATAAGTATTTGGGTTTGTTGATGAGTATTATGTCAATCAAGCTTAATAGGGAGGTGATTGATGCATTATTAACCTTCTGGGACCCAAAGAACAATGTGTTTCGCTTTTCGGATTTTGAGTTGACTCCTACTTTAGAGGAGATAGCGGTGTATGTTGGATATGGGGATATGCATCGGAAGAAAATTATAGCCCCAAGACTCATTTTGATAAACAGTTTCTGCAAGCTCATGAACATACGAAACTCAAAAGAAGAATCAATGAAAAAAGGTTGGGTTTCCTTCCAGTTTTTGTATGACAGATATGGAAGACGAGAGGGGTTTGAAAAGTAAGGTAAATAGCTTTGTAATAAAGGAAGTTTTGAGGCTTGGAAAGTTCACAGATGATTTGCATTCATGGTCGCCTTTCTAGGCACTATGATTTTCCCGAGGAGAGAAGAAAAAATTAATATTCATTTAGCGGGGGTGGTACAGGTACTGATTAAGAAAGATTACACTATGGTACCAATGATCCTGGAAGATATGTACCATGCTTTGACCGTTTGTCATAAAGGAAAGAGTTTTTTCGAGGGATGTAATATCTTGTTACAGATGTGGATTGTGGAGTATCTCTACCGATGACCTACAATGGAAATATTTAATCCTGAAAGATTCAATCGCACCAAAGATTACGAAGAGAGGTTAGAGAAATATAAATATCCAGAAGGAGTTAGAGATTGGGATAAACTTTTTTGTTTTCTGACAGCAGATAAAATCACTTGTAATCTCCCTTGGTTCCCTTGGAAGCAAGTCATACATAGTTCTATCATTCGGCCGTTCTTATTATTAATGGGTATTAGGGGTGTTCAACCGTATGTTCCATTGAGAGTTTTACGTCAGCTAGGAAGACATCAAATAATTCCCATTACGGAAAATATGACCGAGTTTGTATTTGAGGTCAGACCAGAGATCCCACTTTCAAAGAAATTAGCCCAGCAGATTTGGGAGGGTTGTCGTATCATGGGGATTGAAACGATGGTCATAGAGCGTGAGAAAGGAGAAGTGCACCCAGATTACCATGAATGGTTTGAAGAATAGTAATGTCCGCCAGTCAGACCAGAAAGATCGGTTAGGGGACCTATAGATCAGGAAGATGCAATTAGGATAGGTATTGAGAGATCCATGGGAGAACATCATGAGGCCAACCAAGCTTTAAGAGAAGAATTAGAGCATGCCAGGGAAAAAATAGACGAATAACAAAGGGAATTTGCTGAAGAGAAAGCTAAATCAGCAGATATTGAGGTTGCACTTCGGGGAAAAATCAAACTGGCTACCACTAGGGGGTCACACATTGCAGAACTTGCCACATCTCGCCAACAGCAACTGGAAGAAGCTGAAAAGAACATACAAGAAGAATTTGATCGAGAGAGATCTCAGTGGATCCGTGAAAGAGGAATATTGCGAGAACAGTTGGAGGTTGCTTCTGCTTGTGAACAGCGTACAAAAGAGATGGTTGATTTCCGATATCGACAAGCCCATGAATGGGATCAGTCCTTCAGTTTTCTTCGAGGGAAGGTCCGCCGTGTAGCACAGGATACTGCCAAAATGGGTTTGGATTATCAGCAGTTAGATCGTGAAGACTTTTTGGCACAAGTACCAGCTTTCGTACAGCGTCTCATTTCTTCATTGGAAGACATATACTTGGCTTTGGGAGGACATATCAAGCCGAAGTCTCCTTGAATGGATAGTTGTTTTCTTTTTCGTAGTTTTTCATTTTCAGTTTTAAAACTTCTTATTTAGATGTTATGTCTTTTAGTTTTCAGGTGTCAGTTAGTCAGTTTTATTTTAGGAGTTGGGTCAGTTATTTTTTTGTATTTATATTATGGAATTTAATGAAGTTGACCGTTTATTTCTATATATATTACATATATTTTACTTTATTGACTTTATTTATTCTCCTTAATAAAAGAAAAGGACAAAACAATCATTTTGTTAAATTCCTCCCGAACTATGCAACATCGGATTCATGTCATGGCATAATACGTAGGCAACCCTCCAAAGGGTTCAATCATAACTTTTGAAAATACACGCCTAGAAAAGCCGGGATGAAACACAAAGCCATTCATGATAGGATGGAAAATGCATATAGAATCATGACATACAATGTGGCATTATAATGTCTTGAATATATAACACTTACTTGTTTGCTACTTGATAACAGAAAGATAAAGTAATTGGCGGTTGGTTTGTGGTTTAAACTGGCATCACATCCGTACAACACCAGATACAAGGGAAAAAGAAAAATGACCCGCAGAGAAGGTATAGGGTCTGATGGTGAAGAAGAGAAAAATCAGTTGATTTCACAGAAAGTAGCATCAATGGAAGAAATAAAGTCATTGAAACAACAGATGGCGGAGATGTACCAAGCTTGGTTGAATGGACAAGCCCCGCCTTCTTCAATACCTGGACTTTCAACTTCGAATGATCTAAATCCTGCTCCAGCTCAAACTAGTGATCCATTTTACCTACCAGGATTTGGCCCATTTGCTAATATGTCTGGTATTGCTGGTACTTCTACCATACGCCCACCAAATTCGATTGTCACAAATAATCCGCTTTTTACTTCTATGGCACCAGCTACTGCGGGTACTCAACCGAGAGTACCGAAGAATATGGGGAAACCAAGTCATGATCTGTTATATCCTCCTGAAATAACTATCAAATCCCAAAATCCTCATTATCATACTTATCAACACGATTCTCCAATCATGATTGAGAAGATTATTAAAAATGAGGAACAAGAGGAAATGGCTAGGAAAGTAAGAAACTTGGACCAGAGCATGAGAAATATGCAAGGATTAGGTGGACCAAAAAGTGTTTCATACAAAGATTTATGTATGTTTCCTGACGTTCATTTGCCGCTAGGGTTCAAAATTCCAAAGTTTGACAAATACGAAGGTCATGGCGATCCTGTTGCTCACTTGAAAAAGTTTTGCAACCAATTAAGGGAAGCAGGAGGAAAAGAAGAATTATTGATGGCTTACTTTGGAGAAAACCTGATGGGAATAGCTTCTGAATGGTTTATTGACCAAGACATTTCCCGTTGGCACATGTGGGATGACATGGCTCGAGATTTTATTCAGCAATTTCAATATAACATTGAAATAGTGCCAGATCGCACTACTCTTGCTAACATAAGAAAAAAGATGACTAAAAGTTTTCGAGAATATGCTATCAGATGGAGAGAGCAGGCTTCAAGAGTTAGACCATCAATAAAGGAATCTAAAATGATCGATATATTTTTGCAAGCTCAAGAACCCAATTATTTCCATCACTTACTTTCTACTATTGGAAGCACATTTGTTGAAGTTATTAAAGTTGGAGAGATGGTAGAGAATGGAATAAAGTCGGGAAAGATTATCAGCCAGGCCGCTTTGAAAGCAACAACACAGGCAATTCAAAATGGTGTAGGAAGTTTTGAAGGAAAGAAAAGAAAAGAGGACGTAGCAACTGTCGTACCAGGTCCATGACAATATTGGAGAAGTGCACGTCAACCATTTGCACAAAATACATTATATTTTATTCCATCCCCCCAATATCCTATTTACAATGCATAACCATATGCTTGGGCTCCTTCATACCCGCAATGGCATGCACCAGCCATCCAAAATTATCCACCGGTCCCGCAAGTTCAAAGAGGCCCTCCTAGGTCTAATTTTCGACCTAGAGCAAACTAAAAAAGGGATAACATGGGCAAAGATAATTTCACTCCTATTGGAATATATTACACTAGTTTATTTCATAGGCTGAGGAAAATGAATGTTCTAAAACCAATTGAGAGAAGAATCCCGAACCCTCCTCCGAAGAACTTGAACTATTCTAGAAGATGTGAATAATGTTCTGATACCCCAGGGCACGACATAGAGAAATGTTGGTATCTGAAAAGAGTTATTCAAGGGTTTATTGATACCCAACAGATCATGGTACAAAGTCCAGACGCTCCAAATATCAATCAAAATCTCCTGCCAGATCATAATGAAGCAAACATGCTCGAAGTGATACCCAGTGGTAAAGATGTTGTAATGTCCTTCAAGCCGATCATTAAAATTAAAATTGGTTCGAAAAAATCAACAAATATTATCGATTTGACAAAAGAAAAAACTGTAGAAGCAGAGGTGGTGATAACAAAACTTGAATCATCGAATGTTCCCTTGGTGATGGAGAAAGAGATTTCAGAAAATTATGGGTCAAGTGAAGTAAAGCCAAAACTCATTGTTCCTGGAAGATCCCCTAAACCTCTCTTAATCATAAAAGAAGATCCTATAGCTCTCATTGTTATTAAACCATTGTCACAGTTGCCTATGGTTAATACTAAGGCAGTTCCTTGGAATTATGATCGCGTTGTGGTGATGCACAAGGGGAAGAAAGTGATTGAAGATGTGGACAAAATAGGGGGATTAACTCGATCTGGAAGATTTTATGCCCCAATAGAGTTAAGAAAGAATCAAGGCAATGAATAACGAATGACGGTTAAGAAGCCTGTTATTGATGAAGAAGCTGAAGAATTCTTAAAGAAAATCAAATTGCCAGAATATTCTGTTGTAAAACGATTGAAGAAGACATCAGCACAAATTACTTTATTGTCTTTATTAATACATTCATAAGAACACCGCAAGGATATCATGAAGATTCTTAATGAAGATTCTTAATGAAGCATGTGTTCCCAGTGAGATTAAAATGAATCAGCTGGAAAAAGTTGTTGAAAGGATCCTTGAAGAAAACAAGATTACTTTCTCAGATGATGAATTTCTTGTGGAAGGTACTGGACATAATAAGGGTCTCTACATTACTGTGAAATATAAACATTCCATCGTCACTCGAGTGTTAATTGATGGAGGATTAGGCGCTAACATTTGTCCTATGTCAACTTTGCAAAAGTTAAATGTTTATGTAGAAAGAATCTGACCTAACAATGTATGCGTCAAAGATTTTGATGGATCAAAAACTGATGCCATTGGTGAAATAGAACTCATATTGACAATTGGGCCTGTGGATTTTTCTATGGATTTCCAAGTGCTGAACATTGATGTTTCATATAATATGTTATTAGGAAGGCCATGGATTCATAGGGCTAAAGCAGTTGCATCAACGTTACACCAAACGGTTAAATTTAAACATGACAGACAAGAGATAGTTGTTCATGGTGAAGGAGACTTATCCATGTATAAAGACTACTCTGTTTCCTCCATCGAAGCAGATACTACAAATAGAGTATTAATTTATCAAACTTCTGAGGTAGTGGTTATTGAGCATATCCTCAGAGGAATCTCATCACAAGACCATAATTATTCTCTGCATCTATTATGGTAGTGAATGAAATGTTGAAGCATGGTTTCGAACCAGGAAAAGGTCTAGGATTGTTTTTGTAAGGCAGGGTTCATCCAGTAAACCTCCATGAGAACCTTGGTAATTTTGGTTTGGGATACGTGCCCAATGTTGAAGATATAAAGAAGGCTAAAAAGCATAAGAAAGAGTCATGGACACTTACCAAGACGATACCACCACTTTATGAATCCTTCATCAAAGTCAACGTTGTTAGGTCCTCTATGTTACCTGCTGCAGAGTCAATGAATGATGATGATACAAAGTTGATTGGCCTTTTCTAGAATATGTTCATTGAAGTTGATATGGTTAAAATTGGGAAAGGTACCAGCAATGAAGATGTGTAGTTTATCGGCCCTCATATCCAGCTTAACAATTGGGAGGCCACTTCTCTCCCTACTATGAAGGAGTTTTGGTAGTTTATTTGTTTTTCTTTCAGTCTTGGTAGCTTATTTTTCTTTCTGTAATTTGAATAATTTTAGGATTGTAATTCAGATCTTTAACTTGGTATTTTAGGTTAAAACTCTTTTTAACTTTGTTTTTAATAAAGTGCAGTCTCCTTTTATTTTATTTTGAGTCTGATTTTTATTTATTTATTTATTTTCTATCATACAATTTTTTCTATGTTGATTCTAATGATATGACATGCATGAAGAATTATCAACCAGTTTTAAAAACCCAATCTAATTATGAAATAATGAATAAAGAAGTTGAATATGATGAAGAAGAAGCATTTGAGAATATAAGCAAAGATTTCAAACAGTTTGAGAACAAGACAAACCCCAATTTGGAGGAAACTGAAGCGATCAATTTGGGAGATCATGAAAATATTAGGGAGAATAAGATAAGTGTACATGCTCAACCACAACAAAAGAAAGATATAATTGAAGCTTTGCTTGAGTAAAAAGACATCTTCGCGTGGTCATATGATGATATGACCGATTTGAGCATCGATTTAGTAGTTCACAAGTTGTCAATTGATCCTGCTTTCCCACCTGTCAAGCAAAAGTTAAGGAATCTTAAAACCGACATGAGTATAAAAATCAAAGAGGAGATCACGTAGAAACTTGAAGTTAAAGTTATTCGAGTGGCTCAATATCCAACTTGGTTGGCAATTATTATCCTTGTTCCAAAGAAGGACGGCAAAGTTCAGATGTGTGTTGATTATCATGATCTAAATAAAGCAAGTCTGAAAGATAATTTTCCACTTCCTATTATTCATATTTTGTTGGACAATTGTTCCAAACATGATCTTGCATCTTTTGTGGATTGTTATGCAGGGTATCACCAGATTATTATAGATCCAGAAGATGCAGAAAAGACATTATTTATCACGTCATAGGGGACATATTTTTATCGAGTTATGCCATTCAGACTAAAGAGTGCTGGGGTAACTTATATGAGATCAATGACTACAATGTTTCACGACATGATGTACAAGGATATTGAAGTTTATGTTGACGACGTGATCATTAAATAGTCTGACCATGTCAAAGATTTGAGAAAATTCTTTGAAAGGCTTCGGAGGTATAATCTCAAACTTAACCCAGCGAAATATGTATTTGGAGTTCCATCGAGAAAACTCTTAGGGTTTATAGTCAGTCGGCGCAGCATTGAGTTAGATCCTTCAAAAATAAAAGCTATTCAAGATTACCTTCACCAAAGAACAAAACGGAGGTGATGAGTTTACTTGGAAGGTTGAATTATATCAATAGATTTATTGCTCAGCTTACAAAAACCTGCGAGCCAATATTTAAGTTGTTGAAGAAGAATGCTAAAGTTGAATGGACTAAAGAATGTCAAGAGGCATTTGACAGAATTAAGAAGTACTTGTCAAATCCGCCTATTTTGGTTCCTCCAGAGCAAGGCAGACCCTTGATATTGTACATATTTGTATTAGATAATTCTTTTGGCTATGTATTGGGCCAACATGATGTCACAGGTAGAAAAGAACAGGCTATTTACCACTTATGAGGCTAAGTACTCTCTTCTTGAAAATACATGTTGCGCTTTAACTTGGGTAGCATAAAAGTTGAAACATTACTTATCATCTTACACTACTTACCTTATCTCTCGTATGGATCCTCTAAAGTACATTTTTTAGAAGCCTATGCCTAGAGACAGACTCAAAAAATGGCAGATGTTACTCACAGAATTTGATATTGTCTACATGACACGAACTGCAATGAAAGCTCAAGCCTTGGCGGATCATTTGGCTGAAAATCCTATTGACGAAGGATATGAGCCATTAAAAACTTATTTTCCAGATGAAGAGGTATTGTATGTTGATGAGTTTGTTTCTAACGATTATCATTCAGGCTGGAAGTTGTTCTTTGATGGAGTTGCTAATGTAAAAGGAGTAGGGATAGGAGCAGTTCTTATTTCTGAATCAAAACAATATTATCCTATAACAGCCCAACTTCGATTCTATTGTACCAATAATATGGCATAATACGAAGCATGCATTCTGGGTTTGAGATTAGCTATTGACATGGGAATCCAAGAACTATTTGTGTTAGGAGACTCTGATTTTTTAGTCCATCAAATACAAGAAGATTGGGAGACTCATGATTCAAAACTCCTACCATATCGAGGTTGTTTGCAAGATCTATGTCAATGATTCGTATTAGTAAAGTTCAAACACATTCCCAGAGGTCATAATGAGATTACCGATGCTTTGGCGACCTTATCTTCGATGCTTCAACATCCCGACAAAACTTATATTGACCCTTTGCATATACAGACTCATGATCAACATGCATATTGCAATATGATTGAGGAAGAACTTGATGGGGAGCCGTGGTTCCATGATATCAAAGAATATATTCATACTAAAAAATATCCTATACATGCCGATGGTAACCAAAAGAGAACCATTCAACGTTTGTCTAGTGATTTTTTCCTAAGTGGAGGAATTTTGTATAAGAGGACTCCTGATTTGGGACTTTTGAGGTGTGTAGATGCTAAAGAAGCTTCAAAAATCATGAGTGAAGTACATTCTGGTATTTGAGGACCACACATGAGTGGGTATGTTTTGGCAAAGAAAATACTCCGAACAGGTTATTATTGGCTCACCATGGAGAGAGATTCCATCAATTTCATTTGTAAATGTCATGAATGTCCAGTACACGGGGACTTGATACATTTCCCTCAATCTGAGTTACATACAATGACTGCTCCATGCCCTTTTGTGGCTTGGAGAATGGACGTAATTGGACCAATTGAACCAAAAGCTTCGAATGGACATAGGTTCATCTTAGTATCCATTGATTATTTCACGAAGTGGGTGGAAGCAGCAACTTTCAAGTCAGTGACCAAGAAAGTGGTGGTTGATTTTATTCACTCCAACATCATTTGTCGGTTCGACATCCCAAAGATAATTGTCACGAATAATATTGCGAATCTCAATAGCCATCTAATGCAAGAAGTGTGCCATCAATTTAAGATTATGCATCGAAATTCAACTCCTTATCGTCCAAAGGCAAATGAAGTTGTAGATGCTGCCAACAAAAATTTAAAGAAAATACTCCGTAAGATGGTGCTAGGTTCACGACATTGGCATAAAAATTTACCTTTTGATTTGTTGGGTTATCGTACTACAGTTCGGACTTCAATTGGTGCAACTCCTTACTCGTTAGTGTACGGAACTGAAGCAGTTATACCTGCAGAGATTGAAATTCCATCTCTTTGAATAGTTGTAGAAGCTAGAATTGATGATGACCGATGGGTCAAGACTTGTTTGGAGCAATTAAGCTTGATTGATGAGAAAAGATTAACATCAGTATGTCATGTACAACTATATCATAAAAGAATGGCATGAGCATATAATAAAAAGGTGTGTCACAGACATTTTAAAGTTAGTCAGTTAGTACTAAGACGCATCCTACCCCATCAGATTGAAGCCAAAGGCAAATTTTCTCCTAATTGGCATGGACCATTCATGGTGAAGAAAGTGTTACCTAATGGCGCGTTATATCTGACTAATATAGAAGACAAAATGGAAGGAATGTCGGTCAATGTTGATGCAGTTAAAAGATATTATGTATGATATTCATGTATAATGACATTATGTATGTTTTGTACTTGCATTTTAAAAGATTGAAATGATGAAGGCATTTGTTCTACTATCCGAATAATATATCAAACTTTGCTTACCCCTTTTGAGCTTTTATCTTTCTTCGTACCCCTCTTTTGGAATCAAATTAAAGTGAAAAAGAAAAATCAATAAAAAATTCAAAATCAAGCAAAAGAAATTTTCCTGAACTACGTTTGACCTAATTCTTATTATGACAAGATACGTAGGCAACCCTACTCCGAGGTTCGGTCCAACCAAAAGAAAATTAAAATTACCCAGAATGAAAGAAAACTGGGGCAAAAGTTTATTTTCATAAAAGAATCGATTCCAAAAGTTGAATATTTTACCCAATGTTGTATAAACTTTGAGCCTCATGCCGACCTTGCTTTCTAACCCTATCCAAAAGCCAAGTTACAACCAAAGAAAGACCTTCAGATCAATCTTTGAGAATGTCAAAGCTAAACATGTTATGAGTGCATGATATTTCATATTTTGGGTATTTATTTAAAAAAATGAATGAATGAAAAAGAGAGAGTCTCATTGGTGAAAACCCTGTTGGGCACCATAAGGCGATTGTAAGATGATAAAGAAGTGAAAATGAGATAGGCTCATTGGCAAAAACCCATTGAGGTGCCACTAGCCGAAGGAGAGTTGTTATCCAAAAGGAACAAGTTCAAGATTGGCTAAATTTCAAGCTCAATAAATGGACAAAAATTGTAATGATTGGTGCGGATAGATATGGTTGTTTGATTCAAAATGCATGTCATAATCACCAGAATCGGTTTCCACATTCAGATAAGTTTTTATTTTTGTTTTGAAAAAGAGATGATTATTGTCTTTTTATTTATTTTTATTTTTTATTTTTGTGTCCTTGTCATCAAAAGAAATTTTTGTTGTCTTGTATGTGTTTTTGAGTCAAATTCACGTCTGGTCTAGTGAGAAAGGACTCCAAACTTGCTATCAGCTTCTTTAATGGTAAAAAGCAAGACAAAGGGTAGACGTACAAGGACAACATTTCAAACTATAATAAAGTATTCAGAATGATTGTGATTTGACAATTTTTGACTCGTTGAAAGATAAGGGTTTATGGAATGTTAAATTCTGAGATATTATTCAAGAGAAATGTGTCTTGAGTTGAGAGTCTCAATATTCAGAATTTTGGGTCAAAAGTGTGACAAATCAATGGATATCTATCAAGGATTGGAAAAATATTTGAGCATGGCAAGTGCAAGAACGGACAATTCAAGAGCCAAATGCCACAAACCAACCACCAAGTCTTTTCAAAACTCACAATTTTTCTTTGTTTGTTTGAAATGGGGATAAAAAGTTTTCAAATAAAAGATACAATTTCACACTTCTGTCAATACAAAAATCGATTACAGCATACGATGCTAGATCTCAGTTATGATATAATGACCTACAAATTTTCTCAGTACAGACTGGGGAAAAATTTAGGTGTGTTGTATAGGAATTTACTTTTGAACAGGACCCTCCTGAAGAATGAGAATTTATTTTTATTCAGGACCCTCTTGAAGAATGGGAATTTACTTTATGCACAGGACCCGCCTGAAGAATGGGATGTTATTTTTTTGTTTCACCTTTTATTTTGAGTTCAGGAACATATTGGAAAAATCAGAAAGAGGAAGTCCAGAAGCTCGCCTAAAGAACAGGGAAAAGAAATTGTAAGTCCAGGAGCCCGCCTGAAGAATAGGGTGAAGAAAAAAAGAAGTCCAGGAGCCCACCTGAAGAACAGGGTGAAGAAAATTATAATTCCAGAAGCCCGCCTGAAGAAAAGGGTGAAGAAATTATAATTTTAGGAACCCGCCTGAAGAATAAGGTGAATAAATTATAATTACAGGAGCCCTCCTAAACAACAGGGTGAAGAAAGAAGGAAGTCAGGATCTCACTTGAAGAACAGGGTGAAGAAATTATAAGTCCAGGAGCCTTCCTGAAGAACAGGGTGAAGAAAAGAGAAAGTCCAGGAGCCCACCTGAAGAACAGGGTGAAGAAAAAAGGAAGTCCAGGAACTCGCCTAAAGAACAGGGTGAAGAAAAAAGAAAGTCCAGGAGCTCGCCTGAAGAACAGGGTGAAGAAAAGAGAAAGTCCAGGAGCCCGCCTGAAATACAGGGTGAAGAAAAAAAGGAAGTCTAGGAGCCCACCTGAAGAACAGGATAAATAAAAAAGAAAGTTCATGTAAGGTCCCGCAAAGTTCCCTCGTAGTTTGAGCCTTAGGGCGTGTCGAGTGAGACGTGATTTTGGTCCTAAAAGATTGAAAAGTGGCTTCTCAAGTGAGTATCTTGCTAACCATGTAGAATTTCCCTAATTTTAACTTTTTATCACGTGGGAAATCTGATAAGCTTTTCATCGATATAATATTTTCCCAAATCGTACACTCGGGTAAGAAGTTATGGCCAATTTAAGCCTTCGTTGTAAAAACTCCATCATTTGAGAGCCTAGCGCATCGCGGAGAGGGTGCATTTAGCAATTGTCAATTTTCAGTGGGACTCCGTAATAGTGGCGCATCGCGGAGGAGTCCCAGGTCCCAACCAGTGGGAAAATGCATGGCTCTGCGTCACTGAGGCTGTCAATTTTCCAATTATCATTTTCCAGAGACCCAACGCGATTAGTGGTGCGTCGCAGAGGCCTTCAAAATTGGGTTCCAATTCAATTTTTCCAGTTTTGCACAGACGTTTAAAAAGGCATTTTGGACCTTTTTTCAAGTCTATAAAATTGTGGAAACACTAGATTAAACCCATTTGCAAGCATTTTATGAGGGTTTTATCAAGTATCCTCTCAACAAGAACCCTAAATACTCAAAACCTCTTCCATAAATTTCAAGAATCCACCATGGATTTTCTAAATTGAGTCAATATTATAGCTTCCCAAGTGAAAGGTCTCAAGAACCCTCATTCTAGAGCAAGAGTAGAGTTCCAAAAGTGAGAGTTCTTCTAAAGCTTCAAATTCAAGGTATGTGGGGTTTTGAACTTGGGTAACCCTTTCACCCTTGTGCCCAAAATGTTTATTTACATCATGATTTTGCTGAAATTATGGGGGTTTTACATGAGTTTTAATTGGGGTTTTCACCCATATTTATTGAATGTATTATGTTGATATTTCTCATGAATTGAGAGTTAAATAACATGATTTCTACATGTTTTCTTGAGTTTTTACAGTTGGATAAACCCCATGACTTTACTCCTTCAGAAGTTTATATTTGAAATGTTAAGATATTGAAGCTTATGACTACATTGAGATTTTGGGATGAATTGCTGAAATTTCCAGATTTCCACATGATTTATGAATCTATATGCTATATATTATGCTTTTGATAAGCTTTAACTTGAAATTGAACTATGGGTTAGTAAGCCCTATTCGAGAATTATGAAATTATGAACTCTTATGCTATAAGCACCCATGATTTGAGTATTTTGAGATGGTTGAAAATTGAATTGACCTAATGGTTTGAAAGCTTTGAAACCCACTTTACTATACGAGATTATTGATTTGATTAATGGGTTCGTGGTGAACCATGAGATTGTTCTAAAAGTGGATTTTTATGAGATGAGCGCAGGTAATCTAAAGGGAGTAGTATTTAGCACCGAGCGGATAAGCTACTACGGTTTCTTACCCAAAAAACTACGTGCCACCATAGGATGTCAGCCTGAGGCTGATTATACTATGATTATGAGTGGGCCTGAGGCCGATTTGATTATGCGGGCTCGAGGCCTATTTTCGTTTAGTGATCACTAGACCTATGTTATACTCCTTGGCAAGAGTATGACGCTCCTCCCCAACGTGGGGTTTCTTCCTTAGGAGGACAAAATGTTGGACTCCATGTAGCTCGCATGGTTTACGTCGGTTACGAGAACCTCCCTTTCCTTTCGAACTTCAAAATTAAATGTTTATTTTCCTTCACTATAAGCTATTTTCCTAAATGGTTGAATTGCAAAGATATTCCCTAATCAAGGTATTGATTTGAGATGAGATATTTTCTAAAGTGAATGAAATGCCTTCAAGTATGTTTTCAAGTTTTATGATTTCTAATTCCAAGTATATGAGTTTCTAAATGATTGTGAAGTGTTGAGCATTGAAGAACTTTTAATCTCTTGAGATATATGCATGACTTGAAAGTGTGGTTTGAAATCCCTTAGACTTCGGGCATTGAAAGTAAGAGAAGGTTTCCGATTTTGAAGTTAAATATTGATGACTCACGAGATTGTGTTACATGTTTCATTCTACATGACTTATGAGTTTTATATTTTATACTTGTTCAAGCTATGTGAGTCATCTCATTATGCATACATGATTTGATTGAAGAAAATATCGCTACTACTTTATACATATGCATGCACCCCCGCCTCACCCGTATAAAGTAGTAACAATATTTTCTTCAATCAAATCATGTATGCATAATGATCCACATATATGTCTATGTGCTATATTGTCTTATAATGTAGGTTCAGGTGCTCAGTCCCAGCCTCACCCGTGATTCTCTGAGCACCTTGTCTACGTTTTCTACAGTGGTGAGTCCTCCTGGTTCGAAGATCGATCTTTAGATGTTTACTGTGCTTGAGAGACTATGTTTTATTTTCAGTCCATTTTGAGTCAGTTGGGGCCTGTCCCAATGGCTCTCTAGATTTTGATTCATAGAGGCTTTGTCAGACTAGTATCACACTTGAGATATGTCGAAAGGGTTCAGTATTGTTGTCTTGTTGAGATTTCTCTATGTTGTGGTCATATGAACCAATTATCCTTTCTTATTTCCGTTCTTGTGATATGGCTATGCGAGTGTTTAAGTCTATCCTTATCTTGAATTGGGTGTTTTTGGATAGAAACCGGCTCTAAGGGTTAGCTTGGGGCTACTTGTATCCTTAAGCACCGTGTGATATTCCAGGAGGTAATTTTGGGTCGTTCTAGTCCAGGAGCCCACCTGAAGAACAGGGTGAAGAAGTAACAAGTCAGGAGCTCGCCTGAAGAACAGGGTGAAGAAATTATAAGTCCAGGATCCCGCCTGAAGAACATGGTGAAGAAAAAAAAGAAAGTCCAGGATCCCGCCTAAAGAACAGGGTGAAGAAAAAAAAAAGTCCAGGAGCTCGCCTAAAGAACAGGGTGAAGAAAAATGAAAGTCCAGGATCCCGTGTAAAGAACAGGGTGAAGAAAATCGAGTCCAAGAGTCCGCCTAAAGAACAGGGCGAAGGAAAAGTAAGTCAGGAGCCTGCCTGAAGAATAGGGTGAATTTTCAAGTTCAAGTCATAAAGATTAGAATCAAGATTTTAGAGATTGTAATTTTCATTTGTATTTTTCATTTTTGATTTTTTGTTAGCCATTTGAATGTAAAAGGCAGAAGTCGTTAACCAGAAACTCGACGGAATATCATTCGACTTTTAATTCTTTTTCTCTCCATATTACCTTTGAACTACTCGTGACCTGATTCCCTTATAACCCGGGATAGGTAGGATGTCCAAAAATAGGACTCGATCACATTTTTACTTTTATTTTTAATTTCATTTTATCCTTACCTTTCAAATAACTAGAGGGTCAAATTCATATCTTGTCACTTCTTTGTATGAAAACTCTTCGAGATTCCACAAAAAGAGGGGCAAAAATGTAGACACGTGATTTTTTATCCTCCCTAAATTTTAACTTGTCTATCAATATTAAATATTTATATTTATATTTAATCATATATTATTTTTATTTTTATTCTAGTTTAAAAAAAATAATATAAAAATTAAAAATATATGTTTTCTTTTATAAATTTTAATAAATAAATTATTATTTTAAATACTATTTTATTATATTTATATTTGTCTATTTATAAATTATTATTAAGTTTTATTAAATATAAAATTAATTAATTAATATTATATTAATGTTTTATTATTTCATTTGTTTATTTTTCTGTTATCTTATCTATTTATTCATTTACTTCTATTTATTATTTATTATTTATCTTTATTTATTATTATTAATTATATAATATATAGATTTTGATTTTTAAATTTTAAATTTTTTCCCCCTTGCCCTTATCTGACTTTTAACCGTTCCCTCCCAAAATTCCTTTTATAAAAGAACTCCCTATTCAGTTAAAAAAAGGCAGAGACTACGTACTTGAACTCTACAATATCAGATAGAAAGAAAACCAGAGAGAAAACTACAGAGAGAAAAACATAGTAAGGAAAAACTCTGAAGGAAAAAACAAAGAAAAGAAAGAGTAAAAAATCAAATTTCAATATTCCGTTGATGTTTCCGGTGACAATCTTTTATTTCATCACTCAATTTATTCATTACAGGTTCATATTCAAACATTTATGTTATCAATTTTATGGTGAAAAAAACATGAATGAAATATTCAATATGTTCTTTGTGGATGAATACATATAATGAGATAATTTACGCTTGATATTTCACACAATGTATTAACAGAATCCATCTTTTACACTGTATATTCACAGCACACTACATCACTGATATTTTAATTTTCTACTGCCATACACACACTCTGAAAACACATGCATATATTGTGGCGCGCACAAGCACAATAATAATAATTGCCGAAAAATTAGCAAAACGGAGAAGAAAATCAGTGACAAATGAGAGAAAGATCAAAAAATAAAGGAGTGAACAGAGAAGAATTGATTTCTTGAATTTTCCGGCGAGTTCTCATCGGAAACCCGCCAGAAAACAACCCAAAACCGCTGGATCTCTCTCTCCATTTAGCCATCACTGTCCATCAGTGGCCGGTGACCCAGGCGCAGCATCGTTGCCGCTGTTTTTTCTCCTCTTCTCCCGCCCTTGTCGCGCCATGGAAGGGCTAGATCTAGCCGAAATTGTTTACCGACGAAGCCCAAACGGTGCTGCCCCTCCTCTCTCCTTTCTTCCGACACCGGCGAACCTCCTTATAACTATCGCCGGCAAAATTCCGGCGAATTCTCGTCATCCACATGCTGAAAAATCCTAACCCCAATAGTAGATTTGGCTAGTTTGGTTGTACGTAAAAAATAAGTTGTTAAAGATTATTTAATGTACTATTGTATATATATTTTTGAATATTTAAATGAAATTTATTTTTAACTTATATTCTATTTTGTTGTTTAAAGATTTAAATGAAAAGGATTTACATTTATATATATATAATATATTTTTTATTATTTTATTATTAAACTTAATTATTAAAACTTAATAATTATTTATTAAATTAATTATATGATTTAATTGAATATTATTTTAATTTATTATCAAGGTTAAATAGTATTTTGAAAAGATAAATTGTATGAATTTACAAAAAATAAATTAAAGTCTTTAATGCCAGATAATTTTTAGATACATTAAAATATTCGTCTCAATTAAGATTGCGCCATACGCATCTTTTTGAGACATTTAAAAATTTAAGGATGCAATAATGCACCTCGATAAATATTTTTCTAAAAATTAATTTTTTTTTCACTGAGTTAATACTAGAGTACTAAATAGTTTTAGTATATTAAAAAAGGAGCGAACCTAGGCCTTAACATAATTTATTCAAAATAGTTTAAGTTAAGATAAGTCAATAAAAGCGACCGTGCTAGAACCACGGGACTCGAGGGGTGCCTCATATCTTTCCCTCGGTCAACAAAATTCCTTACCCGGTCTTCTTTTTTGGCAGACCAATAAAGAGTCATTTTCTTTTGATTAGGGATTCATTAAGGTGACTTGGAACACCATAACTCAATTCTAAGTAGCGACTCTGAAAATGATAAAAATATCAATCCCTATTCAATACCGTCACTTTAATTGGAAAAATCCTTCGATTTGGCTCGGCCTTCGGGCAAAAAGGGGGTGTGACGTATAATATATGATCATGAAGAGTTTATTGAGTCACCTACACCATCACCTCTCAATGTTGTTATAGAAGATTGTCAATGTATAGCATATGATCAGAAAAAGGTCTTGGAGTCACATGTACCATCTCTTGTGGCTTTTATTGTTGTTGTTGCAAGGAGCTATTATTAATGTATGGCATATGACCATAATGAGGTCGTTGAGTCACCTGCACAGTCTCTTGTTGCTTCTATTATAGTTGATTATTATATCGCAAATGACCATGAGGTTGGAGAGGCACCCCCTGTGATAAGTCAAAAAATGACCATGGATGGACAAAAGTTTGCGAGTCACCTGTATCATTGGATTCCTTAGATGAGGCTTCGATTTGAGATTTGACGTGTAATGGTTAAGGTCTAGGAGGTAAGACGATAGAACAAATAACTTAGGATAGGCACGCTTCTTATTGAGTAGCTTTGAAACTTGTTCTTGTGTTGGTGTCCAACGAGTCCTTCATGTGAGGTAAACACCTCACGACAGGTTATACATACATAACACAAAACACCTATAGGCCTCAATGTGAAGTTTTGATTAGCCATTCTTTTAAAGTACTTTTTGGAGAATTAAGAATGATTTAGTGAGGATATTAAGAAATTACCGTTGAAGTATAAAGGATTAAAACTTGCATTATGACAAAAAGTCTTTTTATATTAAAGATGAGATACGTAAGAAGTTAAATGTAATAATTATAATTTAGGAATGGTTATAGATATTACTTAATGAAATGGCTCAGTTTTGACTTGTTTTATATTTTGCAAATCCCAAATGCACATTTTTTCTGCTTTCTATTTTTTTTTCTATTTTATTAAGGTGTAATTCTGGATATTTACTAAAATAATCCAACTCAATTCGACTTATTTTCGATTTTTAAATTTTAGTTGAAAATTTTCTCCTGCTTCAATTTTTTCTTCTATTTTCTTAAGGCATAATTTTAGATGATTCTTTTTAAAAAATAACTTAGTTTTGACTTATTTAGATTTTCTAAATTCCAAATGCAACATTTTTATCGCTCTCTCTTTTTTTATTTTGTTTTGTTAAGTGTAATGATACATATTTCTTAAAGAATAATACAGTTTTGATCTATTTAGATTTTGTAAATCCCAAGTTCAACATTTTTTATGCTTTCTCTATTTTTTCTTGTTTGTTTATTAAGCTCATACAAAATTCCAAAATTATCGTCTCATAGACTCTTCAAAATATTATATACTAACCCTTCATTTTATATTTTGATACTAGTTTTGCCGCACGTGTATACCAAGGTATGGTGTGTCTGACTTATAAAATAGTATCAATATCCTTAAAATAATGTTTTGATTAAATATTATACATTAAAATATAATTTCTTTTTAATGATATCAAATATTCCCTGACTTTCCTATCCATCATTATATGATTTTTGGTAAATGCTTCGTGATACTTTTCTCTAGATGAAAGACATTAAGACCATTATATTACTTGATTTTACAACAACATTTTACAATTTTAAATTATTAGAGGGTAAGTACAGTGTCACTTCAACAAAATAGATTCAAATCATAAACTTAAATATAAGATAAAAATTGCAAAAAATATAATAAGGAGATGATAACAAAACAAAATAGTAAAACCCTATCCTTTGGTCCCTCGATATCCTAAAGTCTAAGCTCTAAGTCAAGATCCTCAACGTATGAAACATTTTCGGTACTCCTAATTGACGAAATAGTTGATTCAATAGGCCTAGCAGCCAATGCATCATTCATATTCAACTAGCTCCGTTTCAGAACCAGTTGATTAAAACAATGGCCAAATAAGTCTATATGATTACGAAAATGAGTGATAGGTATAGATAGAATAACCTAATTCACCATACCATATGACATAAAACCGTGAGGAGGTCGTTGTACCCCTTGATATAGCTGATTATTAAAATATGGCATATGTTCATAAGGAAGTTTTTATACCTGCTACCGCCTGATACATTTGATTACGATATATGTCAATGAGGAGATTGTTGTACCTGCTACTGCGATTGATTGAGAATATATTATATATGATCACGAGAAGGTCATTGAGTTGCCTACACCATCTCCTCCTGATCTTGTTGTAGAAGATTGTCAATGTATGTCATATAATTATACTTTGAGTCACATGTGCCATTTCTTGCGGTTGTTGTTGTTGTAGAAATGAGTGATTATTAATGTATGCCATACGACCATAATGAGGTCGTTGAGTCACCTCCACAGTTTCTTGGTGCTTCTATTGTAGTTGATTAGTATATCATAAAAGACCATGAGGGTGGGGAATCACCTCTTGTTAAAAGTTACAAAATGATGGTAGACTGACAAAAAGTCTGTAAGACCCCTATATTATCGGATTCCTTAGATGAGGCCTTGATAGGAGATTAGACACGTAATGGTCAAGGTCTAGGTAATAAGAAGATGGAACAAAGAACTTAGGATGGAGTACACCTCATATTATATAGCCTTGAAACTTGTTCTTGTCCTTGACGTGAGGAGAAAACCTCATGATAGGTCATGCATACATAACATAAAACACATGTAGGACACGATGTAATTTTTTATGAATCATTCTATTTGTTAGTGGATATAGTATTTCTTGTAAAGTAGTTTTTGGAGAAATGAGAAATGAATTGGTGAGAAATGCTTCATATTTTCTTTCTTCTTTTTTATTAAGATGTAATTATGGATATTTGTTTAAAACACACTCAATTTTGACCTATGTTAGATTTTTAAATTTTAGTTGCAAAATTTATCCCGCTTTTTGTTTTTCTTTTATTTTCTTAGCGCATAATTCTAGATAATTGTTTTAAAACAAAAAACTTAGTTCTGATGTATTTTGATTTTGTAAATCCCAAATGTAACATTTATCTCGCTTTCTCTTTTTTATTTTGTTTTGTTAAGGAATAATTATATGTATTTTTTACAAAGCAACATTGTTTTGATCTGTTTTAGATTTTGTATATCCCATATGCAACATTTTTTATGCTTTCTCTATGTTTTTCTGTTTGCTTACTAAGCTCATACAAAATTCAAATTTTTTCTTCTCACGTACTCTTCTAAATATTATATACTAACCCTTTATTTTATATTTTCATGCTAGTTTTGCCGCACGTGCATTGTATGAGTAGACCAAGGTATGGTGAGCATGACTTGTATAATAGTATTAGTATCCTTTAAACAAGGTTTTCATTAAATATTATACATAAAATATAATTCCTTGGTAAACGATAGTAAATATACTCTGACTTTCCTGTCGATCATTATATGATTATTGGTAACTGTTTCATGATACTTTTTTCTTGTTGAAAGATATTCTCCTTCTCATAAAACCATTATATTGCATGAGTTTCCACAAAAGTTTGACAATACATTATTATTAGATAGTAAGTACGATGTCACTTCATCAAAATAAACTCAAAACACAAACTTAAATAAAAGCTAAATGTTACAAAAAAATATAAGGCGAAGGTGATAATAAAACAAAATTGTCAAACAAACATATGGTCCCTTAGACACCTGAAACCTAAGCTCTAAGTCTAAGCACCTCAATTAATAAAACTTATTTAGTACCCCTAATTGAAGAACTATTTGATTCAAAAGGCATTAGGGCTAATGCATCATTCATGTTTAGTTGGATTTTATTCGAAACCAATTGTGTAAATAGTAGGCAAATAAGTCAGTTTGATTAAGCAAAGGAGTGATAAGTGTTGTTGCAACAACACGAATCGTCATACTGTATGACCTGCACCATCTTCTCCTGATATTGTTGCAATTGATTGACAATGTATGGCATATGATTGTAATGAGGTCTTTGAGTCAGATGCACCATCTCTTGTATTTGTTATTGTTGTAACAAATGGTGATTGTTAAAGTATGGCATTCGACCATAATAAGGTTGTTGATTCATCTGCACAATCTGTTGTTGCTTCTGTTTTAGTTGATTATTATATTGTAAATGACCTTGAGGTTGGGTAGGCACCCGCTGCAAAGAGTCAAAGATGACCGTAGAGGGACAAGAAGTTTGTGAGGCCCCTGTATCATCAGACTTCCTTAGATGAGGCCTTGATTGGATATTCCCTAAGTAATGATCGAAGTTAGGGAGGTAAAAAGATGAAAGAATTAACCATGAATGGGGCACACCTCTTATTAAATTGTCCCCAAACTTGGGCTTGTGATGGTGTCCAGTGAGCCCTTGATGTGAGGTAAACACCTCACCACAGGCCATGCATACATAACACCAAACGCCTACATGCCTCGACATGATGTTTTGATGATCCATTCTAGTTATGGGTGGCATTAGTATTTTTGTAAAGTATTTTTTGGAGAATTATGAAATGAATCGTTGAGGATATGAAGAAATGGCCGTCAAAATATAAAGGATCAAATATCGCAATATTCCAAGCAATCTTTTCATATAAAACATGAGATAAGTGTGAAGTTAAATTTAATAATTATGATAAAGGTGTGATTCAAGATATTTCTTAAAAACGACTCAGTTTTGACCTATTTTAGATTTTGTTTATCCGAAATGCACATTTTTTCAGCTTTTGATTTTTCTTCTTTTGTCTTTTTAAATTTTAATTTCAAAATTTCTCCCACTTCTACTTTTTTCCTTCTACTTTCTTAAGGTATAATTCTGGATATTTCGCTTTAATAAAAAATAACTTAGTTCTGACTTATTTAGACTTTGTAATTTCCAAATGAAATATTTTCACGCTTTCTCTTTTTTTCTTTTGTTTTATATGACTTAATTGTGACCACCCAAACGTTCATGATTTATACCTCCCTAATCTATGGTAGGATAACCATACTACACTCACTATTACTCAATTACGTGTTAACATTTTCCCTGTAATACTATCTCATGCTTTTAAATAAATTCTATAAATATTTCATTCAATAGCTATCAATCATTAGAAATATCATCACTAATAAAAATGAAATAGCGTGCAGAAACCTCTATTTATTATAATCCTCGGGACCTGAATTCACCATACAAGAACTTATAATAGAACAACTAAGAATAAAACCGACACAAAATCCAAAACTTAACAAAAAAGAAATTTATCTTGGTCCCGAAAGAAAGTACCTAAACATCATAAGAAGATTTCAAGATTGCCTGATATGGTGCTCACCCTCGAAATCAAGTTTGGATCACTATATTTCATGTGTGAACCATTAGAATATGTGTTGTACTGCTATGACCAGAGACTACTCCCTAGTTGTAACACGATGCTTAGAATCACAAATGACCAGAAGCTAACCATAGTCTGGCAAAACTCTATGAATATAGATAATAATCGATAAAAACACTTATGCGGAAGCTGAACTGAATTATGTAATAAATATTCAAAGGAATCAAATCATCAATAACCATATCTGAGATTGAAATCTCAATATCTACTATAAGTCTAAAAAAACTCTACTAAGACGAGTTGTTGGGACAAGACCCCAACTAACTCTAACTGGCTAAGAATTGGAAATGACAAAGACAAAATGAAATTAAATGCTGATTCTGGTCCACGCATGATGAGGACTCACCAAAACTACTATTGCTGATATGGGGAGAGATCGTACTAGGTTCGATCCAGATGTTGAGCATCAGTACCTATATTATAAGACAATATAATGCAAAAGGAAGTATGCAATTAGTATTTTGAATGTCCTGAATATGTGATATAGGAAAATAAATGATCTAAGATGAATATGGTACATATAACATGATAAACTAATGCAAGACCAAGTAATGATCATATACTACATACTGAACAGAATAACTGAATGCAAGGTCATGCAAAAATATTAATCAAAACTATAACCCATGGATTGCAGGAGTTACTAATAATCGATGTATGCCAATCTGAGCTAATCGATGTAATGACCCTCTTGGACATTTTCCTTTTTTACATAAACTTTTAGTGTCTAAAGCTTTTCTATAACTTCCCTAAGTTATTTATGACAAACTAGGACTGATAGCTCGATTTACAGGCAATTCATTTGAGAACTTTAGTAATACCAACTATATTGTGGAATGTTTAATAAAATTAGCATTTGATAGAAATATAATTTATTACTCTTCTAAAATGTTTATAATTTGTATAAAATTCATTAGTTATGGTAAATCTATGTTATTTTATAAATATGTTTATAACTTATTAATATTTTAAGTGGAGATAGTGAATTTAGATATGTTAAAATATTACTATTACGTAATAGAGGTCTTATTAAAAATAATTTTCCATTATTTATGGCGTATTCAAAATATAATATTTATTTTACCACAAACCTATGCAATTGTCATGACTATTTGCATTGGGCTAACTTGATGAAAAATGGGCCAAAAAGGGCGAAATAGATAATACAATTCATAAATAACCAAGACAAAAGAAATGGTCTGAAAGGTAGCCATAACATAGAAAATCATCTCAAGATCTGGTAGAGTTAGTACAAGAGCTACTACAACACACCATAAGCTCTAGAATAGTCAATACAATATGTCTCAAAACAAAAGATTAGACATAGATAAATCAAAGAAAATGGATCAACTCCAACTCCAAGAGCTCACCCTATCTCCGAAATCCACCATAGCATGATCCTCAAATTAATAGCAACAACTAATACTCAGATCTACACCAAAAAAATACAGAAGTGTAGTATGAGTACAAAAACCATAGGTACTCAGTAGGCTTCATCGGCCAACTGAGCTAGATCAGATTATAATTATTAAAAGATGAAAAATAACATAAATAAGTCGAGAAAAGGGCAAACCTGGAAGTAACTCTAACATCATTGTACAAAATAACATAAATAAACCGAACCAATAATATAAGAATCATGCGATTATAACTACAAGATTGGCCCCTATAAGCAAATAAGTGCAAAAAAGTAAAAACCCAATGCAGGCCCCCATAAGCCTGGATAGTACAACTAAACATAATATAATTGAACAACCATGACTTACCAACCTTCATTTTATTATTGGAAACCCATTCGGATCATGTCACACTAAGAACCCCTCACTTTGCCTGACTTGAACCGATATTCATATCACTATTATCATCCTCAAATTTTGGACTTGAACTGGTATATATATATCATCAATGTCAAAATCAATTGCCAAAATTGAACTGGTACATATATCATCAATGTCATGATTAATAGTCGTACTCAAACTGGTACATACATCATCAACACTATAATTAATAGACGAACTCAAACCGGTACATATATAATCAACACCATAATCAATAGTCAGGCTCAAGCTGGTACATATATCATCAATATCATAATTAATAGTTGGACTCAAACAGGTACAAATATCATCAAGACCATAATCAATAACTGGAATCAAACCAATACATATATCATTAATATCATAATCAATAGTTGAACTCTAACCAATATATATATATATATATATATATATATCATCCATATCATAGCTATCAGGTTTTACCATAATTAGCATCAACTCCCAATATTGAACCATCATGCTATTAAGTCTCTAGTCTCATCAAGCATATCAATAAGCATATAAAATTATGAAACGAGTGTGTAAAGGTCTACCAAAACTACTTCAAGTCATGGCCTAAGGCGGGCCAAAGGGACCTACTTCTAATTTCTGAAATCCATTATAATACAACTCTAACCCGTACTAGACGAAGGTAACTAAATTTCATTTTCGATGTTAATCAAGTCTTAATTATCCCTAAGATAAAAATTCTACAAAGTACCTAAGCAACTAAGCTAAATACTCCTAAATTATGATTTTTAGATGGCCTAAAATGTCCAACTAACCCAAGAATAATAATTTCCATCACCAACACCTAAAACACATCCCAAATATAACATAATATCATAAACATACTATGACATAGATCAATATTTGAAGAGGAAAACCTAGCATGCCTGAATGCCACAGAAAGCTCAAAGAATTAGCTAAACCACTGACTTTCCCTTCTGATAAGCTTTTACAAGGTGCTACGCTATTAAAATCACAATCTACTTATCAAATGAGAACAATGATACCCATATCGCACTATTGTTCTTTGGGTCTAAAATTATTAAAAAAACATGTGGAGCCTATTTATAGAAATAGCATTTTCAAAACCAACTCAACGTCCCCATATGCTTAAGGAGTAATTACCCTAAAAAATACCTGAAATCTGAGCTATATTGGTGCTAAAATTAAGTCACCAAGGTTTAGGGATTTTAGAGAAGAAACGGAAATCAACTAGGAAAATGAAGGAATCTTACCACAAATTTAAAGGAAAATTGTGTAATTAATCCTTATCCATGCTCACAAATCGCCCACAATTGCTATTCCCAAGTTATTCCACTCCTTTGGGTTTAAATCTATTGAGAATGGATGAGAAATGGGAAAAAATGGCCAGAATGGGTTATTTATACCCTTCCCAAATACACAAGTATTGCAATAATAATTTGTTGATCGCAATCGCGATACCTGGCCAAATGGGGCAGAAGTCGCATTCGCAAAACTATTACCGCGAATGTGGTGCCCAGATTTCTAATAGGGATGTAAATTTCATGACTAAGAATGACGTGTTCGCGACACTCCTTGGAATATGCTAGATTATTATCGCAATCACTTGCCCACGGTCGCAGGTGCACCACCTCCAATTGAGACTTGGAAATTTCTATGTTTCCACCAACCCCTATAAATTCATCCAATATCTTGTATACACAAACGTACTATGCTAACCTATCAAATTGATGTTTTAGGCTCAATGGAGTAGTTGAAATTTCCACTTGAGGTTGTTTTGACAAAAAATGGGTCCCATACCCAACTTGCCATTTTCTTAACTTCTGACCAATAGCTCAAAATGAGTCTTGATTCCTCGAGACCCAAATCAAGGATCCACCTAGCCTAAAATTGATGTTCCAAAGCTATTGAAATAATTAGATTTAGCATAAGAGATCTTTTTATTGAATTTTTTCCCGGTGGCTATTTTGAACTAAGCTTTAAAATTGGGAATTGGATTTAAAACCCAAACGAACTACTCGGTAACCAAACATTCAGTCCCAACAAGTCATAAATGACTTGGGGATGCTATAGAAGCTCTAACGGTGAAAATAAGTGGAAATATGAAAAATACCTGAGGGGTCATTATAACAATACCCAGGTACGAAAATAACAGAGAGAAAGGGGTTATGTTGCCATACCATCTCCACGTGGACCTTGGGAAGGAGTCACCAAGTAAAACAAAAGGTGTGATGGCATCATGTTGACAATACAGAGAGAAACCTCTACAAACATAGTTTTAAGGAATGTGAACAACTTATATAAGTAACAAATCCATCTAATATTTTAGTTTTAACATTCTCTACATATAACCTTTCTTTATAGATTTGTATCAATGAATTTTCATTCATTTTTTCTTTATTTCATAATGAAGTAAATTTTAATATATTTCTACACTTATTCAAACTCAAGTTCTAATGAAGAACTATTCTGAGGATTCTCGTAGAGGTTTTTAGCTTTGGTTTCTAGGTAGGCTAGGCTTACCCTCTTTAGATTGATATTATTTACGGTAATTGTGTGCTATTATGCTAGTTTTGGACATGTAGTTGTAGTTTACAGATCATTTAATATATATATATATACATATATATATATATGTATATATATATATTATGCCTTATCTATCCGGTTAGGACCTTGTTCTACTAAATTTTGGTTTCATTATATCTTAATACGATGTAGTTACTATGGGTTTAGGAGGTGTTTTTAAGTTCTGAAACCTTGGATTCATCTCTTTTTGCTATCCTAAAAACTACCAAACACACGAAATTGGCTACTAAGATGCAAATTCCAGCAACCAAATAAAGAGAAAACAACACATAGAATAGAGATGAAGAAGAAGAATGCTTGAAATTAAAGGATAGATAGAAAGATCCTTACTCCTATTCAATGATTAGTACTAGAAGATGTTTCAAAATTTTCAATACACCTCACAAATAAGAGTTCAAACCTTCCTCTTAGGTTACCCAAAGGAAACACTCTTCCTCAAGTACACCTTTCTTGCCAAATTATCCAAAACAAGTGAAACCCTAACTTCAAATGTTCTTAGACCAATTTTCAGATTCTAAGAGCTAAAATTAGAGACTAAATCTACACTGTAAGAGTAATATCCAAATGTCATCAAAGTCTAAGAAAAATACAAGCTAAAGGGTCTATTTATACTCATTACAACCAAATGACTAAAATGCCCTTAATGAGGGGCTTAGAAAAGGGCTCCTATGGAGTGTTATTTTGGAGTGCAAAAAGTCCATCATTCCCTTAGTAAAAGGCTCCTATTTAGTGTAAGGAACCTCCTCCTTTCTTCACTTGGATAAGGCTTTGTAATAGTTCCGAAAGGTCTTCAAGCACTTGCAAATCCGAGACTTGATCCTTTGATAATTAGAAGCTTGAACCTTCTACAAGACCTTGTAAACCTTGTACTCTTTATACTTTTGTCACTTTTTAACTAAATTAAACAAAAGGTTATTTAAATATATTTTAATTATGATTTAAGGTAAGTATATGTTTTATTTATGTCATTTATTATGAGATTTGGCACCATTATGGCATCAGTTATGGTATAGATAAAATTTCAATTCTACAATTGGATATGGTTACTATGAGTTATGGTTTGAGTCCGACTTTTGGTTATGATGATTTAGGAAATTTGGTATCAATTACTACTATTCTAGGAGTTGTGGTTACTCTGAGTTCTAGTTCGAGTCCGACATCTGATTATGAGTTCTATTCTATATCAGGTACTTTGCCTCTTGTTATTACCAACTATTTCTAGTTCAAATCTAGCATATAGCCTCTTGTTATAATCCACCACTACTGATTCGATTTTGGCAACTACCTCTCGTTACTACTCACTGGTGCTGGTTCAAGCCGGATGCTTATCTGGATGACTACTATGATTTCTTGGGATGGGTTCAATTATGAATTATTTATGTTTTTTAATTACTTCTTGGCTGTCCCATCAGCTTATAAGGTTATGATTGGGTTAATTTTCTTCTCTAGTGTGCCTAGAAGTATTATGTGGGTCCAGTTAGGTTATGTTTGGTTTTCCTTATTACTGCGTTATTAATATTTTTGTATCACTTTTACTTATTCCTTTATTGTATTTGCATTGCTCAGTCAGCCAATGATGCCTACTGAGTACCCATTTCTTTGGTACTCATACTACACTCCTTTATTTTTACCGTGATGCAGATCTTATTACTAGCATTTGGCATTGACGTGATTCCTACTTTCCATTACTGATCCAGAGCAGGGTGATCTTGCTATTATCTGAGATTAATCCTCCTCTATCAATTCAAGTTTAGTTTTTAATACTTAAGGCTTCTTGTATATATTGTGTATAGTTTGTATTCTATCTAGTACTCTTGGTATCTTTTAGTATTAGATCTAGTACTGACCTAACTAGGACTTGGGAGGTACTTATTTGTATGCTTTGGTCCTTTTCCTTCCCTCGTTTTGATATACTTTATATGTTTCCTTTCTATTTTCACTTATTATTACTATTGTTATCATTATATGTAATCTTTCCCATTAGAACGTTACCTATCATTCTGGTCTATGGCTTGTCTTGCCTATTTGTGGAATAAGGTAGGCGCCATCATGACTTGAGAAATTGAGTAACGACAGCTTGGTATCATAGCCTAGGTTTCACTGGTATTGTTGGTACAAGAGACAAAGTTTAGTAGAGTCATGTGAATTTGTATGAAAATGCCAGTATCCTATCTTTGGGAGGCTACAAAGCATTTTTAGGGAAAAATCAAATTTTCTTGATCTATTTCTGTGCATTAGGTCTGAGTTGGATATTAATCTTTATTAGTTAACTCTTTATGCAGACGGCTATGATGTGAGGTACGAGATCCGAGGATCAGGACCTTAAGACCACCGCTAGAGTTCCAGTTAGGGGTCAAGGTCAACCTAGAGGTCAGGGGCAGCATAAAGTAGTAGCCCCTGTTTGAGATCAGGCCAGGGATCCATCATCTTACCTTATCCTATCATATCCTCTAATGTTGAGAAAGATCAAGGTATTCTTCCACCATAGTAGTAGGTGGGACAAAGGGCAGTCCAGGCTTCACCCAGTTTTATATCCTCTTTGGGATACATTGGTATAGTTATTGGGGTTAGTTAGTGGTCTGTCGATTAAGGGAGATCATCCAATATCATAGGGTGGTGTGGATTTAGGGTCATATCCTGCAGTAGTAGCACCTAAGGTAGAGGCTACACCAGCACCAGTAATCTACAGCTAACAGTAACCCAGCCAGTTATATCTTTAGAGGAGTAAAAGATGTTGGGCCAATTATTGAGACTAACTCCTCCCAAGTTTACTGGGACCCGAAGGAAGGATGCTTATGAGTTCCCATCTAGATATAAAGAGAGGTTATAGAATTTAGGGTTGGTTTATCTAGACATAACAGAAAAGAGGTGGTGGAGAGATTATCTTAATTCCAGGTCAACAGGATCTCTATCAGTGACTTGGACTTAGTTCTTTGAGGCTTTCTTGGGCATGTATATATCTCTTAGCATGTGCGAGTGTCTTTGGGATGAGTTATCTACTTTGAGACTCAGTTCTATATCTATGGAAGAGTATGAGGAATGATTTCATGAGTTATCTACCCATGCCACTATGATTTTGCTTACAAAGTATGAACGAATTGATGTTTTGATAAGGGATTGAGATTACCACTTTGTAAGGATACACAGAGTGTGGTGACTTTAGGGAAGTCTTTTTTAGAGATTATAGAGCATATTAATTCTATAAAGGAGATTGATCATGTGGCCCAAGGGGGCAACAATAAGAGACCTCATTACTAGGGCAGTTACAATAGGAGCCATAACGGTTCACAGTTCATAGGCTGAGGATTTCACTATAGGTACCCCCATCAGGAATATCAAGGTTAGTTAAATCAGAGAGTTTAGGCATCACTTCAGATATCAGATAGGGGTCAGACCAGTTATAGTGGTTCTAGTGTCCATAGCAGTAGTCTACTACAAAGGAGTGTTCAGTCAGGATCGCCGAGTTGGTGTGGTTATTTTAGATTCGTCGGACCTTCAAGAAAGAACAGGGTGCCCAAGGCATGTTACAGGGTTGTTGGTCACTTCTCTTATGAGTGTCCCCAGTATGGGATGATTGTTCCTTCTGTTTAGACTACACAACCAATCAAATTAGTGTTGCCTCCAACTAAGGATAGTACACAGGGTTATGGGATTGGTCCTCAGGGTTTTAGAGGTTGTCTACAGTGAGGTAGGATAGGTGGTTCAGTAGGCACCCAATCCAGTATTAGACTGGGTCATTTGTATATTGTACCAGGTAGACTAGAGGCTGAGGCTTTTGATATTGTGATCACAAGTATGATTTTCATATGCCATCAGACAGCTTCTGCTTTTTTTATCCTAGTTCCATATTTCCATATGTTTCCATTTATTTTGCATGGTGGCTAAATTTTTTTGGGAGTCCTTATCTATGCCATTGCGTGTAGCAACCCCCTTGGTGATTCTTTAGTAGTGGATTGGGTATGTAGATTTTCTTGGTAACTGTTCGGAAGCTTAATACTCAGATTGATCTCATTGTCCTATATATAATGGACATTAATATGATTTTAGGCATGGATTGGTTATCATCTTACCATGTGGTCTTGGATTATTTTGCTAAGATCGTTACCTTAGCCTTGCTTGGCGTACCCCCAGTTATGTAGTAGGTTCTCTTAGTCACATACCGATGGGAATTATTTCATATAGTTGGGATAGGATACTGATATTGAGAGGTTGTGAGTCATTTTTGGCATATGTTTGGGATGTTAGTGTTGAGTGTCCATCACTTGACTACATCCCTGTTGTTCATAAATTTTCTAATGTGTTTCTAATCGACCTATCGGGCCTTTCTCCTAAGCATGATATAGGGTTTATTATTAACCTTGAGCCAGGAACCCGGCCTATTTCTATGACTATATATCATTTGGCTCCTGCTGATCCAAAGAAGCTAAATAATCAGCTCTTAGATCTTCTATTTAAGGTCTTTATCAAATTGCAAGTGTCACCATAGGGTTCTCCAATTCTATTTATTAAGAAGAACTATGGATCTATGTGTATATGCATCAACTACAGGCAATTCAATAAGGTGATTATAAAGAATAATTATCCCATGCCTCATATCGATGATTTATTTGACCAACTTCATTGTATAGTAGTGTTTTCCAAGATAAATTTGAGGTTTTATTACCATTAATTGAGAATTAGGGCAATAGACATCCATAAGATAGCGTTGAAGACACGTTACGGTCATTATAAGTTCCTGGTGATGTCTTTTGGGTTGAACAATGCCTAGAAGTTTTTACGGATCTGATGAACCATATGTTCAGGATGTAATTAGGCTCCTTTCAGATAGTATTTATCAATGAGATTCTGGTATATTCGAGAAATAGGAAGGAGCACGAGAAACATTTGCGGACTTTTCTCCACACCTTAAGAGATCATTGGCTTTATGCCAAGTTCTTGAAGTGAAAATTCTGGCTTGAGTTTGTAGCTTTCATGGGGTACGTAGTGTCCAAGGATGTTATTATCCGACAAAGATTAAGGCTATTCGTAGTTAGGCTAGGCCTACATCACCTACTGAGGTTTGCAATTTTGTTAGGTTAGTAGGTTATTATAGGTAATTTGTTAAGGATTTTTCTTCTATTGCAACCCTTATGACTAGATAGACCAACAAAGAGGTTTTATTTCAGTGGCATATGAGTTGTGAGGCTTTTGAATCTCAATGATTTGTTTACTTCAACTATTATTTTGACTCTTCTAGTTGAGAGCGAGGGTTTTACTATCTATTGTGACACATCTGGTGTTGGGTTAGGATGTGTGTTAATGCAGTGAGGCCGTGTCATTACATATACATTGAGGTAGCTGAAGGTGCATGAGTGCAACCACCCTACTTTTGACTTGGAGTTGGCAGTGGGATTATTTATGCTTAGGATTTAGAGGAATTATTTATATGGGGTTTGTTGTGAGATCTTTATTGATCACCATAGTCTACAATATATTATGACCCAAAAGAGTTTAATCTGAGGAAACTTATATGTATTGAGTTGTTGAAGGACTATGATATCTCTATTCTCTACCATCCGGGCAAGGCATATATAAAAGAGGATGCCTTGAGATGGAAGGCATGGGTAGCTTAACCTTTATTTTAGTTTATAAGCGGTTGTTGGTTTTGAACATCCATTCCTTAGTTAACTTGATAGTTTGTTTGGATATTTTTTACCTTCAGAGGATCATTGTTAGTGTTGAGGCCAGATCTACCATGTTGGAGAAAATTTGGGGTAGTCAATTTTAGAATGGCTAACTTCATAGCATTCGAGGACAGATGTTGAGAGGTGATTCTAGGAAGTCTACCTTAGATTCTGAGGGTGTTCTAAGGTTTGACAGTCATATTTGTTCCATGGGTTTGAGATTTTATCTAGTTGGCTCATCATAAGGCTCATAATTCCAAATACTCTACTCACCTTAGGATAACTAAGATGTATAGAGATTTGAGGTAGCACTACTTATGGAGGATTATGCGGAGAGACGTATCAAGGTTTGTAGATTGATGCATTTGTTGCCCACAGGTAAAGGTTGAGCACCAGAGGCCTGTTGTATTGCTTCAGCAGCTACCTATTCCAATTGGAAGTGAGAGATAGTTATGATAGATTTTGTTGGTGAATTCCTCACACTTCTTATAGTTTTGTTAGCATTTAGGTCATCGGGGATGGATTGACCAAGTCTATACCTTATTTAAGTTTCCTACAGTGTCGAGAGGTTAGCTAGTATTTATATATTCAGTAGGTGGTTTGCTTACATAGGGTACCTGTGTCCATTATTTCATACTGAGGCTCTCAGTTCACTTTTAGCTACCTATGTCCCTTATGTCATATCGAGGCTCTCAATTTACTTCTAGATTCTAAAGAACATTTTAGAAGGATTTGGGTTCTCAATTTGACCTTAGCGTCGTATTTCAACCCTAGTCTGATAGGTATTTAGAGCACACTATTTAGGTCTTAAAGGATATGTTTCACACTTAGGTTCAGTAGGACCAGCTTTTACCTTTGACAGAATTTGCATATAATAAAAACTTTTATTCGAGTATTCAGATGCCCTATTTGAGCCGTTGTATGGTAGGATATGTCGATATCCTGTTGGTTGGTTCGATACTTTAGAAGCTAGGCCTTGTGGCACAGATTTGCTTCATGAGTCGTTCGACCGAGTTAGGGTAATTTGAGATAGGCTATAATCTGCTCAAAGTAGACAAAGGAATTATATTGATTGCAGATGTCATTAAGGTTTAGAGTTGGTGATAAGGTATTCCTATAAGTATCGCCCATGGAGGAAGTGTGAGGTTTAGAAGGAGGGCAAGCTTAGCCCAATATATGTTATACCCTTTGAGATTTTGCAGACAATTGGGGAGGTAGCTTATATGTTGGCATTGCCTCCTGCCTTTTCATCTATCCACCTATTATTTCATGTATCTATGTTGTGATAGTACATTCCAAATAAGTCGCACGTGCTTCGGGACTCGATTTAGTTGAATGAGAGGTTGGAATTTGTAGAGGAGCCAGTCTCGATTTTGGCCAGAGATAACATATGGTTGCACTCCAGAGATATTCCAGTATTCAAGGTTTAGTGGCATCGCTGTCCAGTTGAGCTATATGGGAGACTGAGTATGATATGTGAGCCCAACATCCTTACCTATTTGAGCCTTTATCTATTTTTTGATCCTTTACTTTTATTGACGAAAGTCCTTTTAGTAGTGGATGTTATTAAGCCAAGCCACCGTCTATAGGCAAAGGGACAAAAGCCCGACAAAGGCCTATGCTATGGTAAGAAAAAGAGTAGGTTGAGGATATCAAGTCACTTAGCCATATACTATACAAAGGGAATTTTAGTGTAAATGGATTTCTCTTAAGCCTTGTGATATATATGATACACATAGAACTGAACATCTTTGAGCAAGAAATTCCTAGTTGAATGATTACCAATCTATGTTTGAATTCCAATTTCATTTCTATGACAAAACTTCATGATCCCCTCTCGGTCATTTTACTTGTTTTCATACACTTTTGGTGTCAAAAGCTTTTGTATAACTATCCCAAGTTATTTATGATTTGCTGGGACTGCCAGCTTGGTTTTCGAGTGGTTCGTTTGAAATTTTTAATAATATCAAATATATTGTGGAATATTTAATCTAAATTAGAATTTGATAGAAATATAATTTATTACCCTTCTAAACTGTTTTTAATTTGTATAAAATTCTTTTGTTATGGTATATCTATGATACTTTATAAATAGGTTTATAACTTATTAATATTTTAAGTAGAGATTGTAAATTTAGATATGTTAACATATTGTTATTATAAAATAGAGGTTTTATTAAAAATAATTTTTTGTTGATTATGGTGTATTCAAAATATAATATTCATTTCACTACAAATCTATGCATTACCCGGGTACAAAAATAACAGAGAGGAAGAGGTTGTGTTGCCACACCCCCTTCATATGGATCCTTGGTAAAGAAGCACCAAGTAAAAATAAGGGTATGGTGGCATCATGTTAACATTACAGAGAGAAACCTCTTCAAACATAGCTTTAAGTAATATGAACAACTTATATAAGTACAAAAATCCATCCAATATTTTAGTTTTAACATTCTTTACATATAACCTTTCTTTACAGATTTCTATGGATGAATTTTCATTCATTTCTTCTTGATTTCATCACGAAGTGAATTTTAAGATATTGCTACACTTATTGAAACTCGGGTTCTAAAGGAGCACTATTTTGAGGCTTCACTTAGAGGTTTTTGCTTTTGCATCCAGGTAGGCTAGGCTTACCCTATCATTATATTGAGCTTATTTTGGGTAATTGTGTGCTATTATGCTAGTTTTGGATAGCTAGTTGTAGTTTGAGTATCATTTGATATATATATTATGCCTTATTTATCCAGTTAGGCGCCTCCTAAGTAGCGTCCTCAACAGAATGGTTCCTCCACAAAACTTTGACCAAGGGAACTTCTTTGTTCCTTAGTCTACGGATCTGAAAATCTAGGATCTCAACAAGAATCTCATCGAATGAAAGACTATTCTGAATAACGGCATTCTCTGAAGGATCTACTACAACGGAATCACCAATATGCTTCTTAAGCATGGAGACATGAAAAATAGGATGAACAGCTGACAACTCTGCGGGAAACTCAACCTCATAGGCCACCTTACTAACATGGCTAAAGACTCTATATGGACCAACATAACGGGGACTAAGCTTTCCCTTTTTACCAAACCTCTTCACCCCTTTCAAAGGTGAAATATTTAAGTACACCAAATCACCCACCTCAAACTCAAGATCTCTTCTCCTTACATCGGTATATGACTTTTGACGACTCTGAGCGGTCTTCAACCTCTCTCTAATCAACTTAACTTTCTCCATAGCTTCAAACACTGCATCAGGCCCAATTATGGCAGCTTCACCCACTTCAAATCACCCTATGGGTGACCTACATCTCCTACCATACAAGGACTCAAATGGTACCATCCCGATGTTAGCATGGTAACTATTGTTAAAGGCAAAGTCTATCAATGGAAAATGCTCACCCCAACTACCCTTGAAATCAAGAGCACATGCCTTCAACATATCTTCCAGGGTCTAAATGGTCCTCTCAGCCTGACCATCTGTCTGCGAATGAAATAGGAACTCAAAAGGACTTAGGTACCAAGACCCTACTGAAACGTCCTCCAAAACTGAGAAGTAAATTAAGTACCCCTATCCTAAATGATGGACGAGGGAACTCCATGTATCCTGACTAACTCCCGTATATACAATCTAGCATAATCCTCAGTTGTATAAGATGTGAGCATGGGCTAAAAATGCGCGGACTTAGTCAGCCTATCCACAACAATCCAAATAGAATCATGATGACCACGCGAAAGAGGCAACCCGGTCACGGAGTCCATATTCACCACTTTCCATTTCCAAGTGGGTATACCAAACTCTTGCATTACACCGCCAGGTCTTTGGTGCTCTACCTTAACCTAATGGCACGTTGCACACTTTTCTACAAACCCAGCTATATCCTTCTTCATGCCATTCCACAAATAGATTCCCTGCAAGTCGTGGTACATTTTGGTAGTGTCGGGATGAATAGAATATTGTGCGCCATGTGCTTCAGCCATAATCCTCTGCCTCAGATCATCAACACATGGAACACACAATCTACCCTACAATATCAACATGCCATCTCCTCCTTGGGAAAAAACCTCTACCTTTTGGTCCTTCACTGCCTCCTTCGTCTGACCAAACTAGGATCTCTATCTTGCTTCTCCTTTACTTTTGAAACTATAGAGGATTCGGAACTACTTTGCACCAAAGTACTTCCCTCAACTGAATCAAGTAACCTAACACCCAATCTAACCAAATAATGCATATCTTGAGATAACTCTTTCTTACCTTCCTCTACATGGGCAACACTACCCATAACAATCTGCTAAGGGCACGTCCACCACTACATTGGCCTTGTCCGGGTGATACAACACACTCATATCATAGTCTTTTAACAACTCTAACCACCTCCTCTGCCTAAGATTCAACTCCATCTGAGTAAAAACATATTGCAAACTCTTATGATCAGTAAACACATCAACATGAACACCATAAAGATAGTGTCTCCAGATTTTCAAGGGAAAGACCACAACAACTAATTCAAGATCATGGGTTGGGTAATTCTTCTCGTGCGGCTTTAACTGTCTAGAGGTATAGCCTATAACCTTACCTCTTTTCATCAACACACAACCCAAACCAATTCTAGAAGTATCACAATACACCATAAAACCATCTGTACCATCAGGCAAAGTCAACACAGGGGCTGAAGTAAGTTGAGTCTTCAACTCCTGAAAACTTTTCTCACAGGAATCTGACCACTAGAACTTAACTTTGTTTTGGGTCAACTGGGTCATGGGAGACTCAGTAGAATAGAAACCCTCAACAAAATAGCAGTAGTAGCCCGCAAGACCCAAGAAACTTCTAATGTCAGACGGAGAGATAGGTCTAGGCCAATTTCTTACATCTTCTGTCTTTTGGGGGTTAACTCTAATACCTTCGGCTGAAACAATATGACCCAGAAAGGCTACAGACCTTAGCTAAAATTGACACTTACTGAATTCAGCAAACAACTGGTGATCTCTAAGAGTTTGCAAGACAACTCTAAGGGGATTCATATGGTCATTCTCATTACAAAGTACACAAAGATGTCATCTATGAAGACTATGACAAATATATCAAGATATTGCTTGAACACTCGATTCATAAGGTCCATAAAAGCTGTTGGGGCATTGGTTAGCCCAAAAGACATGACTAGAAACTCAAAGTGACCATAGCGGGTTCAGAAGGCTATCTTTGAAATATCATATTCCCTCACTTTAAGTTGATGATAGCCGGATCTAAGGTCTATCTTAGAGAAATAACTTGCACGTTGTAACTGATCTAACAGGTCATCAATTCTCGGAAGTGGATACTTATTTTTGACTATGACCTTGTTAAGCTGACAATAGTCAATGCACATACGCAAAGAACCATCTTTCTTTTGCACGAATAAGACAGGCACACCCTAAGAACAAATACTGGGCCTAATGAAACCTTTGTCTAAAAGATCCTTGAGTTGCTCTTTCAACTCTTTAAGCTTTGTAGGTGCCATACGGTATGGCAAAATAGAAATGGGATGAGTGTTGGGAAGAAGGTCAATCCTGAATTCTATCTCCCTATTGGGAGGTATCCCTGGGAGATCTTCCAGAAAAATATCTGGAAACTCATTAACAATATCGACTGACTAAATAGTTGGAGCCTCAAACTTAGTGTCTTTGACTCTAACTAGGTGATAGATGTAACCCTTGGATATTAGCTTTCTGTCTTTGAGATAGGAGATAAAATGACTCTTAGGAGATACCGAACTCCCGAACCACTCAAAATCTGGTTCATAAGGAAAATGAAACTTGACCACACGGGTACGACAGTCTATAGATGATAACAAGAATGAAGCCAATCCATACCCAGAATAAGGTCAAAATCCACCATGTCTAACTCTATCAAATTCATAAGTATGACTCTATGAAGAACAGTAACAGGACAATCTCTATACACTTATAAATTACTTCAATTTGGGGTTTGTACGGTTTAAGAGGCTTGGAAAAAGTCTAAAATTCCCTTTTTAACTTCTGTACGAAGCTGGGAAAATTGAACTGGGAACCCAAATTTATAGGCCACCGCAACGCGCCACTATTGCGGTGGCTCACTAGAAATTGAAAAATGCGAATCTAGAGTCACCGCGACGCAGAGCCATCGCGTTGTCCCACTAGTTGGGACCTGGAACTTCAGCACGACACATCAGAATCGCGCCAGGCCATTGGAAATTGACTATTGGGAAATTGGGGTCCTCCACGATATGCCACTATCGCGGAGTTCCACTGGAAATTGACAATTGCCAAATAAACCATCTCTGCAACGCGCCAAGAACTAAAATGATGTTGTTTTATGACTAGGACTTAAATTATCCATAACTTCTTACCCGGGTATCAAATTTGGGTGAATCTTATATTGACGGAAATCTTATCAAATTTTCCATGTGATAAATAGTTGAAATTGGGGAAATTCCATATGGTTAACACGATACTCACTTTGGAAGTCACTTCTTAATCTTTTAGGGTCGGAATTACACTTCACTTGACATGCTCTAAGGCTCAAAATATGAGAGAACTTTGCGGGGTCTTACAACAGCATCTGTTGGAGCAAGAACGCAAGAAAGCCAAATAGGCTTGAGCTGCTCCAGAGGCAGGAGTAGCTCAGCAACATGGGCTAGTCAGGCCTAGACACATTGTTGATATCCTAGTTTAGAGAGGCAGAGATCCCTTAGTGTAGGCATATATGCACTTAGACCCATATGATGATGAAGATCTGGGTTATGTTACGCCTGCAAAATTGGGACCCACTGTTCCTCTGGAATTATCCCCTAATGTGAAGTTCAATATTACTAGTGCTATGATCCAACTATTAAATCTGAAGGGTGTGTTTTTTGGTGCAGCTAAGGATGACGCGAACAAGCATCTTACAAAATTTATAGGGATCTACACAAACTATAATATTCCAGGGGTTAATTAAGAGGCATTGAGACTAAGGTTGTACCCATTTTCATTGATTGGAGAAGCATCTTTATGGCTAGGACAACTTTCTCAAGGATCTATCACTACCTAGCATGAGTTGAAGACATAATTTTTTAATAGATTTTTCCCTTCTGCACAAATATTGCAATTAAAGGATGAAATTTACAATTTTAGACAACTACCTGTAGAGTCTATGTATTAGGAATGGTTTTAGTTCAAGAAGAAGTTGAGCATGGTACCAAATCACAGAATCAGAGGATCACACTTGTCTGGATTCTTTTATAGATTGTAGAATAATAGTTCAAGAGCTATGATAGACACAATTTTAGTAGGAGCATTCATGGGTCTTCATTGGGAAGCTGCATAGGACATAATTGATGATATTGCAGTTACCAACAGAGGATGGAACACTCGAGATTTGGAACTTAGTGGTGGTACATATACTATTGGGGCATCAAATACGTATGGAGCAGTAAATGACCAGGTAACACAAGAGGTTGCACAGCTTCGTACAGATATAGGGTTGCTGACAAAATAGTTTACTTCAATAAGTACTGAGAACTACATAGGGGTCAACATCCAAACCATTTGAAATTGAGTCTGAAGAAGAAGCGAACTTCCTTAATCGTAGGTTGGTGGATTTTCAAGCTCAAGGGCAAGGAAATCAAGGTTGAAACTATTATAATAATAGGTATAGAGATAGAGGTATTGATTGGCAGTGTAAGGATGACTATAAGGAGAAGAGTGAAAAATATATTCCATTAGAAAGTCAAGATACATAGTCCAGAATAGAGACACTCCTGGCCAAGCTAGTCAAAGGGCAAGAAAGTCAAGAAAACTACTTAAAATATATAAAAGTTGATCTGTCAGGCTTGAACTAAAAAGTTGAGTCACATGCTATAGTAATTAAGCAGTTGGAGCAACAATTTGGTCAGATGTCAACCGTAGTGTATCAGAGACAGCCTGGCACTCTTTCGAGTAATACAGTGGTAAATCCCAAAAATAACAATCAATTCCATGCCATTACCACTCAGAGTGGTAAGGTCACTACAAATCTACCTGTACCCACAACTGATGAGAAGAAAAGTGAGGAGAAGCAAGTTAATATGGGGAACAGCAGCAAGTTGAATAAAGAAGAAGAAAATATGCCAGAACCTATGCTGAAACCCATTCCAAGACCACGTCCTCCCTATCCATAAAAACTAAAAAAACAACAAAAAGAAGGTAAGTATCAAAAAATTTTGTCTATGCTAAAAGAATTAACTATCAACATACCGCTTGTAGAGGCATTAGAGCAGATGCCAGGATATGCAAAATTAATGAAAGATTTGATCACCAAGAAAAATTTGTTAGCTATGATCCAGTAGATAATATTCATCATTGCAGTGTGGTGGTTACTAGATCTCTAGTAGGGAAGAAGAAACACCATGGTGCTTTTACAATACCATGTACTATCGGGTCTTTTAACTTTACTCAAGCACTATGTGATTTGGGGGATAGCATCAATCTCATGCCCTTGGTCGTATTCAAGCAGTTAGGGTTTGGAGATCCCAACCAACCACCATGAGGCTAGTGATGGCTGACAGAATAGAAAAGAAGCCTATTGGTATCCTTTATAATGTTTTGGTAAAAGTTTCTTTTTTTATATTTCCTGCTAATTTTGTTATATTAGACTGTGAAGTGGACTTTTAAGTCCCTATTATCTTGAGAAAACCATTTTTGGCTACAGGTAGGACATTGATTGATCTGGAGAAAAGACATCTAATACTGAGACTCAATGAAGAATAGGTGGCATTTAATGTATGCAAATCTATGAAGCAGTCGGACGAGTTGAGAGTGATGTCTGTGATTGATATGGATGATGAAGAGGCAAATTCATTCCATGATATTGATTTAGTGACTTTGTGAGATGATGGGTCTGATGCAGTTATTATAGTGGAAGAAAGATTAGGTATTGAGGAACTTACAGCTGTGATCATGTATTTCGATTCTGAAGGTATTGAGGAGTATGAGGAGCTGGTAGGTTCACTGCAAGGGAGTGGTTATGACTATGCACCAAAGAAGCTTGATCTAGATTTAAAAATAGAACTACTCCACTAGCTCACTCATCTATTGAATAACCACCGGTGTTGGAGTTGAAAGCCCTCCCATTTTATTTGCAATATGTATTTCTTGGGGACAACAACACCTTACCGGTTATTATTACAGATGATCTAAGATAGTCAAAGCTTAAAGCATTATTGTCAGTGTTGCAGAATTTCAAGAGGGCCATTGGATGGTCCATTATAGATATTGTTAGTGCTCCGCCTAGTTTGTGTACTAACAAAATTCAACTTGAACCAACTATTAAACACCAGCGTCGACTTAATCCCCCTATACAGGAGGTGGTTAAGAAGGAAATCATCAAGTGGTTAGATGTTAGTATGGTATTCCCCATTGCAAATAGAAAATGGGTTAGTCCGGTTTAATGTGTTCCAAAGAAGGGCGAAATAATTGTCGTACCTAATAAAAAGAATGAGCACGTGCCTTTGAGACCAGTCACTGGATGGAGAGTATGCATTTATTATAGAAAGTTGAATGCTTGGACTCAGAAGGACCACTTTTCGATGACTCTCATGGATCAAATGCTGGATAAGTTAGCAAGCAGAGGATGTTATTATTTTCTTAATGGGTACTTCGGTTATAATAAAATTACTATTGCACTAAAAGACAAAGAAAAGACCACTTTTACATGTCCTTAAGGGACCTTAGCATTCAAATGAATGCCATTTGAGCTATGCAATGCCCTAGCCACATTTTAGAGATGTATGATGTCCATTTATTCTGATATAGTGGAAAACCATTGAAGTTCTTAAGGATGATTTTCGGTTGTGGGGGACTCTTTTGATGAATGTCTAAAGCACTTGGCAAAAGCTCTACAGAGGTGTGAAGAATACAACTTGGTACTCAATTGGTAAAAGTGTCATTTTAAGATTAAAGAAGGAATTATGCTTGGGCACAAAATTTTAAAGAGAGGCACAGAGGATGATTGAGCAAAAGTGGAGGTGATTGAAAGATTACCTTATCAACTTTTAGTAAAGGGTATTCAGAGTTTTCTAGGGCGTGTAGGTTTTTATAGACTATTTATCAAGGACTTCTCAAATATTGCTAGTCCACTTTGCAAGCTGCTCGATAAAAAGGTAAAGTTTGATTTTGATAAGGCATGTAAAAAGGATTTTGAAATCTTACAAGAGAAGTTGGTGTCGGCTCTAATCATTATGTCTCATTATTGGTCTTTACCCTTCAAAATTATTGGTGATGCTAGCGGATTGTCCTTAGGGGTTGTACTAGGCCAAAGGAAAGAGAAAATCTTTCATCCAATATACTATGCTAGTAAGGCACTAAACCCTGCTCAAAAAAACTATACCATGACTGAGCAAGAGTTATTGGCAGTGGTTTTTGCCTATGAAAATTTTAGATCTAACTTGATTGGGACAAAGGTAATTGTGCACGCCGATCATGCAGCATTACGGTACTAAATGGCTAAAAGAATGCAAAGCCAAGGCTAATTTGGTGGGTACTGCTGTTGCAAGAATCTGATTTCAAGGTAAGGGACAGAAAAGGCATAGAGAATCTAGTTGCAGATCACTTGTCTAGACTAGAGAAAGAAGCTTTGTAGAAGATTGCTAAGGGTTTGGAGATTGATGATAGCTTTACAGACGAGTAGATATTGGCAGTTTCCCAGGATTTGATTTCATGGTTTGTAGACTATACTTAGGAAGTGACCTAGTCCTAAAAGATCTCTCATATCAGAAAAGGAGGAAGTTCATTCATGAGGTAAGAAAATTTTTCTGGGATGAACCTTATCTTTTCAGAATTTATGCTAATGAAATCATTTGTAGGTGCATACCTAAGGTAGAGATGATGAGCATACTTGAGGCGTGTCACTCATTACCAGCTGGGGTCACCATGGAAGGGCCCGAACAGCTCACAAGATCCTGCAAAGCAGATACTATTGGCCAACCATATACAAAGATGCTCATGACTATGTTTCTACCTGTGATCAATCCCAACAACGAGGTACTATTACTAAAAGACATGAACTACTTATGACCCTCATCTTAGAATTGGAAGTGTTTGATGTATGGGGCATAGTTTTCATGGGACGTTTTGTAAGTTTGTGTGGCATGAAGTACATACTTGTAGCTGTTGACTATATGTTAAAATGGGTGGAATAAATTGCACTTCCTAACAATGAAGCAAGGAGTGTCACAATATTTTTGAGAAAGAATATTTTTTCTTGATTTGGTATGCCACGTGTTATTATTAGTGACAGAGGGTCACATTTTTGCAATCATCTATTCAATAGTTTGCTTTCAAAATATAGAGTGAATCACAAGGTGGCAACACCTTTTCATCCACAGATGAGTGGAAAAGTTGAAGTATCCAATAGAGAAATCAAGTCCATATTGGTGAAGACTGTGAATGCCAATCAAACTAATTGGGAAAGTAGGATAGATAATGCATTATGGTCTTACTGTATAACTTACAAAACCCCCATAGGTGTTCTACCTTATCAGCTTGTGCATGGAAAAGCTTGCCATTTACTAATTGAACTTGAGCATAAGGCACTATGGGCGTTGAAGAATCTAAAATTAGAGTGGCAAGATGCAGCAAAATCTAGGTTGAATGTCATAAATGAGTTGGATGAATTCCATCTTTGGGAATATGAAAGTTCAGCACTTTACAAGGAAAAGATGAAGTTTTATCATCACCGGATGATTGAGAAAAGGGTGTTTGTAAAAGGTGACCAAGTGCTACTATATAATTCTAGACTTCATTTGTTTCCTGGAAAGCTAAAGTCTAGGTGGCATGGTCCATTCACTGTCACAAAAGTGTATCCCTATGGTGCATTAGAAATAATGAAGGATGACACACATCCATTCAAAGTAAATGGACACAGAGTAAAGCACTATATGGGAAATGCAGAAGAATTGAAGGAGCTAGCTGATATTGACCTTGATTAAGTCTGAGTAATCGAGGCAATTATATCGTTCCGCGACGTTAAATCAAGCGCTGCATGGGAGGCAACCCATGAGGCTAATTTGTGAAACCTTAGTAACCAACCTAGACACATCATGCCGCAACATTAAATCAAGCGCTGCATGGGAGAAAACCCATTTTTTGTACTTATTTAAATTTATAGGGTAATGTGTTGGTTTAATGTGCAGGACTAAAAGCATGTAGTTAAAATCCAGACAAAATGAATGGGTATCATACGAACTTTTTACGAGTTGTATCTGTATGGTAAGACTCGTAAGTAGGAGTTGTAATGACCTGGGAGATCAAGTAAAATCAAAAATTAAGTTCTGGAATGAATACGACTCTCAATACGAGTCATAGCCCCTGGTTACGGATTGTGACCAAGAGTTGTATCCATTCAAAAACCTAGGTAAGATTTCAAGCAATATGAGTCAAAGAAATGACTCGTAAGCCTGGGTTCGAGTCATATACACTATCATACCCTGGCTTTCTAGGTCAGATCTCAGCTTTGACCTGGCCCAAACCTATGATTTAAAAAGGGAAATTAGACCCAATAGGCCACCTGAGAACCCTAACTCGTACCCATAATTTTCCTCTAAAACTTTTGAGCTTCAATATGCAAAATCAAGTTGTTCCCAACTAAATCTAAGTACCAAAAACTTTGAATCATGCACTTGGTGCTATTTATAATTCGAATTTAAGGCTCTTAAGATCCCAAAGCCAAAACCTGCTATTCTACACATAACAAGTAAGTTTTCGACCTTATTTTTGCTAAATTATAAGTTGAAATGTGTAGCATGAGGCATTGTTAACTTGGTTTAAGTGAAATTTCTTTATTTCATGGATTATTGGTACACTATATTTAGATATTTGTGTTAAAACTTATGAATGGAGATGAACAAGGGTTTAGTAATGGGTTTTTGGGTGTTAATGTGTTGAAAATATTGGATATAGCTGAATAAAGTAGTGGGTAGATTGGGAATTCCATCAGAGTCAAACTTTGAATGTTGGACTTTATGTTGCAGTGGATACGAGACTCTTTACAACTTGCACTCACCGGTATAGGAGTCGTAATAAGACTCGTACCCACTGACAACATGGAAATCTGACAAATATAAAGTTCTAGAATAGATATGACACAATCGTACGAGTCGTATCCAGACCTTACAACTTATACATATTTATCGTACCCACTTGGTAAGAAAATAAATTGAACAAAAGTTTCTAACCAGCTTACGTCTGTTGTCACGAGTCGTAACCAACTGGTACGACTGGTGAGGAGGAGTTGTAAACTGGCCCATAAATAATGATCATGTACAGTCTAGTTTACGACTTGTGTATATGAGTTGTACCCTGTGAATACGACTGATACCCACCACTCATAACTAACTAAAATCAAGGCACATTGAACTTTCAGTTTGATTTTTTGCTTTTCTTTTCTATTCTTAGTTACTAACTTTAGTATATTTGCAGGAAAAATGCCTTCAAATAATGCGTCTTCATCCAAAACTGTGGAAAAGAAAGGAAATAAACAAAAGTCAGTAGAAAGTGAAGAAACCAATGCATCAATAAGCTAGACTAAAAGTAGCAGAGAGGATTATACTGGGACATCTTCTAAGAAAACTGCACAAAAAGCAGCTAAAGCTAAAGGGAAGAAAACTGTTGCCCAAGATTCTGATACTCCACCACCGAAAGTACCAAGAAGAAAGAATATGACTATCTCCCCTCCATATAAACCAGTACCAAGTGACGACGATAATGATGAGGATGAGTCTAGTTCAGCCGAGGAGACTACAAAGGAAAGCCAAAGTCTCGAGGTTGAGGCTACCTTGATAGCCTATCAGGACCCCCCACTAGCACTAACCCATGCTCTGGAACCCATTGTAGAATGATGGGGTTACCTCAGCTCACAGGCAACATATAACAAGGGGTTGTCTTAGCTACAGGGTAGAAAGATCAAGAGAGTGTTATACGAGGAGAGAAGGATGAATATTATGGGTATGGCTGATTTGCCTAGATTTGAAGAATATTTCAGATAGTATAATTTTGATTGGATAATGAAAGCTCTAGTACGGTATAGTGATGTGTTGGTATGCGAGTTCTATGCCACCTATAAGGCCAAATTGATGAAACAATACCCACAAGGCATGCTGTGAAAGAAAGGTGACCCTATTTTTTTCCTGATAATTTATAGAGTTCAGGTTGATATATCACCCCGAATGATAGGATGATTTTTGTATAGCCCACATATTAGGACCCAGACAAAATAGCAAAAATAAATAATAGAATGGCAGAAATATGTAAGATCACCAATGGGACTTTAGGTACTAAGGACAAGTGATGTTTTGGTGGATAGCTGAGAGGATAGCTAAACTTGAAAACATGCTACTTGGGTTGCATGATACGGGTACAACCATGAGAATGCATGTTTGTGAGATGTATTGAACCCGAGACTTGGAGTGTGAAAGTGAAGTGCAAATGAGGACTTAAAAAGGGTCCAAAACCGTCCATATAATGCTCTCCAAGGGCACCCACTTGAAGACTTGAGACTAAGGGGTCATTTTGGATATTTCACACCTTGTTTGTAAACTACTATATAAGGAACCTTTTAGGTCATTTGTTAGGGGACTTTGCTGGATATGGATGTTGTATAACACTTAGAAACATTTCCTCTCTAAGGAGAGAAGACCACAAATCTGAAACTTGTAACTAGGGAAATCAACTTGAGTGTGGAATCACTCGTGTTGGATTCAAGCTTGGATACGTTGGATGCTTGGGAGATCGAGGTCACTCTTGTACCAACGTAAGAGATAGGTTGGTGTTGTGTGTAGTATTAAAGTTCCAAGAGTGTAACAAGTCTTGGGTTGTTAATATTATTCCCTCATTTGGTCTATCTACCTATCTTTATCTTATTGCACTTTGTAGATTCATAGTGGACTATTTTTGTGACTTGTTGAATCCGAATTTTGTAACTATTGTGTTCATGTTGTTCATCTTATATTGTGGCTATTTTGGTGTTGAAAACACACCTCTTTATCTTGTTATTGTGTTATTGATAGCGAATCCGAGAGTGGTTTTCAAAAGGGTCCTCAAATCCTTAAGATTAGTGGACTGTTTTGGAGTTGTTTTGTGTCCTATTATTTTTTTCCCGTATCATTTGGTATCAAATACATCATTGATTTTGTTCTAACAAGATCAATCTTGGGCTTGAGACTTGAAAACTATAAAAAAAAATGAAAACTGAAATTCCAGAAAATAGCAATCTGTCCACTTTGTGTTCTTGGCCGAAAATTGTGTTTTTGTTGTATCTTGGCCGAGATTTTTACTTTTCTTAAGTGTTTCTAGTGTTAGTGTTGTTCTTCACTTACACTTTGAGTCTATATCTTCATTTGAGCCTTTGTTGTTGATGTTGTTATTGTGAACTTGGACTTGGCCGATTGTTGTTGCGGGTTCAAGACTTGAACGTGTGATGTGTTGTTGGTTCAGGTTTTGAACGTGTATTGTGGATATTGTGTTGTGGAATTTAATCTTGGAAAGTTATTGTTGTTGTTTGGGAGGTCCAACTTGAACCTTAGAACTTCAAGACTCAAAGTTTGTGTTCTTGGTGTTCTTCACCATCTCCATATATTGTTGAAAAAAAAAGTGTTTGTTGATCTTAGAAGCTGAAGAAAAAAAGGTGTGTATTGTGTTAGTCTTGCAAGACATAGATCCAAGTTTCAAGGTGTAGTACTTGTGACTCAATGACTTTTCCTTCACACTAAAGACTTTATATCACTTCTCAACCACTTTTCTCATGAAACAAGGGTCCATGTTTTAAGGAAAAGTACTATAAAAGTCAAGTCTTGAAAACTTGAATTTGAAAAGGCTCCAAGACTTGTTTGAATTTCCCTCCTTAAAACGAATTCCACCAATTTCTAAATTGTTAATTGACCAAGACTTGAAATTGGACAACAAAAATTGTTAGAAATCTCAACCAATTACGTGCTGCCATGTCATCCTTGTTACTGTTCACGCAACAATTTTGGCTCAAATTTCAGATTTTCTTAGTTTCTTTTTATTGTTCCGTAGTTTCGTTTGATTGGTCCAAATGCTAATTGACAAGCTAGTAAACTCCTACTAGATTGTAAATTAGTTTTGTGTCCATTTGTTCGTGTTTACGTTTGTTGTGTACTTTTATCTTTTGAATTCATTGTTAATTCTTGAATTAAGTCCTACAAGATTTTGTTTGAGTTTCAAACAAAAATCCATTCCAGGACAAGAGTAGACTCGACACTCAATCACTCACGAAGTACAAGCCGGCTTTCAACACTTGTGAAACCAAGTGTGAGGTAAAACCAAGAGTGAGAGTGTGGTGAGGCATTTTTGATCTAACAAGTTTGTTTGTTTTCTTTGTTTGTTGTGTGTTTTTGTTAGGTACAATTTTTGCCCATAATTTCAATGCCACATGTGATCATATCAATTACAATAATGAATATATGAAATGGCACATTGAAATTATACGCCAATTGCTACCCAAACTCTACCCACAAAATCCAATTGTCCAAGCACCTTGCGTAGAGAGCTTCCCGGAGGAAGTTGCTGCCCAACTTGTGAGTAAAACTTGCTCACCACTTGAGGATATGTGTGATGTTATTAATGAATCTCAAGTGAGTGAAGGATTTAAAGATGTAGGCCAAGGAAAAAGGAGTGAACCTATGAGCCTATGTTGTTGTAAAGATACTAATGTTTGTTTGGCTCATAGGGTTAATCATGTGCTTGACATATCTTTGAAACTTGATAATGATTCCTTAGAGAGTGAAAGTTCCAAATCTATCCGCGGGTTAGATAATTCACTCTTTAGGCACAATGTCTTGTTTGAAGATAGTTTATTTACTCCTAATGAACCTAGTGGTGCAAGTGATGTTGACGGCATGGCTTGTCTTGGAAGCTATAGCCTATATGCTAACCCACTATGGTGTGACAACGTTCCTCCTCAAGATGAAAATCTCTTCTTGGAAGATGAGAGTACTCTTAAGGGTAAGGAATGTGTAGTCTTGAAATGGAATAGTCAATCGGGTGAAGATGACCATGATTTGCTTGATTACTTGGGAAACCCAAAATGTGATTGTTCTTGTAAAAATATTTTTGTGAATGATTCCTTTGCTGCCCATGGAGATTTATATCTATGTGGGGATTATTCTCTTGAAATAAAAGGTGGTGCATGCTTAGAAATTCCATCTACTTCTTCTTTATGTGTTCCCTATGTTGAGCATACTAGTGGTGATGGACTTGAAGCTAGTGAGTACATGCATAAGGACACCATAGCTGAAGTTAACTTGTGTGACACCTTTCTCTACCCTTTTTGTGCTCATGATATTTCCACTAATGATCTAGAGGATATGCCTAATTTTGAGGACGACACCTTAGGAGAAAGTGAGAGTGGTCGAAATCCATGTCCATGGCTACTTCTCCCATTCGATCCCGGTACCATCTTAGGGTATGGTAGGAGTTGTCTCGGCCCATACTCATTATTTATTGATGTTCGTCATAGCCACTTTCTTTGTGACATTTGAACTAAGTTTTTTATGTTCAACACAAAGGATCCATGGATGTACTTCAAGTTTGTTCCACCTCGGCATGGCATATTGATATGTGTATTTTGCTAACCCTAACCCTCATGTCATGAGTATGTGTGCTTGTTTGTCTTCTCATGATTTTGCAAGGCATGGATTCGAGGTCGAATCCTTTTCAAGAAGGGAAGGATGATACGGGTACGACCACGAGGATGTATGTTTGTGAGATGTATTGAATCCGATACTTGGAGTGTTAAAGTGAAGTGAAAATGAGGACTTAAAAAGGGTCCAAAACCGTCCATATAATGCTCTCCAAGGGCACCCACTTGAAGACTTGAGACTAAGGGGTCATTTTGGACATTTTACACCTTGTTTGTAAACTACTATATAAGGAACCTTTTAGGTCATTTGTTAGGGGACTTTGCTGAATATGGATGTTGTATAACATTTAGAAACATTTCCTCTCTAAGGAGAGAAGACCACAAATCTGAAATTTGTAACTAGGGAAATCAACTTGAGTGTGAAATCACTCGTGTTGGATTCAAGCTTGGAAACGTTGGATGATTGGGAGATATCGAGGTCACTCTTGTACCAACGTAAGATATAGGTTTGTGTTGTGTGTAGCATTTAGTGTAACAATTCTTGGGTTGTTAATATTATTCCCTTATTTGATCTATCTACCTATCTTTATCTTATTGTACTTTGTAGATTCATAGTGGACTGTTTTTGTGACTTGTTGAATCCGAATTTTGTAACCAATGTGTTCACCTTGTTCATCTTATATTGTGGCTGTTTTAGTGTTGAAAATACACCTCTTTATCTTGTTATTGTGTTGTTGATAGCGAATCTGAGATTGGTCTTCAAAAGGGTCCTCAAATCCTTAAGATTAGTGGATTGTTTTGGAGTTATTTTGTGTCCTCTTGTTTTTTCCCGTATCATTGCAGGTGGTATTAGGGAGTCACAGCAGATAAAAAAGGTTACCCTCAATTTTGAGGATAAGGCTTGGTGGACCATAGTACGTCACAGGCTATGTCCAACTACAGGAGATTATGTGTTGAGCCCATTAGATGCAATGATAGCAGGGTTTACACTTGGGTCTGACTTTGATGTTGGGGAGTGTTTAGCTCAAGAATTGAGAGATATGGCCGTTGTAGAGCAAAAAGCGTTGCTATCATACCCCTACATATTCACACATATATGTTTAGCTGTGGTGGTATTGGAGATTCTGAGTGTTGACGTCATGAGATAGGACCGCTAGACTTTTGATATTAGCCTGATTCATGATGTAGCCAACCCATTGGCAAGGCCTATGAGGTAGGTAGCAGATGCTATGGCGGGAGCCTTCCCGTAAGATTATCATACTGATGTTGCTGTTACTGCTGAGGCCACTGAGGTAGGTGCACGGACTGAGATTGCATCCATAAATGCAACGGGTATTGCGAGTGCCCCACCGCCAATACAGTATATGCCACCTAGTCCATGAGGGATGCCTCTCAGTATGATGAAGATTTCTCAGGACACATGGACGAAGGTGGTAACTCAATTGGATACACTCACTACAAAGGTTAACCACATGGAAGGTAGAGTGAAAAGTTGAATGAAATGGCGACTGGAGGTACAGGATAGGAGTTAACAAGAGTGCCTCAATGTATTTGAGTCAAGGATTACTCGACAGCTAGCTAGTGGGTAGACGTCTGATGTTGCTGATATCCGATTCTAGATTGCTAAAATAAAGGTAATGGTTGTTGTTTTATTTGTGAGTCCAGTGGTTGTTAATCCTATTATAGAGACTGTGACTCCCATAATTGAGGTGCCGAATATTTGGGTGGTACCGACAGATGAGCAGGCTGAGCGGATCAAGAAAGAGAAAAGAGAGAAGAAGAAAAAGAGGAAAAAGGCCAAAGTTGCAAGGAAAAAGGCCAAATTTGATAGCATCCATGATGAGAAGGACCATTAGATACGGGTCCTGAATATGGCAATGGTATCTAGTAGTTCGGGTGCTCCTATTCCGGATATGAGGGGGTTGATGTTTTACACCCGCCTGTTGATGATCCAATCCCGGTTGGGATAGTTGCTGAAGAGAATGGAACCCAGCCTGAGGGTCCATATGATGATGTTGATGCTTCAGCGCTTTGAGCGCCTAGGTATGATTTTGATCCTTAATTTCTTATTTTTTTAGCACTGGGGACATTACAATGTTCTTAAGTTGGGGGTGGGGTACCTAAAATTTAGGAGAAGTTTGAAAATTTTTTAGATATAGCTAAAATTGAAAGTCTGTTATGACTTGCAGGTTTGAGGCAGGCAGCTGAAATAGGGAGTAGATCAGCGCGCCTATGGAAGCAAATTTTTTGAGTTTGGATGATGATTTTTATGGATTTTTGAAATTTTGGGTTCTACTTAAAAAAATTTGATCACTTCTTTTGATTAATAAAACATTGCTGATAATTATGGATTTTTTAACTGACCTTGTGAAAAGTAGTGTTAACTATGCTAAAGAGTTGAAAAAGTTAAGCCCCCTCAAAATTTTGTTTAAATAATTACGAGATTTGTATATTGTGTTGAAACTGTTGAGTATCTGATAATGGCATAATGATTAGGAATAGTATAGTTAGGGACAAAACAAGTACAGAGTTAGATATCTGGTACTTAGTAATGTAGCCCTATGCAAGTTTGTGTAAGGTTTACCGAGTTCCTGGTTGTGTTGGAATCTAGGACTTGCCCGGTTGCTTTTACCAAAGTCTAGGATGGTTAAGTAAGAGGTGATCATAGACCCTTTTTGTATAAGTCCACTTAAGCCTAAAATGCCTGAACCAAATGAACAAATCCCATTTATCTAAATATTTGAGATTTAATAGACCAAATTTTCTTGTTTCACCTATCACCTTCCCTTTTAGCTTGAAATAAACCTATTTTTAACCATGCTCCTCTTCTGGATACTAAGCACCTCAACTCAAGTAAAAAGCCTAAGTTGAGGGTGGCTATTGTAGGGGGCATAAGAGCAAAATATGTATGAAGAAAGGGGATATAAGAAAAATAGTTAAATCATGGGCAGGTTTGATGAAGAGCAAGCTAAGAAAAGTGCAAGGTGGGGAAAAAGAAAAAGAATGAGAAAAATAAGCACTAGAAAAGCAAAATCTGACCTAATTGGAATATGCTTACAAGATAAAAGGATAAACAAGGGAGGAAATAAATGAAAAAGTGGAAAATTTATGGACCCCAAGAAAATCGTAGTGTCGAAGAGGTTTAGTCACTAAAAGAATCCCCAAAAGGATATCCTACCATCCCCTAGCCTATGTTATAAGCCAAATAAAATCCTATAGTGATCTTAGCACGACTATATGAAAGCTTAGTAAAAGAGCATAAGGGCAAGCCTATGGTATTCTATGCACACTGGTGATACTTCTTTATAAGAGTGGGCGCTATTTGTTATATCCCAAAATAGATTGATATGTATGAGGAGAGAATGGGATTTCTTTGGCTGTGAGTGCATATGGGTTATGATACTAAGTTGCGAGATTGTTTGACGGATGCAAAATAGGTCTATACCTCAGTAGCTATTGCTAATGTAATGCCATTATCGGATCCCTTCATGTTTTGACATGTGCAGAATTTAATACTTAAGGTTGAGTTGAAATTTTTAAAATTAAGAGGGGAATAACAACATCAAAATTTAATTCAAAATCACTGCAATGGGTTGTTTGAGATCTTCCTGTTTTAAGCATCGCCTAGGGGGTAGAAAATAGTATTTGGTTTTGTTTGCCTGAGGACATGCAAAAGTCTAAGTTGAGGGTGTTGATGTGGCATGGAAAGATGACACTTTTGATGCTTAAAACTATAAATTTATGCATGAACTTAGGGAGTTTTTTTAGATATGATGCACTTTGGTGTGAATTGCAGGTAAAAATAGGTTTATAACATAATCTGAGCAAAAAGAGGAGAAAAGACCTGAAAAAGGCCAACTCCGATCAGTATACGAGTCCACCCTCAAGTCGTAATCATTCGATATGACTCATATGCTGAATCGTATAAGGAACAAAACCAAAAAAAAATCAAGAAACCAAGTATAAAGAAGATACAACTCACGTATACCAGAAGTAAGCCAAGGTATGAGTCGTATGCTGAAGTCGTGAACATAATAAAATCCAAGATACTATCCAGGAATTGAAGTATTAGAGGGATACAAATCAGAAGTCTGAGCACGACTCGTATAGGGATGTCGTATCCCAACCAGTGTTCAGTGCTGAAAAAGATTGATGTCCCAGGTGGATACGAATGAAGAATCTGAGTCATATACGTGGTTATGACTTGTAAGATGAACAGAGAGTTGAAGCCATGGGAAAATTAAACAGTAGACAGGTTATGACAAGGCAAGGTATGACTCGTAAGCTGAGGATACGGTGAAGACTGAGTCATACCGACTGCCGACTTAACTTTACTTTTTTCTTTTTAATAGGATTTTTATGTTATTTTGAGATAATATAAATACCCTAGGGTTTATCTTTTATTAGGTTACGCATTATGATATTATTTTATGCACAATTACTTTCTACTACATTATTTTCTTGAGATTTAAGGTTTTACTCAATTAAAGACTTTGGAGTTTATTCATCTTAATCTTGTACAATTGATTTTATGTGTTATTCATTGATAATCATGGATTCTTGCACAAACATGAGTGGCTAATCTCCTTAGCTAGGGTTGTGGGAACCCTGGCGGATTAGTTACATAGAGAAAGTGTGAGATTCAATTGTTATAGGGTTTCTGCATGTATCTTAATTCTCCTTTATATTAATTAGCCTCAAGTAGCTGCAAACACATAAGATAGACTGTACTCACATCCATTCGATAACCAAGAAGCTTGTGATTAGGTAGCGAGGATTAAGATAGTTGTACGATAACCAAGGACAACCAGAGCCGGACCAAGGGGAAACAAGGAGACACTCTGAGATGATAACCAAGTCAACGGGTGAAATTTATCTTCTGGATAATACCTAACATGTAGGCTTTGCATGTAGAACAATAGAATAATTTAGATGAACACGAGAAATTTACGTAGTTAAGAAGCCAGGGGGAACATAGTCCTAGCATTCATCTCATATTGATTTCAACTAAATAATACTCAGGAGTCGGTTACTATTTGCTACTGATAACAAAATCACCCTATTTATTTTCCCATACTACTTTTGGATTACATCAAGGCTAGCAACTATTCACGTTTTCCCTATGGGATCGACCCCAACCTTGTTGGATTATTATATTTGCAATCGACCGCATTATACTTTTAGTGGAGGTGAATTTTGGGCGACATCAAATAGTCAGCTTTAAGATTTTCTAGGTAAGGGCTTTATTAGATCGAGCGGGTCACCATACGGTGCAATAATTTTGTTTGTAAAGAAGATGGATGGCTCTATGTATTTGTGTATCGACTATAGGCAGTTGAATAAGGTGATTCTGAAGAATAAGTAACCTATGCCTCGTATCAATGTTTTATTTGACTAGCTTCATAGTGCAACAGTGTTTTCCAAGATATATTTTAGGTCTGGTTACCATCAGTTGAGAGTTAGGGCAGAATACATCCCTAAGACCACCTTCATGACTCATTTCGGTCAATATAAATTCATGGTATGTCTTTTGGGTTGACCAATTCCCCAATAGCTTTTATGGATCTTATGAATTGCGTGTTCAGGTCCTAATTGTACTTCTTTATGAAAGTATTTATTGATGATATTTTGGTATATTTGAGAAATAGGGAGGAGCACGAGCAGCATTTGAGGCCTGTGCTCCACACATTAAGAGATCATTGACTTTATGCCAAGTTCTTGAAGTGCAAGTTATGGCTTAATTCTATAGATTTTATCAGGAATTTAGTATCCAAGGATGGTATTATGGTGGAACCAACAAATATTGAGGCTATTCCTAATTGGGATAGGCCTACGTTACCTACTGAGGTCTGTAGTTTTACTAGGTTGGTAGGTTACTTTAGGCAAATTTTTAAGGTTTTTTCTTCGATTTCAACCCCTATGACTATATTGACTAGGAAAGAGGTTTCATTTCAATGGTCTGTGAATTGTGAGGAAAGCTTTCTGAAGCTTAAGAATTTGCTTACTTCAACTCTTAATCTAACTCTTCTAGTTGAGAGAGAGGGTTTTACTTTCTATTATGATATGTCTGGTATTGGTTTAAAGTGTGAATTGATGTAGAAAGGCCGATTCATTGCATATGTGTCTAGGCAGCTGAAGGTACATGAGCGCAACCACCCCACTCATGAATTAGAGTTGGCAGCGGTAGTATTTGCGCTTAGGATTTGGAGGAATTATTTGTATGGGGTTCGCTGTAAGATCTTTACTGACCACTATAGTCTACTATATATGATGATTGATGTGTGAGCTATTGCTAACACATTTGAGGCTTTTAACTAAGAATAATTGCGAAGTCTTCAGCAACTTTTGTTGTTTTTGATTGTTTTATGTTTGATTTTGCAGAAAAAGCTAATATGTTAGAGAACCAACAATAATGGAAGCAAATGAGCTGAAATCTGAAGTAAATAGAGGCAAAGTGTGGCTGACGACATTTGTGATAAGTCGTCAGCCCTGTGATAAGCTATCAGCTTTATCGTCATCCATAGATAGAGAATTAGCCTAAGTTAAATGTTGTGATGATATTTGTGATAGGTCGTCAAGAAATTGATAAGCCATCGAGAATGTCGTCAGCCTAAGGCAGCATATAAGAACTGAAGCATAGACTTGATGACCTTTGTGATAAGTCATCAAGGAGCTGATAGGGCATCACCATTTTCATCAGCATTAAGCAGCAAGTGTCCAAAACAAAGAGGAAGCTGACGACATTTGTGATAAGTCGTCAGCCTCCTGATGGGCTATCACAAATGGCGTCACCTAATCTGAAGAATTTCTGAATTTTATTATTTTGTTTCCATAATTAGGGTGAACTATTTAAAGCCTTGTTTAGGGTTTTCTTAAGAGTGTCGAACCTTGAGTTTTGAGACACGATACTTTGATATTTTCTCTCTCTAACTTCTTGGCTTGAAAAGCAATTACTTTGAAGAAAATTTAATCATTATTTTGGGATTTCCTTTGTGATTTAATTGGAGAATCTCTAGTTTTTATTCATCTTGTGGTAATTTTATCTTTCAAAGCATGAATTCATCTAGTTGCTTTGATTATTACATCATGAGCAGCTAAATTCCTTTAACCTGAATTATGGGATCTAGGGTTAGGTCTTGATAAGGTGCTGAGTGTTCAGGATTCAAAAAGTGGCAGGACTTCTTGATAATTCTGATGTTTTAATTATTGTCTGTTGGTTGCAAACAATAGATAACACCTACTTTGATTTGCTTGAGAAAGAAATCAAATATAGTGGGAAGTAAATTATCAACAGGGATTTGGAAACACTAAACTTCCATTTAATAATCAGCGCTGTAACAAGGTTGGTTAACCTGAGGTAAAATCTGGGCAGTGAATATAAATTCCCTAAGTCCGAGAGGATTAGGTAATTAAATGCTTAAGTAGGTTGAGAGACATTTAAGCATAACTTCGATAAATATAACTTGTTGTCCTACCTACCATGAGAATCTTTAACCACTAGTAGCATCTGTCAAGTACCAAAATCCCTGGTGAACATAATTCTGGTTTTTCCATAAACTCTTGATTACAAACACTGAAGCTAAAGTGACCAACATTTATTGGCTAATCTCCAAAACCCCCCATTTTATCTTTTTGTATCATCTGTTTGAATTCAACTTGTAGCTATAGTTTCAAATTATTTTAATCGCCACTCACATTGTTCCCTGTGGATTTGACCCCGACTCCAAAAGTTGGGTAAATATATTGACGGCGATCGTCTTGCACTAAATTGACGTGTAAGTTGAGCGTTATCAAAAATTACATGTGAGTGACGTGTAAGCCTCAAATTCAAATTGATGTTATCTTATATAATGCTCAACATATAGTAATTTGAGAATCCATAGGGTTTGAAGTCTATAATTTACTCCTTGAGATTTGACCCCAATTCAAATTGGGTTAATTGACAACGACCGCCTCACCCCTCAATTATGGGAGTGAGTTGAGTGTTATCAAAATGGTGTCGTTGCCAGGGAGTGAAATATAGATTTTGCTTGTGTGGTGTCATTCTTACTTGGGAATACCCAGAGTGGTGTTATTTACTTTATTTATTGCTTTTGAATTTTTTGTAGGTGATCAAAGTGTAAACGGAGCAATGACCAATAATACAAGAAATATGGGCCCCTTAGATTCCCCACTTGATGATGAAGGCCAATTAAATGAAGCGGGACAAACAAGTGTAATTTGCATCCCGCAAACAAACAGGAATGGAGTATTTCATATGACTAGCGTTATACTTAACATGTTGCAAATGAAAGGGTTGTATGGTGGTCAAGCATATAAGAACCCGAATGTCCATTTGAAGAACTTTGTGGAAGTTTGTACGCCATTTAACATAGCACATATTATACAAGAATCCATCCAGCTTCAACTTTTCCCATTCTCACTAATGGGTGAGGCGGTTTATGGCTTCGCTCACTCCCACCCGGCTCAATGACATTATGGGAAGATCTTACCATGGTGTTTCTTGATAGATACTTCCCACCATACAAAATTCTTCAAAAGTGGATGAGATTGTGAACTTTCGGTAAATGAATGGAGAACCATTATTTGAAGCTTAGGAGAGGTTTAATGGAAAGTTAGCCCAATTCCCAAATCATGAGATCTCGAAAAAGATGCTCTTCAATATTTTCTATAGGGTTCTTGATCCATTAAACAAAATAGTGTTGGATTATGTGGCAGGCGGCTCTATAGTGAGAATACATCATTTTGCGGACTTCCAATTGATAGGAGAAGTATCAAAACAAAATCAGAGTTGTCATACCCGAGATACTAAAGATTCTAAAACCCCTTCTACTACCTCTATGGTAGCTAATGAACAAAGAAAACGAGAAGAAGAAAAGGAGGAGAACATAGCCAAAATGATGACCCAACTTTAGCTCTTGATGAAGCATGTTATGGGTGCACCAGAAAAAGTGGTAAACGTCGTAGCATCGAATCTTATGAAGATGATAAGGAGTCAAAGAAGTTGGATGAAGAAATCTGGTACTTAGAAAACTACTCGGGGGGTTTCCTCCCCGCCTATCAAAGGCAAGGTGGAAAACAAGGTTGGATAGATCATGAGCGGGATCGAGATTGGAGAGATCGTGAACGTGACTATGACCATTATGTCCCTCCTCGTGATCGAGTTAAAGCCAAGTAATCTAGTGCCATTGACCCCAAAAAATTCAAGACCGAGGATGTGTTAGCAAGGATCTTGAATAGAGTAGAAGGCACTGACAAGATGGTCAGTGAGTTGAAGGGTTATTTCTCCTAACTCTCTCAAATGGTGGTGTTTCACTCCGCCTCTATCAAGCAATTGGATACCCAAGTGGGATAAAATCCACACAATTAAATGCTAGACCTAGAGGTAGACTTTCGAGTGACACAATTGCTAATCCAAAGAACGATGCTCAAGTTCTAGAAATTGTCACAAGGAGTGGAAGAGCATTTGAGTAACCTTTTAGAGGACACATGAGTGAGAATATGCCCAAGTCCAAAGCAAAGGAGGTGACACCTTAAAGAAGAGAGGCAAATGATGAGAAAAAGATCAATGAAAGCAATGAGAAGGTTGTTGAAGTTAAAAGGCCACAAGTTAAAGCAAGACCAACCATCTAAGTTCCTTCCCCATTTCCTTAACATTTGCATAAAAAAAATAAAAATGAAAAATTAAGGAAGTTCGTGGACAAACTTAGCAACCTATCGATAAACATCCCATTGTTTGAAGCTACCCAAGAGATCCCGGGATACACTAAGTTGATGAAAAAGTTGATTTCCAAGAAGAAACTTGTTGAAGGTGATACTATTGAGGTCACTCATGGATTTAGCACTATCATGGATATCAAGGTTGTGGAAAAGAAAAATAACCCCGGAACATTCATTATTCCTTACACAATTGGGATACATGAATTTGCAAGAGCCTTATGTGACCTTGGTACAAGCATCAACATAATTCTTGTTTTCATATACAAGAAACTTAGTTTGGATACCCGACACCAACCTCTATGCGACTATTGATGGTGGACTGTCTATAAAAAAACCAGTGGGTATATTGTTTAACGCCATTGTGAAAGTGGACAAGTTCATTCTCCCAGCGTATTTCATAGTATTGGATTATGAAATGGACCAAGAGGTGCCTATCATTCTTGGTCGTCCTTTCTTAGCCACCGGGTGATCCATTATCGATATAGAGCTGGGGGAGATGAAATTTAGAGTGCAAGAGGATGAGGTCTCTTTTAAAATTTGCATGTCAAAGAAGCAAATCACGGAGTTGTAAGTAGTATCCGTGGTGGATGTTGAAAATGAGAAGATGAATAAATAGGAGTTAGAAGACCCACCTTGAGAATAAATGAAGGAAGACATCATGCCACGACGATAACTAAGGCTCTAGGTAGGAGGCAACCTACAAATGCCACGAGAGTGGGTCGTATCTTTTTGTTATGTTTTTATAGAGTAGATGTTATCTTTTATATATGAATAACCTATGCATTTGTGGAACTATGGAGTGTATTGAATAAGCTGAACAGGGAAGAAATGGGTCAATGTTGAGTAAACTGCTAAACAGGGCAAACAGAGGAGCAGAATTGCTCTCGGTTATCGTGAACATGGTCCCAAAGCGCAATCGCGGTCATGCAGGTATCCACGATTGCATTTCCTTGACTGCGATCATGGCTACTTCTGCCATTTAACCCCTAGTTTCCCTCATTTCCCTCATACTCCCTTTCAAGATTGTACTCTCTAATTTGGGCTAATTTCTGGCCAAGTTTGTGAGCTCTCAAACAGCATCCTTGTATCCCTTCGAATCACAACTCCGTTAGGTGACATGAATCCGTGCCTTTACTTGTGAAAATAGGTCATAGAATGCATGATTAAGAAGGGCCTAAAATTTTGATTGTTATGCTTTCTATGTTGTCATACTTGGTATTGGTATGATGTTGGTTGTTTGATTAAAGTGTGCACATAAGTGGGGAAATCATGAGTACCCAATGATGTGTGAAATAGGTAAACAAATGAGATATGTACACCAAGTGTTTGATAAATGCTCAAATGAACTTTCAATATTAATATTTTCTTTCTAAAGGGCATTCACATACTTGTTAGCATTATTCCAATGGTCTTCATATGCATCTATATTGTAGAACATACTAGTAGCTTAAATTTGGAAGAAATTTGAACATGTGGAGCTGGCACAGAACCAGCCTCAGGTAGCACGACCGCCGCCATAGACCACGATCGCGGTAACGCAAAGCGGTCCTGACTCACGATCACAGTAACTGAAGACAGCTTCCTGCCATGCCAAAAATCTTGCATTTCCAATTTTTAGTCAAGCACCTAGTCCAATGAACTCTAGTGATCAATATAGCACAGTTTGCATGATTAAAATGTCATCGAAAGATATAATGTGTGCTTAGTGCTTTCAGGACAACATCAGGGATAAGTATGATCACATCTGATTTATGGCACCTGAGTCCTACACTCTTTACTATATGGATCTTTCGAGGAAAAACTGCTGCCACAAAGAGGAATTTGCTTGGAAAATATGTCGGAGAAACTACCGGCACTTTATGACAAACTTGAATCCATAAGGTGGCGGTGCTTCCCCCCGGATACATGCATTGCAAATGATAAATGGGTTCGTGTATTTTATTCAAAGATAGGTGAAATCTCTTTTTCGGACCCACTCAATGTGACCGTCAAGATTCGGGGAAAACTGGTGAAAGTTGGGGCTAAACAAATCAATGATATTTATGGGCTCAAGCATACTGACATGAGTGACTTCAAAGCAAAGGGGTGTAAATCGGGGAGTTGGTTAGCACAACGACTATGCCCCGGAAAGGATGTCTAGTAGACCAAGACTAAAAGTAATATTTACATGAACGACTTCACTTCTAAGGACCGGATATAGTTGCACATCATTTGTAGCCGAGTTTCTCCTTGCACCCACATGATAACAGTCCCTGAATTATATGCTAGGATGGTTGCATGTATTCTAGACGGCATCCCTCTAGATATTGGTCAACTCCTGGTTAATGAAATAGATTATTTCAAGGACCAAGGCGGTACACATCTATTTTTCCCCTCCTTGATTACAGAGCTTTACAAAGGAGTGGGGGTAGAAGAGTATGTTAGTGATACACGGGTGCGCCTTAATACCCCCATTTACCCCTTGAGGATTAGAGGTGAGGGAGTACCCAGCAAAAGTAAGAAAAGGAAGATCGACTTGGAAAAGCCGGCATGCAGTGAGCCTGAGTCTCATAGGACAACCACCACGGGACCTCTTGAGGAGATTAGAGTAAATATTGCAATCATCAAAGAGCTTATGTCTAGTTTGCCCCAAGGACCAGGAGAGCTTTCCACCAGTCATCATTCTTATGTGTCATGTACCGATTATGAGAAGTACAAGGAGGACCAAAAGAAGAAAGAAGCTACCATTGATAAGATTGAAAAGGCCTAATCCTCTATGGAAAAGTCACACCAAGACCTCTGGATCATACATAAAAATATGATTGCAAGGGAGAAAAGGAGGGATGAGTTTTTTATAAGGATATGGAAGGGTATGAAGGGCCTATGGAAGGTTCTAAGGCCTCGAGATAGACTTTATTCTTCTTGGGTGGATAGTGATAATGAGACCCCAACCGAGTGATTCGATCTTGAGAAAGAGGGTGGTAATGTAGATTCCAACAGTGATAGCATCCCTTGATGTGGTTTCAAGGAGCACCCTTATCTACTTTACCATTGATTATTTATGCAGTGGGGACACTGCTATCTTTTCAGTTGGGAGTGCCTCTTTATTCTTATTCACTTAATTTGAGCCTGTATTATTGATATGTCTGCATACTTTTTGCTCTTTTGGATAATTCTTATCCTTATTTTTATTTGGGTTGTAATAATCGGGCACTCTGATAGTGCCTATATTTGCATGGATTAGCTGTATTATTCTAGGGTTGTTATCTTATTTTAGTTCCGTTGTGATTGGGTTTCTAACCATGGGTGCAGGGGAAGTCTGAGTACCCGTGGAACTAAGGCCATAAAATGCCAGGGAAGGCTGAGCACCTGTAGCATTAATAATCTGGGATTCCATTATTATACATTGGTGAAGTCTGAGTAACCATATGGTGGGTCACCCGTACAATGATTTGCAATGTAAGACAATAGCTTGGGTGGTTTCCATGATTAGAAAATTATGTGTGGTGTAAATACAAAAGAAAATAACCCCCTCTTTCCGAAACTTTTGGAAAATTTGAAGGCATGGACGTGAGCAACTTGGTGACAAAAATTTTCCTTCTTTCTATGACTCCGGAAGTTGACTTTGGAAAAATAGTGAATACTCCATCTTTGTCTTGAGCAGGTCGAACAATTAAACCCTCTGACAATATTCGCATGCCATGTGTGTGAGGTTAATTATCTTCATCTCATGTGTACTTGTACACTCTAGAACTTACCCCATTAGTCTTTCAAAGCTAAATTTTGATTGTGCTTGGTTGGTAAAATGATCATAGGCCATCTTTTGATTTTGGAAGCCCAATCTAGCCTAAAAATCCTACCTATGCATAATTATCCTTAGTACCCACTTTGAGCCTTTGGACCTTTCATTGGCAAACTCATCAGAACCCGTGACCCATCCTTTTTATCTCTCTTATGAACCAAACCCTCCTTGAACTTAAAAATGTAACTTGAGGCTAAAATCCTAAGCTGGGGGTGGTAAAGGTTGATGGAAGAAAGTGTAAGGCCACAAAGTTGTTAGTGAAATGCCTCATGAGCTTGAACTGCGAAAATAAATAAATAAATAAATAAATAAATAAATAAATAAATAAATAGAAAATGAATAAGTCCATCAAACAAATGAAGTGCGCATAAGTTGCAAGAAAAAGAAATGAAATAAAAGTGGTGCACAAAGAAAGATATTAGTAGGCGTAGAAAAAGAAAGAAATTAAAGAAGAGTAGCCCTTAGCCAAAAAGGAGGATTAAAAAAGTGTGATGTAAATGTTCAAGGAGGGGTGTAGCCATGTTATTCCCAAATAATATCCTACCCCAACCCTGAACCTACATTACAAGCATAAAAAGCCCTTTGTGATTCCCAACCAAGTATGGTCATTGTAGCGGTGATTGAAAATAAGGGAAAGCCTATGGAATAGTACTTGATAACATGGAGAATTTCATGAGAGAGTGAATGCTTGCACTTAAAATTCCTTGTTGCATACTTGGTGACTAGGTGTGTAAATTTTTCTTTCTTATGAGGAGGCATGTGAACTAGTTGGGGTGGGTGATTTTTTCATCTTCCATACATTAAGATAATCGAAAGTATTTTATGATTGTAGTCAACATGTAAGTCATTTCTAGAGTGTTAGTAGTTGTTACATGGTTGCTCCCCAAAGTCTATTGTATCCTTCGCTATTTCATTTTGTGATGAGGGGAGTCGTTAAAAGCATATTTTCCTATGTATGAATAGATTTTGGTGGTAGCAATCAAGTTTGATTCATTATGATCATTGAGTGATAGAATGAGGGCATACATATAAAATTGTCTCATAATAAGGGGTAGTGTTACTTGAGGACAAACCAGGTCTTAAGTTGGGGGTGTTGATGAGTGGTGATTTTACCACTCATTCTCACTAAACATTCATGTACATTACCTTGTTTTCAATGAATAAATGAGACGTATTCGTGAGTAAATGCACTAATATCCACTCTTTGCAGGCATAGAGTTGAGGAGATCAAAAAATATGGATTGGAGCTGAAAATGATAAAAATGGAGAAAAGAAGAGTGCAGCTGAAGACCTGGACTATATCAGCCTCAGTTACCGTGACTGCGGTCCTCAATCAGTGGTCACAGTCAGTCAAGACAGTCAGCATAACGCGATCACGGCACACAACTACGGTCGCATGGACGCGATCGCGAACAGACATGTGCAATCGCGGTTCAACGGGAATATGCCCAGGGGCAAATCTGTATAAGCACTTAGACGAATCCCAAACCATATATAAGCAAAAACCCTTTCTTGTTTGGGGATTGCTTACCTCATAAGATATCTTTGAATTCAAGACTTGAAAGCCTAATTGGGAAAGTGTGTAATTAACTTTGGGGGCTAAATTTCTTATGATTCTTGTGAAGAATAAATATTTTGGATAGTACTTATGGTATATCTCTCTTTACTTTCTTCATGAGTAGCTAAGTAATTTAGTCATGGGATTATATTGAACTAGAGTGTAATTGTGTGTGGGTGTTGTTGAACTTGCATGGATTTTAGTTATTGGGTATGGATTCCACCATTACTTGAGCTCATGGGTTAGAATTTGATGGGTGAAAATCCCAAATCTCCAAATGGGTTTGATGGGTGAAAATCCCAAACTCTAGAAACTCTTTATCATCCTCTAAGGAGGGATGAAGGTGAACATTAGGTAACCCATAATATCCTCAAAAGAGGGTTATAGGGGGACAAGGCAATAGTGTACAATTGAGTCTATGGTTTCCTACTTTTTGCAATCTTATAAATAAGTGTATTGGGAGTGTAAATCATGTCAAGAGGACCATCCTAGAAATAGGGATGCTTGATTGAGGTCTTGGGTGATTATGAAAATTTTTACACTTGTTAGGTGCTCGAAAGAGCCACCCAGTGAAATCATTGTGGCTTTATTGAAAGATTGACCCCAATGATGTTCAACCTAGCCTATACCTTAGTTAATAACTAAATTTTATGATGAACCAACATCAACCCACATGCATTACCTCTAGGTAGACATAATCCCAAGAATCCCTCAAATCTTGAATTCTAAGTAAAAGTTTTATTTACCAAGTGTTTGTTGAAGTTTGTTGTGAAGAGTTTCTATACAAATGCCCCCCCCCATTTTATTTTACATGTTATTTTTATTAGCATTCCGGGTAATCTCATAGTAATTTGAGCATCCATAGGGTTTGAAGTCTAAATTCACTCCTTGAGATTCGACCCCAATTCAAATTGGGTTGCTTGACAACGATCACCTCACCCTTTAATTATGGGATCGAGTTGAACGTTATCACATGTACTACGCTTTGAATTCTCATCATTAAGTAAATTCTCTTTTGGTTTATCTCGACGTCGTTTAGACCCTCTACTAGATAACTCATGTCCAATTTTATATGGATAATGTGTTCAAAGAACTCAGCATTATCTGATTCAATTATCGTATTTTCATAAATATTCAAATTTTTGAATTTATGAACCAAAAGTCGACATGCTTGACTACTTATAGCATATCTGATGAAAACATAGTCCATAATTTTTAGTCATATTTTTACCCTTTTAGATATAGGAACTTGAACTTTTACTAGACAACCTCGCACTTTAAAATATTTCAAGTTGGGTTTTCTTCCTTTTTATTTTTCATATGAAATGGATTGTGTCTTTCTATGGAGCACTCTTTTGAGTATTCGATTTGCTGAAAGGATAGCTTTCCCCCATAAATCTTACGATATACCTGAAGTTATGTGTAAGACATTTGTCATTTTCTTCAATGTTTTATTTTTTTCCACAATTTCATTCAATTGAGGTAAATACGAGGAAGTAATTTGATGGACAATTCCATTTTTCAAACATATCTCCGTAAACTACTCTCCACCCTTATCATTTTGATCTTTTTATCTAACTGATTTTCAACTTTAGTTTTATATTACCTAAATGTGTATTGCTTCATCCTTACCATTTAGAAAATAAACATAACAATATCTAGTGCAATCGTCAATAAAATTTTTGAAATACGTTTTCCTACCACGAGATGATGTTGACTTCATATCACAATTGTTGGTGTTGATTAAGTCTAAGGGATTGAAGTTTCTTCAAAAGACTTATATGGATGTTTGGCATACTTAGATTCCCCACATATTTGACACTTTGATTTATTGCACTCAAAGTTAGGAAACACTTCCAAACTAATCAATTTACATAGGTTTTATAATTGACACGTCCTAAACGACTATGTCCCAAATCATTTTACTCTAGCAAGTAATAATAAGCCTCAAAGGCCCTCACTAAAGTAGCCCTTTTCTATATGCATTTCATTGTTGTTTATTATAACTTTTTTCAAAACAAACACACACCTTAACCCATTTTTAATGAGAAGTATTATCGATACTAAGTTCTTCCTAATAGTTGAAACACCCTAGTTTCTGGACCTTAGATAATTTCCTGGAATTTTGATCTCTAGATCTAATACGACTCATGGGTACGAGCCATATATTGGGGTACAGATGGTATGATCCGATCGTATACTGACCAGTGTTGGTTGGTGGGATGGATTTTGGTTACTGGAATGGATACAACTTAGGGGTACGAGTTGTATTGGTGGTTATGGATCGCTTGGTTTCTTAACTTAATCTTAGACTTGGTTACTTAGGTTGGATATGAGTAGGAGTGGCTCACCATGAACCATAATCCAGGGTACGAATCGTACTAGGGACTCGCGTGGTAGGTAGTGCCTAATCCTCTTGGTATATTATTCTGTCGGGGATATGGGTTATAGATACGAATCGTATACTGTGGTTATGACTTGATTGGATGACTCATATACTGGACAGTGTTTAGTCTAAGGGTGGAGGTTCAGGATGCGAGTGGTGGATACCAATCGTATCAGAGGATACGACTCGTGAGGGTCGGTGGTATCCCTGTGACAGGTTTTTTGTATAACTTAAGTGGGGGTATTCTGGATATTTCCCCACTTATCCTAATAGGGTACCACGACTTATAACCTACTTGGGAGGTTATTTACCCTATTATTCTATTCATTAACACTTAGAAAGTCTTTATAAACACTCTATAATTCTCTCAAGAGCTTTTGGGCAATGGGGGCTAGGGTTTCAACTAAGGGATTAATTTGGGGCTTGTCTTGGTGATTTTTTTCCATCATCATCTTGGTTTAAGGTCTGTTCTCTTCCCTTATTGTTAATTTTACTTAAAGTCATGGTTTATATGAATGTTTTCATGATTTTACTATTACATGATTTTGGCTTTCAAATATGATTTGGGGTTTTTGATGATAAATGGTTGGTTATGGTTTTCCATGGTTTTAATTATGCTTTTATATGCATTAATGGTGGTTTTGGATAATTGGATTGCATGGAAATAATTTATTAGTAATTGGATTGGTTTTGGTCATATTATGCCCCCAATGTGTTTGACAAAAGGCTTATAAAGATATTTTCGTTGCATTGACTTTTTTTAATGAAACTCTTGCATGTTTTAAACTTGGTAAAGGAATTATGCACAGTTTAAATATTTTGGAAAGGCTAATTGTTTATGATTGTGGGGAACATGGAAGTCTCCCAAGTGGTTTAATATGGTAAATGGAAGGGAACTTGAAAGTCCCCTTAAACCTATAAATGGTTGGCTATGGATGATGCTTGCAAGTAAGGGGTTGGTATGATGATACCAATATTAATGGTCTTGGTTAATAAATGGATAGTGGTTTTGTTATTTTAAAATTGGTTTTAATTAGGCAATACTAGCGGGATGTGTAGTAAAGTTGTAGAAGGTGGAGGTCCCGGGGGGATCAAAAATGGAAACTCATATTTGCCGATATGAGGTTGGTCTTGGTGACTGTATGCATGATGTCACACCTTATTTTGGGGATGTACTAGTCATCCTATAGAATACTTCTCTGGTTGTGCGGTTACACGCACTAGGGCCCTATCAGCAGGGGAGCTGAACCTATATAGCCCATGGGTGGTTTAGGACAACAAAGATACACATCCCATGTAAAGGTTTTAAAGGCATGCTAAACCCGGTCCCTTTTCTCAGCATGGTTATATATATGTATGGTTGTGTGCATATGGATGGTTTTACTTAGTTTTATAAATGACATTATGTTATCCTTTCCCTAAGATCATGCTAGCGGCCGCTCGCTAACCCCGTCTACTGGCGGTTGTATACTCATGCTATGCAGGAATTGTCCATTCTACTTCTCCTACATAGTGATTGACTCAGGGATAATATTTGGACTGAAGTGGTGAGCTTCCATCCTTTCGAAAGGTATCATTTCATGTTATGGATATTTGTAGACATTTTGGTCTTATTTTGGATATTGATTTTGGCTATAGTTGGGGCATGTCCCAACCGAATTTTATTACTCTTTTGGTTAGAGGTGTTGTGGTACTTCTATGGGTTGGAAAGGGCGAGATCGGTATGGGTTTCAGCCTTAGCATTGGAATAGGCTAGGAAGCTGGCATCATCGAACATAATTTCTCATTGTTCCGTCATATTATATTTTGGGATTAATTATATTATGTTTTGGAACGTCTTTAATTATGGCCTGGTTTATGGCCCTTGTTTTGGTTGGTTGGATTGGTGGTATGGGATGGTTGGACTCCATTGGGTCGGTCATGGTTGTGATCTATTCCCAAAGTCTTTATGTGAGCAGTTACACTACATCATTACATAATAGGAATTCAGCCAACTCAAGGCAGGCGACTAAGGTTGGGTTAGGTAACGGGGGTGGTCTCCGATCCCGGTTGGACTTGGGATACCCATTATGACAAGCCCCCAGGGTGGATCATGTCAATAGTAGGAACATAAAGAATATGATTGAGAGTCAACATCTTGTCGGAAGTCATTTTTAGAAATATTTTCCCACTACCTTTAACCTTGACTATTCATTATTTCCTATAAAGATCACTTCTTTGGGACCAACTATATCATAAGTAGTAAAAGTTTCTTTGTCCGCACAAACATGTCTAGTGGCTCTTCAATCAAACCACCATTCATTTGGATTTTTAACTAGATTGCATTCAGTGATCATAGCACACAGATTTTCAATCTTTTCAGCTATTTCCAACATGTTTATTAGATTTATTTTTTTCGTCTTATTCAGAATTTGACTATTTAGAGCTTTTTTACCAACATCACTACTATTATAGCACTTGTTTTTGAATGTTTTCTTGTTCTGCTCTTTCTCTTGTCTAGAAAATTTCTTAATCTTTTTATTAATTGGAGCATCATTCTTGTAATGCCTCGAATCTGGTACCCAAAATGCTATATGGTGCTCATGACCCCGAAGGACCACAAGCTAACCCATGATTGATATCTATAGCTGGGCACTGCATAATATATTGTACAAATGCGGAAAAAGGCTGAAAGGCCATAAGGTTCAAATATCTGATAAAACATAATATCTGGAAATATGGTATATCAATTCTAAACAAAATTGAAATAACTGTCTGAACATGCTATAGTCTGAAAGCCTTTAAACTGTCTGAATGAGGATCTTATGGGATATGTCCCCAACTAACTCCAACTGCTAAAATAAACTAAGTACTAAAATGCATCATTTCCACCCTATACTATACAAAAAAAAGTCTAAGTCACACCTAAATTATATAAGTGACCTATTACACACCTTAACTATATAAAAGTGATATTATTACCTCCCCGCGACCCCCATTCTAAGGCACGTGTGTTACACTTATTTTAGGCGCGTCCATCCTATTAAATAACAAAAGTAAACGGCTAAAAACATTAAGGAAAAAGGCATCGTTTCCACCCCAAACTATAGTCGAAAAGTCGAATCCACACCTAAACTATATAAGTGACCTATTACACACCTTAACTATAAGAAAGTGATACTTTTTACTGACGTGGTGCTGACGTGGCAACGCGTGTAAAACACTACACCGCATGCAAGTGGTGGTAGCCTGACAGGGTGTAAATAGTTTCACTTTTTTATAGTTTAGGTATGTAATAGGTCACTAGTATAGTTTAGGTGTGGTTTCGACTTTTTGGGTATAGTTTGGGGTGGAAACGATGCCTTTTCCCAATAATGAAATAATCAAATAATAACATCCTCGAATGATGAGGACTCGCTGCTAGTCTGTCTGCTGAACGTCTGATCTACTAAGGGTGCTCTGGATCTCGTGTTTCTGAACCTATGGTATAAAACACCATAGTGCAAATGCGTCAGTACGATTGAATGTACTGGTATACAAGTGAGGTAGGCTGAATGCAAGGGGTTTATATCCATGAACAATACTAACTGACTAAATAACATGAACATGAGAATACATGCATGAATACGTGAACTGTAACTGAGATCATGACATCACTGAATCTGAATACTAATAACATAAGTTTCGTATAACTGATATACTATTATCTGAATGACTGTGTCTGATAGTCCTATTTCTGATGGAACTAGCAGAGTTCCGTACTGAGCTGGGTGAATGTATCTGACAGTCCTAAATTCTGTAGAACTATCTAAGTTCTATTACTGAGACTAAGACTGAGACAGTAACTGTGGGAAGTATTCATCTAACTGGCATGCCCCAAATACGCTATTATAGCTGAGCTGGGGTCCAATCTGTAACCCCAATTAAAAGGGTGTCAATACCGCTCCACTTGTAAGGACAAGCTGTGGGTGACCCTCATCTGACAGTGTCCCCAAAAGAGAATGGTGGGACCCTCATCTGACAGTGTTAATCCACATCATCAACCCTCATCTTTCAGTGTTGATGTCTCAACCTATGCTGGCTACATAGTTTTTGAACGCAAAGATTTCTTCTAAGGATCGCACCCTCAACTGTCAGTGTGTGCCCTCATCCTTGGATTTACTTGGTACTAATTCCTACTCCCATATGAATAGAAATTGAAACATGAGTAACTGAACTGAACTGGACTGGGTTCAGTGAGTTTCATTGACTGACGGAATACTACTGAGATTACTGAGTTACTGAGATTTCTGATATTACTGGGATTTCTGAGTTTTTCTGAGTCATGAGTCTGACTGAATTCTACTGAACATGGCTTGACTGAGAGTATCTTGAAAACTGATACTGGCTCTATGCACACAGCTAAATTGTCGGGTACAAGTACCCCCAAGACTCGATAGCATGAAACTACAAGACATGACACTTTCTGAACTCACGACCATAATCAACAATCCATAATACAATCATTGGGGAATTTCATGAGGCACTTGATTATCATGGTTCATAGGGCTAATCTCATAAACAATCCATCAAATAATTTCAATGCATAACAATAACATGGAAGTCATTTTAAATATAAGGGCAAAGCATGGGTTCATCAATTTGGTCATAATTGAGTCCTAAAGCATGATTCGTGTTCTCTTGGGCATTTTATCAAACACATTGCATGCATAACCTTAGGCTTAGGCATATACACTAGTTCATACATCATGGTTACTTTAATCAACTCAATTTAAAAGTTTCCAACCCACATACTAGCATAATTTCATGAAAAGTACATAAAGACTCCAACTTGGGATTCATACAACCACATCAACATAATTAAAATCAACTCACCACATGGAATCACAATTCATGAGTTTAAAATGGGATTCTTGAGTTTCATGGGTGAAAGAAACCCATGAATCAACACTTTACATACCTGAATGGATGATTTCTTAAAGATTGGTGGAGGAAATCTTGAATTCTTGAATTGGAATTAAAAACCTAGGGTTTCTTATTCTTGGGGATTGATCTTTGAGAGAAACCCTAATTTGGTGTTATAGATGAATAATGAAGTTATGAGCTCTGGTCTAGTATAATTAGAGGTTAAAACGGGTGGAAAAAAATCCAAATACCCTTTTAAAAACGGCTTAAAATCGCTAATTAGAAGTGGCGATGGTTTGGGCGACGGTCCGTCGGTCCTGACCGTCACATTTGGCAAGAACCTGAACTTTCTGCCTCGTTTGCGACGGTTTAGGCGACGGTCCGTCGCTAGCTCGATGGTCCATCGGTCTTGGACGTCACACTTGAATAGAAGTCGGGTTTATTGCCTTAGTTGCGACGGCTTGGGCAACAGTCCGTCGCTAGCTCGATGGTACGTCAGTCTGGCCGTCGCTTCTGGGTAGTTCTGACAGTTCTCTATAAAACGTCCATAACTTTTTACTCTGATACCGAATTTGGACGAAATTGGTATCGTTGGAAACCTAATTCAATTTTTCACATGATAAAAAGTTGAAATTGGGGAAATTCTATTTGATTTAAACATTAATCATTTAGGAATTCATCACTAACTCTTCTGAAGACTAGATTTGACTTAAAGAAAGTTTGGGGTATTACAATTCTTAATAGGATCTGCAACCATCATCGATGATTTTTCATTCAACTTATTATCCTCTTCTATCTTGGAACGACTTACAAGATCTTTTAAATCAGATAATTAATTTTCAACCATTACTTTTTTCGGAATATGAGGATCTATACTGGTGAACATTTGCATTTCAAGTTTGATCAACCAAAATGACATCATTTGTTGTCATTGTTTGAAATTCACATTAGAATATTTTTTCTCTGTAGTTTTCATTGCTAGAGCAATACATGAACGACTTAGTGACGCAACATTGGTTGCCGTTGGGACAACACCATTCACAATCGAATTAATTTATTGTTCAGATTTATTCGTCATGTTCTTATCAATCTTTGACATACACTTTAGTATTTCAGAATGCTAACAATAAAGACTTTAATATTTAACCAAGTTGTTTCTAGTCAATGATGAAGTTTGTATATCTTCAAATCATCAACCGAATGAACTTTGAAACCTGACGAAGTTTTTATGACTTCAAATCAGAATTAACTTCAAACAGAGTGAAAAACATAAGTTATAAACTCCAAAAATCAATACAGAGAGTAATGAATTGGTGAAGTTTTTATATTCTTCAAACCAAATTCCCACATTGATTTCTCGGTGAACTTTTTATATTTTTCTAACCAAGGGAGTAGAAATCAAAAGATCTTAGTCATCACAAAATCAGACCTGATACAGATTAATCAAGTATTTGATTTATAAATGATGATATTTCTTCCCCACCAAACAAGTACAAAGCTAAATATTTTTATTATTATTTAATTTTTTTAAGATTGTTGTTTCTTTGGGTTTAGTAAAACCTATATTTTCAACAAGAACTTCAAGCACATGTTCAAATTAATCATATGTACAATCAAATGAAGTTGTAACTCTGTATTCACAACTTTGAACTTCAACAGTAAGTTCAACCCAATTTATGAACATCAACAAAATAAATTTCAAACTATTTTTTGAAAAATAGCAAAACCAAACGCTTAGAACATGAAGACCGAATTCATGGTGTGTCCTTAAGGAAATTATTTTCCTTAAGTACCCGAGATTATGGAATATATCCTGTTAGGATAAAATGAATCAGTTCAATGGAATGGTGGTACCTCAAACTCTATTTGACTATAGTGGTAGCAAATCACACTATATTTTTTAAGAAAGAAGAGAGTTTTTACTTCAAAATTTCATGTTTGTACCTGAGGAAAAATTCAGGTATTTATAGTCATAAAGGTGTTGCTTCATGAAGAGAAGCAATGGTTTAGAAAGGTGCACCGCTTCATAAGGATGCAACTCTTCGAAAAAAGAGCAACTTTCGAAACAGTCACAATCTATTGGAAAGGTCCTAACTTTTCAAACTGAAAAGGCGCCTATTCAAATTGCATCCTTTCTTTGGTGTCTTTTCCAAAAAATACCTATTTATTTTTTATTCACACCTCTTAAAAATCTAAAATATACATTACTCATATACATTTTTTTTCTTAATATCATCGGATAATTTAATATGTTCAAAATATTGCTTATTATTATTATTATTATTATTATTATTATTATTATTATTATTATCTGTCATGATGAATTTGTGTAAGTACTTACCAAAAAAAAAAAGAATTTGTGTAAGTATATTCTGAAAAAGTACAAATTTTTTCCAATTTACATGCTATACTTTTAATACATTCATACATACATTTGTTGTTAGCAAATCATCTCATATTATCATTTCGTATTTGCCTTTTTACTAAAGAAAGCCTGTGTAAAACAAGTGGACTCAGTGTGTACTGCATGAAAAAATGATCAAATTTACCCTTCAATTTTTATTATAGTTTAAAATTAGCTCCAAGTTGGACCTCCACTAGTATTTAGGTGTCGAAGGAAAGTGAGACTTGTTCCGGATTAATCTCACCAATAATCACTTAACATATTCTATGTAATCCTAAAATCACAAAATTAACTATTTGTAACACTAAAGTTACAAAATTAATTTTCCAACGATAAAATTACTAAATTATGTGTTATCTTTTTCATCTCAAAATACATGTCACGTTACTGACAGACTTCAGAGTGATAGTGAGGGTGTTTATCAACATGGGTTGTGGTACAACGAATGGGGTTGCTCCACCCTTAATCAGAGGTCGAGGGTTCGCCCTTGGGCATGGAGAAAACTCTGTTGGGAGCGCTACTCCCGAATGGGGTCCTACCCGGCGCGAATTCGAATTAGTCGGGCTCCAATGCGGGTACCGGACACCGGATGAGAAACCAAAATAAAATAAAAAAGATAGTGAGGGTGTTTGGATTGACTTTTAAAAAATAGCTTATAAGGTAAAAGTCATAAGTTGATACTATCTTACTTTTGACTTTGACTTATTTTGATAGTTTTTAACTTAAAATTAATTAAGTAATTAAAAATACTTTTAAACTTTCCCGAACACCACGAAAACTAAAAAAATGTTTTAAAGTCAAAAGCACCTAAAAATAAGTCAATTCAAACACCCACAATATAAACATATTTGACTATTTTCCAAGCATTCTTACACCATTAATATACTCCCTCAGTTTCGTTTTAGTTGGCTCTTATTGACTTGACACATTCCTTAAGAAATTTTTTAATAGAGGCTTATTTTACTAAAATAACCCTATTAATTATGCATTAAAAATATGAATTTGAGGAAATACATTTTGTTTAGTCATTTAATGTTGAGAGTAATATTGGAAGAACATAATAAAATCCTCTTGATTTCATCAAATGGACAACTAAATTGAAACAAACAATCTTAGAAAGAGGGTCAACTAAAATGAAACGGAGGGAGTAGTATATAACTTAAATTTTTATCATCATTTTCTAAATCGGTTTTATTTTTTAAATGATACTCTCTTCGTTTCGAAATAAGTGAATTGTTGAGATATTTATTGGTGTTTCAAAATAAGTGAATCATTGAATTTTTTCCAAATTTGCCCTTATGATTGGACAACCAATTAACTTTTGAAAAGATATTACAAGGTCAACTTTTTTTTTTCGGGGTAAAAATAAAAAGTTATGTTAAATTTATGTCTTTAATGCTTTTTTCTTAATATATGTATCAAAATCCAATAATTCATTTATTATGAAACGAAGAGAGTACTAAAATAAATGTACTGGAACATATATTGATCCAAAAGAAGAGCAGAACAGATAGTGCTTGAATGGAAGCGGTGTGTTGTGCGAAAGCAATGAATGAGGTCAATAAATTCGGTACTTGCCCAATATACACCTATACTCTTTTTTTTTTTTTGGGTAAAATATACACCTATACTCATCATCCCACAAATGGAATCTAACTAATTAAAGTCTCAAAATCTTCTTTCTTTCCTCATACAATTTACTTTAGTTGTTCTAATAAGTATTATCTTTGTTTTATTTTATTAGATCCTTATATTAAAAAAAAAATTAAAAAAATCACAATTGGAATCTAACTAATTAAAGTCTCAAATCTTCTTTCTTTCTTCTTACAACTTAGTTGTTCTAATAAGTATTCTCTTCGTTTTATTTTATTAGATCTTTATATTAAAAAAAAAAAAAAAATTTACTAAAGTCTCAAATCTTCTTTCTTTCTTCTTACAACTTAGTTGTTCTAATAAGTATTCTCTTCGTTTTATTTTATTAGATCTTTATATTTAAAAATAAATAAATTTACTTTTCTATTTTAATAATATTATAACTTTTTAAATTTATTATCTATGTTGAGTCGGGAGTCTATCGAAAACAGACTCTCTACTTCATCTAAGATATAATTTGCATACACTTTACCCTTTTCAGACCCCCAATTTATAAAATTACACTGAATATGTTGTTCTATAAATTTTTTTTTAATTCTGCTTTTCCATTTTAATAAGTCAAGGAAATTTTATTATTTTATTCGTTCACTATCCTTATTATTAAGAAAAAGAGAATCTTTCAAAAATAGTTACACTTTGTTGTAAAACTCATCTTCTATTGTCATATTTTACATAATTACCATTTATAACCACTGTATTCAATTTACTCCCGTTGTATTCAATTTTATCAATAGTTTGTATTCATATAAAATATAAATATAATAACTATTTAGCCGTTGTATTCGATTCACAGCCGTTGTATTTACTTTTTACTCAGTGATCTGTATTCATAAAAAACATAAATACACTACATATTTAGTCTCGCCAAAAACACTACATTTTTTTTTATTTTCATTTTTTTATTTTTTTCATATTTTCCTCGTTTTTTCTTCTTCTTTTTTTTTCTATTTTTTCCTTTTTTATTTTTTTCATTTTTTTCTTTTGGATTTTTTCTCTTCTATCTCTAATTTCTATTTCTCTTTCTTCTTTTTATTTTTATTTTGTGCTTATTTTCTTTATCATTTTTTTATTCTATTTTATATTTTTGTATTTTCAAAAAATATGACTACTCAAGCACAAGTCATGAATGATAATGTAAATACCACAATTGTTTATCATATTTGTAGTCACATCGTTATTTATATTTTTGTATTCATTGATACAACTGTATTTGTATTTTAAAGTTCGCGCTTGTATTTGTATTTCGTAGTTCACATTTATATTTGTATTTTATAGTTCGCACTTGTATTTTAAAGAACTGTTTTGTATTTGTATTTTATAATTAACTGTATATTATATTGGATTATATTTGTATTGTGATTTTATTGTGTTTGTATATTTAGATTATATTTGTATTTCTATTCTATTTTCGGCGATGTCTTTTTATTTTTAAAGAATTATTTTGTATTTGTATTTGTAAGTTGATTGCATATTATATTTAGCCGTGATTATGTACAATTTATCATTTGTATTTGTATACAAACAAATAAATGCATTAATTGTATTTTCTTGATTCTAAAATATATAAATATGTAATGTATCATTTGATACAAATGTGTTGTTTTGTTTTTGTATGTTAAAATTATCATTCATATTTGTAAATAAACAAATATCACTTGATACAAATACAATTACAAACAAATGAAACAAATGATTTTACAAGTACAAACACAATATGCATTTGTATATATTGTATTTGCATAAAAATTTAAATTATATTTATTTGTATCAATAAATACAACTCGTGTCAATAAATAAAAACACGTATTCGTAGAAAGAAAATCAATCGTTCCTTTTCAATAATTAAAAAATACAATTGATAGTTCACACTTGTATCTGTATGTTATAATGCGTATTTGTATTTATATTTTATAGTTCGCACTTATTTTTATATGTTATAGTTCACATTTGTATTTGTATTTTATAATTTGCACTTGTATTTATATTTGCTAGTTCATACAAATGAAAAGAAGGAGAAAAAATGAAAAGAAAAAAAAAAGAAGAAAAATCCAAAAAAAAAAAAAAAGGAGATTAATACATAATAGAGAAAGAAACCCCCCAAAAAAAGAAAAAAGAATGAGAAAACATAAAAAGGAAAAAAAAGAAATAAAAGAAAAATGGAAAAAAGAAAACGAAAAAGGAAAAGATGAAAAAAGAAAAAAGAAAAAAGAAAGAGAAAAAAAAAAGGAAAAGAAAAAATGAAGAAAAAAATTAAAAAAAAAAAAAAAAAAAGAGTAATAGAAAATAGAGAAAAAGAGAAAATACATGAGAAAAGTTATGAATTGTAATTATGGATAATTAATAAGTAAGGGGATTATGAATTATAATTAATTAAACTTAGGCTAAATAAAGTAATTAGGAGTCTATATTTATTAAGTTATGTAGTTATTCCTTAAAAAAAATACATAAAATATTATTAAATAAATTAATTGTATAAAATACACTCTTAATAAAAGCTCTTAAATGTTGGGTCAAGTTAACCTAAGCTAAAAAAAAATATAAAATGGAGTATAATCTTGATGTTGAGATCAACTTCTTTTTTTACTTGTGAGGTGAGTAAACTTAAGAATCTGGCAATTTCTTTTAATTTATTGTATTGTTCTTCTCTTTCTCAGTTGGCTAAATGTACAAAAAAATTGGCAAAGCAAGATCACAGAAACAGAATTGTGCTTACTAATTCGAATAAGTTTCTTAATCTTAAATCGAACATGTTTTACTTCAATGGAAATGTAATGGGAAAAAATCAATGCATGCGCCATATTCATATTGATTTATTATGGTAAAGTTAGAAATTAAGGTGATATATGATTAAATTAACTATATTTAATTTGTAATTCTTATGCGAATTACATATTACTTTTCATTATGAAATGAATAGACAAATTCCCCAAGTATTTGACTTCTGTTCAATTGAGTGAACCTTTTTTTTTTTCATTAGATGAAATATTTGATTTTTTTTAATAACCGTGACATTCAAATTAATTTGTACGCATATTCACTAATTCTACGATTTACCAACTATCTCGAAGGTAGAATATTAAAAATATTCTTAATTAATATAAATTATTTGTAAGGTGAAAGCGAAATCACTTTTACTAATTATATAGTTTTTCTCATAATTAGTTGATAATTATATTTCCCCCTCATAATTATTTGACAATTATTAACAAAATAATCGAATGACAACATACGCCACTAATGTGCACCACAATCTACTAATGTACGCACTTTCCTCTTCCTCTTTCCCACCAGCAATACAAAACGTTTACCCCATTACCACCCCACCCCACCCCCACCCCACCCCCTTTTTTCTCTAACATGCACCATCACCTCCTTTCTTCCTCCATTACTATGGCGCCTTCTTCTTCTTCTTCTTCTTCCAAACCCCTCAAAAAACCCTTAAATTCTTCAAACCCTAATTCAAATTTCCCAAATTGCCCCTCATCATCCACCACCACCCTCTGTAATCACTCCCCTTCAGCTACCCTTGATCTTCTCATCTTCATCCTTGTACTTTTCTCTGGTGCTTTCCTCATCATTTCTTACTTCTCTTACATCTTCAATTCCCTTTCTCTCCTTTTCCCTTACTCACCTTCCCTTTTACTCAACACCTTTTTAACCCATCTTCAACAACTCGATGTTTCTACCCACTACATATTCTACACATTCTTTGTTCTTGTTTTCCTCTTTGTGTTGATTTTCTTTGAGATCTGTTGTGGGTTTGGGTTTAGATCAAGGAAATGTGGGAAATCTGGGTGTAAAGGGTTGAGAAGGGCAATGGAATTTGACTTACAATTACAAGGTGAAGAATGCTTTTTTAGATCTGGGTCTGGGGGGTGTGAGAGTAGTAAAGCTGTGAGAGAGATTAATGAGTTGCCTTGGAAAGGTGGGACTGAGAATAATCCAGATTATGAATGTCTTCGTGCTGAGTTGAGAAAAATGGCACCACCTAATGGACGTGCTGTGCTGTTGTTTAGGTCTAAATGTGGTTGTCCTGTTGCTAAACTTGAAGGTTGGGGTGCTAAACGAGGCCGTCGCCATAAGAAGTGAGTTCTTCTTTTTTCCTCGTGCTTGTTTATCACTTATGCCGATTGTGTTTTGGTTTTTAGTTGCATTGCTTGAGTTGAACGAACATTATGTGTAGATGATTATGCATTCTAAGTAGTAGTCCATTCCTGCTGATAGAATGAGGAAACCTGTAATGGTTAGACTCATAAGGAGTGGGTTGTTTTTTGCTTTTGATGTCTTGGTTGTGTATCACAGAGTTTATCTTTATGTTGATTGTGTTTTGGTTTTAGCTTCATTGCTTGGGTTGAATGAACATTATATATATTTAGATGATTATGATAGTAATTCCTTCCTGCTGATACAATGAGGAGACTTGTAATGGTTACTGAAGTGAAATCTGCATTTGAAGAAGATGCTTCTTTCGTAATGGCTTGGATTGATTTGAAGGATCCGAGACTTATCCTGGAAATAAAGATAGAAAAAAAATGATTTGATGATCCAGAAAGAGTTGTTTTAGGGATGAGAATTTTGTAAATTGGGATGATGATGCTCAGACTTTTTAGGACTGGCAGAGAGTACTACAGGTCAAAAGACATCCAAGTATAGTCAGCACTGAAACATGATTGTGTTGCTTCTTTTTTTTTTAAAAAAAAAAAAACTTTTGTTGTTTTTGCTTTTAGAGTCTTGCTTTATGATTGTGTTTTGTTTTTTTGTTCCATTACTCGAGTTGAAGTTGAAAGATGCAACAATTTGAACATTACATGTGTAGATGATTTCGCATTCTAAGTAGCAGTCCATTCTTTCTGATAGAACATGGAAACATGTAATGGTTACTGAAGTGAAATTTACATTCTAAGAAGAAGCAGCTCTCTCGTAATGATATAAATAAAAAGGTGCTGCTCTGGTTTAGATTGATTTGAAGGATATGAGACTTATCCTAGAAATAAAGATAGAAAAAATGATGTCATGAGCTAGAAAGAGTTGTTTTAGAGATGAGAAATGTATAAATTGGGATGATGTGGCTCTCACTTTTAGGGCTTCTTTGCTTCTGGCAGGCAACTACACGTCAAATGACATCCAAGTATAGTCAGCACTGAAACTAATTACTTATCTATGAGTTTGTTGATTATTGATTCTGTCCATTGACAAGTGATTATAAGGTTACTACTTGACACAATAGCAATGAATTGTCATAAAGACCAGTCAATCAACTAGGTCTTAAGTCAAACTAGTTGGAACTTACTTATGAACCTGAATCTGTGATGTAAAAGACAAATTAAGGGTTCTCTAAATCATACCCTTATTCATACACTGACATTTTACGTTTCTAACTAGATTAAGAATCTGTTGGTAGTCATTAGACCTAGACACGTGTGGAAACAGTGAATGATGCGCCAATTTCAACTTATTTGTATCACCTAGAAGGACCCTTCGGTTCTATTCTGTTTGGTTCTTAAGTAAGTCCGCAACAATTCCAAGATAGTAGGTAATTGACAAGTCAGAACACTTCATATATTTATTTTGATAAGTACAAAATAATCATGCACATTGTAGTATTATGTACAACAAAAAGAACTCCATCCTTCCACTTAAAATGAATAGAATGGACCAAATCTCTTTCCTTCTACTTTAACGATCATGTATGACTACACATCCAACTTATGCCCATATAATTCATCTTGTGGATGTGATTGATATTAAGAGACCCATGATTATTTCTCGTATAACTTTGTTGTTATCACAATTATTCTATTGAACTCACTATCAAAAAAGTTATTCTATTGAACTTGTCTTCATGTTGCTAGAAATCTTCCTATCGCATAGCATCATTGTAGTACTCCTCCATTTCACTACCCTATTTCTTATGTTTTATGTTAAATCTTCATCTATGATTTATTAACGAGAAAAATCATCTCCATCTATCATGTCAATTCTTGAAAGAGTCTAAATATCTCATGTGTTTGCTTAAAAACACTAAATTAATCTCCTCCATTCTTCTTATCAGGACAACATCCCTGGAGTATATATTTTGTCTCACTTTAATTTATTCTAAATCTCATATTCCTTAGAAGTTTTTATCCATAGTTTTATCATATGGTTCTTGCCTTTTTTAGTTTTGTAAATTTTCCATATTAGCAAGTGGAAGGAACATACACCATGAACTCTCATTTTGGATATTATTGGTGAGTTCATCTGCTGAGGGTCTTTTGGAAACAATCTCTCTACCTCCTCGGAGGTAGTGGTAAGGTCTGCGTATACTCTACCCTCCCTAGAACTCACTTGTGGGATTTCACGGGGTATCTTCTTGTTGTTTTATTGGTGAGTTCATCCATAACTAGGGTAAACAAGTATCCTGCTCAAAGCAAGTTCGTAGTGTAAATTCTTGTTCATAGCAAGTGTATTGGATCTCTTCCCATTGTTTTACACTTGTGATTGGTCCCCCATACATATATTTCATGGTATTATATGTTTGATATGAATTCCTTTCTCCCGAATGAATGGTGGGGAGTCTTTGGGAAGAAACAATTGTTATGATTCAGTATGTTGTCATCTTACGACCATTAACATGTTTTTATTGCTCTGTGTGAAGTTTGGAGATTGACATTTTAGGAATAGGAGGTAGAATGTTTTATGTGCAAATGTATATCCAAAATGTACGCGAAGTGAATGTAAGTTTTGGCACAGCGACAAAGTATAACTTGTAAGATATTGCTTTTCTATTTAAGAAATTAAAGAAAACAAACTATTGCCTTTCTGTATATAATCTAAGTGTAATGCTCATCTATTGCTGTAGCAAAATATCTTCTAGCTTACAAATTCATGGGAGAAGATTCTATTTTTTAAGGGCTTCAAAATGGTATTTTTTTCAATGGTAGGTTATAGGAGGTAAGACTTGGGAGTGGAAAAATTGATAGTGTTGTAGGATAAAATCACAGAAGTTCTTACAGATTCTGCCGCTGTCTGAAAGGACTATGTCAAGGGAGCAGATACCCATACTTCACCCCATTCTTTAAACTGCTGTAGAGGAGATCACCCTTGTTTCAATCCTCTCCTATTCTTCTTTTTCTCAGAGGGGGGAGTATTCATTATCTTAAGATTCGTGCATTTGGTGAGATTACCCAGTCCTGAAGTGAATGAACTAGAAAGAAGGAAGGAAATGAGATGATTTTTCCTGCCTTATGCTCTTGATCAATTATTGGGACATTCTAGAACTATGTTTTAGATCAATGGGAAACCGATAGCATTATGGCTGAATATGGATTGGTATTTCAGAAGTGAATATCCAACAAGTGAATAACCTTACGTTTTCTAATGTTGAACAATCAGGAATTCTAGATTATTTCTAGCAATTATCACTCATTCGTAACTAGGGAAAAACATGTACTGTTTCAGTGGTGATCCCTAGTGTAAATCCACTAGCATGGAAAGTCATTTGTATCTCCTATTGCTGTTCTTACACTAGTGAAGGCTACTTTATACATCCGTTGTGACATTTATATATTTAGCATGGATTCTTTTGTTCTTCAACACTGAAGAAATTTCCGTTGTAGTCTATCATATGCTTTACTTAGATCAGTGAACACCACCTAGAAAAAATATAATTTCCGTTGTATATTTGCTCAGGAGTTGAGATTTTGGCTGCTGGTAATCTGTGATTTTCTAGAGCTTGTGATTTGTGAGTATGGAATCATTGATTGTGCAATATGGACATTTGCCGATAGGCTAGCCCAAATTCTTCCTTCTCAAGTGGTGGTAGCGTAATATTGTTGTATACTAAGACCCTCATCTTTAGAAATTTACAATACTAAGACCTGCATGGGCCACCATCCTTTGTCTTGAGCCGGGGGTCTATCGGAAACAGCCTCTCTACTTCGTTAGAGGTAGTGGTATGGTCTGCGTACACTCTACCCTCCCCAGACCCCACGATATGGGAATCTACTGGGTTTGTTGTTGTTGTTGTAAGGCCTAAGGGCTTATTTGTTGCAAGGATAAGAGATTATAATCCTGGGACAAAATGTGGAATTATTGGTAGAATTTTTAATCACGGGATATATATACCACACTCTATGTGGGATAACAATCCTGATATCGTGATGAAATAGCATAATGATACATTTTACTTTATACTCTAAAACTTTTCTCCCAAAGTCTTAAAAGAAAGTCAAGTTTAAACAACAACAACAACAAACCCGGTGTATTCCCACAACGTGGGGTCTGGGGAGGGTAAGATATACGCAGTTCATACCGCTACCTCCGAAGAAGTAGAGAGGCTGTTTCCGATAGACTCCCAGTTCAAGATAAAGGATAATAAACAAGGGGATGGATGACATAACTGAAACAAAGAATAGGAAATAATAGAATAAAATCACAGGAATATGAAATACGGGAAATAAGAGCAACACGGAATAAGAAAAATAGGAACTAAGCATTAGAAAATAGGACACCCATCTAGTAGTGACATACACTCACATCCCAAAAACACCTATGTACACTGATCTATGATTACTAAATCCGGCTACCAAAGTCAAGTTTAAAATTAGAAATAAATTTAATCCAAGTTTATCTAGTTATAACTAATAACCAAACAAATGTGTTATATTATACTCTATATTTCTAGTTAAAACCAAACAATGGTGTGGCCTAGTGGTTCAATGAAGTGAGTTGAGCACCTTGAGGTCTCAAGTTCAATTCCCAACAGAAACAAACACTAGGGGCCTGTTTGGAAAGCAATCCAAGGAATTGGATTTGGTGTAATTACACTGTCTGGTATGTTTGGTTGGCTAGGTGATTTCTTGGTCATTAGGTAATTGAGTGTAATTGGCAGGGGTTAATTACACTCTTCAATTCTCAGGGGAGCTGTGAATTGCTAGTAATTATATGATGTAATTATTACAGGCTGATTACTTTTTAATTTCTTTCTTTTATTTCTATTTTTATTTTTTCATTTTTATGTATTTTTTATTTCTTTTATTTTTGTTATTCCAATATTTTTTAAAAATATATTTCTTATTTTTTATTATTTATATTTCATTTCCTTACTTCTCATTCTCAACCTTTACTTCATGTGATTCCATGCAATTGTTCGTATTATCTATTTTTATTTTTTTTTCATTTAGCATAATTTTGTTAGTATTCTAATTTTCAAAGTAAAGTAGAATTCATTGTTGAATAAGGTTATAGACTTATGTTTTTCTTTTCTTTTAATCATATATATGTACATTATGTTAAAATTTGACATAAGAGTATTATGTTAACTTTTTGTTTTGAATTTTGAGCAGATGTTGTATTTTCAATTTAAGTTTATTTATTTTTGTAGTATTGACTTGATATTTCACATTGTAAGCCATTTTTTTAAAGTTAGAATTGATAGACCATCTTTTTGTCAAATATTTTAATAATTTTATGACACTATATTTATAATATTAGTCTTTTTGTCAAACATGCATTTCATGATGTTCCTAGAAATCATGTACTTTTAGTTTTTATGATTATTTTAATTAAAATATACTAATTGGAAAAAGATAAATCATTTTTTTATAATATTAGTTAAGAACATATGTTTATTAATTAATATATTTTCAAAAGACAATATATATCTTAAATATTTAATTTAATATCATTTATAAAGGTCCTTGTTTGTCTAATATAATTTTTTAAGTTTTGGTAGTAACTTTATTTTAAAAATGTAATATAACCATATGATTACACTTGTGCAACGAAGCAGTACACTTGTAATTACACTATAATTACATTGTGACAAGCAAACAGGTCATCGTAATTACTAGGCGGTAATTACAGCAATTCCAATTACCAGGTGGCTTTTCAAACAAACTCTAGGTGATTTCTTTCCATTTATTTTAGCCTTGGTGGAAAGAGTTGCTTGCTTTGGTGGGAGGTGACTGGTATTCCGTGGAATTAGTCAAAGTGTTGGGTTGGGCACCATGGTTATTAAAAAAAACTATGTACATCTCTTTTTTTTGGTACAATGAATCAAACCCCTACGTATAAAAGTATCTCTGCTGAATAATTTCCTCATTATTTGATCCCCGTATTATATAATCCCACATCCCAGTATAACTTGCCCCAAGTATTTGGCTAAGACCTGAGGCTTGTGATCAGAAAATGTTGAGAATGAAGTTATAATATTGTAGGCAGAGCATTCTTCAATACCTGAATAAGGTGATTTGATGCTTTAGAATATATGAAAGTGTTGTCATATTTTATCAAGTTATTGGTTAACACAGTGCATTAGTTGGATGACTTTGAATAGCATCAAGAGGCAATTAGGAGTTAGTCAATGCAAGATATCCTATCTTTCGTTTATATATCCTATCTTTCCTTTTTAAGTGTCAAGCCCAGTGGAATATGGCTAATTACTTTTTTAATAAGTAGCACGTCTTTCTACTTTGACGAGTGGATTGTTCATTTTAACCATTTCCTTTAGTATAACTTGATATATCATTCAAATCTCTGGACTGGACACACCGCCGTTATCCAAAATTAAAAAAAATCATTCATGTCTTCCTTAATTCTAGCAAACCCTGGAGTCATTTTCAGTTTCTTGGAATTTCAGTCATTAGTTTTAGCTCAATTGCAGTTTACTAGTTCAAGTAAAGAGGCCCCATTGCTATTCATGCATATTATAGTTGTTGCAGCTTTTCTGTTGCCACTAACCTGCCTTCTGCCCCACAGAAGGTATCAGAAGATATATAAGACTTGACTATAGTCTGCACTTGAAGTTTAAAGAAGTTGTGTTTTGATGGGATCATATTGACAGTGATGATGTGGAGTCTTTGGAGTTTATGTTTGTAAGTAGTATTTGACCATTCTGACATATACGCCCCACAATAATTAAAAAAAATTGTATTTGAAAGAATCGTATTGGCAAATACTTCATGCGTCGCATGCTATTTGGAACTTCGGAGGATCCTTTTTTTGGTGTATAATAGCTATCACCTGTCCATTTGGTCATCTTAAGATATTAGGTTCGATTCTATCATACTGTCACGACCCAAAAACGAGGGTCATGATGGCACTTGTCGCGGCGTATCTTGACAAGTAAGCCTATCACCCAAACTGATACGAATAGAGAAAAAGACAGAAATACCCAAGGTAAGGCTTCTAGAATGAAGTCGAACCATATAAATAATCATAACAATACGGAAAGAATTTATCCAAAACATCAATCATGCCCAAAATCAGGTGTCAATAGTGTAAGAACTACTGATACAATCCAAGAGTCAAATACATTGGAAAAATAACCACAAAGGAATAATAGCTGTCTCCGAACACTAATAAAGACATAACTAGTATAGAAAGATAGAGGTGAACTTCGGACGCATGAATGTCCAACCGCTACCTTGGAAGCTCCAACAATCGCTCGAATCAAGTAAGCTGAGGCGCACTCGAGCTAGGACCTGCACCGAAAGGGCGCAGTAGGCATGAGTACGGTCCACTTGTACTCGGTAGGTATCATAGGCCGACTAAACAAAGTAGTAAATAAGAGATACAAAATATACACTAAGGGCACGTCACCTGCAATCAGAAAATGTCCCACAACGGTAGCCCACACCGCTTGCACTAACAGTTCTAATATATCTCACATATATTGCAAAAACACATCAAGATATAGAACACAAGTTAGATTATGTCACATATAAAATAGAGCAAGAGAGAACATGTAGATACAAGATCATCAAATACAAGTAAAGAAAGGTAAGAGAAATACATAGATGACAAGTCAATAAGGCAATACAACACAACATAAACATAATAAAGTAAGTGCAATGTATATGATAATGATGATGATGATGCACGAGGTTGTCGCACAACCTCCGGGATCGTCGCACAATCCCCGTATACACCTACGCAGCCAAAGCTTCCCGACTAGGACCCATGGGGGTTCGTCAACCCATATACAATCCACATATCTCATATCTCCTTTCCGGCACATCCCTCGAAAAGGGTTTTATAAGGTGTTACAATATTTTTAAAAAGGTGTTGCCAGTGTTTCTCAGATGTTGTCACAGTGGTACCAATGTTTCATGAATGAGTATGATATGAAGATGTAATGCTCACAATCAATCACAATAAGTATTTCCACAACCAACCACATGATATATTTCTACAACCAACCACAATGATACATTTCCACAACCACATGAGTCAATATTCACTCGTTATTTTCATTTAATCCATGAATTTCCACATGTCTCATATGCCAGTAAAGTATGAATATAATCACAATACACCCATGGTACCACATTAAACAATACAATACAATTACTCACATGTATTCAAGGCTATCAATGTCACATAGGGCCCCACACGGTCAAACATATCACATAATATTTCAATTTCGATAATTACATCACATATAGGCCCCCACACGGGCACAACACGTAGATAGCCATTTTTCATGATTAGTTCTCACCCTTAACATGCATTTTATATCATCATTTACTACCCAGCCCAGTCTGAAGAGTTAAGTCATAACCTACCTCGAAAGCCGAAATCGATCCGCTACACTTGAACCCGCGACCTTACTTTTCACGAACAATCTCGAACTCTACTAAAAACATCAAATATGAAATCTACGCGTCAAAAAAAAATCAGCGACACCCATATTGACTACTTTTGGTTTGGGGTCAAAACGGACCCCCAAAATAGGTTTTCGAAAAAGGACAAAATTGAAACTTTACTTCAAAAATATGTACCCCATATTTTTAGGAACCTATAGCTGAAAACCCAAGTTAAATCGAGTGAAAAACGGGGTTCAAATCGAAGAAAAATTATTTTTGAGCTTTACCGGGTAAAATCCTTGAAATTCGGGTTAAAATCAAGAATCGGAGTTGTTTTGAAGGTTAAATTGATGAAAAACTAGTAATTATAAGATAAAAATATTATTCAAGTGAAAGGGGATGAAATTTGGGTTTAAAATCATGCCCTAAGATTTTTGGGGTTTTGAGAAATTTATCAAGAAATTTCTAAGAAAAGGGTGAATTCTTACCTTAAATCCGTAATTAAAATTAAGAAATAAGTTTTAATCTAGCTTCCCAAGCTCTCACAAACTTCACTTTTAAGCTCCCAAAATATTTAGGGTTTAACTCTCAAGAAACAAGATGAAAAATGAGCAAAATGTATCAAAAATGTGAAAAAGCTGCTATATATATTGCAGATTTTTTCTGCATAACTGTGCAGTTTTTATATATATATTGCAGATTTTTTCTGCATAAGTGTGCAGTTTTTATTCTAATTCGAAATGGACTTCGACGAGGTGCTCGGGATTCGTTCGGAGTCCGATTTATGCAAACGAACTATGCAACCACACTAAATTCGACGTTCCGGACGCGATGGCGATATCAGATTTTTCAGAAAAAATCGTTTTCACAAAATTGACCCCCGAGACCCGAAATCACAATTTTCCAAACCGAGGGTCGAAATGAGATTTAAAAGCCGTAAAATAATACCAAACATGCTAACACACTAAAATCGACATTCCGGATCTGTTGGCGAAGTCGGATTTTTCATACGAGGTCGTTTCAACCAAAAGTGGGTCCCATACCCAACTTTCCAATTTTTTCAACTTTTCGACCAATAGGTCGAAATGAGCTCGGGTGGACTAGGACCCGAACCAAAGGTCTACCTAGCCTAAAATCGATATTCCGGAGTTGCTGGCGCAGTCCGTTCGGTCATCCGTCGCACGGATCAAAATATAATCACATAAGTCCAAAATAAGACTCTCGAAGCCATCAAAAACCACAATATTGCATAAATGATACCAAAATGCATAAAAAATCATCTCAACCACTCCCACACCCTAGAAATACCATAATGCAACTACGGTGAGGGGTAAAACAGTCAAATCACACAAAATCACAAATTTCACATATTTCATCAAATTCTTAGGTCGTTACACATACTTTGACCAAAAGGTATTGCTAGCTGATTTCCTGTCTCAGGTCCTTATATTAGAGCTGTTTTCTTCTGGAATCACTTATTTGGGTTGCTGCATGATTTCTGCACTCTCAATCTATTGCATATGTGATGAGAGAAATATTTTAACTACTTATCCCATCAACACTTTATGGTGGCAGGCCTTTTGTGCTGCTTATTTTCTTCAGTTGCCTAACATATTTTCATTTTCATTAAGAACCGTTTATGTTATGCCCTTTCCACGGTAACTGACGCATAAATTTGCTGGCTAAATGCAGGACTCTGGCACTTAATGGTAAAGCTGATAATCGCTGAATGTTAATGATTGCATATCGGGATCTAGTTTGTTACCTTCTGAATTTCAGAAGCATGGGAAATTGATATTGTTGTTTAGAACCATTTTTATTGATCCCATTGACTGAGCTTCGCCTCCTTGGAACTTACTTTAGAACAATACTCAATGTGTACAAACTTATAGACGGGACTTATTTCTCAATGCTCAAGAAGCACATATCATAAAACATGAATAAATTACATAATTAGCAGTCACATTTTCAAATAAGGAATAGCATATCCTTCCTCCCTCATTACCTGCCAGGTTACTGCCGTGCTGGAATGGTGTTTCTTCCCCAATATTTTCCTCTTAAAATGTTCACTTTTATCAAATTTTCTTTTGTGAACTTTAGTTTGCTGTGTACCCTGGAGGATTTCTAATCATCTAAAAATGACAATTAAGCCAGTTATTTGAACAAATGCTTATTGCAAGCTTGTCTTAGCCGTTGGTTCACGAGACCCTGATCTTGTACACGCAATCAATGGTACGGTTCAGTTGATTATTTTATAAAATTATACCATATCATTTTTCTGGTTATTTTATTTGTGTAATCAAAACTAGTCTTTTTCAGTTATTTTATTTTGTATAATTAAAATTATCCTTTTGAAAACCTCCATCATCTATGTTTATCTCGGTTTCTCTTTGTTCAGTATGATTTGATTTCTTTTGGTTATCTTTTCTTGGTTAAAGCGTCTTGTAAGAGTCATACACAAAAGTTAGAGCACAATACCAGCATAAACTATCGTAGGGCTTCAGCAAAAATTCTCTAGACATTTTTACTGTTTAAAATGTGATGAATTGAGGGAACGCGAAATGCAATGAGAACATATCTCACTATTGGTGCACCATCATGATTTAAAAAAAAGAAGACATATCTCACTATTTTGTGGTAGAATAAATTAGACTGATTCCATATTACTAAGTATATAAAGACTTTTTTATTTACACCAGAAAAATCACACAGCATAACTAAGATCCCATTTTACTAAGTATATAGATTCTTTTTTATTTTCAAAACATAACAACATAAAGCATTACAAATCTAAAAAAGAAACTTAAAAATTGCATATATATACACACGGTAACTTTACCTTATTACATAAAATTTCATATTAAAAAACAAATTACAAAAATCTCAAATTAATTACTTAAATCCCTATCTTTTTTACTTTCTCTTTCTACCTTCTTATACATTCCAAATAGCTCCATATTTTCCTCCTAAAATCTTGCTACCTTATCTCTCCAGTTATCTATCTGCATTAAACCTTCTTATTTTTTCTCCACACCCACAAATTTCGATCTACAGTAATCTCTCTCCAAAAAAAATCTTCTTCATTTTCTCCGTCCAAAATCAACAAAATCTTCTCCATCCAAAATTATCTTTTCTCCATCCAAAATCGACAAAATCTTCTCCATTTTCATTAAAAACCCAGAAAAAAACTACAATTTCATCCAATATATGCTTCTCTGAATCCGGGAATATATGCTTATCTGAATTTCATCAAAAACAAATTAAGTTGAATTTTCTGCATTTAATGATCGCGTATTGTTATTTTCGTTGTTGGTTTCGTTCTTGATTTTTTTGATTATGAAAAACTCAATTTCTCAGAGAACCGTTCGAAGCACCGAAATGATCCAGTAATAATGAAGAAATCGAGGGAAGTTGTTGGTTCAAGTTCAAACAAGAAAGCTCCAAAATCGTCCAGTAAGAAAAAGGTTGATGATTTTAGACGACCACGTTTGCCGAAGATTTAGTTATCATTAAAATATGTATTAGCAACACTATTTTATGTATAAGATTTCATTATACAGTTGTTAAGATTATATAGTAAATTGTATAAGGTGTTCGTATACATGTGAAATAGTATTAGATTATATTTATTACTTGTATAAGGTTTACACATACACGAGAAACTGTTGTATGAGGTTGTCTTTTATTTGTTTTGGCAGTATGATTCTATGTATAAGATTTCATTATACATGTATTGATAATATATTATTAATTGTATAAGGTTTACACATGCATGTTTAATGTTCTAAAATATGATAACCTTATACATGAAACTATATTGTATGAAGATATTATAACATTGAATTGATTGATCCATACAAATGCTTCACTACATGTCTATTACTATAGCATAAAACGTTACAATGATAGCTATAAAAGAAAATTTTCTCACGAAAATATTATACGATGATATAGATATCATGTCAAAATATTTCATCATACATAAGTCTATATGTACGATGAGTCATTATACATTAGTATACCAGATTTTTACACATTTTATAATGTATAGGAACAACCAATACAATAGTAAATACATTAATCGTAGTAACACATTAAAAACGAACTTCTTGAAAATCTATAACAATCAAATTTTCCATATTTATTCAACGTATAATATAATACAATACATATCAGAAAAAAAATAACAAACTTAACAACTATAATACGACAACTGCAATTTCTATTAAAATATGTATTAGCAGCACTATTCTATGTTCATGTTGATTTTTCTGAGAACTGAAGAAAGCAGTAGAAGATTTTTTTTTTCATTGAGCGTAATTCAACAAAGAAGAAAATTTAATGTGATGTTTAACATATTTTTTGAATTTAAATTTCAGTTACTATATTTAATAATACACCACTAAATGTTGAGTAATTAATGCCGTGAATTAAGGAACAGATTGATAATATCAGATTTATCTTTTCTTAAATATAGTCTAATCAACTTTATCATATATTCCAACAATGTATGAGGATTGACCAGATGTATGAGTATCTTTCTCAAAATCGGGATAGAGAAAGGCTGAAAAGATTTTATATAATTACTTTCAGTTATTAAGGGATTTATGTAGTTTATACTATAAATTTATGAATTTCGTATAAGGTTGATGTTAGGTTTGTGAGAATTTAATACAACTACAACAACATTATCTACAACATTTATATAACAATCACGTAAATTTAATACAATTATAACAACATACTATAAAATATAAATTTCATACAAACTCAACATACAATTATCACACAATTTAACTCTTTACAATTAATTTCTCTTCAAAATTTGAAAAACACCAATTTTTGGAAGATAATTCGAAAAAATTTCAGCTTCAAATTCGGGAAACTTAGCACCAGCAAAAGCATCCTAGCTCTTCCATCGAACCGCAGGGTAACCACCTGTAACAACATAGTCAAAAGAGAGAACTGAGATTCCTCGATCTCGTTCCATCGTAGTTACACCCACTTCACCGTCAAACAACCTCAGAACAACTAGTGAATCATCATTCGGTTCCAAAATCAAATCTGAATCAAGTGTGTTAAGGAGTGGAATTTTGTTGAGGGTGAGGGTTCTTGATTGATTGTTGATAAATTAAATATGTATGCATATGCTCTCACAATGAATGTTTTGATGATAGACAAGGATATCGGAGAACCAGGTTATATCATTCAACTATAGCAATGCAAGTGAAACTGACCACCACGGAAAGAAACAGTACCAGGTGCACAAAAGGAAAAGAATCTCACACGAGACCTGATTCTTGTAGTTAACAGTTTTTTGTGGCATTTAATAGACATTTTCTCGTGTTTTGTTAAGGTCCAGTTTGGCTTGATATTGTGCTTACTTTAATTGCCTTCTCATGATCCTCCTTCGTTATATTGTATTTTTTTTTTCTGAGATGGCTAATATCCTCAACATTGATGTTTTGCATCATGTTGTGTGTGTGTACGTGTAGCCCAAATGGCCACGAGTCCTCATTGTTGCATTCTCAACCTAACTTGTTCTCACAAATGTATACATGTTTTTAATGATGTCAAAAGGAGGAAAATTTCTTTATGAGCTAATGAACTATATCACTTGCATAGTTTGTTGTCATCAAAAAGAGGGAAATCGGTAATTGACTATATATGCATCTGCTCTCACTATGGTTCTATTATAGAGAAAGGTGTGTATATCGTGATTCGTGATGTTTGTAATCTAAAATCACTTGATTGAAGTTAGTGAAGTTATTTGAAAATCCTGCACAATGTAGGTGGGTGATTTTTACTTTCTTAAGTAAGAAGGATTTTCATAGTAAATACATGATTTACTTTACTAATCTAATTTCCTTTAAGGAACCAGGTTCCTTTAAGTCGAGTAGTTGGTAGTAGGTTCTTCCAATGGTGCTATCGTGAAGGAGGAAAAAAAAACCAACACTCTTATTTTCCAATTCTCTTTGTCCTGTTTATCTGTTTTCCTCAATTTCTTGTGACTTTTTCTACTAAGAATAGAGTTCCCCTATTCTCTATGTTTTGCTGTCTCTATCCCCTTTGTATCAATGTATGCAAGTACAACGTGAAGAAACAACTGATAAAAAGTGCCAATGTCCTCTTTCCTCTTCTCCCAAGAATCATTTCACAAGGAGACTTTTTCATGGTGGTGCTTCAATGGTATTTCTAAACACTACACGAAAACTGATTTTTAGCGGTAAGTAATTAATGACAATAGCTTAATTATGGATAAATATATTTTTTTTTGGAGGCAATTATCAATAACAATTATATTTGAGCTCTCTTGATAAGTACTTCTAAAGCGTATAGTGATATTGGATCCAATGACAATTAACTAATGCCGGTAAAATTTTTAGCACTCTTTATTAAAAGTACATATTTATTGTTGTTAAATATTGTTTTTGTTGTAGTGAAATAGGGGTGTTCATGGTTCAACTTGAATCAATTTTTGACTAAAATTAAAACTAAACTAGTCTAGTTGGTTTCTAAATTTCTAAAATAAACTAAACCAAATGATGTTCTTGTTGGTTTGCTTTGCTTTGGTTTTGGTTTTAATTTTAGATTCGATTTATACCTAGTTAATGATAAATTGATAATAACAGAACGGTAGAAACACACGGCAAATATTTCAAATGAACATTAGGAATCAACAAATTTCTCTCTACTATCTCAAAATGAATGTATCTAAATTTTCTATTATTTTTCAACATTATTCCGAAGCTTTAGCCTGCTTAAATTGCATAGCTATAAAAATTCTTCCACTTCATATGTCAAAAAATAAGTCATTAAAGAATAGATGGATAGTCGTCTTAGCCAAAATAAATTAAAACTGGCAATACACCACACTACATACATGCAATGGATTGTGGCTTTGGATATATTTTTTAAGAAACGAGATTTAAAAGTGTTTTAGTGCATATGAAATAAGTAGCTTAAACCAATTGAATGATTAAAACATACAGTATAAAATATCTACAATTCTTTATGAAAATTAAACACATATATTTAAGTAATTACAAAATTTATGCATATAATTTATCAGTTTGATTTGATTATTTTTTTATTTATTTTAATAGAACTAAAACTAAATAAAATATGGTCAATTTTTAATGTTTAAAGTCAAACCAAGTCGACTATCAATCTTCTTAATAGATTGATTTGGCTTTTCACCTCCTATTTCTAAAGACGGAGGAGGAAGATCGAGAGGGATCGTTTCTGCCTATGTTTTTTCTTTTCTAAATATGTGGCTGGAGGAGATGGGTTGTGAGTTTTTTCTTGTATAAACTACATAAATCCCTTAGTAAGTGAAAGTAATTACATAAAATCTCTTCAGCCTTCCTCTCTCCCGATTTTGAGAAAGATACTCATACATCTGGTCAACCCTCATACATTGTTGAAATGTATGATAAAGTTGATTAGACTATATTTAAGGAAAGATAAGTCTGATAATATCAATCTGTTCCTTAATTCACGTCGTTAATTACTCAACATTTAATGGTGTATTATTAAATATAGTAACTGAAATTTAAATTCAAAAAATATGTTAAACATCACATTAAATTTTCTTTTTTGTTGAATTGCGTTCAATGAAAAAAAAATCTTCTACTGCTTTCTTCAGTTTTCAGAAAAATCAACATGAACATAGAATAGTGTTGCTAATACATATTTTAATAGAAATTGCAATTGTCGTATTATAGTTGTTAAGTTTGTTATTTTTTTTTATATGTATTGTATTATATTATACGTTGAATAAATATGGGAAATTTGATTATTATAGATTTTAAAGAAGTTCGTTTTTTAATGTGTTACTGCGGTTAATGTAATTACTATTATATTGGTTGTTCCTATACATTATAAAATGTGTAAAAATCTGGTATACTAATGTATAATGACTCATCGTACATATAGACTTATGTATGATGAAATATTTTGACATGATATCTATATCATCGTATAATATTTTTGTGAGGATTTTTTTTTTTATAGCTATCATTGTAACGTTTTATGCTATAGTAATATACATGTACTGAAGCGTTTGTATGGATCAACCAATTCAATGTTACAATATCTTCATACAATATAGTTTCATGTATAAGGTTATCAAATTTTAGAACATTATTAAACATGCAAGTGTAAACCTTATACAATTAATAATATAGTATTAATGCATGTATAATGAAATCTTATACATAGAATCATACTGCCAAAACAAATAAAAGATAACCTCATACAAAAATTTCACATGTATGTGTAAACCTTATACAAGTAATAAATATAATCTAATACTGTTTCACATGTATACGAACACCTTATACAATTCACTATATAATCTTAACAACTATATAATGAAATCTTATACATAAAATAGTGTTGCTAATACATATTTTAATGATAACTAAACCTTTGGCAGACGTGATCGTCCAGAATCATCAACCTCTTTCTTACTGACGATTTTGGAGCTTTCTTGTTTGAACTTGAACCAACAATTTCCCTCGATTTCTTCATTGTTACTGGATCATTTCGGTGCTTCGAACGGTTCTCTGCGAAATTGGTTTTTTCATAATAAAAAAAACCAAGAATGAAACCAACAACGGGAATAACAATACGCGATCATTAAATGGAGAAGATTCAACTTAATTTATTTTTGATGAAATTCAGATAAGCATATATTTCCGGATTCAAAGAAGCATATATTGGATGAAATTGTAGTTTTTTCTGGGTTTTTAATGAAAATGGAAAAGATTTTGTCGATTTTGAATGGAGAAAAGATAATTTGGATGGAGAAGATTTTGGACGGAGAAAATGGAGAAGATTTTTTTTGGAGAGAGATTATTGTAGATCAAAATTTGTGGGTGTGGAGAGATAATAAGGAGGTTTAATGCAGATAGATAATTGGAGAGATAAGGTATCAAGATTTTAGGAGGAAAATATGGAGCTATTTGGGATGTATAAGAAGGAAGAGAGAGAAAGTAAAAAAGGTAGGAATTTAAGTAATAAATTTGGATTTTTTGTAATTTGTTTTCTAATATGGGATTTTATGTAATAAGGTAAAGTTACCATGTGTATATATGTAATTTTTAGAAATTTATATAAATATTGCATATCAAATTTATACAACTTTTATACACAAAATGTTTGACCATAATTTTAAGCCTTGAGCGAGATACACACATTTCATGCAGATTTTATATGGGTTTCATAAATAAAAAATGTGACCAAAACTCTAAGCCTTACTTCAAGGATTATACTTTTAATCCTTCTTGCTTGGTATGAAATGTTAGATTATACTCTTAATACTTCTTCTCCTAGTAATACCTCTTTTATAAAGAGAAACTTGCAGTAACTCTGCTGCACCACCACCCAACTAACTCTAACTGAGATGACAAACTAGTTCTAGCTTTAATATCACCTAACTCTAGATGATAATAAGGAGTTTGGAACTAAAACACCAAAGCCTACTAGTAACAATGGCAACAGTAGACAACATTTGTAACCACAATACGAAGACTCAAATAAAATAAGAAAATAAAATACAACTGTGTGAGCGATCAGTTCCCTATTGCAGATGATGCTTTGATTCAAGAGCTTCAAGAGAGATATTTTTTCTGAGTATATGGAAGCTTGGTTTTCTTGTTGTGGAAGATAAGAAATATATATAAGACAAGAAAACTTAGGACAAATCCCATTGGTTGAGGCGGAAAAGAGCAACAACTTTTTCACCAACTTTTGTACTTCCGTTCAACTGCGTGGTTGACTGTGACATTGATGTGTAGGCCTAATCTGATCCCTAAGTAGTTGTAGCTTTGTTATCACATATTCTTTGGGAACCAGGTTCCAACATATAATTTTTCAAGTCATCAAAACTAAAAACTTAACAATTTCCCCTTTTTTGATAATGACAAACCCATGCACGTCTTCAAGCATCCACACTACATAACACTTCATACCTTCAATATAAGGAACCTCAACATGTTTCCCTGTTACTGATACCACTGGCCTTCTCTACCTATTCCCCTTATCTATCAGCACCTCAGATTCCCCCTAAGTGTGAGGACCCTATTTTCATCTAACACACTACCCTTTATCACATCTCTTCACACTTTATTACAACACTACACCTCATTACAATACTACACTTCAACTTCTCCTTTTTGGCATCATCAAAGTGGTGAAGCAGTAAACCAAACATAGATAAGCATACATATTAATTCATGGTCATTGAGGCTACAGTGACATAAATAAGAAAGATTAGACAAGATAAGAGAAGTGATAACATACAGATAATTCATTCATTAATCAAGCCAGAAAGTATCAATAACTATTCAAAGCAGTGGCCATAAAAATATAACAATAATTATACCAGTTACAACCAAAGTCAACAAGAAAACTTAGGAGAAACAAAACTAAATAAGGCTTAAGATGAGGGCTTAAGAGGGGAAAGAATTGAGGAACATGTTGGATGAGATCTAAGAGGAAGGAATAGGAGCAAGAGATAGTTGTTTAAGGAGTATGGTCATCCTCTCACTTTCAGCAGCATGAGCCTTTAGAATCTGCTAAGTCAGATCTTCATTCTTTTCAGTTAAGGCCTCGACCTTTGTTTCCAGCATTTTTACCTTTTTCTACAAGGCTGTATTCTCAACATTCAACTTCCCAACCGAACCAGTTCCCTCCTCACCTCTTTTTATAGATGCTGCCTTTAGTGCAATAATCTCTACATCTCTCTAAGCTACCAGGGTTGTCATAGCATCAAGCTCCTCCCTCAAACCACTCTGAACATCAATCAACTCAGAAATAGTAGACTTGGACTTTACACCTCTTTTTCTTGGAGCACACTCATTGTCTTCTAAAGTGATAATGTTGAACATTTGTTTGACTGAGCCAACCTTTCCCTTTCCACATATAATGCTGAAATATTCAAAGACCCTATTTAGCTAGAAACCATAGACCAAACCATGTTTGTCATCTTTGGATGTCATCATAGTATGCATATGTTCAATCATAATTGTAGGCAGATTGACTTTCTTATACTCGGATAAAATCTCCATAAGGAACAGGTCGGGCCCTATCACAATGGTCCTCTTTTCAAATTTGAGGAGAAGTGATTTATTTACCAACTCAAAAAGTAGTTGGCATCCACCTTTCAAAGACTTTTTATTCATATTCTTGATGTTCATGTCATCAAGCCTCCCATAGATCTTCAAAAATTTTATAGATCCCTTTTCATCTTTTAAGGACCTGGTCCCTTTTGTTGGCACTCTAAGAATTTCAGACATTACCTTATCATCTATTGCAATGTTTTCCCCATTGAACTGAGAGGTCAACTACTTACCATCTTCAGGAAAAACCAAATTATGTTAGAATATGTGAACTTCCTCTTCATGCAAAGAAGGAATTGGTCCCTCAAACAAATGTTCCCAATGTTGGAGCCTCACCCACTTAATAAAGTACTGCATCCCAAGCATTCCAACAATAGTTGGATTAAACACCCTTCCCCTTAAAACCTCTTGGACCTTAAGAGTCTCTTTTCTGGGGTTTTTAGACAACCCTTTCTCTTTTCCTATAGATGTAGAAGCCTTTTTTAAGGGACCAGTTCCCTTAACAAAAGATCCAGAGGTTCCTGAGGTCTTAGTAGACATAGGTCTTGGACCTGGTCCCTTGGTACTGGTCCTCTCAGATCTTTTTCTCTTCCCAGTGACTTTGGCCACTAATTTATTCACCATCACTCCCTTAGTTTATCCTTTCTTGGTAAAAGCAACATTTTTTTCTTTAACCCTAGCTCTAAAAGAAGCCATTTCTCTTTCAATATCAGAATCAACAGACTAATTATCATGTCACTCATACTCCTAAAAAGACTCCTAAAATCACAATCACTGCTATCATCAAACATACACTCAATATCCTCATCAGATTCATCAAATTCCACAATCTTTTCAATAGTAAGTTCAACCACATTTGCACCCTTCTTCTTCAGTATCCTTCTTTCCTTAGTGTTGTCTTTATTTTCTCCAATGCCTCTTTTATCTGATTCCTTGGACTCGAACTGGTCCCTAGTAGTTTGAATGTTCCTGATGAAGCCCTGATGATCCTTTCCTAGATATCTTCTCAGACAAAGGTTTGTTGTTCTGATTGTCAGCATCATTTTTTGCACAAACATCACCACCAGACAAGTTAAGGATAGGGGGTAGAACCAGATTCTCATCCTCAATATTTTTAGAAGGATCATTTTGCCTCCTAGGGAATAAAGTAGCTAGGGGTGTATCCCACCTAGGGGGTTATACACTTAGAACAGTGAGACTTTGCACCCTAATCTCTCCATTCATGGATTGAATATTTGAAGATGTTTCCTCGAAGATTGGCAAGTTCCCATCAAACAGATTTTCATCTATAGATGCACACCCAAACTTATTGGGTGACTCAGGTTTGTCAGGAGAAGGGATTTTGGAGGAAGAGTTCAAACCCTGATCAAAAGGAACTGGTTGGTCATAGGTTGGATCTTTGAAAGAGTTATTTTTAGGATCAACTTCGGGGATGGGGTATTTAAAGAAATCAACCTTTGAATTTTTTTCTTTGTATGAGGAGGGGTTGATTTTGGGATCAGGGATGGCATCAACTTTATCACCCCTTTCAATGAGTGGGTCATCAGGTGTTTTATTCTTTTCCTGTATGTTAAAATCCCTAGAAATTTTTCTTAGGGAAAGAAGAGAAAACTTGGTGATAGAAAAAGGGTTTTCTAATTCAGAATCTAAGGGTATGGAAGGTGTATCGCACACTCTTAAGGGAATAGGCTTATCCTTTTAAGAAAAGGTTGGAAGGTTCGACATTGTCAAGATTTAGTAGGCTTAGAAGAACAAAACAAGATAAAGATTTTAGAAATGATAGAGGAACTTATAGGCAATGAGAGAGAAGATTTTCAAAATTTAAAGTGAAAAATCTGATTTTGATTTTAGATAGGAAATGGAGGAACAATTTAGATTTCTTGAAAAGGTATGGCTGATGAGACGTGTCCAGTCAGATGGGTGCGTCTCTTGGGCTTAAAGTACAACTTTTATGAAGAGACGGGAGAGTGATTTGGCATACATCACTAAAAATTTAAAACAACCATTATTAAGGAATATGTGATACCGACCTGATTAAGGACCTATTCCCTATATGATTTTTTGAAGTCAATCACTTTGTGCTATCTCACCTCTCCTTTTCATAGCTTATCCTCCTTTCCATGGGTGTATATCTGTAGAAGATATGAGACTAATTTAGACATATAAGACATCATTTAACGAGATACCTGCTCACCAAATCATAGCCATGTTTGGAGGTTTATAAAGCAGCCTGCATTCAACTTGGTTACATCATCTCTGCCTTTCCTTGTTCCTATCAACCTATTCCCTACAACCTTCCCTTAGTAGATCTACCAAGAATATGCTCTCGAAGACTGTAAGGACATTATTTTGATCAACCAGGTACACAACACCATCAACATCAACACATTCTATCCATTCAACACATAAGTTAGCACTACCAGAATAGTGTAGGACCAGGTTTATTCAAGACTTTGTCATAGATCTGTTTAGATCCACTGATTTATTCTTCTTTATCCATCACCAAAGAAGACATTTTCTTCTTCATGGGCCATTATCAAGAGGAGGTCTTCAATTTCTCCAGTCAGAGAAGCCATCCTATACACTCCTATTTTGGCTACTTCCTCTTGCTTTTCCCTGCATCAACACTTAGTTATTAGTCTTGGGAACCCATTTCAACTTGAGTTCTTGATACATGGAGGTTTCTCATGCCTCTTTCAGTTGCTATTCTGGATGGACACACTCCTATTGTGTGACCATCTTTGAAAAATGGGTGTATAAGAGATTGTCCTTGCCATTAGCATGTTTGCTATGTGAGTTTGGGGTAGCATTTTGACTGTGATAGCCTAATCCTCTTCTGTTACTTGACCCTTGACTGGTGAGACTGGTTAGAACTTGAGTAGAGGTAGTCCAATTAAGAGCCTTATCAAGCTCAGCCTTAACCCGAACTAGTTCCCTCTTAAGTTTTGAATTTCTTTCAAGTGAAGCAGTCAAATCAACCTTGGCCTTAGTCAACTTTTCATTCTAGCTAAAATTGTATCCTACTTTCTTCGCTCTTCCTTTTTAATTCATGCTTAGATATTTTACTAAGCTTCCCATTTAGGAGGTCATTTTCATGTGGAGAATGACTAGCTAGTTCTTGAAGTTTAGTAACCTCTACACTTAATTCAATCATTTCTTCCTCACATTTGTCAAGATCTTCCTTCAGACTTTTTTTATCTTTAGTGAGTTCATTAACAATATCAGTTAACACAGCAGCAAGGAATTTCAACCTCTTAGAAGAATAATCCTTAAGACTGTCCTTGATATCCTGGAGTGTTACATGATCATTTTCATCAGCATCTAAATTTGCCATTAAAGGAAAAAAAGAATCAAATATCTGGACATCATCTTCCATCACTATCATGGCTACATCTTTTCTTTGCTCTAATTTATTTGAATCACTGGAGGAGTCACCTCAGGCTGCCAGCACCTGATTTGTAACTTTGTCAGCTGCCATCTTTCTTCTATACTTGACAGGGATCAGTCCTTACTTTTTTTCTTTTCAATATCTTGCTTCACATACTCCTTATGTTCAACCTTGTGCATAGGACAGTCTTTGATGTAGTGACCCAGTCTTCTATATTTGTGACATGTGTCATTAGATTTTTCATCTCTGATGTATCTACTGGATTCTCCTCATCTAGGGATAGCTCCTGACTTCCTCAAAGCCTTGAGGACCCATTTAGCAATGTAGGCAGTTTTTTATCCTCATCATTTGTGTTCTCCTTAGTTGCCTTTAGAACCAGATTCTTCTCTATCTTGTGCTCACCTTTGGATTTGTCCCGCATCTTCATAATCTCATATGTCTTGAGCTTACCAATCAACTCATCTATTGTCATAGTTTTCAAGTTCTTGGATTCAGTGATTGTATTTACTTTACTTTACCGTTGCTTGGGCAGAATACTCATAACCTTTTGAACCTGTTTGATGGTTCTAATATCCTCTCCCAAGCAGTGGAGTTCATTGGTTATAACTATGAATCTTTTGTGTATTTACTGGATATATTCACCTTCTCTCATGGCTTATATTGGGTGATTAGCATATCCAGCGTGGGCAGAATACTCATAACCTTTTGAACCTATTTGATGGTTCTAATATCCTTTCCCAAGCAGTGGAGTTCATTGGTTATAACTACGAATCTTGTGTGTATTTACTGGATATATTCACCTTCTCTCATGGCTTATATTGGGTGATTAGCATGTCCACCTTTGATTCTTTCACCTGACCGGTTCCCTCACGAGCTGTTTGAAGGCAAACCCAAATTTCTTTGGTAGTCTCATAAGTAGAAATCTTATTGTACTTATCAGGATCAATGCCACACACAAACAACTTTTTAGCTTTTTAGTTCTTGTCAATCATCTTCCTATCAGTGTCATCAAATTCTTTTTTAGTCTTAGGTACTTGTGAAGTCACTTCACCAACCTTTACTGCTCTTGTGGGAACAAAAGGCCCATCTTAAATAACATCCCACAACTCAGAATCTTCTTCCATGGAAAATCATGCATACTAGTCTTCTACCAACCATAATATTCTTCATTTAATCTATGTGGTCTAGTGGTAGACTAGCCTTCTTCAAGATTTGGAGGATCAGCCATGTTCAAGATCCTTCCAAGATGTTAACCTTTTTTTTAGGAAAACCTTGCTCTGATACTAATTGAAGAGTTCAAATGAGTTTCCCTCCAACTTTGGGACCTGGTCCCAAATAGACTTAAGTAGCAAGAAACTTAACAGTAAAGTGAAAAAAGTAATGAGAGACACAATAATTTTACGTCAAAATTCTTTGCTCAAGGGAGAAAAAACACGACCTGCTTCCAAGATTTCTAAGCTCCACTAATATTCAAGAAAACTTGAATACAGACTCCATGACTTTAAGGGTTATACTCCCAATCCTTCTTATCTTATTAATACCTGTATTACAAAGAGAAACTTGCAGTAACTCTACAGCCCCACCACCAACTAACTCTAACTTAGATGACAAGCTAACTCTAGGTTTAATATCACCTAACTCTAGATGACAATAAGGAGTTTGGAACTAAAATACCAACACCTACTAATAACAATGACAACATTAGGCAACATTTACAACCACAATACAAAGACTCAAATACAACAAGAAAATGAAATACAACTTTGTGAGAGATCAGTTCCATGTTGCAAATGAGGCTTTGATTCAAGAGCTTCAAGAGAGATATTTGTTTTGAGTATATGGAAGCTTGGTTTTGTTGTTATGGAAGATGAGAAATTATATATAAGACAAAAAAACCTAGGACGAATCCCATTGGTTGAGGCATAAAAGGGCAGCAGTTTTTCCATCAACTTTTGTACTTTTGTCCAGCTGTGTAGTTGACTGTGATAGTGATGTGTAGGCCCAACCAGATCCCTAAGTAGTTGTAGCTTTGTCATCACACATTCTTAAGGAACTAGATCCCAATATATAATTTATCAAATCATCAAAACTAAGGACTTAACACTATGTTTGTTCTAGTATACTTTTGATGATCTTTATTGTGTTGTATGGCCTAATACTTGTTATAAGTTATTGCAGAAGACCATTGGAGCATCTTTAGAAGCTAAATGGCACCTACACACAAGCCACAAGGAGTATGGAAATAAGAAACAAATAAATGAGAAACATAGAATAAGTATTGGACGAAGAACTCAAGTTGTGGAGTACCTTGTGCTGCGCCACCCAAAGCATGGGCAGTGGACATGTGTCGCACTCCCCAAGGCATGGGTAGGGGCCATAATAAACTAAACTTGGTTTTTCACTCGATTTAAGTTGAGGACAAAGTGGTCAATGTTTATACTTTGTATGGGGCATTTTATGGATGACCTAAAGGGCTATATAAAGAGGACTTAGCCACAATTACAAAGCATCTTTGAAGCAACACACGATTGGAATGAGGAGAAGGCATCAAGGGCTCTACATTAGGGGTTTTCCTTTATTTAACTTCATTTTTCTTGTAGTTTTACTTATGAATTCATTAATGGTGAATCTTGGTAACACAATGAGTAGCTAAACACCCTCTTTATAGGGTTGAGGATACGAACATGATTGCTTAGCGTATATTCAAGTTGGTTAATGTTAACTATTATATTTTGTTGTTCTAATATTCTTATGCATTCAATTCTATTGATTTGAAACCTCTAGAATATATCTATTTATCTTTTGTGAGCCCGGAAGGAGTAACATTAGGTTAGAACAAAGAACAATTTAGATAGACTACTAGAGGTTCATGACCCGACTTGACCAGGGGCCTTGTCGTAAAGGGAATCTCAAGTCCAATCAGGATCGGAGACCACCCCCGATACCCAACCTAACCATCCAGTATATACCCTGAGTTGGTGAATTTCGAACATATAACAAGATAGTGTATAATTGCACTAATCCAGACTCTGGGATAGGTCTATGACCGCGACCGATCCGAACGAGCACAAGTATCCCAAATCCAACCGATAACCATAACCAAACCATAATAAAAAACCAAAACAATAACCAAGTTCCTCTTTATAACATAATATAAAAAGATGGAACAACCAACAATAGAGTCAACCGGTATCAGCCTCAATACCAATGCCAATACTAAAGCTTACACCACTACTGATCCCGCCCATACCAACCCATAGTAGTTCCACAAAAGCCTCTAACTAAAAGAAAACCAATATCTGATTGGGACATTACCCCAACCATAGCCAAAATCAATATCCATAATAAACCAAAGTGTGTAAAAATATCCATGAACATGAAATGGATCTTTCCAGAAAGATGGACGCTCACCACTTCAATCTAAAAATGGATCTCAAAATCTGATCTCTATGCAGGAGGAGTAAAACGGTTAATTCCTGTAGCACGTGGGGATACAGCCTCCCGAAGATGGGTTAGAGGGTGAACTGTAGCATGAACTCAGGATAAGGACAAAATAATGTCATCCAGTAAAACCAAGTAAAAAAACCATATGCATACAAACCATACATATATATATAACCATGCCGGGAAAGGGAACCGAGTTTTGCATGCATTTAAAACCATTAACCTGGTGATGCAACCCGGATTGGTGCCTTATCATAATGGGCATTCCAAGTCCACCTAAGACCGAGGAACACCCCCTTAACCCAACTCAACCACCTTACACAGCCTCAGATGAGTTGAATTTTTAGCATATAACAAGATTGCGCAATGCTTTCATGAAGAGTTTGGGAAAGGGTCACAACCATGATCGACCCAACCAAGTCTGTTCATACCAAACCAACCATCCATACCATACCAAACCAAAGAGAATATCAAAAAATAATATGCAAGTCAAACCCAAAATGTAATACGATGGAACAACCAACAATATCGTCCAAGGGTGTAAGCCCCAACATCCATCTCGATGCCAAGACCAACACCAATACCGATCCCACCCATTCCAATCCTAGAAGTAACACAAAGCCTCTATCCAAAAGAATACAAATATTCGGTTGGGATATGTCCCCAACCATGGCCAAAACCAATATCCGAAAAAAATAAAATTTCTAAGAATGTCTAACATGAAATGATGCCTTCCGAAAGGATGAAAGCTCACCACTTCAGTCGAATAAGCTATCCCCAAATCAAGTACTATGAAAGAGGAGTCGAACATCTGATTTCTGCATAGCATGGGTATACAGCCGCCAGTAGACGAGTTAGTGGGCGAACACTAGCTTGAATCCCAGGATAAGGATAAAGTAATGCCAATTATCAAAACCAAGTAAAAACCATCCAATTCTAACAACCATACATATATATAAGTGCAGGGAAAAGGGATAGGGTTTAGCATGGCATTTAAAACCTTTACCTGGGTTGTGTAACTTAGCCGTCCTACCACCCATGGGCCATATGAGTTCAGCTTCCCCTACTGAAAGGATCTTGGTGTGTGTAGACGCACGACCAGGAAATAACACTGGGATGACTAGTACATCCCTCCAATATAAATGTGACACTCACACGTGGCCATCAAAGACCCCATATATTGGTAAATATGAGTTTTCAGTTTTGATCCCCCCGGGATCACCACCTTTCACGGCTTAGCTTACACTTTTTGCCATTAATGTTCAATTAAAACCAAGTCCAAAAAATCTAATTATCCATTTATTAACCAAGACTATTTGATAAACTAGTGGTATTGTCATACCACCATACTTGCAAGCATTATCCATAGCCAAACCGTTTAGATTAAGGGGACTCTTGGTGCCCTTTCCGTTTATAATATTCACCGCTTGGGAGACTACCATGTTCTATCATAGGATTCTGAGAAGGGGTCTGATGGAATATCTAGATTCGGGTTCGTGGATGAGTTCTCATTATCATAAATGAAATTGGTACAACTCTGGAACATAATGAAACTAATGGGATACTTTTGAGCCTGTGGTCAATCCCATAACTCTCCACGAGGACTGTCTGAGAAAACCCTATCTCTAGGACTTTGAGCTTCACTATTTCTGTTACCTTGAAAGTAAGGTGGAGTTTACATGAGTGAAGCATGATGAGAATCTTTATGAGTTTCCTAAAGAACCTTTCTATAGCACTATTTGAGACATGAAAGAAGGGAAACTAATCCTAAAACATCTCATAGCCTTCTGCACATAAGTGTGGTGCACAACACATCCATGCACAAGACTCTACTAAATGCGGCTTTCAGACTTCCTAGGACACTATCGAACCTTAGGATCTGATACCAAGTTTGTAATACCCTGAATCAAGTACCCAAAATGCTACACGGTGCCCATGACCTTGAAGGACCACAAGCTAACCCATGAATGATATCTGTACCTGTACACTACATAATATATGTATATAAATGTAAGAATAAAGGCTGATAGGCCATAAGGTTCAATGCTGTAACATAACTGATAAAAACATAACATCTGAATAGGGTATGGAATACCCAAAACAACTGAAATAAATTGTCTAAACATAATAGTCTGAAAATTTCTGATGGAACTATCTGAGTCCCATACTATTTTGAGTTGACTGTATCTGACAGTCCTGAAATCTGAAGTACTATCTGAGTTCTTTTACTGAAACTGTATAACTGCATATGACAGTCCTGAGTCTGTAACTAAAACTATGGGAAGTAGTCATCTAACTGACATGCCCGAAAATGCTCCATAATAGCTGAGCTGGGGTCCAATCTGTGCCATGATTGGAAGGGTGTCAATATTGTGCCACTGGTAAGGATAAGCTGTGAGTGACCCTCACATAATAAGTAAATCTAATGAGAATGGTGGGAACCCTCATGTAACAGGTTAAGCCACCTCATCTACCCTCATATAACAGGCTATGATGTCTCAACCTACGCTGGCTACGTAATTATGAAACGCAAGGATTGCTTCTAAGAATCACACCCTCATATAACAGGTGCGTTCCCATCCTTGGGTTCGCTCGGTGCTAATTTCTACTCCCATCTGAATAAACACTGAACATGATTAACTGAACTGGACTAGACTGAATTCATGGAGTTCCGTTGACTGACGGAATACTACTGGGATTACTGAATTACTAAGCTTTCCCGAGTCACATGACTGACTGAGTTCTATGGATCATGTCTTGACTGAGGATATCATGAAAACATGACACTGGATCTAAGCACATAGATATATTTTTCGGGTACAAGTACCCCAGGACTCGATAGAAGGAAACTGATACGACATGATATTCTTAAATATATGACCAACATCAACAATTCATAATACAATAAGTGGAGGATTTCATGAAGCACATGGTTATCATAATCTTCTACATGAATGGGAATACATATCAACATACCAATATTTCATCAACTAATCCCCTAAGTAATCCTTCAAACATTCATAATGCACAATAATATCATAGAAGTCATTTTGATAGTAAGGGTAAAGCATGCATTTATCATTTGGATCACAATTTAGCTATAAGGCATAATTTATATCCCTTTAGGCATTTTATCAAACACCTTATATGCACAACTTAAGGCATAGGTGAAATCATCAAATTTCACAAATCATAAACCACCAAATTCATGGATTTCAATTTATATGCTATCGTAGTTTTATAATTTTACATAAAGATCCCAACTCGGGAATCAAACAACAACCATCACATAAACTTGAACAACCCAAAACATAATAACATGATTCATAGTTTAAAATAGGGTTCTTGAGCTTTATGGATGAAAGGAATCCATAAATCAACACAACGCATACCTTAGTTCGTGATCCTACAAAGATTGACGGAGAAACTTCTTGAATTTGAATCCCCCAATTGGAACCCTACCTTGTTCTTGAGAGGTTTTTGAGAAAAAGAAGTATATTTTGCTTTAATTGGGGTTAAATCTCGTGTTTGGGAGCTTATATATGGGTGGAAAAGGACCATTTTCCCTTAAAACAACCCAAAAATGGAGTGTTTACGTCCCTTGGGCCATAGGATATGCGGCGCACACCTTATCGCGTAATCTAGGTTGTGCGTCGCACACCTTATCGCATACATTAGTTTGTGCGTCACACACCATATGGCATAAGTTAGGTTGTGCGTCACACACCTTATGTTAGGCGATACACTCCACTTTGCAAAGCCATAACTTCTTGCTCGGGTGTCGGATTTTAGTAAAATTGGTATTATTGGAAAGCTAATTCAATTCTCTACTATTTGGTGGGTCTAAATCTGCCAAAATACTACATATACAACAAGTTATGCTCGTTCAAAGATGACCCTTGCGGAATCAAGCACTAAAACTTAAGGGATTCAAAGGCTCTTAGCTTGCCTTACTCTAAGTGACTCTTATGAACACGCTTAATACATCATGAGCTCTCTTCTCACTAGGATACTCATTGTAAGTAATGTACTCAAATATGAATCACATGATAGGAGGTTCATACGTAGGAACAAGGGTTCATTTTCTAGCTTAGAAATATACTGGGTATTACACCCTGGCTCAAAAAATATATATATACTTGATGATTCTTTAAATCACAAAATATATACAAACAGTTATTACTGAATTTTCAATTCACAAAATAAACCAACACACATTATTTCACCAAATCACCAATCAAAACATAAAAATGAAAACAAACTAACCCTCGGATTGTCCTCCAGAGGATTTTGGAAGGAGCATCAAAGTGAATAGGTCCATAGAAGGCTTAGTATTCATCCCCTTTCTTAAAAACCTAAGATACTTCATTTTCTACCTAACAAGTCCAACTGATAAACAAATTTTTTCACATCAAACAACTCTTTTTCCATTCAACAATTCCTCAGCTAAAATTGATGAAAGTCTACCAAGCATCTGATGGCAAGCATCAACTACAATTCTCCTTGCCGAGATTCCTGAACCTAACACCATTTTTGTCTACACAATATTCCTATTGCCCTTTTTTTCCACTTAGTCATAGCAAAAAATGATACATATACAAATAATTCCTCCTGAATCTACAAATTACAAAACAAATGTATCAAAACACTTTGCAACTAAAATCACAAATATGAAGCTCAAAAAAACTAAAAAATCACAAAATAAAAATACATCGAGACACTACTGCAGTAAAAAATCACCAATAAAACTGAAAAAACCCAAAAAAATCATTAAAAAACTATCAAACTATTTTTTACAACCGAAATTACCAATAAAAACTTAAATCACAGGTAGAAAATGCCAATTGAAGAAAACAACTACTTAATGCATGAATATGTGAATGTGTGACTTGCCTCACCAAAATGATGTGATCCCACTTCACTGAATGCAGAACTAAGTTGTGGGAGAGCGGATGGAGCAACAATTGGTGGCTGGAGAGGAGATCACCGATGACGGAGAGAGCGGCGACGGCGGCTGTTTGAGAAGGAGAGACGGTGGCGACGCTATTTCGCCGATGGCGGTGTTGGGCGGCTGCTGTTAGAGATAAACGGAAGGAGGCGTAGTGGCGACGGAGGTCGACAATGATTTTATTTTCGAGAGAAGGTAGCCGACGCTGGGATAGTCGGTGGCAGCCATGGATGCTGATGAAGAGGGGATGAGAGTGTAGAGAAAGAAGGTAGAGAGAGAGGGCTGATGTGCGGCTATTTTTTGTGAAAAATAAAAACTAGGGTTTGGTGTTTTGAGTTAAAGAGGAAAGAATGAGTTAAAGGATCTCAGCCATTTGATTAGTTTTGATCAATGACTGAGATCAAAATTATTTAAAAAGAAGGCCACCCATTGAATTTTAATTTGGGGGTTAAAAATTGGATCAATTTTGACTATAATTGCAATAATTAAATAGAACTTGGGCTAAAATCATTATATTGTGGTAAAAATTGGGTCAAAAATTAAATAGATCAGACAAATTGATTTAATTTAGGTTGTTTATTTAAATAATAGTAATAAAAATAACAAATACTAATAATATTAATAATAAAATAATAATGAAAACTAGACAATGTATTTGCAAAAAATGCGAGTGTGCACAATTACGTGAGAAATGATTTAAAATATTAATAAAATCATGTAGAATGTCGTATTTGAGTTAGAAAATTATAAAAAATGATACTAAAATGTAATAAAAATAATTTGTGCCTTTTGATCATGAATGTGACACGTCAGTATGTATTTTAATATAAGAATAATGTGTAAAAATTGAGTGTCAACAACACAATTAAACCGATTTAGTCCCACAAATTAGGTCCATGGAGGGTACAGTGTATGCAGACCTTCTCAAAAACCTATTCAAGCTTGAAGATTCGTGTAAAATAAAACACATCATGTAGGATTTTTGCTGCAATTAAGATTTCATTTTTTTTCTTGTTAATTAGTTGCTACTATTTCTATTTTATGCATATTTTCTTATTGGTTAAATCGAAAATCGAACCGTTAAGGACTAAAAATTGATAAACTAAAAACCGATAAAAAATATCTTATTGATTTGATTATTGGTTTAACTTATTTAAAAATCGATAAACGATAATATATAAAATCAAACCGAACCGACCGATGCACACCCCTAATTTCAAGAAAAAAAATAGTGAAAATTGATTTTAATATTGACCATTGATCAAATATGATGAGCGATTGAGATTAAAATTGAGGAGATGAGTCAAATTGGGATTAGAAATTGGGTTAAAAAAGATTGAATTGGAGATTTCGATTGCGTTAATACAACGTATTAATATGATGAATTGTCGGTTAATTGGCTTCATTATTATAACTTCAATAGTGTATTACTAACTCGATCATATGATGTTAACGTATTATTCAAAATATTTGAATATATAGATTCAGTTAGCTAGCTTTTAACTTACTATGTACATCATTATACGAGAGATACTTATTTAAACATACATATATATATATATATATATATATATATATTTGATTGATTATCAACTTTGTAATATGTACTATACAACGTCTTTTATTTCTACTATGATGAATTATCGTTTAATTTAGCTTACATTATTATATTATAACTTCAACAATATATTATTAACTTGATCAATCAATCGTATCATATCAATGTATTCAATATATATAGTTGATTTAGTGTAAATTCACAATATGTACTAGATACATCACATACACATGTAAATTACCTCGTAATACAACGTTTTGTATATATACAATGATAAATTATCGTTTAATTTAACTTATATTATTCTATTATAACTTCAACAGTATATTATTTTTTTGATCAATCGACCGTATGATATCAATGTATTCAATATATAATTGAATACATTTACTTTTTTTAAATATAAAAATTATTTATTTAATAGTAAATTAAAAATATCAAATATCAACGGACAGTGTCGTTTTCATAAATTTAATTTTTATTTAGTTTTAACAAAAGCAACGTTAACCGTCTCTTTTTGTAAAAAAATATTTACAAATTGCGACGGACAGCTTCGCTTTTCTAGAATTAATATTTTAAAAAATAATTATAATAGCGACGTTGTCCGTAACTTTTAATAAAAATAAATTAAATTAAAAATTAAATTTAAAAAGCGACGGACAACGTCGCTTTTCAAAAAATTAATTTTTATTTAGTTTTTAAAAAAGCGACGTTGTCTGTCGCTTTTTCTAAAAATGAAAATAAATTAAAAATAATTATAAATTGCGACGGACAGTGTCGTTTTTCTAGAATTAATATTTTAGATAATAAAAATTATAGCGACGTTGTCCGTCGCTTTTAATAAAAATAAACAAAAATAAAAATAAAATTTTAAAAGCGACAGACAACGTCGCTTTTCAAAAATTTAATTTTTATTTAATTTTAACAAAAGCGACGCCGTCCGTCACTTTTTGTAAAAAATAAAAAAAATTAAAAATAGTTACAAATTGTGACGGACAACCTCGCTTTTCTAGAATTAATATTTAAAAAAATAAAAATTATAGCGACGTTTTCCGTCGCTTTTAATAAAAATAAATAAAAAAAAAAAAAAAATTTAAAAATCGACGGACTACGTCGCTTTTAAAAAAATAATTTTTATTATTTTTTAATAAATTACGACGTTGTCCGTCGCTTTTATTAAAAAAATTATAAATTATTTTTTAATTACTTAGCACAAAAATTCACGAAAAAAAGTGACGGATATTAAGACATTGGCCGTCGCTTTTAATAAAAAATAAATTAAAATTAAAATTAAACTAAAAAAGCGACGACCAATGTCACTTTTCTCGTCGCTTTTTGGCCATTTTTTAGTAGTGTCCTGGAAATTATCTAATGGTCCAAACCTAGGATGCTTCACCTGGGTATGTGTAGCTTAACCATCCTAAAACTACCCACGAGCTATATGGGTCCAGTGTAACCCTCTGAATGGGCCCCGATGCGTGTAGCCGCACAAACCAGAGATATCATAAGAGTAGGGGATTCCCAAGTACCCTTCACTCTCCATGATACATATCTATAGTGTACTTAGAGGATTCCCATGTACCTCATAGAATCATATACAGTCGCTATGGCCAACACCTCATATCGACAAACCTGAGTTTCCAGTATTAGTTCATTGAACTCCCACCTTTACGGTTAGCTATCACACCCCGCTATTATTGCCCAATTAAAACTCTTTCCAACCAACCAATTTATTTTTTTATTTATTATTAACCAAGGCTACTAATAGTGGTATCGTCATACCGACTATAACTTGAAAGTATTGTCCTTAGCCAAACCTTAAGAGGTTAGGGGATTCCCGTGTACCCATTTACCGAGTTAACTTGGGAGAGTCCTATGTAGCCCACAAGTGTTCCATTATTATGTTTGCTTGGGGGAGTCTCATGTACCCTACAAGATGTTCATTACCATGTTTACTTGGGGGATTCCATCGTACCTCACAAGGAGTTCAATTAACCATAACCATGACCATCAAGCCATTCCAAACCATTTAAACCATTTATACTATTTAGGGTTCCATTACCACATCATACCATGCAATAGTTCCACTAAAAGTAAAAAAATATAGTAAAAGCATTCTCATAGGCATTTTATCAAACATATTGGGGCATAGTATTTTCAAAACCAAAACAAAATACAATTTAACCATTCCCATGCGACCAAGTATCCAAACCCTCATTAAAACATGGGAAAACCATAATCAAGCCATTATAACCAAAAACCCCCAATATATATTTGAAAACCCAAAACCATATAACAATTATGCCATAAAAATAATTCACAAAATATGCCTTTAGTTGGAACTAACAATGAGGGAAGGAGTACGTGCCTTAAATTGAGTAGATAATGGAGAGAAATCACCAACACAAGGCCCAAATTGATCACCTTAGTAAAACCCTAGCCTTCTTTTACCCAAAAGCCTTAGAGAGTGCTTTCTAAGTGTTAATGAATAGAAGAATAAGGCAAATAACCTCCCAAGTGTGTTAAAAGTTGTGGGGACTTAATAGGTTAAGTGGGAAAATATCTAGATTTCCCCCGCTTAAACTGCATAAAATTCCCGTCAGGGGGTACGACTAACTGTAATACCCCGTATATTTCTAAGATAGAAAATGAACCATTGTTCCTATATATGAAACCTCCTATTCTATGATTCATGTTTGAGTATATGAATTAGGATGAGTATCCTAGTGATAATAGAGCTTATGATGTGTTAATCATGTTCATAAGAGTCACTTAGAGTAAGCCAAGCTAAGAACTTTTAAATCCACCAAATTTTCATGTGTGATTTCATATAGGTCATCTTTGAATGAGAATAACATGGTTTATAGATGGTATTTTGGCAGATTTATACCCTCCAAATTGTAGATAATTGAATAAGATTTCTTCGATATTAAATTCGGCTAAAACGGACACCCGATGAAGAAGTTATGGCGATTTAAAGTTTCAGCAGTGTCATTTCAGTCAGGGGCGTGTCGTGGCATAATCCAAAATGACGTTTGTCAATTTCCAGTGTCTCTCTGCGATTCCACCGCGTTGCGGTGAGTTTCCAGGTCATAAACAAGTGGCAACGCGATGTCTCTGCGTTGCGCCAGGGGCCCAAATCAGGAAATTTTTATAAAAATTAAAAGACGCATCAAGAGGGGTATTTGGGTCATCTTCCCACCCCTATATAAGCTCCTAAACACAAAATTAAGCCATTATTTCACCAAAACATACTCTTTTTCATCAAAATCCTCTCAAGAACACATTAGGATTTCAATTGGGGGATTCAAGTTCAAGCAAATTCTACCATCAAATTCCAAGAATCTCTCCGTCAATCTTCACTAAATCAAGAACTAAGGTATACGTGTGTTCATTCATGGACTCCTTTCATCCATGAAGTTCAAGAACCCTATTTTAAACTATATGCCATGCTTGTTATATTTTGATTTGATTATTGATCTTGTTTATGTGTTGAATGATATCAAGATAGAATTTTTATGGGTTTGTATGAAACTAGGATGGCATGTTAGTTGAAATATATGAACTTTGGGTGATATGGGTTGTTGAATTCATGAATAAACCTATGCCCAAAGTGGTGCATGTAAGGTGTTTGATAAAATGCCTAGGATGATAGAATTCATGTCCCATGATTCAATAGTACTTAAATGACAAGTCCACGTTCTATGCTCTATGACTTCACATGAATTTCACGTTATTGTTATGTGTTGTTGTTGTGATATGGAATGAGCATGCTATTGAAGCTATACAAGTATATACATGTTGTATGAATTCCATTTCATGTATAAGAAGTTGAGCATCATGTATAGTATGAAATCCCCTACTTATGACATTGTGAATTTTGGACTCTACTCTTATGATCAAGTCAGTCATGGGTGTCAGTTTCCTTCCATCGAGTCCTGGGGGTACTTGTACCCAAAAAATATAGCTGTGTGCCTAGAGCCATGTCATGATTACATGATACTCTCAGTCAATCCATGTTCCATAGAACTCAGTCAGTCATGTGACTCGGGAAAGTTTAGTAACTCAGTTAATCTCAGCTAATCTCAGTAATCTCAATACTCAGTGATATCAGAAACTTTAGAAATTCTAGTGTTCTCCGTAACTTCAGTAATCTCCGTAATTTAGTACTCTCAGAAATTTCAAGAACTCAATACTCAGTAAGATCAGTGCTCTCATAAACTCAGTTTAGCTCTGCTAAACAATCCCACTAACATCAGTTCAGTTAACCAGTTCAATTCATAAAATCAGTTCAGTGTCTTTCAGTTGGGAGTAGGATTCAGTACCGAGCGAACCCAAGGATGGGGACTCACCTATCACAGTCAGAGGGTGTAATTCCTAGAAGCAATCCTTGCATTCTAGAACTACGTAGCCAGCATAGGTTGAGATGTGCCTACCTATAGGGCTAATGTATCTCCTTTGAGTTTACCTAATAGCAGGGCAGACGGAATGGGCTCCAAAATAGAATAGAGTTGACTCACATGTTGTCTGTACCCGTGGCATGATATTGACACCCTTTCAGCTGGGGTTACAGGTTGGACTCCAACCAATTCAGTTCCGGGGCATGTCGGTTAGATGATTACCTCCCACAGTCTCTGTTTCAGTCTCAGTCTCAGTTTCAGTAGTAGAACTCAGATAATTTTTTAGACTTAAGACTGTCAGCTACAGTCACCCAACAATACAGAACTCAACTAGTTTTACCTTATTCAGGACTGTCAAATACAGTCACTCATGTTATCAGTTATACTAGTTATCAGAACTCATATTACCAGTATTCACATTTATGGCTTTCAGATAAAGTCAATCAGATTAATTCTTTATAATTAGACTGCCAGAGACAGTCCACCAGGACCGTTCTTCATAATCAGAACTGTCAGAAATAGTTATTCATGTATCAGTAATATAGTTTCAATCCTTCAGTATTCAATAATACAGTATCAACTCCTCACTTATTAGTGACTTACATATCAATATCAGTAAACTTAATCACTTAGTATCAGTAAGCTTATGTTGTCAGCGTTCAGACTCAGTAGTCAGTATCACTATGAGTTCAGTTATAGTTTCTTATGTATGTATGTATTCTCACGTTCATATTAGTCAGCATTGTTTATGCATATAACCCTTTGCATTTAGCCTACCTCACTCGTATACTCAGTACATTCAGTCGTACTAATGCATTTGTGCTATGGTGCTTTCTCTTATGTTACACCATAGGTTCAGAGGCACTAGCTCCAGATCAGCAGTAGATTCCAGTAACAGTAGTCAGAGTAAGAAGTAAATCCTCATCTTTCGAGCACACGATGATTTCATTACTATTTCAGTTTTAAGTTTATTTTAGTAGTTGGAGTTAGTTGGGGACATGTCCCATCAACTCTTTGTTCAGACAGTTTAGAGGCTTTCCAGACTATATTATGTCAGATAGTTATTTCAGATTTATTTTGGTATGGTTATTTTCCAGACATTGTTCTTATCAGATGTTTATTCAGTTGAACTTTATGGCCATTCTGTATATGTTTCCATATTTTTATGTTATATTATGCAGTATACAAGTACAGATATCGGTCATGGGTTAGCTTGTGGTCCTTTAGGGTCATAAGCACCGTGTAGCATTCCAATTCAGAAAATTAGGGTATTACAAACTTGGTATCAGAGCCTAAGGTTCAATAAAGTCCTAGGAAATCTGAAAGCCGCATCTAGTAGAGTCTTGTACATGTGTATGTTGTGCACCACAATTATGTGCAGGAGGCTATGAGATGCTTTAGGAACAGTTTTCCTTCTTTCAGTATTCATGTCATGCCAGTGAGCAAAAGCCCTAATTAATCTCTCAATCTAATTCACTTCTTCCTTTCATTTATAGAACATGTCTTCAGAAAGGAATAGTAAAAGAAGAACCAACAGTCAGTCAACACCTCAGCCCATCCAAACAGATTCCTTGGACAAGCACGTCTCTCATGCAGAATTCAGGACTGCATTCACTACTCTAGCCAGTTCAGTTGTATCTCAGAACAAATAAACAACCATCGTTCTGATCGACCTAGAGGCCAATGTTGCTGCATCTAGGATTCGAGATTTCACCCGAATGAATCCTCCTCTATTTACCGATTCCAAGTCTGAAGAGGATCCACAGGAGTTCCTCGATCAGGTTCAGAAAGTCACACACATCATGGAAGTGAATTCCAGTGAGAGTGTAGAGTTAGCCACCTATCAGCTATAAGAGGTAGCCCATACATGGTTTAAATAGTAGAAGGTAGACAGGGGTACAGATACAGAGCCCATAGAGTGGGAAGAGTTCACTACAACTTTCTTAGATAGGTTCTTTCCCATAGAGCAGAAGGAGGCTAAAGTGTTAGAGTTCATCAATCTCAGGAAGGGTACGATGAGCGTAAAAGAATACTCCCTTAATTTTATCCAGTTAGACAGGTATGCTCCCCATGTAGTGGAAGACAGTAGGTCCAGAATGAATAAGTTTGTATCTGGGGTATCAGGTAGAGTGGTTAAGGAGTGCTGGACGACAATGTTGATTAGTGATATGGACTTGTCTAGGTTGATGGTCTATGCTCAAGAGATTGAGGATCATAAGCTTAAAAACAAAGAGAGAGAAAATAAGAGGGCTAGAACAGGTAGTTACAGTCCTTCTCAGCCGAGGTCAGGGGGTAGCGAGAGCAAAGTTCTTACCCATCCTCTTTGTCAGGCTTGTGGTAAGCGTCATAAGCGTGTGTGTAGGGCAGGAAGTGATGTATGCTTTGGGTTTCCAATCCAGGAAACAAGATGCGAGACTGTAGAGTTATATCGTAGGGGGGTAAAGAGCTGCGTCAGCAAGGTACCAAGAGTAGTCAGCGTCAGAATAGACTCCAGACCCGTCATGGTCCAGAAAGTTTCCCTAACCTAGATTCGAGTACGTTACAAGTTTTTCATGTTCTTGGTATGCATTGTTAGATCTTTTTATCTCATTCGAACTTATGTTTCAACATGAGTTAGATAGTAAAATCAGCAAGTCATTTTAGAAATCGAGCAGTCAGATTTGTATGGTTTGTTTTCTCATCCTTGCATCTATTCATGCTATCCAAAATCTCAGAGAATGTAAATATTCCAAGGTAGAACCTACTAATAATTACAAGTTTAGTTCAGCTCATGTATCATGCATTAGTTTCAAACTCCCAAAGTTTAGTTAACCAAACCCAACATTCTATTCCAGTTTAGTAATCAGGCCCTAAAACTCAGTTCAGTCTCAGATTCGCTATGCCATAGTATGTAACTATTAGTTTCTCTCTTATTTGTCAGTACCTCAGTTTACCAAATCTTTTAGAATCATATTACACGCGTAGTACTTCATTTTCAAGTAATACAGTCTCCATGAATCCATGCTCAGTCACCTCATGGTACTCAGTTAATCCTTACATCCTATGCATAATATTCAATAGTCTTAGTTCAGTTATTCAGACCAAGTTTAGTTTAGTCTTACATGCCTAGTGTTTAGTTATTAGCATAAGTTAGTCAGTCTAGATAGAAAATTAGTTTAACAGATATGCAGTTAAATTTGGTAGGGGTTATTCTCCTATCTTTCCATCCAGTCATACTAACGAATATCTCAAGGATGTAACCATCTCTAAGATAGAGCATACTAGTATATGCAAGCTCCGCTTAGTTTATGTATCATGTCTCAGACACAGATTCCAGACACTTAGTTGCAATTTAGTCTTGCATACCCAACATTCAGTTCTAGTATTAGTCACAGTTATAATCTTAGTTATGATGTATGCTTCAGTCCAGTAATCACCTCAGTTCATGTGTCATGCCTCAGTTTCAAATCTCAGATAATCAGTCACGATTCCATACCTAGGTGCCTTGTGCATCGCCTCAACTTCCTCAATATCTCAGTAAAGTCAGCCCAGCATCCTTCAAGGGACATAGTGTCCCAAGGGGAAGATACACAATAGCCCCAAACTTTTATAATTTAAACATGTCGTTCTTTTTGATGAATCTATCTTGGAGGAAGTGTTACTTATGAGCTGACCCTCTAACTCCAAAACTCAGCAGTAAGCCATGTGATCAATATCTCAGTTCAGTTCACAATACTTTATCCATGTCATACAATATAGACTTAGTTCAGTTTATGCATTACGTTCCAGACTCAGTTATGTTCTCATATTCCTTCTCATACATATTGAGTGATTAATCTCACACTCATTAGTATTTTCAGTTCAAGGTAACAGTCTTCTTTGAGCTTACTTGTTCTCATTATCAGGTTTCAATACCAAACTTGGTATTCAATTCCATGATCCATTTTTAGTTCAAACTTGGTATCTTTACCATTACATATTTAGTCGCATGCTCGTGAGTCAGTTTAGTCGTGTACTCATGCATTAGATATGCGTGATCAACTTATCAGTACTTTCAGTTATGCATTTATATATTATGTCAGTCATATAATCATGCATCAGATATTTATGGATTCAGCTTATCAATCTCTGTATCAGATATGCCTTCTCATTCTGAGAAACTTAGTTCATCAGAACACTCAGTCCTTCATTCATAAATCAACTACTCATGCATCAGATATGCAAGATCAGTATGAATCATTTTATTTGCCACGTCAGTCATGAGATCATGTTTCAGTCATTTATGTTTAGTTCATGTTCAGCTTATTGTTTCCCCTCTCAGTCAGTCTCATTCGAGGACGAATGTTCCCTAGGGGAAGATATTACAATACCCTGTATATTTCTAAGATAGAAAATAAACCATTATTTCTACGCATGAAACCTCTTATCTTGTGATTCATGTTTGAGTAAATGAATTAGGATGAGTATCCTAGTAATAATAGAGCTTATGATGTGTTAATCATGTTCATAAGAGTCACTTAGAGTAAGCCAAGCTAAGAACTTTTGAATCTACCAAACTTTCGTGTGTGATTTCACATAGGTCATCTTTGAACGAGCATAACTTGGTTTATAGGTGGTATTTTGGCAGATTTATACCCTCCAAATTATAGATAATTGAATAAGCTCCGTCGATATCAAATTCGCCTAAAATGGACACCCGGTGAAGAAGTTATGGCAATTTAAAGTTTCAGCAGTGTCATTTTAGTCAGTGACGCATCGCGCCATAAGCCAAAATGATGTTTGTCAATTTATAGTGTCTTTTCATGATTCCACCGCATCGCAGTGAGATTCCAGGTCATAAACAAGAGGCAACGTGATGTCTCTGCGTCGTGCCAGGGGCCTAAATCGGGAAATTTTTACAGAAATTAAAAGACGCATCAAGAGGGGTATTTGGGTCATCTTCCCACCCCTATATAAGCTCCCAAACACGGAATTAAGCCATTTTTTCACCAAAACATACTCTTTTTCATCAAATTCCTCTCAAAAACACATTAGGATTTCAATTGGGGGATTCACGTTCAAGAAAATTCTACCTTCAAATTCCAAGAATCTCTCCGCCAATCTTCACTAAATCAAGAACTAAGGTATGTATGTGTTCATTCATGGACTACTTTCGTCCATGAAGTCCAAGAACCCTATTTTAAACTATATGCCATGCTTGATATGTTTTGATTTGATTGTTGATCTTGTTTATGTGTTGAATGATGTCAAGATAGAATCTTTATGGGTTTGTATGAAACTAGGATAGCATGTTAGTTGAAATATATGAACTTTGGATGATATGGGTTATTGAATCCATGAATAAGCCTATGCCCAAAGTGGTGCATGTAAGATGTTTGATAAAATGCCTAGGATGATAGAATTTATGTCCCATGATTCGATAGTGCTTAAATGACAATTCCACGTTCTATGCTCTATGATTTCACATGAATTTCACGTTATTGTTATGTGTTGTTGTTGTGATATGGAATGAGCATGATATTGAAGATATGCAAGTATATACATATTGTATGCATTCCATTCTATGTATAAGAAGTTGAGCATCATGTATAGTATGAAATCCCCAACTTATGATATTGTGAATTTTGGACTCTACTCTTATGATCAAGTCAGTCATGGGTGTCAGTTTCCTTCCATCGAGTCCTGGGGGTACTTGTACCCAAAAAATATAGTTTTGTGCCTAGAGCTATGTCATGATTTCACGATACTCTCAGTCAAGCCATGTTTCATAGAACTCAGTCTGTCATGTGTTTTAGAAAAGTTCAGTAACTTAGTTAATCTCAGCTAATCTTAGTAATCTCAGTACTCAGTGATATCAGTAACTTCAGAAATTCTAGTAATCTCCGTAACTTCAGTAATCTTTGTAATTCAGTACTCTCAGAAATTTCAAGAACTCAATACTCAGTAAGATCAGTGCTTTCATAAACTCAGTTTAGCTCTGCTAAACAATCCCACTAACATCAGTTCAGTTCAGCAAATCAGTTCAGTGTCTTTCAGTTGGGAGTAGGATTCAGCACCGAGCGTACCCAAGGATGGGGACTCACCTATCACAGTTAGAGGGTATGATTCCTAGAAGCAATCCTTGCATTCCAGAACTACGTAGCCAGCGTAGGTTGAGATGTCCCTACCTATAGGGCTAACGTATCTCCTTTGAGTTTACCTGATAACAGGGTAGACAGAATGAGCTCCAAAATAGAATAGGGTTTACTCACATATTGTCTCTACCCGTGGCACGGTATTGACACCCTTCCTACTGGGGTTACAGGTTGGACCCCAACCAATTCAGTTCTGGGGCATGTCGGTTGGATGATTACCTCCCACAATCTCAGTTTCAGTCTCAGTCTCAGTTTCAGTAATAGAACTCAGATAGTTTTTTAGACTTAGGACTGTTAGCTACAGTCACCAACAATACGGAACTCAGCTAGTTTAACCTTATTCAGGACTGTCAGATACAGTCACTCATGTTATAAGTTATACTAGTTATCAGAACTTATATTATCAGTATTCACATTCATGGTTGTCAGATATAGTCAATCAGATTAATTCTTTATAATTAGACTACCAGAGACAATCCACCAGGATAGTTCTTCATAATCAGAACTGTAAGAAATAGTTATTCATGTATCAGTAATATAGTTTCAGTCCTTCAGTATTCAATAATACAGTATCAGCTCCTCACTTATTAGTGACTTACATATCAACATCAGTAAACTTAATCATCAGTATCTCAGTGTCAGTAAGATCATGTTGTCAGTGTTCAGACTCAGTAGTCAGTATCACCACGAGTTCAGTTATAGTTTCTTATGCATGTATGTATTCTCACGCTCATATTAGTCAGTATTGTTCATGCATATAACCCTTTGCATTTAGCCTACCTCACTCGTATACTCAGTACATTCAGTCATACTGATGCATTTGCGCTATGGTGCTTTCTCTTATGTTACACCATAGGTTCAGAGGCACGAGCTCCAGATCAACAGTAGATTCCATTAACAGCAGTCAGAGTTAGAAGCAAGTCCTCATCTTTCGAGGACATGCTTTCGAGGACACGATGATTTCATTACTATTTCAGTTTTAAGTTTATTTTAGTAGCTGGAGTTAGTTAGGGACATGTCCCATCAACTCCTTGTTCAGACAGTTTAGAGGTTTTCCATACTATAGCATGTCAGACAGTTATTTCAGATTTATTTGGCATGGTTATACTATTTTCAGACATTGTTCTTATCAAATGTTTAATCAGTTGAACCTTATGGCCATTCAGTATATGTTTTCGTATTTTTATGTTATATTATATAGTATACAGGTATAGATATCAGTCATGGGTTAGCTTGTGGTCCTTCGGGGTCATAAGTACCGTGTAGCATTCTGGTTTAGAAAATCGAGGTATTTCACTAACCATACCAGTCGTACCCTGCAATACAAGTGGTACCCACCATTCGTACCCTAAGCCTCTCCCTTGGACCCAACATTGTCCAAGGTACGACTTACCCAAACCAAGTCGTACCCAAAGCATATGACCCGTACCCCTGGCAGAATAAAATCAAAGAGGATTGAACACCATCTACCATACGAGTCCATGGTACGACGCGTACCCTAGCTTACGGCTCATGGTGAGCCACTCATACTCTTATACAAGTTAAGCTACCAAGTCTAATATTAAGTGAAGGAAAACCCCCAAACCAAATGACTCATCCACCAATACTACTCGTATCCACCAAGTCGTATCCATTCCAGAAATAAATCCAACCCACCAACCAACACTGGTCAGCATACGACTAACCCATACGAACCGTACCCCAATATACGACTGGTACCCCTTAGTCGTATCCTATCCAAAAATAAGAAATCCAGGAAATTTTCTAAGGGTCGAAAACCCAGGGTGTTATAGGAAGACCATAATCATGATATTAACTCCGTGAATCAATAATCAAGATAAATAACTTAACTAACAAGATTGTATAGCTTCGCATGATTGTTCAAGATGCCTTGACCCTGGAATTCTCCTAAATATTGTTTACAATACTTTAATTTCCATTATTGTTCATTACTTTTAGTATAACAAAACTCAAATTTTCTTTGGTTACAAATCGCACTCATTTAAACTCAATAGTAATACTTGAATTGGATTGTCTGCTAAACACCAAGTCCACGTGGGATCGATATTCAACTAACAAGAGCCACTTATTACTTGTACGATTATGTAAACTTGCGTGTGCGGTTGGAAACAATAAGTTTTTGGCACCATTTTCGGAAACTTAAAAGATTAGCAACCTTCTAATTTTTGGTTTTACTATTTTCTTTGATAAGTGCTAACAACTTGGTCTTAGCTACTGAATTTGCAGGTATAGGTATAAATTAAGTAGGATGGAAAGGAAAGGAATTTGGTTGAATCATATCCCAAAACTAAGTGACGCTTGCACCAATTAAGGAGAGAAGCAACACTCATCTAACGAATACCCAAGTTTAGTAGGATGAGACAGTTTCTGCAGTCATGGGTGATGAACAATCAGTCCGCAGGACAGTGTACGAAGTGGTAATCCCACTCGCAACTAATGTTACCTACAACATTTGCAAACCGGCTGCATGAAGTCGATTTGAGCTTAGGCAGAACATGGTGCAATTGTTGCACAATTTTAGGCAGTCTACAGGCTTGTCACATAAGGATCTATAGGTTTATCCTTAGAATTTTCTAAATATCAGTGATATATTTGTTCTTGCATGAGTCTTCATAGATTACGTGAGGCTCACTCTTTTCTCATTCTCATTTTTTAGAGAAGCAAAGAGATAGTTGAAGGTAGAACCTTCAAGTTCTACCACAACATGGGATGACCTTGCAAAAAAGTTCCTCATTCAATTCTTTTCATTCAGTAAGACTGCAAGGCTGAGAAGTGAAATATTGAGTTTCAAGCAGAAGCCTGAAGAGAATTTATACCAAATGAGGGAGAGATTCAAAGGTCTTCTCATAGATTGTCCTCATCACCAACAATTTAATGATGTGTTAACCCATATTTTTGTAAAGTCTTTAACTCAAATATCAAGATTTTGTTAGATTCAATATCGTGCGGTCAAACACTGGAGAAGACTTATGATGAACTCTACACTTTTCTCAATCTTATTGCTAAGAAAATCCCGACTGATATGGTAAAATACATCTCGAGGTATGATAAAGAAGCCCACGGATATGGTTGAGGTAGATAGTATTACTGTTTTGACTACTCAATTGGCATCATTTTAAAATTATGTGATTGGATAACTTAGCAAGTTGAGCTTTTCATAACCTCAAGCCCCGGTTAGTGCAGTTCAGTAAGTACGAACTTAGATGAGATTTATGATAATAGTGGTCCAGATTTATGCGGGGAAAATTCGGGGTCGGTGAATTTTACGGGCAGTGTACAGAAAGGGAATTAAATCTATGGTGATTCCTATAACCGTAACTGACATAGTTAGCTCAACTACTCATGTGGCAATAATAGGTCCAATCTCAACAGTTTCAGCAGCAACAAGATATTTAGAACAACACTCAAACCAGCAATATAAAAGAGACTTTGAAAAATATTTTGGTCAACCAAGAACAAATGATTGCAGAGATAAAAAATCAACAATTGACTCAAAAAAATTTAGAGGCGCAGATAGTCAAGTTAGCTTAGGTGCAAAACACAAGACCTCAATGGGATTTATCTACTAAGACAGAGCAAAATCCAAAGCAAGTTATGTCAATTACCTTGAGGAGTGGTGGAAATTTGATTGATGCATGTCCAAAGAATAATCATGAGATGCAAGTAGAGCCGATCATACCTAAGCAGATGGAAATGCAAAGTGAAATCAAAGAAGCTGACAAACAGGGAAAGTCTGAGTACCCGAATGAAAAACTGGTTGAGCAATCTCAAAATAGGCCACCGCCACTTTTCCTCAAAAGCTTAAGAAAGCTAATGAGGATGCTTGTTTTAAAAAAATCTTTGACACATTTAAAGAACTTCATATTAACCTTCCTTTGTTAGATGTTTTGTAGGAAATGTCCAAATACCCTAAGTACCTGAAGGATGCAGTGACGAATAAAAGAAGGCTTGATATATTGAGTCTGTAGCACTTAAGGAAGAACTCGGTTCTGTGGTTATGAGCAAGATGCCCAAAAAGCTCAAGGACCTTTGGAGTTTCACCCTCCCCATACAAATAGGAAAAATGATATTATTCAAGCTTTGAGTGATTTAGGGGAAAACATCAACTTTATTCCCCTTTTCATGTTTAAAACTTTGGGTTTAGAGGTGCCAATGGTACAGTTCGGGCAGTTACTTTATAAAATTTATATGCACCAATTTTGATTATTTCATTTTATATAATCAAAATTAGACTTTCAACACTATTCCAGCATCTCAGTTTTTGTTTGATATCGGGGTTCGGTTAATTTTTGGTAAATAATTAGAATTTTCAACACTATTCCAGCATCTCAGTTTTTGTTTGATATCGGGGTTCGGTTAATTTTTGGTAATATTTTTTAAAAAAATATATAAAAAGTAGAATATGCTACCATGTATTCTTGTGTATGACTTTGACAAAAACTTTTCAGATATTTTTATTATTTAGTAGGTGATGAATCACAAATATAGATTTATCTCATTATTTTATAGTACTGTAAAATAATAGACATAAATATGAGAAAAATGAGATCAAAGACCCTCTCAAGTCTTTAATTAAAAAAACGGACAAGTGAGTCCCACAATATTATTAAGTTAAAAGAAATAAAGTCTCTTAAACAATTAGGACAGTTGTTCGACAACTGCATTAGTTGTCTCAACAACTATCAAAGTTGTCCAACAACTTTGATAGTTGTTGAGACAATCTCTTTAGTTGTTGGAGCGAAAATGTTTAAAAAAAAGCTGATTTTTTTTAATTCCTTTTACCTAATTTTTTAAACTTGAAGGACCTTCACTTAATTGAAAAACTTGTTTATCCCTTTTAATTCAAAATCCACCTAAATCACACGTGTAGAAAAAAATCAATCAACATGAAACTCAAGAACCAGATCTACTTAAAAAAATTATTTCAATAAGGGAACTTAAATCATAAGAGAGAAATATCTAGTAAGTTGTAGCTAGTTTGCTATCTTGAAGCACCTTGCAGCATACTAGTATTACTCGAGTATGCTAGATATAAATATACTAGTATTATTGCATGCCCCTATCTGATGCTCAGCAATAAAATCTGCATCTGAACAATCAAAGCACCCATCCCATGCTTATTTAACGCCCGTAAGCTTCAATTTTGAACAATCAAAGCTCCCATCACATGCTTAATTAACACCTGTAAACTTCAATTTCAACCCGAGTGTTCTAGTAATCCTGGTCTATGAATTGATCATGTCAAACCTTCCTTCATTTTCACCTCCTGAAACAAGATAGCCTCAAGAGTGTAATAGAAATTTGGTAATTCTAAGCGGGGCAAATCCTCGTAATGTGGGCTATCATGAACAACTTCACCGAACAATTCGAACGGGGCATTGTAGCGTTTACCCATTTGCAAACAGATGCGGGATCATAAGATCAAAAAACTCTTTAAACACTTGAGAACAATTAGCTCAATATGTATTGCGGAAACATATACTAGACTTCGTTATTTACAGACCACAAGCATCAAAACATATGTATGCCAACAAATAAGAAGATCAACAGATGCTAGCTCTCTAATAAAATACTATCTCTAGTTTTAATAAAAGAAATTTTTTATTCAGAGCAAGCTCCCCGTGGCAATACGATAATCACACATTCCTTAAGGGTGCATGCCTGCAAATAGGATAGTCTACAGTCTTCTCAATCGTTGTTACAACCTCTGCTTGAAAAGTTTCTTCATTGCCACCGTCCTTGTCAACTGTAAAGGTAATATAGTAATGAAAGTTTCCGCATCCACCAGCATTCACCTTCAAATCCTTGATGTTGCGTTCTACTCCATATTGCTGCTTGATTGCCTCTGAAGCAAAACGCTTGAGCTTATTCACAAACTCAGGAGAACGATTAAAGTTGGTCATTGGATAGATTTCAGCATACATGGAACCCCCAGGGTATTGATCAAAATCGAAACCCTATCAAGATAAAGAAATGATAGTGGACTGCATCGGAGTCTCGAAATATAAATTTTGAAGACTAATTCTATATTTGAAATCTAAGCAATGTAGAAAAGGCAAAATGTATAAGATGGTCACAAAAACAAAAGTTAACACACTACAGAATGCATCTCTTCAAGAAACAGTTGTCATATAAACAACTTATGCAAGCGTGAAATCAGGTTCTTCTTTCATTGCAGATAAGTACTCAACCCTACATAAAAATTTCAGATTGCAAATGTAGATCAAGTGGCAGAGTAACTTAAGCCTAATTTTATGGCGGCGAAAAATGTCATCAGATAACTCATGGATGAAGAAATGGGGTGGGTCAGTAGAAACTACCCAGGGTATATTGATTTGGTGGATATCAGGAATGCTGGTGTAAGAGGGTTGATGTTTTACCAGTAGAATCAAAGTCGAAGAAGCCAATATGTGATCATTCTGTGAAGTGCTCCACAAAGCTTCTGAAAGTAATGGTAATTTACATGGGAGATGGGGAAGAAAAATACAGAACTTCAATAGCTATGGCAAATTTGTCAGGTTGAAATCCTGGTTAGGTAGTAGTCGGAAGTCGGTGATTATAATCATACCGGATGTCGATGAACAATTCTACAACTACTGTAAATATGTCGCAAGAAGAGGCAAGGGGTCAAGCTGGATTTAAGTTTAAAGAATGAGACTTTTCAGAAATTAATTCCTAAAAGTTAAGTCTTAATGGACAGTGACACCTCTATGATATCCAATGGATCACCTATGCTCCCATGTTACATCCAGGGGTAACTGAAATTCCAAGATGGGTTAAGAGGTATATGCTATGGGCCTTCAAGCAATTGGGGGTGCAAACAGAGGTCTTTGAGCACGAGAATCGTGAAAATGCTTTTAAGTTTTAATAATGGAGAGCAAAGACGAATTCATAAAATCCAGTAGTCAAACCCTACATTGTGAAGCAACAGAAGGAAGAAGAAGAAGAAGGCGTTTACAGGAGATTTTCCAAAAAATTTCAGATGCGTCTGGTCTAAATGCAAATGAAGATAAGAGCACTATTTATTTGGTTGGCCTCAATCAAGCTACAAAGAATGACATCCTTCACTGCTGGGATTTTTAGAAGGCTCCTTTCCCTTTAAATATTTGGGAGTGCCATTATCTACCAAGACGTTAACAATCCATCAATGACTACCTCTTGTTTAAAAGATTACAGCCAAAGATGTTGGTCAGCTGACTGCTGTCTTATTCTGGTAGACTCCAGCTCATAAAATCTGTCTTGTTTGGTATGTGAGGCTATTGGGCACAGATCTTTGTTCTACCTAAGTAGGTTATGAATTGATAGAAGCTGTATGCAGAACATTTCTATGGACTGGAACTGGAGAGGTCTCTAAGAAGGCACTAGTGTCGTGGGAAAATATATGCAAACCAGGGGTAGCTGGGGGTCTAAATGTCATTAATCTGGCTATGTGGAACAAGGCTGCCATACTCAAATAGTTATGGGCTATATCATGAAGGACTCCTTGTAGATAAAATGGGTGCATAATTATTACATCAAAAACAGGAACCTGGAGGACATGATCATACCAAAGAATGCAGTTTGGGTGGTGAGGAAGATTATTGATAGAAGGAGATTCATACGCCATCAGAGTACTCTACCAGGTGGGCTGCAATAGCAGCTTAATAGAATGGTGAAGGGGAACAAACTTCAGATTAAATTAGCTTATACAGCCTTACAACACCAATTCTCCCATGTCCCTTGGAGAAGGTTATCTTTGTACAAGCAAGTCCACCCTAGGAACAAGTTCCACCTCTGGCTTGCTGTACAACATAGGTTATCCACAATTGACAGGCTTCAGAGAATAGGTATGCTAGTTTCAATGGAATGTGTTTTATGTGCAAATGGTGTGCAGACTTTTGAGCACTTGTTCTTCACATGTTCCTACAGCTTGCACGTGTGGACTAGACTGCTGAGATGGCTAGGACACATTAGAAGAGTTGGAGAACGGCACCAAGAGTTGGAATGGTTTTGTAGGCTAGCAAAGAGGAGCAGTGCTACTGCTGAGATAACTTGTTGCGCCTTTGCTATGATGTTATACTGTATATGGAGGGATCGTAATGTAGTGAGATTTCAGCATGGAAGAGCTGATCTTGCTAAGAATTGTCGAGAGGTGGTAATACATATTCATGTCAAAGGACGAGCCATAGCAGGCTGGCAGCACGCATTGCAGCAATTAAATTGGTTTCCTTAGCATGCTTGTATAGGATTTCTTATTCTTAGCATTTGCTTAGGTGTAGGAGTACTTCCTAGTTTGATTTTGGAGGTAGTTGGTCTGCTTCTAACTGGTTTTGTAATGTTCCAGTTTTGATTAATAAAGAGTAATCTGTTAATCAAAAACAAAATAAAATAAGCTAAGGTGGGAAATGGCATGAAAACCTCCTTTTGGAATGACAAGTGGATTGGAAACCAAGTTATGAAGTAGGAATGTCCTCAGCTATTCATGTTGTGTAAACAAAAATTAGCTACTGTTGCAGATGTGTGGACTGGGTAGGGCTGGATTCTATTTCTAAGAAGGCTACTGAATGATTGGGTGATGGAGAAGGTGTCAGTATTCCATAATTCAGTTGCAACTCTCAGCAACCTCACTGATGACAAAGACTCACTGATTTGGCAGAGACATAGTAGTGGTGTGTTACTATGTTGCGTGACTCTTCGGTTTTGCCGCCGAACCCGTCTTGACACGATACTGACGCGGTTGCGGATGGCGAACTCAGATTTGGTCAAAAGATTTCAGATACGTTGACCAAATTCCAGAATAAATTTGAGGGGAAACATTAGCCGGCGACTTACCTGGAAATAGTCTGACCGACGACTTCATCGGCGACTGTAAAGTTGACAAACAAATTCAATTTTCAGTTGTCAGTATTTTGGGAAGAAAGAAACATACTTCCGGAATCCAGCTGAACCAGAGGAGTAATTACAACTTGCCGATGTGCTTGGGGAAGAAACAAAGACCATGTCGGTTGTCGGCTGGGGAAGAACCAGTGTTTATATTTATTGTCAGAATATATATAAAAAGAAACACGTCAGTTGTGTTTTTATATTTTTTAACTCTTTATAATATAATAAGAATTAATATATAATTATATACAATAAAATAACATTTTGACAGCACGTGGATGTTGATTCGTACGTGATATTACCCTAGCATTGAAAAAATACTCCTAATTAATTATACGTAAGTTTTATTTTTTGAGGTAAATAATTATACATAAGTTAAAGACACTCCTAATGTTAATCTTACACCTAATTGAAAAGTAAAACAAATGACAAAAGTAACTAACAACAGCTAATCTAAATCCAGAGGTGTTAAGGAAAAATAGATTGGTTTAAAATTGAAAAAAGTCTAAAATTGTCTTCATCAATAACATTATAAATAGAACTTCTATAAAAAAAAAAGTTTAACCTAAAAAATTTGACCATTCTTTATCCAATAATACGGCATCATCTGCAACGGGTAGTCAAAAGGGGTCCTATGAGAACAATAAAAAGTATAGGAATAGATTTTGATAACAAGCCACTACAGAATCATGTAAAAGTAATTTCAGCTACTCTCAAAGGTGGTGGAAATAGAACATGGTCATTAAACTATTGCAATAAATAAGTTACCGGATCATATAATGGAGTTAAAGCATATCTCGTAAGATTATCAGGTTATGGAGTTCAAATATGTAGCAAAGTTCAAGGTGATACATTGAGAACTTTAAAGATAAGCATGAACAAGCTGAAAAGAAAAAATCTTCAGTTCAAGTTGATGCAAGAAAAAAATTGATCTCTTTCCGAGGGCTGAGTTGCTCGGGTGTGAGTATCCAAGACGGCTGTGAATCCGAGAGTTGAATTCGTCAAAATTTTAATTTTAAGATTTGGGAGAGCGAAGCCAAATATGGATATGGGTGCAGAGATTCAACTAAAAAAATCAAATATTATAAATATAAAGATATTTTAAAAATCCGCTATTAAACATAAACAAGAAAACGTCCCAACTTAAGATATAAATTCAAAACTAACAGAACAAAAAATATTGTCCGCTATCAAGTTACTTAAGTTAGCTACTCTTCCTTATCTTCTTTCAAATCTTCAAATTCTTCCTCAAAGACTACATCTTCCAATTGAGGTTCATCTATTGATAGCTCTGTTAAACTATTAATTATCTCATCAACATCAAATTGATCTCGACCTAAAATAAATTAAAAAGAAATGATATATTAAAAGGTATTTATATAAAGAGAGAAAATTATGATGCAAAATAAATAATTGAAAAACATAATTAAAAAAAAGTAGACCTACATACATCCAATACTTGCTCGGTCCATTTATATATTTCTCTTTCTTGCGAGATAGCAAATGTAGATTATAATGAACAAACACTAAATCTTCGGCTCGTAAAGTTGCTAACTTATTTCTCTTGATATTATGAATAAGAGAATACGAGCTTCAATTTCTTTCACAACAGGAGGAGAAGCCGGTTAAGTAAGGACCTTCAAAGCTAATTGTTCCAAAAGTGAAGTCGAGATACCATGATTTGCCCACCAAGAAAGAGGATCTCCATACATCATAGCTTCAATCACATGAGGCTCACCAAAATACCCCCCCCCCCCACTATAATATTTTTCACACTCCAATGAGACTTGTTTCATTTCATTAGAATCTTTAAAATCCTTTGAAAGCACTTAATTCTATTCGAAGAAATTTCAATATCTTCATTAGAAGCTAGCCGTTGAATCCCACTCTTCTTGAAGCCATGATTCATGATAGTATTTGGTAACCAAAGAATGTGCCACACAATATAGAGGGGTATTTTTTTTGTTCCACTTAGCCGCAAGAATAACGTAAATACAATAAAAAAAAATTTGATTGGCTGGAAATGAGATCTTTACTCTCATACCCAAAGATTATTTTCTTAACCTTCTCAATCATTGAGTCCCACGTATCATAAATGAGATGTAATTTCGGATCATCTAATTCGGCATCTCTAATCATATCTACAATAAGTTTTGTAAATTTCAAAAAGTAGTCAATACTATTCCTCTTCTCATCATTCATTATAAAGGATTTTATTTCACGAGTTTTGACTTCAATTCCTTTATCCCCTTGTAATAATTTTATTCATCATTCATGACCATCTTCTCTAAAAAAAAGAGATTTTACTTTGCGAACATGGGTCATCATAATAATGTATGAAACAAATCTTGTTTCACCAACTTTCAATAAACACAAATCAATTTTTTTTTGAAAAAACACATGTGCCAAGTCATGATTCACAATGAAGTTCTTCAAATCACTCACTTCATTAAGTAACTCTAAGATTCATTTGCAATTAGTAAAGTGAGACGATTTATCGGACGGTTGACACGTACTTTTCAAAGCTAGATTCAAACAATAAGCAACACAAGGAGTCCAAGATAAACGAGAAAAATTTTCCTCCATCATAAAACAACAAGTTTCATATTACTTTTGTTATCCATAGTAACTTTAACAATATTATTTGGACTTATTCTTTCTATTCTTCAATAAACAAATTAGCAATATATTCTCTATCCTTCGCAATCCCACTAGAATTTATTGAATTAAAAAATATTGGACCCCACTAGATGATGCCAATATATTGATCAAAAATCGTCTTTTAGTGTCAGACCATCCGTCCGATTAAATCAACAACCCTTTCTTTTTTTATGTATCTTTAATTGGTTGTTACTTCCTATTAAAATGAGTTTTTTCTTGAGCCAGAAGAGGAGTTCCCAACCTATTATATGATTGGAGAATATAATCGGGAATGAAATTTCCAGCTAAAAACTTTGAATTCTTTTTAAAGTATGAAAAATTAGCAAAGTTGAATGATAAACCTGATGCATAGAACATTCTAGCTGTTAATTTCTGGACGGAATTCCTCTTATGGATGACGAAAGATTTTCCTATAGCTTCACTTTTTGACTTCTTTCTTTTTTATGTTGAAGCAAATCAATGCCCTCCAGCTATGTTGCGCTGACTCTTCGGTTTTGCCGCCGAACTCGTCTCTACACGAGACTAACACGAATGTGGGTGCTTTCGCCGTCTCAAATTTAGTCAAATGATTTGAATACGTTGACCACATTCAAGAACAAATTTGAGGGAAAATATTGGATAATAGACCAGCGACTCACCTGGAAAAAGTCTGACCGACGACTTCACTGGCGATTGTAAAGTTGACAAAAAAATCTAATTTTTAGTTGTTAGTGTCTTGGGGAAGAAAGAAATAATCATACATCTGGAACCTAGTTGAACCGGAGGAGTAATTACAACTTATCAATGTGCTTGGGGAAGAAACAGAGACGATAACGGATGTCGGCTGGGGAAGAAACAATATTTATATTTATTCATCAGAATATATATAAAAAGAAACATGTCGGTTGTGTTTTTATATTTTTAATTCTTTATAATATAAAAGAGTTAATATATAATTATATATAGTAAAATAATATTTTGACAACACGTGGATTCTAATTAGTACGTGATATTACCCTAACATTGAAAAAGTACTCCTAATTAATTATACGTAACATTTTTTAAAGTAAATAATTATATTTAAGTTAAAGAAACTCCTAATACTAATACTACTCCTAATTGAAAAGTAAAATCAATGACAAAAGCAACTAATAGCTAAAATAGATTGGTTTAATATCAGGAAAAGACTAAAATTGCCTACATTAATGACAATATAAATAGAACCTCTGTCAAAAAAAAATTTAACCTAAAAAATCTGGTCATTCTTTATCAAATAATATGGCATCATCTGCATCAGGTAGTCAAAAGGTAAAGGGTCCTATGAGACCAATAAAAGGTGTAGAACTAGATTTTGATGAGACACCATTATGAAATTATGTAAAAGTTGGTGGTGGAAATAGTTATGGGCATGTAACTACTGCAATAAACAAGTTACTGGATCATATAATAAAGTTAAAGCACATCTCTTAAGATTATTAGGTCATGAAATTCAAATATGTAGCGAAGTTCAAGGTGATACATTGAGGACTTTGAAGATGGAGCACAAACAAGCTTAAAAGAAAAAATCTTCAGTTCAAGTTGATGCAAGAAAAAAAGTCGATTATATATCTCTTTCGGAGGGCACTAATTTACTTCAACGTAAAAAGAATACAGATCAGAAAATGGAGCTATAGGAAAATCTTTCAAAATCCATGAGAGGAATATTGCCGACAAATTAGTAGCTAAAATGTTATATGCATCAAGTTTATCATTCAACTTTGCGAATTCTCCAAACTTTAAAAAGAATTCAAAGTTTTTAGCTGAAAATTTCATTCCCGATTATATTCCCCCATCATTTAATAGCTGAAAACTCCTCTTTTGGATTAAGAAAAAACTCACATTAATAGAAAGTAGCAACCAATTAGGGATACATAAAAAAGAAAGGATTGTCGATTTGTTCGAACGGATGGCCCGACATTAAAAGACGACATTTGATCAATATATTGGCATTATCTAGTAGGGTTCAATGTTTTTAAATTCAATAAATTCTAGTGGGATCACGAATGATGGAGAATATATTGTTAATTTGTTTATTGAAGCAATAGAAAGAGTAGGTCCAAATAATGTTGTTCAAGTCTAAGTTGCTCCCCTACTGTGTGAGAATTTGCTGGGTTTGTTGTAGTTGAAGTCTAAGTTGCTCGGACTCAGGTGTGGGTGTCCGATACAGGTACGGATCTAGAGGTTGGATCCTTCACGATCTCAATTTAAAAATTCAGGGATATGGATCTAAAGATGGATACGGGTGCGAAAATTTGATAAAAAATAATTTAAATATCTAAAAATAGAATTACAAAACACAAATTATGAGATATTATGTGAAAAACTTGAGGAGAAAATATTGTTCAAGAAGAAAATCCTGAAAGGAGATAAAAAGAAAAGAAATAACATAGAAGTTTCTACATACAAGGTATTCCATTTTCTTTAATTTCACCTTAGCTTTTGTTTTTGTTACAAAATTTCTTAAATCTATCGGACTTTCCCAGTCGATTTTGGTCAAAGTATCCAAAATCAGTTGACCATATTGGGTATGGATCCCACACCCACACCTACACCCATGTCGTGTCGGCATGGGTGCGACACCGAAAGTGAAGAGTCCGAGTAACTTAGGTTCAAGTTATTAAGGATAATGCAAGTAATATGAAACTTGTCGGTTCTATGGTGGAGGAAAAATTTCCTCATATATTTTGGACTCATTGTGGTGTTCATTGTTTGAATCTATCTTTGAAAAGTATATGCCAACCATCTGATAAATCGTTCCGCTTTACTAATTGCAAATAGATCTTAGATTTACTTAGTGAAAAGAGTAATTTGACGAACTTTTTTGTGAATCATGACTTGGCACATGCAATTTTTCAAAAGCATTCAGATTTGTGTTTATTGAAAGTTAGTGAAACAAGATTTACCTCATACATTATTACGCCGACCAGTGTTCGCAGAGTAAAATCTTCTTTAGAGAAGATGGTCATGGATGATGAATGGAATTATTACAAGTGGGACAAGGGAATTGACGATAAAACTCATGAAATAAAATCCTTTATAATGAATGATGAGAAGTGGAATAGTATTGACTACTTTTTGAAATTTACAAAACTTATTGTAGATATGTTTAGATATGCTGATTTAGATGGTCCGAAATTACATCTCATTTATGATATGTGGGACTCAATGATTGAGAAGGTTAAGAAAATAATCTTTAAGCATGAGGAGAAAGATCTTATTTCCAACCAATCAAACTTCTTTTATTCTATTTATGGTATTCTTGTGGCTAGGAGGAACAAAAGCAATACCCTTCTACATTGTATGGAACATTCTTTGGTTCCCAAATACTATCATGAATCATGAATTCAAGGAGAGAGTGGGATCCAACTGCTAACTCCTAATGAAGATATAGAAACATTGAATAGAATCAAGTGCTTTCAAAGGTACTTTAAAGATTCTAATGAAATGAAATATCTTATTGGAGTATGGAAAATTTTATGGGGGGTGGTTATTTTGCTGAGCATCATGTGATTGAAGTTATGATGTATGAAGATCCTCTTTCTTGGTGGAAAAATCATGGTGTCTTGACTCCATTTTTGCAACAATTATCTTTTAAGTTGCTTACTCAATCGGCTACTTCCTCTTGTTGTGAAAGAAATTGAAGCACGTATTCTTTGATTCACAACTACAAGAGAAATATTTTAGCAACTTCAAGAGCCGAAGATTTAGTGTTTGTACATTATAATCTATATTTGCTATCTCGCAACACAGAGAAATTTATAAATGGGCCGAGCAAGCACTTGATACGTATGTCTACATTTTTAAAATTATTCTCCTCTATTTATTTTACATCATAATTTTTTCTCTCTTTATATAAAAACCTTTTAACATATCTATTCTTTTTAATTTATTTTAGGTGGAGATCAATTTGATGTTGACGAGACAACTAATAGTTTAACTGAGCTATCTGTAGATGAACCTCCATCGGAAAGTGTGGTCTTTGAGGAAGAATTTGAAGATTTGGAAAAAATTGAAGAAAATAGGGAAGAGTAGCTACTTAAGTAACTTGATAGTGGACAATACTTTTTGTTCTATTAGTTTCAAATTAATATCTTAAGTTGGGATGTTTTCTTGTTTTTGTACATAGCGGATTTTTAAAATATCTTTATAACTCTATATTTATAATATTTGATTCTTTTTTCCGAATCTTCGTACCCGTCTTCATACTCGAATTCGCACCCCCAAATCTTAAAATTAAAATTTTGACGAATTCGACTCTCGGATCCGCATCCGTCTCGGATACCCACTTCTGAGTCAGAGAAACTTAGGTGTGTTATCAGTTAGTTCAGCTTACAAAGAGTTGAATATAATTGGAGGACAAGAGATAGACTGGCCATGGAAGATGATATGGAAAGTGGAAACAAAATGTGCCTTACATGGTAAACTGCTTTACCTGGTATTAGAGGAAAACGAACCAGGTAGAAGGAGTACTTTAAGGGGTCGTTTGGTTGGGAACAAGTTATTCTGGGATAATTAATCATGGGATTAGCTATCCCGAGAATAGTTATTCCACCATATATATGGGATAACTTATCCCATCACTAAAACATAAATGATGGGATAAATAATCTTTTGGTTAACTAATACCTCCAACCAAACATGGGATAAGATAATCCCACATTTTATCCCGGCACTATTATAACTTATACCTCACACCAAACGACCCCTAAAATGCTTAGTCGTCAATGGCAAGTGAACATACTCTTTTAGGAAGAAACCAAGCTATCAAAAGTTTCCAATTCCACAGCAAGACAATTATTCGGAAACAAATGGATTTTCTGTAGGTATAGTGATTTTAAGGAATAAAAAGGTATTGAAGACTTGAAGATAAGCAGCAAGGGGAGTGTTCTTGATTAAAGAATTAATATCAGCTCACCCAACGGCTTGGACCGAAGATAGCCGCCAGATATATAATATATGTATAATCCATGTATAATATGCATATCATCAGTTTGTATTCTATGTATACCAGCAAAAAAGTAAACAGTGAATCCAACAGGCTATTTGAGTCAAGATCTCAACCCACTTCATTAATCACTAGGCCACACCCTTGGGTGCAATTCCACTATATTTCTATATAGATCTGAAATTCTTTTGCTTTTCAAGAAGACCACTACTTGTGCTATTACAGTACCCTTCAAGAAAAATTCAATGTCATGAGTACTTTCTGAATTTTCTTCTAATTTTTAGTTTTAAAAAGTTTGAGACCATTATTTGTGTTAGTTGGATTCTAAGAGAAAGTGCAAGTATGGGTTAACGTGAAGGATGATGGTGTTGAAAATTTAAAAACTCTATTAATAAGCTTAAGAAAGTTTGAAGAATAATAAAGGGGTCTTGTGAATTTGGGAAACTAATTCAAAATTATGATTGTGGTTCGTTGGGGTTTGGTTTGTGAAGATGTAGTTGAAATTTCAAGTCAAATGGGAAAGAATTCTGGCATGAATTTGATGCTCAATGTATGGGCAAATATGGAGCAATGACTGTTGAAAATGCAAAAGTGGGTCGTCTAGTTTAATTTTTTCTTAACATTAAATTTCTTATGTTTCAATTAAAAATAACGTGAAATTCCATGTGTAGTCGATTGTATTACACTCACACTGACTAGATAAGAAAAAGGATTAAAATATAGTGTCTTATTGAGTATAAGGATACAGTTGGTAAAGGGATGAGTAGGAGGGTCCAAGTGACAAACAAAGACATGTACAAGGGTTTCTCAGACTATGTTGCACGGACTCTTCATTTTTTGCTGCCAAACCTGTCTCGACGTAACACTGGTGTGGGTGTGGGGCGCATGTTGGATTCAGTCAATCCCATCCGCATATTTTGACCAGGGTCAAGAACATATTTGGGGAAAAATAGAGAATCTGATTTCTAAAAGAAAAAAGAATCCTCGATGTATATATTTGATCTTCGTTTTCCTCTTGATGTACATATTTGTTGCTTCAGGTTTTAGTCTAAACAGAGAGGGGAAAATTTCCCCAACTTGTAAAGAGAGTTGTACTTCCAATAGAGAGTAGCAGTAACCTGGAAAGCGAGTTGGAAGGCTGAAAACTTGTCGCCATGGGGAAGATGACCGACAGTTCTTAAAAGGACTGAAGAAGCGAGAACTTAGAAGAAAAGGGATGCGAACATGGAGAAGAGAGAAAGGTAGTTCTTAAAGGGACTTAATTATAATTGACCTCTTTATTTCTCTGCTTTGCGAGTTATGACATGTCGCCCATAACTTGTAAGAGAATGACAGTTGTACTTATACATAATAAATTGATCCCACAAGTAAGGAAGATTCTTGGGGTTCTGCCAAAATCCTGGGAAAGAAAAGTAGCTGCTATTACTGAGGCAAGGAACCTGACCATGGATGAGCTTATTGGAAATTTAAGGACTCATAAACTCAAGAAGAAGCAAGAGCAAGAGAAGAAGAAAGCAAAAGGGAAAATATCTGGCACTGAGAGCATTAAAATTAGACTATAATGAAGAAGACACTAATGTTACCTATTTCGCAAAATGAATAGTTAGAGCTATGATAAAAAGTGGCCAGTTTCAAAGAAGTGGAAGTAGCAGCAAAAAGGGAGGCACTATGGATATTTTTCCCTTAGCATTTGATTAAAGATTTTCCAATGCACAAAATGGAATATCAGGAATATCTCAAGACTGAAAGTGACAAAGGAAGAAATAGAGACTAGGACCCTATAAAATTAAGCAGAAAGGCTACAAAAGATTTTATAGTTAAGCAGGACTTAGCTGTCTAGGGGGTTCCTCCATTGAATCTGAAGAAAATGACAAGTATAAAGATGTCCCTATGCTAGAAGTGGAGGATGAGAAAGTGTCCTAACTCATTTTTTGCTCTTATGGCAAACACTGAAGATGAAAAATAAAATGAGGTAACACTTTCTGACCTTAAAAAAAACTTTTAAAACTATTCTGCTAGAAAAATAAAAAAACTTGCAAATGTGCTGATTGATTCTCTGTGTGAAATGACTGAGAAAAAAATTATTCTAGAAGAAAAAGAGAAAAGTCAAGAGCTTCAGTTGATTGACTCAACTCTCCAAATATCTGAAACTGAGGAGCAGGTTACTAAGTTAAAATGTAAAATCTAAATTTAGTAACTCGACTGGACAAAAGAGATTATGCTTGTGATAAAGAGAAGAATAATGCTCTAGAAGAAAAAATAGAAGATTAGGAATTTGATTTGATAGATTTGACTCTCCATATATCTGAAACTAAGGAACAAGTTGCTAAGTTGAAATCTAAAAATTTGAGCTTGGTGAGTCAACTTGAGAAAGTAGATGATTCAAAAAATTAAGGGAATAAAGAAGCCTCAAAGTTTCATATTGAACTTGAAGAGAAATTAAAGGATTCTCAAAGAATCTCATGACTTCACTCCAGAAGAATGAGGAGTTAGAGAGGGACCAAGTTCGTCTGAGGGAAGAACTTGAAAAATCCCTACAATGGACTACATCCTCTCAGATCCTTTCTAACTTTACTAATCAAGGAGATAATAATAGTAAAGGTCTTAGGTATCAGTACAAAACTCAATCACCTGGGTACCATGGAAAGGCTGCTCAAGATGATAAGAACAAGGTCCAAAAGCCTTTATGTACTCACCGTGGAAAATATGGACACATAATGGAAGACTATCAAAGCTGGCTCACAGCATGATTGATCAATGCTAGACATATCCAGTAGGGGAGTAACTATCCTAAAGGCTTAAGACCTTTGAAAAATATAAAGAAGATCATATTACCTAGATGGTCAAAAAAGGATTTAATCATACCTCTATCCTCCTACTGGGAACTCAAACTCAAATGGGTTCCCAAATCTAACAAATGATTTTAATTGTAGAAGGGAGAAAGGGTTTGCATTCAGAACTATCCTCTTGATATGTAATTTTTCAAAGCTATGATTGGAAGATTTGATTGTATTCTCTCTCTCAAGACTCTCCAAAGTAGAGGTGTCTTATGAAAAAAACGGAAGGTAAAAGGGATTAAGAAAAGTTACATGTATGAGCTGCTCCTAAAATAAGGAAGATGTTGATGAAGATGAGGATCAAGTATAGATTTTATACAAGAGAAAAGTATTAATAGTGATGGTGGTCCAAGATCTCAGTCACAAATGTCAACTCAAACAGAAAAACCTCAAGAAATGTCTAGTCAAGATTTCACAAGGACCTGGTCCTAGTGGAATTCATCTCAGAGAGTCAAATTGGAAGCTCATATATTCTAATTCCCTTAGACATTCTAACTTCATATTTGGAGACAAGAGTGCAAATGAAAGCCTAAGTCTAAGACCTCATGGGTTTCTCGACATTCCTATCCCAAAAGTGAGCTCAAAAGGGTGAAAAAGAGTTTGAAAGATGCTGGCTAGTCCAAAGTAATGCAGAAGGAACCTTGAAAATTCAATGGATGCTAAGTCTGAGACTTGGTCCTTAGGCCTACTTTTAGGAAAACTTCTGGAACAAAGAGTGTATTAAAATAAAAAAGTTGTGGTTGGGATTGATCAAATTAATCTAAATTACTAGATGGATCAGCTTCCCTTCCAAAATTTAGCTATGTTAAGGAGGCAAGTATCCTTGGTAAAGTAGGTGCATATTGGTCTAACTCAGTATCGTACTCTTGTAGGTATACACCTATGGGAACAACTTTGGAGGAGGAAAATATGACATCCATAAAGTCAAGGATTCACTCAAAGAAAGAAAGGGACCTAGTCCCATCTCTCAGGTTAGTATCATGGATGTGCATTTTTTTCTGTTCTAACTAATAAAGTCATCTCCTTTATCTCTCTTTTTCTCTCTTCCCGTGTCAGAAAAATATTTTTGTGTCCTAAATAAAAGGATAGGTCATCCCCAAATTGAAATTGATCACATCCAACTCTTTTAAAAACCCTTTTTCTATGCTTACTCTTTCCTGTATATCTAAGTTTATCTATTCCTTCTCTTGTCAAAACAAAAAATCCAGTCACAAATAGTTTTCCTATTGAAAGGATCTACAAATGGCTAAAAATTCCTTATTTTTATGTCTTTTAAAGGAAACTGAGCATAGCACTAACAAAAGTCCTTTCTCAAATCCTCTTGAAAAAAACTCTTCGTCTCTCACTCTTCCAAAGCCAAACTCCTTATTCACTCAAATCATTGATAAAGAATCATCCCTGAGCCATCAAAACTTTTCTGATAAGACATTGATAGATGATGTATAGTTGTTAAAAACCTCATCTTGTGCCAAATATCCCAGGAAAGGGTTTATTTTCTCCCAAAAACCAAAATGTTAGTAAAACACCAAAATATTCTGGAGAAAAGTTCGAAAGTCTTACTGAAAAGAAGGAGACTTCTGAGGGACCTGGTCCTAAGAAGAGAAAAGTAGCTGAAATAGAATCTGTGATCACCTATACTAGAAGGAAAAATAGGATGATAAGTGAAGATTTGTCTAGACAAGTAAGAAATAGGTTCTTGAAGAATCAAAAGGTATTAACTAGAAGGATTTTTTACATAAGTGTGTTAATAGAACCTGGAATGTTGGAGTTAGTTGAGCTGGTAAAACATAAAGGTCGGATGCATCTCATGGAAGGACCTATTCCCACTGTATTTGATGAGGTAGCCAGGGAATTCTATTCTACATTAGAATTCTCTGATGATAAAATAAAGATGACAGTAGTAATTCAAAGGAAAAAAATGAATATTGATATTGCATTGCTTAGGGAGAATACTGGATGTTCCTATCTGTGGTGTAAGGACTGTCTTAAGACAACAACCATCAATAGAATTCTTCGCAACTGCATCAAAAGTTAAAGGTAAATCAGTGGCTGCAGTGAATAGGAAGTTAATCAAGAGTGAGTTGTTTGTTTTTTTATTTTGTAAATAAAGTAGTTTTGCCCAGATCACTAAAAAAATCATTGCTTTAGGTACTGACTTGTATGACATGGAATTCCTTAGAAGTTTTGAGTTCATCAGTTTGACTGCATTGATGATGGAACATATACACAAAGTGATTATTGGGGAAAATGGCAAACATGGCATAGACTTATGGTTACTGGTTAAATAAAGTGTTTAATCACTCTGGTATTGTATGTTAGAATGGAACTCCTAAAACTACTTTGCAAATAATTGGAATGAAGACACTGATCAAAATTAAGTGTGTGAATAAGAAATCAAGAACCAACTGCCAAAGGGAATTCAGTAAAGAGATAGAGGAGTTACAACTCAATATAGCTTCTAAGGATGTAGAGATCAGCAAATTGAACATGACAATCCAACATCTGACTGTTAGGAGTCCAAATGTCACTATGAGATTAAAAATAAGAATAATAATCTAAAGAAAAGAGTCTCAACCTTGAAAAATGAGGTTTTCAACTTAAATGCATAAATAAGGCTTTTAACCAAGGAATTGTTGCATTATCATGCTGCAGATCACAATAACCTAGCTTTAATCCTTCAAACCATCTCTATAAGTCCCTCCCTTATTTAACCATTCTTGATTCATGTGGCTTTTTCTCTAGAACATTTAAATTATGCACTGCAATGATACTTGTCCTCTACATATGAATGAATCTTTCTTTGTGTGTTTTATGTATTTCTTCTTTCTATTGAAGATGTTCTTTATGTTAGTGTTTCCCCAGAGGCCATGAGTTAACTAACCTATGCTTATCTTTACTCTTGGTTTACTGTTCTCACTTTTCGATGATGTCAAAAGGGGGAATACTGATTTCATGTGTTAAGTACCAAGGTGTGTTAAGGAATATTGATTTGCAGATAAGTATGGCATGTTGATAGGGGGAAGTATACTGAGGCACAGTAATAGAGGGAAGTAAAATATTGATATGATGAGGCACAATAATAGGGGGAAGTAAAATATTAATATAAATGACAACAAGGGACCCAGTCCCTAAGTTGGATGATGGTGGAAGCATGATTGGTGGTGCATGATAGGGTGAACATTCATCTTCAGTAGTGGTAATCACACTGATTAAATATGATAAATTGGTATTGATGCTCAAAACTGCATGGTTGGTTAATCATCATCAAAAGGGGGTAAATTGTTATATCTTGTTTTGATGATGATCAATTGGCTTCAAGGGACTAGGTCCCTAGATGTCCAAGGGTACAGTTGGCACGCGTCTGCACAGTTTTTTCTTCTTGTGTAACAAACTATACAGGTGTTGCTTGTATTATTGAGGACACCTGGTCCAATTGTATTTTAACCCTAATCATCACTCATCTATAAAAGAAAAAGGGTGCTTATTCATCAAGTAGTTTTGTAAATTTTAGAAAAAGAAATTGAGAGAGGAAAAAACTCAATCTAGTTTCAATTGCTCAAGTATAGTTCAGGTTCTTATTTCTTATTCACAAAAAGAGTGAGAGTTCTTGAGTGAGTCTTAAATTGTAACTAAATTACTTAAGTTATAAGATTAATGCTCTTGTATTTTTGCTTTGAAAGTGCTTAGGTAGATTTACCTAAGCTTGAAATTGGTTAGAGTTAACCAGTGTTGAGGAGTCTTGGCAGAGTTGTCAAGTTGAGCTTGTAGTAGAGTTATTACAAATTGGAGGAACCGAGAGTTAGTTTCAAGTTCGAGTCTATAATCAAGAGGTTGATTATAGTGAACTTTTTAGAGCTTATGAGGGAAAGTTGTGGTTTTCCTCTCTTGAGCAAGGGAGTTTCCACTTTAAATCTTGTATACCTTACATTTTCTGCACTACTTTGTGTTCCTGGTTGGCTTACTATATTTTTGTCAGTAATTGATTCTGTGGGACTTGGTCCCTTACAGTGTGGTGCAACCCCTAGGGTTTCAATAGAAAGAAGTAATGAGTTGCCTCATGTGAGGTAATTTCTATTTTTTTTCTTTTATTGCTTTTTGTGTAGCAACAAAATCTGATGCTTTTTATATTTTTTTAGACTTTTAGAATAAATACTGACGGGTAGGATGCATCTGGCCTAGGCCATGATAATGTATTTGAACCATATAATGGTTTTATCCTGGACAAAGGTCATGATGCTTGTTGTCCCAAGAAAGTTGCTGATGTTGGCCCTTCCCCCACAATCAAGATCATAATGTTTCCCCATCCCTCGATGAAGTCAATATTGCTGCCCTAGAAAAGCACTTTCGTAATGATGCATTTTCTGGCAAGCAAGAAGCTTGTGGTGCTGCTGTCTCCTTTGATCAAGTTATTTTTATAGTTTCCCTTAATAATGTTTTTCTAAATTATGCTAACAAAGCTATTAATTCTATGTTAGGTAACAAAACCTAATCATCTTTCTTTGTATACCTCTATGTATGCTGTATTTCTTAAAGTTTGTAAAAATACTTTTTTCTACACGGCAACTGAATTAAATTGTGTGCCTACCAAGAGTAACAATGAAGACACAATGACCTTCATTGATCTCAAGGCCCAATTTCGTAGGTCATGATGGAATCTACTATAACCCACCAGTAGTTAAGCCAACTTGAAGTTCGTAACAACTAGTAACGGACTATCACTAGAAATGGAGAAGATAGAAGAAAAGAATTAAAATAAAAGACTAATATATGATACAACCCCCAAGACCTTGTGAAATTGGTACAAGAGTTTCTAATATAATCAGAGTACAAAGTGAAATACTGGATAAATACACAAGTATAGACCATCTCCAGAATACAAATAGAGATAAGTATAATCAGTACGAAGGAGAGTAGGAACACTTCGAACATCAGAAGCTCACTACAAATCTCTGATCCATAGTAGCTTCACACGATGCACATGCCAATGATGAGAACTCGAACTATGATCTGTAGGCTGCAGAAGTGTAGTATGAGTACCAAGCATGTGGTACTAGTAAGCATTAGCCGGTTGAGCCCCAAATATAATACAAGCATAAATAACGTATAAAACAAAAATATAACTACATGAAGCTATTCAATAAAACTAAGCATAATAATATCAATGGATCAGTGAGGATAAACCATCTTATTCTAGCAGTGCCTGAGAACTAGAGTGCAATACCGGATATCACTAGCCAAGATACAAAGGAGTGAAAGAAGGATAAAGTAGTAATACAAAGGATACATATACAATATGAGTAGATAAGGAAAGATAGGGATATACGGTAATATCATACCATATCATATCATATATATATATATATGTACCTTTATAGGACTAAACTCAGAGATAATAACCTGAGGGAATCAATCTAACCTCTCGAGGATCATAGCCAAGAAGGAAAGCTAATACTAGCATAATCAGAATCTCTAACCAAAGGATGACTAAACATGAGATAATCTAACAATAACATACCTTACTATTAGAAAAAAAGAATAAAAAATGTACCGAAAATCTCGAGTACCAATCCATAATCATCCTACCACGAACTAATCATAATAACTAAGAATAAAGTAATCGGGTATTCCGAACAATCAATAACCTAATCGAGCCCTCATAAGCCCGAAAGGTCCAAATCAAACACTCAAAAAACAGTAGTCATAGATTATACCTATACAACCCTCCATAAGGCTGATGTTTATAAGCACCAAACAATTATACTGGTGATAGGCAATGCAAATAAATGAATGGATGCAACATAAACCAATAGTAATCCATGTCCATTAATCCTCCCATACCATAAGCACCAGACTCGAATAGGTTTCTTAACATAATATGTTCTCCATTAATGCCACACTTGAACCTTAAATAGTACTATAGATACTAGATTTAAATCTAAAATAGTATCATAAATGTTGGACTTGAACAAGAAATAGTATTTTAAGTGTCAGACTCAAATCGGAAGTAGTATCATAAATGTCAAACTTGAACCATAAATAGTATCATAAATGCCGGAATCAAACCTGAATTATAGTGTCATAGTATAATAACCATTGCCGAGATCAACTTCAGGACTAAATCAACATAATAGCATAGAGTGGATAAATCACGGACTATAATCAATCTCGATCTGATTTCCAAAGCATCGTCTTTAGTTTCAAAAGCTCATAAATCATTAAATAATGTGGTACAATTTTCATTATAAAGGAATTCAATTTAAAATTGAAAAGTGGAAATAATTTTTTTTAGAAAGCAATAGTAAAATCATTATTTTGGTTGAAATAGTACCACTAAGTGACCATGAATGCGCATAAAAGTATGCATACCATCACCAGTATCCAAACAATAACACAATAAGTGCCTAAGCATCCATAAACTAGAATCACACTCTTTCTAAGGATAGAATACTCACCTGGATTCCAACTAGTATCATAAGCACTACCTAGGGCCCAACAAAATATAGCTACCATAATAATAGCACTATAATTCATAAACTATGGTCCAAGTCACCAAGTCAAATAGTGAATCTTATACAAAAGGGTCCTTATTATCATTTTATGGCTAATGTTCTTATAATCAAAGATAATGGGATTCTAAGGCCATAACAAATATTTTAGACTAAGGTTCAGGTCACATTTCTATCCAAGTCCCCTTAATAGGCTAAGTCCTCATATACAAATCATAATTCATCCTATAATCCTTACCTAACATGCAATCTATACTATACAAATCTCATAAAGAAAAATAGACCGAAGCCAGCTTCTATTCCAAACCATAAGACTTGAACCATTAATAAATCTCTTGACTTTGCTCCACGATTCTAAAAATGATGATGCACTATCAAAATAATCATCTACACGTTAGTAGGAGTAAAATGACACCCATATTTCTATATAAAACTCTGAGCCCAAAATTAGGTCAATAATGGGCTCGTAGGGCCCACTAAAAGTATTTCAAACTGAATCCATCACGAGGTCCCTCGAAGGACAAATAATGCTATCTCAAAATATAAGCACAAATAGAGCATGAATTGAGGCCTAAATCAACCCATAAAGGTAAGAATTTTAAAACTAATTTTTAGGAATTTTCTAGAAAAAGAGCAGAATTTGATGGGAAAAACAATGGAAAATGATCAATAAGTATTGAATTATCTTACCTTAGCCTCAATGGGTGATTTTTCACAATTTACCATAATCCAAGCTCTAATAATGGCGAAAAAAGAGTTTTGACACAATTTTAGCTGGAAGTTATGAAGATGAAATGGTTACTCTTGGAAAATGAGAAATATGAAGTTATAATCACCTGGAAAATGATTATACAAGAAAAAAGCATCTAGAATAGTCAAAACCGGAGCTTCCTAGCTCCCAAAGTATCAAATATATGAAGTGGGTTCGGTTTGGGTCTTATACTCAGCGATGGTTGATTATGCGATATTTTGATTGCTTAAACGACCTAGTAAGAGGGTCAATATACCGCTTACGCGTCCAGATGGTAGCTTAAGAAACCAGGTCAAATGGTCAACAGTCGCTTAAGCGGACACATGAACGCTAATAATTTTTTAACCTTATTTTTGACCCCTAGAACTCATAGGGTTAAGCGACCTACCCAGACAATCAAAATACTGCTTAAGTGGCCAAATAATAGCTTAAGAGACCTAGTCAAACGGTCAATGGTCTCTTAAGCGGCCACACCGGCACCAGCAACTTTCAAAGCTTATTTTTGACCTCTAGAACTCTTCTAAACCCTATGAACATGAACCAATAGTACAAATTGATCATTAGACGTGTTCTGAATCCAATGAAATTATCGGATTTAGTAAAATATAACAAAGTAACCCCCAAGACCCTTTTAACACATTCTAACTAATTTTTGTCTAAACACTCAAAATGAAATATAAAGGCTCAAAACCTGAACTAACTATGCTGCTACACTAAAGTCGACATTTCAGAATCAATGGCACTATTATAATTTACATCCAAGGTTGTTTCGATCAAAACACACCCAAAAGGGGCATTTTAACTAAAATCCACCCAATAGCCTAAAATAAATTAGGAAGCCTCGGGACCTAAACTAAGGGTCCCCAAGCATAAAATCAATGTCCCAGAGATAATGGCACTGTTGAAATTCTCATTCGAGGTCATTTACTAGGATTTTTGGTTTGAGACCAATTCCTTCAGAACGATAGCTCCAAAATAAGTAAATGATCCTAAATCTCAAATGAACTGCCGAATAATCAAATATGCAGTACCAACAAGTCATAAATGACCTTTAGCCTTTATGGGAAGACTCGAAATAGTGAAAACTTACAAAAATTGAGAACATGACTTAGAGAGTCATTGCAATATCCACTACTAAAAGAACTTTCGTCCTCAAAAGTTAATGGATAGAAAAAGCCTGAAAGCTTGAAAGAATGAGGTACCGGGTTCGTATGCCCCAAAAATTGACTCTCCTGACCTCTAAGAAGAGGCAACACTTCTAAGGGATTTTTCTACAGGTGTCCCTTTTTAACCTCCTTACTTCACTTTCCAAATAATTGAAACTGAATCTTAACAACCAACTGGTCTCCAACTGAACTGAGAATAGTTGAGTATGCAAATCCAAACCACAACACACTGATATCACACTGATACAAACACAACCAAATAAAAACACTACCAAGCTAAAGGCAATCCAAGTCATGAATCATACAACTAACTCCAATATCTAAATATAACTTTTTGCCTTTCCAAACCTACTATCTACTCAAAACCACACAAAATATTATCTGAGTCCTATCTATGCAAAGATATCTCTCTAGCCTCAAAATATTGGAGCTAATCCACTAGATATCCATAATGGAAAGCATAAGAACAAGCCCAAAAGGTGATACCTAGACACACAAATAGAGAAGGTTAAAAACTATGATCTCCTGCCAAGGCTACAACTGGTCCAGATAACCCTCGAAACCAATAATCAAGAGTCCAAAGCACAAACTCTTAAAATCAAATGATTTGCTCTAGAATGCCACACCAACTATAGCTGAAACCATAATAAGCTCATCTTAAGCACACTTTTTCTGCAGAGAATACAATTCAAAATTCCCACAAAAACTAAGAATCAAAGTCAGAGCAGTAAAAGCCAATATTGTGTGCCAAAGAACTATCATACAATCATCTATCAAGCATACCTTATCTTAAATAAAGAAAATTGAGTCGATAGGAAATAAGTAGGCTTAGCTAATCTATTAAAAAAGTCTCAACTAAGACAAATCTGGAAATGGAGGATGCACCCAAGCTCTCCAACTCACAACTGAAATCTCAACATCAAAGATAAACCGCTCGGTCTCAACTGTCCAACCCAATCTTGTTGACGACTAAGCATCCAAATTCCAAAAATTTTCATTACCTTCAAGTCATTATTCTAATGAGTCAAAATCCAAACTTAAGCCAACAAATTTGAACTGAAGCCAAACACCTAAATCAACCTTACTATCATAAATTAGGAATATCTCTAACGATTCCCACAAGACCCAAAACTAAAATGTAGCTAAAGAACAAAACCACAACTGGGGAAAACTATCAGAAGAAGACACAAGACATCAACTCCACATCTGTTGAATGGCGTAATTCATCAAGGCATAACCAAGAACTCACTAAGGTTGCAAATAGTACTAGTGATAGCCAAATCTCAAGTAACTTAAAAAAGTACAACTTTAGCCTAAATCTAGTTAAACGAATATTCAATCTTAAAAGACAACTGTCTGATCATTGAAAACTGATACCCAAGCATATATCACCAAGCATAAGCATCCCACAAAGTCATATCGGGCTGAACCAGTTACCAAATTAAAGAGTTATTGAATTCACCTTTTTAAACTAACCTTGACTTAATTGAATCATTAATTACATCATCAGAAGAACTGAGTACCTAACACAACACCAATACAAAGATCAAGACCACAACCAGATAACGAACCCACCAAACCAGAAGGCAAACCTCAAACTAATCAATCTCTATAATGAACCATAAAAATGAGTTTTCAATGCTAGAATCACAATAGAACCATGAAAGGACAAACCCACCTTCACTTTTATGATCCACTTAACAACCGACCTTACCTCGCTAACAAAAAGAAAAACCAACTAACCAAGGCTCTAGTCCAAACGAATTAGAATTGCAAGAAGGAAAACACTAACTAGATAACACAAGTTTAGATGTCAATCATGAAAGAATCATTCAAGGTCAAAATAATAACATTAGCAAAGACAATATAAAGTGCAGGTGGTATAAGAAAATGAAAAGCACAACCAGTACAACTCTAAGATCATAACAAAGTCATAATGCCATAGAAATGGACTTTAACCCAAATATTATTATAACACCCCGAAAATGGGTCCCGAGACGTCACACGATGCTCAAGACTATGAGTAGCCTCAAGATAACCCTATAAGCCTTCTACTAATCTGAAACTCGCAATAGAGAAATATAAACATATAATCAAAGATGAAATGCTAAATTCTGTCTGAGCTAAGCTGGAATTAACTGAACATAATGCTTGAAAATACTTGTCTTAAAAGTCTAGAAAATCAACACTGGAAATCTAAATTATAACTAGCAGTTTGACAAGCCTCTACTACTAACGTCTAGAGAGCCGCTGGGATAGACCCCCAACTGACTCAACTGATTGAAAATAAATAAATCAAACTACTGAGGCAAACTGGAAAATATAATAATCGAGTCCCCAAACTATGAGGACTCACCAACTGTCGGATGTAGATAGAGATACTTGAAATCACTTGCACTGCTGAAATTGAGCACTTGAACCTATATTATTAAACAATATATCACATAGACATATATGTGGATCAGTACTTCTGGAATGTACTGAGCATGTGGGGTGAATGCACAAGTAAACCAATATCTCAAGTTCATAAAAATCCATGAAAGAATGCATGTTAAGTATAATGACTCACATTGGCTTGAATCATTGAAAACTGAAAATCATAAATAACAAAGCATACTGTATAAATCTTGTGAGCCATTACATTTAGTTCTAAAAGATGTACTTGAATTTTATCTTTAAACCATGCAAACTAAGTGTGGAAGGGACTCACTTTTATATCTAAAAACTAAAAGCTGAAGTATCATGACTAATATCTGATGTATAGAAAATCTGAATGAAACTGTGAGCCTTCATACTTAGTTTCTAAAGATTTTTTGTTATTCTTTTCTGTTATGATTGCTCTTTTTTGTAGGGAGGTTCTTCTAACCGACACAAACCATGTGAGCTGACATGGAGTCCAACGTCTAGTTCTCCTAAGGAGAAAACCTCACGTTGGGGAAAGGTGTCATCCTCTTGCCAAAGAGTATAACCTGAGCTAAGTGATCACAATCTGTAACTGTCATCCATATAGAAATGGAAATAATCTGAATCTGTACCTATTTTGGCTCGTAGTTCTGGAGAAGTAGGATGCGTTAAACCCACACTTCCCGCTCGGTGCTAAATACTACTCACTTTAATCTGTATGCTTATTCTGTAGGAAATCCACTTTAAAAACTAGCAAAAGGGTTTATAATGAAAACCAATTATGCATCTATCTATTTTAAACTATAATCAAAACTAATCTATTTTTTATAAATTGTAATAAAATTATAAAGTGGATTCCATATCTTAGCTGAGGATCAAAAGATCAAATCTTGTTCAAAAGTTGAATGTTTACTAGTCATCGGGTGCTTAAAAGCATACTCTCATTGAAATATCAATGTTCAAACTAGGGCTTAGTAACCCATGCTTCAAATTCAAGTCAAATTATCACAAAACATGCTCAATAGTCAAAATCATGAAGTCCTTGCAAAATTCTAGTCAAAATAGTGAAATTCAACCTTCAATGTGTAATAAATCTCTTCGCAAACATAAATGTGCAACAATAGACATGCAATTCATCATCTAAAACACTTGTAATATCAAAATCTTTAAATAATAATCATTGGGAATGAACCCTAAATTGAAATTCATGTGTATTCATGTAAAAACATCATTAAAAACTAGTTTTAGGCACAAGGGTGAAAGGATTACCCTTGTTCATAACCCCACATACCTTAATTAATGAAATTGATGAAGAAACTTGACTTTGAATTTCCTATTTGTTCTCTTGGAGATTGATTCTTAAAGGTCTTAAATTGTGAACCTTGAATTTTTGGTTAACTTGGGAAAAAGAATGATGGAATTTGGAGGTTCTTGGAGTTGAATGTTGAAGCCTAGGGTTTTCTCTAAGAGGGATTTGATGAATAATAAGTATATTTTTCTCAATAATACACTTAATCATCTGTTTTCACGATTTGGGGGCTTGGTAAAAGACAAAAATATCCTTGGGGAAATAAATCCCGCATTTGGAATGTCGATGGAGGCTTCACCGCGATGCGGAGAGGGGGGTCATCGCAATACCCACCGCGATGCGGTGGGATCGCAGTGACTCACTGGATTAAGACAGATGTTGATTTGGGCTTCACTGCGATGCGGTGACTAGGTCATCGCGATACCCACCGCGATGCGGTGCAATCGCGGTGACCCTTTGGAAATATACAATTGTCGAATTAGCCTCCACCGCGATGCGGTGGCCTTCTCACTATGATACTCACCGTGACGCGGCCTAATCACGGTGAGCTGCTGCCTTGCAATTACAAATGTGATCCGAATCTTGTCTGAAAATTCCAAAACTTACTCGAGACATACTATTTACACCCCTAAATATAATTTAACTCAAAAATCATTGTCTCAGAGCCCGGAAGGTCAACTTAAAAATCCTCAAATTTTAAAGAGAGTAAAAAATGACTAAGTCCCTCAACTCTTAGCTTTATTTTCAGGTTCTAGATTTTATAGGCACATACTAAGGGCTGAGCTAAAGTAGGAATGTATGGGGTATTACAATTATACCCCAAGAAAAATACCACACTAATCCACTCAATCTATTACTAAAACAAATCATTTACAGGGGTAGTCAGCTATGTATGAATCTATACAATTCATACAAAAACCAATATAATAATATGAAGGCATGAACCACCAATGGGTATGGAAACCCCAACACAATTTAAATAATAACTAAAAGATAAAAAGACAAATTGCACTTATATTGATAGAGTCCGAAGTCATAGTCCTGACATGCCCAAAGAAGTATGAATCTAAGCATGTCCAAACCCATACTGAGTGGCTAAATGACCAACTAGGGCACTAAATGCACTACCTCTAACTGAATCTATCACAACCTATGAGGCTGATCTTTCGGTGCCAATTGAAATAAGAGTCCCTCGCTGAGAATACTCTCTAGACTAGTGAACAATCTCCCTGTAGTCATAATATCTAATAAAGCTCCAACTTGGAGAAAAACATAAGCTGGCCATAATTGGATAGCCAGATGACTCTTGAGGCACTCTCTAGACCAATGACCAACCTTGCCACAATATAAATAGGCTCCTAGAATACTCTGAGCTACTATACCTACTGATCCAGAATGGACACCACGACCTAAATATTAAATCCTCCATAAGGTCTGACGAGAATTATGCGCACTATGACCACCACGACTGATTTAAGAGCCACCTATAGTGGAGATATTGTATGTATGAAACTGATAGGGTAAAAGTGATGTTGATCCATGTCAGGAGGATCCCTACTCCCGAACAAAATGCCAATAACATTATGCTGATGATATGTCCTCTTACCACCATCTCCATATGTCTCAATACATGTTCATTCTGTGTTCCTCACATGATCAACAACTTAAGAAAAAGAAGACCCAGCTGATATCAAATGCTCCGACGCCAAGAGAAGTGTCAAGGCCAACCCTCTGATAAATTCATGCACTATCTCATGCTTTGAAGGGTATGGTATTAGAGTATGTCTAGCCCACTCAAGAAACCAAATATCATACTCTAAAATAGACAAGGAGTACTACTAAACACCAACAAAACCAACTCTGGTCTAAGAACCCCTCGATATGCCAGACATACCTTCGGTTGTCAAGTACCCGTAAAAAGGCTCAGAGTTCCAAAAACTAAGTTCTAAAAAGCTGAGGTGGTCATAAACTATCAGAGCCTGGGTTGGCCCTACATCCTCTAACTAATGCTGAAGATCCTAGATATTAATCTCTAACCCTCTAGCCCGACGTTGTGATGAAGCTCCGGTAACACATGTCGAAGTCTCATCTGCAACTATCGATAACCTCATGTCATCCATCTGGTAAAGAATAGAGTCAAGGAAATAATAAAGATTCACAAAAAATATGGCCACACAACAAGGAGACAAGAATATAATTTCTGAAGAATTCCCTGTAGCCTCCCAAAGATAGAATACAAATGTTTTTGTACCGATCTACAGGACTCTACTAGACACTTAGCACTTGTAACAACACACCCATAAACCTAGGCTCTTGTCACAATCCAATTTCTCAGGTAATGATGGCACCTAATATAATCCACTAGTAGGTAAGCCAACTCAAAGTCCAAAACAGCTAGTAACAGACTATCAATAGAATATAGTGAAAAAGAATTAAAATAAAAGACTAATATAGGATACAACCCCCAAGACCTGGTGAAATTAGTACAAGAGCTTCTAATACACAGAGTATAAAGTGAAACCCTATAACGAACTATCAATAGAAGATAGTGGAAAAGAATAGAAATAAAAGACTATTATAGGATACAACCCCCAAGACCTGGTGAAATTAGTACAAGAGTTTCTAATACACAAAGTACAAAGTTAAACACTGAATAAATACACATGCACACACCGTTATTGAAATACAAAATAGAGATAAGTATAGTCAAGACGAAAAAGAGTAGAACACTCAAAAATTCAGGAGCTCACCCCAAAGCTCTAATCCATAGCAGCTCCGCATGATGCACACGTCAACAGCAAGAACTCATACTATGATCTGTAGACTGCAGAAGTGTAGTATGAGTACCAAACACATAGTACTCAATAGGCATCAGCTGATTGAGCTCCAAAGATAAAGCAAGTGTGAATAACATATAAAGCAAGAATATAAATATAGAAATCTATTCAAGAAAACTAAACATAATAATACTAATAGATCAGTAAGGATAAACTATCTTATTCTAGCAGTGTTTGAGAACTAGAGTCTAGTACCGTATATTACTAGCCAAAATACAAATGAGGAGTGATAGAAGGACATAAATTAGTAACAAAAGGACAAAGGATACATATACAATATGAGTATATGAGAAAAATGAGGGATTTACGGTAATATCAAATATATATATATATGCACACACCTATGTAACACTAAACTCAAAGATAATAACCTAAGGGAACCACTCTAACCTCTTGAGGATCATAGCCAAGAAGGAAAGTTAATACTATCATAATTAGGGTCTCTAACCAAAGGATGACTAAACACGAGATAAACTAACAATAACATACCTTACTATGAGAAAGAAAAGGAATTAGAAATATATCGACAATCTCGGGTACCAGTCCATAATCATCCTACCATAAACTAACCATAATAACCATTGATAAATTAAATGACTAGTCCGAAAAAACAATGACCTAACTGAGCCCCCATAACCCAGAGATCCAAATCAAATACTCAGCAAATAATAATCATAGCTTTTACTTATACAACCCCCCATAAGGCTGATAGATATAAGCACCATATAATTATACTAGTGATAAGCAATGCATATAAATGAATGGATGCAACATAAGACAATCATAAGCCATGTCCATGAATTCAACCACACTATAAGCACCGGACTCAAATAAAAAATAGTATCATAAATGTCAGACTTGAATAAAAAATAGTATCATAAGTGCCAAACTCGAACCGAAAATAGTATCATAAATACCAAACTTGAACCATAAATAATATCATAAGTGTTGGACTCGAACCAAAACAATAGTGCCATAATAGAATAACTATTATCCGAGATCAAATCAGGGACTAAATCAGCATAGTAGCACAGAACGGATCAGAATCTCTCTCGATCGAAGTAAATAGCAGTGGTAAAAGATTGAATAAACCATGCATCAGAATCAATTTCAGTCAAATTTTTAAAACATCAATTTCAAAATCACATAAATTATTAACTAAGGTGGTACGTTTTTTGTTATAAAGGAATTTATTTTTAAAATAAAAAAAGGAAATAAATTCCTTTTAAAAAACATAGTAAAATCATCATTTTGGTTGGAATCGTACCACTAAATGAGCATGAATGCGCCTAAAAGTATGCATGACATCACCAGTATCCAAGCAATAAAATAATAAGTGCCTAAGCATCTATAAACTAGAATCACCCCCTTTGTAAGGGTGTAATTCTCACCTGGAATCCAACTTGTATCGTAACCACGACCTCAGCCCCAATAATATATAACTAGCATAATAAAAGCACTATAATCCGTAAGACTATGGTCCAGGTCACTAAGTTAAATAGTGAATCCTATACAAAGGGGTCCTTATTATCATTCTATGGCTAACATACTTATTATCAATGGTAATGGGATTCTAAGGCCATGGCAAATATTTTATAATAAGGTTCGGATCACATTTCTACCCAAATCTCATAAATAGGCTAGTCCTTGTACACAGACCATAATCTCATCTTATAATCCTTACGTAGCATGCAATATATACTATACACAATCTCATGGAGAAAAGTAGATTGAAGCCTATCTCAATGTCAAACTACAAGTCTTGAACCATCTACAAATCACTTGACTTTTCTCCATAATCCCAAAAATGACATCGCACTATCAAAATAATTATCCACATATTAGTAGGAGTAAAATGATACCCATATTTCTATATAAAACTCTGAGCCCAAAATCGAGTCAATAATGGTATCAAGGGGGCCGCTTACAAAATCTCAAAAATTGAATTCATCATGAGGTCCCTCAAAGGACATGGAAGGAACACTCAAAATTTGAGCAAAAATAGAGTTGAATCAAGGCCCAAATCAGCCCACAAAGTAAAGAATTTCAAAAACTAATTCTTAGGAATTTGCAAGAAAAAGAGCGGAATTTGATGGGGAAAATGATGGAAAATGATCAGGAGGTGTTGAATTATCTTATCTTATCCTCAATTGATGATTTTTCACAATTTCTTACACTCTAAGCTCCAACAATGACGAAAAAAAGGGTTTGGACTCAAGATTTTAGTTGAAAATTATGAAAAAGGAAATAGGTATTCTTAAAAAATAATAAATCTGAAGTTATAATCAAATAGAAAATGATTATATGAGAAAAACACATAGAGAATCATAAAAAATAGAGCTCTTTATCTCTCAAAATGTCAAACATATGAAATGAATTTGGTTTGGGTCTTATACTCAAGAATGGTCGCTTATGAGACACTTTAAGCGCTTATGCGGTCGGGTCAGAGGGTCAAAATACCTCTTAAGCGGTCCGGTCAAATGGTCAATGGTCGCTTAAGAGGCCACACTGGCATCAACAATTTTCGAAACTTGTTTTGACCCCTTGGCACCCTATGAACATTTACCAATAGTGCAAATTGATCATACAATGCATTCTAGATCCAATGAAATTATTATATTTAAGAAAAAAGGTTGTTTACAACAAATTAACACCCAAGAACTCAATTAGGCATTTTAACTAATTTTCGTCTAAACACTTAAAATGAAATTTAAAGGCTTGAGACCCTAACTAACTATGCAACCACACAAAATTTGACATTTCAGAATCAACGGCACTATCAAAATTTCCATCCAAGATCGCTATGATCAAATGTAGATCTCATACCCAAAAGGGCCGTTTTAACCAAGATCCGCCTAATAGCTCAAAACGAGTCTAGAAGCCTTAAGACCGAAACTAAGGGTCCCTCTAGCCTAAGATTAATGTTTTGGAGATGATGCCACTGTTGGAATTCTCATTCAAGGTTTTTTATTAGGAGTTTTGGTCTGAGACCAATTCCTTAATATCGATAGCTTCAAAATAAGAAAGTGAGCCTAAATCTCAAAACTGCCCGATAATTAAACCAACAGTTTTGGCAAGTCCTAAATTACCTATAGATGATATGAAAAGGCTTGAACAAGTGAAAATATTCAAAAATTGAGGACATGACCTGGAGGATCATTACAATTGGGTTTTTGTAATATCCAAACCCAACAGAGTATGTGAAGTAAAATTATTTGATTAATTGATAATTCAAGTGGCAATTTAAATCCTTGGGATAGTATTAGCGACGAAAAGTTTGACAAGATACAGATGTCTCAAATTGTGCCATATGTGTCAAGAGATGTTAATTTGGGAGATGACAACACTCATGATCATTTAGTGAGTCACAAATGTTATATAGGAAAAATTTTCAAGTCTACGTTTATGAAAGAAGAAGTCGGGGGCATCTAGTTCAGTGCCAAAGCGTGTCTTTTATCTCAGCATTCTTTTATAACGGATATTGATGATTTTAATTCTTTCTCGATAGTGGTTGGAGAGTTTGTTGAATTTATTGAAGATGGGTTAAATAAGTCAAAGGGAATATTTTGTACCGTTTAATCTAGTTATTTCTTGACTTAGAAATTATTTCTTTTGTGAATTTGCTTATTATTTTTTTTCCTTTGGTGATCTTGAAACTGTCATGCCCCAAAACGATAATGACGGACAAGAACTGTATACACTTACTCTACAAGCACTTTATAATGTACACGAGGTTATGAGATAATAACGGGCAAAATATTTAATAAGAGTTGCATATATACACGAGGGTGTTATATTAACAAAACTATACAATACAATCCTACACGATGTCCATAAAGCCTCTAGACAGTTTAAAACGCCATACTACAAACTAGTTAGCATAGGGCCCTTCATACCCAACTAGGAACCCGTACATATAATCAAAAATACTAGACAATGACCAGCTCCAGAAAAATATGGAGCTCCCCAAAATACCAGCTGAAAACTACAACAGGGCCTAATGTGGACGTCTACTATCCTGAGGGCCTGAGCCTGCATAAATAAAATATGGTGCCCCCAGAACATCAGTACATAAACAACATGTAATGGTATGAAAGCAGACAGAACAACAGCTGAACAAGTACAGAAGCTAATATGAGTCAAACATAAAAATCAAAATATATGAGCCAATAGTAAGGCATATCAGATATGAACTGATAACCTTTGGATCGATCTTACTAGCATTTTTGTGTAATGGTTAGAAAGGCGTTCATAATAACATAGGGCCTATAATTTTCCTAGGTGATGTACACATCCTATAAGTAATACAAAGGATCAAAAAATGACCTGCCGAAGGCAATCTGAGGCAAGTATAAGGCATATGCTGCTTAAATACTTATTGCTATGATCTCATATATATAATTGTAATCGTAGTCTATAACCAGGTACGCCCCACCCAGGGGCTCACTATGAGGGTCTACCCGCAGGCCATATGTGTCATATGTAGACTCGAGTTAGGGGAAACTAGTGCATAACATTCCAGCTGACTCCAAATACAAATGATGCCACAAAGGCGGGTACGCCCAAGTGTCTGGGCTCACTATAATGGTATGGTCTCAATCTTGTACACAAAATCACGTCGAGAGGTATGCCAAGCCAAACCTATGTACCCTCCCATCGCAATGTTTATCAAATAATGCCTTGAAGGCCTATAACATGTGAATTAAGATAATGATCGTTTACCTAACATATATAAGTACAACTATGCTATTACTAGTTACTTTTACTCCTAACATGTGATATATTTATATACATATATATATATTGTGACCTAAGGGGCTTCAAGTAGAGAAACTTATGATAATATGAAAGCTCATGAAAACATAACACAAAGAGGGTAAGATAATCACTTACAAGCTTGATGGTACAACGAAGAAAGAATATGTAAGGCAATATAAAGATTCTACTCTCGGTTATATCAGCGTTAACAGGAAGGAGCACATGACATGGGGTGGTGCCTTAATAGCAAGGGTAGGTTTAGCTTTACATACCTTAGTGCTTTATTAACTACAATAATAATTCAATCCTCAAGTGATTCAATCCACGAGCGTACAACCTTTATCTTACCAACCACTAGTTTCTGCTATCTGATACGCAATTCACTAGCTACAAGGATAACACATATGTCCATCAATAATCCGTAGAAATGATTAACAATTCATTTCAATACTCCTCACTTATGCCCAAAATTAATTGGACTACTTATCAAGAATTCGGAGTAAATTCTAACTCTTTCAACTTATACAATTCAACACTAAATCCACCCAATTGATAGGAATCCCTAGAAACTCCTTTTTTATCAAACTTTTCCATTTTCCCTCTTTCTTTCATGACCCAACTTCAAAAAGTAGAGCACAAATTCAAATTAAACATCCCCAAAATACTTATCCACAACAAATTCATGAAAAGAGGTAGAGAATTTACCTTTTGGAATTCAATTTCAATTATAGATTTCTCAAATCGATTCTTTAAATATCTTGAGGCTGCCACCAAATCCTTTAGCTTATATGTTCCTTAAGAACAGGGATATCCCTTCTCCTTTATATTTTTCTTTTCTCCTTGATTTTTTATAAGTAATTAACCTTTCTCTTATTGATGCCTCAAAAGGAAAAAGGAAACAGAGGATATTATCTTTGTTTCTGGAAACACGTTTCCAGTGAACTAATATTGTTCCCTCTTCAATTTAATACAATTTTAAGGAAAATTATAGAAAAGGCGGACCCCATCTATTCTTTATTACTATCAATAATAAATATAATATATATATGCATATATAAGAAAGCACCATTTGATTATTTTATCCATATAGGCATCCAACAATGAGATAAATAATTATGCATACACCACCCTTCATAACCTTAGTGTTATGACTTTCAATAATATTAACTTAGATTTAAATTTTCTTTTTTCGAGATGCTACAATTTCCCCCACTTAGGATCATTCGCCCTCAAATGATGCTTGATGCTTATTCTCCATCCTACCGTGATCCAAAACATCTACTAGATCATCCAACCCCAGTCTCACCTTATCCCATTATAAGGCCTCAAAATTTAACCAACTCTTCAAATTTCTAAAAATTTTGCCAGAGTTTTCTTTGTAAATAGGTCTATCGGGTACCTGTCAGCAAACCAGAATACGTCTTAATACGCTTCACAGAGCGTCACAACATATATAAAACTCAAAAGATAATATATGAGGCTCCACTTGGCCTTAAACTCAAAAATAATAGTACACGAGGCTCCTCTTGGCCTTAACACCATTAAAAGTCATAACCAACCATGTGACTTACCTTATACTCTAAATCTGCATATTGTTTCCATGTAAATTTCAAGGCTAATAGGCACAAATCATGTGTCTAAATATATCAGGTAAGAATTAGATATCAACATAACAAAATATAGTAGAAACTAATGATCATATAAAGGGACAAGTAGCTCAAGAACCTTCTATTAGTTTTTGAAATAAGTAAGGGTATTTAGTTTTCATATCCGCTTCTGCTTCCCAAGTGGTTTCCCCTATGTTCTGGTTCCTCCACAACACCTTTACTGAAGCTATGTCTCTATATCTTAACTTTCTAACCTGCCGATCTAATATGGCCATGGGGACTTCTTCGAATGATAAGTCTCCAGCAAGTTCAATACCCACTATAGGGATAACGCGAGACAGCTCTCCTAAGCATTTACGTAGCATAGACACATGAAAGACAGATGCACTGCAACTAACTCTGGGGGTAATTCTAGCTAATAGGATACCTAGACAATTTCACAAATAACTCTATAGGGCCCAATATACCTGGGACTCAACTTACCCTTTTTCTAAAATCGCGTAATGTCTTTCATAGGCGACACTTTCAAGAATACAAAATCGTCAATATGAAACTCTAAATCCTTGCATAGTACATCTGCATATGACTTTTGCCTGCTCTAAGCTATCTTCAACCGCTCTCGTATCAGCTTACCCTTTTCAACGTCTTGATGGACTAGATCTAGACCCAATACCTGTGTCTCGCCTAATTCAAACTAGCCAATAAATGATCTACATCGTTTCCCATATAGAGCTTCGAATGGAGCCATGCCAATGCTGGAGTGATAACTGTTATTATAAGCAAATTCTATTAAAGGCAAATAGTCATCCCAATTACCTTTAAAATCTAACATGCAGAGCGTCTGAATGGTGCGCTCGGCCTGGCCATCTATTTTCGAATGAAACGCAGTGCTAAGGTTCACCAAAGTACCCAAGCTCCTATGAAATGATTTCCAAAATTAAGCCTTAAATAGGTAACATCTATCTAAAATAATAGACATCGAGGTCCCATGTAGATGATTGTAACACCCCGTATTTTCCTAGCATAATCTAAGTCTCAATGCATGAGTATTCATATATAAAATTTTTGAAACACTCATCATTTTTTAGTTTAGAGCCTTCTATTTCATAGGAAATTCAATTAGCTTTCCAACGATATAAAATTTGCCGAAATCTGATAACCAGGTAAGAAGTAATGGAGATTTTAAGTTTCAGTCACTAAACATCATCATTTTAACCCTTAGCGTGTCGCGGAGACAGTCCAAATGACAATTATCAATTTCCAGCGTGACTTCGCGATGTTGGCGCATCGCAGAGTAGGCCAATTTCTAGTTTGGCAATTTCCAGTGGGCCTCCGCGTTGGTGGCACGTCGCGGAGGTGGCCAAATTGGTATTCCAAAGTCTTACCGTGATAGCTCTGCATCGCGGTGTTTGTCTAGGTCCCAATTGTCCATTTCTAGTAGCTTGGCGCGATAGTGACGTGTCGTGCCAAGGCCAAAAATTGGGATGATTAGTTTCCAGCTTGCGTTTTTAAATTCGTTCAGGGGTATTTGGGTCCTTTTCCACGGTTCTAATTAACCTAAAACACGAAATTTAACCCCTAAACACCCCAAGTAGTCATCATTATTTCATTTCCTCTCAAATTAAAGATCCCCTTTTCCAAGAACAAGAAACCCTAGCTCTCAAATTCAAGAACTCACTAAGAACCTCAGGAAATTCATTATCCCAGGTATGTTAGATGTTCATCCATGGATTCTTTTTATCCATGGAGTCCAAATATCCTAGTTTAATTACCAAGTTATAATCTTTTCAAGCTATTTGATTTTAAATTATGATTTCATCCATGAACCTCCATGTACTATTGATTTTATACCATGTTACCATGAAATTATTGATATCATTCAATCCTCCATGTTTTTATATTATTATTTATTGAATTAAACCATGATTTAGATCTATTATGTTAAATTCATGCTATTCCATAAGTTCTATGACATTCCTATGGTTGTTTTTAACCCTGAACTACCAGTGTTTGATCAAATGTCTACAAGAGTGACTGATTTAATAAAAGTCTTTATGCTTTGTCCCCCAAGCTTTAGTGTCATTTTTTCATTGTTGTTTTTTAGTCCTGGGGGTATTGAATACCCGAAGACCATAGCTTTTATGTAGTCTAGTATCAGTATATTATAGAATAGTCTTCGGAACATACTATGAGCATTATCAGAATAGTCAGATATCAGTCAGTTAAACTCAGAATAGTCTAGTATTTCAGTGTCTTTCAGTTGGGAGTAGGATTTAGCACCGAGCGAGTGTAGGGATGACAGTTTCCCCGTCAGATAGGCAGAGTCATTAGTAGCAGTCCTTATACTCCAGAACTACGTAGCCAGCGTAGGATATGAGAAGTCAACCGTCAGATTAGGCTTGACTATCTCACAAGGGTCACCCGTCAGTTCAGGCTTGACACCCTTAGTCCTTTGGATATTATATCAGTTTTGTGGATCCATACAACCAGCGTTAGTACCTGTGGTACGGTATTAACACTCTTCCAACTGGGGTTACAGGTTGAACCCCGATTAGCTCAAATTAGGGAATGTAGGTTAGATGATACCTCCCACAGTCTCAGATGTAGTCGTAGTTACAGTATCAATTCAGTTATGTAGCCTTAGAGTTATTTGACCAAAGCATACAGATATCAGTATTTTGTCAGTATTTTAGTTTACAGATTTTACCCAGACCATGTTATATGCTTGGTCATACATCCTCAGTGTCTACAAATTTTCACGCATCTTCAGTATTTATAGACTGTTATGCATACTCAGTATTTATAAATTCTCTATATTTTTAGTATCTACAAATTCCATGTTCTCTACTCAGTACTTCATGTTTTATATGTATATTCAGTTAATTATTAGTTCTGTTCATGAGACCATGTATATCAGCCTACCTCATTTAGCATATCAGTACATTCAAAGTATTGATCGCATACCTTTCTTTTGCTCTATGATGTATTATATTATAGGTGTTGACGCTCAGTTCTTGGACCGCGCTTAGACTTCACTTCTCAGGCTATCAGCAGTACAGTAGTAGTGGTGAGTCCTCATCATTCGATGATAGATTATTTTACTTCATATCTCTATTTCTGTAGTTAGCAAAGTTAGTTAGGGGCCTGTCCCATCAACTCATATTCAGTCAGTCAGTTTTAGAGGCTTTTCAGACATTAGAGTCAGTTATTCAGTATTCGGATTTTCAGTTGACATGTCAGTTTATCAGCATTTAATTAGATTCAGTCAGCTTTTCTATAGATTCATATTTCAGTATTGATTCAGTGAGAAAACCTTATGGCAATATCAGATATTTTTTGTAATTATGATATTATTATTCAGTGTTCACAACAGGTACCAACTCATGGGTTAGCTTGTGGTCCCTCGGGGCTGTAAGTACCGTGTGATGCCCAAGGTGTACTCTCGGGGTGTTACAATGATCAATCTCTTTTACATATAGCTTGGCATAATCTTCAGTCGTGCTGGTAGATTTAACGAGAAGAAAATGGGCTGATTTTGTCAATCAATCAACTATTACCCAAATAGAGTCATGTTTCCAATAAGAAAAAGGTAAGCCTACAATGAAGTCTATATTAATAGCATCCCATTTCCACATAGGAATACTAAAGGTTTGATATAGGTCTCTGGTGTTTCGCTTTCACTTGCTGACAATTGGAACACTATGCCACATATTTTGCTATATCTTTCTTCATGTCATTTCACCAGTAGATTTCTTTAAGATCATGATACATTTTTGTAGAGCCGAGATAGATTGAATAGCGAGAGCAATGTGCCTCAGCCAAAATCTGTTGTCATAACCCATCTACGTCAGGCACACATAATCTACCTCGACACCTCAAAGTGCCATCATCTGTTAGTTCAAATATCGTTATTCGATGTTGTTGAATTCCCTCTTTGTATTGGAGAAATAAAGGGTCATCGTACTACTTTTATTTAACTAATGCCAAAAGTGATGACTCGACTGAATTGAATACAACAACGCTGTCATCTTCGGAATCCATAAGGCGAACACCAAGATTGGCCAATTTGTGAACATCTCTTGCTATTTCCTACTGAACACGTGATAGATGTGCTAGACTAACCATGAATAGTTGACTAAGAGCATCAGCTACGATGTTACCTTTACCGGGATGAAAGTGAATATTGACATCATAATCCTTCAGTAACTCTAGCCATCTTCTTTGCCTCAAGTTCAGCTCTTTCTACTTGAATAGATATTGAAGACTGATTAGTATAGATATCAACATGCACTCCATATAAATAATGGTGCCATATTTTAAGCGCAAAAACTACAACGGCAAGCTCTAAGTCATGAGTAGGATAATTTTGCTCATGCTTCTTTAATTGTCGAGAAAGATATGCTATAACTCTTCCACGCTACATTAGGAAACAACCCAAACCAACACCTGAAGCATCACAGTACACTACATATCTTTTTGTGCCTTCTGGTAAGACTAATATCGGTGTTGTAGTCAATCTATGTTTCAACTCTTGGAAACTTCTTTCACACACATCCGACCACTGGTACTTAACCACTTTCTGCGTCAATTTGGTCAATGGGGAAGAAATAGAGGAAAATCCCTCTACAAATCTCCTATAATAACCGGCTAGCCCCAAGAAACTACGCACCTTATTGGGTGTGGTTGGTCAAGGCCAATTCTTCACAAATCTATCTTCTGAAAATCTACTCTGATGCCTTCTCCAGACACAACATGACCAAGAAATGTGCTATCCTTTTTGCGTACAAAAAGCTATTTGTAATCTATACACATTCGCAATTTGTAATCTATACACATTCGTAATGTGCTATCCTTTTTGCGTACAAAAAGTACTGGTGCACCCCAAGGTGATATACTGGGTCGAATGAAGCCTTTATCAAGTAAGTCTTTTAACTGCTCTTTTAACTCTTTCAATTCTGCAGGCGCCATTCTATAAGGTGGAATTGATATCGGCTCAGTTTCGGGATCCACATCAATAGTAAAATTGATCTCTGTGATAGAAAGTAATCCAAGAAGTTCATCAGGAAACACATCTGAGTACTTGTTCACCACTGGTACGATCCTAGATTTGGTGCCTATTTTTCAGCCTCAATGTCTTTAACTTGGACTAGGTGATACAAACACCCCTTTGCAATAAGCTTCCGTGCCTTAAGAAAGGAAATAAACCTCCCTCTAGGCATCATAGAATCACCCCTCCACTCTAAGACTAGCTCTCCTGGGAAACAAAAATAAGCCATCTTGGCTCGATAATCAACTATAGCATAACAGGAGGATAACCAATCCATGCCCATAATAACATCAAAATCAACCATTTTAAGTTCAATCAGATTAGCCAATATAGCACGACCACATACTATCACCACATAATCATAATAGACTCGAATAGCTATAATAGAATCTTCTACTGGAGTCGACACTGTAAATGCTTCTCATAATAACTCTGGCTCTACTCCAAACTTCTTAGCGACGAATGGAGTAACATACGACAAGGTAGATCCTGGGTCTATCAAGGTATATACATCATATGAAAAAAAAGCCAAGGTACCTATGACTATATCTGGAGATACCTCTGAATCCTGTCGACCAGTTAGTGTATACATACGCTTCGGGCCTACACTCGAATCAAGCTTTCTACCCCTACCAGATCCTCTGCCTGTTGATGCCTGAGGACCGCGAGAAGAAAAAGACACTGATGAAGATAAAGCTGATGCAGACCCTGTAGGCTGTGATCGATCACCTCTACCTTTGCCTCTGAGATGTGGACAATCACATACTATATGACCATCTATACCATACCAATAACACACATTTGAACCATGTCGACACTCCTCTCTATGTGGTTGGCTACACTACTTGCACGTAGGTCGAGGTGGTAACCCTCGACTAGCGCCCTTTTGAGGTCATAAATCTAGTGCTCTAGAAGTCTGACTCTGCTTATACCTGTGCCTCAAGAACTGAGTTGGAACATTAGATGTGGTGTGCACAGCTAACTGGGCCTGCCTAGGTGGCCCTCTACTTGTAGAAGCTCCACTGTTTCCCTGATACTGGTTGGTCGTCCTAGCTCTCTTACTCTGTGCTCTTTCACTATCTATTTCACAATTACGCTGATCTTTCTATATCTGTTGAGCACATTCCATGATCTTTGGTATATCCAAATCTTTATTCATAGCAGCAACAGAAAGAAGGTCCTTCAAGGGACCCTCAAGGTCATTCACAAAGCGATGAATCCATTTTGCTTGGGTACTAACCATCTATGGAGCATATTTGGACAACTATGTAAATCACAAACAATACTCCTTGACACTAAGATTACCTTGCTTTACGGATAGAAATTCATCCACCTTTGTCTCTCTGAGCTCTAATGGCATGAAATGGTCCATGAAGGCTTTTGTAAATTCTGTCCAGACCACTGGGGAAGATTCTCGACCTCTTGATTCTACCCACATATCATACTAATCCAAAACAACGTCGTTTAGTCGATGGGCAGCTAATTCAACTGCATCTGTGTCTGATACCCCCATCACCTTACAAATTCTATAAGCCTTAATAATGAATTGTTAAGGTTCCTCTGCAAGCTTAGAACCTATGAATTCTGGTGGATTCATATTGAGGAAATATTTAATCCTAGATTCAGCTATCCCTCCCTGAGTAGCAATAGGTACGTCCACATTCTGTCTTTGGGCTTGAGCGGCAACCAACTATGTAAGCAACTGTATTGCTCCCTTAAGATTTGAGTCTGAGGCACCTGGTGGTGGGATAGGAACTACTGTTGGAACCACTAGAGGTATAGAAACCCCTATAGGGCCTTCTATTCTAGGAATTTGAGAACCTGAAGGTATAGAACCCAACAAACTTTCTATAGTCCTATTTAGATCCACCAATATAGGAGATTGCCCAGTAGTGGTTGTCTCCTGAGTAGTGCTAGTAGTGTCCTGCTGGGTTGCTTTATCCCTTTCTGTAGCAGACATGGTCTGTAGCACAAATAAATAGAATAGGAGTCAGAAGTAACTTTATATGACTTAACTCTATTGCACGATCTAGATTATTAATGAAGGTCAAATTCCTAAATGTCCATGTAGTCCCTTAATTATAAATATGGCGCGCAACACATCGATAAGTAAGGTCTTACTAAACACGGCTTCATAGACTTCCTGGGACATCGGAACCTAGGCTTTGATACCAAGTTTTTCATGCCCCAAAATGATAACGATGGACAAGAACCGTATACACTTACTCTACAAGCACTTTATAACGTACGCCAGGTTATGAGATAATAACGGGCAAAATATTCAATAAGAGTTGCATATATACACGAGGGATTTACATTAACAAAACTATAAAATACAATCCTACACGATGTCCATGAAGCCTCAAGTCAGTTTAACATGCTATACTACAAGTGACTAGTCGACATAGAGCCCTTCATGCCCAACTAGGAACCCATACATGTAATAAAAATACTATACATAGACCGGCTCCATAAAGATATAGAGCTTACCAAAATACCAGCTAAAAACGGCAATAGGGCTTGATGTGGACGTCTGTTATCCTGAGGGCCTGAGCCTGTATCAATAAAATATGGTGCCCCCAGAACGTTAGTACATAACCAACATATACTGGTATGAAAGAAGATAGAATAACAATTGAACAAGTACAGAAGATCATATGAGTCAAACATTAAAGTGAAATATATGAGCCAATAGTAATACATATCAGATATGAACTGGTAACCTATGCACCGATCTTACTAGCATTTTTGTGTAATGTTTAGAAAGGCATTCATAATAATATAGGGCCTATAATTTGCCTAGGTGATGTTCACATCCTATAATTAATACAAATAATCATAAAATGGCCTACCGAAGGAAATCTGAGGCAAGTATAAGGCATATGTTGCTCAAATACTTGTTGCTATGATCAATATGTATAATTGTAATCGCAATTTATAACCAGGTATGCCCCACCCAGGGGCTCACTATGAGGGTCTACCCTCAGGCCATATGTGTCATATGTTGGCTCGAGTCAGGAAAAACTAGTGCATAACATTCCAGCTGACTCCAAATACAAATGATGTCACAAAGGTTGGTACGCCCCAGTGTTTGGTCTCACTATAATAGTATGGTCTTGATCCTGTGCACAGAATCACATCTAGCGGTATGCCAAGCCACACCTATGTACCCTCCCGTCGCAATGTTTATCAAATAATGCCTTGAAGGCCTATAACATGTGAATTAAGATAATGATCATCTACCTAAACATATACAAGTACAACTATGCTATTACTAGTTACTTTTACTCCTAACGTGTGATATATTTATATACGTATATATATATTGTGGCCTAAGGGCTTCAAGTAGAGGAACTTATGATAAATGGAAGCGTCATGAAAACATAACACAAAAAGGGAAAGATAAGCACTTATAAGCTTGATGGTACAACGAGGAAAGAATATGTAAGGCAATATAAAGATTCTACTCTTGGTTATATCAATGTTAATAGGAAGGAGCACATGACGTGGGGTGGTTTCTTAACAGCAAGGAGAGGTTTAGCTTTACATACTGTAGTGCTTTATTAACTACGATAATAATTCGAGCCTTAAGTGATTTAACCCCCGATCGTGCAACCTTTATCTTACCAACCACTAGTTCCTACTATCCGATACGTAATTCACTAGCTACAAGGATAACATATATGTCCATCAATAATCCGTAGGAATGTTTAACAATTCATTTCAATACTCCTCACTTATGCCCGAAATTAATCAGACTACTTATTAAGAATTCGGAGTAAATTCTAACTCTTTCAACTTATACAATTCAACACTAAATCCACCCAATTGATAGGAATCCCTAGAAACTCCCGTTTTATCAAACTTTTCCATTTTCTCTCTTTCTTTCATGACCCAATTTCAAAAAGTAGAGCACAAATTTAAATTAAACATCCCCAAAATACTTATCCACATCAAATTCATAAAAAGGGGTAGAGAATTTACCTTTTGGAATTCAATTTCAATTATAGATTTTTCAAATCGATTCTTTAAATATCTTGAGGCTGCCACCAAATCCTTTAGCTTATATGTTCCTTAAGAACAGGGATATCCTTTCTCCTTTATATTTTTCTTTTCTCCTTGATTCCTTATAAGTAATTAACCTTTCTCTTATTGATGTCTCAAAAGGAAAAGGGAAACAGAGGATGCAATCTTTGTTCTTGGAAACACGTTTCCAGTGAACTAATATTGTTCCCTCTTCAATTTAATACTATATTAAGGAAAATTATAGAAAAGGCGGCCCCCATCTATTCTTTATTAATATCAATAATAAATATAATATATATATATATATGCATATATAAGAAAGCACCATTTGATTATTTTATATGTATAGCATCCAACAATGAGATAAATAATTATGCATACACCACCCTTCATAACCTTAGTGTTATGACTTTCAATAATATTAACTTAGATTCAAATTTTGTTTTTCCGAGATGCTACAGAAACTCCCCATTTATATATAGTGAAGACAAATATTTTGTTATTGTACCTTATGTTTATGGCTTGGTACATGTGGATAACAAGAAAATTTTTCATTCACTTGCATTTAGCGGTCAAACTTTGATTGATACGGGTTTTTTTCTTCAGTCCTCTTTATTCATCTATTTTGTGTATTTTTGTATAATTGCTTTTTCACTTAATCTATTTTTGAACTTTTTATTATTTTTTTATTTATGGTTTTTGGAGGTGTGCTTTTATTATCTATGAAAACAAGGCAAAGTATAGATCTAGGGTTGCAATACATTTTACTACAACCGAATTTGCTTTTAATAACTGTCACGACCCGAGACTACCCCCTAGTCGTAACACAGTGCTTAAGGCCACAAGTGACCCAAAATAACCCATGATTTGGCACAAGCTATAAATACTGAAAGGAAGGTAACAAAATATTGTGCAGAAATCATTTAATAAATATTTAGATAGTCAAGTAAAAACAAAGGAGTCTGAAATACCTCACTGAAACCATAACTATCTATCTGACATTTTGAAAGCCTCTAAGCATGATGAGTTGTTGGGACAGGTCCCCAACTAACTCTGACTACTTAAAATAAATATTAACTAAAATAACGAAAAGCGTGATAAATAATATAATTAACCTCGATTGATGAGGACTCACCAATGTTGCAGCTGAGTGGCACATAAACTGTCTATATATGATCCAGGAACTGAGCTTTCAAACTTATGTTATAAGACAACATAGTGCAAAAGAGGATATGCAATCAACACTTTGAATGTACTGGCATGTGAGATGAAGACTACCTGATATATATATATATATATATACTGATCATGAATGCATGAACATGAATGTCTAATGCAAGACCAAGTATAAACATGTACTGACATGATCTTCATAACTAATATATGGACACTTGGTCATGCAAACCTGTACTGATATAATCTGAATATTAAATTAAAACTGTGGGATCTATCATATGTTCTATATGCCCCAATCTAAGCTAATCAGGGTCCAACCTGTAACCCTAGTTGGGAGGGTGTCAGTACCTTGCCACGGGTACCAACACTGGTTATGTGGATCTACAAACATGATATCCTGAAGAACTAGGTTGTTATTCCTCTACTGGTGGGTGACCCCTACGAAAGAGTCAGTCCTCAACTGGCAGGTGACCTCTCATAAACTATTTTTGCTACGTAGTTCTGGAATTTATGGACTTCTACTGGAGGTCTTAGTCCTCTACTTATGGGTGAGCCTTCATCCCTAGGTTTGCTCGATGCTAAATCCTACCTCTAACTGACACTGAGACTGATGAAAGGCTTAACATGACTGATACTGGCATATGCTCAACATGATAGTATTTTGAATTAATGATACAAGTATGCTCTGAATGACTTGAAACTTGACATCTGTGACATATATGAATATCTATGTATCGGGTGTTCATAACTCACCAGCACTATCTAATGCAGACTGATCTTAACAAATATTGAGCAATCCATGGTATGGAATACAATGTCATGATATAGACATTTGCATTATCAAATATATGAAACACAATTATTATGAGGGAATATATTATCATGGAGGAACTTGAGAGTTTAACTTAGTAAATTTTGAAATTCATACTTCTCATGGAATACTAGAAAAAATGGGAATTAAACTTATAAATTTGGAGAACTTTGAGACTCAATGGGTGAAATTAACCCATTGATGAATATCCCACAAACCTGAAGTAGAAGCCTTGAAGAAATCTTCTTGAGAATTAGACTTGCTTGAAGAACCCTAGTTTGCTCTTGAGAGAGAAAATAATCGCCTCTTTGATTCATCTTAGGTGAAATTGATAATCATCTTATGATTTGGGGCTTTGGGGGGTTTTTATACCACCCTTTGTGAAGGAAAAACAACGTGAGTTTGACTTTTAAGGAAGTGGAAAAAGACATAAGAGTCCTTGGAAAAACGTACAGGAAAACACGTTTCCAATCGTTACGACCCACCTCACAACTAGTTACGAGTCGTGGTCTGAGTCATAACCTGGGATCTTGGAATTCTGGATACATTCTGTTATGACTACGACTTGCCACCTAACGACTTATTACAATTAACTATGAGTTATTGGTGAAGTCGTAGTCTGAGGCTCAATTCTTGGATCATGTATTGGTCAGTCTACGGGTCCACACAATAACTAATAAGGTCTGACTACGAGTCATGTGCTGGACTCATAACCACTGGAAGGGATTCTTGGATACATACTATTGTGACTAGGAATCACTTGTGATGACTCATCATGAGTGGTTACGACTCGCTTTCCAAAGTCATAGCATAGCAGTATATCAGGTCCTTAGGGAAAACCTTATATAACTCTTTTCCATGACATTGGATTAAGGCGAGACTTGAGTCGTTGAAAAGCTAAATTCGTGGTTTATCTTTTAAGAGGTTTAGAGCTTGAAAATGGGGTATTATAATAACTTCATTACTATGCTTTACAAGAAGTTTATAAAAAAAGATAGTGATGTTTTTGTTATTCCATCGGAGCATGTGGTAGAGGAATATGTTAGAGGTTTTCATTGGTGATGCAAACATTGTATAGCATATAATTGACTATGTGTTATTTTTAATTTTTGTAAAGTTGAGAAATGCTAAAGTTAGACATTGAATTTTAGGGATTCTTACATTGGCACATCCATATGTATAATTTTTTGTGAGGAGCATTGAATGACTCACACGTGAGGCAAGCATTATTGCCATATTCATAACGCTCTCGCACTTTTTGAAAAGTGCAAATTATTATGTTAAGAAAGGGTATTGAGAAATCTGATATAGAGATTTTTCTAGTTTACCTTGTTGATTGTCTGTCTGTCCCAGTTAACTGGTAATATTTTGATCTTTTTGTTATTTTGCTTAGTTTAGTAATACTTTTCAGTAAATTATTAAGATATATATGCTTTTTACAATGATTTTGATAATTTTATTATTGCATTTGCTGATTTATTTTATGAATGAAAAAAAAAAGGCAAATGACTTTATGAATATTGAGATACTTCATTCGAGGTATGGTAGCTTGCTATGGGATTATGGTCGGAAGAAACAGATGAATGGGCAATCGGTGATGATGAGTGTACTGGTGCATATTTTAAGCAGAAAAAAGGGTATCCAAAGGAAGACATCTTTAGTTTGAGCATAAGTTTTAGTTTGTGTTGATTTCCTTTAGTATAAGTAAATTGTATTACTTTTAACAAGATTTGGGATTGAGTTTTGTGAATTACTGAACTACATTTAGTTGAATTTGATTATTCTTCTTTTAGTTTCTGATTTGACAGTTATTTTTGTGAGCATATACATCCACATACTATAATTTATACATTATTATACAAGTCTATACAATTCAACATACACAATGCAATTTAGACATGTTCCTATAGCATAATATATTGACTGCATTTGTATACACGACTATACAACAATATATACACAGTAGGCTTGCATAAATATATATAGTATACACATGTATACCTATTTTATAATGCAATATACAATCCAATTTAAGGCATGTTTTCTACAACTTAATGTGTAGACTACACTGTATACATGCAGACTGCATCTATACAATACTGTATACATGAATATAGTCTTATATGCAGACTATATTTGTTGAAAAGATGGTATCAATATATAAACATCAAATTATTATAGACAAATTATTATATAGTCTAAATAAAAATGACTTATTATTTAGCAAATGCAATATAACTATTGTAATGAAAAAAAAAAATATAAAGTTCTTTTAACAATTTTTACCTAATAACAAATGTAATATGAAAGGTAACGCATGAATCTATCATTATTCTCTTGGCATATTACCACATATTTTTCTACTATGATCATTTTGCCCGCACACTGAATATGAAAAATTTGTCCTCTTTTTTAAATGTATTTTGAGTCTTTTCTTCTGTGGCCTTCCCGTGTTTCTTCTTCCTTTTGGAGATTTGACCACATTCTTTAGAACCACTCCTGAGATCACCTACGTAAAGAGTGCATTATAGATTCATAAGTCCTTAGTAGATAATTCCTTTTATAGTAAAACGAGAAATATAGTGTTGTCTTCAACTGATTGTGCTTTACAATCGTCAAAGCATGTGCACATGAAAGCTCATCCATTTTGAATCTTCCATAATTGTAAATTTCGTTATCAAGGGCTACTATGCTTTGTTTCAATCATAAAAAGATATTGTACAATTGATATGTAGAAGGACTGACTTGCATAAGTTTTAAGAAATATGATATACATTAGTATACAAAACTATAAATACAGTATACAAGTATATCCTATCATATCCAACATAATATACAAAAGTGCAATATATATTATTGTTGCTCTTCTTTAACCATCATTTTCTTTTAATGTTCTATATTTTTAGAATGTATTCATATTTTTTGTCAAGCTCAGTGGTTGATTCTCTCTTTCTATTTTTGCGATTTCACTCTGTTAACCGCATAAACTCCAACAAACTTATCATTGACAAGTCTCTAGCATCCTTATTTGCAGCATTAATTAACTTCGCAATGTTGGAAGTCATTATCATTGATCTTTGCACTTTGCAATAAGCTTTAGATCACTTTTCATAGTCAACTTCGATCAAGTATTCTAACACCTTTGAAACAATTTTTGTTATTTCTATCATAAAGTACTCAAAGTTTTTAGTTGTGAGCTTTTGCAAAGCAAAGAAAATGTCTATCAAATGTTTATGATATTTTTTGAATGGACCCTTAATATTCTTTCATGAATGAAATATGCAAAAATAGCGTGAAAGTTTTGGGTATGCTATTGCTGCGGCAAGTAAGATGTCATCATGTCGATCAAAAATAATATATATTTCTTCTCATACTTCAAAAATAATCTTTACTCGTATAAAAATTCATTCTAAAAAGTTATTACTTTTAGAATCAATAATCTTGTAGGCAAGTAGATTTTTTCCTGTACCTACAATACATGTATGATAGGTTTTAAACATAGAAATTTTGACAACATATACAATGTGATATACAAATATATACAGACTGCAATCAGGGAATTTACTTATATGAACTTACCAGTTGCATCTTATATGCAACCCGATAAGATTGTCTCCTTGTAAGCTGCTTTAAAAAGCTCTTATCTATGACCATGACTCGTCTACAGTATTTCAAACCATTTATATAAGTGGTAAGTGCAACAAACGCATAATGAAACCTTCTATTAGATTTTTGCAATTTTATATAATTTCTTGGGTGCGATTTCTCTAACATATATAAGTACCTAGGCAACTTCTTAGAAATCAGATGGTTTCCCATATATCAATTTCATTGTTGCCTCTTTAGCTCTCATGTATGTCAATTCTATTTCATGTTGCTTTTGTATGTCAGTTCTAATATCAGTGGCGGTGTCAACTATATTTGAATCGGTAAGTTTGTCTACAACTATATCAGCAACCACACTAAATATTGCTTGATTTTGTGTCAAGTATGTATTGATAAAGGAGAATGCATGCACATTATTAAATTTTCTCACTCTGAATACATTAGTCTTATCTATGACAGAAGAATTGAAAAATCAAGTACATTTATCACCCACACAATATAACTCATACCTATCGAAAATAAAAATTCAACCAATAAATACAATTATATACAAAATAAAATAAAAATATACTTCAACACATATGAATAATTGAGATACACATATACAACAAACGAGGCATCTATACAATGGAACATGGATATAACTCAATATACAAGGATCTTACAGATTATAAAAACATGTTCTACACACATGCATATACTGAGATAGACACATATACAACAGATGAGGCATCTATACAATTAAAACATGGATATAACACAATATATAAGGACTTCACAGATTACCTTGTTTTACTTGATTTTTCTGCTCTAAATTGCATGTTAATCCGCATCACATAGTTCTACATCACACTAATTAAAACCTACTTGTGTTTATAAGATTTATCTATTTCAACATCTCTGTAAACCTTGTTATCAATTACACCAAAATTTCTTTTTATTTCAACAAATTTACTATCATCTTCATCAAAATCACTATCACCTTTATACATATCAATCTTATGTATAATTTCCTCTTTAACAACTTTAACTTTACCTTTATATCTTGTTTCAGTGAATGTCGTAGGCCTTGTAAAATTATCAATTTTCTTTATTGTAACACAAAAAGTATAAGACCCCGCAGAATTCTAAGCTTAACTCAGTCCTTTAGAGCATGAAAAGAGGTCCCAGACTTAGAAATTTCAGCCAAGTATTTATACTTGGAATTATTTTAGCCTTCATAAATAGGCGATCTTATTTTACGACCCTTATAACCTTAAAATATCGATTCTTAGACTGAATCATGATCAGGTGTGTTAATAAGTCACTTCGGGAGAGTTTTGGATTTTTCGGACCTCGTTTGAATCATATTTAGGTGACCAAAATAGTGGGTCGATGCGATCTCGACGCGTCGCGTCGCCCATTACGTCGATGGATATTTTTCCCCAGCTTTCAGTGCAAATTACAGTGAACCAACGCGAACTCGACACGACGCATTGGTCATCGTGTCGATACAATCAATGTGGCGCGTCGGCTGCGCGTCGCTGGACATGTTTTCAGTAATTAAAAAGTCCGCATCCAGAGGGGTATTTGCATCATTTCCCCACCTTATATCAGTAATGTCATGAACAGTAGTACTCAGTCAGTTACAGAATTCAGTGAAACTCAGTATCAGTCCAGTTCAGCTCAGTATAATAATCAGTGTCTTCAGTTGGGAGTAAGATTCAGCACTTAGTGAACCCAAGGATGGGGGATCACCTGCCAGTAGAGGGTGTGATCCCTAGTAGCAGTCCTTGCGTTCCAGAACTACATAGCCAGCGTAGGTTGAGATATCAACGTACCAGTTGAGGGTTGATAAGGTGTTTTACCTGCCAGTTGAAGGTACCACCGTTCTCATTCAGGGCACCTGCCAGATGAGGGTGACTCTTCAGCTTGTCTTTACCCGTGACACGGTACTGACACCCTTTCAACTGGGGTTACAGGTTGGACCCCAATCCATTCAGAGAGGGGCATGTTGGTTAGATAATTACCTCCCACAGTTTCAGTTTCAGACTCAGTAAAGAACTCAGTTCAGTTCTACAGGATCAGGACTGTCAAACACAGTCACCCAGCTCAGTATAGAACTCAGTTCAGTTCTACAGAATCAAGACTGTCAGAAACAGTCACCCAGTTATCAGTAATATAGTTATCAGTAATCTCAGTTATCAGACTCAGTTTTAGTAATAATCTCAGATACAGTATATACATGTATATGTGCAACATTACATACTCAGTATTTATAGTAGTTTCAGTAATCCATGTGTTCTCATTCAGTGACTTCATATTATTCAGCCAGATATTGTTCATGCATATGAACCCTTGTATTTAGCCTTACCTCCCCTAGCATACCAGTACATTTTATGTACTGACACATACTTTCTCTTTGCGCTATGATGTCTCATATCATAGGTCCGGACGCTCAGGTTCCCGACCGCACTTAGACAGATTCGGATAACAGCAGCAGTTTTAGTAGTGAGTCCTCATCTATCGAGGATAATGCTTTTATTTCAGTATTTTCAGCAGCTTCAGTATTTCAGTAGTCGGAGTTAGTTGGGGGCTTGTCCCATTAACTCCACATTCAGACAATTCAGTTAGAGGCTTTTCAGACTAGACTAGTTCAGACAGTATTCAGTTTCAGATATTATTATCAGATGTTATACTTAATAGTATTCAGATTATGAACCTTATGACATTTCAGCCTAACTTCCGCATTATTTCAGTATTATTATTCACTGCTCACAACAGGTGCCAGTCATGGGTTAGCTTGTGGTCCTTCGGGGTCGTAAGCACCGTGTGGCATCCGGGATGCAGACTCAGGGTGTTACAAAAAGCCTAGTCAGTAAAATTTAGATTTTGCTTTTTCAATTGAATATAAACTTTATACCAGTATCCTTGTGAATTATGATAGGTGCCAAGCAAGTCTTTGAAACAAATTTAATTTTCAATATATTCAGTTGAGTGTTAACTCTGATCTGCTTCGATATCATTTCAACTAAATTTTCGAAAGTAAAATCTGATCTAACGACAATACAATCGGCAATAAAATTGATGAAATTGTTGTCGTTATTTCATTCTCCTCATATAAAAGATATACCGGATAAACCTCCATAGGAACAATGGCGAAAAACTCAAAAAGTCAAAATTGAAACTCGAATGACAAAAAAATCTAAACAATATTGAATTTTTTCACCAATTGGTTATGTAGACGAAATTTTTCAGCTACATTGTATATTTTTTTGAGTTGAATAGAAAGTTGTATGATGTTTTCAAGTGACTGAGAAGTTCAAAATCTACGAATAAAGTGGTTTAGCTTTGAATGGAAGAAACACCTTTTCCAATATAATCAATAATAACGTTACATTATACGTTTGGGACTTTGGGCCAAATTCGGATTTGGGTCATGAAATATAATGTAATGTTTGGACCACGAAAATGAAATGTATATTTATAAACTGTAGTTTACTGTAATTCTTCTCAATTTTTAATGGTAATAAATTTTTCATCAAACTTAATTGCATTCTTATTTTGGTGGTAAAGAACTAATTATTTGTAAATAAATTAAGCATACACTAATAAACGAGTTTCTTCATTTTTAATTACTAAAATTTCCAAAACTATCTCAGCAATACTGACCTGTCCCTGGGAACAGTAGTGTCAGTTGTGTCTTTGTTCTTACATCTTCCTAAACCTCTCTTTCGATCACTGGAGACTTTTCGACCATTCCCAAATCCAAAATGAAAAACTCATCCGACCCTTTTCCTTAATCAATGGATCTGTCAACATCTTCTTCTTCTTTTTCATCAGCCTCATCATCGTCCTCTTGGTTTTCCGGCATAGTTCGTGGCCGTTCTAACAGTGTCAAGATGTCTAATAAAAATCCGGCCGCCGCTTCCGGTGGTGCTGACAGTGTTTCTGGTGGTGGACCTATTACGACGAAAAAGCAATTCCTTGGTGTAATGTTTAAGTATGGTCCTAAGTCAGTTCAGGTCTGTTGTTTCTTGAATTCCGACTTCTCTCTTTTCTTGTGGAAATTGGATTTTTCATATTGGTTTGCTTATCAGTTGGAAAAAAGATTTGATTTTCTTTTTCGTGGGGTCGTTAAGCATTGTGTAATATGGGAAAAGTTTTGCTTTAGGTTACTGTTCATTATAGAAAATTATCTCATAAGAGTATGGTAAAGTTGTTGCCATGTGATCAGGTGGTCACGGGTTTAAGGCTTCAAGTCATGGAAAGTGTCACTTGCAGAAATGCAGGGTAAGGCTGCATACAATAGACTCTCGTGGTCTAGCTCTTCTCCAGGCAGAGCGGGAGCTTTAATTTAGTGCACCAGACTGCCCTTTTATTAAACTCATAAGAGTATGGTTCTAAGCCTATATAGGTGTTCTTAGTTTCCAAAGTGCTCCCTTTTCTTGTGAAAGTTCAATAGTGCAAATTAGTTTGATTTGAAAAAATCTGCGCTGATTTTGTGTGTTAAGGATTGAAATGTGTGGGGAATTGTGCTTTAGTTACGGTTTGTGTGGAATCTATGCCTCAATTCTAGACTAGTTGGGATCTGCTGGATGAATCATCTATTCCATTTGGACTTTCTACAGATGCCTTAGAAATTGTGATTTTATGATACTAGTGGCTTTTTTGACTTTATTGTAAACCATAAAATCTTGTTTCAGAACTGCATTTGATGTAGGATATTCTGGTTCCATGAAAAGGACTCAAGTTTTGAGTTTTTGGGAGGGATAAGAAGGTTTATGGGGAAATGGTTAGACTATACCTCATATTTGACCTTTCAGGTTCAATGAAACATGTCATCTTTAATTCAATTGTGGTCAGCATTAGTGTTAGTGGCAAATGGAGGAGAATTTTGTCCTAGTTTTCTGATTACAACTGTGAAATAAGCATCCTAGTAATAAACTTGGTATCCAGTAAATACTATGAGACTATGATGTTGGAGAACCCACAAATTTGTTGCTGCTTTCTCTGCAGATTCATCTATCATTTTTAATTGAATGAGATACAAGTGCATTGGTAAATCTGAGTGTGTTAATCACTAATGTGAGTCCAATTGAGAGTAGAGACTGAGTGTGTCCTATATTAGATTTGTATGAGGTGTTTATTGAGTCTATAAGAAGTATAAATTCCTTACAGTGGGAACACGTACAAGACCCATCTGGACAAAAGGTATAATAGCTGGAAGCATAAAGGATAAGATGTAAGTTCTACGTAATACTGGATGATACAACAACTACGCTTCAACCTCAAACTAGTAACGGTTAGTTATATGAATTCGTGATATCTACTTTGTTCTATTCGGACCTGATCGATTCCAATACTCAATAAAGCCTTAAGTATCACACCCAAGATTATAACCTAATAGTCGATGAAGCTAGAATAGACCATGGAAACTGGAGTGCAAGATATAATAGCTAGACTTTGAGTGTCTCATATATTTGATTTCTCTGAGTTCATTTGGTTTATAAGAGATTTAAAATCCTTACTCAATGAAGCACCTTTTTGCGACAGACGTGCGAGGTATAATAGCTAGTTATAGGTAGTTGCTAGATGCATATAGGTCAAGATGGTAGTTGTACTTTTATACCAGATGATATAATTATGCCTTGATCCCAGAGTAGTAGGGGTCGCGATACAAATTCTCAATATCCGTTTTGCTCCCATTTGGTCCTGCTTCATTCCACTACTCAATAAAGCCTTAGGTTTTCATACCCAAGGGTTCAGGCTAAAGGTCAATGAAGCTAGAACGGATCATAAAATGTTAGGGTCAAATCTTAATAAAGGGTAAGTTCTAGGTGATTTTTTCTCATCTATTAAGTGTTAAGTTCTTGTGGAAAGAGTTATGTGGTGCCTATACTGGTGGGAAGTAGCTAATTCTCGCGTATTAGTCGAGATGAGCGCAAGATGGTACAAACACCACCATCATTTAAAAAATAAAGACAATTAGGTCACTAGGTATACTCTACATTAAATATTGGCATGTCAATCTTTAAGCAAATGCTAGGAAAAAAAAAACTAATCAAACTAAATATAGTCTTGACAAACACCAGATTTAATGGAAGTGTACCTACCCGGATAAGCTTTATTCCCAAGTCCCGATTAGTTGGTATTGCGAGCAAATTTATCTTTTGCTTTCATGGTGTTTTGTTTGTCACCAACTCAGTTAAACTTGAAAGTAATGAATACTATTAAACTTGATCTTGCTGCTGCCTACTTGTACATTCTATTTAGGATCCATCTTGCCATGAGAATTATTCATTTTTTTCTGGAATAATCTATTTTCCAACTCCATCTTCAGTTTCAAAGGCTGATTAGGACTTAGGAGGGCTGGACAGTCTCTGTACCGGGGTATAAGATGTTCCAGATAGTTACGAAGCTGAAATTTCTCAAACAAGACTTAGAGAAGCTAAATTCTCAACACTTGAGAAACATAGTACCTGTGGTTGAGGAGTATAGAAAGGCTCTATAACTAGCTCAAGTCCAATAGCAGGCTAACCCCTTAAACATGGAATTTCAGGCTAGAAAGAAGGAGCAGTATTTGGAATTTAGAAGATCTTCCTACTTAGCAGAATTATACTTGCAGTAGAGGAGTAAAGCTACTTGGCTCAATTTGGGTGATGACAACACTGGTTATTTTTGTTCTGTTATCAAGCACAGGAAGCTAAAGCAAGCTATAACTTAATTGAAGAATGATCAGGGGGTATTGGAGACTGAACCTGTGAACATTGCCCATATCTTTGTTGACTATTACAAAGACCTTTTAGGGAGGAAGGCCCAAAAAGAATAAGGGGTCATCAAGAGTTACTTAGGAATGGTACTATCCTATCAATAGATCAACAGGTTTAGCTTATGGAGGAGTTCACAGAATGATGTCAAGATTGCTATGTTGGTATTGAAAAGAATAAAAGCTCTGGACCAAATGGGTTTGGAAGTGTTTTTTTCAAATCTTCCTAGGATGTTGTTGGGAAAGACATTACAGAGGCTAAAAAGAAGGACAGGCCGGTGCACTAAAGCTCCCCCGATGCGCAGGGTCCGGGAAAAGGCCCTCCCAACAGAGGTCTATTGTATGCAACCTTACCTTGCATTTCTGCCAGAGACTGTTTCCAAGGCTTGAACCCGTGACCTCTGGGTCACATGGCAGCAACTTCACCAGTTACCCGAAGGCTCCCCTTCGAAAGACATTACAGTGGCTGTTCTTTGTTTTTTCCAGAATGGGCAATTACTTGGGCAACTGAATGCCCCAAATATTGCTCTCATCCCAAAGGTTGACGACCCTGAATATGCAAGCCCATACAAACCCATAGCTTGCACAAATGCATTTCCAAGATATGATGTAGTAGACCGAAAGAGGCAGTGAGCCATATAGTTGCAGATAATCAGTCTGCCTTTGTTCACTGCAGATCCATGGTCCATAATGTTTTAATATGCCATGATCTACTTAGACACTATAACAGGAAGACTACAACTAGGTGTCTCATGAAGATTGATCTTAGAAAGACTTATGATATGATCAGCTGGGAATTTCTAGCGGAAGCACTGCAGTGGTTTGGGTTTCCCGCAAAATTCATTATGCTGATTATAACATGTGTGACTACTCCCAAGCTCACCATTAAAGTGAATGGAGAAGGGCATGACTATTTTGAAGGTAAGAGAGGCGTTAGGCAATGAGACCCTACTTCTCCTCTATTATTTGTGCTAGTGATGGAATATCTATCTAGAGTTCTGAAATGCATGAGTTTGTTGCCTGACTTTAAGTATCACCCAATGTGCAAAGCACTTCAACTTACTCATTTAATTTTTGCGGATGACTTTATGGTATTCTGTAAAGGAGAGCAGGGCTCAGTCAGCAGAGTTATTGAGGCATTGAACCATTTTAGTGCTGCAACATATCTCATTGCTAACATGCAGAAGTCTAATTTGTTTGTAGCTGGTGTCACTGATCCGATGAAGGCTATACTGGACAAAACAGTTTTCTCACTGGGGGTCTTTCCTATAAGATACACCAATGTCATCAAAGAAGTGGAGTAAAATACAATGCCAACAGTTAGTTGATAAGATAACTTGTAGGATAAAAACTACATGTGCAAGGCAGTTATCTTATGCGGGAAGGCTGCAGGTGTTGAATGCAGTAATATTATCTATACATAGTTTTTGGAGACCTGTGTTCATATTGCCCGAAAGCATACTGAAGGCCATTGATAGAATATGCAAAAGAATATCTCTGGGGATCCTCAGAGGGAATAGAAAGTCATCTTTACTAGCTTGGGACAATGTCTGTCTCCCTAAAAGCAGAGGTGTCTTTAATATCAAAGATTGTAGAACTTGAAATATTGCTGCAGTAAGCTTTTGTGGCAGCTAATTGGGAAAAAAGATTCATTATGGGTGAGATGGGTCCATGGTTTTTATATGAAGGCTGATTTAAACATTTGGACACACAAAGCTCCTCAAGAGATCGGTTGGTAAGGGAGGAAAATAAATTCCCTCAAGGAACATATGCAAGTTTGGTATGCCCAGTATAGAAATATACTCACAACTGGTGGAGTTTATTCAATTACCAGCAGCTATTTGAAGTAAATGGGAGACCATAGCAAACTGGAAGTTGCAGATCTCATTTGGAACTCAGTGGATCAGCCAAAGCATATATTCATCATGTAACTGGCTGTTAAGGGTGAAAATTCCAGTGGAGGATTCAAATTGCTGCTTATGTGACAGCCTGGCTGTGGAGATCAGTTCCCATTTGCTTGTGGATTGTGTGGAGTAATTTGTTGAGAGCAGAACTCATTAGATGGACCAATGTACAGCTTCAAGCAGGGGAAATGAAGCAAGTACTGGAGAACATAAAAAGGAAACATTGGAAGACCTTCCAGAAGGAAATGATTGCAGCCATCTGGATGCTATGATCTACCACATAAGGAGAGCCAGGAACTGGAGATTGTTTAAGGGGATCACACTACAGGCTATAGATGTAGATGTACAGATTAAGAGGGAAAGTGTACAAGGATTTGAGTTGTTTAGATCTAAGTTGCCCGGACTCTCCAAAAATGTTGCCGCACCTGTGTCAGATCCTTCAAAAATACACTATTTTTGGAGGATATTTTTGGAGGATCCGACACGCACCCATAGACATATTTGAAGAGTGCAAGCAACTTAGGTTTAGATCATCAAAGAAGGCACATTGAAATAGAGTTTTTTGGATAGGCCATCTTTTTAGATGCTCGACATTGCTGCTAGATTGTAACTAGCTTGATCTGATGGAGGCTTATTGCCCATGGCACCCTTCCTGGAAGGTGGTTGTGGGGGTAAGTGCTCTTTAGGTGTATTGATTTTTGCTTGTTAATGGTAAATTTCACTTAGTTACCCAAAAAACTCCATCTTCATAAATTTCAAATAAAGTGCTCTCTTCTCTCCTTTGCAAAAAGTATAAACACAACTCCAACTTCATAAACTCCAAATAAAGTGAAAAATATTTGTTATCTATGGCCAAACGCCTACTTAATATGATTACTTCTAATTTTGTTTAATTTTGAATGACCACAAATCCTTCTTAACATTCGTACTTCAACAACACTCATCTTGTGGATATGTTAATAGTGGATGCGAGTTTTAAAAACTTTGAGCCAACAAGTAGTAACAGATTTGCAGTGATATATAACCCAAAAACTGCAATGTCTTCCTGCGGGAGGGTACATGGAACCACAAATGGGAGTATCCTTGGAGGATGGAGACTGGATGTGTTCTATATCAAATGTAAAAAGAAGAAGAAATGAAAATTGTCGTCTTGTTAAGTGCTTTTTAGATATATAACCTCCATGTTCCTTTCAAAAGTTCTTCTAATGTGTATATCATCTTTGGTATTATATTTTGTTAATAACCTCTCAATTGTTGCTTTTTATCTGTTCTACTGTGAGGTACTACTCCAGTCTGTTCTTAAGTTCCCTTAGGAACTGTCTCAAGTTCTTGAAAGAGAGATCATTTATCTCTAAAGAAGTCAGGATTGCTCATTGTAATTGTTCAATATTTATTTGGTCTTGTAACTTATCCTTCTAGCTAGTGGAGCTTTATTTCTATCAAACATGAAGATTTTGACTGGACATGCAATTTATATGGGGACGTAGTAGTAGTAGTAACTGGAAAGAAAATGGTCATTCAGAAATTAAACAAACCTAAATAAGCACACAAACATAAAATACAGAACCAATCTGCTTTCTATTGTTTTTTCCTTGTCCAATGTATTAGAGGTTTCTTTCCTTCTGTTGCCTGCAAAATAGAAGAATGCACAATGGAGAAATCTTCTGCTCTATTTTCTCTTCTCCCCTACAGCTTGCTGAAAGACAATGCGAGTGAGCAAAAGGGAGAAATTTTCAATTTGAGGGACTATATTTTGTATGACAAAAAGCTTCAAGGACTTCCTTTGCCATGTGCTCTTATGCACTTAATTCTCTGACATTGTGCCTTCAATTTCTTGCAGGTTGCTTTTAAAACGGGTGATTATAAGCAGCAGGTCATTTTCATTGGTGGATTAACGGATGGATTTTTAGCTACTGAGTATGTAGCTTATTATATTGGTCTAAACATCTCCCAATTTCATCTGCCCTCTGTTCCTCTTTTTCATTCCCTTCTCCATTTTTATGTTCTTTTCTTCTTCTTTTATCACTTTTGTCGTTTGTGGTTTGGAAGGGTCAGTATCAAGTCCTCAAAATATATTGAAGATAAGATGGTCTTTCTTTTCAAACTGACTTATCAAAAAGAAGTTGATTTTCTATTGATCTGTCCTTGTTTGACTTGGCACACTTTAGATCAGAAAGATTATGCATTTTCGGTCATGAAAATTTTGGACTATGGCCTCAGTGATTACTTTTAAAACTTAAAAGATGATTACCTTGAAATTCTTTTCACAATTTTATTCCCAAATACTGTATGTGAATCTTGTCCTAATTGATTTTGGTCTTTATGTCTGTTCTCTTCTCATGTGGTTTTCCATTTTTGTGTGTTGGGGAAGCATGGGCTGAGTTGTAGTTTATAGCAAGTGTTCTTTTGAAATGCATATAAAAAATAGTTTTATCTGTATGCTTATTTTGGTGCGAAAAAATTGAAGACCATTCTACAAGGGTTAACACATGCGCGCCTGCACACACACCAAGGGAGAAATAAAGAAAACCAAAAAAAAAAAAAACGAATAGAGGGAAAAATTTAATGACATGAAATTGACAAATCTCTCTCATGTAAGGAGCCAAACCATCAAATTTTTTCTTGATAGCCCTTCCTGTTTCATTTGATCTTTTGTGGTCTCTAAACTTGATTATCTCCGTTATTGCAGTTACTTAGAACCTCTGGCTATTGCTTTGGATAAAGAGAAATGGTCATTGGTCCAGTTTCTACTTTCATCATCTTATAGTGGATATGGAACCTCAAGCTTGAGACAAGTAATAATCTTTGTATTCAAGCTGTTGTCAGTTGCTATACATTTTGTACTATGTCTGAGGTACCAGTGAGATGGTGTATTCTACTGCGTATTTCCGTATCTCTTATACCGTTCAAGTTCTTGACATGCTTATTAGGTTATTTCATCACAGAAGTACTGTGAAAGATAAAAGTTACGATCTCTCTCTACTTTTAATTCCATAGTCCATAGCAATGTGTTATTATATTTGCTTTCTCCTGAAAATCTTAAAGACTTCTAAAGAAGGAAAAGCTTTAAATGTGCAATTTCAAGCATGTCTTGGACAGCTGGGAAGACATCATAATTTAGTGCAAATTTTCTTGTGGTTTGTTTTTCAGAAGTTTGGATGCCAAAAATTTGTTAGAAGTTCCTGGGTCATACACGACTTATGATGGCTGAAGGCTTGACACAGTTTAAGGTCAAAAGGAATTAAAAGAAATGGACTAGGGAGAAGAGACAATTCAGATTGTTCTCAAGGCTGGAAATCAATGAGGAATTATGGTGAAAATAAAGGGATTAATCACATAATAACACCTAGATCAGTCAGACATGGAACTTAAGCTAAGGTTTGCTTCACATGATTTTGAGGCAGTTGCTTTGCAATCTTCACTGGTTGAACTTTTAATGAACTGAAAATGTTAATAAGGTGTTTATATTCGTTAAGGTTTGAAGGAACATAAGCTAAGATTCACTTCACTTGATTTGAAGGCAGTTGCTTTGGGATCTTTACTCGCGGGACTTTTTTTAATAACAATAATGTCCTAGTTAGCTAGCGTAAACTCGACTATTCCACCGAGTACCTCCTACCGCTAGACTGAGTGTGTTTTTGATAGGACTTGAACCTTGGTCTCCAAAGTTTGCACTGCTCCAAAGTTTTTGGTCTATGTTAGGACCACTAGGCCACACCTTTGGGTGCTACTCAATGAACCTTGTAAGACATTGACAATGTTTGCTTAGTGCTTATAATCATCAGGAACATTGAGTAGAATCTCTATTGGATTGTTTAAACCCCCAAACAACTCCACCCTCTTCTAAGTTAGTGCTTGAGCATGCTATCATCCTTGTAAAATTAGGTCTTGGACCTAGCTCACACCCAAAAAGCTAGCTCATAGGGTGAGGATTGTCCAAGTCCATATAAGGAGACCAATTATCCATTCCTTTTCCGATGTGGGACTCTTAGCAATCCTTACTTTCCTACTCTTCTTGTATTACTGGTAATGTTGCTGTCAGTTCTTATATTTTCGTATTCAAAAGAGTATGAAAATTGGCCAAAACCCAAGGGTGTGGCCTAGTGGTCAATGAAGTGGGTTGAGAACTTGAGGTCTCGGGTTCAAGCCCCAGTAGAGGCAAAAAACTCTAGGTTGCTTCTACCCATCTGTCCTAGCCTTGGTGGACAGAGTTACCTGATATCCGTTGTTGTTGGGAATTGGCAGCTATCTTGTGGTGGATTTACTCGAGGTGCGCAAAAGCTGGTATGGACACCACGGTTATCAAAAAAAAAATTGACCGAAAGATGTCATTCCCCATCCAATGATTGAGTTTAGCATTTGGCTAGCACTAGCAGCAATTTCTTGAGATCGATGGTTAAAGGGTATGAGTACAAACCTCTTATCCACAAACAAAACCAAAAGAAAATCTGATCAACAACTGAACAAGGCTTATATATGATCTAGACCAATTTATGGTGTTATGCATATACCTGTTAAATGCAAATCATTGCATCTAATATGTTTTGCTCAAATGTCAAACTTCATCTTCACCTGAAATCCTCATGTCCCAGATCTTCTTTTGTATTAATGGTTAATTTCCTATTTCAGTCTTCGTTTTGATTCTCAGAAAGCCTGTTATTATGGCTATGTGTGACGTCTTACCATCTATGTGCTCAAAATATCTCATTTATGTATACACCATGCTCCAAAATGTTTCATGTTTAAATAACAATAGTTTGGGAGCAGTAAACCTTTGAACCTGCCTGATGTAAATTAACAGTAGGAGATGTTTAAGCTATTTGCTGTTTTCTTACATTTGTGAGCTTTACTTCCTTCTATCTTCAATATGTTCTAAAGGACGCAACGGAGCTTGATCAGTTGATAAGCTACTTGATAAACAAGGAAGACTCTGAAGGTGTCGTACTGCTTGGACACAGTACTGGCTGTCAGGTATGTATTTTTACCTTTGGGTGAACGTGTCCAATTTTGTATGCTACTCTTGTTAAGTTGATTATTGCGTGAAACATGATGAGAGAGGAAACTGACATTCTCTATCTTATACAGGATATTGTGTATTATATGCGCACAAATGCTGCATGCTCCAGAGCAGTTCGTGCAGCCATATTGCAGGTAATACCTGCTTAAAAATAGTACTTTAGGATGCTTTTTTTGGTAAAATTAAATTCAATGCATGCCTCTACCATATAAGCCATGAATCTGCTAAATTATTGTATCTCAATGCTCATGATAGCACGCATGGTCCTTGGAGTTTATGTTTTATCCAAGTGCACCTTCTGTTTTTAGTGAGGAAAAGAGAAATTTGTAAAATGGCAATCTTTGCCTCTTGATATCTGTATCATTTTGAACATGCACTTCGACTCTTGCAGTTACTAATAAATTACCTAAACTAACATTTATTTTTAACAGAGCTAAGGTGGCACTTAATTGGGGTTGTGGGTAAATGTAGTTTCTGGGTACTGGATCAGTTAGTGGTGCTTAAAGATGATTTTATGTGATCTGGATATTATTTTGCTTTCAGCATCAACCGCAATGTTATTTTGGCTTTTCAGGCTCCAGTTAGTGATCGAGAATATAAAGCCACTCTTCCTGATACTGCTTCAATGATTGATTTGGCCTCAAACATGATAAGTGAAGGTCGTGAATCAGAGTTAATGCCAAGGGAGGCAAATCCAGATGCTCCAATTACTGCCTTTAGGTAAGGGTGATTATTGTGTCTAGTTTCTTTCCTACATACTGCATTTTACCACTTTCTGGTCATGGTTTCTACTGAAGTTTACTTCAAAGGATGCCAACTATATGTTGTAAAAAGCATGCCTCAAGTTAGTGTTCACAATTATGAAGTTGTGATAATGGAAAATAATTTCTCAAATAATAACTGTGAGAAATAAAGGAGAAAAATATTACTCCCTCCGTCCCATTTTATATGTCGTCATTTCCTTTTTGGTCCGTCCCAAAAAGAATGTTATCTTTCCTTATTTGGTAATTATTTAATGGCATTATTCTCATTTTATCCTTAGTGGGTCCCACTATTAAGAAAAGACAACTAAAAAGTAAACAATAAAATAACTTTACAACAACAACAACAACATACCCGGTGTATTCCCACATAGTGGGGTCTGGGGCGGGTAGAGTGTACGCAAATCATACCACTACCTCAGGTGAAGTAGAGAGGCTGTTTCCGATAGACCCCCGGCTTAGAACCGATAACAGTTTAACAAACACAAAAGATAAGTGCAAAATAAACTAACACCGCTAGCAACAAGATAATACTACCACCACAAGATAAAAATAAGAACTATCTAACCTAAATCATAGACATCACATAGCACCACGCATAAAAAACTACAGACAAAAAAGAACGCTCCCTTATTGTTACCGACGCACTCCCACCCCCTAACCCTCTACCCTAATCCGCGTCCTCCACACCTTCCTGTCAAGGGTCATGTCCTCCGTAAGTTGTAAGGGTCATAACTTTAAGAGGGATAATTTTGTAAACTTTATAAAGTCATCACTTATTTCTTAAACTCCGCGCCCGATCAAATGACGACACATAAAATGGGATGGAGGGAGTATTAAATTGTATTGACTACATTATTACACTGAGCCTATATATAGACACTACATATAATCCTTTTCCATGGAGAGGAGACTATATAAAATCCTATTCCTATTCCAACACTCCTCTCAAGTTGATGTTTCTAAGTCATGTACTGAGCTCGTTATAAATGTAACTAATACGAAGACCAGTAGGGGACTTGGTGAATATATCTGCAAGCTGGTTACTTGATTTCACAAATTTTGTAACAATATCTCCCGAGAGACGGGACAATTTCAATGTGCTTAATCCTCTCATGAAATATTGGATTTGATGCAATATGAAGGGCCGCTTGATTATCAGACACAATAAAGTTCCATTTGATTGATTTCTTCAAATTTTAATTTGTCTGAACAATTGTTTGATCAAAAATAGCTCACAAGTTGCTGCTGTTATTGGTTGATATTTTTCTTTTGTTACTAGATCGAGCAACCACATTTTGTTTCTTACTCTTTTGGAGAACCAAATTACTTCCAACTAAAACACAATATCCAGATGTAAAGCATCCATCAGAAGGTGATCCCGCACAATCAACATTTGTATATCCAACAATCTGCTCATGGCCTTGATCCTCGAAGAGTAGTCCTTTGCTTGGAGCAAACTTTATATATCGTGGAATGCAGACAACTGCATCCCAATGACTATCAGACAGAGAATCCATAAAGTTGACTTATACATTCATAGAAAAAGAAATGTCAGGTCCGGTCACCGTGAGATAATTCAACTTACCAATCAACTGCTTATATCTTCCAGGATCACTGAGTAGCTCCCTCTGTCCTGGCAGGAGTTTAGCATTCGAATCCATGGGAGTCTCATGGGTCCACATCCCATCATTCCTGTCTTCTCAAGATTGTTTAAGACATATTTTGTTGTGAACTGCGCATCTTCAACACCTATAAAATACTTCATTTTGCAGAGTTCATTAGTCTGGAAATACAAAAAGCTATGTTTTAGATTAGTGATACTATTCTGATCATTGTAGGTGATAACAATATCATCAACATAAATACACTTGTTAGGTACAGACATGCTGATAAAACACAGGGTGATTAGCTTCACTGTGAGTCATGCCAAACTCCTAAATTACTCTGTTGAACTTCCCAAATAAGACGTGAGGAGACTTTTTCAGACCATAGAATGACTCTCAATTGGCATATCAGGCTACTAGATTCCCTCGGAGCAACAAAATTAGGTGGTTGCTCCATATAAACTTCCTCAATGTCACCATGGAGGAAAACATTCTTAATGTCCATCTATTAAATAGGCCGAAGGAGGACAACAACCATGGATAGAAAAAGACTGAAAAATGCTATTTTAGCAATGAGAGAGAAAGTATTATTGTAATCCAGCCCAATTATTTAAGTATACCGCTTGGAAACATGGCGAGCCTTAAGCTAATAAACTTGGTCGTCTAGACCAGCTTTGACTGCATAAACTCAACGACAACCAACAGTAGATTTACGTGAAGGAATAAGAACACACTCCCAAGTAGCACTTGCATGTAAAGCAGACATCTAGGCAAACATAGTTGGTCTCTATCATGGATAAGAAAGTGCTTTCACCTATTGACTTAGGAATAGAAATAGAGGGAGAAAATGATACAAAGGCACAATGGGGTGATGACTAATGACAAACGATAAGTTAAAAAGGTATATAATAGGGGTTAGTATTACGAGTGAATCATATACCTTTTTGAAGTGCAATTGGTTGACTAGGCAGAGACAAGTCTGCAGTAGGTGCACGGTCTTAGTGCAGGATGTGAATCATCTGGGCTTAATTCTGGATGCATACAACAATGATAAATCAGGGATGGTGGCACTATGGATGGAAGTGTATAAGTAACTGTAGATTCCTCAAATGTCGATATAGGTTAGACCTCAGCTATATCAGGATATGATTAAACGAAGATGTAAAATAAGGATGAGACTCAAAGAATGTTGTCTTTTTAATAGTTGGACATTCTTAAGGATGAGAAGTGATGATACCCCTTTTGAATCCGAGAATAACCAAGAAAGACACATTTGAGAGCATAAGGGGCTAATTTGTCTGTTCTCGGGGCTAAGTTATGAACAAATCATATGCTCCCAAGGACACGAGGGGGAAGAGAGTATAGAGGTGATTGAGGAAACAATATTGAATAATGAATTTGATTCTGAATAGAATATGAGGGCATTCGATTAATTAAATAGATTAATTAAATAGCAAGATCTGAGAACTGCATCGCCCTAAGAAATCAATGTAACTGGATTGAATGAGAAAAGTGAGTCCTGTCTGAAGAATAATTCTATGGTGAGTCATAAATTGCTGAAACTGGGAGGACAAATATTCTTAGGCACTATCACTATAAAAGGTACAAACAGAGACACCAATTGATTTTGTATTTCAACAAAAACTCTTGAGTATAGAAAACAACACAGAATGATCTTTCATTAAGAAAACCCAAGTGCATCTTGAATAATCATCAATGAAACTAACAAAATAATTAAATCCTAAGGTCAAACAGACTCTACCAGGACCCAAAACATCATAATGAAGGAAAAAACTGATTTTGCATGAGTCTAAGTACTACGTGGAAAGGTAGTGCGAGTGTGATTTTCAAGTTGACACGACTCACAATTTAATGTGGATAGACTAGATAAGCTAGGCACCATCTTTGTTAGCTTGAACAAACTCGGATGTCTCAAATGTTTGTAAATTAAGTTTGGAGGATCTGTAATTGTGCATGCCATGGAGGAATTATGAGAAGGTAGTAAGGACCTTCTGATTCATATCCTACGCCAATCGTTTGTCCCGTATTGTGGTCCTGCATAACAAAAAAATCATCAAGAAATATTTTAGCGCAATTTAGGACTCAAGTCAAACGACTGACCGGTGCAAGCTTAAAAAGACAATTAGGGACATAAAAGCAGAATTTAGAGAGTGGCAAAGGATAGGGATTAACTTGTTCTACTTCTTTTGAACTTGTTCAACTTCTTTTGTTTTTGTTTGGATCACATGGTTAAAGTAACAGCTGAAAGAGACTGAATAAATAATATTTGACAAAAGTAATTTATCACTAGATATATGATTAGTAAGTGCCGGAGTTCACAACCCATGATCCAAGGTTATAGGATAGTAGACTCTGCATTTGAAGCTACTTGTGGAGATGTCGGCTTACTTTCTCAATACTGAAGGAACTCATTATATTCCTCTTTAAGAAAAAGAAACCCATTGATTATCTGTAGTGTCAGTCTGAGGAACATGAACATTCTCTAGTGGTCAACCAGGCAGAGAATAGCATACTTCAAGTGTGTGTCCCAGCCTATTACAATAACTACGCTTAGGTTGAGATCTTCCAAAACGATCTCATCATCGATTCATATCATGGACTTTGATGTTCGATTTTTGGATCTCCTCTATAAGGGTTCTGAATTAATCATAGGACTTGAATTTTCAACTCTCATAGTTTTGGAATTAGAAACATTGAATTTTCAACTCTCATAGTTTTGGAATTAGAAACATCAAAGGCGAGAGACATGATTGGAACATCAAAGCCGAGATACATGATGTTGCAAAATAAGATTGCAAAGTGGATCAGGAAGGCTGACACTCTTTAGATGCTTGAAACAACCCGGAACGAGTCAAATACTCTATTGAAATAGTGAAGTATGCTGAGAAAAATCAAGTATACTATTCCAGCGACTGGAAAATAACCAAATTGCGATGGGTTGAGTCGTAATCACCAGGTGCACCAAGAACAAAGAATTAGTTCCGGGAGTTGTCCAGAAACTGGAAAACTCGCTTGAAAAGTGAAAAGTGACCGGAACTTGAAGAAATTGTTTGGGTAAGCTCGGATTTACTAGGTGAACTCGGCAGAAAAAATAACTGCTCGACAAAAGTTGCTGGAAAATGTGTCGGTGCGTAGGTCGTAAAGCATGCCAGAAAACTGATTGTCGGCGGTGCATGGGGGTTGGTCGCTGGAGGCTGATCTAGCTTGGGGTGGTGTTGGTTTTTGCACAACACCTCCAGAGAGGAGAGGGATATTGACCGGACAACCGTGAGTTCACCAGAAAATTGAAATTTTCTTTCGCAGAAGAAGCTGATATTTTGCGCAGTTATATTTTCTTACTGATGTTTGATACCATGTGAGTAATAAAGGAGAAAATATTATTGAATTGTGTTGACTATATTATTACACTGAGCCCTATTTATAGATACTACATTATAATCTTTTTCCCTGTAGGAGATGATACAATCCTGTTCCTGTTCTAACAAAAACCATGAACAAATTGCACTAAGACCCTTTCCTGCACCTTATTGAACTGTAATTCTTGTAGTGAGGCAAGGTATTGAGAATGAATAGAAAAAAGCTTCACTCTGAAGAGCTCCTTCAGCTTTCAGGGAGTTCTGTCACGAGGCATAAGTAAATTCTCTGGCTTATATCATATCAATGCAGCTATCTGTTAATAAATATTTCTATTGAAAATAATGAATTTGAACTTCAGGGAGAACTTGTTGATGGAAATCCTGAAAGAAGATCGAATAGTTTATCATACATATGATCATAGATGGCTCTAGGGCGGCGTTTAGTGGGTTCAACTAGACATTGCTTTTGGCCAGAATTTTGTATACGTACTAAAATATGTTAAAAATGTATACCTATAAAAAGATCATTACCCATTTTGAACCCACTGACGCTAGATCCTGACTTCACCTTTCCATTTGATGGAGGTCTAGTTAACTGAATAACAAGTTGGTTTACATGTTTGGACTCAAGTGTTTGCGTACCCTTTTCTACGATGGCTGCCTTCCTAATAACTGTATGTTTGACAGATATCACTCACTTTGCGCATACAATGGTGAGGATGACTTGTTTAGTTCCGACTTCAGTGATGACCAGCTGAAGCAGAAACTTGGGCACATGTCCAACACTCCTTGTCAGGTAGGAGACCAAGTCCATTCAAGTTTCGACAGCTATTTTTTCATCTATAGTTTCTACGTAGAGGTGTGTCCAAGCCATGTAACTTTTTTTTTCTTTTTAAGTTGCATGGCAAAATAAAATGGACATTTTTAATTTCCTAGAACTAGCTTTAGTAGTTGGAGTTGCTGCCATGTGACCAGGAGGTCACGGGTTCAAGCCTTGGAAACAGCCTCTGGCAGAAATGCAAGGTAAGGCTGCGTACAATACACCCTTCTGGTGAGGCCCTTCCTCGGACACCGCGCATAGCGGTAGCTTTAGTGCACCGGGCTGCCTTAGCTTTAGTAGTTGGTAACATCCCACCCCCCACCCCGTGTCATTGTTCACCTGGGACCTAAGAATCTCCATCAATTTACAAGGATAAAATGGCAGTGTTCTGATTCGCACCTGCTCTCTGCAGGTTATATTTTCCATGGGTGATGAGTACATTCCAGATTATGTTGACAAGAAAGCATTGGTTGATAGGCAAGCACAAAAACCTTGCTAAAAATCCTTTACAGTTTGTGATTATAGTGATGTCAGTGATGCTCTTCCACCGACGCTTTCGATGCGTTCTTGTTCTTATTCATGCGTCCTCAAGGTTACTTGACCATAGTTCTTGTGTATGCATTTTCAAACTTGTGCAGATTGTGCAGAGCAATGGGTGGTGCTGAAAAAGTTGAAATTGAGTATGGGAACCATTCTTTATCGAACAGAGTCGTAGAAGCTGTTGAAGCTATAATGAGCTTTGTTAAACGAGAAGGTCCAAGCGGGTGGGATGATCCATGGAACTAAATGGTTGATCCTGCAACTTCAATGAATTACTTTTGCCTTTCATATTCTTTATTTCCATGTATCCTATCATTTATATGTACACTGCTGGTAGACGGGCGTACAAATATTTTTTTACCTAGTGAAATGGTAGTCTAGAACAACATATCGTCTCTCCATTCTTTGTTTTTTCATGAGTTTTGTAATTTACTCTGCAAGAATAGAAATTAGCAGTGGGAATTGAATATTTGTCTCCCTTTTATTTGAATCATTAATCTTTTATCTGAAAGCAGGAGACATGCCGTAGAGGCGAATGTAACATTTTGGCTATAGATTCATTTGAACCCATATGTTTCTACGTGAAATATGGTTATATATATAAACACTTACTAAAATGTCAATAAATATAGAACATGTTTCTAGGGAGTAGCATATGGAATTGCCAAATTGGTTGTTTCATGTGGAGTACGAAATGTCGGTGAGAACAAAACATGTTACTGGGAGATACATCCTAGGTTTCATGTGAGGTAGAAACAATGTTATGGATCTAAATATTTCATAGTAAAAACGTGTTCTTATTTGTATATAAGTATATAATTTTATATTAAATTAATTTGGATAAAATTTTAACGTTAGCATTCTTAAAGGACCCGAGAAGGGAAATTTGGAGGATGACATCTTTGTCATTTGATTACTTTATCTACAGATTATTATCCTACATTAAAAACAATATAAAAATAAGTATCAAAAATTGTGATATGAAAAATATTTGAATTAAATATACTTAAATAAAAGATTAAAATCAAACATGAAATTAAATACTTTTATATGCCCGATAGACAATGATAAAAGTAGACGAAATTCTACTGCATTATAGTGGAAGGATTCTTAGTGGGAAGATTGTGGATAATTAACTTACTATATGCTGTTGACTGAGAAGATTTTAAGTGTGATGGGTAATAAAATTAAAATAAATTGCGTTAGGTCCATAAATTAGATGTGAAAATTGAAATTGTGGGAAGATTCAATTTTGACAACTATATAAATTCAATTGAAAACAAAAGTGAAATGAAAAGGTAATAAAAGATTTTGGGGATATTAGACTTTTTCTACTGAAAATTAGTGCTTATTTTCACACATATTTATTGAATCAATGGGAAAAAAAATTCTCACTTTCCAATGGGCTGATAGAAACAAATCTCCATCTCTAATAATTAGAGGATCGTGGACAAGATTAGTAGTGATTGGCAGGGGAGCTAGCGGCGGATCTATCAAGGCCCGTGGGGTGGCACGCCACCCTCAAACTTCGACGGAAATTCTCTCTATATATAACTATATATATATATATATATATATATATATATATATATATATATATATATATATATAAAGACTGATATAGTAAAATATTAAATTTGTCAATCCACAATACCAAAGCACTATTTAGTGCAAGTGGCAAAGAGCCACTTTTCTGGGTCATAGGTCGTGGGTTTGATCTCGGTCCGCAGCACATCAATTTAAAAATAAAATTTGTTAAACATTGTTCATTAAAATAGGACAACAGGCATCGTAAATGTATGGGTCATAGGCCGTGGGTTTGATCTCGATCCGCAGCACATCAATTTAAAAAAAAAATTGTTAAACATTGTTCATTAAAATAGGGCAACAGGCGTCGTAAATGTATCAGTTGACAATTTTACTTATATAAATTATACTAGTTGACTAAAATATATAATTAATAGTATTATTTTTTTACTTTGTTTATTTATTTAATTGTTAAAAAAGGTATAATCCAATCTCTCTCATCAAAATTAAAAAAAAAAAAAACTACTTCCACATCACCAAACATCGACCTTTGTCTATGTACTTGAGGGTAGCTGCCCGCTGCTGCTTGCTGTCGCCGATCGATTTTTTATCGTCGCCGGCAAAAGTTTAAGTTGTCATTTTATTACTGTTCTTTTTTTTTTTAATTAATTGGTTGGTTAATTATCCTATAAATCGAAAAAAATGAATAATTTGATTAATTTAATCGATAAGTTTAATTGACATCCGAAAAATCTGAATCCTGAATCCGCCTCTGGGAGCTACGGTGGTCATGTAGACGGCTTTGTCCTTTTTCTCATCACCAAGATAATGCTGCGACAAATGACAATTATAATATAATACGCAGAATTTTAAAATATAGTAATATAGAATGAGTTAAATATTGTATCTGTTATTGCCAAGTGGAATGCAAAACAGGAGAGATACGAATTCAAAGTTCAGCAAAAAAGTTATACTAATAAAGTAAGTGATTTCTTCTCGTTTTCTAAACTACGTCGTGCAAGAAAATAAATATCAAGTAATGATATTACTCCATAATCAACATGTTGAAAAATTGTGATTTGACTCAAATGGCATTGCTAATAAAGCAACGTATTAAGGTCATAGAGACTTTATTCTACATGTTTGGTCCGCAAGAATTTTACTTTTTATGTTTCAACTTTAACCAAATATTTTATTTTGTCACTTTATAAGGCATTTTGGTCATCCGAGGGCACTATAGAGTTGATAAATTCCGTATTACTAATACTACTTTTTCTTTTATATTTGAGTAATACTTATTCCCTCCGTTTCAAAATAGTTGATCCTCTTATTATAAATACTCTTATTATAAATAGTTCATTCAATAAATCAGATTGATAAAAGTACCATGTGAAATCTTCGATTTTTCCCCTTCCTCGATCCCTATCCCATAGGTACAGTATTTGAATCAATAGAGAACCCTTTCTTCTGTATGAATCGATATTATTCCATTCCAAATTCTTCCCGATACCTCCAAAGGAAAATCTCGAATTTGAATCCCAAATTGATGGGTTAGTGTGAGCTTATCCATGCGGTTATGCACTCTTTGAATAGGAATCCATTTTTTAGTTGTTCCATTTATGAAATTAATAAAATTTTACGATATTCTTCCAACACTATGCCTATCATTAAATAACTAAACGAAGTATGTATACTCAAAGCATAATTAATAAAACTAATTTGATAAAATAAATTTTTAATAAATATTTTCTTAAGGAAAGTGTAAAGTCAACAAAGGTCAACTATTTTAAAACGGGGGTAGTATTTTATTAATGTTAGTGTAATATACCACAAATTACATAGTTACAGTTGAAATAATAAAATGAATAAAAATTGAAGAAAATAAGATAATCTTCTTTTTGGCTGAGGCGTGGATATTTCGCTCTCTTTAAAGAGATTCAAGTCCACTGCGACATAATCTACACCGATCCAACAGTATATCTCGTGACTTGTCCCCTCCAGAATACAACAGTCCATCAACGATGTACAACTCAAGCAACTCCGGATTAGTTGAAGAGTCCAAAGCTCCACCATAAGAACACCTTCCTTCAACATATATTTACTCTCTTTGTATAGTGAATATAGTTAAAGACTTAGAATAGTTTCTTTGTCTCAACTCTCTCATTCACCAATATAATAACTCTTTTTGTATAGTGAATATAGTTGTAAACTTAGAATATTTTATTTGTCTCAACTCTCTTTTTCACTATTACACACCATAATTTTTTTCACACTTATCATATTTCTTTATACATGCAATAACATGTAAGACCACCTCTATTTATAGGTGAGTTATTCATTCTTGTATTGAATAGGAAGAATAAAGAGAGGTGATAAAGAGGAAAGATCAATAGTCTTTAGGTTACAAGAATTACAAGAAATTAATGACACTAATAGCCATGAGAATTACAAGAAAATAATGAGAGAAGTTACAAATTACTAAAGGTCACATTCTACCTGTAACGATCCAGGACTACCCCCTATTCGCTACACGATGCTTACGACCCCGAAGGACCACAAGTTAACCCAAGAGCTGGTACCTGCTATGAGCACTGAATAAAATAATAACATACGCGGAAGAATAACTGAAAAGCCATAAGATTTTAGAAACTAAAATTACTACTGAATCATAGTTTCAAACATCTGAGAACAAACTAGTAATACTGATAAACAACTGACAATAACAACTGAAAAACTAATCAACTGTCTATACTAGTCTGAAAGCCTCTAAACTGACTGACTGTGGAGTTGATGGGACAAACCCCCAACTAAATCTGACTGACTGGATAACTGAACTACTAACATGCTGGATATAAGATAACTCATCCTCAAAGGATGAGGACTCACCACTGATGACTTTTGCTGATGGGTTGATTTGCCTAAGTACGGTCAGGAACCCGAGCGTTTGAACCTATGATATGAGACATCATAGTGCAAGAAACGAGTATGCGATCATTACTTTGAATGTACTGGTATGCTAAATGGAGTTAGGCTAATATGCATGGTTTCATAGGCACAAGTAATAATTAACTGAATGAATAGCAAGAGGTACTAAATAGAATGCATAAATTCTGTAAATGCTGAGAATGCATAAAATCTGTAGATACTGATGGATGCATGACCAAGCATAAAACATGTTCTGAATATACTATGAAAATTGAAATACTGAGTACTGATAAATGTGTAACTGATATCTGTGTGTTATGGTCAAGCAAAACCAAAACTGAATTACTGAGCTGAATATTGGACTGAGACTGTGGGAGCTAACAATAACCGATATCCCCTAATATACTATTAGGGTCCAATCTATAACCCCAGTTGGAAGGGTATCAGTAACGTGCCACGGGTACTAACACTGGCGGTGTGGATCCACTAATTTGAAGTCCCAAAGGATGAGGGTGTCATGCCTAACTGACGGGGGACCCCTCAAAATCTACAGTGGCTCCGTAGGTCTGGAACCTAGGGACTGCTACTAATGCCTCATGCCTAACTAACGGGGGAGACACCATCCCTATACTCACTCGATGCTAAGTGTTACTCCCAACTGAATGACACTGACTATTAGACCAATCTGTGTTTAACTGAATATAATAAATAGTCAAACTGAGAATGTTCCTATCTATTCTGAGACCATTCTGTAGATACTAAAAAATAGGTAAGCAGCTAAATTTCGTGTATTCAAACCCCCAAGACTCGATAACAATAATAGCAAGATCATACTAAAACTTGAGGGCATGATATGCAAGCATTTATTCAAAACTCCTTCTTGTGGGCATTTCATCAAACACTTGCAATGCAATGGTTAAGATAAGCATGGGGTTAGTTCTAAAGCTTGTAGAATAGCATGATTTCAATAATAAAGTCACAATTATGTCTTAATCAACAACAACACCATTCAAACATATGGGGTTTAATAAAAATAAGAAATACGTGTAAACATGGTAATGTATCGAAGTTCATGGGAATTCATCGTTAAAAAAAATCATAATAATCATGTAAAAATCATAACTTTGAATTTAAAATTGGGTTCTTGAACTCCATGGGTGAAAAGGACCCATGGATGAACATCGAACATACCTCAAAAGCTTGAATCTTGAAGGAGATTAACCTTTCTTGAAGGTTCTTGAATGGTGACGTTTTGATTCTTGAGTTTTCTTGAAGAAGGGTTTGAATCTTGTTCTTGGAGATTGATCTTGAAAGAAACCCTAATTTTAATGCTATGGGTGAATATGGAGTTATGTGCTTTGATTTGATTTAATTAGGTGTTAAAAAGGGTGGAAAAGATCCAAAAATTTCTTTAAAAATGACTTTAAATCGCTAAACGGAGGTGCGGGATGGTTTCGGCGATGACCCATCGCCCCAGGGACGACCGTCCCTCAAGATGTCGCAACATGGTCGGAAAATAGGCTTACTGCCTCAGTTGCAACGGTTTGGGTGACGGTTCGTCGCTGGCGCAACGGTCCGTCGGCTTTCCCGTCGCACTTTGGCAGTTCGGATAACTCATTGTAAAACGGCCATAACTTTTTACCCCGATATCGGATTTTGACAAAATTGGTATCGTTGGAAAGATAATTCAATTATATATCTGTTGATGGGTTATGATATCAAAAATTCTATTTATAAAGGAAGATATGCTTGTTGGAATTTGACTATACCAATATCCTTCTCAAGAATTCAATTGGTAAGGGATGTTTTGATTCACCTAATATCTAGGACATATTTGAGGCCTTAATACACATCAACTTGATAATAAAACTACCAAATAACTATAATTTATCTCTCATGATCTTGAAGCATGATTCTACTATCGGTCGGAATTCTCGGGGTATTATAATATCCCCCCTTGGGAACATTCGTCCTCGAATGAGGTTGGTTAAGCTGAGAACACTGAGTAATTGAGGTTACATGCTGAATATACATACTGAAAATATGATTACATGGCCGAGTATGAATCATGAAACATGACTGATTTGGTTTCATAAATGCATGATGACATGAGAATAGTATGCATCGGGAACTAAGTATGAAAAAGATAAATGCTTGGGAAAATTGTTACCTTAAGCTGAGTTGCATTCGTGGAGAAAAGATGAGGGTACTTGGTATGCATGTATGCTTTTGCTTCCCAAGTGCCCCCCTCAACGGACTGGTTTTGCCAAAGAACTTTGACCAAGGGAACTTCTTTATTCCTTAGTCTACGAATTTGGCGATCAAGGATCTTGACTGGAACTTCTTCGTAAGAAAGGTTGTTCTGAATATCTACACTTTATAAAGGGACAACTACAGCTGGATCACCAATACACTTTTTTAACAATGAGATATGGAACACTGGGTGCACTAATGCTAAGTCTGCAGGCAACTCAAGCTCATAAAACACCTTTCCAAAATGGCTCAAGATTCTGTAAGGGCCAACATATCAAGGACTAAGCTTCCCCTTCTTACCAAAACTCTTTACCCCCTTCATGGGAGAGATCTTTAAATATACAAAATCACCAATCTCAAACTCAAGATCCTTTCTCCTCACATCTTCTTATGCTTTCTGTCGGCTTTGGGCTGCCCTAAGTCTCTCCCTGATCAACAGAACTTTCTCTAAAGCACCAAACACCAAGTCAGGCCCTTCCAAGGCTATCTCACCTACCTCAAACCAACCAATTGGAGATCTACATCTCTTCCCATAAAGATCCTCAAATAGAGACATATGAATACTAGAATAGTAGTTGTTATTATACCCGAACTCAATCAAAGGCAAGTGATCATCCCAACTACCTTTAAAATCAACTACACACGCTCTCAACATATCCTCAAGGGTCTGAATGGTCCTATCTGCCTGACCATCTGTCTGAGGGTGGAAGGTTGCACTGAGGTGGACTTGGGTACCAAGACCCTTCTGGAAAGCTTTCTAAAAGTGAGGTAAACTAAGTACCTCTATCTGAGATTATGGATTGAGGAACACCGTACAACCTAACTAACTCCATAATATAGAGCTTGGCATAGTCTTTAGCTGAATAAGAAGTATGAACTGGTAAGAAATAGGCTGATTTGGTCATTTTGTCCACAATGACCCAAATTGAATTATGCTGACGACGGGTACGAGGAAAACCTGTCACAAAATCTATGTTCACTTCCTCCCATTTTCAAGTGGGAATACTGAACTCCTGCATAGACCCACTAGGCTTTTGATGTTCAATCTTAACCTATTGATAATTGGAGCACTTTGCCACAAACTCTGCAATATCTCTCTTCATACCACTCCACCAATAAATTTCTCGTAGATCGCAGTACATCTTCGTGGCCCTTAGATGAATAGAGTAACGGGAACCATGTGCTTCTGCAAGAATTCATTGACTCAAATCATCTACCCACGACACACACAGTTTACCCTGGCAACACAACACACCATCTCCCCCTTGGGAGAAAACCTCTACTTTCTGATCTCCAACTAAATCCTTCAACTTAACCAGGCTTGGATCCCTATGTTATTTTTATTTCACTTCGGCAACCAAAGAAGATTTCAAACTATTTTGAACCCATACACTACCCTCAGTTGAATCGACCAAACGAACACCTAATCTAGCAAGCTGATGAACTTTTTAAACTCACTCTTTCTTATCATCTTCAACATGAGCAACACTACAAATAGACAATCTACTTAGGGCATCTGCCACTATATTGGCCTTGGTTAGGTGGTACAAAACACTCATATCATAATCTTTTAATAATTTTAACCATCTCTTCTGATGCAAATTCAAATCCTTTTGTGATCTGTGAACACATCAACATGCACCCCATACAAATAGTGCCTTTAAATCTTTAAGGAAAACACAACAGCTACTAACTCAAGATCATGGGTGGGGTAATTTTTTTCATGAGGCTCAAGTTTCCTAGAAGCATAATCTATAATCTTACCTCTCTGCATCAAAAATTAATCCAATCCAACTCTGGACGCATCACGGTACACAACAAACCCATCTGAACCATCAGGCAAGGTTAAAACTGAGGCAGTGGTGAGTCGAATCTTCAAATCATGGAAACTCTTCTCACAAGAATCTGACCACTGAAACTTAACTTTCTTCTGAGTCAATCTAGACATGGGGGGCGCAATAAATTAAAACCCTTCAACAAACCGTCGATAATATCTGTCCAAACCCAAGAAACTCCTGATACCTGATGGAGAGATGAGTCTAGGTCATTTTCTTATAGCTTCGTTCTTTTGATTGTCAACTCTAATTCCATCAGCGAAAAAAATATAGCGAAGAAAAACGACTGACCTTAGACAAAACTCACACTTACTGAACTTGGCAAACAACTGATGTGCACTAAGAGTCTGCAATATAATTCTGAGGTGGTCTGCATGATTATTTTCATTGTGGGAGTAGACAAGAATATCATCAATGAAGACTATGAAGAAAATATCCAAGTACTGCTTGAGCACTCGGTTCATCAAGTTCATAAAAGTTGTTGGGGCATTTGTGAGACCAAAAGACATGACTAGAAACTCGAAGTGACCATATCGAGTTTTGAAAGTTATTTTTAGAATGTCACATTCTTTGACTCTAAGATGATGAAATTCAGATCTGAGGTCTATCTTAGAGAAATAACTAGCACCTTGAAGTTGGACAAACAAGTCATCGATTCTGGGGAGTGGATATTTATTCTTGATGGTGACTTTGTTCAAATGATGGTAATCAATGTATATCCTAAGGGAACCATCTTTCTTACGCACGAAAAAAACTGGTGTGCCCCACGGGGAAATACTGGGCCTGATGAATCCCTTATCAAGGAGGTCTTTCAGTTATTCTTTCAACTCTTTAAGATCGGCTGGAGCCATTCTATATGGTGGAATAGAGATAGGTTTAGTATCTGGAAGAAGGTCTATTCCAAAGTCAATTTCCCTTTCGGGAGGAACTCTGGAAAGATCTTCAAGGAACACATCTGGAAATTCTCTTACTACAAAAACCGACTCGAGATTAGGAGTATATGAATTAGAGTCTTTGACTCGAACAAGATGATAAATACACCCCTTAGATATCATTTTTCTTGCTCTAAGGTACGAAACAAGCTGACCCCTAAGTGCTGTAGTGCTACCCTTCTATTCAAGGATTGGTTTATTTGGAAACTGAAAATGGAAAACTCTGTTTCTACAATCAACTGAAGCATAGCATGAATGGAGCCAATCCATGCCGAGAATGACGTCAAAATCCATCATCTCTAGCTCTACAAGCTCTACTAAAGTAAATTCTTGAGACACTGTAACTGGGCAGTTCCTGTATACCCATCGGGCTATGATAGACTTACCCACTAGAGTAGACACTGAGAAAGACTCTACTAAGATTTTAGGACTAACTCTGAAGTTGATGGCTATATAAGGGGTTATAAAATAAAGAGAAGCTCCATGATCTAATAAAACATAGACATGTAAATGAAAGACCTGTAACGTACCAGTGACCACATCAGGAGAGCTTTCCTGATACTGTTGGGACAAAAGTGCATAAAGTCTATTTGGGCGCTGCCCACTGGTGGCACTCGAAGTGGTGCCTTAATTAGTTAGGCAACTTGCAGATGCTTCTGAAGAGTTAGCCTGACCCTGTAGGCGATCATTCCTACGTTTCCACATACTTGTCAAATATTCCCTCAACCTGTGGTCTGGCTTCCACATCCAAAACACACATCACTGTCATCCCTGCTCACACCTTGATGATTTCTTCCATACTTCTGGCAGAGAGAATTAGTGCAGCCACTACTTACACTGCCCTGGGACTTAAAGCCTGGTGCCCTATCCCGATTGTCATTTCAGAACTTTGGCAAAGGTGCACTAGCTGAGGATAGAGCTGGAACTTAAGATTTCTAGTGGAACTGAGGATGATTACCACCTTCTGACCTTGGCTGAGTTAAATTAAAGCTACCTAATCTAGCCCTCTTATTCTTTATTTCTTTTTCCTTAGCCTTATTCTCTTCAATTTGTTGAGCATGTACTATCAACCTAGACAAGTTTACCTCTTTGATCAACATTGCGGTCTTACACTCCTTGACCACGCTATCAGATCCACCAGACACGAACTTGCTCATCCTAAACCTATTATCAGGCACCACATGAGGAGCATACCTGGCTATTTGAGTAAACTTAAGGGAATACTCTTTAACACTCATGTTGCCCTGTTTCAAATTAATAAACTCTAACACCTTAGCTTCTCTAAGCTCCAAAAGGAAGAATTTATCTAAGAAGGCTGCAGCAAAATCCTTCCACTCTATAGGCCCTGCATTCACGCCTCTATCCCTTCCCTACTGCTTAAACCAGGTGTGAGCTATATCCTATAGCTGATAAGCAGCCAATTCAGAACTCTCAGTAGAAGTCACTTCCATAATGTCTGTTACCTTCTGCACCTGGTCAAGAAATTCCTGTAGATCCTTCTCAGACTTGGATCCTGAAAAGGATGGAGGATTCATTCGAGTGAAGTCCCAAATTCTAGCTGCAATAGTATTGGCCACTGGATTAGCTGGGACATCAGCTGGCCAAATATTTTAAGCTGCTAACGAGTTGGATAGAGTAGTAAATGCATCTCTAAACTCGGCATCTAAAACATGCTCATTCAGGGGATCTTCCTGAATGGGTGGAGGTGATGGCTGATTTCTATTTCTCCTTCCATTAGTCTTTTTGGGAGGCATTTTCTTTAAACAAAAAGAACATTAGATTAGATAGGGAGTTCAACTTAATTTCATGCTCATTAGCACGATATGAACACTGAAAGAAGAGAAACTTCCCTAAAACGTCTCATAGTCACCTGTCCATAAGTATGGCACGCATCACACCCATGCACAAGACTCTACTCAACGCGGCCTTCAGACTCCCTAGGACACTTTAAAACCTTAGTCTCTGATAGCAAGTTTGTAACGACCCAAGACTATCCCCTAGTCGCTACATGGTGCTTACGACCCCGAAGGACCACAAGCTAAGCCAAGAGCTGGTACCTATTGTGAGCACTGAATAAAATAATAACATACGCGGAAGAATAACTAAAAAGACATAAGGTTTTAGAAACTGAAATTAATACTGAATCATAGTTTCAAACATCTAAAAAGAAACTAGTAATACTGATAAACATATGACAATAACAACTGAAGAACTAATCAATTGTCTATACTAGTTTGAAAGCCTCTAAACAAACTGACAATGGAGTTGATGGGAAAAGCCCCCAACTAACTCTGACTAGATGGATAACTGAACTACTAACATGCTGGATATAAGATAACTCATCCTCTAAGTATGAGGACTTACCACTGATGACTTTTGTTGATGGGCTGATCTGCCTAAGTACGGTCAGGAACCTGAGCGCCCGAACCTATGATATGAGACATCATAGCGCGAGAAATGAGTATACGATCAGAACTTTGAATGTACTAGTATTCTAAATGGGGTTAGGCTAATATGCATGGTTTCATAGGCACAAGTAATAATTAACTGAATGAATAACAAGAGGTACTGAATAGAATGCATAAATTCTGTAAATGCTGAGAATGTGTGAAATCTGTAGATACTGATGGATACATGACCAAGCATAAAATATGTTCTAAATATAGTCTGAAAACTAAAATACTGAGTACTGATAAATGCGTAACTGATATCTGTATGCTATGGTCAAGCAAAACCAAAATTGAATTACTGAGCTGAATACTGGACTGAGACTGTGGGAGCTAACTATAACCGGCATACCCTAATATACTGTCAGGGTTCAACCTATAACCCTAGTTACAAGGGTATCAATACCGTGCCATGGGTACTAACACTGGCTGTGTGGATCCACTAATCTAAAGTCCTGAAGGATGAGGGTATCATGCCTAACTGATGGGAGACCCCTCAAAATATATGGTGGCGCCGTAGGTATAGAACCTAGGGACTGCTACTAGTGCCTCATGAATCACTGACGGGGGAGACACCATCCCTATATCCACTCAGTGCTAAGTGTTACTCCCAACTAAATGACACTGACTATTAGACCAATCTATGTTTAACTAAATGTAATAAATAGTCAAAATGCTCCTATCTATTATGAGACCATTCTGTAGATACTAAAAACTAGGTAAGCAACTAAATTTTGGTATTCAAACCCCCAGGACTCGATAATAATAATAGCAAGATCATAATAAAACTTTAGGGCATGATATGCAAGCATTTATTCAAAACACCTTCTTGTAGGCATTTCATCAAACACTTGCAATGCAAGGGTTAAGATAAGCATGGGGTTGGTTCTAAATCTTGTAGAAATAGCATGATTTCAATAATAAAGTCTCCAATTATGTCTTAAATCAACAACAACATCATTCAAGCATATGGGATTTAATAGCAATAAGAAATACGTGTAAACATGGTATAGTATCAAAGTTCATGGGAATTCATGGTTAAAAAAATCATAATAATTATGTAAAAATCATAACTTTGATTTTGAAATTGGGTTCTTGAACTCCATGGGTGAAAAGGACCCATGTATGAACATCTAACATACCTCAAAAGCTTGAATCTTGAAGGAGATTACCTTTCTTGAATGGTGACGTTTTTATTCTTGAGTTTTCTTGAAGAAGGGTTTGAATCTTGTTCTTGGAGATTGATCTTGAAAGAAATCCTAATTTTTATGCTATGGGTGAATATGGAGTTATGTGCTTTTATTTGATTTAATTAGGTGTTAAAAAGGGTGGAAAATACCCAAAAATCCCTTTAAAAATGGCTATAAATCGCTAAACGGAGGTGCGGGACGGTTTCGGCGACGACCTATCGCCCCAGGGACGGACCGTCCCTAAAACCGTCATTCTATTTCCAAAAAATAGGCTTACTGCCTCAGTTGTGACGGTTTGAGCGATGGTTTGTCACTGGTGCGATGGTCCGTCGGCCTTTCCGTTGCACTTTGGCAGTTCGAATAGCTCACTGTAAAATGGCCATAACCTTTTACCCCGCGGATTTTGGAGAAATTGGTATAGTTGGAAAGCTAATTCAATTATATATTTGTTGATGGGTCATGAGCTCAAAAATTCTTTTTATAAAGGAAGATATGTTGTTTGAAGTTGACTATACCAATATCCTTCTCAAGAATTCAATCGATAAGGGATGTTTTGATTCACCTAATAGCTAGGACATATTTGAGGCCTTAATACACATCAACCTTGATCATAAAACTACAAAAGAACTATAATTTATCTCCCATGAGCTTGAAGCATGGTCTACTATCGTTCGGAATTCTCAGGGTATTACACTACCACCATTAACAATTGGAGTAATGTGGGTAGATAAATAGTCTTATTGTTACATATGTTACATGCAACTAATCCCCATGGAGTTAAAACAACTAATGGTCATATGAGTTATAAGACTTAATGTGGTAGATTATGAACAAATAAAGTGTTGGAAGTTACAAGAGTTATCAAAATATAATGACACCAGTTTCTCCACTGTGTCCATAAACTATCATGCAAATTAAGATTTTAATATTAAAATACATATAATAACACCAACATCTCCCTACTCATTTTATTATTTAAATAAGAGAGTTCACCAATTTAGTTGAAGGGAGACTATTGTGCATAATGAAGCTGTGCTCTGCATTGAACCTCCACTCAGTAAAATAATAAACTTTACTCCAGAGTCAGTAGTAGTCTCAAACTTAAACTATGACCGCTTAAGGAAAATAAAGTATTACTGGTTACACACAACAATCAAGGTGTTGACATAAACTTCCCAATTTTTCATGAGCATTTTTGAGAATAAACCCCATTCTCATAGAAAGAGGCCTACTTCCACACTCACATAAGTCAAATCTATCAAAGGTGATCCTGTAATTTTGACACCCCACTCATATGAGATACAAAATTTCATTAAGAGTTCTTAAACTCAACCTTCACAAATCATTACGGTAACAAAATGCACTCACGTCATAGGAAGGATTAAATGATAGTGCATCTCACACCAAGTCATCATATGATTAGTTCTTTCTACTGAACCTGGTTATAAGATCTCTAGTCCCCAGATTGAGTTTCCTCATATATGACTCATGATTTTTGTATAGGCTTCCTTCCTCTCCCTCGACATGATTCAGTCCCTTTATCTTGCCAAGACTTTGCTTAATTTACATGTAAGATAATCACATAATTTGACATATTCAATGTTAGTGGTACCACTTGTCAAATATAATATCACAATGTTATTTTATTCTCATGGGTCTAAATTTACTGTTATAAGAACAACTTCAAACTCTATCAATAATATTGGTGATATCACAATAACTCAAAACTAGAGAAATTAATTTCTCAAAATAAAGTGATTAATCAATTCACCTTTTCACCAATTGAAACTAAAATAATTAGTTCAACCTGCATAGTAGAGTTAGCAAATAATAATTTGCTTTTTCATTTCAACAAATATCATCAAAAAAAAATTTCATTTGCATCAAAATCACTTTTAAGTACAGCAGGATTTATTTTAATAAAATAAGCCACAACTTTTTTTCAAGTAAATGTACCCCATTTGCTTGTATAACCTGCTTAAGTACTTTTACAAAATTTCTGCCAAGTGCAACTAGCCATATATCTCATCTTTTATTAGGCTAGTAAACTCCTTTTTTTATTTATCACATCACTTTCACATATTTGAATCAAAAGAAGTTGCATGACTCATACGCCTCGCCTTAACTTAGCCATCAAAACATCATCCATCATCTAACTAGTATTTATCCATCTAACAATCCCATGGCACGACTCACTACACCACATACACTAATCCTCGAAATTAAAGTCGTCCCATAATATCTTGGGTGAACTTTCTCATCATAATATAATATTAAACTTAATTACAAGTCAACTACACTTAAACTCTTGTGTACACTTTTCAAGCCTATTAGGTCACTTTCGGCAACTAATACCATTAATCCGGAAACCGTCACATTCGGCTTCAGGATCACCAATCGTTCAAACTTAAGGTCTCACACTTCACATAATTTACAACTCCATCTCACGCATAACTACCACGTGAAGATTATAAAACAACACCTCCATGAACACTAGCCCACTTAAACTTCATAATAATAATAATTGGTCCTAATCATATAGACTATCTTATTCACAATCCATTAACACATCCTTCTTTCACCCGTCACTACTATCTATCCTTCATACACAACTTAACATAGTTCATAGCTCTCTAGGTCTTAACTTAACTTCCTCTTGCAATCTGGAGAGCGCCTAGATTAACAACACTTACCCACCGAGTACTTCCATCACTAACCTATACTCTCTGTCATACAAATACCGTCAACACCCGTTTCATACCTCGAACAAATTATATCACTTCCTATTAACCCAATTGCATGCAAAAAGGGATTTCGCTATACTTATGCTCAACAAATTACACTTACCATCCTTCTTACTACTACACCTCCACATTCCACATTTTCAGCCAACACAAGAAACAAGATGAACTACAAGTTGCTAGTGGATCGAAATAGGCCTCACACGGCTTCACTAGACTTTGGTTTTATGTTTTGATCAAGAAAGTTATATGAATAACAAAGTAACTATGCTAGTGAATCGAAATAGGCCCCACACGGCTTTACTAGACTTTGGTTCTTCACAAACATAATGATAACAAGATTACATAATACAAGAGAGAGAAACTTGACACACAACATTCAACGATCTAAGAATACACCTTACTCTGTCTTAATTAAATAACTCATAAGAATGAGGGCATAACTTTCAACTTAAGGAACTTAACACACTAGAGAGCTCCTCTCAAGCCCTTTGTGTAACTTTTGAAATTTCTTCTAGAAAATATAGAAGCATTACCTGGGGAAGAACTGGAGCTTGCGAATCATGTTATCTCAAAAATAATACATAGAGAGAGAAGTATAGATTAACATTGTAGATTCTGAGGAGGAATCTGAAAGCACACCTAACCTAGGCTTAGTTCACAACTTTTATGAACATGAATAAAGTACTTCAATCTTTGGAACTCAAAAGCACTGACAGGATACTTTCTAGCTCTCTTACAATCCCATAACTATCTATGGAGAATTAACATTAACTATTTCTGATACCTTGAAAATGAGGCAGAGTTGGCCATAATAGAGTAAGATGAGAATCTATATAAGCTTCTTGGAGAACCTTTTTATAGCACGATCTTAGACTTGAAAGAAGGGAAACATTTCCTAAATGCCCTATAGCCTCTCGAAGAAAAGTACAGACATCTCTGTACCGTTCCGTAAGAATCTACTAGACACGACTTCATAGACACCCTAGAACACTTGAACTCTGTGCTCTGATACCAAGTTTGTAACGCCCCGAAATCGGGTCCCGAGATGTCACACGGTGCTTAGGGTCACAAGTGACCCCAAGCTAACCCTTCTACTGGAATAACTCATAAGCAACTGAATAAAAATATAAATCCATACAAATCAGCAAAAATTAACTCTTTTCTGAATCTGATTGATACAAAAATGGAATTTTACAGGATTACAATTCTGCCTTTACAACAAGAATTGAAACAAAATACATCAACTTCTACTGACTGTCTATGAAGCCTCTACTAGTACTGACTGTAGGTAGCCGGTTCATGACTCCCGACTACCCCAACTCTATACGACTGAATAAAGAAAATACAACACTATAAACTATGCATAACTAACCCAAGCCCTTGAATCAAAAGGACTCATCACCTGCTGACTGGATACCACGAACTGACTGGATCCGAAGGTGGAACTATACCTTGTACCTACATTCCGAGAAAATGTAGCCCACATACGAATATGTGGGTCAGTACCATGGAAAAATACCGAGCATATGGGGGTGTATGCAGTTGTATAAACATCATCATCATAAATATTTATAAGAAATATACAGGATGTATGAAAGACTCACATAGTCCAAAGAAAATCATCATAATCATGAGAGGATGAAATAAGTATAATAACACATGTGAGTCATTATATAATTTGTCAATCACTTTCAGTTTATCAAGAATATCAATTCTCATAATGTAAAGATCATTTAAATCTTTCGAAAGAATAACTTTCACAATTCCACTTTCAAATCACTTCACCGTTCACCATAGACACAAGGAAACACACAGACACTTTGGGAGATCCTATAACCGAAATAAACCATGTGAGCTACATGGAGTCCAACGTACAACCCACGTTGGGGAGAGCCATCCTATCCTGGCCATCGGAGTAGGACTTCCAATACCAATCCAAAAACACTAGTGATCACTATATAAATCAGCCTCAGCCTCACATCCTATGGGGGCACGTAGTTCTAGGGAAATACGGTCACTTTATACCTCCCACTCGGTGCTAAAGATTATTCCCGGACTTAGCTTAGAAATTTAAATCAGCCTCAGGCTCACATTAAAGAAAATCCACAATAAACACTTCAACAATTTTCATCGGGAGCCAATTTGCTACCCTTTTATCATAATCAATAAAAACGTGGATTTCTTTCACAGTCGAGTTCAAAATAACTCATTCATGAACAAAAGGTCGAATCATTCAAAACATCTCAAATATTCAACATCAACGTCCATATAGCACACATTTTCTCAAAGACACAATTTCAAATGGGGTTCAAGACCCAAATATCAAAATCATAGTAAATTTCTTTCAAGCATCATGCTTTAAGTCAAAATTTCATATAAATTCAACTTTTCAAAGTCATAAACATCATAATCTCAAGATAACCAAGATAGAATATAAGTTCATTCTCCAAAATCATAATAAACATACAAAAATTATATCTTCGTAAAGAAAATTACTTTTTGGGCACAAGAACGAAAGATTGTTCTTGTTGAAAAATTCCACATACCTTAAATGATGAACTTTAGATCGATACTCATTTTTGAGATGTTAATCGTTCCTTTGAATGATGGTTCTTGGAGTTCTTGAACTAGGAACTTGGAATCTTGAATAAATTTGCAGAATTAATGGTGAACTTTGGAGGTTCTTGAAGTTGGATGTAGGAGCTTAGGGTTTTCTTTTTGAGGGAATTTGATGAAATATAACATATAATGCTTCTAATAGGCTTTAATATAGGGTTTGGACGGATTTTGGGTGAGGGGAAATGACCAAAATGCCCCTAAAAATCAAATAATTCTCGAATCTGTCCTTTGGTGGATTGTTTTGATAGTCTGAAGTAGATCAACCATAACATTTTACTCCGATATTCAAATTAGATGAAACCAATTTCATTAGAAAGAGGACTCTCATATCTTTCCGTTGATATATAGTATATCACCCAGATCATTTTGTACGAGGAGTTATGATCGTTTGAAGTTGATCTAAAAATTTACTTTTGATAGGCTGAAGTAGATCGACCATAACTTTTTGTTCCGATAGACAAATTGGATGAAACCAATTTCATCGGAAAGAGAACTCACAGAGATTTCCATTGACATATAGTAGATCACCCAGATCATTATGTACAAGGAGTTATGATCATTTAAAGTTGGAGAAAAAATACGCCAGGCCTTAGTACTTTTTTCCTGCACGTTTTACTGTTCACTACTATTCACGATTCGATCGGAATGTTCATAACTCGTCGCTCGGGTGTCCGTTTTGGATGATCCACATATCGTTGGAAAGCTTATTCGATACTCTACTCAATAGTGGGTCATAATCTAAAATATTCTACATGAAAAATTTATAATTCATTCTAGAAAATAGAACCCAACACATTTACGCATAAAATTTCAACGAAAAATTTCCCGGGGTATTACATCATCTCCCCCTTGGAAACATTCATCCTCGAATGTCGATGAATAAGTACAGAATACCATGGAAATGAGGAATAAAGGATGGGATAACGAAGTCAATCCACTTACTTCACTCCAAACTTTTGAATACTTCATAGAACATGCGATTCATAATGAGAATGGTCACATAGTTGGATCTTAAACAAAGGAGACTAATTTTAAGGAATCAATATCTTTGGTTTATTTGAAGACTGAGAATCAAAGGTCTCGAAGGGGAACTCATCAGAAGAAGGACCACTTGCACCCAAATGAAACGTCCCTCAACACTCCCTCCAAAAGATTCAAATGACATTATTTGGGGAGAAAATGAACCATAATTTGATACAATCCTATCGTATGGGAACAAGGACTCATATGGCATAAATTAAGATAGGAATTTCTAGGTCTTGGGAAACATAACTCCTTGCTTCCAAACTTAGCAACACTTCCCAACTACTCCCTCGACTATGTTCAAGCCTAACTCTAAGTACTCATGAGATACACCACATAACACTATAATATTAATCTATATCATGAACCTCAATACACACTGAGCCTCACAACTCCTCACTTCAAACATAACTCTTATTGCTACTCCAACAACCACATACAATCTTATACTAGGGATCCGCTAACTTGCGGTGCATTCTTTTAGATATACAACCATAACATTCAAGCCTATACTCATAACCACATATGCACTTCGCACATGCACCTCTAAAAACGTGAATTTCTTTCACAGTCGAGTTCAAAATAACTCATTCACGACCAAAAGGTCAAATCATTCAAAACATCTTAAATATTCAACATCAACGTGCATATAGCACCCATTTTCTCAAAGACACAATTTCAAATGGGGTTCAAGACCCAAATATCAAAATCATAGTAAATTTCTTTCAAGCATCATGCTTTAAGACATAATTTCATATAAATTCGACTTTTCAAAGTCATAAAAATCATAATCTCAAGATAACCAAGATAGAATATAAGTTCATGCTCCAAAATCATAATAAACATATAAAAATCATATCTTCGTAAATAAAATTACTTTTAGGCACAAGAACGAAAGATTGTTCTTGTTGAAAAATCCCACATACCTTAAATGATGAACTTTAGATCGATACTCATTTTTTAGATGTTAATCGTTCCTTTGAATAATGGTTCTTGGAGTTCTTGAACTAGGAACTTGGAATCTTGAATAAATTTGTAGAATTAATGGTGAACTTTGGAGGTTCTTGAAGTTGGATGTAGGAGCTTAGGGTTTTCTTTTTGAGGGAATTTGATGAAATATAACATATAATGCTTCTAATAGGCTTTAATATAGGGTTTGAACGGATTTTAGGTGAGGAGAAATGACCAAAACGCTCCTAAAAATCAAATAATTCTCGAATCTGTCCTTTGGTGGACTGTTTTGATAGTCTGAAGTAGATCAACCATAACGTTTTACTCCGATATCCAAATTGGATAAAACCAATTTTATTAGAAATAGGACTCTCATATCTTTCCGTTGATATATAGTATCTCACCCAGATCATTGTGTACGAGTAGTTATGATCATTTGAAGTTGACCCAAAAATTTACTTTTGATAGGCTGAAGTAGATTGACCATAACTTTTTGCTCCGATAGACAAATTGGATGAAACCAATTTCATCGGAAAGAGGACTCACAGAGATTTCCGTTGATATATAGTAGATCACCCATATCATTATGTACAAGGAGTTATGATCATTTAAAGTTGTAGTAAAAATACGCCAGGCCTCAGTACTTTTTTCCTGCACGTTTTACTGTTCACTACTATTCACGGTTCGATCGGAATGTTCATAACTCGTCGCTCGGGTGTCCGTTTTGGATGATCCATATATTGTTGGAAAGCTTATTCGATACTCTACATAATTGTGGGTCATAATCAAAGACATTCCTTATGAAAAATTTATAAGTCATTCTAGAAGATAGAACCCAATACGTTTACGCATAAAATTTCAACGAAAAATTTCCCGAGGTTTTACATACTAGTAACGTTAAGATGTTGAGATAATCTCCATCTTGACACCTAAGTTTTTTCAAACTGTAACAAAGCATAAATCTCCTTAATTTTTATAGTGTAATACACCACAAATCATAATAGTTACAGTTGAAATAATAAAATGAACAAAAATTGAAAAAAATAAGATAATCTTCTTTTTCGCTGAGGCACGGATATCTCACTCTCTCTAAGGAGATTCAAGCCCACTGCGACATAATCTACACCGATTCAGCAGTATATCTCATGACTTGTCCCCTCCAGGATACAACAACCCATCAACGATGTACAACTCAAGAAACTCCGGATTAGTTGAACAGTCCAAAACTCCACCATAAGAACACCTTCCTTCAGCATATATTTACTCTCTTTGTATAGTGAATATAGTTAAAGACTTAGAATAGTTTCTTTATCTCAACTCTCTCATTCACTAATATAATAACTCTTTTTTGTATAGTTAATATAGTTGTAGACTTAGAATATTTTCTTTCTCTCAACTCTCTCTTTCACTACTATACACTATAATATTTTTCACACTTATCATATTTTCTTATACATGCAATAACATTCAAGACCACCTCTATTTATAGGTGAGATATTCATCCTTACATTGAATAGGAAGAATAAAGAAGGGTGGTAAAGAGGAAAGATCAACAGTCCTTAGGTTACAAGAGTTACAAGAAACTAATGGCAATAATTGCCATGATAGTTAAAACAAAATAATGAGAGAAGTTACAAATTACTAAAGGTCCCATTCTACCATCATTAACAATTAGAGTAATGTGGGTAGATAAATAGTCTTGTTATTACATATGTAACATGCAACTAATGAACATGAAGTTACAACAACTAATGGTCATATGAGTTACAAGACATAATGTAGTAGATTATGGATAAATAAAGTGTTAGAAGTCACAAGAGTTATCAAAATATAATGACACCACTTTATCCACTTTATGTCCATAAATTATCATGCAAATTAAAATTTTAATATTAAAATACATAATAACACTAAAAATTAATTTCTACTATATAGAAGAACCAATGGAGGACGACTGTAATACCCTGTATTTTTGAGCTAGTCTTTGAACCGTCGTTCCTATGTGTATAAGCTATAATCTAAATAATTACCATGTGAATATAAGTTTCATGATCTTTATTATCATGTTTGATTTTATTTTGAGGTGAAAAATGTTCATAAGAATCAATTAGAACAAAGTTGTGCTTAGAGCCTTTGATTCGTCCAAAGTTTAGTATTTGATTCTATACGGATCTACTTTAAACATGTACAACTTATTATATATTTATAATTTTACATATCAAGACCCACCAAATTGTATATAATTGAATTAGCTTTCCAACGATACCAATTTTGCCAAAATTTGATATTCGAGCGAAAAGTTATGACATTTTTTGTGTGAGGCAGTAAGCCAACACGATAGCGACGCGAAGCATCGGCCTGCACGTTACAAAACTATTTCACACGCTAATTCAGTTTTTAAAGGGTTTAGGGGCACTTTGGTCACTTTCCCTCGCCCAAATCCGCCGATAACACTTAATTTCAGCCCCCAAAAGCAATATACACTCAATTATTCATCTTTTCTCTCAAAGAAAAATCCTAGCCTCCTTAAGAACACCAAGAACTTCATCAACTTTTCTTCAAGAAAAGCAAGAACTCAAGTTTTCTAATACAAAAATGCTTTCAAGATTGTGTTTCTCCTTTAAGATTAAAGCTTTAAGGTATGTGGGAGTTCATTCATGGGTCCTCTTTCACCCATGGAGCCCAAAAAAAATTTTCTTTTAATTAAAGAATGAATTTTCCGCTACTATGGTATTTTGTATGCTCAAGAAAGATTGAATTTCATCTTTTCATGATATTTTTAATTCAATTCAGACCATGTATGATTCCATGAAAGATTTTAAATTCCTCATGCTATGAATTTGAATTTCCCATGCTTTATTCAAGTAAATTCCATGATAGATCCTAAATTCATGATGTTTAGAAATATTCTCATGTTTTAAATTCATGCTTTTCACATGTTTGATGAAATTCCCTTATCATGTTAAGTAAATTTCAAGATGAATCCCCAAGTTATGAACTTTGCCATGTAACTCTATTGTTCCCTCATGTTTAAGACATTCTTACATTCAAGCTATGAACTTTACATGTTTTGATGAAACACTCATGACCTATTTCAAGAGAATTATACGTGAATTCCCCAATTCATGATTTTAGTTATGTAATCATTATAGAACTCAGTTCAGTTCTACAGAATCAGGACTATCAGAAATAGTCACTCAATTAATAGTAATACAGTATCAGTAAACTTAGATATCAGTCATTCAATTTTAAGAACTCATTATCCATTGTTAATGTGATCTTAGTTACAGTCTCAGTTATAGTCTCAGTTACAGCCACAGTTACAGTATCAGTTATAGTCACAGTTACCGTCTTAGTTCGGTCTCAGTCACAGTCTCAGTCGAGTAAGCAGATCAGTATCTCAGTTCAATTTCTGGTTTGCTTGAACATAGTATACAATTATCAGTTATTCAGATATCAGTATTTCAGTACCTCAATTTATAGACTATTTCAGAATTATGTTATACGCTTGGTCTTGTATTCTCAAATAATACAGTTTCACAAATTCATGCTCAGTTATCTTATTTTACTCATTCAGTCCTTATCTCATAAGCATAATACTCTACAGTTTCAGTTCAGTTATTCAGACTAAGTACAGTTCAGTTTTACATGCCATGTATTCAGCTATCAGATATTCAGTTAATCAGATAAGTTAGTATATTTATGCATTCGTTCTTAGTGTGATTGTATATTCAGATCCTCAGTTTATGTCAGTATCCATCACGTAGTTTAGGATCCAGTATTCATACAGGGTCCATGTCTTATCATATTCCAGCTTCAGTTATACTTATATCATTAAAGCAAGTTTGCAGAAACTAAGTGTAGAGATTCACAATCTTATGAGAGAATGTTTTTCACTCATGTTTTAAGATATTTCAATTTTCACTTTATTTCAGCCTATTGGTGAGTCTACTTACACTTAGCATGTATGTTTTACGATTATGTATGAAATCAGTTTTACTTATTGCATTCACCCCTGCATACTCAGTATATTCCAGAAGTACTGATCCACATATATGTCTATGTGCTACATTGTCTCATAATGTAGGTATCAGTTATACCCTACACATCATGATCAGACTGTTACAGATTCTAGACAGCAGGTGATGAGTTCTCCTACTTTGAGAACTCTAGACAGTTCATTTATTTTCATGTGTATTGATTAGTGGTGGTTTGAGGCATGTCCCATCTATCTATAGTCAGTATAGTAGAAGCTTCATAGATGTCAATCAGAGTCAGTCATGTAATTCCAGTTTCATCCTTCAGATTTATCAGATTATAAAGCTTTATCAGTATTGTATCTATTTTAGATTTTCAGTATGATTATTTTTCCGCATAGAAGAACAACTATTTATTATGTTATAATTCAGTTTCTTACCAGTATGATAATTCATGGGTTAGCTTGGGATCACTTGTGGTTTCAAGCACCGTGTGACAACTTAGGGGTAGTCTCGGATTTCTACAAACTTGGTATCAGAGCACAGAGTTCAAGTGTCCTAGGATGTCTATGAAGTCGTGTCTAGTAGATTCTTGTGGAATGGTACAAAGACGTCTGTACTTTTCTTTGAGAGGCTACAAGGCATTTAGGAATTGTTTCCCTTCTTTTAAGTCTCAGATCATGCAGTAGAAGTATTATCTAAGAAATTTATGTAGATCCTCATCTTGCACTATTTATACTAACTCTGTGTCAGTTTTGAGGTAACAGAAATAGTGATGCTTAAGTCCTTACAGACAGTATTTCCTTAGCCAATCCCCACAGACAGTATTGGGATTACAGTTGGGTCAGAAAGTATCCCATCAGTGCCCTTATGTCCTAAATTTTGAAATATTTCATTCATGTTCATGAAAATCATGCATTAACCTAAATTCAAATATGCTTTTAGATCCCTTCTCAAAATCCTATGATAGCATATGATCTAGAGTTAGAATTATGAACCCAGAGGTTTAGCAATAGTATAGTTGGGATATCGTTATCTATATTGAGCAGATTATGTATTCATGGGATAGTTGTACCAAAGGTAAATCAGTAGGCTTGAACAGTGTATGCAAAAATTTAAATTTGTTGATTCGAGATTAAGTATGATGGTATGGATAATTTTATCATTCATGTGTATTATTATACCCCAGACTCTAGAGTAAAGCGATTGCAGTTCAGTTTAGAGTTTAGTAAATTGGTCACAGACTTAAGATGATGTCTTAAATCCAAGGGGGAGATGCTAGAACAAGTAACCAAGTCAGGCTCTCAGATTCTAATAGTAGTGCCAGTTTGTGTAGAAAAGCAGTAAGAGAGGACGATTCCGAACCTATTCTTATCTCAGTTCAAAGTTTTTTGGTCATTATGATATCTACTCATGCCTAACATGTCAGCTCCATCATCCCAGCTCATATTCATGCACTTTATATAAAAACCATATACACTTTCAATTTCTAGTATGAGGAGTTTTAGTTCACTCAGCAGTATGAATCATGTTCCATGAAATCATGAACTCCAAACTCAGGTCATGTAGCTCATGACTCATGTACTCATGTTATATAGTATGTTCAGATCCATATACTCATGCTACAGTCATAATGATCAGCAAAATTCAGCTTATGCCATGAATGTATTTAGTTTAGACCTCTCTAATGAATTTATGTCATTGATACTTTATTCCTCAGGCCTCAGTTAAGTATCAAAGTTATTCTTTTATGTTTCTTGTCCTCATGTTCTAAGTTTCAGTGACCTCTCATTATGTCATAATTAATTAAAATTCTATATGTGTTTTCTTGGGATAGTGGATGAAAGTTTTAAGGATAGAAGTTTAGAGAAAATGAGAAAGATGCTTTTGTGGTGGTTTGCCTACAATTTTATGTGTGGTTATGAAGATAGGCTTGAATGTCATGTTAGTGTACAAGTGGAATATATAGTTGAGTATAAGTTTTTAATATAATTCAGTACATATAGCCAGCAATCCAGTCTAGCAGTCAGACAGACAAGTTCCTATGGTTTTCCATCTTTCCTATTCATGAGGTAATTCACGTTCATGCAAATTTTAAATTTAGATCATTTTATGCATATGCATCAGTTTCAGATCCCAGATATTCAGTCATGATTCGGTCCATAAGTTTTATGTGCATCATCTCAGGCTTTCCTTAGTATTTTAGTCAAGTCAGTATCATTTGGGGGACGAAGTATCCTAAGGGGGAGATGTATTGTAATACCCCGAGTATTCATGTCTTAAACCTTTTATTTTTCTTTATGAAATTAGATACTGCTTGAAGTAATAGTTACTCATCAGTTGATTTTCTCATTTCTATCTCAGTCTTACAATCATTCTCATGTCATTGCATGTATTCAAGAAATCAGTTCAGTTCATGTATCATGTTTCAAAATCAGTTATCCAATCATGTTCCAAGTCAATCATATTCAGAATATGATCTCAGTTGCCTTCGTATAGTACTCTCATTCTAACCAGTCTCATTCGAGAATGAATATTCCTAACGGGGAGATAAGTAATATCCCGCATTTTGGGCTAGTTTTTGAACTGTCATTCCTACGTGTATAAGATATAATCTAAATGATTCTCATGTGAATATAAGTCTTTATTCTCATGTTTGATTTGCTTTTGAGGTGAAAATGTTCATAAGAATCAATTAGAACAAAGTTGAGCTTAGAGCCTTTGATTCGTCCAAAGTTTGGAATTTAATTCTACAAGGGTCTATTTTAAACATGTATAACTTTTTATATACGTAGAATTTTACAGATCCAGACCCACCAAATTATAGATAATTGAATTAGCTTTACAACGATACCAATTTTGCCAAAATCCGAGCGAAAAGTTATGGCATTTTCCATATGAGGAAGTAAGCCGATGCGATAGCGACGCGACGCATCGGCCTGCATGTTACGGAACTGTTTCACACACTAATTCAGTTTTTAAAGGGTCTAGGGGCACTTTGGTCACTTTCCCTCACCCAAATTCGCCCATAACACTTAATTTCAGCCCCCAAAAGCAATATACACTCAATTATTCATCTTTTTTCTCAAAGAAAAAGCCTAGCCTCCTAAAGAACATCAAGAACTTCATCAACTTTTCTTCAAGAAAGGCAAGAACTCAAGTTTCCTAATTCAAGAATGATTTCAAGATTGTGTTTCCCCTTCAAGATTAAAGCTTTAAGGTATGTGAGAGTTCATCTATGGGTCCTCTTTCACCCATGGAGCCCAAAAACTCTTATTTTAATTAAATAATGAATTTTCCATTACTATGGTATTTTGTATGCTCAAGAAAGATTGAATTTCATGTTTTCATGATGTTTTTAATTCAATTCACCCCATGTATCATTCCATGAAAGATTTTAAATTCCTCATACTATGAATTTGAATTTCTCATGCTTTATTCAAGTAAATTCCGTGATAGATCCTAAATTCATGATGTTTAGCAATATTCTCATGTTTTAAATTCATGTTTTCCACATGTTTGATGAAATTCTCATATCATGTTAAGTAAATTTCAAAATGAATCCCCAAGCTATGAACTGCCATGTAACTCTGTTGTTCCCTCATATTTAAGACATTCTTGCGTTCAAGCTATGAACTTTATATGTTTTGATAAAACACTTATGTCCTATTTCAAGCCAATTACATGTCAATTCCCCAATTCATGATTTTAGTTATGTAATCATGTTATGTTCCCATGTTTAAGATATTCTCATGTCCAAGTTCATGATCCCCATGTGTTTGGCGAATTGCCCCATATTAAAGTATTAATGTCCACGTGCTTGATAGAATTCTCATGTGAATTGAATAGGGTAATTATGACACGTTACCATGTGTTCTAATTCATGTACAAGTCCATAACCTCCAAGTGTTTGATAAAATGTCTTAGTGAATGAATTGTGAACAATTTACTATGGCTATACTTTTCAAGATCATGCTATGCTTTACTTTCCATGCTATCGAGTCCTGGGGGTATTGAATACCCAATAATCTAGCCATTTACCTAGAGCTACGGTAGTTACAGAATAGTCTCAGTAGTGTCACAAATAGTAATACTCAGTAATCAGTCCCAGTCTCAATTCAGTAGTCAGTTCAGAACTCAGTGAACTCAGTTCCGTTCAGTCAGACAGTACGATCAATAACAGTTCAGTTAAGCCTAGTACAGTTTAGAAATCAGTTTAGTGGCTATTCAGTTGGGAGTAGAAATCAGCAACTAGCGAACCCAGGGATGGGGGCATTCCTGCCAGCATAAGGTTTGACCCTTAGTGGCAATCCCTGAGTTACAGAACTACGTAGCCAGCATGGGTTGAGATATTCTTTTTGTTAGACTAGGGTTGATACATCTCATATGAGTTTTTCTGCTAGTGAGGGTTAACGAAATGTCTTCCTATCAGAGAGGGTTAACTCACAACTTTATATTTACCCATAGCGTGGTACTGACACCCTTCCAACTGGGGTTACAGCTTGGACCCCAATCCATTCGAAGAAGGGCATGTCGGTTAGATGATTACTTTCCACAGTTTTAGTTTTAGTTACAGACTCATTATAGAACTCAGTTTAGTTCAACATAATCAGGACTGCCAGAAACAGTCACTCAGTTAACAGTAACACAGTATCAGTAAACTCAAATATCATTCATTTAGTTTTCAGAACTCATTATCCAGTGTAAATATGATCTTAGTTACAGTCTCAATTATAGTCTCGGTTACAGTCCCAATTACAGTCTCAGTTAGCGTCTTAGTTACAGTCTCAGTCACAATCTTAGTCAAGTAATCAAATCAGTATCTCAGTTCAATTTTAGGTTTGCTTAACCATAGCATACAGTTGTTAGTTATTCAGTTATCAGTATTTTAGTACCTTAGTTTACAGACTATTTTAGAATCATGTTATACGCTTGGTCTTGCAACCTCAAATAATACAGTTTCACAAATTCATGCTCAGTTATCTCATGTTACTCAGTCAGTCCTTATCTCATATGCATAATACTCTACAGTTTTAGTCTAGTTATTCAAACTAAGTACAGTTTAGTCTTACATGCCTTGTATTCAGCTATCAGACATTCAGTTAATCAGATAAGTTAGTATGGTTATGCATTCATACTCAGTGTGATTAAATATTAGAATCCTCAGTTTATGTCAGTCTCCATCACGTAATTTCGTACCCAGTATTCATATAGGGTCCATGTCTTATCATATTCCAGCTTCAGTTATACTTATATCATTAAAGCAAGTTTACAAAAACTAAGTGTAGAGATTCACCACCTTATCAGAGAATATTTGTCACTTATGCTTTAAGATATTTTAGTTTTTAGTTTATTCCAGCCTATTGGTGAGTCTACTTCTTCTTAGCATACATGTTTTACGATTATGTATGAAATAAGTTTTACTTATTGCATTCACCCCTGCATACTCAGTACATTCCAGAAGTACTGATCCATATATATGTCTATGTTCTACATTGTCTTATAATGTAGGTATCAGTTATAGCCTACGCATCATGATAAGACAGTTGCAGATTCCAGCTAGCAGGTGATGAGTTCTCCTACTCTGAGAACTCCAGACAGTTCATTTGTTTTTATGTGTATTGATTAATGGTAATTAGAGGCATGTCCCAGCTATCTATAGTCAGTATAGTAGAGTTTTTATAGATGTTAGTAAGAGTCAATCATGTAATTCTAATTTCATACTTCAAATTTATCAGATTATAAAGCTTTATCAGTATTGTATCTATTTTAGATTTTCAGTATGACTATGTTTCCGCACAGCAGAATATCTATTTATTATGTTATAATTTAGTTGTTTAACAGTATGCCAGTTCATGAGTTAGCTTAGTATTATTTGTGGTTTCAAGCACCGTGTGATGACTAGGGGGTAGTCTCGGGTCGTTACAACGACTAAGGGAAGAAATGTAATTTCACATATTATCGCTACTAAATAATAAACCTAGAGACTTCCAGACACTTTCTCCCTTGCTTGAACAGAGGATTTGTATCATTTTCTATCCAGAAAATTTATACTTCTCTCCATTCTTTCAACTGGTTTTCAAATTCAGATATGCTCACCTTTCGTTTTTCTACTTTTTTTAATGGTCTTTTTAAGTTCCCTTCAAATTTTTCATTTTTTTGGATGTATTATAGATTTGTTAAAGGAAAGATGTAACACCCTGAGTCTGTACCCCAGAAGCTACACGGTGCTCATAATCCTAAAGGACCACAAGCTAACCCATGACTGGTACCTACTGTAATAACTGAATAGTAATACTGTGATTATGTAGAAATCAGGCAAAAACTTACCATAAGGTTCTAAACTGTAAGTAAATACTGAGTACGGTACATCCATACCAAAAGTGAACATTTGTCTATAAATACTCTAGTCTGAAAAGCCCCTACTGTCTGAACAAGGAGTTGATGGGACAAGTCCCCAACTAACTCTGACTACTGAAATGAATTGAGTACTAAAATACTATAATAATAAATCTATCCTCGAACAATGAGGACTCACCACTAGTCTGCTGCTGATGGATCGGGCTGCTAAGTATGATCAGGCGCTCGTGCGTCTGAACCTATGATATAAGACATCATAGCATAAAGAAAGGTATGCATCAGTACTTTGAATGTACTGGTATACTAAGTGAGGTAGGATGAGAAGCATGGGTTAATATGCATGAACAATACTGACTGAATAACATGAGTATAACTGAATGAGGGTACATGCATGAAATACGTAAACTGTAACTGAGGTCATGATGACACTGGATACTATGTTCCAAATCACTAGCTTACTAATTGTGAGTTTAATGATACTATATTACTGTTAACTGAGCGACTGTATTTGACAGTCCTGATTCTGTGGAAGTATTTTGAGTTCCATACTGAACTCAGTGACTGTGTCTGATAGTCCTGATTTCTGTAGAACTAAACTGAGTTCTATTTTGTAGCTTGAAACTAAGACTGTGGGAGGTAATCATCTAACAACATTCCCCTTTCTGGATAGATTGGGGTCCAATCTGTAACCCCAGTTGGAAGAGTGTCAGTACCGTGCCACAGGTAAGGACAACTATGAGTTAACCCTGTCTGACAGGAAGCTCTTTGGTCAACCCTCGCTGGCAGGAAAACTTGTACGAGATGTATCAACCCTATCCTGGCAAAAAGATATCTTAACCTACATTGGCTACATAGTTCTGTAATGCAGGGACTGCTACTAAGGGTCAAACCCTCTGTTGGCAGAAATGCCTCCATACCTAGGTTTGCTCGATGCTGAGTCCTACTCTTAACTGAATAGACACTGTACTGATTTCTAAACTGTACTAGGCTGGACTGAACTGTTACTGATCATACTATCTAACTAAAATGAACTGAGTTCACTGATTTTCATTAACTAACGAAGTACTACTAAATTTTGTTAACTGATAGAATACTACAGAGTTCTATTAATTAGCTGGATTTACTGAGGTCTGAACTGAATATTAAACTATAACTGTGACTGATTACTGAGGCTACGGTTCATGACACTACTAAAACTATTCTGTAACTACCACAGCTCTAGGTAAACAACTAAGTTTTCGGGTATTGGATACCCCCAAGACTCGATAGCATGAAAAATAAATCATAGCATAAACTTGAAAGGCATAATCATATGCACTTGATCATAACTCATTCATAGAGACATTCCATCAAACACTTGCATAATATAACTTGCACATAAGCTAACATGACATGATTGTTTTCCTTTTTTCTTTGTTTACATGAGCAATTTATCAAACACTTGGAGGACATACTCCATGGAGGACATACTCCATGCACATGACACTAACCTAAGTCAAAATTATGGGTCAATAACGTTAAATTAATTCACTTAACATCCATGCTTTGAATTTTTTGCATCTTTCTTTCTTTTTCTTTATTTTTATTTCCTTCTCTTAATCAAAAATTTGGAAAGAAAGAAATAAGAAAGATTAAGAAACGTCACATATATAGAAGGTTAATTTTCTTGAATCTTTCTTTCAAAACAAAAAATAAAAATTCATGAAGCCTTGGTCGTATTTAAATAGAGCTGGTGATTGATTTGATAGATATCGTTTATATCGAAGGTGGTTGAATTAGTGCGAAGACCTAAATCTTTGTGACAAGCTGGTTTAGATGGTTTTAAGCAGACACGGTTTGCTAGCTGTTAATGATCTGTAGTAATTAATAAAGCATCTGAAGTTAATTTGGGGAAATTATTTTCATCTACATATTGTGCTTTGTGTATTGTTGCTCATTGGTTAACCTGTTGGTCCTTTGCTTGTATCTATTTTACAGTGAAACTTACCTAGTATAATTTTGAGTTTCTACATTGTTTTCAAACCTGTTGTAATACCCTAAAAATCCAAACCAATATTAGAACCATGCTTCAATCTCATGCAAAATAAATTATATTGATTTGGTAGTTTGACGAGTGAGTTTTATGTATATTAAGGCCTCAAATAACTCCTAGCTATTAGACGAATCAAAATATCCCTTACCGATTGAGTTCTTTAGAAGGATGATGCTATAGTCAACTTCAAATAAGTATCTCTTTCGTTTTACTAAGAAGTTTTTAGATCATGACCTACCAATAGATAGATAATTTAATTAGATTTCTAATAATACCAATTTTTGCCTTAATCCGATATTGGGATAAAAAGTTATGCCCGTTTTACCAGAGAGTTGTCCGACTACGAAGTGCGATGGCCAGGTTGATGGAGCGCCAAGCCAGTGATGGACTGTCAAGCCAGGCCAACAACTTTAGGTGGTGAGCTCATTTTATGGCCATAAACTGATGGATTGAGTAATGGTCCATCTTCCAAACTGTCAACCAAGTCCGTACAACGACGTAGTGATGTTTTTAATGAGATTTTGGGTCTTTTCCCACCCTTTTTAACCCCTAATTCCATCAACTTAAACAACATAACTCCTCATTCATCCTTAACATCAAAATTAGAGTTTTTTTCAAGATCATTCCCCAAGAGAAAGATTCAAACCCTTCTTTAAGAAAAGTCAAGAATCCAAGCGTCACCATTCAAAAACCTTCAAGAAAAGTTATTCTCCTTCAAGATTTTAACTTTTGAGGTATGTTAGATGTTCATCCATTGGATCTTTTCACCCATGGAGTTCAAGAATCCATCTTTCATATTTTAAATTATGAAATTACATGTTTATAATGATTTATCTCCATGAAACTTTTATGAATTTCGATTATACATGATGTTTACAATCTATTTTCGTTGAAAGCAACCCTTACACGTCTGAAGCATGAACTTTCATTGTTAAATCTCTAAGTATGATTTTAGTATCGCAATTATGTTATTCCCATATGTTGCACTCATTCCCATGCTTAAGTCCATGAATTTTTTACCATTTAAATTTCAAGTTAAGATTATAAATTGTTTCAAGTGGAATGCATTATAGTATGCTTTAAATATGGTGGTTTCCATATCATGTTCATGAGAATTCAGAATAAATCCTTAGTTTATGATTTTGTTATGTGATCGTGCTATCTCATCATATTTAAAGGTATTCCCATGTTTAAATCCATGTCTCCCATGTGCTCGATGATATGCCTAGATGAATGGATTTTGAATAATGACTACTTATCCTGTCCTTAAAGCTTTAGTATGAATCCGTTGTTAGTGCTATTGAGTCTTGGGGGTTATGAATACCTAAAAACTTAGTTTTTTACTTGGTTTTACTATTTTCAGAATGGTTTCAGATAAACCATGAGCGTCATCAGTCCAGTCAGTTATAATATTCAGTTATACTCAGATCAGTTCAGTGTCTTTCAATTGAGAGTAGGATTTAGCACCGAGCGAATGTAATAATGGCAGCTTCCCCATCAGTTAGGAAGATTTGTAAGTAGCATTCCCTGTATTCCAGAACTACGTAGCCAGCATAGGATACGAGGAGTCACCCGTCAGTTTAAGCTTGACTACCTCTCAGGGGTCACCCGTCAGTTTAGGCTTGACACCCTAGTCCTTTGGGACATCAGTATAGTGGATCCACATAGCCAGTGTTAGTACTCATGGTACGGTATTGATACCCTTCCAACTGGGGTCATAGATTGGACCCCAATTAACTCATTTGGGGCATATCGGTCAGATGATAGCTCCCACAGACTTATTCCAGTATTCAGCTCAATAATTAGTTTAAGTTTTTCTTACCATAGTATACAGATATCAATTACCCATTTATTAGTATTCAGTATTTCAATATACAGATTATATTCAGAATATGAGTTATGCTTGGTCATGCATTCTCAATCTTTACAGATTTCATGCATTATACTCAATACTTCATGCTATTCATTCTGACAGTTATTACTCATGCATATGAAACTATGCATATTAGTCTAACCTCATTTAGCATACCAGTACATTCAAAGTACTGATCGTATACCTGTTTCTTGTGCTATGATGTTTAATACCATAGGTTCGAATGCTCAGTTCCCCTGATCGCGCATAGACATACCAGATTATCAGCTGTAGTAGTGGTGAGTCCTTATAATTTGAGGACATGGTTTATTTATCTCAGTTAACCTTATCAGTTCAGTATTTTTTATTCAGTCGGAGTTACTTTGGGGTTTGTCCCATCAGGTCCACAATCAGTTAGTAGAGGTTTTTCAAATTAGTACAGACAGTTAGTCAATTTTCAGTTGTCATTATCAGCCGTTTTATCAGTATTATCAGTGTTTTTTTGCAGAAATTATCAGAACTATGATTTAAAACCTTATGGCATTTTTCAGTTAAATTCTACAAATACTTTTTTGTTATCAGTTTTATTTAGTGGTCACAGCAGGTACCAGTATCATAGGTTAGCTTGTGGTCAATTGTAACCGTAAGCACCGTGTAGTGTCCAGGGTGTACTCTTGGGGTGTTACACCTGTTGACATTGATTTGTTGTCCATCTAATGAATTGTTGAGGTTTTTCCTTCTTTGGTGAGAAACACTAGTCCATTGATCAACTTTTTAAACATTTTTCTCCATGTTTTGATTATTTTTTTAATTTTTCAGGTGTTTTTCCCTGTTCTTCTATGGTTTATGTTTGTTTAGGACAGTTGCATGAGTATTTGATTGACCAAGTGTATATCCAAAATTTTATCATTTTTCAAGGCATTTTGATATTCACATTCTGACTAATAGTACGTTCTTTTACACTCTTCAATTTTTGCTGCAAAAAATAATACATTCTCTTTTACTATAGCAAAAATAGATGTCTACTCTCTTGTTCCAATTTTTAACTACAGACCCTACATGCGACCCTTCAATTTTTTACTTTTAGACCTATTTTATTGGTTCAATCTTTGAGTTGTCTTCTTTTTCAACTAGGTCTTTCAATTTTAGAAACTTTTCTCTTAATTTTAGCTATAATCTTCTTCTAATTCTTTTCAAATTCCTCCATACATAAAAATGGATAGATGTTAAAGGTTTTAAATGCATGAATGTAGTTGTGATTGAGGTAGATAGAGCTGAACAAACAAATTATTAAGTTTATTTTTAAATCCATTAAAAATTCTTTCTAAATGGAGAAAGACTTCTTTGTAATATTTGTACATAAACTAATATCTACCTCGAATTATATAAGTTATATGTAAAAGACATCGAACTTCTGCTTTCAAGTACTTATATTATGTTTCCATTTGTTCCCATTTATTGTCCTTCAGTATCTCCATCATTCGTTTTTGGTTTATTACAAGATTCTATTGTGTTGTTTTGATTTTTGTTCCATGTACTTTTTATTTACATGACTTGAGTTATGGACATAGTCAAGCTTATTCGAAATGAATTTATTTGAAAACTGCTATTACAGGTAAAAGTGCATAGAACCAATAACATATATTTACAAGAATAGAAAGTAAGCAGGTAAAAAATATTTTGAAAGAAAAAAATTATCATAAGACTTAGTTTGTGGTTGTTAATGTTTCATGTTGAGGAGCAACAACGGTATCTTCAGGCAATTCAACAACTTGGTGACACTTCAGTGGGCATGTGGTCTAAACCTACAGTAAGACGTAAGGCGAAGATAGTATACACAATTGGTCCCTCTGCAAACACAAGGAAAATGATATGGAAGTTGACTGAAGCTGGAATGAATATTGCTCGGCTGAATATGTCTCATGGAGACCATGCATCCCATCAGAAAGTCAATGATCTGGTTGAGGAATATAATGCCATGTCTAAGGACAATGTCATCGCCATCATGCTTGACACTAAGGTAAAACAATTCTTCATTTTAATGTGAGTTGTAGTTTGGTAGTAGCAAAGAGGAAATTGTTTTTAGGTTACTAGCTTCAAAAAAAGAAAAAGAAAAAAAAATTGTATTTTTGTAAAGCAGACATTATTCCACCAGATTGAATTCTAACATCACGTAGACAAAGTGTTGATCTATTAATTGAAATTTCAAATGGTATGCAATTGGTTCTATTAACATGATATACTACTCTATGACTGCAAAGGAGGCCTTCTTTTGTATTCTTTCATCACTTCTGGTAGCCATAGAAAATATAGAACCTTTTAATAGTTGTAGAGCATCGTCAATCATAACATTCCTTATTTTAGGAGTCGATGAATAGTGCGACCAGTTGGTACCACATGGATTTACCCTTATAAGAATATGAATGTAGAGGTATTTTTTCAAAATAGAATTCACTTAATTCCTATTAAACAACACTGAGAATTATGTGATTGACAATTAATACATTGATCAGAAAATCTAAATTGATTGAAGCTAGAATGAACTGGGCAATTTGTTAAAATGAGAATTAGTTCATGTTCCCCATTGACATATGTTCTCTTTAAGCAAACGCGTGTATACTCTTTATATACATAGAAACTATCTTACCATCATTTCTTTGAAGAGCAAGTATTTAACGTTTCAAGAAAATTGATTTCATCTTAGCTTCTATTTGCAATTCTTTTATGATAGAAGTTGAAAAAGTCATGTAAGAGCCTGTGTGGATTGACTTTTGACTTATTTTAATAATTTTGGCTTAAAGTCAAGTGCTTATAAGTACTTTATAAATGTTCATAGATTTTTTGTAAGCAATTTAAGATGAGAATCATTGTGAGTAAGAATTTACTGAAATTTATGTCAGGAAATATAATAGGATTTTATCAAGACAGGGTTCGAAGATCATATTATTCCTAAGCATGATATGTTTGTATTAGATTTCTGCTTCTCTGATAGTTGTGCGTGTCTTTGATGCTCCAATAACTATAATCCTATAAATAAGTCCTGAATAAATATCCTTTACGGTAATTTCAAATTGTCTGTGTTTCTCTAACATTCCCTTCAGATGATATATGCACATTCAAGCCTCTTAAAATCAAGTAAAAAATTTTGAAGCTAACAACCTAATTCAAGTGAAGTAATGCATTTCTTACTGGTAGTTTCTTTTTAGATTTTTTAATTTTGTGTGTCATTTCTAATTTTTCTTTTAGAAGTTTATAATTTTGATTTGAATTTTTGTTGCGATGATGCTAACTAACATGTTAAGTTTTCTGCTATCCATATGCTCTTCTAATTTCATAAATTATATTTGTTGTGTCACTCCTATACCTTTAGAAGGTATGGGCCTTATTTCCATAGTAGTGTGACTGTAGGATTACAACGTCCTGTAGAAGTTTGCTAATGATGTTTTTGTATAGAACAACCATAATGGAGTAGATTAAGTGTTTGCATTCTAATTTCAAATTGATGGTTGATGTATCAAGAAGTCCAGTTTATATTGATAGGAGATGGGTTTACTTATTTTGGTATTCTTTTTCAGTAATATAGGTAGATATTGAATATACAAGTTCATCCATTTTTATCTTTGTTGTATGGTGATGATCGAGCTTTAATTTTCCATTCTATAATATTAATAAAACTCAGCTTGCATCATATGGTATGTATGCTTATATCAAAATCGCTTTTCAAATTTACCTTTTTCTAGTTTGGGTACTACTATCTTTTTTTTTCTTTTTTTGCACATTATTAAATACAAATTGCATTGGTAATTGAATTACATGTATCTTCAAAGCTCAACAAGAACTTTATTTAGGTGCAAAGTATCAGAGGCAACAATGTCACAAGGTTGACATAAGCCAAATACAGAGCTATGACTATGCATCGATCTCTCTCTAAAAAATGTATGGATTACCTAAAAGGGACTAACACTGGAGATAATATTACTACAAACAAAGGGAATTTGTAAAGATCCAAGACCATTAGCATTTTTTGGGTCAATTAGGAGGTTACTGAGTTAAATATTTTCTCTTTTCACATTAACGCATAGTCTAAGTTTGAGGTTTAATTCACCTACCCTTTTTCTTACATTTTTGTGTATGTTTCATCTACTCTGTACTTACATGATTTACTATTCATATTATGATATATCATGTCTAGAAAATGAAAAGTAATAAAAACTATGCTAATGTGAGAGGAGCTGAGCATTTTGTCGTACCCTGTTTGGTTGTATGTCTGTAGTATTACACTTACTTCATGCTCAACTATTGAAGCAATCTTGTTCTAAAATCAAACAAAAGTGTTTGTCAATAACCAGCACATCATCCTTCTTGATTGTATCCATCAATACTGTTGGTTCTTGGCCAAACCTTTCATGACATTTATTTTTTCTCTTTTATGCATTAAAGTTGATGGAATAGCTGGGGTGAGTAGTGAATTGGATACTACGAGTCTGCAACATCAAATAGTGAACAACAATTAGTATTCACTCATATCTATATGGCTATTACAAGGGGGTAGCTTGAATACTCTATCCAGCATTCAATTTTACACACTTACTCTAGGTTTGTCCACCTCTAACAAGTGGATTATGAATTCCAAGTCATACCAGTATCTCTACCATCGTAAGATAGGGATAAGATCTGCGTACACCATACCCTCCATCGATCCCACCTTGTGGGACTTTAGCTATCAAAGAGTTGGACTAACAATATTTGACCTATACTTAATAGCTAATTGCTTTGGTTTGCATCTTCATTTTATGGCTAATTCATTTTTTTAGGACTAATGTGAAGTTGGAGTCTCTTTGTTATCTTAGCCTCTCATTTTGTTTGTAAAACTGGAATTGTAATACCATTAAAATATTAAATGCATATTCTAGAAGTATCCTTTTTGTTCTCCAGTTGCTCTCTTTAGATTTTTCCTTGATTTTATTTATTGTCTTCCACCTTCTTCGATTTATTTCTTTCTCGCTAATTTTTTTCTCAAAATGTAAGTGTAATTTCAAAAAAATATAGTTACTGGCAGTGAGCATCAATTTCACATTCTTTATTTGGTGTTTGGGGATCTTACTTCGAGTTGCAAATCAAAGCAATACCATCAAATTTCAATGAAACAAGGTAGTTCTTTTCTTAATTTTCATTCTGCTTTTTTTTATACTTTGTAGTTGTTCAGATATTTTTGTTAGCATTTTATGATGGAAATTTTTATGGGTAACTGTAGAGCCTCCTTTGTATTTCTTGACAATCTCTTTGATACCATTTTTATTTTTTTTTAAAGGTCTTCTTTTGGGATTTTTTTTTCCTTTTAGTTCCTTTATTCTAATTTTAACATTCCATTGGTGATTTGATCTATCTTGAAATAAAATATGGTAAAAACTTGATCTTGATATATTTAATGTTGTGAATGGACAAATTACAAAAAATATTTTGCAAAAAGATAAAAATCATTATTGTTGTAGTCAATGGAAAATTATTTATAAATATATTTGCCTTTTAATTCAGTAATCATGTCTCTTTGTCAAATATTTTTTAACTTATTGGTGTCAATGTGATTGTAGTTCAGAACGGTTGATATTAATGGCATCATGAATGTTTCTACAGCTCTGCAACTTGGTGGCACAAAATACATCCCCATTCGAGGGGAAGCAGGGATTGCTGATGTTGGTATATTTGCACAATTTTTAGTCATTTTTTCCTATGTTTATACCTTGTTCTGGGAGTAATATATGCTAAATACTCTTAATTTTTACTCATTTTTGTGTTTTGGAACTAATGCGACGTGTTTTATATTTTGGACGTAAAAGAACCAAAACATGGCTAAGCGTGGAAAAATAAAGACTGTCGCGCCAAGCCAAGCTCCAAGTAGTGCAGTTAATTTATATACTAACCGCTAGACCTTTCTTCATTCAGGTTTTACTTTTAATTGAGAATTCTTTTGTTCTCTTTTTATTCATGGACTCATCATCTTTCAGATAATATATCGTCTGTTTATCTCATCTTTCGTGACACATAGATATGATTCTAAATTATTATTTTAATGACTGTTTATTGTGCTTTTCACTCGGCAAATATACATGCTAAATCATAAATAGTATTGACTCCTTGAGAGGTTTATCTAAAAAGAAATTAGGAATAGGATGGAGAAAGCCGAAATTGAGCTGGTGAATGTTCAATAGCCAACCAATCAAGTGAGCTACTAAGAGTTTAATGAGTAATACTTTTTTCATTATTATATTATGTTACAAATTTCGCATGATCTATCTCAATTATTCCATCAATACATTTTTCCACTGGTATCTCCTTCAAAGAAAAAGGACAACAAATCAACTAAAAAAGTGAAGATAGAAATTTTTGAGAATTTAGATCTCAAGATAAATAAAGATCTCATATGAAAGCTAATAGGTTGATGTAATACCCCGTACTTCTACTTAGCTTAAATTCATCCCAAAAATATCAAAGACTTATTTTAAAGATGAATTCACTTTTATACATGTGGTATTTTTAAGAATTTCACTTTTCATCACGCAAAAAATTGAATAAGCTCTTCATCGATACCAAAATTACCTAAATCCGACAACCGGATAAGAAGTTATGGCTATTTAAAGTTTTAGTAGTAAAACACCATCATTTCAGCCAGTGGCACATCGCGTCATAAGCCAAAATGACATTTTTCAGTTTCCAGTAAGACTCCACGATAGCGCCGCATCGCGCTAGGAGTCCAGGTTGGGAAATTTTTACAAAATTTAAAAGACGCGTTCATGGATAAATGGGTCTTTTTTCATGATTTTTGTTCAACCTTAAACATGAAATTTAACCCTACATGACCTAAGGATATCATTATTCACTCTATTTTTCCCCAATTTCTTTATACTCTCTCAAAATCAAGAAACCCTAATCTTAAAAATTCAAGGACAAGGATCAAGAATCTCTCCAAGGATCTTTACAGAGTTACATTCTAAGGTATGTCATGTGTTGATTCATGGGTCCCTTTCACCCATGAAGCTCAAGAATCTCTTTTCAAAATACAAGATTTGTGTATTTATGATTGTTTATGATTTAAATAGAATTGAAATTCATGTTCATGATGTTGTGGGATTTTGATTCATGTTTTAAATTACATATTTCAATGATTGACCCTAGTATATGAAGATTTGCATAATAATCATGATACCCCCCCTTCAATTTACAAGTTGATTGATGTATCTATGATTATTAGATATGTTGATGATTGTATAACCAAACCATGCTCCCCATGTGTTTGATTAAATACCTATGTGAAGGTAAAGTGCCATACTAGTATAAGAATATGAAATCCCCATTCATGTACAAGTTCATGTGTGTCAAGTGTTCGATGAAATGTCTTAGTCAATGAATTATGGATATATGTGTGGCCATAGTAGCGCTTTAGAAATGGACTTCATGAGATCCCCAACTTATTGTATTATGGATTGTCGATGTCGGTCACGTATTCCAGAAAGTCACGCTTTGTCAGTTTCTTTCCATTAAGTCCTGGGGGTACTTGTACCCAAAAAATATAGTTATGTGCCTAGAGTCAGTGATATGTTTTCACAATATCCTCAGTCAAGCCATGATCCCTAGAACTCAGTCAGTCATGTGACTCAGGAAAGCTCAGTAATTCATTAATCTCAATAGAATTCCATCAGTTAACGAAACTCCATGAATTCAGTATAGTCCAGTTCAGTTAATCTTGTTTAGTGTTTATTCAGATGGGAGTATAAATTAGCACCGAGTGAACCCAAGGATGGGAACACACACTGTCAGATGAGGGTGTGATTCTTAGAAGTCATCCTTGTGTTCCAGAACTATGTAGCCAACATAGGTTGAGACATCAACACTGTCAGATGAGGGTTGATGAGGTGGATAAACACTGTCAGATGAGGGTCCCACTGTTCTCTTTTGGGGACACTGTCAGATGAGGGTCACCCACAGCTTGTCCTTACCAGTGGTGCGGTATTAACACCCTTCCAATCAGGGAACAGATTGGACCCCAGCTCAGCTATTATGGCGCATTTTGGGGCATGTCGGTTAGATACTACTTCCCACAATTTCATTTACAGAATTTAGGACTATCAGATACAGTCAACTCAGAATAGTACGAAACTCAACTAGTTCCATCAGAACCTAGACTGTCAAATACAGTCTCTCAGTACCAGTTATTTTAGTTATACAGTTATTAGTATCTCATAGTATCAGTACTCAGACTCAGTAACCATGTTATCATGAACTCAGTTACAGTTATTATGTATTCATGCATGTATTCTCACATTCATGTTATCTAGTCAGTTAGTGTAGTTCATGCATGTGAACCCTTTTGCATTCAGCCTACCTCACATGTATACCATTACATTCAATTGTACTGACGCATTTGCACTATGGTATTTTATACCATAGGTTCAGAAGCACGAGATCCAGAGCATCAGTAGCATTCCAGTACTCAGCAGTCAGAGTCAGCAGTGAGTCCTTATCCTTCGAGGACATGAGCACTATTTTATTATTTTAGTACTTAGTCTATTTCAGTAGTTGGAGTTAGTTGGGGACATGTCCCATCAACTCCTTATTCAGACAGTTTAGAGGCTTTCAGACTACAGTATTTTAGACTAGATATTTTCAGACATTATTTCAGTTTTGGTATTGAGTACCACATTATTCAGTTATGATTTTATCAGATGTTTATCAATTTTAAACCTTATGGCATGTTTATTTCCACATTTATACAGTATTTTATGCAGTATTCAGGTATAAATATCAGTCATGGATTAGCTTGTGGTCCTTCGGAGTTATGAGCACCGCGTAGCATTTCGGGTATCAGATTCAGGGCATTACAGTTGAAGGCATTGTAGAAAGCTACTACTTGAACTGCTCTTATCGAGTTTGCTTGATTGTTACTATATAGAGTCCAATATAGATTTGTAAGTTATTGGTAATATTTTTTTTCCAACTGTAAAATTTCATTGATTGAGTTTTCATAAAATGCTTAGATACACATTATTTTTAATGTTTAATGACTTACAGAAATGATAACTTTTTCTATACTTGCCTGAATTGAAGATTCTTTTCACTAACTTTCTACTTTCTCAAACATTGAACATGGCATTTATCCCTCTCTAACTTTGCATCATTTTTTAAGAGCATATCTATAGACTTCTTGAATGCTTCAACTTAATATATCAAGTGAAAAACATGAAATTCTTCTATTATTTAGTGTTTTAACTATCCTTGTCAATACATATTATATAGTAGTTCCTCTGTCTTAACAAGATCATGAAATATTACCACCTACAAGGACGAAGAACTTGCTAAAAGGAAGCTAGATGTTATAAAACTGAGTTGTCATGAAACCCTTCAAGAGTTATTTTCTTTAAGATATTTTACGTGAAATTTTATCTCTAGATAATTATTTTCTCATTATGTAGGTTGTATTAGAATATGATGCTTTGAGGATGCTCAAGTATGAGGGATGAGGGAAAATATTAGTAACATTGTGACGTAGTTCAATCTGTTGCAAGTCTTATTTTAGGATATTTTATTTCTGATTTTCTTTTCTTACATATTTGGTCCCAATGAGGACTAGCCATTAGAAATTTATTTTACCAGGGAAGAGAAGAGTTCAAAAACTTGCGATGAACAATTTTTTCATAGTTACTCAGAATAAGCTTTTGTCTGATTTGTTGAACATTATTATAAATAAATGGTGCTATTAAAGATAATGTTTGTTGTTGTTTTAAGGTGTTGTTGAAATATTTTTTTGTCATTATGGGTTTGATTGAACTTATTTTTGTTGCTGCTATTAAATGCCCTTTCGTTGTTCTTTTGATGTTGCTGCTATTTGGATGCCTTCATTTTATGAGTATTCAAATTATAAACTTGAATAGTATTCATTGAATTCTAATATATCTTCTTGATATAAGAAGTGCTATCACAATTTATTAGTATACTATTTAATCACATTATTAGAATACTAACATTTGATCATCAACTCAAATTTGACAATTGTATTTGATCAAAGACTACTCGAAAGATTGACCACTAAGTTCATTTTCTATTGTCTATTTTATAAATAGTATCTCAATTGAAATAGTACTTTCATATATTTAAACGGTGAACCATGTAAATGCAATATTTCTACATCCAATAGTATGATATTTTCATTGATAGTGAAATTATTGTATATTAAAATGTACGTATTATGTTATATAATATATGCAACAATTATAGTACAATGGTATTTGTATGTGACATCAAAACAAAGTTAGTTAATTAAATGTTCTTATAACTATTACATATTAAATTCTTATTAAGTTTATATGTTGGGCCCGTGCTAGCACAATCCATATCTATCTAGTTATCTAGAAGAGTGAGTTATGAGACGACCAAGGACATTATAGTCATTTCACAATAAAAATTCATCATCCAAAATTCATCACTTTTTGTGGACCCTATTTCCAATTCAATCTTTTCTCTCTTTTTTAAAATGCACTACTGCTCACTTATCGCCTTAGTTATACAACCCAAAAGAAAATTATCAAAATAATTTACAATTTAATATTTATTATACTATTTCACATTAATATCATTTTAACAAGTTTTGAATTTCAATTGTTGCATTTAGTTGGCAATTATACATTCAAAAAGATTATAAAAATTTGTTTTAAGTTATTTTTTGATAATAAAATATTAAAATACTCTCAAATTGTATATAAAAAGACCTCCCTCTTTAATACACCATGTAACGACCATCTTTTTGATAAAATATGTGACATATGTGTATCTGTGTTATTTGATTGTTTTACCCTTTTCGTAATTGCATTATGGTATTTCTGGGGTGTGGGGATGATTGACACAATTTCTGATGTATTTTGGTACCATTTATACGATATTGTGGTTTTTTATTACTTCGAGGGTCTTATTTCGGACATATGTGAATATCTTTTGATTCGTGTGATGGATGGCTGAATGACTTGTGCCAGAAATTTTGAAATATCGATTTTAGGTTAGGTAAATGTAATATCCCGAGAAATTTTTCGTTGAAATTTAGTGCGTAAACGTGTTGGGTTCTATCTTCTAGAATGAATTATTAATTTTTTGTGCGGAATGTCTTAGATTATGAACCACCATTGCGTAGAGTATCGAATAATCTTTCAAACTATATGTGGATCATCCAAAACGGACACCCGAGCAACGAGTTATGAACATTCCAATCAAACCGTGAATAGTAGTGAACAGTAAAACGTGCAGGAAAAAAAGTACTGAGGCCTGGCGTATTTTTGCTCTAACTTTAAACAATCATAAATCCTTGTACATAATGATCTGGGTGATCTACTATATATCAACAAAAATCTCTGTGAGTCCTCTTTCCGATGAAATTGGTTTCATCCAATTTGTCTATCGGAGCAAAAAGTTATGGTCAATCTACTTCAACCTATCAAAAGTGAATTTTTGGGTCAACTTCAAATGATCATAACTACTCGTAAACAATGATCAGGGTGAGATACTATATATCAACGGAAATATATGAGATTCCTCTTTCTAATGAAATTGGTTTCATCCAATTTGGATATCGGAGTAAAACATTATGGTTGATCTACTTCAGACTATCAAAACAGTCTACCAAAGGACAGATGCGAGAATTATTTGATTTTTAGGGGCGTTTTAGTCATTCCCCCTCGCCCAAAATCCGTCCAAACCCTATATTAAAGCCTATTAGAAGCATTATATGTTATATTTCATCAAATTCCCTCAAAAAGAAAACCCTAAGCTCCTACATCCAACTTCAAGAACCTCCAAAGTTCACCATTAATTCTGCAAATTTATTCAAGATTCCAAGTTCCTAGTTCAAGAACTCCAAGAACCATCATTCAAAGGCACGATTAATATCTCAAAAACGATTATCGATCTAAAGTTCATCATTCAAGGTATGTGGAGTTTTTCAACAAGAACTCTATTTCGTTCTTGTGCCCAAAAGTAATTTTCTTAACAAAGGCATGATTTTTATGAATTTGAAGCATGAACCCATATCTTATGATGATTATTATGAAATCTTGATGTTTATGATTTTGAAAGATGAATTTACATGTGTGGTGATATAAAGCATGAATCTTGAACGATATTTATCATGATTTTGATATTTGGGTCACGAACCCCATTTGAAATTGTGTTTTTGAGAAAATGTGTGTTATAAGCACGTTGATGTTGAATATTTGAGATCTTTTGAATGATTTGACCTTTTGGTCGTGAATGAGTTATTTTGAACTCGACTGTGAAAGAAATCTACGTTTTTATTGATTATGATAAAGGGGTAGCAAATTGGCTCCCGATGAAAATTGTTGAAGTGTTTATTGTGGATTTTCTTTAATGTGAGCCTGAGGCTGATTTAAATTTCTGAGCTAAGTTTGGGATTAATCTTTAGCACCAAGTGGGAGGTATAAAGTGACCTTACTTCCCTAGAACTACGTGCCCCCATAGGAGTGAGTCTGAGGTTGATTTATATAGTGATCACTAGTTTGTGTGGATTTGATATCGATAGTCCTACTCCGATCGCAAGGATAGGACGGCTCTCCCCAACCTGGGTTGTACGTTGGACTCCATGTAGCTCACATGGTTTATGTCGGTTATAGGATCTCCCAGTGTATGTGTGTTTCCTTATGTCTATGGTGAATGGTGAAGTGATTTGAAAGTGGAATTGTGAAAGTTATTCTTTCGAAAGATTTAAATGATATTTACATTATGAGAATTGATATTCTTGATGAATTGAAAGTGATTGACAAATTATATGATGACTCACATGTGTTATTATACTTATTTCTTCCTCTCATGATTATGATGATTTTCTTCGGGCTATGTGAGTCTTTCATACATCCTGCATATTTCTTATAAATATTTATGATGATGATGTTTATACAACTGCATACACCCCCATATACTCGGTTCCTTTCCATGGTACTGACCCACATCTTCGGATGTGGGCTGCATTTTTTCGGAATGTAGGTACAAGGTATAGTTGCACCTTCGAATCCAGTCAGTTCGTGGTATCTAATCAGCAGGTGACGAGTCCTTTTGATTCAAGGTCTTGGGTTAGTTATGCAAATTTATAGTGTTGTATTTTCTTTATTCAGTCGTATTGAGTTGGGGTAGTCGGGAGTCATGACCCGGCTACCTACAGTCAGTACTAGTAGAGGCTTCATAGACAGTCAGTAGAAGTTGATGTTTTTTGTTTCAATTTTGATTGTAAAGGCAGAATTATAATCCTGTAAAATTCCATTTTTGTATCGATCAGATTCAGAAAAGAGTTAATTTCTGCTGATTTGTATGGATTTGTATTTTTATTCAGTTGCTTATGAGTTATGCCAGTAGAAGGGTTAGCTTGGGGTCACTTGTGACCTTAAGCACCGTGTGACGTCTCGGGACCCAATTTCGGAGCGTTACAATAAACCTTTGATTTCGATCTCGATGCACCCGAACTCATTTCGACCTATTGATCGAAAAGTTGGAAAATTAAAAATACGAGTGTGGGATCCACATGGTCGAAACGACCTCGGATGGAAAATTTGACTTTGCCAGTAGATCCGGAATATCTACTTTAGGGTGCTAACATGTTTGGTGTGATTTTACGTCTTTTAAATCTCACTTCGACCCTCGATTTAGAAAATTGTGATTTCGGATTTTGGGGATCAATTTTATGAAAATGATATTTTTTTGAAAATATGATATTGTCATTGAGTTTGGAGGGTCGAATTTAGTGAGGTCTTGAGAGTTAAACCCTAAAATAGTGTGGAAACTTAAATGTGAAGCTTGTGGGATCTTGGGAATGTAGATTAACATCAATTTCTCAATTCTATTACGGATTTAAGGTAAGAATTCACCATTTTCTTAGTGATTTCTTGATTAATTTCTCAAAATCCCAAAAATCTTAGAGCTTGATTTTAAATTCAAATTTCACTCCTTTTCACTTGAATAATATTTTAATCTTATAATTACTAATTTTTCACCAATTTAACCTTCAAAACAACTCTGATTCTTGATTTTAATCCGAATTTAAAAAGATTTTACCCGGTAAAGCTTAAAAATAATTTTTCTTCGATTTGAACCTCGTTTTTTTACTCGATTTGACTTGATTTTCAGCTGTAGGTTTTTAAAAATGTGAAAAATATATTTTTGAAGTAAAGTTACGATTTTGGTTTTTTTTTTTTGAAAAAATCATTCCAGGGATCCGTTTTGATCCGGAATCAAAAGTAGTCAATATGGGTGTCGTTGATTTTGTTTTGACATATAGATTTCATATTTGATGTTTTTAGAGAAGTTCGTAATCTTTCATGAAAAGTAAGGTCGTGGGTTCGAAGTGTGGCGGACCAGTTTCACCTTTTAAGGTAGGTTATGACTTAACTCTTTCAAACTGGGTTGGGTAGTAAATGATGGTACAAATGCATGTTAAGGGAGGAATCTAATCATGAAAATGGTTATTTATGTTTTGTTCCTGTGCGGGGGTTTATATGTGATGTAATTATCGAAATTGAGTTATTATGTGATATGTGTAACTCTCTGGGGTCCTATGTGATATTGATAGCTTTGGATACATGTGAATAATTATATTGTGATGTTAAGATGCTTAATATGGTACCATTGATATATTGTGATTATATTTATACTTTATTGGCATATGAGACATATGGACATTCGTGGATGAAACTAAAATAATGAGTGGATATTGGCTCACGTGGTTGTGAAAATATATCATTCTGGTTGGTTGTGGAAATATATCATGTGGTTGGTCGTGAAAATACTCATTGTGATTTTTTCTGAGAATTACATCCTCATATCATACTCATTCATGGAACATTGGTACCACCCTGATAATATCTGAGAAACACAAGCAACACCTTTTTTAACCCTCCTCGGAGGATGTGTTGGGGAGGAGATATTGTAACACCTTATAAAATACTTTTAGAGGGATGTGTTGGAAAGGAGATATAAGATATGTAGATTGTATACGAATTGACGAACCCCTCATGGGTCCTATGTCGAAAAGCTTTAGCTCCATAGGTGTATACGGGAATTATGCGATGATCCCGGAGGTTGTGTGACGACCTTGTGCATCATCATCATCATATACATTGCACTTTCTTTATTGTTTTATATTATGTTGTATTTCCATATTGACTTTTCATCTATGTATTTGGTGTATCTTCCTTTACTTGTATTTGATGATCTTGAATATACATGTTCTACTTATATGTGATATAATACGTACTCGTGTCCTATTATGGTGTGATGTTGTAATATATGTGATATATTAGAACTGGTAGTGCAAGCGGTGTGGGCTACCGTTGTGGAATATTTTCTAATTACAGATGATGTGCCCTTAGTATGTATTTTGTATGCTTTATTTTCTACTTTGCTCGATCGGCGTATGATACCTACTAAGTACAAGTGAACCATACTCACTCCTACTTCACACTTTCGGTGCAGCTTCAGGTTTGGGTACTCCTCAAACTGATTGATTTCGAGTGACTTTAAATTACTCAAGGTTGCGGTTGGATATTCATACGTCCGGAGTTCACCTCTATCTTTCTATATTAGTTATGTCTTTATTAGTATTCGGAGACATATATTATTACTTTGTGGTTATTTTTCTGATGTATTTGACTCCTGGATAGTATTAGTAGTTCTTACACCTTTGACACCAGGTTTTGGGAGTTATGACTACATGTGTTGATTTTATTCTTTCTGTTTTTATTATATCTATGTGGTTCGGCTTCGTTCTAGAAGCCTTACCTTAGGGGCATTTCTGTCTTTTTCCTGTGTGTATCGGTTTGGGTGAGAAGCTTACTTGTCAAGGTTTGCCGCAACAAGTGTCATCATGACCCTTGTTTTTGGGTCGTGACACACTACGTGAAAATAATTTAAAAGAAAATTTTGAAAAACATATAGTCATTTCATTTATGTAACATGAGAAGTATCATTATGCAGGAGTATACTATTTCATCTATGATAAAACTTATTTTGATACTTTTTCTGATTCACTAAAAATTCACTGTTATATAAATTCAAAATACATGAATATATAATTAAGAATTCTTTCAATAAATAATGAGCTGAAATGAGAGAAAACTATGAAGGATAATAATTTCTATTACAAAGGAACTAAAATTTTTAAAACAATTGAAAATACTAAAGAAGTATGTCTATATATTTTAAATTTCATAAGAAATTACAACCAATATTTTTAGGATAATTTGATCAATTTTAAATTTAGTGGTGTACAACCTTTCTAAAAATAAAATAAAAAGTTTAGAACTTATATAATAATATTATAAATCGGGTTAAAAAAACAATATATTACAAATTATCATGTAAAGTATCAAATTTGATAAGCATTATTAAAAACTGATTGAGAATTCTAAGATATTACTAAGAGCTCAAAAAATAAAAAATAAATAAACATAATTTAAAAATAATAATATATGAAAATCTTTCCCTTTTTTGTCATTAAACAAAAAGTATATTTATATTTTTTTCATTTTAAACAATTTATAAGATATTTAATTGACACTAAATCATAAAAGACTATTAAACAAAGAAAATGTTGAACCCGTGCATAGCACGAAATACATCATCTATTAGAAATATAGACGGCTACTCCACTAATGACAATAAATTACTTACTAATCCCTTTTAGCTTTTTTTTCTCGTCTATTTTAAATAAAATAAATATAAGGTATCGTTATTATGTAAGTTACTCATATTTGTAGACTACAATCATATCTCTTTATAAATATAATGTCACGTCATTATAACGATATTTTACTATAGTGATTTGATTTTTTCCACAATCAATTTTTCATGTTATATTTTACTTCTCTATAACGACATTCTATCTATTACAACAATAACGCTTATTATAGCGATACACTCTTTGTAAAATTTCCTCTCTATAACAATATATTCAAATATTATGTAATAGTAATATTTTGTAAGAAAACATATTATGTACAAAATAAAATACTAAATTATTTATGATAATCATCACTAATGTCATGCAAACACTAAATTTCAAATACGAATATCTATTTTAAAGGAAAAAATTATATTTAAATAATGCACGTCAGATGTTTCATAACTTCACGATGAAAAATTACTAATGTTTTTCTTTTATATATTTATGCTCTTTCCAATTCTTCATACTTTAGTTTATACTCCCCCGTCTCATTTTACTTGTCCCAAATTTCCTAATTTGATTTCTCATTTTACTTTCCATTTTTTTCACAAATCAAGAAGAGATAAAAAAAAAATTCTATGTTTTACCCTTTGCATTAATTATTTTTTCATCAAATTAAAATGTAAACATCATTTAATAGGGGTAATCCGGTAAACTAACCATGTTATTAATATTTTTCTTAATCAATGTGACAAGTTAAATTGAGACAAGTAAAATGGGGCGGAGGGAGTAATAGCTAAATTAAATCTGAATATCGAATACTAGTACATATATGTAACATCACCTCTCTATAGCAGTCATAAAATTTTCAGACAAATATTATCAATTATAGAAAGATTTGACTGTACATATTTGTTGAGGATTTAATAATATTAAGAAGGATTGCTTGTTTAATGCTATTATATTATGGATATAGTTGGAAACAATTATCAACTCTGATCTTGGATTTCTAAAGTAACACTTATTTGGGATAAAAGTTTAAAGTAAAGTGACACTTAAAATGGGATAGACGAAATATTATGAAATTATTACCTTAGTACTTCTCCATTTGAAATTATTTATCACTATTTTTCTATTTGACTTTCATTTTTACTTGTCATTTTTGACAAATTAAGAACATACAAAAAAAAAATCATACTTTACCCTTAGCATTAATTATTTATTTTTCAATATCTATTGCTTAAAATCAATTGATAGAGGTAATGTCATAAAATCACTATATCAATCACGATTTTCTTAATAGATGTGTCGAATCAAAATGTAACAAATAAATTCGAATGAAAAAAATACCAAACATCGAAATAAATATACTTCTTTTAAATTAATTAAATTAACCCTTAAAGAGCAAAACACCACTGTCTAATTTGATCGAACTGGTACCTTGAAAGTGCTGGTGCTTCATAATAAAATTTTGTGCGTTTACTCACTAAGGTGAAACGCGAATTAATGTGTCCATTTTATAGATTCCCAACAACTAAAAGTGGAATTATGTGTGAGGAATTGATATCTCACCTACTAGTACTTTATTTGGTGAGAGTTCGGAATCAAAATATGTCGTGAAACTAAAAAAAATATCAAAATATGCAATGTATTTAAAATGTTACCATAATATGCTTAACTCTCTTTTTAAGAGAGTTATATGTATTATTTTTAACGGAAGTTCAGAAACGGAGTTAAAATTTTAGAAAAGTACATAACTCTCTTTTTAAAAGAGTTATGCATTTTTTTTTACATAGCTCACTTAAAAAGAGAGTTATGTAATAGAAGTTACATAACTCTCTTTTTAAGTGAGTTATGCATTTTTTTTTTACATAACTCACTTAAAAATAGAACAAAATGCATAGCAAAGGCCTTATAAAATAGAACTATCGTCATCTAGTTCTTTTCATGTGTTGTAGACTTATAAAAGTGAGTTGGCCTTTGCTTATAGTGAAAATAATATGTAACTCAGTACGAAATTTAATAAGAATAAAATTCTGAAATAATCATAAATTTCAAATTGTTTCAGAATTTTGACTTCAATTTTAGTCTTTTATAGATTTGCTAATGCAAATCACATTTAAATAAAATGTCAGATATACAGTAGTATATAAGAAATAAAAACTTGTATATCATAAAGTAGTGTTATTTGGATGGAAGTATTAACTTGAACTTGTAATTTTTTTATTGCAAAAATTCAGTAACCTTTTCTCCATGGATGACGATAAAAAAGTTATAACCTCAACTAGGTATGTACAAACTAAATACACGACGGAATATGATACATGATTAATCAAATGACTCTATGAATTTGCATCAATACTTTCACATTTCTATCTTCCTCCTCCACCCCTGAGAATCTTTAAAATTTTCAATGCTTAACTTTCAATTCGTCTCTGACTATCAAATGAAATGTGAATAACACGTCTTCCTCATGATTTGTCGAGTTTCAGCCCTATATTATTCCGATTCATTTCTAGAAAAAAAAAGAAGGAAAGAAATGGACCATAATGAAAAAGAAGGGCAGGTTATTATATGTGGGATCAATAATGTGCTTATATTAATTATGAGAAATAATTGAACTATCGTCGTCTAGTTTTTTTCATGTGTCGTCTAGTTTTTTTTTATGTGTTGTAGACTTATAAAAGAGAGTTATGCATTTTGTTTTCTTTCTAAGTGAGATATGTAAAAAAAATGCATAACTCATTTAAAAAGAGAGTTATGTAACTTCTATTACATAACTCTCTTTTTAAGTGAGTTATGTAAAAAAAATGCATAACGATTTTAAAAAGAGAGTTATGTACTTTTCTAAAAGTTTAACTCCGTTTCTAAATTTTCGTTAAAAATAATACATATAACTTTCTTAAAAAGAGAGTTAAGCATATTATGGTAACATTTTAAATATATGACATATTTTGATACTTTGTTTAGTTTCATGGCATATTTTGATTCCGGACTCGTTTGGTGATGACTTTAAATGCATATGTCAAAAATTTGTTGCAACGAATTCATATCATTGTTTGTATTGCCCAAAAATTCACAAACCACTGGCTACCGCTATTGCTTTATCTTTTGTTCTCATCTTGTCCTTCATATCACTGCCTCTAACGTCTACTTCCAACCAGCTCAATAAATTCTGTATTTATTAGAATATGGAGTATGAACTTATCATCATTAAATAATTTAATAAAATATTTTAAATAAAATATAATTAAATAAAAAAAAGTCTATATATAAACATATTTATATAACTTTTGATTTGATGTAAAAGTTAAAATATGAGTTTTTTCTCAAGCTAGCCCTCCCACTTTTGATGTTAAGTATTGTTTACCCCTAAATTCATGATTTAAAGTACAACTGAATTTGTTTATGCGATTCTAGGACACATAAACTATAGTGATCGAATGGTAGGATTGTTGATGTTAAATTGCTTGTTTAAAGTGATCAAAATAACAAATGAAAGCAATGAATGGCAAAATGAATAAGATAAAAATGATGAGTATTATTAGCGTATCTCCGACATGTTTGTACATCAAAATTTTAAAATAACGGGAAAAGCGGAGTACTAATGAACTTGAGATTAATAAAATTGTGATGAGATACTGGCATGGGGAAGGGGTATTATATTTAAAGTTAAACCCGTCCTTTTGCATGAATTCCGCCCACGTGATCATGTGTGTTGGATTTTTAAGAGGTGTGAATAGAAAATGAATAGATATTTTTTTCTGAAAAGATACCAAGAGAAAGGGTGCAATTTGACTAGGCACCTTTTCGGCTTGAATGGTTATGACTTTTTCGAAGAGTTGCACCTTTTTCGAAGAGTTGCACCTTTATGAAAGGGTGAACCTTTCTAAACCATTGTTTCTTTTCATGAAGCAACACCTTGACGGCTATAAATACCTAAATTTTTCCTCAGGTAGACAATTTTTTTTAGTAGAAAAACAATCTTCTTCTTCTTTTAAAAACTCTCGTGTGATCATCAAATCGTTGAGTGTGTTCGAAATTTCTGAAAATTTGAGGTACCACTATTTTTCAGAAAGAGAATCATTTTATCCTGGGAGGAAAGATTCCATAACCTCGAGTACTTGTGGGGAATAAATTCCTTAAGGACACACCATGCATTCAGTGGACATGATTCTACAATTTTCTGCTTCATCTTCTTTTTTAAAGTTTATAAATACTTCATTTTGATAGTTCATTTGATTATTCATTTGGACTTGTGTATGAAGTTGTTGTAACTTTATTGTAGTTCTTAAAAGTTGTTCTTGAACTTAGTATTGAAGTGTGGGTTGAAACATACAGATTTTTGTACTCGGAATAACAATCTTAAGGAATTTATTGAAAAAAAAATTATGCTTGTTTGGTGAAGAAAAATTTTCACCATTTATAAATCAAGTACTTTCACAATTTGTATTGTTTAGTTTCTGGAGATTAAAGCTTGTTGCTTTCTACTCTGTTTGAACTTAATAATGATTTGAAGATATAAAAACTTCATCACAAGTTAAAATTCATTTGATTGATGATTAGAAGAACAAAAAAACTTTATCGTTAAACTAGAAACAAGTTGGTGCTTAACGTTTTTAAAACTTTATAATTAGTATTCTGACATACTAAGTTGGTTTCCTTTTTGTGACAGAAAAATGAATGTTAAAAGTCATGCAAATGATGGAATGACAAGTGTAGCAACAACAACTGTTGCTACGACAAGCCGTACAAGTGTTGTGCCCGCAATGGCACCTGCGGAGAAACCCAAAAAAATTTCGGATGTAGATTTCAAACGTTGGCAGAAAAAGATATTTTTCTATTTTACGACTTTATGTCTTCAAAGGTTCATCTCTGAAGAGACTCTAGAATTGCCCGAAGATACATCGGACAAGGAGAGGTTTGTTGTAATAGAGGCATGGAAACACTTGGACTTATTATGTAACAATTATATTCTAAATGGCCTCCAAGACGACCTGTACAATGTGTACAACAGTATTAAAACCTCAAAGAATTGTGGAGTGTTTTGGAACGAAAATATATAACTGAGTATGCAGGAACTAAAAAGTTCTTTGTTGCAAAGTTTCTTGACTGCAAGATGATTGACAGTAAAACTATCGCCTCTCAAGTACAAGAATTGCAAGTAATCATCCATGATCTCCTGTTAGAAAGTATAAATATAGTAAAATACCTTATTTGAACATGTTAAATGTGTTCTTGATAATTACATGACCTTTATTGTAGGTTTGATTGTGAATGACACTTTTCAAGTAGCGACCATAATAGAGAAGTTGGCACCTTTGTGGAAGGACTTCAAAAACTACTTGAAGCATTAGAGAAAGGAGAAGTCAGTTGAAGACCTCATAGTGAGGTTGCGTATTAAAGAAGATAACAAAGCTGCTGACAAGAGGTTGAAAGGGAATTTCACAATCAGTGGAGCTAACATTATGGAGATGACCCTAATAACTCAAAGAAACGTAAGAAAGTTATTGGAAAACAAATCAATCATCCAAAGAAGAAATTTAAAGGGAAGTTCTTTAATTGTGGCAAGGTTGGCCAAAAGTCCGTAGATTGTTGGGCCCCTAAGAAAGGCAGAAAGAATGATCAAGCCAACATGGCTGAATCCAAAAATAAAATGGGTGATCTATTTGTCATGCTTACAGAATGCACCTTGATGGGTAATCCTAGAGATTGGTGGATAGATTTCGGTGCCACCCATCATTTCTGTGCTAATAAAAAGTTGTTTACTTCATACGTTTCGACTTAAGATGAGGAAAAGATTTATTTGGCAAACTTCGCACCAACAGAGGTTGAAGAAAAAGGAAAAATCTGCTTAAAATAACGTCAGGCAAAGTGTTGACTCTCAACAACGTCCTTTATGTACAGGAGTTGAGAGCTTGTAATTAGCAAAGGAGAAGTGTATGTAGGAAAAGGCTAACGCACCGAGGGCCTGTTTAAGATGAATGTAATGACTATTGAGATCAATAAAAGTTTTATTTCTTCTTACTTGCTTGAGTCTAATGAATAATGGCATGAACGATTAGGACGTGTTAATTATAAAACTTTGCGAAAACTGATTAACTTAGAAGTTTTGCCAAATTTTGAGTGCAAAAAAACAAAGTATCAAACGTGTGTGGAATCAAAGTATGCTAAGCACCCATATAAGTCCATTGAAAGGAATTCCAGTCTCTTAGAATTAATCCATATAGACATTTGTGATATGAAGTCAACACCATTTTATGGTGGAAAAAAATATTTTATAACTTTTATTGACGATTGCACTAGGTACTGTTATATCTATTTCCTAAATAGTAAGGATGAAGAAATAGACGCGTTTAGAAAATATAAAATAGAAGTTGAAAATCAGCTACAGAAAAAGCTCAAAAATGATAAGAAGTGATAGGGGAGGAGAATAGAAATCTCCTTTTGTGGAGATATGTCTAGAGAATGAAATCATCCATCAAACTACTGCCCCACATTCACCTCAATTAAATGGGATTTCAAAAAAAAAATCAAACATTAAAGAAAATGATAAATGTCTTACTTATAAGTTCAAGTTTACTGCAAAACTTTTGGGGAGAAGTTATCCTTTCAAATAATTGAATACTCAATAGAGTGTCCCATAGTAAGACACTTTTAATTCCATATAAAAAATAGAAATCAAGAAAACCGAACTTGAAATATTTTAAAGTGTGGGGGTGTCTAGCGAAGGTCCAAGTTCTTATATCTAAAATGGTAAAGATAGGACCTACACATGTGGACTGCATGTTTATTGGATATGCTAAAAGTAGTAAATCATATAGGTTTTTTATTCATAAATCCAAACATCCGGATATTAATAAAAATATGATAACCTAATTAGATAATATTTAGTTTTTTGAACACATTTATCTGTATAAAACTGGACATGAGCGGTCTAGTGAGGGTGTAAATGACCTCGAGATGAACCAAGCGAGAATGTATATGATGATGAGAATCCAAGGCATATTACACGTCAAAGAACATCAACTTTCTTTGGATTGAATTTTGTAATGTTTCTCCTAGAAAATAAGCCTCAAATATTTAAAGAAGCGATGTCGTCTTCAGACTCATCCTTTTGAAAAGAGGAAGCTAATAGTTAGATTGATTCAATCTTGAGCAACCATATGTGAGAGTTGGTTGATCTTCCTTTAGAAAATAAACCTTTAGGTTCTAAATGAATCTTTAAAAGGAAAATAAAAGCGGATGGTACTATTGACAAATACAAGGCAAAACTTATAGTGAAAGGATTCAACCAGAATAAAGGCCTTGATTATTTTGATTCTACTCGCCTGTAATGAAGATAACATCAATTAGAATGTTAGTTGCTTTGGCGGCAGTATGTGATCTTGAAATCCATCAAATGGATGTGAAAACAGCATTCCTAAATGGAGAGTTGGAGGAAAATATTTTGAAGCATCCTAGATTTTGACCCTTAGAAAATTTCCTGGAAGTCCATTCTCCAAACCCAATACAACTCATGGGTACGAGTCGTATGTTGGGGTATGAATGGCATAGTCCTGTCGTATACTGACCAGTTCTAGTTGGTAGTATGGTTTTGGTCACTGGAATGGGTACGACTTAAGGGTATAAATCGTAGGACTTGGTACAAGTCATATCAAGGACTCGTATGGTGGACAGTGTTTTATCCTCTTGGAATTTCATTCTGCCAAGGATACGGGTCACGGGTATGGATCGTATGATGTGGTTACGACTTGGTTAAATGAGTCATATACTGGACAGTGTTTGATCCAAGGATTGAGGCTTGGATACGAGTAGTGTATACCGATCGCATAGGAGGGTACGACTCGTATGGGTCAGTCGTATCCCTGTGATGGATTTTTAAGAGATTTAAGTGGGGGTATTATGGATATTTTCCTACTTACCTTAACTAGGGCCCACGACTTCTAATACACTTATGAGGTTATTTACCCTATTATTTTATTCATTAACACTTAGAAACTATTCCAAAACATCTCATAATTCTATCAAGAGCTTTTGGGCAAGAAGGCTAGGATTTTATCTTACAAATTTCTTTGGGGCTTATTTTGGTGATTTTTTTCTATCAATTCTTTGGTATAAGGCATGATTATCTTTCCTCATTGTAATTTTAACTAAAGTCAGGGTTCATATGATTGATTTCATGATTTTACTATTTTATGATTATGGTTTTCAACTATTAGTAGGGAGTGTTGATATTAAATGCTTGTTTATGGTTTCCTATGGTTTTAATTATGCTTTTTATATGTATTAATGGTGGTTTTGGACAATTGGATTGCATGGTAATGATTTAATGGTCTTTGGAATTGGTTTTGATTATATTATACCCCCAAGGTGTTTGATAAAATGCTTATAAAGATATGTTCATTGCATTGACTTCTTTTAATGGAACTCTTGCATGTTTTAAATTGGATAAAGGATTTATGCATGGTTTAAATGATTTGAAAAGGCTAAATAGTTAATCTTATGGGGAACATAAAAGCCTCCCAAGTGAATTTAATATAGAAATTAAAAAGGCACCTAAGGTCCCCTTAACCTAAATGGTTTGGCTATGGATATTACTTACAAGTAATGGAGTAACATGGCGATACCACTAATATTGGTATTGGTTAATAAATGGTAAATATATTGTTTGTAGATAGTTTTAATTAGGCATTAATAGCGAGGTGTGTATCTAAGCCATGAAAGGTGGCGGTCCCAAGGGGACAAAAATTGGATACTCATAGTTGCCGATATGAGGGGTCTTGATGACCATAAGCGTGTGTCACATTTTATATTGGGGGATGTACTAGTCATCCTATGGGATATTCCCTGGTCGTGCGGCTACACACACTGTGGCCCTTTCAGCAAGGGGAGCTGAACCCATATGGCCCTGCGTGGTTAGGACGGCAAAGCCACACAACCCAGGTAAAGGTTTTAAATGCATGCTAAACCCGGTTCCCTTTTTTGGCACTTATATAAGTATGGTTGTATGCATTATGGATGGTTTCACTTGGTTTTATGACTAACATTATTTTATCTTTATCTTGAGATTCATGTTAGCAGTCATTCGCTAACCCCATCTACTGGTGGTTGTATACCCACGCAATGTAGGAACCAGCCTTTCTACTTTTCCTATTTAGCATGCAAATTCGATATCAGCATTTGGACTGAAGTAGTGAGCTTTCATCCTTTTGGAAGGCATCATTTTATGTTATAGATTTATTTAGACACTTAACTTTTATTTTGGATATTGGTTTTGGCAATTGTTGGGGACATGTCCCAACTGGATTTGTTTAGTCTTTTGGATAGAGTCTTGTGGTACTTCTGGGGGTTAGTATGGGTGGGATCGGTATTGGTGTCGGCTCTGGCATTGGAATCAGTTGGTGGGCTAACATAATTGGACAATATTATTGGTTGTTCCAATCTACTATATTTTAGGATTGATTTTATATTATGTTTCGATATTCCTTTTGGTTTATGGTCTATGGTTTTGTTTGGTATGGTCGGGTGATTATTGCGGTACGGTTGGACTCGATTGGATCGGTCGTGGTTGTGATCCTATCCCAGACTTTTAATGAGAACAATAAGGTTATCTTATTATATGTTCAAAATTTAGCTCATCTAAGGCTGGATATAGGTGGTTGGGTTGGGTAATAGGGGACGGTCCCCGGTCTTAGCTAGACTTAGGATGCCTATTACGACAAGGCCCGGGGTCGGTTCGTGTCAAGTTGGTATCAGAGCCTAGGTTCATGGTCAATTGGAAAGTCCACAAAGCCATGTTGAGTAGAGTCTCTTTTAAGATATTTAGAAATGTTTTACCTTCTTGGTATTCTATCTTCAAGTTTGAGTTCTCAATCCTGGAATCTCCATTAATCCATGTTTATTCGTCTTTCAGATCAAGCCTTCTAGATTTGGAACTTAAGGAAATTATTCCATCCCATCTGTGGATAATGCTGAAGGGATATATCTTATGTCTGGAGTAAATCTTCGTACTCATGGTCCTATTCTTGATAGTGCTGGAGTTCCTTCTATTTTGGCTAGTTCTCCTCAGGTTTCTCAGGGTAACTTGACGAATGCAGAATTTCGTCATTCTAAGTATGTCATTTCCTAATTGGTTGTTGCTCAGGTAGAGCGGGGTGAGACTGGTTCTTTTTCTTCTGAGGCCACAAGGTTTGGTCAATTTATTAAGATGGGTCCTTTAACTTTTACTGGGGTAAAGGTGGAGGAGGATCCACAAGGCTTCTTGGATGAAATAGAAAAGATCTTTCGGGTGATATAGGCTACTAATGTAGAGGGGGTTAACTTTGTATCTTATTAGCTCAAGGATGTTTCTTATTAGTGGTATAAGTAGTGGGACAGGGCTAGAGGTGATATGGAAGAGGATGGATTATAGGAGGCCTTTTCTAATGCCTCCATGGATCGGTTCTTTCCTCAAGATTTGAGAGAAGCAAAGTGGAGGAGTTTTTGAACCTCGGGTAGGGGAGGATATCAGTAAAGGAATATGATTTTAAGTTCTATCAGCTATCAAGGTATACTCCTGACTTGGTGGCTGATATGAGGTTGAGAATGAGGAAGTTCACTTCAGGGTTGAATAGAGATTTGATTCTGGAGAGCAAGACTGCCTTGCTGATTAAAGATATGTACATCTCGAAGTTGATTTTTCATATGCAGTAGGTTGAGGATGAAAAGAAGAAGCAGACGGAGTTTGGGAATAGGCAGGGAAAGAGGAGCAGGTTTTCTAATCAGGGAGGTGCTTAGTCTTAGGGTGAAAGGGATTGTAGCAAGTGGCAAAAAAGAAGTGGGGGATTTTGGGATCCTTTTCTAATATGATCCTTATCGGTCGGGAGACAGGCATCATTAAGGTGGTGATAATTCCTGAGCACGGGTTGCCCAATCTCAGGTGAGTAGAGGTCAATTAGTTTCTCCATGTCCTTCTTGTCAATTTTGTGGCCGTCCTTATCGGGGCTATTGTGAGGAAGAAAGGGATAAGTGCTTCAAGTGTGGCTAGTTAGGCTATCAGCTCAGGGATTGTCTGATTAATAAGGTTGTTACGGGGGTGATTAAGATTTCTGTGGCTTTATCTTCTTCTCTTACACCTGGTGAGGTGTCATTTGCTCCTGTTATTATTCTTGGTTCTAGTGTTGGTCGGAATAGGTTGTATGCTTTGGTGTCCCGACAGAAATACGAGGCATCACCTAATATCGTTACTAGTACGTTACAGCTTTTCTCTCATGACGTATATTGTTTACTTGATTCAGGGTCCACTCCTTCATATTTGACTCCATATATGGCTGTGTCTTTTGGTTATGATCTGTAAGTTATCTCAGATCCTTTTTTTATTTCTACCCTGGTAAGTGACTTGATTATTGCTAAGAGAGTCGATAGGGAGTGTGTGGTATCTCTTGGTAGCAAACAGACCTTTATGGATCTGTTCGATTTGGATATGGTTATATAATTCTATGTATGGATTGGTTGTATTCTTGTTATGTGTCTGTAGATTGTCATACTCGTAGAATTATCTTTAAGTTTCCTGGTAAACCAATTATAAAATGAGAAGGTGGTTAATGAGTTTCTAGAGGTTTTTGATCTTCCTAGTGTTCCTCCTGATAGGAAAATAGAGTTTGGTATTGATTTGTTTCTGGACACTTGTCCAATTTTTATTCCTCCATATATAATGGCTCTGGATGAGTTGAGGAACTCAAGGAGCAACTTAATGATCTTCTGGATAAGGGGTTTATTCATCCTATTGTTTCTCCATGGGGTGCACCGATGTTGTTTGTGCACGAGAAGGATGGTTCTCTTTGGATGTGCATTGACTACAAATAGTTAAACAAGGTGACGGTCAAGAACAAGTACCTCTTCCTGTGATAGATGACTTTTTGACCAGTTACAGGGTGCCAAGTTCTTCTCTAAGATAGATCTTGGGTCTGGGTACCATCAGCTTAAGATTAGGGAGGTGGATATCCATAAGGCAATTTTTCATACTCGGTATGGGCATTTTGAATTCTTGATGATGTCATTTAGGTTGACTAATGCTCAGGCAACATTTATGAACTTGATGAACATAATGTTCAGGCAGTATTTAGATCTCTTTGTCATTGTGTTTATTGATGATATTCTAGTTTATTTGAAGATTAAGGTGGATCATGCTAATCACCTTCGTGTGGTATTGCAGACCTTAAAGAAACAACAGTTGTATGCCAAGTTCTCTAAGTGTGAGTTCTGGTTGAACGCTGTGACTTTCTTGGGCCATATTATTTCTAGTGAAGGGATCATAGTGGATCCACAGAAGGTTGCTGCGATGAAGAGGTGTCCTAAGCCCATGACTTCATCCGATATTCAGAGCTTCTTGGGTTTAGCCGGGTATTATAGGCAGTTTGTAGAAAGCATTTCTTCGATAGATGCTTCTTTGACTAAGTCGACTCAAAAGAAGGTTAAGTTCTCTTGGTTGGATGTTTATGAAGGAAGTTTTGAGAAGTTAAAGAATAAGTTAACTTCGACTCCAATCCTGACCTTTCCAGAAGGCAATGATGGGTTTATGATTTATTGTGATGCATCTCAGGTAGGGCTTGGTTTTGTTTTGATGCAATATGTGAAGGTAATTACCTATGTTTACAGGAAGTTGAAGGTACATGAGAGGAATTATCCTACTCGTGATTTGGAGTTGTTGGCAGTTGTGGATATTTTTTCTAATCACAAGAGTATCTAGTACGTGTTCACTCAGAAAGAGCTTAATCTCAGGCAGATGAGGTGGCTTGAACTTCTTAAGGATTATGATATGAGTCTTCACTACCACCCAGATAAGGCTAATGTAGTTGTTGATGCTTTTAGCAGGGTATCTATGGGGAGTTTATCTCACGTGGAAAAAGGCAAGCGGGAATTGGTGAATGATATTCACCGCTTGGCTAATCTTGGAGTTCGTCTCTTAGACTTTAAGGATGGTGGTGTAATGGTGCAAGAAGTGGTTCAATCATCTCTTGGTGCAGAGATTAAGGAGAAACAAGTGTTGAATCCTGTCTTGATGAAAATCAAGAATGACGCTGGTGGGTAGAAGGTAGTGGTGTTGAGGTCAGTAGTGATGGCACTTTACGGTACCAAGGGAGGTTGTGTATTCCTGATGTCGATAGGCTGCAGTAAAGGGTTTTAGCTGAAGTGCATAGGTCTCTCTATATTGTTCATCCCGGCTCGACTAAGATGTATCATGATCCCAAGGAGATCTATTTGTGTAATGCCATGAATAGGGATGTGGCTGATTTCATGGCCAAGTGTATGGTGTGTCAATAGGTTAAGGTTGAGCACATGAAACCTGGTGGGTTGTATCAAGAAATTGATTTGCCAGAAAGAAAGTGGGAAGTGATCAATATGGACTTCTTTAACAGTCTTCCTCGGTCTCAAAATTAGTATGATTTAATTTGGGTCATCGTGGATAGGATGACCAAGTCTGCGTATTTCTTGCCAGTGCAAACTACTATTTCGGCGGAGGATTATGCACATTTGTATCTTTAGGAGATAGTGAAGCTGCATAGGGTACCTGTTTTGATTATCTTTGATTGTGGTACGCAGTTTATGTCTCATTTATGGCAGTCTTTCCAGAAAAGGTTGGGGACTAATGTAACGCCCCGAATCTGGTACCCGAAATGCTACAAGGTGCCCATGACCCCGAAGGACCACAAGCTAACCCATGACTGATATCTGTACCTAAAAACTGCATAATATTCTGTATAAATACGGAAACATGTATTGAAAGGCCATAAGGTTCAAACTGGATAAACATCTGATAAAACAATGTCTGAAAGCGGTATAACAATAACAAAACAAATCTGAAATAACTGTCTGACATGTTATAGTCTGAAAGCCTCTAAACTGTCTGAATACAGAGTTGATGGGACATATCCCCAACTAACTCCGACTACTGAAATAATCTGAAAACTGAAATAATAATGTAACTATTATATCCTCGAAGGATGAGGACTCACAACTGACTCTAACTGTTGAACTGGGATGCCACTAATGCTCTGGAGCTCGTACTTCTAAACCTATGGTATAAGACACCATAGCATAAATGTGTCAGTACTTTGAATATACTGATATGCAAGTGAGGTAGGTTGAATGCAAATGGTTCATATGCATGAACAATACTAATTGACTGACTAACATAAACGTAAAAATACATGCATGACTACGTAACTGTAACTGAGATCGTGATAGAACTGAATACTGAGTTCTGGCTACTGAGTTTACTGATATAGACATCTGAGTCACTGATGAGTGAGAAAGGCTGATACTGTATTACTGAATACTGAGGGACTGATACTATGTTACTGATACATGAATAATTGTGTCTGATAGTTCTAATTATGAAGAACTGGTCTGGTTGACTGTATCTAACAGTCCTGAAGCTGAATACTGATAACATGAGTGACTGTATCTGACAGTCCTAAATCTGATGGAACTAGCTGAGTTTCATACTATATCTGAGTAACTGAATCTGAGATCAGTCCTATCTAGTGGGTGATCTCTAAATCTGATGATACTGATACTGATACTGATTGACCATAGTTGAGATTAGTACTGCCTAGTGGGTGATCCCGGAGTCTATTTATAATAATAAGGATTGACGGTATCTGACAGTCCTAGATCTATACTACTGAGCTGAATTGACTGTATCTGACAGTCCTAGATCAATACTACTGAGCTGAATTGATTGTATATGATAGTCCTGATTCTGTAACTGAAATTGTGGGATGTATTCATCTAACTGACATGCCCCATGCTAAGCTAACTGTGGTATAACCTGTAACCTCAGTTGAAAGGGTGTCAGTACCGCGCCACTAGTAAAGACAATTGTTGTGGAGTCAGTCCTAATCTAGCGGGTGACCCCTGGGATCAATCCTATACATTTAAATAATGGGTGATCCCTGAGTATGTCAGTCCTATCTAACGGGTGACATCTCGTACCTACGTTGTCTACGTAGTTCTGAAACTTAGGGATTGCCTCTAGGGATCTCAGTCCTATTTAGCGGGTGAGTCCCCATCCCTAGGCTAGTTCAGTACTGAATCCTACTCCTATCTGAAAGACACTGAACTGAGCTAATTAACTGAACTGGACCAATTAACTGAGTTAAACTGATTAACTGAACTGAACTAATACTAGTGGTGTTGTCTAGCCGAGCTAAACTGAATTTACTGAGTTCTGTTGACTGATGGAATGTACTGAGTTCTGAGGACTGACTAAGAATATTGAAGTTACTGAGATTGACTGGGAATACTGAGGTTACTGAGATTACTGAGATTACTGAGTACTGAGATAACTGAGATTACTGAACTACTGAGATTACTAAGATTTTTTAGATTTCCTGAGTCACATAACTGACTGAGTTCTATGGATCATAGCTTGACTGAGAGTATCATGAAAACATGACATGGCTCTAGGCACACAGCTAAATGTTTGGGTACTAGTACCCCCAGGACTCGATAAGAAGAAACTGACATAGCATGGCTTACTTGAACACATGACCAACAACACAATTCATAGTTCATATATTGAAGCAGTTCATTAAACATGTGATATGCATAAGCTTGTACACACATGGGGATTTCATGATATCATACTAGTTTGGCATTGTTCCTTCATCTAGACATTTAATCAAACACATGGTAGGCATAGCATATGTAGACAACATTATACAACAATTAATCATCATGATTCATCCCTAATTTCATCATCCTAGGGTTTATTCATAGGTTCACATGAATATACATCTATACAAATCAATTCCACATAAATTGATCACCCAACATGGATTTGAATTCAATTGATCATTCTCAACATAAACAAAAAAAACCCAACATGAAATTCATAAAGAAATCCATAAACGTAAACTTAGAAAAGAGATTCTTGGGCTTCATAGACAAAAGGAGTCCATGAATGAATACTACACATACCTTAGTTCGTGATTCTACGAAGATTGACGGAGAGATTCTTGAAATTTGACGGTGAATTCCCTTGGAATTGAACCTTCTATGAAAACCCTAGGGCTTGTACTTGAGAGTTTTTTAGAGTAATCGAGTATAAGTTGCTGAATTATGGCCAAATATCATGTTATAAGGCTTATATAGGGTGGTAAATTGACCCTTTTAACCCTAGAAAACGTCTTTAATATCTGAGAAAATTTCTCGGTTTTCATCCTTGGCGCGACGCAACGCTATCGCGCCAAGTCACTGGAAAGTGACAAATAGGAAATTGCACGGTGGCGCGATGTGGAGCTATCGCATTGCCACCTTGTCTGCGACCTGGAAGTTTGGCGTGATGCGCCACTATCGCGGAGCAACACTGGAAATTGACAATTTCCATTTGAGCTATCTCCGCAACGCGCTGAAGGCTTAGGTGATACACTGTCTCACTAAAAAGGCTCTAACTCTTCACCCGGGTGTTGTATTTGGATGAATTTGGTATCGATAGAAAGCTTATTGAATTTCCCACATGAAAAAAAGTAAAAAATTTGAAAATACCACATCTATAAAAGTGGATTCATCTTTCAAAGAAAGCTTCTAACATTCTTGGGGGGGAATTTTCAAGCTAGGAAAAGTACGGGTATTACAACTAAAGTTAGTCTGAGTTATGTTTTCCATACACAGTCGGATGGGCAAGAGAAGAGAACTATTCAAACATTGGAATATATGTTTCCTGCCTGTGTGTTTGACTATGGTGGTAATTGGGTTGAGCATCTGCCTTTGGTGGAGTTTGCTTACAATAATAACTATCATTCGAGTATTGGTATGGCTCCTTTCAAGAAGTTGTATGGTAGGAGGTGTAGATCTTCAATTGGTTGGTTTGAGCTTGGAAAAGCGGACATGTTTAGTCCGAATTTGGTTTATCAGGTGATGGAGAAGGTTAAGGTGATTTGGGATAGGCTTAAAGCTGCCCAAAGTCGCCAAAAGTCCTATACGGATGTTAGGCGTAGAGACTTGGAGTTTGAGGTCGGGTATACGTTGTTCCTCAAGGTGTCTCCCATGAAGGGAGTGGTGCAGTTTGGCAAAAAAAGGAAACTTAGTCCTCGGTATGTTGGTCCTTATGTGATTTTACAGAAAGTTGGCAATGTTGCTAATGAGTTGGAGTTTCCATCTAGCTTAAGTTTGGTTCATCCTGTCTTTCATGTTTATATGTTGAGGAAGTGTCTTGGTGATCCTTCTTCGATTGTTCCTTTGGAAGGATTGGGTATCTTGGATTCTGTCTTATGAAGAGGTCCCGATTAAGATATTAAATAGGAAAGTTCATCGGTTACGGACCAAGAATATGGATTCGATTAAGGTTCTATGGAGAAACCATAAGGTAGAAGAACCTATTTGGGAAGCGGAAAAGGACATAAAGTCCAAGTACCCACATTTTTTCTGCTACTGGGATTCGTACGGAAGGTATGTGTCTTAAACCCATCTTTATTTTTTGAGTTTGTTAAAGGAAATATTAACATCTTTGCCTCTTTCTTTTCAAATTTTGTTGAAGGGATGTTTCATAATGCAAATGACTTTGTGTATGGTTACCCCTACCTTGTCCGTTATTTAGGAATGAATGTTTCTAGTAGGGGAGACTGAAATATCCTAGGTTTTGAACCTTACAAAATTTCCTGGAAATCCATTCTTCAAACCCAATACGACTCATGGGTACGAGTCGTATGCTGGGGTATGAGTGGTATGGTCCTATCGTATGCTGACCAGTATTAGTTGGTGGGATGGTTTTGATCACTGGAATGGGTAAGACTTAAGGGTATGAGTCATAGGGCTTGGTACGAGTCATATCAAGGACTCGTATGGTGGGTAGTGTTTGATCCTCTTAAAATTTCATTCTGCTAGGGATACCGATAAAAGGTATGGATTATATGTTGTGGTTACAACTTGGTTGGATAAGTCATATACTGGATAATGTTTAATCCAAGGTTTGAGGCTTGGATAAGAGTGATGGATACCGATTATATAGGAGGGTACGACTCATATGGGTCAGTCGTATTCCTGTGAAGGGTTTTTAAGGGATTTATGTGGGGGTATTCTAGACATTTCCCTACTTACCCTAACTAGGACCCATGACTTCTAATACACTTAGGAGGTTATTTTCCATATTATTCTATTTATTAACACTTAGAAACTATTCCAAAATATCTCATAATTCTCTCAAGAGCTTTTGGGGCAAGAAGATTGGGGTTTCATCTTACTGATTGCTTTAGGGCTTGCTTTGGTGATTTCTTTCCATCAATTCTTCGGTATAAGGCATGATTATCTTCCCTCATTGTAATTTCAACTAAATACATGGTTTATATGATTGATTTCATGGTTTTACTATTTCTTGATAATGGTTTTCAACTATTATTAGGAGGTGTTGATATTAAATACTTGGTTATAGTTTCCTATGGTTTTAATTATGATTTTTATATGCATTAATGGTAGTTTTAGATAATTGGATTGTATGGTAATGATTTAATGGTCTTTGAAATTGGTTTTGGTTATATTATGCCCCTAAGGTATTTGATAAAATGCTTATAAAGATATGATCATTGCATTAACTTCTTTTAATGGAACTCTTGCATGTTTTAAACTGGATAAAGGATTTATGCATGGTTTAAATGGTTTGAATATGCTAAAGTCTTAATGGTTAAGATTGTGGAGAACATGAAAGTCTCTCAAGTAGATTTAATATTGAAATTGAAAGGGCACCTAAGGTCCCCTTAACCTAAATGGTTTGGCTATGGATATTACTTGCAAGTAATGGGGTGGTATGACGATACCACTAATATTGGTCTCGGTTAATAAATGGTAAATGGATTGTTTGTACATGATTTTAATTGGACTTTAATGGCGGGGTGTGTAGCTAAGCCGTAAAAGGTAACGATCCCGGGGGGACCAAAATCGGAAACTCATAGTTGCCGATATGAGGGGTTTTGATGACCATATGTGTGTGTCACATTTTATATTGGGGGATGTACTAGTCATCCCATGGGATATTTCCTGGTCGTGTGGCTACACGCACTGGGCCCTTTCAGCAGGGAGAGCTGAACCCATATCTCCCCTGGGTGGTTAGGACAACAAAGCTACATAACCCAGGTAAAGGTTTTAAATGCATGCTAAACCCAGTTCCCTTTCCCGGCACTTATATATGTATGGTTGTGTGCATTATGAATGGTTTAACTTGGTCTTATGACTGACATTATTTTATCCTTATCCTGAGATTCATGATAGCGATCATTCGTTAACTCCGTATACTGACGGTTGTATACCCACGCTATGCAGGAACCAGCTATTCTATGCAGGAACCAGTTATTCTACTCTTCCTATTTAGCACGCAGATTTGATATCAGCATTTGGATTAAAGTGATGAGCTTTCATCCTTTTGGAAGGCATCATTTCATGTTATGGATTTATTTAGACACTTATCTTTTATTTTGGATATTGGTTTTGTCCATGGTTGGGGGCATGTCCAAACCAGATTTGCTTACTCTCTCGGATAGAGGCTTGTAGTACTTCTGGGGGTTGGTATGGGCAAGATTGGTATTGGCGTTCGCCCTGGCATTGGAATAAGTCGGTGGGCTGACATCATTGGACGATATTGTTGGTTGTTGCATTCTATTACATTTTGGAATTAATTTTTATATTATGTTTGGGTATTCCTTTTGGTTTATGGTCTATGGTTTGGTTTGGTATGGTTGGGTGGTTGTGGCGGTACGATTGGAATCAGTTGGGTCGGTCACGGTTATGACCCTATTCTAGAGTCTTAATGAGAACAATAACACTATTTTGTTATATGTTCAAAATTCAGCTCATCTAAAATTGGATATAGGTGGCTGGGTTGGGTAACAGTAGGCGATCCCCGATTCTGGTTGGACTTGGGATGTCCATTACAACAAGGCCCAGGGTCGAGTCATGTCAGATTTATATGGAATGGCCTTAGGGTTTTGTGTTTCCTAGTAAGGAAAAGAAGGTGTGTAAACTTGTTAAGTCAAAACAAGGACCCAAACAATGGCATGCAAAGTTTGATCAAATCATGTTAGCAACCGACTTTAAGATAAACGAATATGACAAATGTGCTTACATTAAAGACACATTAAATCACAAAGTCATTGTTTGTTTATATTTGGACGACATGTTGTTCATCAGTAGAGACATTTCTGACATAAATGCTACGAAATGAATGCTTGAGAGAAAGTTTGATATGAAAGGTCTTGGAGTTGCAAATATGATCTTAGACATAAGAATCCATAAAACTCCATAAGGGTTGGCGCTGTCACAGTCTCATTACATTGAAAAGGTACTTGACAAGTTCAAATATTTGGATTTTGGTATTGCCAAGACTCCATTAGACGTGAGCTTTGCACTTCAAGAAAATGAAGGTGAAAGTGACTCACAATTGGACTATGCAAGAGTGTTGGGATGTTTAATGTATATCATGAATTGTACGCGATCATACATAGCATGTGTTATTAGTAAATTGAGTCGGTACATGAGTAATCCCCATAAAACTCATTGGATGGAAATGAAAAGAGTTTTGAGGTATCTTAAATACACTCAAGACTTTGCTTTGAATTATAAGAAATATCCAGCGGTCATTGAAGGATATAGTGATGCAAATTGGATCACCGAATCGAATGAAGTAAAATCCACAAGTGAATATATATTTACGTTAGGTAGAAGAGCAGTCACTTGGAAATCATCCAAATAGATATGTATTTCCCACTCTACAATGGAATCTGAGTTTATCGCATTAGATAAAGTTAGTGAAGAAACTGAATGGCTCCAAAATTTCTTGAAAGATATTTCTTATTGGCTCAAACCATTGGCATCAGTATGTATACACTGTGATAGTCAAGCCGCGATAGGTAGGGAAGGGAGTATGATATATAACAGTAAATCTCTTCATATAAGATGGAGACATAATACTGTTAAAGAACTACTCTCTAGTGGAATTATCATTGTTGACTATGTGAAGTCAAAGGATAATGTGTCGTATCCACTTACAAAAGGCCTATCTAGAGAGGGAGTTGAGAGATCATCGAAGAGAATGGGTTTAAGTCCTAGGACAAGTCAGCATGACAGTAACTATACCTAGCATATTGGAGATCCCAAGAGCTAGGTTCAAGGAGATCAAACAAAGTTGTAACTGACGGTTCAACACTATCAATATACTCAACCCATTCTCATGATGAAGATAATTTTCAGAGAACAAGGATAAGACTTATGATTTGAAGCTTTTTAATGGTTTTTAAGTTTGGCAGATTTGACCAAATAGTTTGATCTATAGGATTAAACGTTTAGGAATCGCCTATGTAAAGAATGGAAGCCGCTTCAAGTAGAATGTTAGTAAAGACCTATTCTCTACGCTCTCATGAAACCAGGACGTGTCCATGGCTGAAATGAATAAAATCGTGAGAACCATAAATAATAAAAGGTTGGTTGTGTGACTTGTGTTGTCTAGGTGTACATTAAAGTTTGATGGTTCAAAGATATCAAATCTACCAATTGACCGAGTGCATCTGATGCATGTTCACTACGAAAAATTCAAAGGGAAACCTACTAATCCAAATGCAATTAGTCTTTCTTGTTAATCACACACTTGTCCGTAAATATTTTGTTAAAAAGAGCCATTCCCTATTCACGTGAGGGATTGTTGGGTTTTTAAGAGGTGTGAATGAAAAATGAATAGATGTTTTTTTTCGAAAAGATACCAAGAGAAAGGATGCAATTTGAATATGCACCTTTTCAGATTGAATGGTTATGACCTTTTTAATGGGTTATGACTTTTCCAAAGAGTTGTACCTTTATGAAAGGGTGCATCTTTTTGAGCCATTGCTTCTCTTCATGAAGCAACACCTTGATGGTTATAAATACCTGAATTTTTTCTCAGGTAAAGATATTTTTTTTTAGTAGAAAAAACAATCTTCTTCTTCTTGTAAAAATTCTAGTGTGATCATCAAATCGTTGAGCGTGTTCGACGTTTCTGAAAATTTGAGGTACTGCTATTTTTCAGAAAGAGAATCATTTTATCCTGGGAGGAAAGATTCTATAACCTCGGGTACTTGAGGGGAATAAATTTTTAAGGACACACAGTGCATTTGGTGGACTTGATTCTATAATTTTCTACTTCATCTTCTTTCTTAAAGTTTATAAATACTTCATTTTGATAGCTCATTTGATTATTCATTTGGACTTATGTATGAAGTTGTTGTAACTTTATTGTAGTTCTTGAAAGTTGTTCTTGAACTTAGTATTGAAGTCTGGGTAGAAACATACAAATTTTTGTACCCGCAATAACATGATGATCCATATCTGCATGTTGTTTATGCTACGTGTGTAATTGTGTAACTGTTGAAGATGATCGTGAATAGTCTTGAAATGGTTTAACCTTTTGAACTTATTATGACCAGCCGCTGGGAAGTTTCAAGTCTTGTAGCTCTGGTCCTCTAAACAAGGCGAGCTAACATCACAGGTCCAATCTTCGGTTGACTAGAACAACTTTATCGGATGAGCTCCTGTGTCGAGATCGGTATCACATTTACTAGGTCATGTATGATATTTCGTTATCTTTTGATACGTCCAGCGGTCAAATCCGAATTTTTACTCATACGCATATCCAGTTCTAAATTCAATATTGAGTCATCAATTATCTAAAATAAAATTGTATATCAAGCAATTACATAAACAAATATCGCAAATCACAATATGTTTTGTCAAATATATTTAAGAGATTGTCATAAAAAGAGTAACAAAAGAAAAAGAATTTAATTCCTCAAATTGCAACACTGCTATATAAGATGGGAAGAGTACCAGTAATAGTAGTAGTATTTTGTATCAACATTTATGATATTTTAACGATTCAAATCACAAACGTGCAAGTTGAAACAAATGCTATTAAATGAAGATTCAGATAGTTATACGTAAAATAATTTTTTGTAGACGAAAAAAAGTTAAAATAAATGTTATGAAATGAAGAATTCAAATAGTTATAAGTAAAATAATTTTTGTAGCAGAAAAAGTAGAAAAAAAAAAAAGAGAGTAGAAAATAAAAAATGAAACTTATAATTTTTTTACTTGAACTTGAAACCCGTTTACTTGAGCCATGTTTTTCCTCTGAAAAGGAGACTTTAACATTGAAAACGACTTTCATTATATACCAAACACCAAAAATAATTTCCTCTGATAAAATATTTTGCTGAAAATCATTTTTCCGCGTGTTAATAGCGCCTACTTTATAGTGTGACCAAGTAGAGAAATGTTTACCTGTTAGATCCTTCTAGAGGGAGGGTCCTCAATAATTAGCCACTGATAGTTATTGAGTACGAAACTTAATTTTTCTATACCTATTGTATTACTCCCTTCATTTTATTTTATTTTATCATACTAAAAAAATTATTTTAATATTTTTGTTCAATTAGTAAAATCAAAAAAGCAATTATTTTTTTAATACTATACTTATTATTAGATAAATATAAAGTATTAATTAATTAAATAAATTTAAAATTTTAAAGTATAATTAATAAAATTAATTTAATAAAATAAATTCTTAATAATATTTTTTTTTTGAAGGGAGTGATAAATAAACAACCACCACATAAAATGAAAACGAGCACCAACTAAAGACAAAAACTACAAAAATCAGACATTTCAATTAATTTGAAACCATCTACTGCCAAAATAGGTACAACTAATCCATCAATACCAATCAAATTATGGTACGTTAAAGACTCTGCACATGCATTTGCCGCGTCCACGTGATCACCAATAATATCTCCAACCTGTTCTATTAATACTTCAAAAAACTCATTCTCTTTTGATTAATCCAAAAAAAGAAAAAGAAAAACTGATTAACAATTCTATTGATCACAACATTTGGTAAAAAAAGTATTTTTGTTATAAGAATAAATAATTATTTTTTTCCAATAACCAGTATCTATAAATATACTTAATAAACTAGCCGATACCAGTTAAAAATAATATATATGAGAAGTCAAAATCGATTTGGGAGAGAAAAAAATTCAAATCTAACACAGTCCAAATTAAAATCTATGAAAAAATTGTGAGAATAGATCGATATTCCTTGGAGAAATTTCATGTATGCCACGTTTGTAACAAAGAAAGGGGCTCCAAAGGTCGACCCAGCATGAATGGTGCCAATTAATACTACTACATGCACGTTTTTGCACGTAACTTAGCCAACATAAAACAATGGTAAGAAGAACATACATTCGTTTTATGTACAGAAACAAAAAGGCATGTTTTCACGTAGTGTCACGTCGTATCTTTTGATTATCTGATCTGAGAATTAAAAATGCAAGTCAAAATCGTTAACTTTTCTGTTTTTTCTTTCTTTTTAAATCACAATTTCGAAGTCAACATATATAATTTTGGTGTTGAGAATTGCAACTAGGAAGAAAACTGTGAAGGATAGTGGAAAAAGCTTAGAGATAAATCCACTTTTATATATATGTGGAAAGATCTTGTATAATTCACAAAACCAATTCCGTGACTATTTCAATAATTCAACTCAATTGATTTGTTGTTGTTTTAGTGAATCCAGCTGTGTTTTTCTTCTGTTCTTGTATATATAGACTAGACATCAAAGGCCCGAGTTGAGCACGGGCTCAATATATATTATTTTTTGTTTTAATTTATGCGATATAAATATAATTTAGATAATCAATCATTAAAATAATTTAAATTTTTATTTATTGTAATTTATAATATTTTTTCTTCTATTCTAATTTAAGTGATACTGATATAAGTTCGAGAGTCAATCAAATATTTTATATCTTTTATATTTTTAAGTCGTTAAATATATGATTTATAATGATTTTAGCATAATTTTCCAATAAGATATTAATACTTTCTCAGTTCTAGTCTACGTGTCGTCTCATTTTTAAATAATATGTAATTTCTGTGACGCTAATATAATTTCGATATTCAAATAAATACTTTATATTGACATATCATTTTGTGTCTATTTTATCTTTTTTATGAAATATTATTAATCTTTTAATGCTTAGATGACCATAAAAATTAATTAGGGTGATATAATAAAATCACTATTGAAACAATGAAGCAGGCATATCTAAACAACTAATTAGAAGTGATAAAACAAAATTATTATAAAAAATACTTGTGAAATTTTTTTAAATGGGTCTCATATAATACAACAAATTAATTTAAAATATCAAGAGTTAATTTATCATTTTATGTTTAATTTATCTTTTTATTAAATATTACTAATTTGTTAATACTTAAATGACTTATAATAATTAATTAAGGGTGATATGGTAAAATTAAGACCGAACCAGCTGAAGAAGGTAGTACAAAATATCAAGAGTTAATTTATTATTTTATTTCTATTTTTTCTTTTCTCAGAATTAATTATGGGTGATATAATAGAATCACGATTGGAACAAAGAAACAGATATGTCTTAAATGACTTATAACAACCAATTAGAAGTGATATAATAAAATTACTATAAAAAATACTTGCGAAAAAAATTAAATAGGTCTCATATAAGACATCAAGTAGAAATAAAATGTCAACATTAATTTATCATTTTATATCCAACAACAACAATAAACCCACTGTATTCTCACATAGTGGGGTCTGGGTAAGATGTACGCAGTTCATACCACTACCTCCGAAGAAGTAGTAAGGCTGCTTTCGATAGACCCCCGGCTCAAGACACGAGATAATAATCAAATCCGTAATAAAGCACGAAACTAGATGAGAAGACATAAATACGCCACGTTTTATCATTTTATATCCAATTTATAATTTTTATTAAATATTATTATTTTTTTATTACTTAAATGACTTATAATGATTAATTAGGGGTGATATGGTAAAATTACAATTGAAATAAAATGTCAACAATTAATTTATCATTTTATATTAATTTATTATTTTTATTAAATATTATTAATTTTTTTATACTTAGATGATTTATAATGATTAATTAGGAGTGATATAATAAAATTATGATAGAAATAAAATGTCAACAATTAATTTATCATTTTATATTTAATTAATTATTTTTATTAAATATTATTAATTTTTTTATACTTAGCTGAGTTATAATGACTAATTATGGAAAATATAATAAAATTACAATTGAAGCAGCTGAAGCAGACAGTACAAGCAAGCATGTCAAGGAGCTGTCTGCTTATCCCCATTTATAAGTAAGTAGAATATAGATTTCATGTACTCATTTCTTTCATTCGCATTGAATTATCAATTATGTTGATGTGATTAATTGTGACATAAGCGCAACGATAATTTTAGTGAGTTGATTTCTCAGATGTAACTCAACTAATAATTATTATCTCATAAAAGTCACCTTTTTATCGGAAAAAAAATAAAATTAAAAAAAAGAGTGATTTTCTAAAATAATAATTATTAGTTAAATGACCGTTTAAAAATTCAGCTCTAACATTAATTTTGTTAAGTGATCATGTAGAAATATACTAATTTTTTAATCCTTGTGGTTTGCTTGAGTGTTTATTTCGTGCTTCATTCTTCTTTAGAAATACTTAAGAACTTATATTACCCATTCGGTCACATGCCATAACTCATCGCTTCGAATATAGTGGTAGAGACACTCTTAACTGAAGGTTTTCATCCGATTTCGCTTCGAAAAAAATTAAATAAATAAAATAAAATTGTATGTATGCATGTACTCGAGTGAAATAATATCCAAATGGCTGACACTAATCATGATAATACAAAGTGAATTATCATGATACAGAATAAAATTTAAAGTCTTAAAACTAGCTAGCTAAACTCAAACTCAAGTTCAGTTACAAGTCGAATCATGAAAACAAGTCAACACTGCTTATAAAATTTCCTTATATGGCATTGTGTCCAAAGCCATGAAAGGGTTTCGGGATCGGAAGTCTACGGTGCATGAGGATGACAATTTATAATGCATTCACGTTGTAGCACAAAATAACTTGCTAATAAAAAACATGGGTATGAGGAACATACATTCATTCATATGCAGACTGAAAAGGGAATAAAGAACAGGGCATGTTTTCACGTAGGGTCACGATATAGCTTTTCGTAATCTGAGAAAATTGCGAAGTCTATAATTATTGAGTATTTTGTGTACTGTTTTCTTCTAATTTTCTAATTCAGAATAGGAAATATTGGAGTCCCACAGGTGGGTTAAAGGGTCCTTGATCTCCTTATATGGTCTTGGGCAATCCTCCCCTCATGAGCTAACTTTTGAGGTTGAGTTAGGCCCCAGGTTCATTTCTTTATCATGGTATCAAAACACTAGCTCGATCCAAATCACATTTTTCTTAATTTGCTTTCATTGGGTGGTTGCTCAATTCCTTGTCAAAAGAGATTGGGGACAGTGTCATTTACTCCACCACAGCTAAGGAATTATGGGATAGTCTAGAGCAAATGTTTGGCAAGTTAAATGGTGCCAAACTTTTTCATCTACAAAAGGAAATCAATGGATTAGTGCAAGGAAATTCTGATATATCAAGTTATTTCACTAAACTCAAACGTTTGTGGGATGAGTTGGATTCTTTAAATTCAGATATTGTATGCTCTTGCACATGCATTTGTGATGGCAAATCTAAGATTTCTAAGTCTCTACAAGACCAGAGGTTGATCCAATTTCTGATGGGACTCAATGATGTGTATGGACAGGCTAGGGGAACCATACTCATGATGAAACCCCTACCTGGTATGGATCACGCCTATTCACTATTGTTGCAGGATGAACATCAAAGGGAAATTTATAGCACTACTCGGGCTATTTCTGATTCTTCTTTTATGGTCAAAGCTCAAAGAAAACCTAATCAAAAATTTGCAAAATATTCAAATTTCAGACCTGCTAATTACCTAGCTCCAAATTTCAGATCTGTAATCATTGCACAAAGGCCAGTTGTCTACCCTCAGAAATCTGATAACACACAACAAATCAAGAGAATGAAGGCCAAATTTAATCCAAATGTGACTTGCACCTACTGTCACAAGTGGGACACATTAAAGATGATTATTTCAGACTCCATGGTTTTCCAGAAGATTTCGAATTCACAAAAGAAAAGAACTCAGAATTACAGATCAAAGGGAATGTAGTTTTCGCAAGAGAAGATGTTCAGGAGCAAATTAACGTACCTGTCAGAGAAGAAAGATACATTACTCCTTTTCAACCATATGAAGAAGGTGGAGCTAGTTCCTTTCAGCCTTTCAGTAAAGAACAGAGAGCAAAAATAGCACATATGTTCAAACAATTTCTATTGTCTCAATCAGGAAATGTTACTACAGAAGTGAATGCAAATGCAGTAGATGGTACCATTTTTAAATACTCAAAAAATTATTTTTCAGTTTTTAATTTCCCTGGATTGTTAACTCTGGAGCTTAGAACACATGTGTTTTGACTCTTCTTATTTCATTTCCTTATCTTCTCTTTCAGTCCCTGTGAACATTAATTTACCTAACTCTTTTAAGATAATTGTTACACATGTAGGAAGTGTTTCTATTCTACCCAACCGCACCCTTACTAATGTGCTTCATGTCCCTGTTTTTAAGTACAATCTCCTCTCTGTTCATAGGTTGTGTAATCAAATCAACTACAGTTTTATATTTACCTCTAGTGGATGTGTTTTGCAGGACCTTTTAATGAAGAGAATGGTAGCTTTTGGTGAAGTTAAGAAAGGTTTATACTTGTTGCAGCCACCAGTTCTTAACCAGTTCTTAAGTCTAGTTTAAATTTTGTCAAGCATGTAGTTACTTTGCCAGAAGGAAGAAATTCCAGTCATGATCCTATTTATGTTTCTTTTCCAGCATTTGTTAATGTTGTTCCAGATGTAAGCCTATGACATTTAAGACTTCGACATTTTTCTTTTTCAGCTATGAAACATTTTAAATTTTATTAAGCATTCTCCAAATTCTGAGTTTGTTTGTTATATTTGTCCTCAGGCTAAACAAACAAGATCCTCTTTCCCTCTTAGTGCTATTAAAACTAAAGCAATCTTTGTAAACACCTAATTTTTGATCCAAACTTAATATTTTTTTACCATTTTAATGTTCAATTAATTTTTATCTTATTTTATTTTATTTTTATTTTTAGGCATTTTAAATTTATCTTATTTTGAGGTTCGTTAAAATTTTTTGAAAACTACAAAAATAGAGTCACATTTTAAATAAGTTTTATTTTATTTTTTATTTTTTATTTGTTTATTTATTTTTTATTTTTTTAAAAAAAAAAATTATTTGTTTTCTTCCTTCGACTTTAATAAAAAAAAAATGTGTGATATTAATATTTCTTAGTCATATTCGTAAGACTAGCTAATTAACTTATTTTGTATTTTTTTATTTTTTTTTAGTAGATTTTATTATTTTTATTTTTTCCCAAAATAAAAAAATAAAAAAATAATAACAATAAATAAAAAAAATGAAGAAACCTAAACTACCCAAACCATCCACAAATCCCACTCCTATCCCATTACCTCCCCCACAAACACACACACACGACAAGCGCACACACACACACGACACAAACACACTACTATATATATATATATATATATATATATATAACACATGCACACATGCACAAATGGAAAAAGAGGAGGAGATACGAGAAAAGCAAAGAAAAAACAAAAAAAACAGCAAAGAAAAAAAAAAACACGGACAACAGGCAGAAGAGAAAAAAAAAAACAAAGAAAAGCTTAGAAAAAATAACAACCAATTAATCCCTTTCGAGTTTTGAGGTTTTGTCTACATTCCGAGTTCGTGGTCCGTTCGTTTCTCTTATTGTAAATTAATTTTCGCAAGAGGTAACCTCTAATCTCTCTTGTATAATTTACTATTGTAATTGTACAAGACTTTATTTTAATAGTACTAAGTTTCCTCATGTTTTTGTATTTGTTCGGCTTATTATTCTTCGACGTGATAATATAAAGTATGTTAAAATATTTTGATTTTCATTAGATGTAGTATAAAACTGCCATAACACCTCATACTCTATTGTATGTTAAGTAATTACGGGACCCATTGTTATCTTCATACTTTGAAGTCTTAGTTACGATACATGTCTAGGTTAAAACGACAACGTTATTCACCGTACGTGAGAAATATTAACATTGTAGTTTTACTATTTATGTGCTAAATCATTATCCTAAAATTTAATAAAAAATATATTATTTTTGGTTGAATATCAATAAACTAAGCTAAACAAGGTGTAGACTATCATGTGCACAGGATGTAAGTAAAAATTTGTTATTATAGAAATTGTTAAGGACACTGTACGGAAATTCTTTAGATGTATGGAATGACTAATCTCATTTATGTGTAATCCTTCTTGATGTTGTAACATTATTTTATATTTGTTTAATTTCTCGTTTTACAAAGTCACCCTAAACGTTGCAGGTTAGTAAAAGAAAACTTCTCCATGATTTCTATTTTCTGTATTTATTTATTTATTTATTCTTATTAAGTGCGGTAGGAAAACAAAAAACAAAAAAAGGATATAGTAGTCCATTAAGGTTATAATCTTCGTAGCAACCATATGGTTTGATTTTACTATGTTGACACAATTGCTAAGCATTTGAGAAATTAACAATTGCACGGAGTATTGATGCTACTAAAATTGTGGACAGTGTGGTGTTTAAATGTTGATTTAAAAAAAAAGGGGGCAAGAAAAAGAAAACATAATCATGTGGTAATTATTGCCAGTAATGGTATGTTTGTCTTGATTACAATAATAACTCAACCACTAGGTTCGCAAATTTCAGACACAATTGGATATACCTTAAACCATTAATTGTTTCTTTGGTCTACATCCTCAATTAATTTGAATTGATAAAGAAAACGGTTACACACACAATACGTGTAAGAATTTATTTCATAGTACGGTGTAAATATTTATACGAATAAGTTTGAAAAATTAAAATTTGCTTTACTGCATGTGATAATTAGTTTTCTTCATTAACTGTGCATGGAGGGTTCATTCTTATCAATTTGTGTTGAATGTGAATATTATGTAACCCATGGATTGCGGTTCTATTCAAAACATGTTATGAATAAATAAATTAAAAGAGAGGAAAAACCTATTGTAAGGGAGTGAATTCATAAAATAATGAGTTAGGTTCTTAGCCTCTAAATAATTAATATTTAATATGCAAGTGAAAATTAACGATGAAGTTGGAAAGCCCTGCTACCAACCATTCGTTATAATTAAATTAATTTACCATTTGAAGCCGATTGAATTGGGTTGGGTAGGTTTTAAACCCATTAGGTGCTTATTTAGATTGGGAAGATGGGGACGACTCATAAATGCCGAAAAGGCGCGAGAAACGCGCCAAATTTGTGGTGAGGCCGAAAAGTACTACTATCGGTAATCCACACGTCAATATAATAAATAATTTCAAAATAAATTAAAAGCGGAAGGCAAACCACTTTTAGGTTAACAAATATTATAAATCCAAAACAAAAAAAAAAATTTAAGCCAGACGTAAGTCATTAAAGCGACCGTGCTAGAACCACGGGACTCGAGGGGTGCCTAACACCTTCCCCTCGGTCAACAGAATTCCTTATTCGGGTTTTTAGTTCGCAGACAAAAATAAAAATAAAAAATTAAAGAGTCATTTCCTTTTGAATAGGGATTCAATAAGGTGACTTGGAACACCCAAACTCAATTCCAAGTGGCGACTCTGTAAATAAAATAATCCCTTTTCAAAACGTCACTTTAATTGGGAAAACCCATTTTCTCTAAAACCAACTCCCTAGCGGGGTCGGATGCGGTGAAAAAAACAGGGGTGTGACAGATGACGACTCTGCTGGGGAAATAACCAGAATTCGAGCTTTTATATTGACTTATTTGGCTTTATTTAATTTTGATATCGTATATTGTTGGCCTAAATGTGTTTTTTGCCTACATGTTTATCGCTTTGATATTATTTGAATTGCAATATAAACTGTCTTCTCTCGCGCACCCATCTGAGTCCTCTGAGATACTGTATATTCGGAGATGCGGTATACGCTCCCGAGCTTGAGATACCAGAGATGCGGCAACGCTCCAGGGAAGGATTCCGTAGTCACCCATAATTTATGACGGAAAGGGACCAACAGTGAGGCCGGAAAGCCCTGCTACCGGTAAAGCTGACCCTTGCCGACTCGAGTTGTCTTCTCACTTTACCGCCAGTCTAGAGACCTAACTCCACTAGGTTGAACCTAGCATAACTGGAACTTAGACATGGCTATCCCTAATAGACTGCGTTTTATTGGTATCACGTGCAATTTTGACTTAGTAGGGCTCGACCCGGGGGTCGGATCCGTCCAGGTCAGGTGTCACCTTTTGAGACCATCATGTACATTTTATGTGCTACTTGTTGCATCATAGGAAATGTCATATCGAATGTGGACCGGCTTTTAAGTGAATTAAATAATCTGAAAAAGAGTTAAATAAAAATTTTAAGGGTTTATTTTAGAAAATATATAATATTTTTACATAAAACTTTTCTAAAAAAGATTAAGTGGTTTTTAACGTCGTGGTCTCGTTATGTCCATCTTCGTTGGTTTTAAAATCTCTTAGGAATATCATAGAGCCCATTTTTGTCAAACACAATTAAAATTTTGTCTAATAATTTGATCCACTATTTTATTTTAATAATTTAATTATTCCTGATGTGTCTAGTTCAAACGTCATCAAATTATTGTCTCTACTCTAGGATGCTTTAGAAGACTTGGATACTTCTTGTTTTGTCAGTTATTATTTTCTCATGCTCATTTTGAAATCTTATTCCATGTCGTTCCGTCAACTTTTTTCGAAAATTATTTTTGTCTTGCTTTAGGATATTTAAAATAGAATTCTTATTTGCCATCATTATCCTATAGGGCAATATGAACTCATCCGGAAGGAGTGACAAGAGGCCGAGGGATGATGAAGTACCCCAGTTCATGGTGTTGGATAAAGTTCCAAAGCTATTGCAGATATGGTATAACAATATGACTGACTATAGACAGGGAGAAGTATATAAACACTTGGGATTTTTAAGGAGTCTGTTGAGTGTTGAACCACGAAGAGACGTGATAGAATCTTTGGTACAGTTTTGGGATCCTTCAAACAACGTATTCCGATTCTCCGACTTTGAGCTCACTCCCACACTGGAGGAAATGGGAGCATTTATTGGAAAGGGAAAGAACCTTCACCGAGGAGAACCCATGCTACCAAAGCATGTCACTTCCGAAAGATTTTTCGAGCTATTGCACATAAAAGGGAAGAACATAGGAGGCTGCCTAGAAAAGGGATGGGTTCGTCTAGAATTTTTGTACGAAAGATATGGTCAGGAAAGGGGATTCGAGTTGTTTAGATCAGAACTTAACAACGGGGGGTGCTACCGAACCTGGCAAAAACACAGTTCTGAAGCATTCATAGTGGCTTTTTTGGGAATCATGGTATTTCTGAAAAAAGGAGGAAAAATCAACATCAATCTGGCTGCGTTTATTACCGCTTTCGAGAAGAATCCTAAGGTCACCCTCGTGCCCATGATTTTGGCAGACATTTATCGGGCCCTGACGATGTGCAAAAATGGGGTGGACTATTTTGAAGGATGTAACATTCTATTGCAGTTATGGATGCTCGAGCATGTTCGTTATCATCCATTTGTTGTGGATTTTCGAGTCGAATGGAATGATTATATCAATGGCCATGAGAAGAGGATGGAGGACCAAAACTTTCCCGAAGGAGTACTTGGAGGGGTTGACGGCGGACAAGATAGTGTGGAATTATCATTGGTTCCCTTCAAAAGAGGTGATATATATGTCTACTTTCCGATCCTTCATCGTCTTAATGGGTCTCCGGGGTGTTCAGCCCTACGTGCCACTAAGAGTCATGCGACAATTCGGTCGACGTCAGCATATACCGCCAGTCGAGGATATGAAAGAGTTCATGTACGAATTCCTCCCTGACATCCCTCTAAGGAAGACTGAGATACTTAAGATTTGGGGAGGATGTGTACTTTCAGGTTTCGATCACATGGTGGAAGACCGCGACAAGGGCGAGGTAGACTATTGGTATCTGTCATGGTTTCATGACCAGCCTCCTCCTAAAGTTATGCCAGAAAGGTCAGCCAGAGAGCCAGTGGATCAAGAAGCAGAGATCGAAGTCAGAATTAAGCAGGCTCGATGAGAGGTAGAAGAGAACTATCAGTCTACTTTGCACGTCTTAAATCATGATTTGGAAAGGGCTAGAGAAGAATTGGTTCACCATGAGGCAAAATTTGAGGCCAGAATTAGGTCGGCTCGTAAGGAGATTGAGAGAGAGAACCGTGTTACCATGCATGCCCTACAAGAAGACCTGGATATTGCCACCGGTGCTATAGAGCAGCAATCGAGTGATTTTGAGAAAGAGAAGGGCTTGCTGACAAGTACACAGTCGAAGCTTCGAGCTCAGCTAAAAGCTTCCATGGAACGGGAAAGAGAAATAGCGAGGCGCTTCACGACTTTTCAGAAGGAAGTTGAAGTTGAGAAAAAACAGTGGATGAACGAATGACAGGTGCTTCACTATCAGATCGATGACCTTCATGAACAAGAAGAAGACCTAAAGCATACCGTCCGCACTACGCAGCATTGGATGCAAAACTGCCATGAGAATATGATCGAGGCCAGGGGAGAAGTACTTCAGCTCAGTGAAACCTTGATTAATGTTTATGCTAAGTATCTTCACCAAGGTAATGAAAATCTGGGCCGTCAGGCACGTGCTCTCGCTCCACATCTGCCAAAAGCCTTATCCAGGATCTACTCGAGTCTGAGGGAGGATTAAGTTGCAAGACATCTTTGGAAGGCACCTTGATGATAATTATTAAAGTCCTTGTTTTCTTAGAGTTAGTTTCTTTATAGGTTTTTTTTAGTATTTCTCCAGTATTCTGAGTCTGTTCTAGTTTTAGATAATTTTAGTTTCCTTTCATTAAAGCTTTGTTTTAAGAACAGTTGGAAATGTATGGAAAGTTTCGCATTTGTTTCAAGTTTTTATTCTCTTTATTTTTTTAATATATACATATATTTGTCATATCCATGAACTACATGATGATCTGATTCATGTAAAACATGATACGTAGGCAACCCTCGGCGGGTGCGATCAAATATTTTTTCAAGTTTCAAGTAACAATTTTAAGATGTTGGCATTAAATAATGAAAAAAAATTAATTCACCAAATCCGGGATGAAACAAGAGGGTTTTCCTAAGTCCATTTCAGGAAGAAAATTACTTAGGTGCATGACATTTGAGTTAATTATGAATATATCAATATTTTTAAAAGCTCTAAATCCTAATATATTTGTTTCTGTTTCAAGAGAGAGAGAGAATAAGGTGGTTGGTTGTGGTTAAGCTGGCCTCTCACCCGTACAACACAAGGTATAAGGGGAAAAGGAAGATGACTCAAAAAGATGGAACAGAATCTGATAATGAAGAAGGTCGAGATCAGTTAGTTCCACGAGAGTTCGCATCTTTGGAGGAGAATAGGTTATTGAAGCAACAAATTGCGGAAATGTATCAGGCCTGGGCGAATGGACAAGCTTCGCCTTCCTCGATTCCTGGTCTTTCAGATGCAAATCATCCCAGTTCTACTCAAGCCCGAGTCGACGATCCACTTTATCCTCCTGGATTTGGTCCATACGCTAATGTGTCTAGCGCTGCTGGCACATCCACCATACGTCCTCCAAATCCATCATTCACGAACAACCCACTTTTTATTCCGGCCGTGACAACTAACATAAACCCTCCATCAATGATACAGAAGCCTATCAACGAGCTAAATCATGATCAAGTCTATCCTCCTGAATTGGCATTCAAACCCGTAAATTCATATCAGCCCACTCATCAGCCTGAGTCTCATATCGTGATTGAGAAGGCTATTATGAATGAAGAACGAGAAGAGATAGCTAGAAAAGTGAGGAGTCTGGAGCAGATTATGAGAAACATACAAGGATTGGGAGGACACAAAAGCGTCTCTTTCAAAGACCTGTGTATGTTCCCTAATGTTCATTTGCCAATAGGGTTCAAGACCCCAAAATTCGACAAATATAGTGGTCATGGTGACCCGGTGGCCCATTTAAAAAGGTATTACAATCAACTCAGAGGAGCAGGAGGGAAAGAGGAGCTGCTTATGGCCTATTTCGGAGAAAGTCTGACGGGAATAGCCTCTGAATGGTTTATCTATCAAGACATCTCCCATTGGCATGTTTGGGATGATATGGCTCAAGATTTTGTACAACAATTTCAATACAATCTCGATATAGTCCCTGACCGCACTTCTCTCGCTAATATAAAGAAAAAACCATCTGAAAGTTTTCGAGAGTTTGCCATAAAATGGAGAGAACAGGCATCTAGAGTCAAACCGCCACTGAAGGACCAGGAATTGATTGACGTTTTTCTCCAAACTCAAGAGTCCGATTATTTTCATCATTTACTAGCCGCGGTTGGTAAACCTTTCGCCGAAGCAATAAAAATTGGGGAAATGGTGGAGAATGGCATCAAATCAGGAAAAATCATGAGCCAAATCGCCCTCAAGGCCACTACACAAGCCATTCAGAGTGGATCAGGTGGCTTCGTAAATTGGAAGAAGAAGGAGGAAGGATCCATGATGGCATCAGGACCGGGCAATGCCTAAAGGGGACGGAACTCCCCTTACGTTCATGTCCAACAGGGACAACCCAGCCCTCTTCAACATTATTATGCACCTCAACCTGCTGTTCTTAATGCTCAAGCGTATGCCCGACCTCCTCAGCGTCCACAATGGCGGGCACCTGCGCCACAAGGTTTTCGTCCGCGGCAGCCAAATTTACAAGCCCCTCGTAATCCGTATGTTCCGGCAGACTATACAAGAGAACAGAGGCTAAGGGAAAACTTTACCCCAATTGGAGAATCATATACGAGCCTGTTGCAAAAGTTGGTCAAATTAGGATGGATTGAACCTGTTTTGCCTTTCAAAGTGGATCCGAATGCAAGTTGGTTTGATCCTAATGTAAGGTGTGAGTACCATTCCAACGTCCAAGGTCACAGTACCGAAAATTGTTGGAGTTTGAAGAGAGCCATTGAAAAGTTAATCGAAAGCAAGGCAATCGTAATACAGAAAGAAGAAGCACCGAATGTCACCGACAATCCACTTCCTAATCACAGTAACACACACGTCGTGGGGATGATTTTTGACGATAGAGACTACAGGCCAACAAGCCAAGCAGTGATGGAAATAGGCTCCTTGAAGGAGAACCCGGGTGAAGCGCTGAAGTCTATGCAAAGAGAACCACTGATCATGAAAGGAGCGAGTTCCATTATAAGACCCCGAGATTCAGAAAAGATGGTATTGTATGTTCCTGCAAAGCTAAAAGGAATAGCACAAGATGGGCAAAAACTATATGTTTCGAGTGGTCTCGCATGGTTCGACCAACAGCGCAACAACATGAGAAAGATAACAGAGCCAATTGTCATAAGACACGCAGCACAGCTCCCAGTGACAAGCTTGAAAACCATCCCATGGAACTACAACAAAACCACGGTGATGTACAAAGGAAAATAGGTCATGGAAGAAACAAACGAAGCAGGGGGTTTGACTCGATCAGGAAGATGTTATGCTCCGGAAGAATTAAGGAGACCAAAACAGTTTAAAGATAGTCAAGGGCCAATGAAAAAACTTATCACAGACGAAGAAGCTGAGGAATTTCTGAAGAAAATGAAAACCCAAGACTATTCCATTGTCGATCAATTGAGAAAAACCCCGGCTCAAATCTCATTATTATCCGTACTGCTACATTCTAAAGAACATTATCAGGCATTGATTAAGTTGTTGAATGAAGCATACGTCCCGAAGGAAACTACGGTCTGTCAAATAGAAAGGATGGTTCGTAGAATATTTGAAGCAAATAGAATAACTTTCACTGATGATGAATTTCCCACAGAAGGTTCTGGTCACAATAAGGCTTTGCATCTGACTATCAAATGCGAAGGATATTACATAAAAGGGGTAATGATCGATGGAGGTTCAGGAGTAGATATCTGTCCTCTCTCTACTTTGCAAAAATTAAAAATCAGCCCACATAGGATTCAATCCAATAATGTATGTGTTCGGGCTTTTGATGGTGCAAAACGAGACACCATTGGTGAGATAGATCTTGCTTTGGTTATTGGACCAGTTGAGTTTGTGATCACCTTTCAAGTAATAGACATGGATACTTCCTACAACCTACTTTTAGGAAGACCATGGATCCATACGGCCAAAGCCATACCTTCTACTTTGCATCAAGTAGTTAAGTTTGAACACGACAATCAGGAAATCATTGTACATGGAGAGGATGACCTTCCCATACATCGAGATCCTTCTGTACCCTGTATCGAAGCAAAAGGGGGTTGTGAATTTTCCATTTATCAGGCCTTTGAAATTGTGACAGCTGATCAAGTCGTGGAAGGCACGCCAATTCCGGGGCCTCATCTCTCTTCTACTTCAATCATGGTGGTTAGCCAAATGCTACAAAATGGTTATAAAGTGGGAAAAGGATTAGGGGTTTTGCTGCAAGGAATTATAAACCCTGTAGATCCATGTGGTAGCCACAACACCTTTGGCTTAGGATTTAAGCCTACCGCAGCAGATAGAAAATGGGCGAAAGAGCAGAAGAAGAAGGCTTGGAAATTGACAAGTCCGATTCCACACATTAGCCAATCTTTCACGAAAGCTCGAAAGGAAGAAAATCAAGACCCAGATGCTAACAAGGATGTGGACGAAATATGTCAAGGTCTCAAGGAAATGTTTTATAAAATAAACATAGTTCAGATGGGTGAAGGCCCTAGCCATGCAGATGTGCAGTTCATCGGGCCAAATATCAAGCTCACTAACTGGGAAGCCACTCATCTCCCCACAAGGAAGGAGTCTTGGTAGTTTATTTTGTTGTTTCGTTTTTCTTTCTTTTGCATTTTGGACTATTCTCAGGGTTGTAGTCCACATAGTTTAGTTGCTCTGCTTTCATGTTAACCCTCCTATCCTTTCCGATTCAATGAAATGAATTTCAAGTTTTCTAGTAAATTCATTTTTTCTTCCCTCTTTTAATTTTTCATTTTTTTTATCTTATTTCAGTTATGTTAATACTGGCTCTGATAACATGGCATACACACGGAGTTCACATTTAGATCCTAAAAAGTTGTCTAATCTCGAATCAACAAACCAAACGGTAGATGAATACAATGAAGTTGAAGCTGATAAGGAAGTCAAAAAAGGATTGGATCAATTTGAGGATAAGCCCAAACCCAATTTAAATGACACTAAGGTAATAAATTTGGGAACTGGTGAGGAGGTTAGAGAAATAAAAATAAGTATTCATGCGGATCAAAATATCAGAAATGATATTGTTCAGATTTTATTCGAGTATAAGGATGTTTTTTCTTGGTCTTATGATGATACGCCGGGTCTAAGCACTGATTTGGTAGTCCACAAACTGCCTACATACCCTGATTTTTCACCGGTCCAGCAAAAGCAAAGAAAGTTTAAAACTGACATGAGCGATAAAATCAAAGAGGAAATCATGAAGCAATTGAATGTGAACGTGATTAGGGTCGCTCAGTACACCACATGGTTGGCTAATGTGGTTCCCGTACTGAAGAAATATGGAAAAATCAGAGTTTGTGTTGATTATAGGGATTTGAACAAAGAAAGCCCTAAAGATAACTTTCCGCTACCCAATATTCATATCCTTGTTGATAATTGTGCTAAACATGAGATCCAATCTTTCGTGGATTGTTATGCCGGATATCACCAGATCTTGATGGATGAAACAGATGCAGAAAAGACTGCTTTCACCACCCCGTGGGGTACTTATTGCTACAGGGTCATGCCGTTTGGTTTAAAGAATGCGGGAGCTACGTACATGAGATCTATGACTACTATTTTTCATGACATGATGCACAAGGAAGTAGAAGTATATGTTGATGATGTCATTATAAAGTCCAAGACACAAGTCGATCATGTATATGACTTGAGGAAATTCTTTGAAAGATTGCGAAAATATAATCTTAAGCTCAATCCAGCCAAGTGTGCATTTGGAGTTCCATCCGGAAAACTTTTGGGTTTCATAGTTAGCCGTAGAGGCATTGAATTGGACCCTTCCAAGGTAAAATCCATCTGAGAATTGCCGCCTCCAAAAAATAAAACTGAGGTCATGAGTTTTCTTGGAAGACTGAATTATATAAGTAGATTCATCGCTCAGCTCAGCACTACATGTGAACCGATATTTAAGTTGTTGAAAAAGGATGTTGCTATCCAATGGACAGACGAATGTCAAGAATCGTTTGATAAGATTAAAGAATATTTGGCAAATCCTCCAGTACTGGTCCCACCGGAACCTGGGAGGCCTTTATTTCTATATCTGTCAGTGGTGGACAATTCTTTTGGTTGTGTTTTAGGACAACATGATATCACAGGCAAAAAGGAACAAACAATCTATTATTTGAGCAAAAAGTTCACAAGTTATGAGGTAAAATATACTCTTCTAGAAAAGACATGTTGCGCCCTAACTTGGATTGCTCAGAAGTTGAAGCACTATCTTTCGTCCTACACAACCTACCTCATATCTCGAATGGATCTTTTAAAGTATATTTTTCAAAAACCTATGCCCACAGGCAGATTGGCGAAGTGGCAGATTTTACTTACAGAATTCGACATTGTGTATGTTACTCGTACCGCTATGAAAGCACAGGCATTGGCCGATCATTTGGCAGAGAACCCAGTTGACAACGATTATGATCCTTTGCAAACTTATTTTCCTAAAGAAGAGATTAATTCAATTGAGGAAGAAGTTCAAGATGATATATATGCGTGGAAATTATATTTTGATGGGCCAGTCAATGTCAAAGGAGTAGAAATTGGGGCGGTTCTTGTCTCACCGACCGGGAATCATCATCCCGCCATAGCACGACTTCATTTCTTTTGTACTAATAACACAGCAGAATATGAAGCTTGCATCATGGGGTTAAATATGGCAATAAATCTGGATGTACACAAGCTAGTGGTGTTGGGAGATTCCGAATTACTCATTCAACAAATTCAAGGTGAATGGGAAACGAGAGATATCAAGCTCATTCCATACAAACAGTTTTTAGAGGGCCTTAGCAAAAGGTTCAAGTCTATCGAGTTTAGATATATTCCCAGATCCCATAATGAGTTGGCTGATGCCCTGGCTACCCTAGCTTCTATGCTCCCATACCCAGGAAATACGCATCTCGACCCATTAGAGATACATATACGAGATCAACATGGTTATTGCAATATAATTGATGCAGAACCAGACAATGAACCTTGGTACTATGATATCAAACACTTCCTAAAGTCAAAAGAATATCCAATACACGCCAATGCAGATCAAAAAAAGACTATTAGGAGACTTGCTAATGGTTTCTTCTTAAGTGGGGAGACTCTGTACAAACGAACCCCAGACTTGAACTTGTTGAGATGTGTTAATATTCAGGAAGCTGAAAGAATCATGAAGGAGGTACATTCGGGGGTATGTGGTTCGCATATGAATGGCTATGTTTTAGCGAAGAAGATTATGCGGGCAGGATATTATTGGTTAACTATGGAGCGAGATTGCTTTCGCTTTGTTCGCAAGTGTCATCAGTGTCAAATTCATGGTGATTTGATTCACTCGCCACCTTCAGAGCTGCATCCTATGTCTGCTCCTTGGCCATTCGTTGCTTGGGGCATGGATGTAATTGGTCCAATAGAACCAAAAGCTTCTAATGGGCATCGATTCATACTGGTCGCTATTGACTATTTCACCAAATGGGTAGAAGCTGCTACTTTCAAATCAGTCACGAAGAAACTAGTAGTGGATTTTGTTCATTCGAACATCATATGTCGTTTTGGTATACCAAAGTCCATTATCACAGACAATGCAATCAATATCAATAGTCATCTAATGAAGGAGGTTTGTGAGAAATTCAAGATCGTGCATCATCATTCTACCCCTTACCGTCCTAAAACAAATGGAGCCGTTGAAGCAGCAAACAAGAATATTAAAAAGATTCTTAGGAAAATGGTCCAAGGATCTCGACAGTGGCATGAGAAATTACCGTTTGCTTTTTTAGGATATCGTACAACTATCCGTACATCGACTGGCGCAACTCCTTATTTACTAGTCTATGGGACTGAAGCTGTGATACCCGCAGAAGTCGAAATTCCCTCGCTTCGAATCATTAGTGAAGCCGAAATTGACTATACTGAATGGGTCAAGTCTAGACTAGAACAATTATCGTTAATAGATGAAAAAAGGTTGAAGGCAGTTTGCTTTGGTCAATTATACCAGCAGAGGATGGCGCGAGCTTACAACAAGAAGGTACGTCCTAGAAAATTCGAGGCCGGCCAACTTGTTGTAAAATGCATCCTTCCACACCAAGAAGAGGCTAAAGGAAAGTTTGCGCCAAACTGGCAAGGTACATACATAGTTAAACAAGTATTATCAAATGGAGCTTTGCAACTTGCGGATCTGGACGAAAAAATGGCAGGAAAAGCTATCAATGCCGATTCAGTCAAAAGATACTATATTTGACACACTTGTGCTTAACATTCTCAAGTTGAGATGACGAAAGGTCATCATTCTACTTAACTAAATGTTGTTAATCCCTTGTCAGCCCTTCGAGCTTTATTTACCTTTTCTTGCGTACCCTCTTTGGAGCCGGAAAAAAAAAAAAAACTTGTGGGTGAAAACCCATGGAGGCACCCATAAGATGATTCAAAATTCAAAATTCAAAAAAAAACAAGAAAAAAAAAATAATGTGTATAGCATTGAACTACGTTCGACCTGATTCCTAAATGGATACGTAGGCAGCCCTATCTTGGGGTTCGGTCCGAAAAAAAAAATCTGGGTATTCAAAAAAAGATGAGATATATATCCTATTGTCACTTTTATATGGCTCTCAAGTTGTAATTTTTCCTAAAAATCCTTTTCCTTTTGTCCATTAAAGACCTTCCGATCAACTTTTGTCAAGCCTTGTGTGCTGTATATATTTGTAAAAAAAAAAAAAAAAAAAAGGGGCTTGTAGGTGAAAACTCATGGAGGCACCACAAGATATCAAAAAAGAAAATAAAAATAAAAAATCTTATTGGTGAAAACCCTCAGGGGCGCCATAAGACAATGATGAACGAGACAATCGAAATTAGAGAGGTCAATTGAGAAAATCCTAGAAGAAATAACTTTAGTCAAACAAAGTTTATCATGACAGGATAAAGATGAAGAAGGATGATTTGATTTGATTTGATTGAAAGGTGCAGCCTAATTCGAGATTAGACAATTTTGAAGGATCAAATATCTACTCCAAATTGTGTGTCACGCGGTATTGAATTCAATATACACCTCCAAATAAGCTTTCTTACTTTACTGGTAGAAATACCTTCTATTCAAACATAATTCTTTTATTCCTTCTTTTGATTCTTCCTTATTTCATTTTTACACGCTCTGTTTTTATGGGTAAGTCTCGCACCAAATGCAAAATAAAGAAAAACGCGCAAAATTGACCATGGCGCCTAGTGAAATAGAGCAGAGATTGTTGGGCGTTCACCACCTTGACAAGGACAGAGAGCCAGTTAAGATAAGTGTTACGAGTGAAGCATTTGAAAATGAAGAGCAGAATCGTACTGAAACAAACAGAGATGCAACAAAATTTGAAAGATAAAGAATCAAGCTCGCCAACCAATTAGTTGAATCAAATGTATCAAGTTGGGGCAGAGATAAGGAAAACCTCTAAGGAATTCAAGGCCACGAACCAACCACCAATTTTAAAACTCACTTTTTTTTTCTTTCTTTGCTTGAACAGGGGCAAAGCAATCTTGTGAAGTTTAGTGAGAAAAAAAAAACAAGTATAGCAAGCTAAGTTTTTTTGAATTTTCTCTTTTTGTTATACTTCTATAATTCTAAGTTCATATCAATAATAATAATAATAATAAAACCCCTCATATTCAAGACTGGGCATTTTTTTTTCTTTTCTAACAAAGAAAAAAAAATCCTAATCTTCATTCGTCTTCATAGGGAACCATCCCCTAGTTGACATCTTATCTCGTCTTCATAGGGCGTCATCCCCTAGTTGACATCTTATCTCGTCTTCATAGGGCGTCATCCCCTAGTGGACATTTTTTTCGTCTTCATAGGGCATCATCCCCTAGTGGACATCTTTTTCGTCTTCATAGGGCGCCATCCCCTATTTGACATCTTATCTCGTCTTCATAGGGCGCCATCCCCTAGTTGACATCTTATTCGTCTTCATAGGGCGCCATCCCCTAGTTGACATCTTTATTCGTCTTCATAGGGCGTCATCCCCTAGTTGACATCTTATTCGTCTTCATAGGGCGCCATCCCCTAGTTGACATCTTTATTCGTCTTCATAGGGTGCCATCCCCTAGTTGACATCTTACTCGTCTTCATAGGGAGTCATCCCCTAGTTGACATCTTATTCGTCTTCATAGGGCGCCATCCCCTAGTTGACATCTTATTCGTCTTCATAGGGCGCCACCCCCTAGTTGACATCTTATTTGTCTTCATAGGGCGTCATCCCCTAGTTGACATCTTATTCGTCTTCATAGGGCGTCATCCCCTAGTTGACATCTTTATTCGTCTTCATAGGGCGCCATCCCCTAGTTGACATCTTACTCGTCTTCATAGGGCGTCATCCCCTAGTTGACATCTTATTCGTTTTCATAGGGCGTCATCCCCTAGTTGACATCTTATTCGTCTTCATAGGGCACCATCCCCTAGTTGATATCTTATATCGTCTTCATAGGGCGTCATCCCCTAGTTGACATTTTATTCGTCTTCTTAGGGAACCATCCCCTAGTTGACAATTTATCTCGCCTTCAGAGGGCGCCATCCCCTAACTGACATTTTATCTCATCTGCATAGGGCGACATCCCTTAGTTAAATTTTATTCGTCTTCATAGGGCACCACCCCCTAGTTGACATCTTATTTAATCTTTATAGGGCGCCGTCCCCTAGTCGACATTTTAGGAAATAAACCTTCCTATTTTTCTTCTTTATGTCTTCATAGGGTATGACAATCCTTAGTCATATTTTTAGGAGCGAAAATCCTAATTCCTTTTCATACATTCATTAGGCATAACTTCCTCTGGTTGCATCATTAAGAATAGGGTTCTTATCTTATTGCGCTCCTAGCCTAAATTTCTATCCATTCATTCATTTATTTATTTTTAAACTAGATTATAGTTTTCCTAATAACTCACAAAATTTTCCTAGTGTAAACTGGGGCAGAAAATTTTGTTTGTTTTGTTTCGTCTTCTTTGATGGATTGCAGATTTTCTGCAAAGCACAGGGTTATCCAAGAATGGAATTTCATCTCTGGTCAGAATATAGAAGAATGATCATGTTGAAGATAGTTAGAGTCAGCTCTGTATCTGTAGCGACCCAACATCTCAAGAGACATCTTTTTAGCTTCTGATCAGGAGAACAAGCATCCAAAGTATTCTATGAACTGTTCTTTGGTAGAGTATCAATGACTCAATCCGAGTTTCAAGTTCAAGTCTCAAATCTTAATTTCAAGATCAAAATTTTGAGATCAAGGTACCCACCAGAAGAAGGTGAGGCAATAACTGAAGATCCAAGAGGAAGATCGGAAGCTAGGAGATCAAGACAAATAGGATAAATAGGATCTTGTACTTTTATTTTTATTTTCATTCTTTGATGTAATAAAAGGAGCAATGAACCGGAAACTCGACGGGACCTCAACTCGACTCTCCAATCCATCCACTCATTCCTACACCTATTTGAACTACACGTGACCTGATTCTCTTATAACCCGAGATATGTAGGATGCCCAAAGTCAGGGCTCGGTCACACCTCTTTCCCACTTATTTACGTATTAAAATTGAATAAAGGGTTGAGCCAAAAAATTAGTCATGTTTACTTCTTTGCTTGAAAATTCTTCATATTTCCAAGCAAAGAGGGGCATTCTGTAAACACCTAATTTTTGACCCAAACCTAATATTTTTTTACCATTTTAATGTTCAATTAATTTTTATCTTATTTTATTTTATTTTTATTTTTAGGCATTTTAAATTTATCTTATTTTGAGGTTCGTTAAAATTTTTTGAAAACTACAAAAATAGAGTCACATTTTAAATAAGTTTTATTTTATTTTTTATTTGTTTATTTATTTTTTATTTTTTTAAAAAAAATATATATTTGTTTTCTTCCTTCGACTTTAATAAAAAAAAATGTGTGATATTAATATTTCTTAGTCATATTCGTAAGACTAGCTAATTAACTTATTTTGTATTTTTTATTTTTTTTAGTAGATTTTATTATTTTTATTTTTTCCCAAAATAAATAAATAAAAAAATAATAATAATAAATAAAAAAAATGAAGAAACCTAAACTACCCAAACCACCCACAAATCCCACTCCTATCCCATTACCTCCCTCACAAACACACACACACACGACAAGCACACACACACACACGACACAAACACACTACTATATATATATATAACACATGCACACATGCACAAATGGAAAAAGAGGAGGAGATACGGGAAAAACAAAGAAAAAACAAAAAAAACAGCAAAGAAAAAAAAAACACGGACAACAAGCAGAAGAGAAAAAAAAAACAGCAAAGAAAAGCTTAGAAAAAATAACAACCAATTAATCCCTTTCGAGTTTTGAGGTTTTGTCTACATTCCGAGTTCGTGGTCCGTTCGTTTCTCTTATTGTAAATTAATTTTCGCAAGAGGTAACCTCTAATCTCTCTTGTATAATTTACTATTGTAATTGTACAAGACTTTATTTTAATAGTACTAAGTTTTCTCATGTTTTTGTATTTGTTCGGCTTATTATTCTTCGACGTGATAATATAAAGTATGTTAAAATATTTTGATTTTCATTAGATGTAGTATAAAACTGCCAGAACACCTCATACTCTATTGTATGTTAAGTAATTACGGGACCCATTGTTATCTTCATACTTTGAAGTCTTAGTTACGATACATGTCTAGGTTGAAACGGCAACGTTATTCACCGTACGTGAGAAATATTAACATTGTAGTTTTACTATTTATGTGCTAAATCATTATCCTAAAATTTAATAAAAAATATATTATTTTTGGTTGAATATCAATAAACTAAGCTAAACAAGGTGTAGACTATCATGTGCACAGGATGTAAGTAAAAATTTGTTATTATAGAAATTGTTAAGGACACTGTACGGAAATTCTTTAGATGTATGGAATGACTAATCTCATTTATGTGTAATCCTTCTTGATGTTGTAACATTATTTTATATTTGTTTAATTTCTCGTTTTACAAAGTCACCCTAAACGTTGCAGGTTAGTAAAAGAAAACTTCTCCATGATTTCTACTTTCTGTATTTATTTATTTATTTATTTATTCTTATTAAGTGCGGTAGGAAAACAAAAAACAAAAAAAGAATATAGTAGTCCATTAAGGTTATAATCTTCGTAGCAACCATATGGTTTGATTTTACTATGTTGACACAATTACTAAGCATTTGAGAAATTAACAATTGCACGGAGTATTGATGCTACTGAAATTGTGGACAGTGGGGTGTTTAAATGTTGATTTAAATAAAAGGGGGGCAAGAAAAAAAAAACATAATCATGTGGTAATTATTGCCAGTAATGGTATGTTTTTCTTGATTACAATAATAACTCAACCACTAGGTTCGCAAATTTCAGACACAATTGGATATACCTTAAACCATTAATTGTTTCTTTGGTCTACATCCTCGATTAATTTGAATTGATAAAGAAAACGGTTACACACACAATACGTGTAAGAATTTATTTCATAGTACGGTGTAAATATTTATACGAATAAGTTTGAAAAATTAAAATTTGCTTTACTGCATGTGATAATTAGTTTTCTTCATTAACTATGCATGGAGGGTTCATTCTTATCAATTTGTGTTGAATGTGAATATTATGTAACCCATGGATTGCGGTTCTATTCAAAACATGTTATGAATAAATAAATTAAAAGAGAGGAAAAACCTATTGTAAGGGAGTGAATTCATAAAATAATGAGTTAGGTTCTTAGCCTCTAAATAATTAATATTTAATATGCAAGTGAAAATTAACGATGAAGTTGGAAAGCCCTGCTACCAACCATTCGTTATAATTAAATTAATTTACCATTTGAAGCTGATTGAATTGGGTTGGGTAGGTTTTAAACCTATTAGGTGCTTATTTAGATTGGGAAGATGGGGACGACTCATAAATGCCGAAAAGGCGCGAGAAACGCGCCAAATTTGTGGTGAGGCCGAAAAGTACTACTATCGGTAATCCACACGTCAATATAATAAATAATTTCAAAATAAATTAAAAGCGGGAGGTAAACCACTTTTAGGTTAACAAATATTATAAATCTAAAATAAAAAAAAATTAATTTAAGCCAGACGTAAGTCATTAAAGCGACCGTGCTAGAACCACGGGACTCGAGGGGTGCCTAACACCTTCCCCTTGGTCAACAGAATTCCTTATCCGGGTTTCTAGTTCGCAGACCAAAAAAAAATAAAAAAATAAAGAGTCATTTCCTTTTGAATAGGGATTCAATAAGGTGACTTGGAACACCCAAACTCAATTCCAAGTGGCGACTCTGTAAATAAAATAATCTCTTTTCAAAACATCACTTTAATTGGGAAAACCCATTTTCTCTAAAACCAACTCCTTAGCGGGGTCGGATGCGGTGAAAAAAACAGGGGTGTGACAATCTTTGATTTAATACATATTGATATGTGGGGACCTTACAAAAATGCTACCTATAATGGGTACAAGTACTTTTTAACTATAGTAGATGATTATAGTAGAGCCACCTGGACATTCTTACTATCTACTAAAAGCAATGATTTTCCAGTTTTGAAATCATTCTTGACCATGGTTGAGAGGCAGTTTAACAAAAAGGTAAAGTGTATCAGGTCAGACAATGAATTGGTATTGGGAAGAGGGATAACTGAGGCTGCCTATTTTTAAAAACATGGCATTTTGCACCAACACACTTGTGTTGCCACCCCACAATAAAATGGGGTGGTGAAAAGGAAACATAGGCATCTTTTGGAGATTGCTAGGGGTCTATTTTTTCAGTCTAAGATTCCTATTCTCTATTGGGGAGAATGTGTTCTGGAAGCAACACATTTGATTAACATTCTTCCTTCTAGAGTATTGAAAGGAAAGGCACTTTATGAGATCATATTTAACCAAAAACCTTCTTATGACAATTTAAGAACTTTTAGTTGTCTCTGTTATAGTTCTACTTTATGCCAGGGAAGAGGGAAGTTTGATCCTAGAGCTGACAAATGCATCTTTTTAGGTTATGCACCACACCAAAAAGGTTATAAAGTCATGAATTTCCATACTAGAAAAGTATTTGTGTCTAGGGATGTCACTTTCTATGAGCAAATCTTCCCTTTTGCAGAAACTACTTTGCATGCTTCTCCCATTTTTACTGTCCCATCTCCTAATGTTGATGATGTAGAAGATTCAAATTCTTTTGTTTTTCTTACCAACCTTTTTGATCCTACACCTTTCTCACTCTCATCCACACCTATAGATACTACACTTTCACCTCCTAATTTCAATGTCTTCCCTCAATTCTCTTCTCCTCCTATCAGTCCACAACCAACTTCACCATAAATTATTCCCCAACTTAGGAGATCAGAAAGGGTTTCTCAAAAGTCAGGATACCTCAAAAAATTTATTTGCAATAGTGTGTTTCTGATCAGTTTAACTGATTCTTGTTTTACATCCCCTTCTCCTCCTCCCATTCTTTCTTTTCATGCCCTTTCTCTTCCAAATCAATATTTTCTTCAATCCGTCAATAATCTATCTGAGCCAAATAGTTACCATCAAGCTGCAGCTCATCCAGGTTGGAAGGCTTCCATGAATGCTGAGATTGCAGCTTTAGAACTAAATGAAACTTGGGACATTGTTGAGTTTCCTTTGGGGAAGAAAGCTTTACCTTATAAATGGGTCTACAAGATCAAACTTCTATCAGATGGCTCTATAGACAGACTTAAATCTAGGTTAGTGGTAAGGGGGGACATTCAAAAGCATGGGATAGACTACAATGAGACTTTTTCACTTGTTGTCAAAATGACAACAATCAGGTATGTCTTGGCAGTTGCTATAAAGAAAAATTGGAAAGTTTCTCAGCAAAATGTCAACAATGCTTTCTTACATGGTTCCTTGGATGAAGAAGTTTTTATGAAGTTTCCTCCAGGTTTTCTTTCCCCTATATCCAATCATGTTTGTCTCTTAAAGAAGTCTTTGTATGATTTAAAAAAGGCATCTCGGCAATGGTATTCTAGATTAGCTGAGGTTCTCAGTTTTAAAGGATACACAGCTTCCTTGAATGACTATTTCTTATTTTTTAAGCGATCTGGGAGCTTAATTTCAGTATTGGTAGTGTATGTTGATGATAAATTGCTAACAGGAGATGATATTAGTGAAATTATATCTTTTAAATCATTTTTAAATTCTGAGTTTAGAGTCAACGACCTTGGAGACATACATTATTTTCTTGGTTTGGAAATAATCAGGTAAGATAAGGGGTTTCTCACCAATCAACGAAAATTCTCCTTGGATTTTCTCCAAGAGTTTGATTTTTCTCATATTCCTAAAGTTACTTCTCCTTTTGATCCCTCTACAAAGTTAACTATAGATAGTGATACTCATCTCTCAGATCCTACTATGTTCAGACATCTAGTGGGCAAGCTAAATTACCTAACTCATACTCGAACAAATTTGGCCTTTCCTGTCTTGAAGCTTTGCCAGTCTATGCAACTCCCCTGTCATTCTCACTTCTCTGCTTCTCTTCGGGTACTACGGTATTTGGAATTGGATCCAGGTCAAGAGATCCTCCTTTCTAATCCTTCTCTTTCCCTTTTGGCCTTTTGTAATGCCGATTGGGCATCTTGTTCGGATACTCGACGGTCTGTGAGTGTATTCTTCATCACTTTTAGGGGATCTCCGATCTCCTGGAAATCAAAGAAACAAGCTTCGATTTCTCTCTCTTCTGTCGAGACAGAATATCAATCAATGAGAAAAATGATAGCCTAAAGGAAGGCTAAACACGAAATGGGCACTTTAATGGCAAAAATCAGCAAGCACACAAAGAGAAAAACAACACACTAGAAGGAGATGAAGAAAAAGATTGCTTGAAAAGTAAAGATAGATAGAAAGACCTTACTTTTATCAAATGAATAGCATAATAAGAAGGTGTCTCAAATCTTCAAACACACCTCACCAATAAAAGCTCAAACCTTCCTCTTAGGTGGACCAAAGGACTCACACTTCCTCAATCACACCTTTCTTGTCAAATAACCCAATACAAGTGAAAATCAATTCAAATGCATTCAAGGTTCAAATTTTGTTTTTCTCTCTTAAAGAGAAGAAGAAGACTACAATCTAACACTAAGATTACAATCTAAAAAGTCACTCAATTCATTATCTCAAAACTAATGAAAATAGAAGGCTAGCTACTTGTCTATTTATACTTGTTACAAACAATGACAAAAATATTCTTAATGAAGGGTGCTCCTTTGGAGTGTAAAAAGAAGTCATTAAAATACAAGAATGCCCTTAATGAACCCCCAAATAGAGACGGCTTTGGAGTGTATTTCAAAGCTCCTCTTCACACTTTAGCATATACACTCCAATAGGTGAACTCGTGACACAATCACAAGCTTCCAACTTCATAAACATTGCTTGAAGACCATGTAAAGTTGGACTAAATGGTAGGATCAGTCCTCATCGTTACCAAATAAGCATATATATGCCCTTGTGATTTGTGAAATTGTTTATTTTTGTCATTTTTCATTTACGACGTTTCTAAAAAAATAAAAAATAAACAAAAAGGGTTTAAATTTTGCCCTCTAATTTGCAAAATATTTACTTTTGCCCTCAGTATAATAATATAACTATAAGGTATTGTCCTTATTTACTAAAGGCTCCATTTTGAACCTCAATTGTGCATTGAAATCACAAAATGTTTACTTGGCAATTAATCGAACATCCTCTTAGAAATAATGAACAAAACAAAGAAATTAATAAGAAAAAGTTCAAGAAAAAAAACTATTCAATTTCAATAAATCACTACACAAACATTGGGTGCCAAGCATGCAAAAAGTTTATGGAAAAGATTAGAATTTGCTCCTCTACTTTGCAAAAAGTTCAATTTTACCCTCAATATAATAATATGGGTTAATATTTTCCTTTTTAAAAAAAAAAAAAACTAAGGGTTCTGTTTCGAACTTCAATTTGTACTAAAATCACAAAATGATACTGGAGAATTAATTGATACTCCTCCTATTTACGACACCCACCAATCCCGTTTTCCTTTAACTAACTCACAAATAAACCTTTTTTCTTATATAACTATTACTTTAGCAGATTATTTTTTAGTTGTAGAAAACCGAACATTCTGTTCTTGTTTTACTTACTTTGGTAGGTTGTTAGTGCTTTGCTGCTTGCTTTATTAGCTTTGCTGTGTATTCAATTCTTCCATATATATATATATATATATATATATACACACACACAAATTTTGTCATCAAACATGATTAACCCTAACTTTAAACGAAAGGTAAAACTAGATGAGCTTAAAATCACAAAGACAATTTTGGACCTTTTCCATTCAAAATTTAAAGTCAATATTTAGGATTTGATGGTGAAAATTTCAACTAGGAAGAAAACTATTAAAGATAAGTGGGAAAAGACCAATTACTAGACACTAGTAATTCTTTGAACAATTTTTTTTTTTTAATAAAAAGTTTCTTTAGATAATCAATTACAAGGACGAGATCTCAAAACTCAAATATATGTACAATTAAACTTTTGATAAAAATGAATTTTTTTATGTGAAGATCCATTAATTCTTTTTGTTTACAACTACTTTATCCTCTTGTACTTTTTATATTGTTCGAAAATGTGACATAACTTTTTAATGTAAATATTTTTTGCTAGTATTTTTGTAGTCAGTTGATGGTGATAAAACTATGACGTGACCTAACACCCATTATTACAATCAACCAACTGAACTATTAGAATTTCTCGACTTTATGTGATACAAAATATTAAGTGATACTTTTATTTAATAAAAATAAAGTAAAATAATCTTCTGGATCCTTGTATTATGTCGATTTTATAAGTTGGACATTTCTACTTATATGTTTGTCATTTGAACCCTTGAATCCATTAAAAAGCAACATTTTACACTCTTTGACCGTTGACCTCGCTTATGTGGCATTGAAATGGTGACTAGGACAAGGAGAGTGTAGTCACTAGTCTGGGGTGCGAGTGGAGGTCAATTTTTGGTCAATTTTACATTAAAATAATTAAAAAGATATTAAAATTAAAAAAAAAAGGTTTTTTTCCTCCATCTTTTTAATTTAATTTTTTTTAAATATAAAAATAATAATTTTTTTTTAAAAAAAAAAAACTTCCCCACTCCACCCCAACCCGTCTCCACCCCCACCCCAGCCCCATCCCACCCCACCCCCAGCCCCTTCCATAAAATATTTTTTTAAAAAAAATAAAAAATATTAAAATTAAAAAAAAAGACTCTTTTTTTTCCTTCATCTTTTTAAATTTAAAAAAAAAAAAAAATTAAAAATAATATATTTTTTTAAAAAAGAAAAAACTTCCCCACTCCACCCCAACCCGTCCCCACCCCCCACCCAACCCACCTCGCCCTACCCCACCCCCTCTACCCCACCCCAACACCCGTTCAGCCCTTCCCCTCCCCCACCCCAGCCCGTCCCCAACCCCCCACACCTCCATCAACCCCGTCCAACCCTTCCCCACCCCCACCCCAGCCCATCCCCAACCCCCCACACCCCACCAGCCCCATCCAGCCCCTCCCCACCCCACCCTCATCCCCCATACCCCTCCCATCCCTACCCCACCCCCCTCCCAGCCCCATCCCTACCCCACCCCCTCACCCCCCAGCCCCATCCCTACCCCACCCCCATCCCCTTCCAGCCCCCACACCCCACCCCAACACTCTTCCAGCTCCAACACACGTTCACTTTTTATTTTAATTTTTCCTCTCATTTCAATTCTTTTCATTTTTTTAGTTAAAATTTAAATTTGAAATCTATTTATTTTTTGGGGGATTAAAATTTAAATTGAAAGTGAGTGATAGTGAATATTGAAAAAAAATAGTGAATTTTGCTTGAAAAAAAATATTTTTTTTTGAATTTGTTAAAAATATTCAAATTTAAAAATAAAAAATTTGTTATGTTTGTATATATGAATTTATAGTTAAAATTTTAAATTAGTTGGAGAAGAATTTTAATTATTTGGAATGGATTTGATGTTTAATTTGTGAGCAAAAATAAAAACATGATTATTCAAATTTTTTCTACAATTTATAAATTTTTCTTATTTAATTAAATTAATTTTAATATTTAATTTGTTATGTAGCATTTTAAAAATGACTTGAAATTTAATGTAATATTTTTTTTAAAATGACGTGGCAAATGATGTGGCAGACGTGTCAGGTGTGGCAGATGTGGCAGCTGACGTGGGGGAGAGTGTGTTACATTTACCAAAAAAGGGTTTAAAATGTTATTTTTTAATGGATTCAGGGGTCCAGATAACAAACATGTAAGTAGAAGTGTCTAACTTACAAAATCGACATAGTATAGGGATCCAAAAGGTCATTTTGCCTAAAAATAATTTAGTGACTTACATAACACTTAAATTAAACGAATGATATTTTCATTATAAAAAATAGTTCAGTAACCTTTTTATTGCAATAAAAGTGAATGACCAACGATAGAATCAAACCCCACAATTTTAAAAATAAAAATAAGTTCAATGCACAAATTATTAAAGTCGAAATTGAATTTCAATTGCCATTTGGCAATGGCACCGTATTATACAAGTGTTAATTCTAAATTAACAATTTTTGTGGTGTAATAGAAATGTGGTTTCCAAGTAATGACTGAAATTGACAAATATATTGATTGTAGTAAAAAAGAAAACTATGAAATATGATTGTTTATTTTGGTGTTTTTTAAGCAAACAATATTTTAATGTGACATTACGTTCATAAAATTAAAATCGCCGACTTTTTTATTAAAAATTATTTTCAATGAATCCATATAGAGTATAGCTTTTTTCTAAAAGTAAGTCTATCATATCAAATTATGAGTCTATCATATCAAATTATGATCTAATACATGCCTTTATTCGGAGCAAGATGACCAAATGATGATTTTTTATGATATCATTAGCATACAAATTGATTTTGCCTTTTCATTATCAATTTATTCGTGCATAGTAGGATGAATGAAATAATAAATATAAAGGAAAAGGGCTTAAAATATCCTTTAACTATGTGACTTGGTGTAAAAATGTCCTCCGTCTACCTATTGGACCTAAAGTGCCCTTCATGTCTGTCTGTTGGGTCTAAAATGTCCTTTTCGTCTATCTATTTGGACTATTTTACTCTTTTATTTTAAAAAAAATTATATAATACCACAACTTATCTTTATTAAACTACATAAAATTTCTATCATTTTTATTAATATATAACCAAATAAACAGTGCACAATATTATTTTTTCGTCATTCTAAATTGATCGGATAAATAAAAAAAACATAAATAGCCATTTTAAAAAAATTATTACATATACAGAGCCGTTTTAATTGGTTGTCGGCATATAAAATATTTACTTTTATAATAGATTCTAATATATAGAAAAATAATTATATATTAAATTTTCATATTTCTTATTTATTACCGATTTTTATGAAAGCCCTTGTTCATTCATTTTTTATATATACCATATCAAAATTTTATATTTTTCATTTTTATTGTCTGCTTTCACGTTGCCTCCATAAAAAATTATGGTATATTTATATCATAAAAACTCATGGTATATTTATATATTATATAAATAATATTTATATCATAAAGATACATGATATATTTGTACCATACGAATTATATCTATACCATTATAAATTATATTTATACCATAAACATATATTGCATATTTTAGATATAAAAAATTTATACCATGTAATACTGAAAATATATATTTATATTTAATAAATAATTTTTTAACAAGAAAAGTACTTCCGACATAATGAGATATACCATGAATATTTATCTCATAAATTATATCAAAAATATAATAATAATTTGACTTTGACGTAAATTATATTTACACAACAAAATACATGGTATATCTGTACTTTCAACATAATGATTTTTATTTCATAAATATTTATCCATAAAAAATTATGGTTAACCCATTATATTATAATTAAAAATATACGATATTGAAATAATACTAGATGATTAACATACATGAAAACGAAACAAAACATACACAAGCAAATAATGGAGTACTTAGTTTATTTTAAAATATTTGAATTTTGAATTTAAGAGAGAGAGATTTGAAAGCATGGATTATCTTTTCCACTTTTAATTTGAATATTGAAAATATATCTCTTAAATTAAGGTAAATTGATAATTAGTTATAGCATTAAATTAAAAATTATAATTATCTTTTCTGATTTTTTTAAATGGCTATATATGTAAAAATAAATAAATTATAATATTAAAAAAATATTATTCTTTATGTAATTATGTTTTAAGGATGACCTTTTCATATAATTTGCCTAAATAAAAGGGCAAAATAGGCCCAATAGACAGACGGAAAGGGCATTTTAGGCTCAATAGGTAGGTGAGAAGGGTATTTTAGGCCCAATAGGTAGATGAAAAGGGTATTTTAGGCTCAATGGATAGACGAAGGGTATTTTTACACCATTTTACATAGTTGAAAAATATTTTAGGCCATTTTCCGTAAATATAATAAAAGAGTTTGGTAAAAGTGCATTAGGTAGGGTGTACTGATACTAAATTTTAGTACAATGTTAGATTGCAATTTAGTTAAGTATGATATAACTAATTTATGACATTAGGAATTTAGCTATAGACATATGCAATAATATTATTATACATAGTAAATTATGACATTGTCAATATTCAGTACTAATTCTATTCAACACTCTTATTCAGTACCATTCATATTTTAATATATCATATTCATTTAATACAACAAACCAGATCATGAATAAAAAGCAATGTTACTATAATTAAATTCTAGCATTACTAATGCACTATATTTAATGTTATTCGTATGCGCTCTATGTAACACGCGATCCTTTAAATTGTATCTTTTAAAACAATATATAGTTACTTGTAATGTGATTATACTAATAACTCTCACTTTGTATTCTTTGTTCATTAACTTTATATCATTTGTACGAAGTTGGATAAAGTTTAAATATGTATGAATATATTTCTACTTCTAACATAAAGTAAACTTATATTTTAATCTCACATATATTAGCATATGATCTAAAATAGTGAAACATAAAGCAAATGCAACAAGAAAATTTTCGTTCATCCTCTCCAGTCGAGTGCATTTAACGAATCTATAGTACAAACACGAATATTTATAACATGAACAACATAAAAATTCAAATTAAAACAATTCTCTAAGTAAGGGTGTCAGGTGGGGCGGGTCGGGTCAACCCGTAACCGGCCCGTGAAAGTTATCCGGGTTGTGGACCAGTTCGGATCCGGGCCGGTCCGATTCCGGGTCCAACAGTAAAAAATTTCAAAACAACCCTAACCCGGCCCACTTAACCCAACCCGGTCCAACCCACCTAAACCTGATCAAAACCGGTTAAAAATTCGGTCAAAACCGATGAAAAAACAAAAAAAAAAAGATTTTTTCTCCATTATACACTATATATCCCACCTATATACATTTTAAATACGTTAAATAATAGATATACACTATATATATAGCCTATACTACATTACTATTTAAAAAATATATACACATAATAAATATACACAATTACACATGTAATATATATACGTACCATAGAAGATATATACACATATATACGTACCATTCAATATATACATACTACTTTAAGTAAAATATACTACAATATACATACTTCAATATATACACACACTATATATATAGTTATATACTAATTTGTAAAACATATACACATGTATACGTTAAATATATATGTCTATAGAAGATATATACACATGTATTCGTACCATTCAGTATATACATACTACTTTAAATAAAATATACTACAATATATACACACACTATATATATAGTTATATACTAATTTGTAAAACATATACACATGTATACGTTAAATATATACGTCTATAGAAGATATATACACATGTATACGTACCATTCAATATACACATACTACTTTAAATAAGATATACTACAATATATATACACACTATATATATATATAGTTATATACTAATTTGAAAAACATATACACATGTATACGTTAAATATATACGTCTATAGAAGATATATACACATGTATACGTACCATTCAATATATACATACTACTTTAAATAAGATATACTACAATATATATACTATAATACACACACACTATATATAGTTATATACTAATTTATAAAACATATACACATGTATACATTAAATATATACGTCTATAGAAGATATATACACATGTATACGTACCATTCGATATATACATACTACTTTAAATAAGATATACTATAATATATATACTATAATTTATACACACACTATATATATAGTTATATACTAATTTATAAAATATATACACATGTATACATTAAATATATAGTACTTTAGAAAATATATACACATATATACATACCATTCAATATATACATACTACTTTAAAATATATGTACTTCTTTAAATAAAACATATGCTACTTAATATAATAAATTAATAATACTTTATAGTAAATTAGTAATATATTAAAACTAAGTATTTAATTTAAATTAAAAATTTAATTTAAATCATTAAATGGGAAAAATTACAAAGTAAGGACTAAGAAGTGAATGAATGCTGAATTTTATTGATTGCAAAATGATCCAAAATTTATAATTTATATGGATGAAAAATCTATAAATTTTGCATCATTTTTTCCAACTCATTCATGTTAATATTAACGGGAGCTTGCATAGGATAGTCAAAGTCAACGGGGGCAAAACCATGCATTAGACTTGATTCTGCCGAGTTCTTCCGTGAAATCATAATTTCTTCAAGTCTCTGCTCGTCGTTCGGCTCCGCTTCCATTCCTTGATTTCTTCGTTCGGCTCTAATCCAATCTCTAAGGCAAACTAGAACATTCATTGCTTTGCTTCCCAATGAATGTCGGTTGTCTCCAAGCTGCTGTCGTCCCTGGGTAAAAGTGTTCTCCGATGCAACGATTGACATTGAAACATTCAGGATATCTCTAGTTAATCTTGAAATTACAGGATATTGTGCTTCATTATTTCTCCACCAATCCAATGTGTTGATCCGCCGTCTGCGATCCTCTAGCGGCGATCGGAGATAATACTTCAGCTCTTATCGATAAGTTGTTGTGTAATCTCCCTCCTCAACACTGTTCCAACAAGGTAAATCATAAAAGTGATCAGGAAAATCACTATGTGCCGGCCTTTTAGAAGATGATGGCTCCTCGGGAGGATGAGAAACGACAGTTGGAGTGATATTTGTCAGTACAGCTAAATCAACTAAATCAACATAGTGGTTATATAATTTATCTATGTAAGCGTTTGCATCGTCCATAGCCTTCGACAAATCAGGTTATTCTTGTTCTTCATCATCAGAATCATTGTTAGTATTTATCTCTAAGTTAGCATAAGTAAGAGTACTAAAATGACACATAGTAGTATATTTCATGCACAGATTTAACATAGCACCAACCAAGTAAATAGGGGGAATCAGAGAAAAATATTTTTTAAATTTAACAAACATGACACCAACAACTTCTTTGTAACCTTCTTTATTTTTATATTATTTGAACAAATCAGAAATATCGACTATATATGCCAAAATATTACAAACAGTAGGATAATAAGCACCGAAAAATTCAACCGTAGCTATATAAAGATTTTTCAAAAACTTAACAAGATTTTTAATTACAACCCAGTCAGAATCATGTAGCATGCAGTGGGAAGAATCAGTAAACGAACCACAATGTTAGTTAAAAGATAGTGTAATAGGAGCTCTATATTTATAACAAGTTTTCAAAAAATCATACGTAGCATTCCATCTAGTTTCACATTCTTCAGGCATCAATATCGGTGCAAGTCCATTTTGTTCACATTTAAGTTTAAAGTCTTTAATTCTACTTCTACGATTATTTCTTTGAATAAAACCAACGGCAAGTCAAATTTTTTCAATATAAAGCTCAAAAAACTCAAGACCATCTTTTACAATTAAATTATATATATGACAAGCACATTTAACATGAAAAAATTCAGGTAACAACGGAGATAACTTAGATTTTAACTTTGTTATAACAGTTTTTTTGTTAGAAGCATTATAAAAAACAATACATAAGATTTTACTTTCAATACCGTAATATTTTGCAACTTTAACAATCGAATCAACAATAAAATCTCCGGTATGTTTACGATCTTCATCATATAAAAAACAAAAATACGTTTTTGCATAACAAAATTACTATCTATCAAATGACAAGTAATGATTAAATAATTATTTTTATTTACAGTACGATCAAGATTAGAAGTTAGGGACATTCTACACTGAATATTTTTAGCAATGTTGATAAATAAAAACAATATTGTGAATGAAGTCTAAAAATATCGGCCCTACAAGTAGTTCTAGGAATACCATTAAACATAGGATTATAAATTGCTTGAATATAATGAATAAGACAAACAACACACAACTACCATTTTAGCTATTTCTTCTCGATCCCTCAATTTATTATACTTCTTCGTTACCTGATCAGTTGCTGGGTCCAATCTAATTTGTGTTGGCCCACCAACATCCTGACCACCTTTTGCAATAAATAACTCTCTTCCGTGATTATCACTTATATGTCTCATTAACGTACCCGTACCCTCTTGCTTGCCTCCCCTTTTATGCTTATATATTTGTTAACAAATATTGCATTGCACTTCAATATCTGATATACGTTCAAAAAATTGTCATGCAATACTAGTTGGTTTATGAGCTCTTGGGGCATGGGGAGGACGGGAGGGAGATTAATCGATTCAGATCTAACATTAGCATTTTCTACTGCGGATGTCTCGCCAATATTTTCATCATCTTTGTCTAAATTAACCGCATCTACTTCATTTTTTTCTTCTATACCGTAATTTTTCTGAGCTTCTACATAATCCATATCGTGGGCACCTACACCTAAAGGTACACCTACTTCTTCCTCAAAAGGTTGACTAAGCGGTGCCGGAGGCATACATGTATATCTACTACTTGAAGTATCTCTACTACCAGTAATTCGTTTTTTACTACCACTACCACTTTAGGGACAAAAATTTTTAGCACCTTTAGTAGCGAGGTTTCTTAATTTATCCATAATATAAATTAAACTAAAAAAATTCAAAATAAACAAATATAATAAAATTAAATATTCAACAATTAATACACTAAATAAAAATTAAACGTAAGAGATGGAACGACAATACCAAATTTTGGAAGTATCCGAAGGTTGCCACTTTAGAAACTTTCACTCGTACTTTGTAATCACAAAATTAAAAAATTAAAGTGAGCACTTTAGGAAATTAAATATATAGAATATTTGAGATTTGAGAGAATGAAAAATTGTATGAAAAATGATTTGAAAGTGTAGGGTATTTATAAGTTTTTTTTTGGGTTTTAAAAAATAATTTAATTATTTTTTTTTTATTTTTTTTAATAAAAAGGGGATTTTAGCCGTTTTGGGCTCCCAACGGCTATATTACCGTTGGGCCCAACGATCAATTTTTCAAAAATTTCATATTTTTTTTCTTAATCGGATTGAGCTGGTTAACCGGCGAACTTGGATCGGTTTTGATCCGAACCGGGTTAATCAGGCATAAAAAAAAAAATTAACCTAGCCCGATACTCGATACCCTACAACTCGTGGACTGATCGAGCCCGATCAAACCGGACCGGGTTGGTGTGGTGGGCTGGTTTGGGCCGGGTCAAACCGGCCCGATTGACAGGTATATCTCTAAGTAAGAAAATAAATGAAGAGTTTCTTTCCTAAGTTTAACAATATTGCTAGCCTTTTACCGTCCCACAATTAGAGAATTCTAAGATTAGATAAGTCACTATAGAAGTATTTTAATTACAAAATTTATGAAAATGTGATATTTTAATACTTTTTAAATATGTAAATTGACATACACAAAACATAATAAATTCATATAATCATATCATACTATGACTTTGTAGAGAAAAAATATTAATTAAATTATTCAAAGTAAGAAAATTAATATATCTTCATAAGGAAAGAGCACTCAAATTAATTAATTTATAACAAACTCTAGTATTAATTAGAGTCTAAAAATAGCTATTGAGATTCATATAACTAACTCAAATTTATTTTAGGAAATATTGATCCTACTCAAACCAAGGAGAAAATTAAACGTAATTATTGTAATTAACATAAATAATCAAAATAGAATAATGTACCACGTGGCAGCTTATCATCGAGCCACCGTAGCTGATATAATTTCAAGAAGATAATAATGCCCCGGTAAGGCCACTGGGATAAAGTTCCATGTTCCGCGGCTCAAAATTCCATTTCCGTGTCTGTCGGTGAAGTCCCAATAATTGTAATTTTGCATAACTCCTAAGGGCATTATCAACAATTGACAATATCAATCAATCACTACAAGCAACAGCTCTTTTATAGCCTCTCACTCTCTGTTTATACTGTATTGTTTGATTTGACATTGTAATAGAAAAAAAATATTTTAAAATTTATTATTTAAAATAATTATATGTATTTATTTGATTAATGTATTTGTTTGATTATAGATCATGATGTTAAGAGTTAAATTAATATTTGAAATTTAAATTATTATTGAATATTAGAAATACGACAACATATAGTAGTACATTTTATCCAGTAAGCTCTTTTATATTTCACTCTAACTTTTTGTACCGTAGTTCGGATCCTCTTCTTCCTCATTTTTCATTGTCCGTATCTTGTCATTTTCTTTCTTCTACTTTGTCTCTCCTCATTCAGCTGCTGCATAAAAGCTTTGACAACCTTGGTGTTTTTTTTTTCGAACTATTCTTGAAGCTTTACTGTAAGTTCCACTACATTAGCTTTTTCACTACATTTTTATTGAAAAAGAAGTCCCAAGTGGCCTAGGCCTACTTATTTTCTTGTTAAAGGAATTGGGCATTTCTTGATTTCTTTTTATTTTTCAGAAACTTAAATGTAAAAAAGTTTCTCTTTTTTTACCTAGTTGGTGAGGCTTTTCAAGATTCTTGGTGGGTTTGTACAGTTCTAGCTGTTGGCTTTTTGTTGGTTGGTTCTGCTCTTTTTCAAAGATTTGGGGGGAAATCGTCATTTTTCTGATTCTTGGTTGGGTTGTATAGTTGTGGTGTTGGGTTTTGGTGGGTTGGTGTGAACATTTACAATATGTTTTCTTGTAAGATGTCTGAGAAAGCTGGAAATGTTGGGTGGGTTATGAGGTCTAACAACCCCAAAGTTCAATGGTGGTTTAAGATACTGACAATGGGTGTTTTTCTTGGAATCTTGATTGTGTGGGGGATTGATGGTGTCACTGTGGGTAGTTTCCAGAGAGATTTTGTTTTGTTGAAGGTGAATAGTAGTTCAGGAAAGTTTAGACCTAGCTTTAAAGATTTCAGCTTTACCAATATTTCTCTTAGACCTCATTCTGTAATTGCTCTCCAGAATTTGAACCAAGATTTTGCACAAAAAAATCTGGCTCCTAAAGTTGAACCTCAACCGATAAATTTGACCGAAAGTCAAGGTGATGCCACTGATTTTAGCCTTGAAATGGTGTCAGATTTGACCCCAAGAGTTGTTAGGTGGATTTCAGCTGAATTAGAGGCAAACTTTTCTGCAAATCTACTTACTAAGTGGTTGGCTCCTGGTGGAGAGCCATGTAGGGAATCAAGAACTGTGGATGTAAAAATCCCTGCTTTGGATGGTCGTGAGAACATTGAGTTGTCAACTGGGGATATTCATGAGTTTGTTTTTCATGCATTGGATGCTTCTGGGAAGCCTCATTGTTTGGGTGGTGATTATTTTGAAACTGATATTGCTGGTGAAACATGGAAGTCTAGGCCTCCAATTAAAGATTTGGGCAATGGTACTTACCAGTTTTCCCTGCAAGTCCATCCTGATTTTTCTGGGGATTATAATCTCACGATTATCTTACTCTTTCGACATCATGAAGGCTTGAAGTTTTCGCCTGAAAGATTTGCATTTGACAAGGTTTTGCGCGTGATCCCAGTCAAATTCTCCAAGTCCTCCATTGATTTACCTGAAATATCTCAGTGCAAGAAGTCAGATCTTATTAGAGATGTTTGGTCTGGTCGATGGACTCGTCATGCCAAGAATGATAGCTGTTCAATTAGCAATGATGGGCGATACAGATGCCAAGAACCAAATTTTCCATGCCAAAAACCATGGTGTGATGGTCCACTAGGGTCCTTGGAAAGCAATGGTTGGGTGTATTCAACACATTGTTCATTCAAGATGTTCTCAAGTGAAGAAGCATGGAATTGTTTGAAGGATCGCTGGATTTTCTGGTGGGGCGATTCGAATCACTGTGACACAGTGAGAAACATCCTCAATTTCATTTTAGATGTGAATGATATAAAGGAGGTTCCAAGGAGAGCTGATTTGAACATCAGCAACCCAAGGAATCCATCACAAACAATTCGATTTACGAACATTTTCAATGGGCATCATAACCAGACAGGCAATTATCAAGGCTTGAATTCATTGAAAGATGCTGACTATAGAGAACTTTTGAAAGGGTACTTCTCTGGACATGTTCCAGACACTATTATCATGAATTCGGGGTTACATGATGGAGTGTATTGGCCTAATATTAGGCATTTCATTGAAGGCGCCGACTATGCTGCTTCATTCTGGGCTGAGGTACTTAATGGGGTAAAGCAGAGAGGAGTGAGACCGCCTGAAGTCATATATAGGACCACAATAACCACCGGCGGATATGCTAGACGATTAGCATTCAATCCAAATAAAATGGAGGCTTTCAATGGGGTAGTCTTGGATAAGTTTAGGGCATATGGTTTAGTTGATCGCATCATTGATGATTTTGACATGACTTATCCATGGCACTACGACAACCGATGCAACGACGGGGTGCATTATGGCCGTGCTCCTGCCAAGCTGAAGTGGAGGGATGGCCAGATTGGGCACCAATACTTTGTAGACATTATGCTTGGTCACGTGCTGGTCAATGCGTTATGTGCAAGATAGAAGGTGGCAAGTTACCTTCTGAGTCCTGAGATGCAGCCAACTTCAAGCAATGGGTGGTGCATTTCAAGCTTGGCTGCTAGAATTTTGCAAGAGGAGGAAGTTTGGTGATATTTTTGATCTTACCTTTTCTTTATTTTACTGTCATTATGTTTTGTATAATGTCTTCCACGTTTTTAGGCCAATACTAAAGGTTGTATAGGGAATACTAAAGAATTTATTATTCATTTTTGGAGCTTCTTGTAGTCCCATTTGCTTGGACTACTGTAGATGTAATGAATATTACTATTACCATTTATTTACTTCTATCTGCTCTTCAAAAGGAAAACAAAATCCATCTTGTGCTTTAGCGTTATATTTTGTTTTTGTTATGAATATCTGGGCATCTTCAACATTATTTTTGCCCTTTAATTACAAGATGAGAGTGAATACGAGATCCAAAAGATATATTGAATTTTATTTATACTTAAATTCCTTTTCTTTTTGTTAAATCTAAAGTCAATACATATGTTTAGATGGTTGTTAGCCATTTTATTGCATTATATTGTTAGTTTAAATACAATGTTTGTTTTGCTTGCTACTTAAATTTTATCATTTTATCATATGGTATTTTGAAGTTTGCCAGGTAACAACTAAAAGTCCTATTAAAGTTTACACATCCTTAATGAGATTCCTTGTTACACCGTTGTACAAGCTTGTCACTCACGAAGTACAATGAAAATCTCACAACATAGTGTATGCTCCACATATCTCAATGTATGATACATGCCGAATTATTCCAAAGATTCTAACTAAGGTAATTGATGATGCTTTAGAGATGAAGAGGAGTTTTGTGATCCACTATGATGAGGATGGACGATGGAGGAGTCTTAGCTAGGTTTCCTCTTTTCTTAGACTTAGATGATTTTGAATGAGTCTACATTCGAGAGTGTTTATTGAGCTTGTTGGGAGCTTATTGACTTGTTTGGAAACGTTGGTTGTGATGCAATTTAATTTCACTCTCGGTCTTCGTAGGAGCTAGGTGTTTGATTAGGTTTAAACGTTAGAGGTCTTTGGTTTAATATACCTTTGATTGCTTATGTTTCCTCTTCTTGTGTCTATTTATTTATCGTCTTTCTTTCTTATCTTTTGATTTTGTCCTTTACTTTCATTTTCTATTTTGGTTGGTATCATTTGGTATTTGATCGGAGCTTAAAATGGTTCCGATGATTTTAGTCTTGGGTTGTGGTATTGAAGAAAAATAAAAAAATCACACATAAAAATTTTGGGTTTCACATTTTTGGGTATAGTTCAAAATTTTTGATTCTTGTGTTTTCTTGAGTTTCTTGTGCTAGATTCTTATTCACATTATTTGAGTCTAAATCTAGGATTTAAGCTTAATCAGAGTTGATTTGAAGGTTTTATCATTGTTGAGTTGAGCTTGAAGAAATTTTGAAAATAGGTCTTCAAATCTAAACATTTTGGAGTGAAAGTGAGGGTTGAAAAACATTGGGGTTTGATATCAATACCAAAAGTAGCTTGAATCTCGAATTTGGAGGGAACTCGAGTTGAAATGAGTGAGTTGAGTTTTTGAAATCTTCATCTTTGTTCTTGCTGTTCTTGGTGAAGAAGAAGCCAGAAAGTACAATTTGATCGAAAACCCTTAGTGAAAGTTTGGAGAAAAGTATTCTTTGACCCATTAAGAGTAAATATGAGGTGAAATGAGCCCCAAGAAATCACAAAATCGAAGAATTCGACCTCCAAACTTAAAGTCCAAATCGCATCAAGTCTGGTTGTTGTTGACGACTTGAGAGACGAACTACCAAGCAAGTGGCGATCTTCCAACCCAAACCGTCACCACTACCAAGGTTGGACACCATTCTGGTTGTGCCTGACGACTACCTTGACGACCCATCAAAAGACTGACGATCCACCAGCCTAACTGTCACCCTAAGTCCACTTAACACCTATTTTGGTTAAGGTGTGATGAATGGTCTGATGAACCACCAAGTGGTTGACGACCCACCAACCAACCCCGTCACCCCAAGTCCACTTAACACATACACTGGTTAAAATGCGACAGAACCCCTGACGGACTACCAGTAACCAGACGGACCATCACTTGAGCCGTCGCAAAGTCCAAGAATCAGTAAGCTCAATCTTTGTTTCCTAGTTTCATTTCTTCGATTCTTAATCATTTTTTTCTTAATTTCTTAAGCTAATTAACAACTAGTAGTCACTCTATTTAGTTTTGATTAGTTCTTGAGTCTGTTTACTTTCTTGTCCTTTTCTTGTGTGTTTTATCATTAATTTCCTAGTTAACTTCTTTGATTCAAGTCTTTCAGTTTTTAATCGAGTCATCCGTTCTTCTCTCAACAAGAATCCATTCTAATCGAGAGTAGCACATATGCACTTCATATACCAATGAGAACAAGCAAGTTCAACAAAGTCGAGCTAATTATGAGGCAATCTAAGTGTGGACACACTAGTGGTTGTGAGATTTGATTTCACTAACGTTAACCTTGCTTATTAGTTGTATTGAGTCTCTTATTGATGGGTACTATGGCACCGGAAGATGAGATCCAACTTATCACGAGCGGGGTAGATCTTGATACCATATTGAAATCTATCATGGGGATGCGACGAGGTATGGATACTATGAATGAAAGAATGTTGGGCATCGAGGATAGGGTATTAAATATGGCTGGAAAGATGGTGAATATAGAAGGACATCTAAACACTTCTAATGCTACTCCTCAAAACAACCTTCAAGCAACTTCAAGAGGACACAACTAAGAAACTTCCGCCCTAAAGTTCTACTCCACATGTTCACAAGGAAGTGTTTCCTTGAATTCTACTACTACCGACCAAACTCCACGAAATTGTAACACCCCAATTTTCTGAACCGGAATGCTACACGGTGCTCATGACCCCGAAGGACCACAAGCTAACCCATGACTGATATCTCTACCTGTATACTGCATAGTATATCATAAAATGCGGAAACATAAACATGAAAGGCCATAAGGTTCGAACTGAATAAACATCTGATAATAAAATGTCTGAAAAAGGTATAACAATACCAAAACAAGTCATAAATACTGAAAATAATGAGATATAAATATCTAATCTGACATCTAGTCTGAAAGCCTCTAACTGAACTGAATAAGGATTTGAAGGAACATGTCTCCAACTAACTCCATCTAGCAACTGAATAGTAAATGTAGCAATAATTATATCGTCCTCGAATGAGAAAGACTCACTGCAAATTCCGAACACTGGAATGCTACTGCTGATCTGGAGCTCGTGCCTCTGAACCTATGGTGTAACATAATAGAAAGCACCATAGCGCAAATGCGTCAGTACGTCTGAATGTACTGAGTATACGAGTGAGGTAGGCTAAATGCAAAGGGTTATATGCATGAACAATGCTAACTAATATGAATGTGAGAATACATACATGCATAAACAACTATAACTGAACTCGTGATGATGCTGACTACTGAGTATGAATGCTGACGACATGACTTTACTGTTACTGAGGTACTGAATAGATTATTGACTATTTCTGACAGTTCAAATTATGAAGAACTGGTTTGAATGACTGTGTCTAACAGTCCTGAAACTGAATACTGGTAACGTGAGCTATGACAATTGATATAGCTGATATAACTGTAATGATCGGACTAATCGATATAACCGATACTGAGCGACTGTATCTGACAATCTAAGTTCTGATGGAACTATCTGAGTTCCGTTCTACTTGGAGTAACTAAATCTGAGATCAGTCCTATCTAACGGGTGATCATGAGTATACTGATAATAAGGATGATTTGACTTAGTCTGAGATCAGTCCTATCTAGCGGATGATCTTTAAATCTAATGATTCCGATACTGATTAATCATAGTTGAGATCAGTCCTAGCTAATGGGTGATCTTGAAGTCTATTTACAATGATAAGCATTGACTGTATCTAATAGTACTGAATCTGTACTACTAAGCTGAGTTGACTGTGTATGAAAGCCCTGATTCTGTAACTGAAACTGTGGGATGCGTTCATCTAACCGACATTCCCCAAGCTAAACTGACTGGGGTCTAATCTCTGCCCTGACTGGAAAGGTGTCAGTACCGCGCCACCAGTAAAGACATCTGCTGTGGAGTCAGTCCTAATCTAGCGGATGACTCCTGGGATCAGTCCTATACATATAAATGTGCTAACGGGTGACCCTGAGTATGTCAGTCCTATCTAACGGGTGACATCTCGTACCTACGCTGGCTATGTAGTTCTGAAACTTAGGGATTGCTTCTAAGGATCTCAGTCCTATTCTAGTAGGTGAGTCCCCATCCCTAGGCTCACTCGATGCTGAATCCTACTCCCATCTGAAATACACTAAACTGAATAACAAAGATGAACCGAATAACTGAACTAAACTGATTAGCTGAACTGATACTAGTGGTATTGTTTAGCGGAGCTAAACTGAGTTTACTGAATTTCAATGACTAACAAAATGTACTGAGTTTTGAGGACTGATTGAGAGTACTGAAGTTACTGAGATTGACTGTGAGTACTGTAGTTACAGACTGAGTACTGAGATCACTGAGATTACTGAACTACTGAGACTACTGAGATTTCTGAGTTTTCCTGAGTCACATGACTGACTAAATTCAAAAGATCATGGCTTAACTGAGAGTATCATGATAACATGACATGACTCTAGGCACACAACTATATTTTTTGGGTACGAATATCCTCAGGACTCGATGGAAGGAAACTGACACATATGACTGACTTGAGTATGTGACCAACATCAACAATCCATAATATCATAACTTGGGGAATTCCATGAAGTGCATGGATATCATACATTTTGTACATAAGTAGGATTTGCAAGTAAGCATGGCATAATCTCAGAAGACTAGTTCATGAACATCCCAACAACATTTACAAGACACAATATCAACATGAAAATCATTGGAATATGGGGGCATATCATGAATCCTTCACTTAGTCACAATTTAGCTATAATGCATGATTTCTAGTCTCTTAGGTATTTTATCAAACACCTTACCTGCACAACTTAGGCATAGGTGTAAATCATACAATTACTCATCATAAATAATCAAACTTATAGGTTTTCAACTCATATGATGTCATAGATTCATAATAACACATAAAGATTCTATATTGGCATCATTCAACACATAAACATGATCAACAATCCATTCATAACATGAAAACCATAATATATAGTTTTAGAAAAGGGTTCTTGAACTTCATGGACGAAAGGAGTCCATGAATGAACACACGCATACCTTAGAAAGGGAACCTTGATGATTTACTGGAGAGTTCTTGGATTGGGAAACTTAATTCTTGATTATCTTGGAAAAAGGCTTGAATCTTTCTTTTGAGAGATGAGTTTGATGGAAACCCTAATCTTGTGGTTGAGAGGATAAGAGAGGGTTTTTGAGATGCTTAACTGAAGAAAAATGGGAAAAATTATGCCTCTTTAGGGTTATAAGTCGTGGAAGGTGAAGTAAAAGACCAAAATACCCTTATGAAATAATTTCCCAGTTGCTGAAAAATCATAGCTGACGGCATTGGTGATAGGGCGCCAGACTTGTGATAAGTCGTCAAAAATATCGCCAGATTTGTGATAAGTTATCACAAATGTCGTCACTTAGGAGCTGGTTTCTGCCTAAGGCTGACGATCTTCGTGATAGGGTGTCACAAATGTGATAAGCTATCACAAATGTCGTCACTTAGGAGCTGGTTTCTGCCTAAGGCTGACGACCTTCGTGATAGGGCGTCACAAATGTGATAAGCTATCACGAATGTCGTCACACTATTTTCAGCCTGATATGCTGGAGTAAAATAGGCATAACTCTTTGTTCCGATATCAGATTTAGGCGAAATTGATATTGTTGGAAAGATAATTCAAAGATATTTCATTTGATATATAGTAAACGACCCAGTTCGTCATATACAATGAGTTATGGTCGATTGAAGTTGACCCAAGTTTTGACGCTCACTAAAACTTGAACGATAGGAAAGCTTTCAACTTGTACTTGAGTTAGGGGACCTCTATGATCTAAATTCATGCTCAAATAGATTCTCACACTACATAATTGATTAACACACTAAATTTATATAGGATTTGAGGCTTTTGAAACATCCACGCATAGGAATGACGGATTTTCATTCTAGTCCAAAATGTGGGGTATTACAATATCTCCCCCTTGGGAACATTCATCCTCGAATGATACTGGCTGAGATGAGAGAAAATACAACTTACACGAATATATAGAATGAATGACTGATCATGATTTCATGGCTGACATGACTGAAAACTGAGCATATCATACTGTACATGCATATCTGATGCATGGGTAGCTGATTTATGAATGTAGGACTGAGTGTTCCGATAAACTGAGTTTCTCAAACTGAGAATGCATATCTGATTCTTAACTAATAAGTTGAATCCATGCATATATGATGCATGATTTTATGACTGACATGATACGTGAATGCATGACTGAAAGTACTGATAAGCTGACCACGCATATCTGATGCGTGAATACATGACTGAACTGACTCACAAACATGCGACTGAACATGCAATGATAAAGGCACTAAGATTGAACTGAAATATGAGAACATGACTGATTTTGCTACGTGACATATGGACTGAACATCATGAACTGAACTAAAACCTCTGAATACTTGACTTACAGCTGAGGTCTAACTTGAAGGTCAACTTATGAGTACCCTCTATTCTAGACTAAATTTGTTATGCAAGGAGAAATTGAAGGATCTACGTCATGAGAGCGTTAAGAGAAAGTGGGGTATCTCCCCCTTGGGACGCTGGGTGATGCACAAGGCATCTACGAACTAGATTATAACTAAACTTTGGGAGTCTGAAACTAATGCATGAGATGAACTAAACTTGCAACTACTAGGAGGTTCTACCTTGAAATAGTTACATTCTCTGAGATTTTGGATAGCATGAATAGATGCAAGGATGAGAAAATAAGCTATAAAAATCTGATTACTCGATTGCTAAACCGACTTGCTGGCTTTACTAGCTTACTCATACTGAAACATGTGCTCGAATGAGAGAAAGAGATATAACAATGCATACTATGAACATAAAATACTGGTAACATAACCGAATCTAAGTCAGGGAAACTTTCTGGATTAGGACGGGTCTGGAGTGCATAAAGTCTATTCTGACGTTGACCACTGTTGGTACCTTACTGACGCAACTCCTTACCCCTCTGTACTATAACTATGCACTCTCGCATCCTGTGTCCTGGCTTTCCATACCCAAAGCATACATCACTGCCTGCCATACATGCACCTAGATGATTCTTACCACACTCTTCGTAAAACAGATAAGTAAGACCTCTATTTTCACTACCCTGGGCCTCAGAGCCTGGCGCTCTATCATGACGATCATTTCTGGACTTAGGTGATGGTACACTAGCTGAGGATGGAGCTGGGATAGAAAATTTCTGACTATGCTGAGAACGGTTACCACCCTGTGACTTAGGCTATGCAAAGCTGAAACTACCTGTCCTTGCTCTCTTACTCCGTCTCTCTCTCGTCCTAATATTCTACTCCTCTATCTTCTGAGAATGTGTCATAAGTTTGGGTAAAGTCATATCACTATTCAACATGGCAGATCTACACTCGTTTACCACACTATTATTCACCCCTGACACGAACTTACTCATCTTAGCTCTACCATCTGCAACCACATGAGGGGCATATCTGGCTAATTGAGTAAACTTGAGAGAATACTCCTTTACCGTCATACTTCCCTGCCTGAGGTTGATGAACTCTAGTACCTTAGATTCTCTAAGATCTAGAGGAAAGAATCTATCAAGGAAAGCAGAGGCAAACTCCTCCCACTCTATAGGGCCTGCATCATCTAACCTTTCTGACTTCCACTGCTTGTACCAAGTATGAGCGACATTCTGTAAATCATATGCGGCTAACTCAGCACTCTGAAAAGTAGTAACCCCCATAACATCTGTCACCTTCTAAACCTGATCTACGAATTCCTGCGGGTCCTCATCTGACTTAGACCCTATGAAGGAAGGAGAATTCATTCGGGTGAAGTCCCAAATTATAGCTACAGCTGAATTGGCCACTGGGTTGGCCAGAATGATAGCTGGTCGTTCATTCTGGGTAGTGACTGACTGAGCAAGAGTGGTGAATGCGGTCCTAAACTCCGCATGAGAAACATGATCTCCCAAAGGGTCTTCGGGCTGAGGGGCTGACTGATTCCCGTTTCTTCATTTAGGAGGCATGTCTGTAGAAGAAAGGGAGAAATGAATTAGACTGAGATTATGCTCACTGGCACGACATGAATACTGAAAGAAGGGAAACTGTTCCTAAAATATCTCATAGCCTTCTGCACATAAGTGTGGTGCACAACACACGTATGTACAAGACTCTACTAGATGCGGCTTTCAGATTTCCTAGGACTCTATTGAACCTTAGGCTCTGATATCAAGTTTGTAACACCCCAATTTTCTGAACCAAAATTCTATACGGTGCTCATGACCCCGAAGGACCACAAGCTAACCCATGACCTATATCTGTACCTGTATACTGCATAATATATCTTAAAATGCGGAAACATGAACATGAAAGGCCATAAGGTTCGAACTGAATAAACGTCTGATAACAAAATGTCTGAAAAAGGTATAACAATACCAAAATAATTCATAAATACTGAAAATAATGAGATATAAATATCTAATCCGACATCTAGTCTGAAAGCCTCTAACTGAACTGAATAAGGATTTGAAGGAACATGTCTCCAACTAACTCCATCTAGCAACTGAATAGTAAATGTAGCAATAATTATATCATCCTCGAATGAGAAGGACTCACGGCAAACTCCGAACACTGGAATGCTACTGCTGATCTGGAGCTCGTGCCTCTGAACCTATGGTGTAACATAATAGAAAGCACCATAGCGCAAATGCGTCAGTACGTCTGAATGTACTGAGTATACGAGTGAGGTAGGCTAAATGCAAAGGGTTATATGCATGAACAATGCTAACTACTATGAACGTGAGAATACATACATGCATAAACAACTATAACTGAACTCGTGATGATGCTGACTACTGAGTCTGAATGCTGACGACATGACTTTACTGTTACTGAGGTACTGAATAGATTATTGACTATTTCTGACAGTTCAAATTATGAAGAACTGGTTTGAATGACTGTGTCTAACAATCCTGAAACTAAATACTGGTAACGTGAGCTATGACAATTGATATAGCTGATATAACTGTAATGATCGGACTAATCGATATAACTGATACTGAGGGACTGTATCTGACAGTCTAAGTTCTGATGGAACTATCTGAGTTCCGTTCTACTTGGAGTAACTAAATCTGAGATCAGTCCTATCTAACGGGTGATCATGAGTATACTGATAATAAGGATGATTTGACTTAGTCTGAGATCAGTCCTATATTATGGGTGATCTTTAAATCTAATAATTCTGATACTGATTAATCATAGTTGAGGTCGGTCCTAGCTAATGGGTAATCTTGAAGTCTATTTACAATGATAAGCATTGACTGTATCTAACAGTACTGAACCTGTACTACTAAGCTGAGTTGACTGTATCTGAAAGCCCTGATTCTGTAACTGAAACCGTGAGATGTGTTCATCTAACCGACATGCCCCATGCTAAGCTGACTGGGGTCCAATCTCTTCCCTGACTGGAAGGGTGTTAGTACTGCACCACCAGTAAAGACATCTGCTGCGGAGTCAGTCCTAATTTAGCGGGTGACTCCTGGGATCAGTCCTATACATATAAATATGCTAATGGGTGACCCCTGAGTATGTCAGTCCTATCTAACGGGTGGCATCTCGTACCTACGCTGGCTACATAGTTCTGGAACTTAGGGATTGCTTCTAGGGATCTCAGTCCTATTTTAGTAGGTGAGTCCCCATCCCTAGGCTCACTCGGTGCTGAATCCTACTCCTATCTGAAATACACTAAATTGAATAACAGAGATGAACTGAATAACTGAACTGAACTGATTATCTGAACTGATACTAGTGGTATTGTTTAGCGGAGCTAAACTGAGTTTAATGAATTTCGATGACTAACAAAATGTACTGAGTTCTGAGAACTGATTGAGAGTACTAAAGTTACTGAGATTAACTGTGAATACTGAAGTTACAAACTGAGTACTGAGATCACTGATATTACTGAACTACTGAGACTACTAAGATTTCTGAGTTTTCCTGAGTCACATGACTGACTGAATTCTATATATCATGGCTTAACTGAGAGTATCATGATAACATGACATGGATCTAGGCACGCAACTATATTTTTTTTTTACGAATACCCCCAGGACTCGATGGAAGAAAACTGACACATATGACTGACTTGAGTACGTGACCAACATTAACAACCCATAATATCATAACTTGAGAAATTCCATGAAGTGCATGGATATCATACATTTTGTACATAAGTAGGATTTTCAAGTAAACATGGCATAATCTCAGAAGACTAGTTCATGAACATCCCAACAACATTTACAAGACACAATATCAACTTGAAAATCATTGGAATATGGGGGCATATCATGAATCCTTCACTTAGTCACAATTTTGCTATAATGCATGATTTCTAGTCTCTTAGGTATTTTATCAAACACCTTACATGCACAACTTAGGCATAGGTGTAAATCATATAATTACTCATCATAAATAATCAAACTTACATGTTTTCAACTCATATGATGTCATAGATTCATAATAACACATAAAGATGCTATCTTGGCATCATTTAACACATAAACATGATCAACAATCCATTCATAACATGAAAACCATAATATATAGTTTTAGAAAAGGGTTCTTGAACTTCATGGACGAAAGGAGTCCATGAATGAACACACGCATACCTTAGAAAGGGAACCTTGATGATTTTCTGGAGAGTTCTTTGATTGGGAAACTTAATTCTTGATTATCTTGGAAAAAGGGTTGAATCTTTCTTTTGAGAGATGAGTTTGATGGAAACCCTAATCTTTTGGTTGAGAGTATAAGAGAGGATTTTTGAGATTCTTAACTGAAGTAAAATGGGAAAAATTATGCCTCTTTATGGTTATAAGTCATGGAAGGTGAAGTAAAAGACCAAAATATCCTTATGAAATAATTTCTCAGTTGCTGAAAAATCATAGCTGACGACATTGGTGATAGGGCGTCAGACTTCTGATAAGTCATCAAAAATGTCTTCAGATTTGTGATAAGTTATCACAAATGTCGTCACTTAGGAGCTGGTTTCTGCCTAACGCTGACGACCTTTGTGATAGGGCGTCACAAATGTGATAAGCTATCACAAATGTCGGCACTTAGGAGCTGGTTTCTTCCTAAGGCTGACGACCTTCGTGATAGGGCGTCACAAATGTGATAAGCTATCACGAATGTCGTCACACTGTTTCCAGCCTGATATGCTGGAGTAAAATAGGCATAACTCTTTTCTTCGATATTGGATTTAGGTGAAATTAGTATCATTGGAAAGCTAATTCAAAGAGATTTCATGTGATGTATAGTAAACCACCCAGTTAGTCATAGACAATGAGTTATGGTCAATTGAAGTTGACCCAAGTTTTGACACTCACTTAAACTTGAACGATAGGAAAGCTTTCAACTTGTACTTGAGTTAGGGGACCTTTATGATCTAAATTCATGCTCAAATAGATTCCCACACTACATAATTGATTAACACACTAAATTTATATAGGATTTGAGGCTTTTGAAACATCCACGCATAGGAATGATGGATTTTTATTCTAATCCAAAATGTGGGGTATTACAGAAATATAGCCCGACCACTACAGTTTAACCCACCACCCTAACAACAAATGCCCCAAAACCTACCACAAGATCTATTCCCTATCAAATACCATAAAATCAAGTTCCAAACTATCAAATGTCCCAAGGATGGATCCTACAAGGTCTCAACTATAATGCCCCGAGAGTACACCCTAGGCTTTATGCGGTGCTTACGGTCATAAGTGACCGCAAGCTAACCCATGATACTGGTACCTGCTGTGAACACTAAATAAAGCTGATAACAAAAGAGTATTTGCAAAACTTAACTAAAAATGCCATAAGGTTTTAAATCATAGTTCTGATAATGTTTGCAAACTAACATTGATAAAACGACTGATAATGACAACTGAAAACTTACTAATTGTCTGTACCAGTCTGAACGCCTCTAAATTGAATAACTGTGGAGTTGATGGGACAAGCCCCCAACTTACTCTGCCTGACTAAATAACTAAACTGCTGAAATACTGAATGCAAGATATCTCGTCCTCGAAGGATAAAGACTCACCACTGTTAACTGCTGCTGATAGGATGTAATACCCCGAGACTCTAACCAATAGTGCAACCATGACTCAAGCTCATGAGAATTAAATTATTGTGCTTTTTTTGTTTTCTGATCAAGGGTGATGTGTATTAAGGCCTCAAAGGTGTCCTTGCGATTAGGTGAATCAAAACATCCCTTACCGATTAAATTCTTGAGAAGAATTTTGGAATAACCAACTTCAAACGAGCATATCTCTTGCTACCCTAAGAATTTTTGAGCTCATAACACATCAATAGATAGATAATTAAATTATATTTCTAATGATACCAATTTCACCCAAATACGGTATCGGAGCGAAGAGTTATGCCCATTTTACTCCAGCATGTCAGGCTGAAAAACTGAGTGACGATATTTTGTGATAAGCAGTCACAAGTGTGACGACTTATCACCAATGTCGTCGGCCTTAGGCAAATTTCCACCCCCAGTCATGACATTTTGTGATAAGTCGTCATACTTGTGAAGACTTATCACCAATGTCGTCCACCTTAAGCAGAAAAATCATAAAATCCACCCTTTTGTGATGACATTTTGTGAGGACTTGTCACGAATGTCGTTAGCTAGTTTTTTCAACAATTAAGGGACGTTTTTTCAAGGGTATTTTGGTCTTTTCCCATCTGTTGGATCCCCCTATATATATGAGAATCCCCATCTAAACCCTAATTTCTTCATTCTCTCTACCAATTCTCTTAAGAAATATATCTAGGGTTTTTATTTAAGGACATTAATCTTCCAAAAATCATCCATAAATCTTCAAGATTTCTTCAAGAATCAAGTTCCTCATAGTGTGGGCTTCGAGAATCATTTATTACAAGTGCGGATAGAGTCTCAAGCACTAGAATTCATCCAATTTCAAAGATTAAGGTATGTGGGGTTTTGAACAAGAGCAATTCTTTCGTTCTTATGCCCAAATCTTTGATTTCTATCATGGATTTATATGATTTTGCAAGTGGGTTTATACCCAAATTACTTCATCATGAGATTATGAGAATATAAATTGTTCAAGCTTTGTGATACATGATTATTTAACTATTCCCAAGTTATGACTTGATATTTAATATTGTGAATTTCATATTTCTACCATGAGTTGATATTTCAAGTGCTTTCAAGATATGTGTCAAGCTTTAAGCTTCCTTAGGAAAAATTAGATTATTGAGTATATTGATTCATGAGATTGAGTTGTTACAATAAGTCTTGATATTTCTTCAAAGTTATTGATATTGCCAGGATTTAATGAATTGATACATTTTGATATTGAGAAAGATTGATTTGATTTGAGTCGAGCTAGGAATCCATAAATTGATTATGATTTGATAAATGAGAAAGAGATTTGATTTGGTCTTCATGATAGACCCTTGTGATATTTATGGTAGATTTCCTAACGCGTTTTGAACTTGTGTCTGGGAGTAGTATTTAGCACCGAGCGGGAAATGTGGTATTTCCTCTGAAACTACGTGCCACCGTAGGATTGATATTGATAATTGTAGTCCAGAGGCCGAGTATGAGATTGTGATCACTAAATTTAGGTTGTACTCCCTGGCAAGAGTACGACACTCCCGCCAATGTGGGGTTCTCTTCTTAGGAGGGAAAAACGTTGGACTCCATGTAGCTCACATGGTTTATGTCGGTTATAAGAACCTCCCATGTCCATAAGAGTTGAGTTTCTTGAATTACCGAGTCACTCTGAGTCTTGAGTCTTGAGTTGTGTTATTTATGATGATTTATAAGTTTTTTATCATATGATTTATTTACTATGAGATCGTGAAAAGTATGTTTCAATCTAACTCAAGCCAAGTGAACCATCATTGTACATATGCATATTTTTATGAAATTGATGATGATATTGGAATTGTTGCATGCACCCCCACATACTCTGTACATTCCAAAGTACTGACCCACATATTTTCCTATGGACTACATTTTATTGTAATGTAGGTTCAGGTACTCAGTTGCAGCCGCATTAGCGATATTCAAGTGCCTCAACTACGTTCCCTCAGTGGTGAGTCCTCATGGTTCGAGGACCGTGTCTATATTTTTGGTGATATCGTGCTGTTGTTGTGGCTTTTAGTACTGTAGGAGTCATTTGGGGGTTTATCCCAATGACTTCTTGATTTTGATGTATAAAGGCTTTGTCATATAGAGGGTTGGTAAGTACAGACATTCAATATATTTTGGTTGTACAGTCTAGTATTTTCTAGTATTTCTCTTGAACCTGATGTGGTATATTTCTTTGTTGTGCATGACTATTGTTGAATTAAAGTCCTTGAGGTAGTGTCTGGCTCTGAGGGTTATCTTGGGGCTACGTTTATCCCTAAGCACCGTGTGGCATCTCGGGATGAAATTTTGGGGCGTTACAAAGCTTGGTATCAGAGCGCCTATGGTTTAAGGAGTCCTAGGGAGTCTGACAAGTTGCATTACATAGAGTCTTCATCATCGATGTGTAGCGCGCCACATCTATGAGCAAGAGGCTACGGAACGTTTTAGGAAAAGTCGTATATTTCTTTCTAAAGTTTATCGTGCCTACAACTGTCTCTTTATCTGTGATTAACTCATACTGTCTTATAACAGAAAATGCCTTCTTATCGAGCTCGTAGAAATAATGAGCAACCTCCACCAGTTGATCCCTTGAACGATCACGTGTCTCATGCAGAATTCAGGGTAGCTTTTCAGGCGCTAGCCCAGGCAGTTACCGCCAATGCTAAAGTTAACACCCAGGCTACTGTTCTGCCTCCGCAATAGAATAATTCTGATGCAGCTCGAGTTTGTGACTTTATGAGGATGAATCCGCCTGAGTTCTATGGGTCGAAGGTAGGTGAAGACCCACAAATGTACTTGGACGAAGTGAGAAAGATCACCCAGATTATGCATGTGACCGAGGAGGAGAGTGTTGAATTGACTGCCTATCAAATGAAAGATGTTGCATATGATTGGGTGGAGATGTGGAGGATGAGTAAAGGGGAGGATGCCGCTCCCATGACTTGGCAGTTATTCCAGGATGTGTTCTTGGACAGATTCTTTCCTCTTGAGATGAGGGAAACAAAGATAGAGGAATTCATGAATTTGAGACAAGGCTCCATGACTGTTAAAGAGTATTGTCTTAGATTCAATCAGTTATCCAAACATGCTCCTAGTATGATGGATGACTCTAGGACCATTATGAGCAAGTTCGTGACCAGCGTGTCGAGTTACGTTGTGAAAAAGTGTAGATCTTCTATGCTTAATAGGGAGATGGACCTTTCTTGATTGATGATATATGCCCAACAGATTGAAGATGATAAGGTGAAAGAGAGAGAGAGAGTAAGAGGTAATAAAAGAGCTAGATCATAGCAGCAGGGATTCAGTCAGTCCAGATTCCAAGGAGGGAACCACCCTCAATTTCAGGGACGTCCGTTTATACCCACGCCTTCCTCAGTTAGTGCTCCCGCACCTTGAAGCAGGTAGGAGCAGGGGAACAGGCCTATCCCGTCCAGGTCTCAGGAAAGTGTAAGTAACAGACCTCGTCCTCCTTCATGTGCCAAGTGTGGTAGAGATCATTTTGGCGAGTGTATTGTTGATCAGAGGGGTTTCTTTGGTTGTGGCAAGTTGGGCCACCGACTTAGAGATTTTACATATGCTAGACAGGGGAGTCGAGATGCTCGTCCCCAGAGTCAGGCTACCAGTTCCCCCGCTTCTGTAGTCCGCCCAGTTCCTTCTCAGGGCTCCTCTTCTAATACTGCTGGTGGTTCGCGCCAGAATCGCTTCTATGCTATACCACCTCACCAGTAGCAGGAGTACTCTCCAGATGTTGTCACTGGTATGCTCCGTGTCTTTCATTTTGATGTGTATGTATTGATGGACCCCAGTTTGAGTTTCTGTTATGTGATACCTCTGGTTGCTTGAAATTTTGAGATGGACCCTGAATGAATTCCTGAGCCTATTCTGGTTTCTACCCCGGTAGGAGAATCTGTTATTGCTAAGCGAGTGTATAAGAAGTGTCCTATCACTATGCTTCATTGGGTCATATGTGCCGATTTGATTGAGCTAGATATGGTTGATTTTGACGTCATTTTGAGTATGGATTGTCTTCACTCATGCTATGCGTCTATAGATTATCGTACTCGAGTTGTTAAGTTTCAGTTTCCTGATGAGACCATTTTTGAGTGGTCTGGGAGTTCTGTAACTTCGAAGCGCCACTTCATATCCTACCTCAAAGCTAGGAAGTTGATTTTCAAGGGTTGCATCTATCACCTAGTTTGAGTTAAAGACCTCAAGTCTGAGACTCCAACTATTCAGTCAGTTACCATTGTTAATGAGTTTCCGATGTTTTTCCAAAAGATCTCCTAGGGGTCCCACCTGATAGAGAAATAGAATTCGGGATTGATCTTTTTCCCGTCACTCAGCCTATTTACATTCCTCCGTATCGTATGGCTCCCACAGAACATAAAGAGTTGAAGGAGCAACTCAAAGATCTCTTAGACAAAGGCTTTATCAGACCTAGTGTTTCCCCGTGGGGTACACCTATTCTATTCGTGCGTAATAAAGATGGTACATTGCGTATGTCCATTAATTACCGTCAACTCAACAAGGTAACTATCAAGAACAAGTACCCTCTTCCTAGAATCGATGATTTATTTGATCAGCTACAGAGTGCAAGTTATTTCTCAAAGATAGACCTTAGATTCGGCTATCATCAGCTTAAAGTGAAAGAGTGTGATATTCTAAAGACAGCCTTCCGAACCCATTATGGTCACTTTGAGTTTCTTGTCATGTCCTTTGGGTTAACCAATGCTCCAACGCTTTCATGGACCTTATGAATCGAGTGTTTAAGCAATATTTTGATATGTTTGTCATTGTATTCATAGACGATATTCTTGTATATTCCCAAAGTGAGGATGATCATGCCGACCATTTTAGAATTGTCTTGCAAACTCTTAGAGATCATCAATTATTCACTAAATTTAGCAAGTGTGAATTTTGGCTAAGGTCAGTTGCTTTTTTGGGTCACATTGTTTCCGCCGAAGGCATTAGAGTCGATCCCCAAAAGACAAAAGCTGTAAAGAATTGGACTAGACCTACCTCCCTATCTGAAATTAGGAGTTTCTTGGGTCTAGCTGGTTACTACCGTCGTTTTGTTGAGGGCTTCTCTTCCATTGCATATCCCATGACCCGGTTGACCCAAAAGAAAGTGAAGTTCCTGTGGTCGGAACCTTGTGAGATGAGTTTTCAGGAGTTAAAGACTCGACTCACTTCAGCCACAGTGTTAGCTTTACTCGTTGGTACTAATGGTTTTGTGGTGTATTGTGATGCTTCTAGAGTTGGTTTGGGTTGTGTGTTGATGCAGAGGGGTAAACTTATAGCTTATGCCTCTAGACAGTTGAAGCCTTATGAAGAGAATTAACCAACCCATGATCTTGAATTAGCAGCTGTAGTTTTTGCTTTGAAAATGTGGAGACATTATTTTTATGGTGTTCATGTTGATGTGTTTACTGATCACCAAAGCCTGCAGCTTGTGCTTACTCCGAGGGATTTGAATCTTAGACAAAAAAGATGGTTAGAGTTCCTAAAAGACTACGATATGAGTGTGTTGTATCATCCGGTCAAGGCCAATGTGGTGGCAGATGCTCTTAGCAGGTTGTCTATGGGTAGTGTAGCTCATGTAGAGCATGATAAGAAAGAATTGGTTCGTGATGTGCATCATTTGGCTAGGTTGGGTGTTAGATTACTTGATTCTGCTGAAGGAAGTATGTTAGTTCAGAGTAGTTCCGAGTCCTCTTTGGTCTCGGAGGTAAAGGAGAAGCAAGACAGGGATCCTAGTTTGGTCAGACTGAAGGAGTCAGTTAAAGACCTAAAAGTAGAGGTTTTCTCCCAAGGTGAGATGGTGTGTTGAGATTGCAGGGTAGATTGTGTGTTCCCAATATTGATAATCTAAGGCAGAGAATAATGGCTGAAGCGCATGGCACGCGGTATTCTATTTATCCCGGTGCTACCAATATGTACCACGATTTATGGGAAATCTATTGGTGGAACGGTATGAAGAAAGACATAGCAGGATTTGTGGCAAAGTGCTATACTTTTCAATAGGTTAAGGTAGAGAACCATAGGCCCGATGGTGTAATGCAAGAGTTTAGCATTCTTACTTGGAAGTGGGAAGAAGTGAATATGGATTTCGTAATTAGTTTGCCTCCTTCTCGTCGTCATCATGATTCGATTTGGGTTGTTGTAGACCGGTTGACTAAATCAGCTCATTTCTTGCCAGTGCATTCGTCTTATACAACTGAAGATTATGCTAGATTGTATATTCAAGAATTCATTATACTTCATGAAGTTTCTTTGGTTATTATCTCTGATAGGGGTACTCAGTTTACTTCCCAGTTTTGGAGAGCTTTTCAAAAGGTTCTCAGTACCCAAGTTCGTCTAAGTTCTGCTTTTCATCCGCAAATAGATGGTCAGGCTGAGTGGACCATTCAGACTTAATAAGATATGTTGAGGGCATGTGCGCTTGATTTTAAAGGTAGTTGGGATGAGCACTCTCTATTGATCGAATTTGCGTATAACAATAGTTTCCATGCTTGTATTCAGATGGCCCCATTCAAAGATTTGTATGGGAGAAGATGTAGATCACTTATAGGTTGGTTTGAAGTAGGAGAAACAACTGTGATTGGGCCTGATGGTGTGTTTTAGGCTATGGAAAAAGTTAAGTTGATCCGAGAAAGATTGAAGACCACTCAAAGTCGTCAGAAGTCATATGCGAATGTGAGAAGAAAAGATATTGAGTTTAATGTTGATGATTTGGTGTACTTAAAGGTTTCACCCATGAAATGGGTGAAGATATTTGAGAAGAAGGGAAAACTTAGTCCCCGTTATGTTGGTCCGTACAAGATTTTGAGTCGTGTTGGAAAAGTAGCATATGAGGTGGAGTTACCCACAGAGTTGTCTAGCGTTCATCCGGTATTTCATGTTTCCATGCTTAAGAAGTGTATTGGTGATTCTGTCGTGGTTGATTCTTTTGAAAGCTTAGATATTCAGGATAGCCTTTCATTTGAGGAAATTCCGGTTGAGATTTTGGATTTTCAAATCCGTAGGCTAAGGAACAAAGAAGTTCCTTTGGTTAAAGTGCTTTGGAGAAATCAATCTGTTGAGAGTGCTACTTGGGAAGCCGTAGCTGATATGCGATCCAAGTACCCTCACCTCTTTTCTGTGAGTTTGGAGCGAGCAGAAGGTACCATTCTTTCTTAATTCCGCCCTCTTCTTATTAAAGATTCTGCTGTGTGTCTACTTCTATCATGAATTCATGCATTTTGTATGGTATACGAAGGTATAGAGTGAAGTAATCCCTTTGAGTGAGTCGTTCCAGCTATACGTCCTCATTTTCTCTTGTTCTTGGCCTATTTGGCAATATTCGAGGACGAATGTTTCCAAGAGGGAGATATTGTAATACCCCGAGACTCTAACCAATAGTGCAACCATGACTCAAGCTCATGAGAAGTAAATTATAGTGCTTTGGTTGTTTTCTGATCAAGGGTGATGTGTATTAAGGCCTCAAAGGTGTCCTATAGTTTAGGTGAATCAAAACATCCCTTACCGATTGAATTCTTTAGTAGGATTTTGTCATAGCCAACTTCAAAAAAGCATATCTATTACTACCCTAAGTATTTTTGAGCTCATTACCCACCAACAGATAGATAATTGAATTCTCTTTCCAACGATACCAATTTTACCCAAATCCAGTATCGGAGCCAAGAGTTATGCCCATTTTACTCCAGCATGTCAGGCTGGAAAATTGAGTGACGACATTGTGTGATGACTTATCACCAATGTCGTCAGCCTTAGGCAGATTTCCACCCCCAGTGACAACATTTTGTGATAAGTGGTCACACTTGTGATGACTTATCACTAATGTCGTCAACCTCAAGTAGAAAGTCATAAAATCCACCCTTTTGTGACAACATTTCGTGACGACTTGTCACAAGTCTGACGACTTGTCACAAGTCATCAGCTATTTTTTTCAACAATTAAGGGACGTTTTTGCAATGGTATTTTGGTCTTTTCCCATCTTTTGGAGCCCCCTATATATATGAGAATCCCCATCTAAACCCTAATTTCTTCATTCTCTCTTCCAATTCTGTTAAGAAATATATCTAGGTTTCTTATTTAAGGATATTAATCTTCCAAAAATCATTCACAAATCTTCAAGATTTCTTCAAGAATCAAGTTCCTCATAGTGTGGGCTTCGAGAATCATTTATTACAAGTGCGGATAGAGTCTCAAGCACTAGAATTCATCCAATTTCAAAGATTAAGGTATATGGGGTTTTGAACAAGAGCAATTCTTTCGTTCTTGTGCCCAAAGCTTTGATTTCTATCATGGATTTATATGATTTTGCAAGTGGGTTTATACCCAAATTACTTCATCATGAGAATATGAGAATATAAATTGTTCAAGCTTTGTTATACATGATTATTTAACTATTCCCAAGTTATGACTTGATATTTAATATTGTGAATTTCATATTTTTACCATGAGTTGATATTTTAAGTTCTTTCAAGATATGTGTCAAGCTTTAAGCTTTCTTATGAAAAATTTGATTATTGAGTATATTGATTCATGAGACTGAGTTGTTACAATGAGTCTTGATATTTCTTCAAAGTTATTGATATTGCCAGGATTTAATGAATTGATACATTTTATATTGAGAAAGATTGATTTGATTTGAGTCGAGCTAGGAATCCACAAATTGATTATGATTTGATAAATGAGAAAGAGATTTGATTTGGTCTTCATGATAGATCCTTGTGATATTTATGGTAGATTTCCTAACGCGTTCTGAGCTTGTGTCTGGGAGTAGTATTTAGCACTGAGTGGGAAATATGGTATTTCCCTAGAAACTACGTGCCACCGTAGGATTGATATTGATAATTGTAGTCCAGAGGCCGAGTATGAGATTGTGATCACTAAATTTAGGTTGTACTCCCTGGCAAGAGTACGATGCTCCCGCCAATGTGGGGTACTTTCCTTAAGAGGGCAAAACGTTGGACTCCATGTAGCTCATATGGTTTATGTTGGTTATAAGAACCTCCCATGTCCATAAGAGTTGAGTTTCTTGAATTACCGAATCACTCCGAGTCTTGAGCTGAAGAGTTGAGTTATTTATGATGATTTATGAGGTTTTTATCATATGATTTATTTACTATGAGATCATGAAAAGTATGTTTCAATCTAACTCAAGCCAAGTGAGCTATCATTGTACATATGCATATTTTTATGAAATTGATGATGATATTGGCATTGTTGCATGCACACCCACATACTCAGTACATTCCAAAGTGCTGACCCACATATTTTTCTATGGGCTATATTTTCTCGTAATGTAGGTTCAGGTACTCAGTCGCATCCGCATTAGCGATATTCGAGTGCCTTAACTACGTTCCCTCAGTGGTGAGTCCTCATGGTTCGAGGACCGTGTCTATATTTTTGGTGATATCATTCTATTGTTATGGCTTTCAGTACTGTAGGAGTCGGTTGGGGGTTTGTCCAAATGGCTCCTTGATTTTGATGTATAGAGGCTTTGTCAGATTAGAGGGTTGGTAAGTACATACATTCAATATATTTTGGTTGTACAGTCTAGTATTTTCCAGTATTTCTCTTGAACCCGATGTGGTATATCCCTTTGTTGTGCATGACTATTGTTGAATTGAATTCCTTGAGGTAGTGTCTGGCTCTGAGGGTTAGCTTGGGGCTACGTGTATCCCTAAGCACCATGCGGCATCTTGGGATAAAATTTTGGGGCGTTACATAGGTTGATCTGTCTAACTATGGTCAGGAACCCGAGTATCCGAACCTACGACATTAAACATCATCATGCAAAAAAATGGGTATGCGATTAGTACTTAGAATGTACTGGTATGCTAAATGAGGTTAGGCTAATATGCATGGTTTCATGTGCATGAGTAATAACTGTCTGAATGAATAGCATGGAGTACTGAGTAGAATGCATGAAATCTGTAAAAACTGAGAATGCATGACCAAGCATAACACATGTTCTTAATATAATTTGTAAACAAAGATACTGAATCCTAATAAATGGATAACTGACATCTGTATGCTATAGTCAACAAAACTAAAACTGATTACTGAGTTGAATACTGGATTGAGACTGTGGGAGTTATCATCTAACCTACATGCCCCAATGAGCTAATTGGGGTCCAACCTGTGACCCCATTTGAAATGGTGTCATTACCGTGCCACGGGTACTAACACATAGCTGTGTGGATCCACTGAAGTGTTCTCCTGAAGTACTAAGGGTTACCCTCAATTGGCAGGTACCCTTATGAGATATGTGTCAACCCTTAACTACTAGGTTAACATCTCAACCTACGCTGGCATGTAGCTATGGAACGCAGGGATTGCTAATAAGGGTCACACCCTCTACTGAAAGGTGAGCCCCCATTCCTGGGTTCTCTCGGTGCTAATTTCTACTTCCAACTGAACAATACTAGATACTGAACTGAACTATGTTTACTGTTTATGGTAACTGACTGAGATGATAGGGCTCATAATTATTTTGAAATCATTTTGTAGATATTGCAAAATAGGTAAGAGCTAAATTTTGTGTATTCAAACTCCCAGGACTCGATAGCAATAATATCAAGATCATACTAAAACTTTAAGGACATGATATGTAAGAATTTATTCAAAACTCATTCTTGTAGGCATTTCATCAAACACTTGCAATTCATGATTTAAGCTAAGCATGGGAATAGTTTTAAGACTTGTAGTAATAGTATGATTTCACTATTGAAATCACCAATTAGGGTTTAACTCAACGAACAACGCCATTCAAATGTGTGGGGTTTAGTAACAACAACACTTACATGTAAACATGGTATAGAATCACAATTCACGGGGATTCATGGTTAAAATCACAATAACTTGTAAAAATCATAACTTTGAATTTGAAATTGAATTCTTGGACTCCATGGGTGGAAAGGGCCCATGGATGAACATCTAACATACCTCAAAATCTTAAATCTTGAAGGAGAATAACTTTTTTCAAAGATTTTTAAATGGTGACGCTTGGATTCTTGAGCTTTCTTGAAGAAAGGGCTTGAATCTTGTTCTTGGGGAATGATCTTGATAAAAACCCTAATTTTGATATTGAGGATGAATGAGGAGTTATGTTGTTTAAGTTGATGGAATTAGGGGTTAAAAAGGGTGGAAAAAGACCCAAAAATCTCATTAAAATCGTCATTCAGTCGCTGAACGAGTTCGGTTGACGGTTTGGGTGCCGGACCATCACTCTGGTAACTGACTGTCACTCAAACCATCCGTTTATGGCCAGAAAATAAGCTCATTGCCTGATGTTGACGTCCTGGATTGACGGTCCGTCAACCTGGCCGTCGCACCTTGGCAGTCGAAAAGCTCTCTGGTAAAATAGACATAACTTTTTACTCCGACATCGGATTACGGAGAAATTGATATCATTGGAAATCTATTCAATTATCTTACTTTTGGTGGGTCATAATCTCAAAAATTCTTAGTTAAACGAAAGATATGCTCATTTGAAGTTGACTATAGCAACATACTTCTCAAGAACTCAATCGGTAAGGGATATTTTGATTAGTCTAATAGCTAGGAGTTATTTGAGGCCTTAATATACATCAAACTCGCTTATAAAACTACCAAAGCACTATAATTTAGTTCTCATTAGATTGAAGCATGGTTCTAATATTGGTTTTGATTCTCGGGGTATTACAATATCTCCCCCTTGGGAACATTCGTCCTCGAATGAGGTTGGTTAAGCTGAGAACACTGAGGAATTGAGGCTACATGCTGAATATACATGATGAAAATGTGATTACATGATCGAGTCTGAATCATGATACATGACAGAACTGGATTTGTGAATGCATGAATGATATGAGAATGATATGCAGTTGGAACTGAGTATGGAAAAGAGAAATTCTAGGAAAAATTGTTACCTTAAGTAGAGTTTGAGTTTGCAAAGAAAAGATGAGGGTACTAGGTCCGCATATCTGCTTCTGCTTTCTAAGTGGGTCCCTCAACGGATTGGTTCCGCCAAAGAACTTTGACCAAGGGAACTTCTTGTTTCTTTGGTCTACGAATTTGGCGATCAAGGTTCTCGAATGGAATTTCTTCGTAAGAAAGGCTGTTCTGAACATCTAGCTTTCTAAAGGGACAACTACAACTGGGTCACCAATACACTTTTTCAACAAAGAGATATGGAATACTTGGTTCACTGAGGCCAAATCTGTAGACAAGTCGAGCTCATAATCTACCTTTCCAAATCGATTCAAGATTCCATAAGGGCTAAAATATAGGGGACTGAGCTTACCTTTCTTGCCAAACCTCTTCACTCCCTTCGAGGAAGAGATTTCAGATATATAAATTCTCCAATCTAGAACTCAAGATCCCTTATCCTCATATCAGCATAAGATTTCTGTTGGCTTTGTGTTGTCTTAAGCCTCTCCCTGATCAATTGAACTTTCTCCAATGCATCAATCACCGAATCAGGCCCTACCAAAGCGGTCTCACCTACCTCAAACCAACCAATTATAGATCTACATCTCCTCCCATATAAAACCTCAAACGGAGACATCTGAATACTGGAAGCTATTATTATACTCGAACTCAATCAAAGGCAAATGATCATCCCAACTACCCTTAAAATCAATAACACACACTCTCAATATATCCTCCAGGGTTTGAATGGTCCTCTCTGCTTGGCCATCTGTCTAAGGGTGAAAGGCTGTATTGAGATGAACTTGGATTCCAAGACCCTTTTGGAATGCATTCCAAAAGTGAGAGGTAAACTGGGTACCTCTATCTAAGATGATGGACAAAGGAACTCCATGAAACCTAACCAACTCTCTGGGATAGAGCTTGGCATAGTCCCCAGCTAAATAAGAAGTATGGACTGGCAAGAAGTGGGCTGATTTGGTTATCCTGTCGATAATAACCCATATCGAATCATGGTGATAACGCGTACGAGGTAAACCTATCATAAAATCCATGTTCACCACTTCCCACTTCCAAGTGGGGATGCTGAACTCCTACATTGTGCCACTAGGCTTTTGGTGTTCAACCTTTACCTGTTGACAATTACAACACGTAGCTATAAAATCTGCAATATCCTTCTTCATACCACCCCACCAATAGATTTTTCACAAATTACGGTACATCTTCATGGCCCCTAGATGAATGGAGTAGCGCACACCATGCGCTTCTACAAGAATTCACTGTCTCAAATCATCTACACACGGCACACACAGTCTATCCTAGCAACGCAACACACCATCTTTCCCTTGGGAGAAAACCTCTTCTTTCCGATCTCTGACAGACTCCTTTAACTTAACCAGACTGTGATCCCTATCTTTCTTTTCTTTCACTTCGGCAACCAAAGAAGATTTCAAACTATTTTGAACCCATACGCTACCCTCATCTGAATCTACCAAACAAACACCTAATTTGGTGAGTTGATGAACTATTTGAAATAACTTCTTCCTATCATCCTCAACATGACCAACACTACCCATAGACAACCTACTGAGGGTATCTACCACTACATTGTCCTTGCCCAGATGATACAAAACACTCATGTCATAATCTTTCAACAATTCTAACTATTTTCTCTGACGCAGATTCAAATTCTTCTGCGAACACACATACTGCAAGCTTTTGTGGTCTGTGAACACATCAACATGTACCCCATACAAATAGTGCCTCTATATCTTTAAGGCAAACATAATAACTGCTAGTTCAAGATCATTGGTGGGGTAATTCTTTTTATGGGGATTAAGCTGTCTAGCGGTATAAGCTATAACCTTACTTTTTTGCATCAAACACACCCCAAACCAACTATGGAAGCATCACAGTACACAAAAAACCCGTCTGAACCATCTGGTAGCGTCAAAACTGGGACTGTGGTAAGTCGAGTATTTAAATCCTAAAAACTCTTCTCAGAAGAATCTGACCAATGAAACTTAACTTTCTTTTGAGTCAACTTGGACATGGGGGACGCAATAGACGAAAACCCTTTAACAAAATGTCGGTAATAACCAGCCAAACCCAAGAAACTCCTGATATCTGATGGAGAGATGAGCCTAGGCTAGTTTATCATCACTTTCATATTTTGAGGATCAACTCTAATACCATCACAGGTGACAACATGGCCAAGAAAAGCTATTGATCTTAGCCAAAATTTGCACTTACTGAATTTGGTAAACAACGATGGGCTCTAAGAGTCTGCAATACTATTTTGAGGTAGTCTACATGATCATTTTAATTATGGGAGTAGACAAGAATGTCTTCAATAAAGACTATGAAGAACATGTCTAAGTACTACTTGAACACTCGGTTTATCAAGTTCATAAAGACTGCTGAGGCATTTGTGAGACCAAAGGACATGACTAGAAACTCGAAGTGACCATACTGGGTTTTGAAAGCTGTTTTTGGAATGTCACATTCTTTGACTCTAAACTGATGATAGCCGGATCTGAGGTCTGTCTTGGAGAAATAACTGGCACCTTGAAGTTGGTCGAACAAGTCATCAATTCTGGGAAGTGGGTATTTATTCTTGATTGTGACTTTGTTCAACTGACGGTAGTTGTTACACATACTAAGAAAACCGTCTTTCTTACATACGAAAAAAATTGGTGCTCCCCTTGGGGAAACGCTAGGCCTGATAAATGTCTTATCAAAGAGATCCTTCAACTGTTCTTTCAACTTTTTCAGTTCGGCTGGAGCCATTATGTATGACGGAATAGAGATAGGCTGGGTATCTGGAAGAAGGTCTATTTCAAAGTCAATTTTCATTTCGGGAGGAGCTCTGGGAAGATTTTTAGGGAACACATTTGGAAATTCCCTTAAAATCGACTCAAGACTGGGGGTCTCTGAATTAGAGTCTTTTACTCAAACAAGATAGTAAGTACACCCTTTGGCTATCATTTTCCTTGCTCTAAGGTACGAAATAAGTTGACCCCCAAGCCCTGTAGTACTACCCCCCTTTTAAGGACTGTTTTATTAGGAAACTAAAAAATGAACTACTCTATTTCTGTAATCCACTGAAGCTAGCATGAATGGAGCCAATCCATGCTGAGAATGACATCAAAATCCGTTATCTCTAACTCTACAAGGTCTACTAATGTAACTTTCTGAGACATTGTAACCGGACAGTTCCTATATACCCGTCGGGCTATGATAGACTTACCTACTGAGGTAGACACTGAGAAAGACTCTACTAAAATTTTGGGACTGAATTTGAAGTTGACGGCTATATAAGGGGTTACAAAAGAAAGAGAAACTCTAGGATATAGTAAAGCCTAAATATATAAATGAAAGGCCTGCAACGTACCAGTAACCACATCAGGAGATCTTTCCTGATCCTGCCAAGACTGAAGAGTATAATGCCTATTTGAGAGCTTCCCACTGGTTGCATTGGAAGTGGCACCCTGCTGTAACGGGCGACCAGACTGAGCTGGGGCACGACTGGACTAACCCTGCTGCCTACTCTTTAGACAATCCCTGACTCAGTGGCCTAGCTTGACATACCCAAAACATACTTCACTGCCAGATCTACAAATACCCTGATGGTTTCTACCACATATCTGGCAATAAGGAATCGTCCAAACACTGTTCACACTACCCTGAGGCTTAGAGCCTGGTGCTCTATCCTTATTATCATTTATGAATTTGGGCACTGGTGCGCTATCCAAATATGGAGCTGGGGCTGAAGATTTCTAACGAAATTAATAACGGTTACCACCTTCTGACTTCGACTGGTAAAATTAAAGTTGCCTGTTCTAGCACTCTTATTCTGTCTTTCTCTCTCCTTAGCTTTCTCATTCTCAATCTGCTATGCATGGATCATCAATATAGATATGTCCATCTCCTTGATCAATATTGTGATCCTACACTCCTTGACCACACTATCAGATACCTCAGACATAAACTTGCTCATCCTAGACCTGTTATCTGCTACTACGTGAGGAGCATACCTGGCTAGCTGAGTAAACTTGAGGGAATAATCTTTCACACTCATGTTGCCTTGATTCAAGTTGATGAACTCTAACACTTTAGCTTCCCTCAGCTCCAATGGGAATAATCTATCTAAAAAGGATGTAGTAAATTTGTAACGACCCGAGACTACCCCCTAGTCGTCACACGGTGCTTAGTACCACAAGTGATCCCAAGATAACCCTTATACAGGCATAACTCATGAGCAACTAAATAAAATAAATAAGTCTAAAAGAATAGTGCGGAAGATAAATCTTTTTTGAACATAATACAAAACTATATTGAAACTATTACAACTCTAATTATATAAAACAAGACTAGAATACAATACATTGAATCTACTGTCTATCTAAGAAACCTCTACTAGTATTGACTATAGGTAGTCAGGACATGACCCCCAACTATCCCAAATCAATACGATTGAATAAAGAAAACAAGATACTATTCAAACTAAAGTTGACTTGAGTCTTTGAAATAAAAGAACCAATCATCTACTGACTGGAAGTTGCAAACTGTTTGAATATGATGTGTGTGCTACAACTGGTACCTACATTATGAGACAATGTAACACATAGACTTATATATGGATCAGTACTTTTGGAATGTACTGAGCATATGGGGGTGAATGCATAAGTGAAACAATAACTGAATATATTCATAAACTTTAAAATAATGCATGCTAAGTGTAAATGACTCACCTTGGCTTGAATAAAACATGTACTACGAAATAATAAAGCATGAGTACGTAAAGAATAGATAATCTTTGTGAGTCATAACACTTAGTTCTAAAAACTGTACTTCTACTCTTTCTATTGGGAGTTTCTTCTAACCGACATAAACTATGTGAGCTATCATGGAGTCCAATATCTTACCCACGTTGGGGAGAGCTGTTCTAACCTTGCCATCGTAATAGAACCTTATCTTAAGTGATCACTGAGTTAGCCCACTATGGGAGATTAAAACCTATGGTGGCTCGTAGTTCTAGGGCATGAAACCTTGGAATCATACCCAACTCGGTGCTAAATACTACTCCCATACTTATCACTCAGAACTTTAGGCAATCCACCTTAAAATAGCACAAGGGTTTGTAATGATAACCAATTATGCTTCTCTTCTTTAAATCTCAAACTGTATGAAAAATGTGGATTCTTTATCTTAGCTAAGGATCAAAAGGTTAAGTTTCTTTCTTAAATCTTAGTAAAATTTCATAAGAGAGGATAAAAAATCATAATCTTGTTAAGATATCAATACTTCAAACTTAGGGCTTTAAAACCCACTCTTTAAACACATGCACACTCATAGCAAGATGCCATGCTCAATACACTTCTTGAAATACTTCAACAATATCAAAATAATGAAATCAAACTCACAATATCATGCTTAAAACTCAATTGAAAATTTGTAAAATCATATCACACGGATGAAGATGTGAAATTAGACATGCAATTCAACATTTAAGTCACTTGTAACATCATAATCTTCAAATAACGATAATTAGGTATGAACCCTAATTTTCTAAATATGAAATCTTAAATAAAGATCAAGTTTTGGGCAAAAGTATGAAAGGGTATCCTCGTTCATAAACCCCACATATACCTTAATGACGACAAAGTTGTGAAAAGATTGGACCTTTAAGCTTGAATTCCATGATAGTGAAAAACACTTGAATGTTGTTATTGGGAATGGAAGAGGGATTTTTATTGTATCTTGACTGATTTGGGGCTTAGGGATTGTAAATAATACATTTTAAAACCCCTTATAACGATTTGGAGTGATTAGGGACGGTTTAGGGGAGTGAAATGACTTCAACACCCTTGATATAAGTCAAAACAGAGTGTTTTTTGCACTTGGCAATGACTTAGGCATCACCCAGTCAATCTCCCAAGCTAGGCTTTGCGTTGCATTTCCCATCGCCCAAGTTTGGTTGGGTGGCGCATTGCCCATCTCACACACTTACTGCCTCTCACGAAAATGGGCATAACTTTTCGCTCGGGTATTCGATTAAGGCAAAATTGGTATCGTTGGAAAGATAATTCAATTATCTAGAATTTTATTTCTCTTTAGATGAAAAATTCTACATACATCAAAATTTATACACTTTGAAATTTGACCCTTGTAGAATCAAACACCAAACTTTGGACAAATTTAAGGTTCTTAGCTCAACTTGGCTCTAAGTGATTTCTATGAACGTTCTTCACCTACTAGACACTTCACACACTAGGATAATTATCATGAAACTTATTTTCACATGGGAATCATTTATATTAGTGCTTATACGCGTAAGAACAACAGTTAGAATTCTAGCGCAAAAATACGGGGTGTTACATTATCTCCCCCTTGGAATCATTCATCCTTGAATGATGGGTAGAAACCTATTGAAACAATAACAATATGGAATAATGTGTCTGCTAATGAAGGATATAGTTGAGCTGAAACTTTAAAAATTCTATCATGAAGCTGAATTCTGAGTTGACTTTTCACTTTACTGACCTTTAGAAACTGATTCATGTTTGGAGTTTAGAACTCACTTGAGGTGTTCATGATACAATCATACATATAGAGTTATGAAGTGATGACTCATGCAAGAACGAACCATGAGAATAAGATTTTATAAGGGGTATTACACAATCTGGGCTGGAGTACTTGAAAAACTGAGGTTATGCTCTGAACACTTATGAAGTCATGACTAAATAGATGAATCTGAAACATGATGCTTGGACTGAACTGAATTTGCAACTTTCATGGACGTGAATGAATTACCTCAGGAATGTGAAAGTTGGAAAACCATGGGAACTTATCTGTCTGATTACTAAACTAAATTGCTGTCTCTACAGACTGAAATATACTGAAAGATTATACTCAACTGGAATATTTCTCTAGCACTTTTTGCAAGATGTTATAATAACATTAGGGAAAAATAATCTTGGGTATGATCCGAGTGAGATATCTGAAGAAGGAATTCTCTGTATAGCTATAACTTTGTAACATGGAACGTAGTTTTATTAAACATAATCTAGTTTAGAATTACTAGGCCTTAGACAATGCAACTGCTATATTTTTTCAAGCTTAGAAACACTTCTCAAATCTTTCAACTATACTTTCTCCCCTTGAATACCATGCTCACTCGGGTTTATATAACTTCATATACTAATGTCTGATCTAAACTAAATTCTCTCACTATGTTCAAGCCTAACTTGAATCACAACATACTACACATAACATTATAACACTAGTCTGAACCATGAATTCAATACCCCAAGCATTTTCACAACTTCTCCTCTCTAAGATAATTCTTCTTATCGTATCGATAACAAAATTCAATCTCTTACTAGGAAATCTTTAGCGCACAACGCGCCCATCCACTTATATACCAACATAACATTAAAGCTTATCATTTTAACCACATAACAACTTCTAGGCAAATACCCATAAAAACCTCTTCCTCATAATCTCTAAACTTCTATCATTAACAACTTTCTTGCATTATTCTTAAGAAGACACATACAAAATCTCAACTAACCATGATTCATACCAAAAGCTTAGTCTCGATATTACTTCACACTTATAGCCTCATATAAAACAAACTTTCATCAAGCAGGCAACAATCTTTCCTCAACAAGAAAACAAACCATCTCAACAACTGTTTATCACTACTATCATCTCCCTTTTAGATTAAAGCCATCATTCTAAGTCTGTGGAACCCTTTACAAAACTCTAATGTAAACTATAATTACTTTACTCTAGATTTTGGGGATATAAAAATACACATAAATAACAAACTTACCCTGAAAGACTACATCTGAAAGTATAAAACCCACTGCTAATACTTCATTCTAAGATACAACTCTATCTTTCTGTGGCCTTAATAGTCATCATCTAATAACTTGAGCACTTACTAACTTAGAATCTTTGGTAGTATCACCATACCATGTGTTCACACCATCTAGATCTTCACCTCTGCTTTCTATTAGCTTAATCTCCAAAGATTCAAACTTAGATTCTAACACTTAACATGGATATTCCCAACCTTTTAACAAACTATACTAACTTCATTCCTGAACACCCCCTTGATACATACTATTCTTAACTTTCTAGCTTCAATAATCATCATCAAAGACTTACACTCTCATTAGGAAACATATCTACCTCACTAAACACAAAATTATAGCCTACCAAGATCACACTTCTATACATATATTTTTCTCCAAATCGTAAGAATCAAAATAACACTTAACAAGACTCAACACCATCTATCCAAAACTTCTCAACTTAGCTATTAAGAACACCATGTACTATATACTAACTTTCTTTCACTTAACAAACTCAAGGGTACTATTAACCACGCACAACACTTAATAAACTTCGAAAATAATGCAACCCCATAACACCTTGGGTACACCTCTACATCATACCTATAACATCATGCTAAATTTCAAATCAACAAACTTAAATTCTTACATGCACTGTTCAAGCCTACTAGATCACCTCCATATAACTAGTATCACTAACCAAGCAATCATTATTTCCACCTTAATTGTCATTCACTATTCCAACTTAGTGTCTAGTGCTAGGCATGATTAACAACCCAACCTCACATACTATTCTTACTTGGAAACTATAAAATAAAATATCAAGAAACACTAGTCCATTAGAACTTCATGACAACAATAATCTATCATAATCATATGGTGTAACTTATTGAAAATTGCTGGAACATCCTCCTTCTATACATTACGACTATTTACTCATCCATACACCTAAATTACATCCATATCTCTTAAAGCATCAATAAATCTTTTTTTGTATAGCCATTTGGGGAAGCCTATATTAACAATACTCAATCACCAAATACTTTATGAATATCCTATACTTTTCTAACAAAATAAATACCATCAGTAATTCCTTCTCCATCTTCCACCAAACTGACACACAAGGATATATCACTTCACTACTAACTCAATTGTATGAAAAAGTTCAGCTATATACATTCAATCAATCACCCTCACCACCTTTCTTGTCTCTACACTTCTAAATCCATACTTCTAACTATAAGAAGGTTCCACTACTTATAAATCATAACACTCTAGGTTTTCAAAATCTGTTGAACGCAAACTCTATTTAACAATTTAGGTTCATACTATCTCCTCTTATGAGCACTATATGAATTGGGTTAATGAGAAATCTGAATACATATCTTACTCTGTCTTAATTGAAGGACTCATGGGGATAAGGAAATAACTTTCAACTTGAGGAACTTATAACACACTAGCGAGCTCCTCTCAAGCCTTTCGTGTGACTTTTGAAGTTACTAATAGTAAATCTGAGAGCATCATCTTTGGAGGAATTGGAACTTACTAATCATGTTATCTAAAAAATATAGCATAGATGGAGAAGTATGGATTAACAGACGAATCGATAGAAGTTCCTAAAGGAATAACTTTAAAGCACGATCTAGAGTATGATACAAAGGAAACTTTTCTTAAATGCCTTGTAGCCTCTCAAAGAAAAATATAGATTTCTCTATACTGTTGTGCAAGACTCTACTCGACACAGCTTCACAGGCACTCTAGGAAACTTGAACTATGTGCTCTGATACCAAGTTTGTAACGACCCGAGACTACTCCCTAGTCATCACACGGTGCTTAGGACCACAAGTGATCCCAAGCTAACCCTTATACTGGTATCACTCATGAGCAACTGAATAAAGTAAATAAGTCTGAAAGAATAGTGCGGAAGATAAATCTTTTCTGAAGATAATAAAAAACTATATTGAAATGATTACAATTCTGATTATAAAAAATAAGACTGGAATCCAATACATTGACTCTACTGACTGTCAATGAAGTCTCTACTAGTATTAACTATAGGTAGTTAGGACATGACCCCCAACTATCCCAAATCGAAACGACTAAATAAAGAAAACAAGATACTATCCAAACTAAAGTTGACTCGAGTCCTTGAAATAAAAGAACCCATCATCTGCTGACTGAAAGCTGCAAGCTATCTGATTATGATGTGTGTGCTAAAACTGGTACCTACATTATGAGACAATGTAGCACATAGACGTATATGTGGATCAGTACTTTTGGAATGTACTAAGCATGTGGGGGTGAATGCATAAGTGAAACAATAACTGAATATATTCATAAACTTTAAAATAATGCATGCTAAGTGTAAATGACTCACCTTGGCTTGAATAAAATAGGTACTACGAAATAATAAAACATGAGTATGTAAAGAATAGATAATCTTTGTGAATCATAACACTTAGTTCTAAAAACTGTACTTCTACTCTTTCTATTGGGAGTTTCTTCTAACTAACATAAACCACGTGAGCTGTCTGGAGTCCAACATCTTACCCATATTGGGGAGAGCTGTTCTAACCTTGCCATCAGAATATAACCTTATCTTAAGTGATCACTGGCTTAGTCCACTGTGGGCACTTAAAACCTACGGTGACTCGTAGTTCTGGGGCATGAGACCTTGGAATCATATCCAACTTGGTGCTAAATACTACTCCTATACTTATCGCTCAGAACTTTAGGAAATTCTCCTTAAAATATCACAAGAGTTTGTAGTGAAAACCAATTATGCTTCTCTTCTTTAAATCTCAAACTTATGAACAATGTGGATTCCTATCTTATCTTAGGATCAAAAGGTCAAGTTTCTTTCTTAAATCTTTGTAAAATTTCATAAGAGAGGCTAAAAAATCATAATCTTGTTAAGATATCAATACTTCAAACTTAGGGCTTTAAAACCCACTCTTTAAACTCACGCAAACTCATATCAAGATGTCATGCTCAATACACTTCTTGAAATACTTCAACAATATCAAAGTAATTAAATCAAACTCACAATATCATGCTTAAAAATCAATTAAAAATCTATAAAATCATATCACACGCATGGAGATGTGAAATTAGACATGCAATTCAACATTTAAGTCACTTGTAACATCATAATCTTCAAATAATGATAATTGGGTGTGAACCCTAATTTGCGAAATATGAAATCATAAATAAATATCAAGTTTTAGGCACAAGTATGAAAGGGTATCCTAGTTCATAAGCCCCATATACCTTAATGACGACGAAATTGTGAAAAGATTGGACCTTTAAGCTTGAATTCCTTGATTTCTTATGTAAAACATTTGCATCTTGTTCTTGGGAATGAAAGAGATATTTGTATTGTAATTGACCGATTTGGGGCTTAGGTATTGTAAATAATGCATTTAAAAACCCCTTATAACGATTTAGAGTGATTAGGGACGGTTTAGGGGTGTGAAATGGCTTCAACACCCTTGATATAAGTCAAAACGGAGTATTTTTGGCACTTGGCAATGACTTAGGTATCGGTCAGTCAATCGCCCAAGCTAGGCTTTGCGTCTCATTGCCCATCGCCCAAGTTTGGTTGGGCGACACATTGCACATCTCACATCCTTACTGCCTCTCACGAAAATGGGCATAACTTTTTGCTCGGGTACCAGATTAAGGTAAAATTGGTATCGTTGGAAAGCTAATTCAATTATCTAGAATTTGGTTATTGTTGATATGTAAAAATATACATACATAAAAAGTTATACACTTTTAAAGTTGACCCTTGTAGAATTGAACACCAAACTTTGGACAAATTTAAGGTTCTTAGTTGAACTTGGCTCTAAGTGATTTCTATAAATGTTCTTCACCTACTAGACACTTCACACACTAGGATAATTATCATGAAACTTATTTTCACATGGGAATCATTTGTATTAGGGCTTATATGCATAAGAATAATGATTAGAATTCTAGCGCAAAAATATAGGGTGTTACAAAACTCCTCCCATTCAATAGGCTCTGCATCTGTGCCTCTATCGCCTTTTAACTGATTGAACCAGGTGTTAGCTATATCCTATAGCTTGTAAGCAGCCAATTCAACACTCTCACTAGAATTCACCCACATGATGTCTGTTACCTTCTTCACCATATCGAGGAATTCCTGTGGATCCTCTTCAGACTTGGATCTCGAAAAGAGGGGAGGATTCATTCGGGTGAAGTCCCAAATCCTAGCTACAACAATATTGTCCACTGGGTTGGCCTGAACAACAGCTGGCCAAATATTTTGAGCTACTACAGAGTGAGCTAGAGTAGTAAATACGGCTTGGAACTCGACATGCAAAACATGCTCATTTAGGGGATTTAAACAGGCAGAGATGCTGGCTGGTTTCTTGTTCTTCTTCTGTTATTCATTCTAGGAGGCCAATTTTGTAAATGAAAGGAAGAATTAAATTAGACAGAGAGTTTAACGTGAGCTCATGTTCGTTCGTACAATCTGAACACTAAAATAAGGGAAACTTTTTCTAAAATGTCTTGTAGCCTTTTGTCCATAAGTGTGGCACGCTTCACACCCATGCATAAGACTCTACTCAATGCGACTTTCAGACTCCCTACGACACTTTAAAACCTTAGGCTTTGATACCAAGTTTGTAATTCCCTGAGAGTACACCTTGGGCGCTACACGGTGCTTCCGATCATAAGTGACCACAAGCTAACCCATGATACTAGTACCTGCTGTGAATACTGAATAAAGCTGATAACAAAAGAATATTTGCAAAACTGAACTAAAAAATGCCATAAGATTTTAAATCATAGTTCTGATAATGTATATAAAATAACACTGCTAATACTAATAAAACTACTGATAATGACAACTAAAAACTGACTGACTATCTGTATCAGTCTAAAAGCCTCTAAACTGACTAACTGTGAAGTTGATGGGATAAAGCCCCCAACTAACTCTGACTGACTAAATAACTGAACTGCTGACATACTGAATGTAAGATAACTCATCCTCAAAGGATGAGGACTCACCACTGTTGACTTCTGCTGATAGGCTGATCTGTCTAAATATGGCCAGGAACTCGAGTATCCGAACCTATGATATTAAATATCATAACACAATAAAATGAGTATGTGATCAGTACTTTGAATGTACCGGTATGCTAAATGAGGTTAGGCTAATATGCATTGTTTCATGTGCATGAGTAATAACTGTCTAAATGAATAACATAAAGTACTGCGTAGAATGCATGAAATTTGTAAAGACTGAGAATGAATGACCAAACATAACACATGTTCTAAATATAATTTGTAAACTGAGATACTGAATACTGATAAATGGATAACTGATATCTGTATGCTATAGCTAGAAAAACTGAAACTGATTACTGAGTTGAATACTGGACTGAGACTGTGGGAGCTATCATTTAATCGACATGCCCCAATGAGCTAATTGGGGTCCAACCTGTGACACCAGTTGGAAGGGTGTCATTATTGTGCCACGGGTATTAACACATGGCTGCGTGGATCCACTAAAGTGTTGTCTTGAAGGACTAAGGGTTACCCTTAACTGGTAGGTACCCTTATGAGATAGGTGTCAACCCTCAACTCACAGGTTAACGTCTCAACCTACGCTAGCTACGTAGTTATAGAACGCAAGGATTGATACTAAGGTTCAAACTCTCTACCGGTAGGTGAGCCCCATTCCTGGGTTCGCTCGGTGCTAAATCCTACTCCCAACTGAACAACACTAGATCTAGACTAAACTATGTTTATGTTTATGGTAACTGACTGAGATGATAGGCCTCGTAACTATTCTGAAATCATTCTGTAGAAATTAAAAACTAGGTAAGAGCTAAATTTTGGGTATTCAAACCCCTAGGACTCGATAGAAATAATAGCAAGATCATACTAAAAATTTAAGGACATGATATGTAAGCATTTATTCAAAACTTATTCTTTTAGGCATTTCATCAAACACTTGCAATTCCTGGTTTAAGCTAAGCATGAGAATAGTTTTAAGACTTGTAGTAATAGCATGATTTCACTACTAAAATAACCAATTAAGGTTTATCTTAGCGAACAATGCCATTCAAACGTGTGGGGTTTAATAGCAACAACAATTACATGTAAACATGGTGTAGAATCAAAATTCATAGGGATTCATGGTTAAAATCACAATAACTTATAAAAATCATAACTTTGATTTTAAAATTGAATTCTTGGAATCCATGGATGGAAAGGGCTCATGTATGAACATCTAACATACCTCAAAAGCTTAAATCTTGAAGGAGAATAACTTTTCTTGAAAGTTCTTGATTGGTGACGTTTGAATTCTTGAGTTTTCTTGAAGAAAGGGCTTGAATCTTGTTCTTGGGGAATGATCTTCATAAAAACCCTAATTTTGATATTTAGGATGAATGAGGAGTTATGTTGTTTAAGTTGATGGAATTAGGGGTTAAAAAGGGTGGAAAAAGACCCAAAAATCCCATAAAAATCGTCATTCAGTCGCTTAATGGGTCCGGTTGACGGTCTGGGTGATGGACCGTCACTCTGGTGACTGACCATCACTCAATCCATAAACTTATGGACATAAAAAGAGCTCACTTCCTAAGTTTGACGGTCCGTCAACCTGGTCATCGCACCTCGGCAGTCGGACAACTCTCTGGTAAAACAAGCATAACTTTTTACCCCGGTATCGGATTAAGGAAAAATTGGTATCGTTGGAAAGATAATTCAATTATATAAATGTTGATGGGTCATGATCTAAAAAATTCTTAGTAAAACAAAAGATATGCTTATTTGAAGTTGACTATAGCAACATCCTTCTCAAGAACTCAATCGGTAAGGGATATTTTGATTCGTCTAATAGCTAGGAGTTATTTGAGGTCTTAATATACATGAAACTCACTCATAAAACTAAAAAAGTACTATAATTTATTTCTCATGATATTGAAGCATGGTTCTAATATTGGTTTGGATTCTTGGGGAATTACATCAACCCACCCTACTACCTACCTTATCAAGTGCCACAAGTCCAAGTACCACACAACCAATGGCCACAAAATCCAAATCCTTCTTATCAAGATTTACTTAACTAAATTCCATTGAACCAAGCTATAGGAGTTCAAGGAGAGTTTGAGGTATATGTAGAAGGAGGTTATGGTATGGTGCTCAAAGAAATGGTTCAAAGGACCAAGGTGGATATGGAGGTTTTATCATGGTCCTCATCTCTATCAAGGTCACTCTTCCTAGTTTTCAATTAGGTAGTGATACCAAAGAATACCTCACAAGAGAGTCCCAATGTGATAGGATCTTCCAAGATAATAATTTACCCGATGTTAGGAATACAACCTATATCATTGATCAATTTAAAGAATATGCATTAACTTGGTGAGAATTGGCTAAGAGAATGAAAGAGGGTTCTTTATGGAAGTAATTATCCACAATCAGAAGTAATAAAGTCTCTTATGAGAGCCAAGTATGCAAGGGGTCTTTCATAGACAAGGGTTGCTTGTAAGTATAATTTGAGGTAAAAAAACAAGAATGTTGAAGCGTATTACGATAAATTCCAAATATTGAAGCTTGATTATAATGAGGATGAAGAGTACACCAAAATCCGGTTTAAAGTGGGGTTGAATTAAGAAATTGCCTCTAGAATGCCAATACACAAATTTTCCCATATTGATGATCTCTTAGATGCAGCTATTAATGTTAAGCAAGATATCAAGGTGGAGAAATCCATTAATCCCAAAGCGGGAAATCAAGTGTCATCAACATTAGCTCAAGGCTCCGAGTTCAATATGTCTTTTGAGAAGAATCCTATTGAGAAAAATGTTCTAAGGTATTCCCCTTAAGAAGGAGGTAACCCTAACCTTAAGGGTACCTAATACTTTAAATGTCAAGGATGAGGTCACTGAATGATTGATTGTCCAACTCAAAGAGCAATTATACTCCAAGAAAGTGAACCCTACTACAAGGAAGAGGTTGATCAAGAGGAGAACCACATAGAAGGGGTTGATAGTTTTGATGAGAATGTGGAGGGTGTAGAAGATCCATTCTATGGAGATTTCAATGTTCCAAACATGCTTGCCAATAAAGTGCCTATTAGAGAGGTATTACCTCAAGAAGGAGAGGTTAGCATTCCATTTTTTTTGGTTAAACGAGTTATGAACCGTCAAAATTTTAAGGATTTCCCCGAGGATCTTGATTTTGAAAATGATATTTTCTTGAATTTGAGGACAAATTCTCTTCAAGAAGGAGAGGGTGATATATGCTGAATTACCCCAAAGATTCTAACTCAAGGTAATTGACGAAGCTTTAGAGATTAAGAGGAGTTTTGCGATCCACTATGATGAGGATGAGCGATGAAAGAGTCTCTTTCGTTAGGTATTTGGAACTTGAGTCACTTTTAGGCCCATTTGACAAATAGGATCACTTTTAAACCCACTTTGTAATAAATAAATCATTGCTATAAATAGTTAAGTTTTCTCTTTTCTTAGACTTGATGATTTTGGATGATTTTATACCTGAGAGTGTTTATTGAGCTTGTTGGGAGCTTATTGAATTGTTTGAAAATGTTGACTGTGAGGGGATTCAATTTCTCTCTTGGTCTTTGTAGGAGTTAGGTGCTTGATTAGGTTTAAACGTTGGAGGTCTTTGGTTTAATATACCTTTGATTGCTTATGTTTTCTCTTCTTGTGTCTATTTATTTATCATTTTTTGTCTTATCTTTTGATTTTTGTACTTTGATTTTGTTTTCCTATTTTGGTTTGTATCGATGTAGCACTTATATGACCAATTTTTAGCTTTAACTATTCAATTGATGACCAAGCATATCATCAACAATGACAACCCATAATAACATCATCTAATTCAACTGAGTAGGCATTTGGACATATAATATCAAATCATAATTTCACTCATTTTCTCATCATTTACCTTTTCTTTACATACTCTGTCACTAACATTTTATTTGATTGATTTTTTTATTTTAACTTAGGTGACTCTAAATAAGTTTACTTGCAAATTGAGTCTCTTTACTCCTTATTTTTATTCTTTCATACATCAAATAACGAGAGATGTGTTTTGAGAAACTAAATTTCAGTAGCTTAATTTTCTAAGTAGGGTATTTTAACCTATGAAAACATTATAATTTTAAAATTCCCTCATGTTTCCTTTAATGTTTTTCACTCACTTTAACATTAAATAAAGCTTAGTTCTTATTTTAGCTAGCGTTTGGATATGAGATTTCATCTCGTAATTTTAGATGAAATCCCATATTTTCAAGAAACCATGATTTGGAATTTCAATTCATGATTCAACTTTTTTCAAATACAACATCTGACCTATAAGTTTATATAAAAAAACCTCATCATTTTAAATTTTACATAAATAAGACTCATACTCGGCATGAAGAGATTGTTGGTACCAACTGAAAGGATTATATTAAGTATAAATAACGTAAACCCCAAGAGTTTCCTACCTAATTACCCTCTCTCCCTACTTTTTTAATAATTACATAAAATCCCATATATGATAAATTCTGACACGGCATGATACATTATGTTATGATACATAAGTAAGATATTTAATGTGGTTAACTATGAAAATAAGCGGTAATTATGCATATTGTTGAGCAATGAAAGTGCATAAATAAAGGAATTGTTTTTTTAATACATAAAATATGCAACATCATATTTTTGAAATTTGATAATTCAATTCATGTTTCATCATATTGCTCCAAAAATAATTAGTTGTCCGATCTTTCTATTATTTACCATCATGAATATTTTGATTTTGTTGAGACATTCTGAAATTTGGCAAAATGAACTTATTTATGAAAATTACAAAAGTGATGGAATTGTAGTTAGCGAAAGTGTTTCGTTTGTGAGGTTGATTTCCGCTATTGCTGTGGAACTTGACATAGATAAATCAAAGAAAATTATTAATGTTCGATATATTATTGAAGGAAATACGACGCCAATGGTGATTACAAACGATAATGATGTTAAGGTCTTTGTTGAGTAAAAAAATATTACAGGTTTTGTAATGTATCCGTTATGCATTACAACAACGGATAAATCGACTGGAAAGAGAGAATTTGATGTTGAAATTGGTGCAATAATTTGTGTAGAAGGGACAAAATTAGATGCGCATGCACTTGCTGTTGTTGAGTCAAACAATCAGTACTCTTTGTATGTACCAAAAATTAAAACTACAAAATTCATCACTGATTGCCAAAATACAGAAGTTAAGGTCAAGTAGTTGTACAAGGATAAAAAAACCCTTAAAGTTGTAATGGAAAAGTATGCATTAGATTACAATTTTAATTTCAGAGCCACAAGATCTGATAAAAGAAGGTATTTTAATCTATGTTTCTGGATATTTTTTGAGTAGTTGGTGTTTGTTTTCTTCGTATGATACATTATATATTATTTATCTATAGTGTACTTGTTAATCCATATGAGAAGTGAATATGCATTGGATGTTATCGTAGCTTTGTCAAAATGCATCACCAATTATGTTGTAGAGCAATGCAATTTAATTATGATATATAAATATTTAAATAGTCTTATTTATTTACTACTCGATACATTACTTTTTTTTCTTATACATTGTGTTTTTTTATTAAAAGCTTATAACGATATGTTAATATATCCAGCTATTGGTTGGAATGTTGTAATAAAAATTGTAGTTGGTTCATGAAGACATCTTCATGATGGATTCAGATATTTTTAAAATTTGGAGATTCAATGATGAACATACATGTTCAATGAGTGATCGGGTGTTAAAGCAGCTACAGGCTACAGTTACATTTGTTATTAACTTTACAAAGCCAAAATTAGTAAACCATAAGAGAAAATACACACCAACAGACATTATTGAAGAAATGAAAGCTGTTTATGATGTTGACATTAATTATATGAAAGCATGGCGTGCCAAGGAGCGTGCTATAGAAATGCTTAGAGGTGGGATTGCTGATGGATATAGACAAATGTCAAGATACATTCACATGTTAAACTTTGTGTATCCCAAATCACATATTAGAATGCATAAGGTTACAAATAATGAATTCAAATAGTTGTTTATAACTTAAAAGCCAATGATGCACGATTTCCAGCATTGCAGACCAGTTGTGGTGGTGGACGGTGCTCATTTAAATGGTCTGTACAAAGGGATTTTTCTTTCTGCTAGCACTCTTGATGGTGCAGGTACATCAATTCATATGTATTCAATAGATGTAAATTAATATAACATTATGTATCATATTAATTTTTGTAATACCATTATGTAACAAGTGATGCATGATTATTGTTTTATGTCATAGGTTGCATATTACTAATAGGTTATGGAGTTGTAGATTTGGAGAGCGATTGTGCATGGACATGGTTTTTTGAACAGTTTAAGAATGTATTTGGGGAGCGTGAGAACATGTGTATTATATCGGATCGCAATGAAACAAAATTAAAAGTGACAACATTGTGTTATCCAAATGTTCCTCATTTTGCATGTATTTGTCATCTTTAGAGAAACGTTTGTACAAACTTTAGAAGGAGCAAGGACAAACTTACTGACCTATTTTATTCTATGGCCAAGGATTATAGAAAGGAAGATTTTGAGTACCTTATGGCCAAGGTCGATAAAATTGATTACCGAGTCAAGGATTACCTATATGAAGCAAGATATGAGAAGTGGTCAAGGGTTCATGCTCCTTTAAATAGAGGTCGGATGATGACATCTATTATTGTAGAATGTATAAAAGGTTGTTCAGTGGAGGCCCTTGAATTCTCGATCGTAGGTTTTTTGGAAGAAGCTAGAAAATAATTTAAAGTGTAGAACTGTAAAAATAGAGAAATTGCTTCATATACAAAAACAACATTAGGGAGAAGGTTTGAAAAAATTCTAACACTTAATGGAGTGAAAACTTCCAGAATTCCGGTATGTTTTATTGTAACTCAATTTCTAAAGCAAATAATTGAGTTTTTTTATTATACTTTATATATATATATATATATTGTGTGACTATTTGTTTGTTAGGTCAAGCCTGTTTCAGAGTATCATTATTCTGTTTATGAATCTAGAAGAATATACATTGTGGACTTAGATGCTAAAAAATGCAACTGCGATTGATTTCAGCTTGATGAAATTCCATGTCTAAACTCAATTGCAGTATTGAAAAGTAAAAATATTACAAAGTTTGGTCTATGGTCCTCTGATTACTATAAGCCTGCGACATTAGTCAAGACATACGAAGTTCCAGTGGTACCTATTCCCGATAAGAAGTATTGACATGTGACTCAATCTTTTCAAGACGAATAAGTCATACCACCAAAATACAAAAGACTACTTGGGAGGCCGAAGAAGGGGAGGTATAAGAAAGAAAGTGAAACACTATCATTCAGCACAAACTATTGTGAAAAATGCGGATTTGAGGGTCACAACAAGCGTACGTGTAATTTTTTTTCGAAGGAGAAATGATTTTTAAGTTTCATGATACAGTGCATGATTTGATGTACTATCTTAAATTGGTCTGTGTTAGTTTGATTTTGATTTGGATATTGTTCAATAATTGTTGAACCATGTTTAAGTTGAATGAGTGTTTATTTTTTATGATATAACATTTTCAAATCCTTTTATAATTCATTTAATGTTTAATAGTGTTTGTTAAGTAATATGTCACCTTACAAAAAGTTTTTTAGTTGTTCAAATAAGACAACAACTCTATCATGAAAGGATTTTCTTGTTAAAATGGATTTATTCATCAAAAGTATCATTATGATACATCACTAGTAATCATCAAACTGATGTGAATATTTAAAACTGTACAAAACTTCAGAAAATAGTATGTAAACAATTGTAAAATCTTTAAACTGATAATTGATGCAATTTCAGAATTTTAATACAACATGTCTTGAAATATGATACATTTTGAGTATTACTTGTAAAACTGTTTATGATACATAACTGGACATCTATTTACATATGGAGATTTCTATTATAACATTTTGGTATATATGATACAGGACTATTTAGGATGTGTACTATATATGATTTTTTTTTTGAAAATACAAAGTCAGTACAATAATATTGTTGTATGTAATGATAGTAGTCTAATAAATATAATAATTTTACAATACAATAATATATTACATTATTTTGGAACTAAATAAAGTACCTACTAAATTTCAACTATGAACTGAGACATTTTGAAGAACTATTCAACAATTTGATTCTATATATATTACATTGATTTGCTTTTTTCGAACAAAATAAAAGTAAATGTTGATAAAGACATCTCACAAACTTTAATTGATCTAAAAACTTGATGATAATTTTCTTCAACAAAAAACAACAGTACCAAAAATACTGTTCAGAACATAGCTATGCAACAACTTAGTATCTACTCTATGACAATAATAGTAGAATCGTCGACCGGAGGCATATAAATTGACAGTGGTCTTGGTCTTTCATCATGGTCTTTAGCATAAATTTTGACTCCATATTTCTATAAGAGTGTTGTATATCTCTTTCGACGATATTCTGCATCAACATGTGATGAGAAAATCGCATCTGATCGCTAAGAAACTCAGCATAAGTTTCCACAAAAACTCTAGAGTCCCTAAACATGAGTAATCATATAGTAATAAGAAAAATCACATGTAAATTATATGATGTATCATAACACATACACTATACATTAAATTTATCAAGTGTATAAAGACAAAAAATCACATGTAAATTATATGATGTATCATAACACATGCACTATCATAGTAACTTTATAATTATGTATCAATTTAATTATGTATAGTTAGAAAATGTTCAATAATAGAAATGATTTTAATTCTTTGTACATATATAAACTTGTGAAGACATACTTACAAACTTTCAATGATTTGCTGTGCAATATCTTCTACCTATTCAACATCAAACGGGTGTTGGTTCACAACACCGATGCGTTGGCTCATCTTATCTGTGTACACTTCGAGACTTTACCCTACCGTACATTCAGTATTTTCTAGAAATTCACTGTCACAAAGATAGGTTAGCAACATCACAGATAATTTTTGGATCTCAGGTGATGGATCTCGATGACTCGATGACAACATTGATTCATACACCCAGATACATTTTTTATTTAGAGATATCACAATGATCACCCACTGAAATTTCCCATCACAGTTTACAGGGACATATACATCATTGACCAAGTGCCAAGCCAAAGCAGCAGGTATGTTAAACCCTTTTATGATGTTTATCAGTGACTTTTCATAGCTTGCAACAATGTATGGCCTTTTATAATCATCTTGAATAGAGAGAGCTTCACCTGCTGCATCTTGAAAATATCGTTTGTATGTGGCGTCAATGAATATTTTAACCAAGCAATTCACGGTGGTGAATCTGTACTCTTAATCCATTTGTTTCTTTGATTTTTTTCAAAGGTAGTTGAATATAACATCTACATGTTGCTCTGAATAACAACATAAATAAGTTTATGATTTCTTCAAATTGAATGTCAGTAAAATATCAATTGGCAAATAAAAATAGAGATTGACAATAACATTATATATGTGTTTATTTGAAAGTTATACCCTATTGAAAGAAGTTGCATAAAATAATTCTATCATCATTAACATAACACACCCCATATGCAATTTATGAATTTTCATAACAACACAACTCCATATTTACATGATACAGTATACTAACTTATGTATCAGAATGTATCATAATGTACAAATATGTATAAAAAATATACTGTTATATTTGTATGTAATGATTTTCTAATACCTCATCTTTCTAGCAGGTGTTGGGCTGAGACATTGTGTAAAACTAATTTTATGTATCAGTTTGTGCAACAACAAAATCCAACGAACTAAAACTAAGTCCAGATTTATTAGCTCTGTAGTGGCTGTCCTTCAATTTCTTACAAGAGTAATAATGATAAGTTTCAATTCTTCATAATTTTAATATTAGTAGATAATAAGGAAAAAAAGTTACATATCTTACTTATTTTCATGAAACTTTAATAATTCTTCAATAATCCATTCATAATACTCCTCAATTAATCCGAGCGGTCCATTTTGGGATATAAGATAACCATCAAACAAATGCTTTCGAGGAAAATCATCTGTGGCAGTTTCCTTGCCTCTACAACTGGAACAAAATTCAGTCAAATATGGTGACATGAATATCTTAGTTTGCTTCCTATTCCTTGGTGCATGTGTGTTTATGTCATTCTGTTTACCCAACTGGGCGTCTGGAAAACCTGATGAAAACTGACTATCATAGATGTGAAATTCACTATCTTTGGTTTTTTTGGGACTAATAGACTTGAGCGGCATTGCAATGACTGGTGTGAAAATTCCAGCTATGATGTTATCTATGGATTCCTGAAATGCAGCAGTCAAAATCTCAGTGGTAGACTCCTGAAATATGAAAATTATTAGATAAAAGGTACCAAAAATTTCAAAATTAGTTAAATGTAAGAGAACTCATATGATGTGTATAGTATAATACATCTTTAACATTATTTCTATGTTTTTGAATTTAAAAGAACCCATATAATACAAAAAAATTGTTATGTATCATAAAGTAATATAGAATTTCTGATACATTTTATAAATTCAGAATACATTGTGTATTTAATGTATAAGATGAATTATATCTCATGCATAACCACTTTAACAAACAAATATTCTTAATTAATAACATATAATCCATACCCCATGTTTATGTGTACCCTGCGGTTCATTTTGAACTTCAATGTTGTCTATCGCTAAAGATGGATCAGGAAGATTTACTTTCTATGAAATCTCAACAGACTGTATTGAAATGACTGGTGTGAAAATTCCAGCTATGATGTTATCTATGAATTTTTGAAATACAACATTCAAAATCTCAGTGCTAGGCTCCTGAAAGATAAAAATGATTAGATACAACATACCAAAATTTCTAAATTAGTTAGATGTAAGAGAACCCATATGACACATATAGGCTGAAAGATTTGTAGCATTATATCTATGAATCCAGTCTAAATAGAACCTATTTTATACTCAAATGTCATTATGTATCGTAAAAAAATGCAATATTTTTGATACATTGGACCTATATATCAAACTTTGTGCCATGAATGTGTCAGTTGTATTATATATTATACAAAACCTATTTAACAGGCCGATCATCCCAATTAATAGCATATACTCCACAAAATAATTTTGTATGCGTACATTTTGTTCGTGTTGAACTTCAATGGTCTCCGTCGGTGTAGCTGGATCATGAAAAATGAATTTTTGAGAAGGCTCAATATTAGTTTTTTCATTCATCTTTCGATCTACAGTAGATCCAATATTTGCATTATCATTCTGATACACAAAATTGTATTATACTATAAAAATAATATACAATACACATTTTTAAATTTTCAACTAGTTTACCTTGTCTGGTATATCCTTTGGTTGTTCTTTCGTAGTTTTTAATACACCACTATCTGTCTAATTCTTGTCACATCTCTATTTTGAAATGCCCTGGGAGTACACCTTGAATGCCATACGGTGCTTATGGTCACAAGTGACCACAAGCTAACCCATGAGGTGGTACCAACTGCGAGCACTAAATAAAATTGATAACAATGACGTATGCGAAAATTAACTGAAAAATGCCATAAGGTTTTAAGTTCTAAAAACAATACAACTGAATCCATAAAACTGAAACATATGCAAAAATACTAAAATCTGACTGATAGGACTGACAAACTAACCGACTGTCTGAAGTGTCTGAAAGCCACTAAAATGATTGGGGAGTTGATGGGACAAGCCCCCAACTAACTCCTTCTAAATAAATGAAAGGAAATACTAAAAAAAACATAATAGGTCCTCAAAATAAGAGGACTCACCACTACTGCTGCTGATAAGATGAACTGTCTAAGCACGATCAGGATACTGAACGTCCAAACCTATGATATAAGACATCATAGCGCAAAGAAAACGTATGCGATCAGTACTTTTAATGTATTGGTATGCGAGATGAGGTTAGGCTAAAATACATGGTTTTATGTGCATGATATAATGACTGAATGAATAGCATAAGATAACTAAGTTTAATTGCATGAAAGCTAAAAAACCTGAGAATGCGTGACCAAACATATAACCTAATTCTGAATTAGTCTGTAGACTGAAATACTAATAGCTGAATAATAGATAAGTGTATGCTATGGTCAAACAAACCTGAAATTGAATTCTATACTAAATACAGAACTGAGATTGAAACTATGGGAGGTATGATCTAACCGATATGCCCCAAATCTGAGATGATAGGGGTCCAACCCGTGACCCTTATTAGAATGGTGCTTGTACCGTGCTACAGGTTCTAACAATGGTTGTGAAGTCAGTCCTAAACTGGCGGGTGACCCCTGAGATCAGTCCTAAGCTGGCGGGTGATGCTAGAGAAAATGTCAGTCCTAAACTGACGAGTGACATCTCTTAATACTATGCTGGCTACATAGTTCTAGAACTTAGGGACTGCTACTAAGGACCCAGTCTTGACTAACAGGTGAGCCCCCATCCCTAGATTTGCTCTGTGCTGAATTCTACTCCCAACTAAACTGACACTAATTACTGAACTGATCTAAGTTTGACTAACATGATAACTGACTGAACTGATAATGCTCAAACGTGTCAGAAATCATTCTGAAAATACTGAAAATAAGTAAAAAACTAAATTTTGGGTATTCATAACCCCCAGGACACGATAGCAATAACAATAGGACCACATAAAAACTTTGAAACCATAGAGGGGAGTCCTTGTTCAATATTCAACACTTAGGCATTTAATCAAACACACGAAGGTCATAAGTTAAAGCATGGAAATAGTTAAATCATGTGATAATAACATAATCGTAATACTAAACTTATGGGTTGAGGACGTAACATGAAAAAATCACCATTCAAACATGTCAAGGGCAAATTCCAATAAAAACACATGGTAAACTTAATTGAAATCAAAGTTCATAATAGCTTCTTGAAGATAAGTCATAATAACATGTAAAAATCATGGATTTAAGCTTGAAAATGGATTCTTGGACTACATGGGTGAAAACAACCCATGTATGAACATCACACATACCTTAATTAATTAATTTGTGACGGTTCTTGATGACTTTCTTGAGAATTAAGCTTGAATTTTCTTGATTTTTTTGAGGAGGCTAGGGTTTGTTCTTGAGAGAGAATACCTTCTTTTGAGAGGATTTTGTGAAATAGGATAGCAAATTATGTATTTGGTAAATACCATGTTATGGACCAAATGGTTGAAGGGAAAATACCCAATTGCCCTTACAAAAATGGAAATAGAAGCTGGAAAATAAGGGAGGCAGGCGATAAGCCAAGTGTCGTGGGCTTCAAACCGACGGACTAATCCCTACACTGTGGGCTCCATAGTGGCGGTGTAAGCCCTGCACCGCTTGCCTATCCTGGGGGGTCTATTATTTTGCGTCTCTAAACGTGTCCTTACGCTCGTCCGAAAATTCCAAAACTCACCCGAGATCTACCATCGTCAAACCCGATCAAGAATCAACTTAAAAATTAACTTTTTGAGGTCGAGAAGGTCCAAAATAAATTCATCAAAGTTTAAGGGGCCTTGGAGAAGACTAAGTCCTAACACTTAGTGAAATTTTCTAACTCTTGGACCTCTTTTACATATAATGGGGAGATGAATTGAGCTTGGATCTTACGGGGTCTTAAAATATCTCTCCCTTGGGAATATTCGTCCTCGAATGAGACTTTTTAATCTGAAAGTACTAAGGAAAATGAGATCATATACTGAACATGCATGACTGGAAACGTGATTACATGACTGAGTCTGAAACATGATACATAACTGAACTGATTTCGTGAATACATGCAATGAAATGAGAATGGTTATAAGACTGAGATAAAAATGAGAGAGTCAACTTATGAGTACCCATAACTTTAAGCTAGATCTTGTTTCGTGAAGAAAAAATGAGAGATTTAGGAAAAGAAAACTCGAGTATTACAACATCTCCCCTGGGATAGTTCGTCCCTCGAATGATACTGACTTGGCTGAAATACTAAGGAATGACTGAGATGATGCACGGGGTACTTATGAACTGAATCATGACTGAATATCTGGAATTTGAAACATGATGCATGGACTGAATTGGATTCATAATTTACATGGATGCGTATATACTATCTCTTAGAATGGCCATATTTATGACACATCAGATAGTAAGACTAGATCGGGAGATAGAAAAACCATAAGAACTTATCTGTCTAACTACTAACTAACTGCTGGCTAAACGGATTGAATTATACTGAAAAGCTTATACTCAACTATACATTCCACTTTACAACTGCACTTCACTTGAGGCTACTTAAAAATATTCACATGGACACTGATCACCCTATCTACTGAAGTCTAAGCAGAACTGAATTCTCTACTATGTTCAAGCCTACTCGGATCTACAAAGTGAACACACAACACTGTAATACTAGCCTGAATCATGAATTCGACACACCCTGGATTTTCATAACTCCTCATCTCATGAATAATTCTTATTATCACTTCAGCAACTACATTCAACCTCTTACTAGACACTCACTAACGCGCAGTGCATTCATCCACATATATGCAAACATGATATTTAAGCCTATGTTCATAACTACATATACCCTTCTAAACAAATACCCATAAAAGCATCTTCCTCATATCATCCAAACCTCTATCATTTACAACTTCCATGCACTACCCCAAGAAAACACTCACCAAATTTTGACTAACCATTACATATATAAAAAACTTGGCCTCAATCTTACTTCACACTTATAGCGTTACCTAAAACAAACATACAATAATTTTTCATCAACAAGAAATATTTACTCTCTCCCATCCAAGCAGTTGTTCATCATCGCTAGCTCGATATAAGGAAAAGTCACTGAAAGATTAGAACATGAGGACCTGAAACATGAAAGGATACTATGCATGACTCGACACTTTACTAAGGCCTGAGGAATAGAGTATAAAAATTATGTATTCATTACATAGATCAAAACTGAGGATATACATAACATAGTCTGAAGTTCGCTAATCATTAAGAGTGTATCATGAGTACTTGAACTGAACATATTGTAAATCATGAGTACATGAGTTATGAGGTGCGTAACTTGAGTTTGGAGTTCTTGAATTCATGGAACATAATTTATACTGCTGAGTGGATTTGGAACTCCTGATACTAGGAACCAGGAGAGTACATGATTTTCCATAAGGTGCACAAATTTGAGCTATGATCATAGAGCTTCCATGTAAGGCATGAGTAGATATCGTGATGACTTAAGTACAAAACTTTGCACTGAGATCAGAATGGGTTGGGCATCTCCTTCCCTAGTGTTATTCTACAGCACCCTGGCATTACTACTAGAACCTGAGAGCCTGACTTGGTTACTTGTCCCATCATCTCCTCCTTAGCCTAAAGCCATCATCCTAAGTCTGCGGGTGTAACTCTAAACTAAACTGTCACCACTTCATACTAGATTCTGAGGTATAATAAGACACATCAATACTATACTCACCCTGAAAGACTACACTTGATAATGTAAGGCCGCTGCTAGTACTTCCTTCTGTTACACAATTCTTATCTTTCTTTCGCCCCAACAATCATCATGCACAACTTAAACACTGACTAACTTAGAATTTTCAAGAGTATCACCATACTATAAGTTCGCACCATCTAGTGCGTCAACTCTACTTTCTATTATCTCAATCTTCAGAAATTCAAGATTAGCTTCTAGCACTTAACATGGATATACTCAAACTCTTAATAAACCATAATAGCTTCCTTTATAGCCTACTAATATCATATCTCTATACTTATATTTTGAATCAACAACTTAAATTCTTGCATGCACTGTTCAAGAGTACTGATTCACCTTCATACAACTATCCCCATGGATACAAAAATTACTAAATCCAACTAATACTATCCCCACTTTACCGCTGCTAAACTTTTGAGTTTGTGCTTCTAACTCTAGGTCATATGCTAGCATAGAATTATGAAAAGAGATCTAAAAGTACATTATACTTTGGCTTAGTGCACGATTTTCATGTACATGGATGAACACTTTCAAGGTGTAGAACATAAAGGACCTGATGGGATCATTTTAATCCCGCATGCAATCCCATAACTATCTGTGAGGACTATTTAAGAAAGCTCTATTTGTAGGGATTTGAGCTTGACTATTTTCTTACCTAAAAAATAAGGCAGAGCTGGCATGAATAAAGTAAGATGAGAATCTGTATAAGTTTCTTAGAGAACCTTTCTATAGCATGATCTGAGACTTGGAAGAAGGGAAATATTTCAAAAAATATTTTGTAGCCTCTTTTTCATAAGTGTGGCGCACTTCACAAACATGCATAAGACTCTACTCAACGTGACTTTTAGACTCCCTAGGACACTGTAAAACTTTTGGCTCTGATACCAAGTTTTTAATGCCCCGGGGGTATACCCTGGACGCCACACGATGCTTACGATCATAAGTGGCCATAAGCTAACCCATGATCTAGTACCTATTGTGAGTATTGAATAAAACTGATAATAATAACTTGTGCAAAAATTAACTAAAAAATTCCATAAGGTTTTAAGTTCTAAAATCAATACAACTGAATCCATAAAACTGAAACATATGTGAAAATACTAAAATCTGACTGACAGGACTGACAAACTAACTGACTATCTGAAAGCCACTAAACTGATTGGGGAGTTGATGGGACAAGCCCCCAACTAACTCCAGCTGAATTAATGAAAGAAAATACTAAAAGAAGCATAATAGGTCATCAAATTATGAGGACTCACCACTGTTGCTACTGCTGATAAGATGAACTATCTAAGTGCGATTAGGAGATTGAGTGTCTGAACCTATGATATAAGACATCATAGTGCAAAGAAAATATATGCGATCAGTACTTTAAATGTACTGGTATGCGAGATGAGGTTAGGCTAAAGTACATGGTTTTATGTGCATGAGATAATGACTAAATTAATAGCATGAGATAACTGAGTTTAAATGCATGAAAGCTGGAAAACCTGAGAATGCGTGACCAAGCATATAACCTGATTCTGAATTAGTCTGTAGATTGAAATACTGATAGCTGGATAACTGATAACTGTATGTTATAGTCAAATAAAACTGAAATTGAATTTTGTACCGAATACTAAACTGAGACTGAAACTGTGGGAGGTATGTGTAACGCCCCAAATCTGGTACCCGGGATGCTACACGATGTTCATGACCCCGAAGGACCGCAAGCTAACCCATGATTAATATCTTTACCTGAACAGTGCATAATACACTGTATAAATACGAAATAAAACCTATAAGTCCAGAAGGTTCAAAACTGAATAACTGATAAAAACATAACATCTGGATGGGGTATAAAATACCTAAAACAACTAAAATAACAATCTGAACAACACTGTAGTCTGAAAGCCTCTAAAACTGACTGTCTGAATAGGGAGTTGATGGGACATGTCCCCAACTAACTCCAACTATTGAAATAAACTAAGTACTGAAAATACTAAAATGGTAGAACATCCTTGAATGATGAGGACTCACTACTAGTCTGTCTGCTGAATGTCTGAAATACTACAGATGCTCTGGAGCTCGTGTGTTTAAACCTATGGTATAGAGTAAAATACCATAGCGCAAATGCGTCAGTACGATTGAATGTACTGGTAAGCAAGTGAGGTAGGTTGAATACAAAAGGGTTCATATGCATGAACTATGCTAACTCACTGAACAATATGAGCATGAGAATATATACATGGATGAGTAACTGTAACTGAATTCATGATGATACTGACTACTAAGTCTGAATACTAACAACATAAGTTATTAATAACTGATATAACTGATATTGATACTGAGCGACTGTGTCTGACAGTCTAGGTTCTGATGGAACTAGCTGAATTTTGTACTGTACTGAGTGACTGTATCTGACAGTCCTAAATCTGAAGAACTATCTGAGTTTTTTTACTAAGATTGATACTAAGAATGAGACTGTGGGAAGTAGTCATCTAACCGACATACCCCAAATAAATCAATATAGCTGAGTTAGGGTCCAATCTATAACCCCAATTGGAAGGGTGTTAATACCGCGCCACTGGTAAGGACAAGCTGTGTGTGATCCCTCATATAGAAGGTACTCAAAGGAGAACAGTGGGACCCTCATATAACAGGTTAAGACACCTCATCTACCCTCAAAATAGTAGGTTTGATGTCTCAACCTACACTGGCTACGTAGTTATAGAGCACAAGGACTACTTTTAAGAATGACACCCTCTAATAATAGGTGAGTTCCCATCCTTGGGCTCACTCGGTGCTGAATCCTATTCTCATCTGAATAGACACTGAACATGATTAACTGAATAGAACTGTAATGAGTTCCTTGGGTTCTGTGACTAATGGAATACTACTGAGATTTACTAAATTACTGAGCTTTCTGAGATTACTAGGGTTACTGAGCTTTCCCGAGTCACATGACTGACTGAGTTCTATGGTTCATGGCTTGATTGAGAGTATCTTGAAAATATGACACTGGCTCTAGGAACACAACTATATTATCGGGTACAAGTACCCCCAGGACTTGAAATCATGATACTGACAAGGCATGACACTCTTGAATATATGACCAACATCAACAATCCATAATACAATAAGTTGGAGATTTCATAAAGTACACAGTTATCATAATCTTGTACATGGTAGGAATACATATAATCAATCTCATAATTCCATATTCTAGCATCATGATCATTTCAACAAACATCTACATTGCACATCTATAGCATGGGAGTAATTTAAGCATAAGGGTAAAACATGAATCCATCACTTAAGTCACAATTGAGCTATATTGCATAATTTCTAGTCTCTTAGGCATTTTATCAAACACTTAGGTTGCATGACTTAGGGCATGGCATAATTATCAAATTAACATATCATAACCAACTAAAATTCATGGTTTTTAACTCACATGCTAACATATTTTTTATAAAAATACATAAAGATTCCAACTTGGGAATCATACAACAACAACCACATGAACATAATCAACCCATAGCATGAATATCAAATTCATAGTTTAAAACCAAATTCTTGGGTTTCATGGATGAAAAGGATCCATGAATGAACACTATCCATACCTTGAATAGAAGATTCTTGAGGATTAACAGTGAAGTTGTTGAAATTGGATCCTCAATTGAAAAACCCTAAGCTTGTTCTTGATGGATTTTGAGAGAGACAATTCTAATTTGGGTGAAAAATAGTTGAATTATGTGTTTTTGGGCTTATATAGGGATGGGAAATTTACCCTTTTGCCCTTGAGGGTGCGATCATTTAATGACTAAAAACTGGATGCCGACGCTATAAGCGACGCGACACGTTGATGGCTGCGACGCGATACTCGACGCGTCGCGCCATAATCGCGTCGAGCCTTAAAAGTTTTGGCTCTGGCAGCCTGCACAAATATTGACCAACACGTTTGGCAATGCAGTACGCCAAGATTACGTTGGTCCACTATTTTGGAAATCCGAACATGATCTAAACTTGTTCCAAAAAATCTGAAACTTTCCTGGAAACACCTATAGATCTTCCTGATCATGAATTTATAAAAATATAGACCCTTTAAGGATGTTAAGGTCGCGTAATGAGATTTCCAACTTTTGAAGGCTAAAATAAACTAAGTCTAGAAGCTTAGCTAGGATTTTCTAAGTATGGGACCCTTTGACAAGACTAAAGGATCGAATTAAGCTTAAGAAATTTGTGGGGTCTTACAGTATCATCTAACCGACATGCCCCAAATCTGAGCTGATAGGGGTCCAACCTATGACCCTCATTGGAAGGGTGATAGTACCATGCCACGGGTACTAACAATGGTTGTGGAGTCAATCTTAAACTGGCGGGTGACCCCTGAGATCAGTCCTAAGCTGGCGGGTGATCCCTGAGAAAATGTCAGTCCTAAACTTGTGGGTAACATCTCCTAATACTACGCTAGCTACGTAGTTCTGGAACTTAGGGACTGCTACTAAGGACCCAGTACTGACTGGACGGTGAGCCCCATCCCTAGGTTTGCTCGATGCTGAATCCTAATCCTAAATAAACTGACACTGATTAAAGAACTGATCCAAGTTTGACTGACATGATAACTGACTAAACTGACAGTGCTCATACTTGTTTTAAACCTTTCTAAAAATGTTAAGACTAAGTAAACTACTAAATTTTGAGTATTCATAACCCCCAGGACTTGATAGCAATAACAATAAGACCACGTGAAAACTTTAAAACCATAGAGGGGAATCCTTTTTCAACATTCAACACTTAGGCATTTCATCAAACACATGAGGGTCATAAGTTAAAGAATAGGAATAGTTAAATCATGTGATAATAACATAATCGCACTACTAAAATCATGGTTTGAGGATGTAACATGCAAAAAATCACCATTCAAATATGTCAAGGCAAATTTTAACGAAAACACATGGTAAACATAATTGAAATCATAGTTCATAATATCTTCTTGAAAATAAGTCATAATAACATGTAAAAATCATGGCTTTAAACTTGAAAATAGATTCTTGGACTACATGGGTGAAACGGACCCATGAATGAAAATCACACCTACCTTAATTGATGAATTTGTGATGGTTCTTGATGACTTTCTTGAGAATTAAGCTTGAATTTCCATGATTCTTTTGAGGAGGCTAGGGTTTGTTCCTGAGAGAGAATGCCTTTTTTGAGAGAATTTTGTGAAATATGATAGCAAATTATGTATTTGGGACCCTAAATACCGTGTTATGGACCAAATGGGTGAAGGAAAAAGACCTAATTGCCATTGCAAAAATGGAAATAAAAGCTGGAAAATAAGGGAGGCAGGCAATAAGTGGGGCACTGCGAGCTTCAAACCAGCAGGCTAAGCCCTGCGCCACAGGCTTCATAGTGTCAGTCTAAGCCCCGCTCCACGGGATTTTCCCTAGGGGTGTACTATTTTTCATCTCTAAACGTGTCCTTACGCTCGTCCAAAAATTTTAAAACTCACCCGAGATGTACTATTGTCAACCCTGATCATGAATAAACTTAAAAATTAACTTTTCTAAGACGAAAAGGTCCAAAATAAAATTATCAAAGTTTAAGGATCCTTGGAGAAGACTAATTCCTAACATTTAGTGAAATTTTCTAATTCTTGGACTCCTTTTACATATAGTGGACAGCTGAATTGAGCTCGGATCTTACATAATTGAATCATCAACGTCATTAATAACTCAAAAACATATATTTTTTAAAAGAATTATTGTTTAGAATATTTAAGGTGATTAAATTAAAAGGTACTTTTTGAGGTGCATCATGCTTCTCTTTCACAGCTGACATCATCTCTTCATGTTGCTTTTCCATTAATGCTTCAATGTGATCAAATCTTTTGTGAACCTTCATAAGTAAATAAAGTATATTAGATATGTCAAGCTAGCCTATTTTAAATATAAAAATACATGTAGAACTTACATTTTTCTTGACATATGTTTCTATTGCATCCTTATCAACATTAAGTAAAAGTTGCTCATGATGTGTACCTACGGACACATTAATTTTCTATGGAGAGTCACACATATGTGAGATAATTGGTGGTGTTTGTTCTACACAGTCCAATAGAGATGTTTCATCTTGAGCTTGTTCATTGATAGGGTCAACAAATGATTTTGATATGCCCGAAAGTGATACATTGACTTTTTTAACAAATGAGGAAACTTTAGTCGTTTCTTGAACAATTATAGATTCTTTTCGCTTAGGGTCTTTATTTCTTCTTTTTGTAGGCGGGGCCAATGATATATCAGACATAGCCTTTGACTTTGTTAGAATTTCAATCGGTAGTGGAGTAGTAAAATCATCAAAATCATGTGGATGTAACGAACCAGCTATCATCGTTACTTTAATATCAACCTTTTTCTGCTGGTCACCAGATATGGACAGTAAAGTTAAATTGATAAGATCATTCAAATCTATACCAATATGATTTGATGATTGGAGACAGTTCAGCTCATCTACCGTAGGAATTAGGTTGGTGTACTGTAACACCTCGTAGTTTTCCTAGCTTGAATTCATTTCTAGAACGTTAAGGAATAGCTTCCAAAATGAAGAATATATATTTAGTGTGGAATTTTACAGATTTAGACCTCCCATTGTATGAGAAATTGAATATGCTTTCGATCGATGCTAAATTTACCTGAATCCGATACTCGGTTGAGGAATTAGAGCATTTTAAGTTGACAGTATCCCACCTGAGCAAACATCACGTTGCGAAGAAGGGCAATTTTATAATTGTCAATTCCAGTGGACCTCCACGATATTGGCACATTGCGGAGAGGTCTAAATTCCCAATTGTCGAAATTCAGTAGCCCAACGCGATACTGGTGCACCACGCCAGTGGATAAAATGGTATTCTAAAAGGGAACCGCGATTGGGGTGCATCGCGGTGAAGGAACAGTTCCCACTCGTCCTTTTCCAGTGAGCCACCACGATAGTGGCGTGTCGCAATGTCCTATTAAATCAGGATTTTTGCTTTCTTTTCCAGTTCCATTTAGAAGTTTAATAGAGGCATTTTGGTCAATCCTTAAGGTCCCAATTCGTGTAAAACACAACATTAAGTATATTCCAAAGCACTTTATGCTTATTTCATCAATTTTCTCTCAAAAAAAAAACCCTAGAACTCAAGAGCTTCTTCTTTAAGAAATCAAAATCCTCCATAGTTTCTTCAAGAAAACTCTAAATTGAGGATGTCCAAGACAAGATAATCAAGAACTCATCTTCAAGAACTCAAATAGGAATCAATAATTCAAGTTTCTCCATCTAATCATCTACCAAGGTATGTGTAACGCCTCAAAAATCTGTCCCGAGACGTCACACGGTGCTTAGGGTCACAAGTGACCCCAAGCTAACCCTTTTACTGGCATAACTCATAAACAACTGAATAAAATGCATAAATTTGTACAAAATCAATGGAAAGTAACTCTTTTTTGAATCTGATCAATACAAAACTAAAGTCACATGATTACAACTCTGCTTTTACAAAGGAAACTGTAACTGAGTACATTAACATCTACTGACTATCTATGAAGTTTCTACTAATAATGACTATAGATAGTTGGGAAGCTACTCCAATTATCGCTAATCAATACATATGAGTAACAAAATAAATGGCATAAATGAATCTAACTGGAGTCCCTGAAGTAGGAGGACTCATTATCTTGCTGGCTGGAATTTGCAACTATCTGAATCTGAATGTGCATACTAAATCTTGTACCTATATTATGAGACAATGTAGTACACAGACGTATATGTGGATCAGTACTTTGAGGATGTACTGAGTATATGGGGGTGTATGCAATACTTAACATAATAATATCGTCAATCTTTATAGAAGTCATGCATGCTAATATAACAGACTCACATAGCTTGAATAATCTCAAAAAAATGTATATCTCACAAATTATGAATAATGGAACACATAGTATAAATCTCGTGAGTCAAGCTACTATTTCTGAAAACTGTAGTTCTATTCCCTTCTCAAAACATATAGACTCAGTGGTAAAGTGCTCACCTCTATATCTAAGAGCTAAGACTAAAATTCTAAAGCTGAAATCTAAAGTAAAACATTAATTAAATAAGTTTGTGAGCCTTTTCACTTAGTATCTAAAAATCTTTACTGACCGGGATATCTTTCAAAGCTTAGGGAAAATAACTCAACTCAAGGAACATACTTTATTTTTAGAAACTGGTTATTTACTCTCACTGGTAGAGAAAACTACTTTCTTTAAGGGAAAATTTCATCTAAGAAATTACTCTGAAAATCTTACTATTAGGGAAAAATACTCAAAAGATGACTATTTACTTTTACTAGCAGGGAGGTTCTCTTAACCGACATAAACCATGCGAGCTACATGGAGTCTAATATTTTGTCCTCCTAAGGAAGAAACCTCACATTGGGGAGAGGCGTCATACTCTTGCCAGGGAGTATAAACTCAACTCAGTGATCACTATCTCGGCCTTGGGCCTATAAATCTCAATCCTAGGTGGTACATAGTTCTGGGGTATGAAACCATAGTAACTTACCCAACTCGATGCTAAATACTACTTTCTTTAGTTAGCTACGCTCATCTCATGGAAATCCACATTTAATAATCTCATGGTTTATAATGAAACCAACAATAAAATTTGTAATCTCATTTAGTGAAGTGGATTTCAAAGCTACTATGACCATCAAGGTCAAAACTTTCTCAATAATCTCAAAATATTCAAATCATGGGTTCTTATAGTACCAAAGTTCTTAAAATTACAATCTCAAGTAGGGCTTAATGACCCATAATTCAATCTCAGGTTAAGGCGTATCAAAATTCATACTCCTTATCATAAAGATTCATAAATCATATAGAAATCTGGAAATTTTCAGCAATATGCATTATAATCTCAACATACTCATGTACTTCAATTTCGAAAACCTTGAAACCATCATAATCTCAAGAAATAATAACATAGGGTATAAACCCATACTTTAATTTCATAAGAAAACATGTAAAACCATATATCTTTGTAACTAAAACAACTTTTGGGCACAAGGATAAAAGGAGTGTCCTTGTTCAAACCCCGCATACCTTAGATTGATAAACTTGGATGAACAACTTGCTTTTGAGATGTTATTGAAACTCTTGAATGAGGGTTCTTGGAATTCTTATACTAAGAACTTGGAATCTTGACCTAAGTTGGAGAATTGATGGAGAAATCTTGAGTTTCTTGGAGGAGAAGTTTGATGAAGTAGGTTTTTAGTTGAGGGATTTTTGAGAAAAATGGTATATGATGCTTGTAATGACCTTAAATCAGGTGTTTGGATGATTTAAGTGGCTTGGGAAAAGTCCAAAATACCCTTTTTTAACTTCTTGAATGAATTGGAAAAATATAACTGGGAGCCCGATTTTATGGGCCACCACGATGCACCACTATCGCGGTGACTCACTGGAAATTGACGAAGGGGAATTTGAGGGTCACCGCGATGCGGACCCATCGTGTTGTCCCACTAGTTGGGACTTGGAACTTTAGTGAGACGCGCCACAATCGCGCTAGGCTACTGAAAATTGACTATTGGGAAATTGGGATCCTCCGCGATGCGCTAAACACCATAATGACGGTGTTATACGACTAGAACTTTAATTAGCCATAACTTTTTGCCCGATTATCGGATTTGGGAGAATCTTATATCGTTGGAAAGCTAATTCAATTTCTCATATGATAAAAAGTCAAAATTAGAAAAATTCTATATGATTTAAATATTACTCACTTTGGAAGTCATTTCTCAATCTTATAGAGACGAAATTAGGCTTAAGGAAAGTTCGAGGTATTACAGTATGTGGGGTTTTTCAACAAGGATAATTATTTCATCCTTGTGCTCAAAACTTATTTTAATTATAAATTTACTAAATTTTATGTGATTTTCCATGAAATTAAAGTTAGGGTTTACACCCAATATTGCTATTTATTAGATTATGAGATTTCAAGGGATTTAGAAGTTGAATTGCATGTCTATGTTCATAGTTTCATGCATATTGCAAAATTTTCTAGATTTTAAGTTGATTTATAAATGTTTACATTACCAAGCATGAATATTATGATGTTTTAACATGAGTTTGATGTATGGGTCATCAAGCCCAAATTAAAGATTATTATTTCAAGACTGATTGTACTATGAGCACTTTATGGCTAGACTCTTTTTAGATTATTGGTAAAGATTTGACCTTTTGGTCTCAAGAATAGATATGAAATCCACTTTACAGATTTAGATTACAGATTTAGCTTTACAGATATATAGTTGATTTTCATTATAAACCATTATACTATTTTAGAAGTGGATTTCCACTAGAACGAGCATACAAATTTAATGGGAGTAGTATTTAGCACCGAGATGGGTACGTTACTACGGTTCTATACCACAAAACTATGTGCCACCATAGAATTAAGATTATTTCCACTTCTACATGTATGACTAAGATTGTGATCACTTAAGATAAGGTTATACTCCCTGGAAAGTGTATGACTCCTCTCCCCAACGTGAGGATTCCTCCTTAGAGGGACAAGAACGTTGGACTCCATGAATGCTCACATGGTTTATGTCGGTTAGAAGAATCTCCCACGCAAAATAAGTTTTCATATTTCTAAATCCTTCAGAGAAAGTGTTTTCCTTACAGATAAGCTTTTGAAAAAGTATTTCCCTTGCAGAACAGTTTTTCCCTAATAGTAAAGCCTAACAGAAAAGATTTACAGAAAAGCTTTTAGAAAACCAAGTGTAAAGGCTAACAAAGTTTACTCAGATTATGCTTTACAAAAAGATATTAGCTACAGACTTCAGCTTTCAGATTTTAGAATTAAGAGTGAGTCCTTTCTACATTTAGACAATATGATTTAAAGAGAGAATACAAGCACAACTTTTAAAGCTAAATGTTATGACTCACTAGATTTATAAAGTATGATTTGCTTCTTATTATTTTAGTATTTTAGATATTCCAGCTTATGTGAGTTATTTTCATTTAGCATGCATTATTTATAAATTATGATGATGAGATGGTGTTTTACTTATGCATTTCACCCCCATATACTCAGTACATCCTCAAAGTACTGATCCACTTATATGTTTATGTGCTACATTGTCTCATAATGTAGGTATCAGTTCAGTTGTAGCACGCATACCATATTCAGATAGTTTACAGCTTTCAGTCAGCAGGTGATGAGTCCTCTTGAATCAAGGGATCGAGTCAGTCATATAGTTTGAGTAGTATTGTATTTTTCTTTAGTCAGTCATATTGATTTGGGATAGTTGGGGGTCATGTACCGGCCACCTATAGTCAATACTAGTAGAGGATTCATAGACAGTCAGTAGAGTTAATGTATTTATTCCAGTATTGTTTTGTAAAAGCAGATTTATAATCATTTTGATTTGGTTTTATATTGATCATATTCAGAAAAGAGTTATCTTTTGCTTATTTCGATCAAATTTATGTATTTTATTCAGTTGCTTATGAGTTATTCCAGTAGAAGGGTTAGCTTGGGATCACTTGTGGTCCTAAGCACCGTGTGACATCTCGGGACTATTTTTGGGGCGTTACAGACACACATACTATAATTAGCATTGAAAAAAATAACAACTTTAGGAAAATAAAAATAAGAGCAATAATGTAACATTATTTTACTTAATAGCTAGTAATGTATATAAATTATATAGTTACGTATCATGTATCATGTAAGTACTGTAATGTATCATAAAATAGTTTAAAAACTATTTGATGAAGGCATTGATATGGAAGATGTATGTTCTACAAAATTATTACTGAATGAATTAGTTACATGCTTCAACATTTATTTACAAAATAATATATAATGGAAACATAAATTAAACTTCCATGTATGCAACATAAAACACCAAAAACGATTGAAAAGAACTAAAAATTACCTTGCTAAACATTCCATTCATTAAGTTCTCAAATTTAGGCTTTGTTCCAACCACAAACCAGTTACATATCCACGGTATACGATTTTCAATACGATAATCAATCTCTTTATCTACTTTTGAAAAACATTCATACGTCCACACGTTGAGAATGTGTGACATTCCTCCTAAATGATAAAGATGCTTTTCAATGAAGAAGTCCTGTCTCAACGAATTCATCAACTTGCTGAAAGCAAACTTTCCCCACAGAGAATGTTCATATCGGCTATCCTCGACCATCTTAAATTCTAAAAAACTAATAGATGAATTATTAAATTCAGATAATAGATACGTATGAATGAAAAATAATATGGTCATCCACAGTGCATCCTAAATATTGTAAAATCTCCCATCTTAAATCGTTCAAATAATTTTTTTTGGAGATTTTATTTTTTACCTCTGGAAAATACTTTATCAATAACAAAGAGGGATCTCGGATACTGAAATTCTTCAGTGTTTGCGATACAATTCAAATCACTAATGAGAGCAAATTCAAAAAGAGAAAATCTCAGCACAGTTCCCTTCACATATACATGGAATTCATTTGGGTTATCCTGTAGAAACTCAAGCATCAACAAACATTTGGTTATTTGACCTTGAAAATTTGATTTGGACATATCAATAAACACACCATAGCATATCTCCTTAAATATATTGAGTACTTTTTTATCCACATAGTTCTCAACATCGGTAGCAAAGTTACGGTTGCACGAAATGCCAAGCCTCAGTGGATTAGTTGGAACAGTTTGGATCACATATTTCATCCCCTGCATTAAGAAACAATGAACATATTATAAAGGTGATAAAGAATAATAAAGATATATTTATTTTTATAATACAATTCATAACATTATATATATGTCTGATACTCGCTCATTTGAATGTATCATATGAAAAAAATACAAATTAACTTCAACATTTATTATGTATCAGAAATAATGATATATCTCATATTTATGTATCATACTCAGAATGTTTAATGTATCAAGTGTGAACAAACTAAAACTCACATTCAATTTTTAGAATGTATCGTATAAATCTAAAATCTCGACAAAATTAGATTTATGTATCATAATAATTATATTACATGTATCAAGTATAAAACTGAACCATAATAATATTTATATGTTGTATTATGTATCATAAAGCATGCAAGGACTCATTAACCTTGAATCTATGTATCAGACATAGTACATTAGGTGTATCACGTGAATAAAGAAACAAAATCACATATAAAATTTATGGTTTATCAGAACACATGCAGTTTCACATTAGCTTTATAATTATATATCAGGTTCAAATACATAAATAACATATCTTTGGTAATGGATCTCTTTTCACAACTTTCTTTCTTCTTCTATTTGAAATAGCAACAACAGGCTTTTTTTCTTTACCACTAGCAATAATAGGCTTTTTTCCTTTACCACTAGCAACATCTCGTAACCTCTTCTTCATTGTAGGATCATTTTGATGCTTAGATATATTTTCACAAAAATCATTGTTTTCATAATCAAAGTTATCAGGAACAAACCCAACACCAATTTCAGTAGAAATTAAATGCAATTAAGAGAGACCCAAACTAAAAGATGGTCCTGACTCCATTAATGTTGTTAAAATGCTTAAAAAACATAAAATTGAAAAATGATTTCTTCAATTACTAAACTAATATAGAAAAGCATCAATTGAAAATAAACTAACCTCCAATTAATTTTGAATAATTAAGTTAAAGGAGTAAAAGTGTGGAAGTTGTAACTTCAAAAACAAATGTTGCATCAAAAACGAATTTTGGCATAATCTTAGCCATTATAACCGTGGTTTTAGGCTAAAATATAGGAGTTATGTGTTTTGTTCAATAGTTTATAGTAATGTATCTAAAAAAGAAAGTGTTTAGACAATTAGAACGAATTTTTCTAATATGTTTAGTTGGATGAGATTTTAGGTAATATTGAAAACTTAAGGTGTTTATTTATGTAATTTTTCCTTATATTAAAGAATAATTATTATTACTGTTGTTGACTAATGGATCTTTATAAATTATGTGTACTTGAAAGTATGTAATCACAAATATTTATTTATAAAAGAAATATGGAGAACTGTGATTTATTAGTGCAGTGTCTTAGAATGCACAAGATCCTATTTATGAGTTATAGTTTCCTCATTTGGTGATATTATATAAGAATCAGAGAAAATTTAATAATTTTCTCAGCTCATGGGGTCTTCACGTTTATGAAGATAAATACAACTTAAAGAATATCAACTTTATCTCAATTAATTTTATAAAATGATTTTATATCGCATTGCCAAACGGGCCCTTAATTACACTTGTTGGGAATTAAATTTTCTGAAAACATTTTTTTTTGAAAGAAAATATAAAAAATGTAAAGTTTTAAAGGCCTTAAATTAATTTAGCCATGAAATGTTTTAAAGTTTGTCAGTAAACGCATTTACGATTTTTCAGGATGCCTAATTCCTTATTTAAAAAAGTCACTTAAACTCTCACCCGAACTATATTGATGTTTTTTCAAAAAATCAGATTTCAAATACCTCTAAATTAGTTTTCTTAATTTTCTAAAAATATAGTGACGACTCTTTTATTTTTCAAACAAACTGGATTTATGAAAAATTTTATTTAATTAAAAATTGATCCTAACACATAAGCACTATTTTCTATGAAAAAGCCTTGACTTATAAAAAACGCATAAAAAAGATAAAATACTAATCTTATAGAATTTAAACACCCAGACAAAAACTTAAACGACTACAAACATAGCTACTGAAATCAAAGAAAATCAGTAGGTATCCACCTCCGATCATTTTTTAAATTCAAATAAATTAATTCCCAAATACATCCCGGGGTCGTTTCATAGTTGGTTAGAGTTATGAAGGTATTAGTAATAAATTGATTAGTTATGAGGAAATTTATGTATTATTTTATACAGAAGTTAGTTATTCATGTGTTACTTATTCTACATTTTTCATCCTACATAAATTTATAATACATAGATTCCCTGATAACTTATACATATGTTAATTGTGTAGATTGCTAAATTCTAAACTAAACACTGTATTGATTTCATACATGAATAATGACCTCTCTACCTCCATTGAAGAAATTTTGTCCAAGTTCTTGAGACATAAATGCAGAAATAAAGATTGTAAGGACGTAAGGTTCAAAACAGAGACATAAAATCTGATAAAAATATAACATCTGTGTGGGGTATAAAATACCCAAAACAACTGAAATGAAATAACTGACTGAACGTGATAGTCTGAAAAGCCTATAACTGTCTGAACTGTCTGAATAAGGAGTTGATGGGACATGTCTCTAACTAACTACAACTAATAAATTAATTAATAAGATAAAGAAGTAATGATCATTTCCTCAAAAGATGAGGACTCACTGCTAACTCTGAATACTGAGACTGAAATGCTACTGATGCTCTGGTGCTCGTGCTTCTGAACCTATGGTATAAAACTCCATAGCGCAAATGCGTCAGTACTTTGAATATACTGGTATGCATGGGAGGTAGGATGAATGCAAAGGGTTTATATGCATGAACAATACTAATTGACTGGACAACATGAACGTGAGAATGCATGCATGAATACATAACAACTATAACTGAGTTCGTGATAACATGATTACTGAGTCTGCGTACTGATAACATAAGATATTGATAATTGTATAACTAAAATAACTGAGACCGAGCGACTGTATCAGACAGTCTAGATTCTGATGGAACAAACTGAGTTTTGTACTATTCTGAGTTGACTGTATCTGACAGTTCTGAATCTAAAGAATTATTTGAGTTCTTTTACTGAGACTGAGACTGAAACAGTAACTGTGGGAGGTAATCATCTAACTGACATTCCTCGAAACTGAACTGGTGGGGTCCAACATGTAACCCCAGTTGGAAAGGTATCAATACCGTGCCACGGGTAAAGACTAGCTGTGAGTATACCCTCCCTGACAGGGAACTCTTTCGTCAACCCCTCCTGGTACGTAACCCAAATGAGATGTATAAATCCCTAAATGCGTAGGGTGCATCACAACCTACGCTGGCTACGTAGTTCTGGAACACATGGATTGCTTCTAAGGATCACACCCTCCACTGAATAATAGGTGAGTCCCCATCCTTGGATTCACTCGGTGCTGAATCCTACTCCCAGCTGAATAGACACTGAACTAATTAACTAAACTGAACTGATACTAATGGTATTGTTTAGCGGAATTAAACTGAGTTCACTGAGTTCCGTTGACTGACGTAATGCTATTGAGATCTGAGGACTGACTGAGAGTAATGAAGTTACTGAGATTTACTAGGAATACTAAGGTTACCGATATTACTGAGTATTGAGATCACTGAGATTACTGAACTACTGAGATTTCTGAGATTTTTGGGTTTTCCTGAGTCACATGACTGATTGGGTTCTGTGGATCATGGCTTGACTGAGAGTATCGTGAAAATATGACACTGGTTCTAGGCACACAACTAAATTATCGAGTACAAGTACTCCCAAGACTCAATGGAAATAAATTGACAAAGCATGACTTTCTTGACTACATGACTAACATCAATAATCCATGATTTAATAAGCTGGAGAATTCATGAAGAATAAGTTCTAAAGCACCACAATGACCACACATATATCCATAGTTCATTGACTAAAATATTTCATCAAATACTTGACATGCATGAGCTTGTACACGAATGGGGATTACATATTATTATACTAGTATGGCACTTTTCCTTCACATAAGCATTTAATCAAACACACGGGGAGCATGCTGTGGTTATACAATTATCAACACATCTAATAATCATGGATAAATTAATCAACTTGTAAATTGAAGGGGGTTTATCATGGTTATTATGCAAATTTTCATATACTAGGGTCAATTATTGGAATATGTAATTTAAAACATGAATCAAAACCACACAACACCATGAACATGAATTTCAATTCAATTTAAATCATGAACATTCACAAATACTCAAATCTATTCTTAAAAGAGATTCTTGAGCTTCATGGGTGAAAGAGACCCATGAATCAACACATGACATACCTTGATTGTGAGTTTCTTGAAGTTCTTGGACTTGAAAAACTTGAATCTCTTAGTTTCTTGAAGAAGGGTTTGGATCTTGTTCTTGTGGATTATCTTTGAGAGAAAACCCTAATTTTGATGTTATGGATGAATAAGGAGTTATGTGCTTTGATTTGATGTAATTAGGGGTTAAAAAGGGTGGAAAAGACCCAAAAAGCCCTTTAAAACATTATTTCAACGTTGATTCGGACAAAATGATGGTCTGGGTGATGGACCATCACTCTGGTGATTGACCGTCACTCCAACCATCAGTTTTGGGCTAGAAAATGACCTTAATACCTCATTTTCAATGTCCAAAGCGATGGTACATTGCTGACTTGACGGTCCGTCAGCTTGCTCGTCGCTCATGGGCAGCTCGGATAACTCTCAGTAAAACGGCCATAACTTTTTACTCCGATATCGGATTTTGACAAAATTGGTATAGTTGGAAAGATAATTCAATTATATATATGTTGGTGAGTCATTAGATAAAAAAATTCATAGTATAACCAAATATATGCTAGTTTGAAGTTGACTATGACAACATCCTTCTCACGAATTCAATCGGTAAGGGATGTTTTGATTTGTCTAATAGCTTGGACGTATTTGAGGCCTTAATATAAATTTAACTTGATCATAAAACTACCAAATCACTATAATTTATTTCTCATAAGCATGAATCATGGTTCTACTATCGATTGGGATTTTCGGGGTATTACAATATCTCCCTCTTGAGAACATTCGTCCTTGAATGAGACTGAGTGAGAGGGTAGAAAATAAACTGACGTACATACTGAACATGAATGAATAGAACATGATCTCATGACTGACATGACTGGTAACTGAATATATTATACCGAACATACATATTTGATGCATGTGTAACTGATTCGTGAATGCATGACTGAGTGTCATGATGAACTAAGTTTATTTTTTAAATGAGAATGCATATCTGATGCATAATTACATAACTGAAATGATATATGAATGCATGACTGAATATGCAAGAGTACTTAGTACCAAGTTTGTAATGGAGATTTGAGCATGAACTGAATACCAAGTTTGTAATGGTAATTTGAACATAAAACTGAGTAAGTTCAAGAAAACTGTTACGTAAACTGAAAAGTACTGATGAACCCATGATTATGCTAGAAGTATGCATGAACGGGAACCTAAGAACATGACTGAGACTAAAATATGATATATAACCTGAATTTCGTGAACTAAACTGAGCCCCTAAATACATGGCTCACGACTGAGATTGGAACTTGGGAGTCAACTTATGAGTACCCGCTACTCCAATCTGGATCCATTTCGAGAAAAGGGAGTGGGATGTTTAAGTCATAAAAATTTCAGGGATTATAGCATATCTCCTCCTTGGGACACTAGGTCCCTCTAGGAATACTGACTTGGCTGAGCTACTGAGGGAAACTGAGGCGATGCGCAAGGCACCTAGGAACTGATTCTTGACTGATTATATGAGATCTGAAACTGAGGCCTGATACATGAACTGAGATGATCTTGCATCTACATAATTGGTTCATCTTAGAATAGTTTTATTCATGAGATTTTGGCTAGAGAGAATAGATGGAAAGATAGGAAACCAAACTGTATGGACTTGTCTATCTGAGACTAACACATTCTAAAAACCTATAGTCAACTGGAGCCTTTCCTTAACACTCTTTCTAATGAGCTCTAATGGATTTAGGGAATAAGGAAATCTTGGCGTGGTCTGAACAAGACAGCTGAATAGGAAAAATCATTGCCTAGCTAAAATTTGGTAAGATAGGTTAAGACCTACGAATACCTTTTAAGATAAAATGACTAAGATTCTTGCACTGCAATGAGACTACTGAAAAGATTCACATGGGCATTAAGCACGAATGCACAAACATATTGACTTATCTGATTAACTGATAGCTAAATACTGGGCATGTGAGACTGGTCTGTACTTAGTACGAATAACTGGACTTAGGCTATAAAATATTATGCATAAGAGGAATGATTGACTAGATAATATGAGGTAACTGAGCATGAATGAGCAAAATTGTATCACCTCAAGAATGCAAGGCTAGCGTCTAGCATGATTTGGATATATTTTGTAGATTGACATACTAAAATACTACTGAGTGAGTAACTGATAGTCGTAGCGTTGGTCAAGTAAGTCTGGAACTGAACTGAGTTTCTGATCTGATTACTGAACTAAAGCTGGCATTATAACTAAGACTGTAGTAGAGACTGTAACTACGTCTGTAATTGAGACTCATACAAGTAACGAATGCTAGTAACTGAGGCTGATACTGATACAAAAGTACTGAATCATAATGGCTAAGTAATTGATAACTGATAGCCATGGTCCCGTAGGAATATCTGAGTCCTTTATAGAATATCAATTACTAAACTGATGTTGTAACTGAGGACTGAGGGATAGAACATCAACATCACAGATTTATCGAGGAATCTAAACTGAAAGTATACATGGCATAAGCTGAGTTTGGCAAATCACTAGGGGAGGAGCATGAGTCATATTGGCTGGACATACTATAAAACATGACATGAGTACATATGTCATGAGCTACATGACTTGAGTATGGAATTTCTGTGTTCATGAGACATAATTCGTAACACTGAGTGAATTGGATTTCCAAATACTAGGAACTTGAAATTCACACTATTCTATGAGAAGCGTGCGGGTATAAGCTATATTCTTGGAACTGAAATGGGTAGCATGCATAAATATTGTGATGACTATAGTACGAAACTTTGCATTAAGACAGGAACTGGTCAGAAATCGTCTTCCCTTACTGGTTATCTACACATACTGAAACTATAACTAGAATTTGAAGGCTTGACTTTCTGACCTCAAAGTTTAATTTCCATAGAAGGTTTCAAAAGAAAAAAAACTCATGAATCTGAAGAAGCATGAACATGTAAATCAGAGATCTGTAACATACCACCAACTGCATTAGGAGGACTTTCCTGTTTTTGTCGGGACCGACGTGCATAGAGTTTGTTTGGGCATTGCCCACTGATAGTGCTGGAATTGGCACCCTACCATTTTGGGCGACCGAATTGAGCTAAAGAACGACCATGCTGACTTCAAGGACTGGGTTTAGGACAATCTCGGACTTTGTGACCTACTTTGCCACATCCGAAACATACATTACTACCGGCTCTACACACCTCCTTATGATACTTACCATATATTTTGCAAAATGGATGAGTAAAAACCCTTCTCTCACTACCCTGGGCCTTGGAGCCTAGTGTACTAGCTGAAGAGGGGACTAGGACTGAAAACTTATGACTATGCTGAGAATGATTTCCACCCTGCAACCCTGGCTGAGAAAAACTATAGCTACCTATTCTAGCCCTCTTATTTTCTCTCTCCTTCTTCTTAAGCTTCTTCTCCTCCATCTATTGGGCATAGAACATAAGCCTAGATATGTCCATATCGCTAATTAACATCGCATTCCTACACTCCTTAACCACTCTACCTAATACCCCAAACACAAACTTACTCATTCTGGATCTGCTATCTGCTACTACATGGGGAGCATACCTGGCTAACTGAGTGAACTTAAGGGAGTATTCTTTCACACTCATGGTGACTTATCTGAGATTAATGAAATCTAACACTTTGGCTTCTTTTTGCTCTAGGGGAAAGAATCTATCGAAGAAGGCCGTAGCAAACTCTTCCCACTCTATGGGCTCTGTATCTGTACCTTTGTCTACCTTCCACTACTTATATCATGTATGGGCTACGTCTTATAGGTGATAGGTGGCTAACTCTACACTCTCACTGAAAGTCACTCCCATGATGTCTGTGACTTTTTGAACCTGGTCTAGAAACTCCTGTGAATCCCCTTCGAACTTAGAATCGGTGAATAGGGGAGGATTCATTCTGGTAAAGTCCCAAATCCTGGATGCAGTAGCATTGGCCCCTGGGTTGGCCGGAATAGTGGCTGGATGTTCATTTTGAGTTGTGACTGAATGAGCTAGAGTAGTGAATGCAATCTTGAATTCTGCATGAGAGACGTTCTCATCCAGAGGATCTGGCTGGACGGGCTGAGGTGCTGACTGATTTCCATTTCCCTCTTCGTTAGCCCTTTTGGGAGGTTTGATCTGTAAACGAAGGGAAGAAATGAATTAGACTGAGAGTTTAACTGGAGCTTATGCTCACTATCACGACATGAGTACTGAAAGAAGGGAAACTGTTCCTTAAATATCTCATAGCCTCCTGCACATAAGTGTGGTGCACAACACACCCATGCACAAGACTCTACTAGATGTGGCTTTCAGACTTCCTAGGACACTATTGAACCTTAGGCTCTGATACTAAGTTTGTAACGCCCCAAATCTGGTACCCAAAATACTTCACGGTGCTCATGACCCCGAAGGACCATAAGATAACCCATGACTGATATCTGTACCTAAACACTGTATAATATACTGTATAAATGCAGAAATAAATACTGTAAGGCCGTAAGGTTCAAAACTAAGACATAATATCTGATAAAAATATAATATCTATGTGGGGTATGAAATACCCAAAATAACTGAAATGAAATAACTGACTGAACATGATAGTCTGAAAAGCCAATAACTGTCTGAACTATCTGAATAAGGAGTTGATGGGAAATGTCCCCAACTAATTCCAACTAATAAATTAATTAATGAGATAAAGAAGTAATGATCATGTCCTCGAAAGATGAGGACTCACTGGTAACTCTGAATGTTGAGACTAGAATGGTATTGATGCTCGTGCTTCTAAACCTATGGTATAAAACACCATAGCGCAAATGCGTCAGTACTTTACATGTACTGGTATGCATGAGAGGTAAGCTGAATGCAAATGTTTCATATGCATGAACTATACTAATTGAATGGACAACATGAACGTGAGAATGCATGCATGAATACATAACAACTATAACTGAGTTCGTGATAACATAATTATTGAGTCTGAGTACTGATAACATGAGATACTAATAACTGTATAACTGAAATAACTGATACCGAGCGACTGTATCTGATAGTCTATATTCTGATAGAACTAGCTGAGTTCCGTATTGTTCTAAGTTGACTGTATCTGACAATCCTAAATATGAAGAACTATCTGAGTTCTTTTACCGAGACTGAGATTAAGACTAAAACTGTAACTGTGGGAGGTAATCATCTAACCAACATGCTCCGAAACTGAATTGGTGGGGTCCAACCTGTAACCCCAGCTTAAAGGGTGTTAATACCGTACCACGAGTAAAGACTAGCTGTGAGTATACCCTCTTTGACAGGGAGCTCTTCCGTCAACCCCTCCTGGTAGGTAACCTAAATAAGATGTATAAATCCCTAAACGCATAGGGTGCATCACAACCTACACTGGCTACGAGTTCTGGAACACAAGGATTACTTCTAAGGATCACACCCTCCACTGAATAACAGGTGAGCCCCCATCCTTGGGTTCACTCAGTGCTAAATCCTACTCCCAACTGAATAGACACTGAACTGATTAACTGAACTGAACTGATACTAATGATATTATTTAGCAGAGCCAAACTGAGTTCACTGAGTTCCGTTGACTGACGAAATGTTACTGAGATCTGAGGACTGACTGAGAGTACTAAAGTTATTGATATTTACTGGAAATACTGAGGTTATCGAGATTACTAAGTACTGAGATCACTAAGATTACTGAACTACTGAGATGACTGAGATTTCTGAGATTTCTAGGTTTTCCTGAGTCACATGATTGACTGGGTTTTGTGGATCATGTCTTGTGAGAGTATCGTGAAAACATGACACTGGCTCTAGGCACACAGCTAAATTATCGGGTACAAGTATCCCTAGGACTCGATGGAAAGAAACTGACAAAGCATGACTTTCTTGACTACATGACTAAAATCAACAATCCATGATTTAATAAGCTGGAGAATTCATGAAGTACAAGTTCTAAAGCACCACAATGACCACACATATATCCATAGTTCATTGACTAAGACATTTCATCAAATACTTGACATGCATGAGCTTGTACATGAATGGGGATTACATATTATTATACTAGTATGACATTCCATCAAATACTTGACATGCATGAGATTACATATTATTCTAATTATCATGGATAGATTAATCAACTTTTAAATTGAAGGGGTTTTATCATGGTTATTATGTAAATCTTTATATACTAGGGTCAATTATTGGAATATGTAATTTAAAACATAAATCAAAACCACACAACACCATGAACATGAATTTCAATTCAATTTAAATCATGAACATTCACAAATACTCAAATCTTGAATTCTTAAAAGAGATTCTTGAGCTTCATGGGTGAAAGAGTCCCATGAATCAAAACATGACATACCTTGATTGTGAGTTTCTTGAAGTTCTTGGACTTGAAAAACTTGAATCTCTTAGTTTCTTGAAGAAGGGTTTGGATCTTGTTCTTGTGGATTATCTTTGAGAGAAAATCCTAGTTTTGATGTTATGGATGAATGAGGATTTATGTGCTTTGATTTGATGTAATTAGGGGTTAAAAAGGGTGGAAAAAGACCCAAAAAGCCCTTTAAAACATTGTTTCAGCGCTGATTAAGACAAAATTGACTGTCTGGGTGACGGACCGTCACTCTGGTGACTGATCATAATTCCAACCATCAGTTTTGGGCCATAAAACGGCCTTAATACCTCATTTTTGATGGCCAAAGTGATGGTCCATCGCTGACTTGACGGTCCATCGGCTTTCCCGTCGCTCCTAGGCAGCTCGGATAACCCTCAGTAAAATGGTCATAACTTTTTACTCCGATACTAGATTTTGGCGAAATTGGTTTAGTTGGAAAGCTAATTCAATTATATATATGTTGGTGAGTCATGAGATAAAAAAATTTCAGTATATAAAAAGATATGCTAGTTTGAAATTGACTATGATAATATCCTTCTCACAAATTCAATCGGTAAGGGATGTTTTGATTCGTCTAATAGCTAGGACGTATGTGAGGCCTTAATATACATATAACTTGATCATAAAACTATCAAATCACTATAATTTATTTCTCATGATCTTGAAGAATGGTTCTACTATCGGTTGGGATTCTCGGGGTATTACAAGTACGGAGGATCGAAAACAAAGATTTGTGGAAAAATCTTACCATGATGCTATCCTATCGAACTTTTATTGAGAATATCTTAACCTATGATCACTTTTCAGCAGGAGTCCAAGATTTTGGCAACCCAAGTGCAAATATCCTCTGTAAGATTTAGCACCTGTGTTAAGGATCCAAAATATTGCGGAAGAGCTGAACAATAAACTCGCAAAGTAGAGATATTGATAGAAAGGCAAGGAAAAGCGAAAGAAATAAAGAATTAGAAATAACAAGTAGAATCATACAATGCGTGTTATAGAAGGACAAAAGATTTATGTTAGAGAGATCCTCGGTATTTAGGAGATAAAAATGGTTAGACCAATTTGTTTCTCTAGTGTTCTTCAAATCATGAAGGATAAATTTCTTCCCACGTTGCACTGACTTCACCACCCTACCTTGAATAGTATGTGTGTGTGTGGAGGGGGTAGGGGTAAGAATATAAGATGGGCCAAGTAAAATTCTTAACAAATTTTGGAGGTCAGGAAGTGGAAGTAGAAGCGGAAGCAGACAATGATCCTCTAAAATCCAAGGGTGATTTGTCCAAGGCTCATTTAAAAGGTAGTACAAAAAGAGATAATAACTGGTCAATAAGATTTCTAATACCCATACTAAATGGGTAATATAAATGAAGGACTAGCCTATCTTGGGATAAGTGACACTTTCACAACTGAAAGGAGTGGAGACCATGTTTGTCTCAACTTTCCAGCCATATTTCGACTGAATCAATGGAATATGTTCTTCTCTAATTAAAGAGCCCATTATGCACCTACATACCTACTTAAAGGGCTAGAATTTTTTCTTGGGATAGTATGGAAGTCCTTTTAAAAGTAAAATAGCCCGAAACAACATCGTCAATAGTTCACTACATAAGGGTAGAAGAAAAAATAAGAGCAAGGGAATTAAGGCAAAAAAGGTAAGTTTATCATAAAGAGCTTGAAACACGATAACAGGAAATAAGAAAAAGGTTTACTTTTACCAAATAATGCAAAATTTCTCAAGCATAGTGAATCATGACCCAAAAGAAAATGCTTCAAAATTTGAGAAACACATCTAACAAGAAAAGACATGCAATTATTCCATTCCTTGATTTCTGTTGATGCATCAATCAAAGGATGTAGGGAATACTTGAATTAGATAAAGGACTTCGAGAGTCACAAAATAAAGCAAAGGTACCTCTTATGAGTAAGGTGCTATGTGGCTAGGCATGAGGTCGATTACGTCGATAGGGCCTCTGCCTAATGGCCCCTCGAAAAAGACTGCACACTAAGAGAAAGCCTTTAATAGAGGGATGAGAATGACATGAAAGAAAAGGACAAGGGACAAAGGCACTATAATTATCAAGTGCAGGGATGTACAATAAATTTTTCTGACCCTAGCAAACGGCATGGCCCACACCTACAACAAATATGATATCTGACACCTCACTATAAATTGTGTAGTATAAATGCCTCCTAAGGAATCACTCTTCACAGGGTTACTATTCTCGTATTGGACTCCTTAAATAGGGATCCCCCTCATGTGTTAATGATTTAAAATTAGACTCTAAGTAATACAATATACTTTCTTGCTTGCTCTTTAAGTTGTGCTTTTACTTTAATCCTATTGGTGTGCTCTTACTTTTTTGGAAGTCATCCTCACCAACAAAGGACGAAATTCAAGACCTATTTACTTCATCTTTTTAATTTACTATGTTTTACTTTGGTTTTCTTGTGCCTTACACATTATCTTTTGTTACAAAAATAATCAATTTGCTGATAACAGACATAAATATGATTAAATTCAACCGGTGTGATCTTGACCTCATATGTAAATTCGAGTGTACCAATTTCAAGGTAAACATAATCTATAAATAAAATAGCGGATCATATGAATCAGGAAACAATATTTTTTTGTGGTAATTTTTAATTTTTATTTTGATTTTAAGATATGAAAATTTTAACAGAGATATTATTAGTATAATCACTACCCTATCACAAGACAATTTAAAAAAATGAGTTAAAATTAATTTTTTGGAAGTCATGACACAATTTTCTAATTAAAAATAAGGAAAATAATTTTTCAATTTGAAAAAGGAAATTTTGTTAGAAAGAAGGGCAAATGTGCTCTATTTGTTGGACGACGATGAACCATATGAAGGGTATATCAACTTTAAATCACAAAAATGAGGACTATTATATATCAGGAAATTTTCCCTTGATAGAATATTAACTTATTACTTGCTTAAATACTAATTAGAAAGATATTTTGAGCCTCGTGTTCTTGACCTAATAACATATTCAACTGCCACATCAATCTGGTAAACAAGCATGCCTTGTTTTGAAATAATAAAGATGACCATGTGATGATTTCGTATAAGGACGTTAATATATTAATTGATTGGAAACTTTCAGAAAATAGCTTATCTTTCATCAAATTAGGGATCCCATTGCCTAACTTTCAAAATTACCATTTATAGCCAATGTATAAACTGTGTGCAACTAACTGTATTCGATATAAAATATAAATACAATGAGTAATTATATTTACCAACCCTTTTTACTCTTTTTTTCTTTTTTTGATTTATTCTTCCATTTTTGTGTTCTTTTTTAATTTTATTTCTTTCTTTTCATTTTTCATTTTTCTTTCATTTGTAGGCAGGGTGTGATAGTTAACTGTGAAGGTGGGAGTCCAACCGATGAACACTAGAAACTCATGTTTGCCGACATGAGGCATAGGTCATGGTGACCTTATTACTATGAGGTATACGGGAATCCTCTAAGTACATTGTATATTTGTATCATGGAGGGTGAAGGGTACTTGGGAATCCCTCACTCTAATTGTATCTATGGTTCATGCGTCTACACGTATTAGGGCACGTGAGGGTTACACTGGACTCATATACCCCATGGGAGGTTAAGGATAGTTAAGATACACATACCCAAGTTAATGATTTTAAATGCATGCTAAACCTGGTTTCTATTCCCAGCACGATTATATATATATGTATGGTTTGTATGCATATGAATGGTTTGCTTTGTTTTATTGAATGACATTATTTTATTCTTATCTTGAGTTCATGTTAGCGTTAACCCACTAACCTATCTTCGGGTAGTTGTATCCCCATGCAATGCAGGAACCCACCATTCTACTTCTCCTGCTTAGCGATCGAACTTTTGGGATCAGCTATTGGATTAAAGTAGCGAGCTTCTATCTTTCCTGAAGGCTTTATTTCATAGATATTATTTTATACTTTAGTTTATTTATGGATGTTGGTTTTGGCTATGGTTGGGGGAATGTCCTAACCAAATTTTGGTATTTTTTGGTTAGAGGCTTTTGTGAAACTACTATGGGTTTGAATGGGCGGGATCGGTAGAGATGTCAGCCTTAGTATTGACATTGGTATTGAGGCTGATACCAATTGACTGCATTGTTGGTTGTTCCATCCTCTTTTATTTTGGGATTATATATAATTATTATGGGACTCATATGACTATAGTTTAGATTATATTTTGGTTGGTATTAGTTATCGGTTGGGTATTAGATGGTTGGATTCATTTTGGTCGTCGACGGTTATAGACCTATCCAGAGTCTGGATTTAGATAGTTATATGCTATCTTGTTATATGTTCAGAATTCACCTGACTCAGGGTATGTGCAGGACGATTGGGTTGGGTATTGGGGGTAGTCCCCGATCCTGGTTGGACTTGGGATGTCCATTACGATAAGTCCCCCGATCGGGTTGTGTCAAGTTGGTATCATATCTTTAAGTTCATGGTCAATTAGGAGTCAACAAAGTCATGTCTAGTAGAGTCTTTTTTAGGGGTGTGTAGTGCGCTACACTCATAAGAGAGAGGATACAAGGCTTTTAGGAATGTTTCACTTTCTTGGTATTCTATTTTCAAGCTTGGAGTTCAAGTCCTGGAATTTTCTCTAATCCTTGTTTGTTCGCTTTTCAGATTATGCCTCGACGATGTTGATAGGGTACGACCTACACTTAGAGTTTGCACTCGATCTCAGGGTCCTATCCATGATTGTTTTGGAGTTTTCTCAATCTTTACTAGTCCTCCTTAAGGTAAGGCGACCAATGAGGAATTTTGCCAATCAATTTATGTTATTTGTTAGTTGGTTGCTGCTCAGGTTGAGTGGGATGCATCTGGTGTTTTATTTGTTGAGGCCACAAGGGTTAAACAGTTTATGAAGATGAATCCTTCTACTTTTACTAGATTAAAGGTGGAGGATGATCCTCAGGCTTTCTTGGATGAAATACAAAAAATCTTCAGGGTAATGCAGGCCATGAATATGGAATGGGTAAACTTTGCAGCTTATTAGCTCAAGGATTTTGTGTACCAATGGTACGAGGAGTGAGGGTTATGTTAAGGAGTTGTCCTTATAGGAGGCTTTTTCTAATGCTTTTCTAGATCGCTTGTTTCCTCAGGATCTGAGAGAAGTGAAGATAGAGGAGTTTGTGAATCTTAAGTAGGGAAGAATGTTTGTCAGGGAATATGCCTTGAAGTTTCATCAGTTGTCAAGGTATGCTTCAAACTTGGTGTTTGATATGGGAGCAAGGATAAAAAAGTTCATTTATGGGCTATCTCGGGATTTGATCCTTAAAATTAAAATTGCCTTGTTGATTATAGATTTGGATATTTCGAGGTTGGTTGTCCACATGCAATAGGTGGAGAATAAAAAGAAAAATCAGGCAGAGTTTGAGAAATGGCGGGGTAAGAAGAGTAGGTTGTCTAAGCAGGGTGGTGCTTAGCAACAGAGTGATCAGGATGGAGGTAAATGGACAAAGAAGAAGTGGAGAAGTTTTGGTTCCTTCTCTACTACTAGCGCTCCTTACCCGAAGCAGTCGAGTGACAGACATCCACAAGGTGGTGATAATTTTTGGGAATAGGGTGCCCAATATTAGGCGAGTGAGGCTCAGTCGGATTTTTCATGCCCTCCTTTCTGGTTCTGTGGTCATCTTCATTGGGGCTTTTATGATAAAGAAAGGGAATGGTGTTTTAAATATGATCAGTCAGCCATATGCTCATAAACTGTTTGTTTGGTAAGGGTGATTGGGGAGCGGTCAAATCTTTAGTTGCTTCATCTTCTACTCCTACACCTAGTGGTACTGGTTCTGCATCTATTTTTCTATTTTTGGTACCAGCACTGGACAAAATAGGATGTATGCTATTGCATATAGATAGGAATCTGAGGCATCACCTGATGTTGTTACTGGTACATTTCAACTCTTTTCTTATGACGTGTATTGTCTGCTTGATCCAGGGTCCACTCTTTCCTATGTAACCCCATATGTGGCTATATATTTTGGTTTTGATCCTGAGGTTATTTCATATCTTTTTCTATTTCTACCCAGTAGATGACTCTGTTATTGCTAAAAGAGTTTATAAGGGGTGAATGGTATCGATTGGTAGCAAGCAGACCTTGGTAGATATGTTTGAGCTGGATATAGGGTTTTTGACATTATTTTGGGGATGGATTAGTTACACTCTTGTTACGCGTCCTTATATTATCGGACTCGTAAGGTTGTCTTTAGGTTCTCTGGTGAATCAATTAAAGAGTGGGAGGGTGGTTCCCTAGCTCCTAGGGGAAGGTTTATTTCTTATCTTAGAGCTCGGAGATTAATCTCCAAAGGGTGTCTATATCACTTGGTTTGGGTTAAAGATTCTAACTCAGAGGGTCCTTCTTTTCACTCGATTTCAGTGGTAAGTGAGTTTCCTGAGGCCTTTTCGGATGATCTTCCTAGTGTTCCTCCGGATAGGGAGATTGAGTTTAGTATTGATTTGGTTCTGAACACTCATCTAATATCTATTTTCCTCCTTATAAAATGGCTCTAGCTTAGTTGAGGGAACACAAGAAGCAACTTAAGGACTTTCTGCATAAGAGGTTTATTCGTCCAAGTATATCCCCGTGGGGTGCACCGGTATTTTTTATGTGCAAGAATGATGGTTCCTTTCGGATGTAAATTGACTATTGGAAGTTGAATAAGGTAACAGTTAAGAACAAGTATCCTCTTCCTTGGATAGATGACTTATTTGATCAGTTGCAAGGTGCCAAGTTTTTTTCTAAGATAGATCTTTGGTCTGGTTACCATCAGATTAAAATTAGGGAGGAGGATATCCCTAAGATGACTTTTCGTATTCAGTATGGGCACTTTGAGTTCTTGGTTATTTCATTTGGCTTGACTAATTCCCCGATGGCATTTATGGATTTGATGAATAGGATTTTCAGGCACTTCTTGGATCTTTTTATCATTATATTTATTGATAACATCTTGGTGTATTTTAAGAGTGAGGTGGATCATGCCAATCACCTCTGTGTGGTGTTGTAGACCTTGAAAGAGCAACAGTTCTATGCCAACTTCTCTAAGTGTGAGTTTTGGTTGAATGCTGTGACTTTTCTTGGTTATATTATTTCTAGTGAGGGGATCATGGTGGATCATCAAAAGGTGGTCATGGTTAAAAGGTGTCCTAAACCCACGGCTCCAACTAATATTCAAAGTTTCCTGGGTTTAGCCGGGTATTATAGGCAATTTGTGGAAAGCTTTTCAATGATAGCTACTCCTTTGACTAAGATAACTCAGAAAAAGGTAGGGTTTTCTTGGTCAAAAGCGTGTGAAGGGAGTTTTGAGAAGATTAAGGATAAGCTGATGTTGTCTCTGATTTTGACCTTTGCCGGAAGGTACGGAGGGGCTTGTGGTTTATTGTGATGCATCCCGGGTGGGGCTTGGCTGTGTTTTGATGCAACATAGAAAGGTGATTGCCTACACTTCCAGGCAGTTGAAGGTGCATGAGAGGAATTATCCTACTCATAATTTGGAGCTATTGGCGGTGGTTTTTTCTTTGAAAATCTGGCGGGATTTTTGTATAGAGTGAACGTAGATGTTTTTTTTGATCATAAGAGTCTACAGTATGTGTTCACTCAGAAAGAGCTAAATCTCAGGAAAATGAGATAGTTGGAGCTTCTCAAGGACTATGATATGAGTCTTAATTATCACCCCAAGTAAAGCTAAATGGTTGTTGATGCTCTTAGCAGGTTATCCATGGGTAGTTTGGCTCATGTGGAGAAAGAAAAATGAGAATTGGTGAAGGATAGTCATCGTTTGGCCAATCTTGGAGTTTGTCTCTTAGACTCCAAGGATGGTGGGGTAATGGTTTAGGAAGTGGTTAGATTATTTTTTTGGTATAGAGATCAAGGAAAAACAAGTGGCAGATCCTATCTTGATAAAAAATCAAGAGTGGTGTTGGTGGGCAAAAGGTGATGGTCTTTGAGATCAATGGCAATGACACTTTACGGCACCAAGGGGTTGTGTGTTCCTAATGTCGATAGTATCTGACAGAGGGTTTTGGCTGAGGTGCATGAATCACGCTATATTGTTCATCCCGGTTCGACAAAAATATATCATAATCTCAAGGAGATATATTGGTTGAATAGTATAAAGGGGGATGTGGCTGATTTTGTAGCCAAGTGCATGGTGTGCCAACAAGTTAAAGTTGAGCACTTGAGGCCCGGTGAGTTGAATCAAGAAATTAAATTTCCCAAATGGAAATAAGAGGTAATCAACATGGATTTTGATACCGGTCTTCCTCGGTCTCGGAATCAATTTGACTTGATTTAGGTCATTGTGGATAGGGTGACGAGTCTGCTTACTTTTTGCTAGTGAGGACTACCTTTTCAGCGGAGGACTATGCGAAGTTGTATCTTCAGGAGATTGTGAAGATGCTTGGGGTTCCTATTTTGATTATCTCTGATCGTGGTATACAATCTTCAACTCATTTCTGGCGGTCTTTTCAGAAGGGATTGGGTACTAAGTTGAGTCTGAGTACTGCTTTTCATCCTCAAACAGATGGGCAAGAAAAAATGACTATTCAGACATTGGAGGATATTCTTCGGGCATGTGTGATTGACTATGGTAGCAGTTAGGTTGAGCATCTACCTTTGGTAGAGTTTGTTTACAACAATAGTTACCATTTTAGCATTGGTATGGCCCCTTTTGAGGCATTGTATGGTAGGAGGTATTGATCTCTTATTAGTTGGTTCGAGCTTGGAGAGGCTGATATGTTCGATCCGGATCTAGTTTATCAGGTTATGGAAAAGGTGAAAGTGATTCGGGATAGTCTTAAGGCTGCACAAAGTCGCCAAAAGTCCTATGCGAATGTAGGGTGTAGAGACTTAGAGTTTGAGGTTGGGGATAAGGTATTCCTAAAAGTATCTCCCATGAAGGAAGTAATGCAATTTGGTTAAAAGGGGAAGTTCAGTCTCTAGTTTATTGGTCCTTATACGATTTTGCGGAGGGTTGGTAATGTGGCTTATGAATTGGAGTTGCCTTCTGGTTTGAGCTCCATTCATTCAGTATTTCATGTGTATAGGTTAAGAAAGTTCCTTGGTGATCCTTCTTTGATGGTTCCTTTGGAAGGCTTGAGTATCTCAGATTTTCTGTCTTATGAAGAGGTCCCGATCGAGATCTTGGATAGGCAGGTTCATTGGTTACGGACTAAGGATGTGGACTCCGTTAAGTTTTTATGGCGAAACCACAAGGTGGAATAGGCTATATGGGAAGCGGACGAGGACATGAAGTCCAAGTATCCGCATTTATTTTCTGCTCCTGGGATTCGTGCGGAAGGTATGTGTTCTTTAACATACTTTTGTTTTCAAACTTTGTTAAATGAAAGATTAATATCTTTGCATCTGTGTTTTCTAACTCGGTTAAAGGTTGGATTGATACTTGATAATGCAAATGAATCATGCTTGTGGTTACCCTACTTTGTCCATCATTTAGGGACAAATGTTCCTAGTGGGGGAGACTAAAATGCCCTGGGTTTTTGTCCCTTAGAAAATTTCCTGGATTTTTGGTGTCTAGACAAGATATGACTAGGGGAAATGACTTGTACACTAGGATACGAGTGGTATGGGTTAGTCGTATGCTGACCAGTGTTGGTGGTGGGTTGGATTTGGTTAATGGAATAGATACGACTTGGGTGATACGAGTCGTATCGGTGGAAATGGGAGTTTTGGTTTGGTACTTTCCTTCACTTAATCTTAGACTTGATAGACTAAGTTGGATCTGAGTACAAGTGGCTCACCATTAGCCATAAGCTAGGGTATGAGTCGTACCATGCACTCGTATGGCGGGTAGTGTTCAATCCTCTTTAGATTCTATTCTGTCAGGGGTACGGATCATGCGTACCAGTCATATGCATGTGTATGACATGGTTTAGGGTGAGTCATACCTTGGATAGTGTTAGGTCCAAGAGAGATGGCCTTGTATACGAGTGGTGGGTACCACTCATATTGGAGGGTACGATTGGTATGGATAGTTGTATCCCTCTGACGAGATTTTGGTGCAGTTTAAGTGAGGGAAATTTGGATAATTCCCTACTTAACCTAATGAGGCCCCACGACTTTTAACTCACTTGGGAGGTTATTTACCTTTTTATTATATTCTTTAACACTTAGAAAAATATTGTCTAATCCTTTCTAAAGTTCTTGGGCAAGGAAAGTTAGGGTTTCATCTTAAGGATTAATTTGGGGCTTGTGTTGGTGATTTATCTCCATCATCTTCTTGGTTTAAGGCATGTTCTCTTCCCTCATTGTTAGTTTCAACTAAAGGCATGGTTTTATATAATGTTTTCATGGTTTGATTATTGAATGGTTTTGGGTTTTCAAATATAATTTGAGGGTTTTGGTTATAAATGCTTGGTTATGATTTTTCCATGTTTTAATTATGCTTTTATATGCATTAATGGTAGTTTTGGATAATTGGTTGCATGAGAATGGCCATATGGTAATTGGCTTTGGTTTTGGAAATACTATGCACCCAATGTGTTTGATAAAATGCCTATGATAATGTTTTTCACTACATTGTTGGATTTTAGTGGAACTTATACATGGTTTAAACTTAGTAATGGAACCCTAAATGGTTAAATGGTTGGAATGGTCAAAATGGAATGATTTTGGGTTTAATAATCATTCTCGTGGGCTACAATGGAATCCCCCAAGTAATCATAATAATGGATAACTTATTGGGTATATGGGACTCCCCCAAGTTAATTGGATAATGTGATCTATGGGTACATGAGAATCCCTTGATCTCCAAAAGGTTTGGCTAAGGACAATAATTGCAAGTTATCGTCGGTATGACAATACCACTATGTATAGCCTCGGTTAATAATAATGATTTGGTTGGTTGGAAATGGTTTTAATTAGGCAACAAAGGTAAGGTATGATAACTAACTGGGAAGGTGAGAGTCCAACGGATAAACACTGGAAACTCATGTTTGCCGATATGAGGAGTAGGTCATGGTGACCTTATATGATACTACGAGGTACATGAGAATCCTCTAAGTACACTGTACATATGTATCATGAAGGGTGAAGGGTACTTGGGAATCCCTTACTCTTATGGTATCTTCGGTTCGTGCGGCTATACGCATAAGGGTCTGTTCAGGCGGTTACACTGGACCCATATAGCCCGTGGGTGGTTAAGGACGGTTAAGCTATACATACCCAGGTTAATGGTTTTAAATGCAAGCTAAACCCAGTTTCTTTTTCCACCACGGTTATATATATATGTATGGTTTGTATGTATATGGATAGGTATGCATATAAATGGTTTACTTGGTTTTGTTGAATGGCATTGTTTTATCCTTATCCTGAGTTCATGCTAGCGTTAACTCGCTAACCCTTCTTCGGGAGGCTGTATCCCGATGCGATGTAGTAACCGGCCATTCTACTTCTCCTACTTAGCGATCAGACTTCAGGATCAACTATTGGATTGAAGTGGTGAGCTTTCATCTTTTCGAAAGGCTTTATTTCATAGATATTATTTTATACTTTGGTTTATTTATGGATATTGGTTTTGGCTATGGTTGGGGCCATGTCCCAACCGAATTTTGGTATTCTTTTGGTTAGAGGCTTTTGTTGAACTACTATGGGTTGGAATGGGCGGGATCGATAGAGGTGTCAGCCTTAGTATTGGCATTGATATTGGGGATGATACCAGTTGACTGTATTGTTGGTTGTTCCACCCTCTTTTATTTTGGGGTTATATATTATTATTATGGAACTCATATGACTATGGATTAGATTATGGTTTGGTTGATATTGGTTATCGGTTGGGTATCAGACGGTTTGACTTATTTGGATCGGTCACGGTTATTGACCTATCCAGAGTCTGGGTTTGGATAGTTATACGCTATCTTGTAATATCTTCAGAATTCATCCAACTCAGGGTATGTGTAGGACATGGGGTTGGGTATTGGGGGTGATTCCTGGTCCTGGTTGGACTTGGGATGCCCATTACGATAAGGCCTCCGATCGGGATGATTTGTAATTATATTTTAGTCCGTACTTGTATTTGTATTTTATAGTTCTCATTTTTATTTGTATTTTATAGTTTGAACTTGTATTTATGATTATTTATATTTTATATAATTTATACTTGTATTTTTATTTTATAGTTTGCACCATCATTTGTATTTTATACAATTCACACTTGTATTTTGAAGAACTATTTTGTATTTGTATTATTTGAATGTGTGTTTGTATTTATATTTTGTGGGTTCATTTTATTTGTATTTATATTCTATATTCATCAATGGACTTGTATTTTTAAAGAGCTATTTTATATCAGTATTTGTATTTGTAAGTTGACTGCATATTGTTGTATTTGTAATTTTATTTGTTTGTATTTGAATTTGTAGTTGACAACATCCTTTATATAATTAAAAAATTAAAAAGAATCGTTATTTTTCTGCCGATGAATATATTTATTTATATTCATTGATACGAATTGTGTTTTGTTGATACAAATTTGAATAATATAAATACAAATGATAAATTTCTACTTACTTATAAAGGGAAAAGAGCCCAATGAAGTTGTACCAAAGCAGGCATGTTGACCTGCTTCTTGCTTTGACACAATTTTGCGGGCCCTTTGCCTCCATTTTTTCCCTCCCTTTTAATTTATTTATCTTATTTTTTTAGTTTTCTATATATTTTAAAAAATATGTAAGAAATACTATAAACCCCAATAATAACAGCTTTAAAAATTTAAAAGATATAAATTTTTGGTTGAATCTCAAAATTATATTAGTTCCACTTAAATTAGAATAGAAGAAAAAGTATCATAAATCACAATAATTAAAAACTCAAATTATTTTAAAAATATAATTGACTATCAATGACACAAAAGTATGAACAAGGAGAGTAACATATATTATTTGATTACATAAAAAGTATTATAAATTACAGTAGTTGGTAACTTAAAATATCTAAAAACATATAAAAAAAATATGATTGATTATCTAAATTCTATTTGTATCACATAAATTGAGACATAAAAATAACATATATTGGGCATGTGCTAGCACGCCCTCCTCGATATCTAGTTACACAAATGCAAATACAAATATTATATTTGTATAAATGATACATATTTATACAATTTGAACCAAACACATACAAATGGTACTTGTTTGTATACAAATACAACTGATAATTTTGACATACAAATACTAATCATAATTTGTATTGAATAATACATTGCATATTTATATATTTCAGACTCAAGCAAATACAATTAATCCATCTACTTGCTTGTATACAAATAATAAATTGTACATTTTCACGGATAAACTATTCAAACACAAATAATAAATTTAATTAAAGTATATAGTAAGATACAAATAAGTATAAAATGTAAAAATAAAAATATAAAACATAAATACAACAACAACAAAAACGAGAAAAAGAATACAAAAAATAAAAAAAAGGGGAAAAATGACAAAAAAGAAACAAGAACGAAAAAAAGAAAATACAAAAAAATGCGGCATAGAAAAAAGAAACAAAAATGCATAAAGAAAAAAAGATGAAAAAACGGACAACAAAAAAAAATGAAACAAAAAAAGATAAAATAAAAAATGGGAAAAATGGAAAAGAAAAAAAGGGAAAAAAAGAAGAAAAGAAACTGAAAAAGAAATAAAAGATAGAGAATGAAAGAAAATTAAAGGAGAAAATTAAAAAGAGAAACTATGAATTTTATTTAATTTACAAGAGAGACTATAAATTATAATTAATTGAAATTTAACTTAAATTGGGTTTATTTATCTTTTTAAGTGTCAACTTATTCAGGTATTTGTGAGTTATTTGCGTGTTGTGCATGGAATGAAACAAGTATAGTGACATTTGTGCAAAATAATGTAGTAGTTACTTGGGAGCTTGGGCTCTAGGTGACAAAAGAGTTTTAAAATGAAGTGTGGGTGACACAAGTCTTAATAATTAAGTGGAGGTGACAATTACTTTATTAAGGATTAAGAAAGTAAGAAAAGTTTGAAAATAATCCACAAGTTTTTTAATTTACACTTTGATCCAATGTAAAACCTAATATAACTAGAAATGGGGGGGAAGGGGGGAGGGGGGCGGGGGAGGGGGGCGGGAAGGCACGTTTCTCTCTCTTCTCATTTATTGGAGTTTTCTTTATTCATCTCTTCTCATTTATTCATGATTTTTGTTGTTCATTGTTGTTGTTGCTTTATTCATCATCTTCTTCTTCATTATCATCATCCTGTTCTTCATTATCATCTCTTCTTGTTCATCATCATCATCTTTTTATTGTTGAACATTGTTGTTACCGCTACTATTGCTACTTGATCAAATTTTTTTAGGTCAAATTTTATTCGTATATCACTTGGGAATTACTTATAGGTGATTTTAGTAAGTAAAATTATAATTTTAGTTGAATTTCTCATCTGGGTGTATCTGCTACTGCTGTTTTTTCAACAGTAGATAAAACATGTAACGTGAATCCAACAGATGAGTAATCTGTTGCACAGATGTGTAATATGTTGCAACATATTGACTAATTTGTTGCAACATATTGACTAATCTGTTGCAACATATGATTAATCTGTTGCAACATATATGACTAATCTGTTGCAACAGATTACTCATCTGTTGGATTTGTATTGTAGTGTTGTAACATGAATCCAACATATGGGTCATCTGTTGCAACAGATTAGTCATATGTTGCAACAGATTACTCACTTGTTGCAATAAATAACTCATATATTAGATTCATATTGCAGATTCTATCTATTGTAGTAGTAGCAAATATACAAAATAAAAAATCAACAAAAATCATAATTATACTTACAAAATCACCTATGCAGTAATGTCCAAGTGATATACGAACAAAATTTGACTTAAAAAATTCTAAAAATTTCAACAAGGGCACAACGGATAAGTGAAACATATGAAAAATTTCATGAAACAGGTAAAGAAGACAAAAATAGTGTATCATACATCAAATGCAAAAGAATCGAGGGGACAAACGTTTGAGTTCTCCTAAAAATATTTAAGTTCCCTAGTATGTTAATTGCTTTCTAATGGATAACTCATCTATTATAACAAATTTTGTATCTGTTTGATAATTTTCAACAGATGAATCATCTGTTGCAACATGTTAGTCATCTGTTGATTTAAATTAAGCAATTATTAGTAATAACTAAATTAATTTAGCTAAAATTAAAGACAATAGGACAAAAATTTGAGTTCTCCTAAAAATGTTTGAGTTCCCTAGTATTTTAATTATTTTCCAACAGATCACGTATTTGTTGCAACAAGTTAGTCATATGTTGCAATAAATGCTTATAATAGGTTAGTCATTTGTTGATTCAAATTAAGCAATTATTATTAATAATTAAATTGATTTAACTAAAATTGAAGACAAAACCTTAGACAAGGGGGAAAACGCTTGAGTTATCCTAAAAAACATTTGAGCTTTAGTATTTTAAATTGCTTTTCAACACATATTTTGTCTATTTAGTAATTTCCAACAGATGAGTCATATTTGCAACAACTTAGTCATCTGTTGCAACAGATGTCTATATCTGTTTGATAATTTTCAATAGATGAATTAGTTGTTGCAACAAGTAAGTCATTTATTGCAACAAATGTCTATATCTGTTTAGTCATTTTCAACGGATGTTTTTATTTGTTTGGTCATTTCCAACAGATTACTCATTTGTTGTAACATGTTAGTCATCTATTGATTCACATTAAGTCATTATTAGTAATAACTAAATTGATTACTAAAATAAAATATGAATTAATAAGTTCAATTACAGTTTCAATTAATCTCATGATAATTACACGATCAATTAAGTATGTTTGTCCTGAGTAGAGTGATCAATTGACCAATTTTATTTGAAATGATTCAAACTAAGTCATCATTAGAAATAACTATATTGATTTAACTAAAACTAAAGATGAATTAGTAAGTTCAATTATGATTTCAATTAATTTCATAGTAATTACATGATCAATTAAGTGTTTCGTATTGAGTAGAATGATTTAATTGACAAATTTTATGTGAAATAATTCAAATTAAACCATTATTAGAAATAACTAAATTGATTTAACTAAAATTAAAGATGAATTAGTAAGTTCAATCACGATTTCAATTAATCTCAGTAATTAAATGATCAATTAAGTGTTTCATCCTTAGTAGAATAATTAATTGACCAATTTTATTTTAAATGATTCAAATTAAGCCATTATTAGTAATAACTATGGTGATTTAACTAAAATTAAACATGAATTAATGAGTTCACTTACAATTTCAATTAATCTCATCGTAATTACATGATTAATTAATTGTATTCGTCCCGAGTAGAGTGATCAATCGACCAATTTTATTTGAAATAATTCAAATTAAGATATTATTAGTAATAATTAAATTGATTTAACTAAAATTAAAGATAAACTTATAATTTCAATTAATCTCATAGTAATTAAATTATCAACTAAGTGTATTCGTCATGATTAGAGTGATCAATATTGACCAATTTTATTTGAAATCAATCAAATTAAGCCATTATTCGTAATAACTAAATTGTTATAACTAAAATTAAAGATGAATTGCTAAGTTCACTTACAATTTCAATTAATCTCATAGTAATTAAATTATCAACTAAGTGTATTCGTCATGATTAGAGTGATCAATATTGACCAATTTTATTTGAAATCAATCAAATTAAGCCATTATTCGTAATAACTAAATTGTTATAACTAAAATTAAAGATGAATTGCTAAGTTCACTTACAATTTCAATTAATCTCATAGTAATTACATGATCAACTATGTGTATTTGTCTCGAGAAGCGTGATCAATCGACCAATTTTATTTCAAATGATTCAAATTAAGTCACTATTAGTAATAAATAAATTAATTTTGACTAAATTAAAGATGAATTGATAAGTCCACTTACAATTTCAATTAATGTATTCCTCCTAAATAAAATGATCAATTGATAAATTTTATTTAAAATGATTCAAATTAAGCAATTGTTAGTAATAACTAAATAGATTTAACTAAAATTAAAGACAAGACCTTAGACAAGGGGACAAGCATTTGAGTTCTCTTAAAAATATCTGAGCTTTAGTATTTTAAATTATTTTTCAACATATATCCTATATGTTTGATAATTTTCAACAGATGAGTCATTTGTTGCAACAACTTAGTCAACTGTTGCAACACATGTCTATATTTGTTTGATAATTTTCAATAGATGAGTCATTTATTGCAACAGGTTAGTCATCTGTTGCAACATATGTCTATATTTGTTTGGTGATTTCCAACAGATGTCTTTATCTGTTTGGTCATTTCCAACAGATGTCTTTATCTGTTTAGTCATTTTCAACAAATTACTCGTCTTTTGCAACATATTAGTCATCTATTGATTCATATTAAGTCATTATATTAGTAATAAATAAATTATTTAACTAGAATTAAACATGAATTAATAAGTTCAATTACAGTTTCAATTAATCTCATGGTAATTACACTATCAACTAAGTGTGTTCGTCCTGAGTAGAGTGATCAATTGACCAAATTTATTTGAAATGATTAAAATCAAACCATAATTAGAAATAACTATATTGATTTAACTAAAATTAAAGATGAATTAGTAAGTTGACTTACAATTTCAATTAATTTTATAGTAATTACATGATCAACTAAGTGTTTCGTCTTAAGTAGAATGGTCAATTGACCAATTTTATTTGAAATAATTAAAATCAAGCAATTATTAGTAATAATTAAATTAATTTAACTAAAATTAAAGATGAATTGATAATTTTAATTACGATTTCAATTAATCTCATAGTAATTACATGATCATCTAAGTGTATTCGTCTTGAGTAAAGTTTTCATTGACCAATTTTATTTGAAATAATTCAAATTAAGATATTATTACTAATAACTACATTGATATAACTAAAATTAAAGATTAATTGATAAGTTCAATTACGATTTCCATTATTCTCATATTAATTACACGACCATCTTAGTGTGTTCGTTCTGAGTAGAGTGATCAATTGACTAATTTTATTTGAAATGATTCAAATTAAGTCATTATTAGTAATAGCCAAATTGAATTAATAATTACAATTTCAATTAATCTCATAGTAATTACATGATCATTTAAGTGTATAACCTATTGCAACGGATTTAATCTGTTGCAACAGATGAGTCATTTGTTGAAAATTATCAAACAGATATACACATATGTTGCAATAGATTAGTCATCTGTTGTAACAAATGTCTTTATCTGTTGGTTATTTCCAACAGATGACTAATCTGTTGCAACATATGACTTTATCTGTTTGTTATTTCCAACAGATTACTAATTTGTTGCAATAGGTAACTAATCTGTTGCAACAAATGTCTTTATCTATTTGGTCATTTTCAACAGATTACTCGTCTTTTGCAACATCTTAGTCATCTATTGATTCATATTAAGTCATTATATTAGTAATAACTAAATTGATTTAACTAGTATTAATAAGTTCAATTACTGTTTCAATTAATCTAATGGTAATTACACGATCAACTAAGTGTGTTCGTCCTGAGTAGAGTGATCAATTGACCAATTTTATTTGAAATGATTCAAACCAAGCCATAATTAGAAATAACTATATTGATTTAACTAAAATTAAAGATGAATTAGTAAGTTCACTTACAATTTCAATTAAATTTATAGTAATTACATGATCAACTAAGTGTTTCGTCTTAAGTAGAATGATCAATTGACCAATTTGATTTGAAATAATTATAATTAAGTAATTATTAGTAATAACTAAATTGATTTAACTAAAATTAAAGATGAATTGATAATTTAATTACGATTTCAATTAATCTCATAGTAATTACATGATCATCTAAGTGTATTTGTCTTGAGTAAAGTGTTAATTGACCAATTTTATTTGAAATGATTCAAATTAAGACATTATTAGTAATAACAATATTGATTTAACTACAATTAAAGATGAATTGATAAGTTCAATTACGATTTCAATTAACGTGTAACAATAGATGAGTAATTTGTTGGAAAAGACCAAACAGTTAAAAACATTTGTTGAAAATGACCAAACATATATAGACATCTGTTGCAACAGATAACTCACCTGTTGCAATAGCTAACTCACCTATTGAAAATTATCCAACAAATATAGACATCTGTTACAACAGATGACTAAATTGTTGCAACATATGACTCATCTATTGGAAATTATTAAATAAACAATATATATGTGAACTCAGAACCAAAATGAGCCACATAATTTAAAAAGTGACCAAAATAGGTCACCTATTTAAAAAGTTACCAAAATAGGCTAAACGCAATAATTTGTTACGTTTTCTATTTTTTTTTTAACGATCAACTAACGGAGTTGACTTTTACAAAAACATAAGAATTTCTTACGTTTTATATTTTTTTTTGTAAAACGTAATAAATTCTTACATTTTATAAAAAAAATATAAAACGTAAGAATTTCTTACGTTTTACATGATAACCGAGGAAAAAAATATAGTGAATTATCAAATCAATTAAAAAAATACTAAAAAATGAGTTGTTCAACATAACAAAAAGTTACGTTCTTAATTTTTTTATAGCAGTGGCCCCCCACCCACAATTCCTTTTTCTATAAATGTCTCATCACTTCTACTTTTTCCTCTTTTTACATATGATAATTATGAATTTTTTGATTAGTTAAATTTATTTATGTTTTACATGTAGTTCAAATAATTTATTTTTTCCTCTATGTAATAAATTTTTATGTTTTACATAAAAATTTAAAAAAATAGAAGTATCAATTACCTCATTAACTTAACAATTTCCTTATATTTATTCTATATCAAAAAATAATCACTTCTATCCTTAATTATTTGATTTCTCTCTAAAAAAATTATACTTTTGAGTTTTCCTCTAATCCAAAATAGTAAAATGTTGAATTATCGTCGATCAAATATGATACTATATAGAAGAATTATATTTTTTTGGTGTGTTAAAAATATGAAATTAATTTTTTTGGATAGTGATTCATCGTAGTTTTCGATTAGGATATCGAGAAAACTCACATGGACAAATACGTTTCATATTATAATTAATGGAGTAAAAAATCATAATTTAATTTAGGAATACTCCTAAATTAATATAAGAAAATATATTTTTTTAGGAACACTCCTAAAAAAATATAATTCTTGTATATAGTAGCATATTTGATCGACGATAATTCAACATTTCACTATTTTGGAGTAGAGAAAAACTCAAAAGTATAATTTTTTTAATGAGAAATCGGATAATTAAGGATAGAAGTGATTATTTTTTGATATAGAATAAATATAAGAAAATTGTTAAGTAAATGAGGTAATTGATACTTCTTTTTTTAATTTTTTTTATGTAAAACGTAAAAAAAATTTAGAAAAAAAAATTATTTGAACTACATCTAAAATATAAATAAATTTAACTAATAAAAAAATTCATAATTATCATATGTAAAAGAGGAAAAAGTAGAAGTGATGGGACATTTGTGAAAAAAGGAATTGTGGGTGGGGGACCACTGCTATAAAAAAGTTAAGAACGTAACTTTTTGTTACGTTGAACAACTCTATTTTTTAGTATCTTTTTAATTGATTTGACAATTCATTGTATTTTTTCCTCGGTTATCGTGTAAAATGTAAGAAATTCTTACGTTTTATATTTTTTTTATAAAACGTAAGAATTTCTTACGTTTTACAAAAAAAAATGTAAAATGTAAGAAATTCTTACGTTTTTGTAAAAGTCAACTCCGTTAGTTGACCTTTAAGAAAAAAGTAGAAAATGTAATAAATTATTACATTTAGCCTATTTTGGTAACTTTTTAAATAGGTGGCCTATTTTGGTCACTTTTTAATTCCGTGACTCATTTTAGTTTCGAGTTCGATATATGTTGAAAAGCAATTTAAAATACTAAAGCTCAAATGTTTTTAGGAGAACTCAAACATTTGTCCCCTTGTCTAAGGTCTTGTATTAAAGACTTGTCTTCAATTTTAATTGAATTAATTTAGTTATTATTAATAATTGCTTAATTTGAATAAACAAATGACTAACCTGTTATAAACATCTGTTGCAATAGATGACTAACTTGTTGCAACAAATAGATGATCTGTTGGAAAATAATTAAAATACTAGGGAACTCAAATATTTTTAGGAGAACACAAATGTTTGTCCCATAGACGTCTTTAATTTTAGCTAAATCAATTTAGTTATTACTAATAATTGCTTAATTTAAATCAACAGATGACTAGCATGTTGCATCAGATGATTCATCTGTTGAAAATTATCAAACAGATAGAAAATTTGTTGTAACAGATGAGTCAACTATTAGAAAGCAATTAAAATATTAGGGAACTTAAACGTTTTTAGGAGAACTCAAATGTTTGTCCCCTTGATCCTTTTGCATTTGATGTATGGTATATTATTTTTGTCTTCTTTACCTGTTTCATGAAAATTTTCATGTGTTTTACTTATTCGTTATGCCCCTGTTGAAATTTTTTTAAAATTTTTTAGGTCAAATTTTGTTCGTACATCACTTGGACATTACTTCATAGCTTATTTTGTAAGTAAAATTATAATTTTTGTTGAATTTCTTATTTGGTGTATCTATTACTGCTACAATGGATAGAACCTGCAACATAAATCCAACATATGAGTCATCTATTGCAGCAAGTGAGTAATTTGTTGCAATATATGACTAATTTGTTGCAACAGATGACTCATATGTTGGATTCATATTACAACACTATAAAATGAATCCAACAGATGAGTAATCTGTTGCAACCGATTAGTCGTATATGTTGCAACAGATTAGTCATATATGTTGCAACAGATTACTCATTTGTTGCAATAAATTAGTCATATATGTTGCAACAGATTAGTCATATATGTTGCAACATATTACTAATTTGTGCAACAGATTAGTCATATATGTTGCAACAGATTACTAATCTGCGCAACATATTAGTAATATATGTTGCAACAGATTACTAATATGTGCAACAAATTAGTCATATATGTTGCAACAAATACTCATCTGTTGGATTCACGTTACATGTTTTATCCATTATTAAAAAATAGCAGTAGCAGATACATCCAGATGAGAAATTCAACTAAAAAATAAAAATATTAAAAAAAATAACAAAAAACATAAAAAAAATAGCAAACACCAACAAATCAAGTTCCTCATTTTTGTCATAACTTAAAAGCCATAATTTTTTACTTGTGAAAATCGAAAAGAAACGATGAAGAACTCGAAGTTGTTGTCGCCAAAGAATGTTGTCACGTCGACTGACGGTTGAAAGTAAAAAAGGAATGGGCAAGAACTCAAAACTATTTATTTCCAGAGGTTGAAGTTGCACAGGATTGAAGGGAGAAATTTGAAAAGTTGTTGGTTGGGAGAAGTTAGAGAGAGAAACTATCGAGAGAAAGAGAGAAAAAAGAGAGAGATTAATTTGCAGAGGGAGGAAAGTTTTGTGGGTGTGGGCTAATTTGTATTTTTAAAAAGATTAAAAAGTTTAGAAAATATTAATCAAGTCCACAATTAACCTAATCAAGTTTTTTAATTATGTTTGACCCTTTAAATTGGTCAATGTCACCAATCCTTCATTCAAGACTTAAAAGACACCTTTCCTTTAATTTTCTCTAGTTACTTGGAGTGTGATAAATATTACTCAATAACTTTCCATGTGCACTACTTGATCTAGACTATGACATTTCGTGCAAAATAATATACTCATAATGTGCCAAATAATCTAGAGTGCGACATCTCTGTGAACATGGACAAGTTTGAATATGTATAATTATCCTATTCCTAAATAATATCTTTTGTTTTTAGTCCGATACATGCACAAGTTGTGTAATATTGAAATGTACTTAGAAAGAAATATTCCGTTCATGCTGTCTAATGAAATGCGTTTAACCAAATTAAAAGTACAAATAAGAACCTATGACATAGACAACATAAAACTCAAATTAAAATAATTCTCTAAATACGATCAAGATACATGCTCTCTAATCAAGTGCATTTAATAGCAAATGAGAAATACAAACAAGAATATACTATTGATACAACTACTAAAGTTTTATCCTTTCCTTTTATATGAAGATATTATTAATCGGAGAAGTAAATGAAATTTTTTTATATATAAAATATTTAATTACAAGTAATATAATTTTATTATACTCTACTATTATTCAAATATGTAAATGATATTTCGTACAAAGTAATTCCTATTGAAGATTGTATAGCATAGCATAGCATTCTAATCATCCTTCAAATCAAAAAGAGAGAAAATAGTTAAGAAATGATTCCGTTCTTGTCTACATAAGTTTGCTTAGATGTGTTGGGAAAGGCAAGGGCACTATCAAAGTGTCCGACAAGGTAGCAGCGGAAGAATACACAAGTCTAAATTTTTCCTTTCAATTTGAACCAAGAGGAGACAAGCAAACTCAAGCAAAATAAGAAATAGACAACAAATAAATCAACCAAATAAAATGCGACAAGACAAGAATAAATCAATCACAGAGGACACCAAATTTACGTGGAAAACCCTTTGATGTGAAGAGTAAAAAATCACGAACCAAAACCTCCACTATAACCACCACGAGTTATAATATTGTTCTCCAAAATGTTCACCAAATAATGAGCAACAACACAATAAGATAGCACCAAAACTAGAGAATAAAAAGAAGCAAAAGTACAAAAAATGTAGTTGTTGTTCAGGGATGAAAAACAGAATCTACAAGCCACCAAATCCACCTCCGTCAGTTTCTAATCAAATATTGAGATGAAAAAATAAACTATTTAAAAATCAGCTCAATCAGACAAGAAACGAAGCGGAAATCGCACTTTGAAATTGACAGCTGTGGCTGAAATTTTAGTGCAAAAATCTGCAATCCAATTCTCTTTTGGCTGCTGAAAAACTCTTTGGTGATGAGAAGTAAGACCTGAAAAGATCTATATATATTCCCTATAGTGATGGACCTATGGGCAAAAGTGGGTTGGCCCAAATTGGACTTTACTTATCTGCATAGGAAGGGAAAAAGATCCATAACCCAATAATGCCCCCCTCCTGACTATGTGAGGAGACCTCCATCCCGACGATCATGCAACAGTCTTCAAACTTCCCTCTTGACAAAGCTTTAGTCATCATATCGGAATCATTATCGTTCGTATGAATCTTTTCAAGTTCAAGCAACATAGAATCCAACATATCTCGAATCTAATGGTATCTTACATCAAAATGTTTAGACCGACCATGAAATGTAGAATTCTTACCAAGATGTAGAGCACTTTGACTGTCGCAATAAAACACATACCTCTCTTGAGCACAACCAAGTTCCCTCAAGAATCTCTTCATCCAAATCAATTCTTTACAAGCTTCAATGACAGCAATAAGCTCAGTTTCTGTAGTAGATAAAGCAATATATTTTTGCACTCTAGATTGCCAAGACATAGCTCCACTTGCAAAAGTAACCAAATACCCAGAAATAGACTTGTGAGTATCTATATCACCAGCCATGTCTGAATCTGTATAACCACAAAGAATAGGCTTTCCTGTACCAAAACAAAAACTTAGACTATAAGTTCCATAATGATATCTCATAATCTACTTCATAGCATTCCAATGTTCTTTTCCCAAATTAGAAAGGAAACGACTAACAATACCAATAGCATGAGCAATATCCGATCTTGTACAAATCATTGCATACATCAAATTACCAATGGTTGAAGCCTAAGGAGCTTTCTTTATATCTTCCTTCTCATCATCACTGGAAGGACACTGCTTCGTGCTCAATTGAAGTGCATAACTAAAGGTGTACTGACAGCCTTAGCCTTATTCGTGTTGAACCTTCGAAGTACTTTCTGAATGTACTTCTCTTGTGATAACCACAACTTCTTGGCCTTTCTGTCATGAAAAATCTGCATGCCAAGAATCTGCCTTGCTGGTCCTAAGTCTTTCATAGAAAAAGACTTAATAAACGCTTGCTTCAACTTTTGAATCTTGCAAGAATTATGACTAAAAATAAGCATGTCATCAACATAAAGGAACACAATAATAAAGTCATCACCAGAAAATTTTTGCACAAAAATAAAATGGTCTGAAGTAGTCTTCTTGAAGCCCTACGGTGTCATAAAAAAAAGCAAACTTCTTGTACCACTGTCTGGGAGCTTGTTACAAACCATACAAGCTCTTCTTCAATTTGCAAACATTATTCTGTTTTTCCTTAACTTCAAAACCTTCGGGTTTCTTCATATAAATTTCTTCATCTAAGTCACCATAGAGAAAAAAAAATTTAACATTCATTTGTTCAACCTTTAAATTTAAAATTGCAGCTAAGCCTAGAACAACATGAACGGATGACATCTTCACAATTGGAGAGAATATCTCATCAAAATCAACTCCCTTTTTCTGGTTAAATCCCTTCACAATCAATCTAGCCTTATATAGTGGAATTGGGTTACCATCTTCATGTTTCACCCAAAAAATTCACATGTTTTCAAAGTTTTTCTATCTTTAGGTAGCTTAACCAAATCAAAGGTATAATTATTATGCAATGGTTTAATCTCATCTTCCATAATATCAAACTACTTTTCTTTTTCTTCACTTTTCATGTACTCATCAAGACTCTCAAGTTCTCCCCCGTTAGTCAAGAGTACATACTCATTGGGAGAATAACGAGATGAATGTATTCTCTCTCTCTAGTAGATCATCTGAGAGAACTCTATGAAGAATCAACAACTAGTTGATGATCAACTGTATCAACTTGCACTGGAGCATCAACAATATCATGCTGGTCATTGTAAACATTATCATCATCTTCATTATCAACTTGATTTTCATTATCTTAAAGATTTTATTCAGGAGCAGTAGTCAAAGGAATTGGATCAACATCAACTAGGCTCTCATTACTCTAAGAATCAACCTTCTCAGCTTTGTCAAAATCTTTAATTGTTTGGTCTTTAAAGAACACAACATCACAGCTTCTAACAAGTTTCTTCTCAACTGGATCATAAAAACGATAGCTAAATTCATCTTGACCATAATCAATGAAGATACACTGCCTAGTTTTAACATTCAACTTTGACCTTTCATCCTTAGGAACATGCACAAAAGCTTTACACCCAAAGACTCTAAGATGATCATAAGAAATATTTTTACCATACCAAACTCTGTCAGGAACATCACCATTCAAAGAAACAGTAGGAGATAAATTGATAACATAAGCAACAATATTAAGTGCTTCGGCCCAAAAGGAATCTGAAAGCTTATCATCTGAAAGCATACATCTAACCCTTTCAACTAGAGTTATGTTCATCCTCTCTGCTAAATCATTTAACTGAGAAGTCTTTGAAGGAGTTTTTTGATGCCGAATACCCTACTCTCTACAATATCTATCAAAAGGACCAATATCCTCACCATCATTATCTGAGTGGATGCATTTCAATTTCTTCCCTGTTTGTTTTTCAACTAAGGCCTGAAAAACCTTGAACATATCAAGTACTTGATCCTTGAACTTCAAAGGAAATACCCAGAGTTTGCGAGAATGATCATCAATAAAAGTCACGAAGTAAAGTGCTCCACCTTGAGACCTTACTTTAAAGGGACCACATAAATCAGAATGTGCCAACTCCAGGAAATCAAGCTTCCTTAAAGGTAGATGACTCTGAAAAGAATTTTTTTTCTGTTTAGTGGTTAAGAAATGAACACACTTCTTCAATTTTGCTTATTTCACTTCAGAAAGCAATTTTTTCTTAGCCAAACTATCAATCCCCTTCTAACTCATATGACTCAATCTTTTATGCCATAACTCGATGAAGTATTATTCTCTATGAAGTTTACTAAGACTCTAGAAGTGGAGTCCTGAAATACGTACAAGTTAGACAACTTGTCACCTCGAGCCACAATCATCGAACCTCTAGTAAACTTCCATTGGCCAACACCACGGGTGTTAACATAACCTTCATCATCAAGGTTTCTTATCAAAATTAGATTCAACCGAATATTTGGAGCATGCTTGATATTATTGAGAACTAGTTTGGAACCATTGTTACTTTTCAAACAAATAGTGTCAATGCCAAGTACTTTAACTTCATCATTATTGCCCATTTTCAACATCTCAAAATTACACAGAGTATAAGAAGAAAATAATTCCTTTTTTGGCGTAACATAAGAAGTAGCACCATAATCCACAAACCAGCTAGACTCATCACAAACAAGATTAATGGCATTCTCACCACAAGCATCAAGAAGATCATCATTAGCAACAATAGCAACATGATTTTCATTATTGTCTTTTTTCTTTTATTGTCTCATATCTCTCTTATACTTGTAACAATATTTCATGATATGTTCCTTTTTTTTTACATAGTCACATGTAATATTCTTGAATTTGGACTTTGACTTGCTTCTACTTTTATCTCTATTATTCGAACATCTGGACTTGTTTCTTTCCCTCTTTTCAGTAACCAAAACATCAGAGTGTGAAGAAGAAGATGATGCTTGAGATCTTCTTCTCATCTCTTTATTCAAGATACCACTCTTAACATATTTCATAGTTACAATGCCACTGGGAGCAGAATTAGTCAAAGAAACTTGAAGAGTCTTTCAAGAGTCTGGCAGAGTATTAAGAAATCAAAGTCCCAAAATTTCTTCATTGAACTTTACACCCATTCTGGACAGCTGGTCAAGGACACCCTAAAAATTATTTATATGATTAGAAATAGGACTGCCCTCTTTATACCTAATATTCATCAAATGCTTAAGCAAGAATAATTTGTTATTGTCAGTCTTCGAAGCATAAAGTGTCTCAAGTTTGTCCCACAAACTTCTTGCATGTGTTTCATTCATAATATGGTTTCTAACATTATCTTCAACCCATTGTCTAATATAGCCACAAACCTGTAGGTGCTTAAATTCTCAATCCTCATCTGTCATGGATTGAGGTTTAGTAGACGTAAACACAGTTAAATGCATTTTCTTTACAAATAGAAGATCTTTCATCTTGCCTTTCCAAGTATGATAATTACTACCATTCAAATACACCATTTTACGCATATTTGACTCCATCATTCAAATTGATAATCAACAAAAAACTACTCTTTGATACCACTTTGTTGGGAAAGGCAAGGGCATATCAAAGTGTCCGACTGGGTAGCAGCGGAAGAATACTCAAGTCTAAACTCCCCTTTCCAATTTGAATCAAGAGAAGACAAACAAATAAAAAAAATAAAGAATGGACAACAAATAAATCAACCAAATAAAATGCAATATGACAAGAATAAACCAATCACAGAGGATACTAAATTTACGTGCAAAACTCTTTGATGTGAAGAGTAAAAAATCACGAGACCGAAACCTCCACTATAATCACCAAGAGTTACAATATTATTCTCCAAAATGACCAACAAACAAGTGTCAAACAACGAGCAACAAAACAACAAGATAACACCAAAACTAGAGAATAAAAAGGAGCAAAAGCACAAAAAACGTAATTGTTGTTCAGGGATGAAAAATAAGTGCTATAAGCCACAAAATCTACCTCCGTCAGTTTCTAATTAAAGATTGAGATGAGATAAACAAACTTTCCCAAAATCAGCCCAATCGGATAAAAAATGAAGAGGAAATTGCAATTTAAAGTTGACAGCTGTGGCTGAAATTTTAGTGCGAAAATCTGAAATCCAATTCTTTTTTGGCTGCTGAAAAACTCTTTTGTGATGTGAAGTAAGACTTAAAAAGATCTATATATATGCCCCATAGTGATGAGCCTATGGAAAAAAGTGGGTTGGTCCAAATTGGACTTTATTTCCTTTATTTATCCACATAGGAAGGAAAAAAGACTCATAACCCAACAATATGATTAATTTTAACTAATAAAAAAGACACATGGTAAGTTGACAAATAAAATAAAATTAATCCATTTGTAAGAAACTCTCTTATAATGTAGAATCTAATTTGACCTTTTATTTTCTATAAAAAAAATTAAAATATTTTAATTGTAAGTATTGTAATTTATAATAAACCTATACTTTTCAAATATGTAATCGAAATAAGAAGTTAATATCCTAATTGTCATTGAAAGCTAGATAGCATTTCCGCCGGACTCCAAATCATATTAAAAGAGAAGGATAGTTTAAAAAATTTTAAAGTAAAAAATAATTATGTCTACATAAATTGCCTGTATGATCAATTTATTGTATGTAATAAAGAAAAGAAAATGTGGTATTTTGACAAATAAAGTATGATTATCAAATTGTGACCAACTCTTAATAAGCACTACTATAAAGTCTAAATTTAGAGATGATAAATTCACATAACCAAGACAACTAATTTAGAAAAAGTAAATGCCATTAAAGTGTAGTATTGTCTTACTATAAAAATTAGTGAATTTCTCGCGCTTCGTGCGAATTAAATTTTATTGTATTTAAAATTATTTTTGGTTCAAGTTTAAAATACTTTAAAGTGTTAAATAAAGTATGTTATTACTCTTTCTATTTTAAAAAGAATTAGTTTAACATGATACAAAGTTTTTTTTCAATTTTGTTTTTTTGAATTTTAAGGTTTTAAATTAAAATTATGTTAAATGTGTCAAAATATCCTTAAATCTAGTGGTCTTAAACATGTCCCATGAAAAGTTGAAATTAAAATGTTGTTAAAAAAGAAAAGAATCATTCTTTTTGAAACGTACTAAGAAGGAAAATATATCATTATTTTCGAAACATACTAAAAAGAAAAGAAAGTCATTCTTTTTTAAACAAAATATTTAGTTTTAGTATATTGAATAAGTAAAATAGACGGGGTAAGTATATTTATACGTCATTGAGCTGATATGGTAAATGTCATTAAATGTCATAACTTTTCACATTTTAATATTTATATGCAATGAAATTTAATTATTTTCCTTTATTCTTTTATAAGTGTTTCTTTTGAGTTGTGACTTTGTTCCTAAATAAGTGTAGTTTATATCTTTAAAAATATTTTGATCATAATTTTTCTAAGATGTCCTTGAATTTCAACATAGTAATAAATGTCAATTTGAAAAGATATAAAATTTAATTAAGAATAAATTAACAAAATTATCTTTAATTTTCTAAGAGTGAGCAATTTATTAAAAGTTGTCCAAGTCAAAAAATATTTATTTTAAAATGAAGGGTTGGCCACTTAAATAACAATTATTACTACATTGATTTTCATATTAACATAAGGCAATGTAAGGAAAGTAAATAGACCATCATTAATTTGATCAGTTTTGATTCTATATTAATTTCATATTAACATTAACAGCATGTGGAATCACATAAGGGAATATGAGAATAAATAAGGCAAGATAAGACAAAATTAATTTCATATTAACATAAGGAAATATAAGGCAATATGAGAATAAATAAATATTGTAGTAATAATACGTAATAAAATATATAGATGTTCATTAATCAGTTATCTTTGCCAGCGCCAAGCATATAGCAGAGAATATCTCTCCTTCAGTTCATTTTAAATTTTGATCATAAATAATATTTTATAATTGTTAATAAAAAAGCAATACTCTATTTTTTAAATTGTCATCTTTATGAAGATAAAAAGGTGTGAGTTGTGGATATAAGTTTTAAAAATAAAATAATTAAAGATAAAAAAAACTCTTTATCATAAAAAGATGTCATATCACCTTATCTACGTACTCGGCTATTGATAAAGAATAATGAATAATTAAAATATATTTTGATTAATACAGGTAGATATTCATAAATTCATTTTGTGTAAATCTAAAAGGTAGGAAAATTACAATAATTGATCATGCACTCTCATCTATTATTATATTCTAAATTTAAGTTGAAGATATTGATTTTAAATGAAGATAAATAACGAAAAATGAAAAAGAAATATTTTAAGGAAAAGTAAAAAAATAAATGAATAGCAACGAAATGAAAAGAAATAATTAGCGCTAATTTTGAAAACGTTTAAATTAAATTACAAAATAAACTTCTCCTTGTTCTTCTCATAATTTGATATGTACTCAATAAATAAATAAATTTTCTCTCTGAATAATTCTTCTTGCCCTTGAAACAACCATCACTTTTCTTATAATTTCTCATCCAAAATCAACTTTCAATTCTCAGTAAAGAAATATTTTAAGGAAAAGTAAAAAAAAAAAGAAATGAATAACAACGAAATGAAAAGAAATAATTAACACTAATTTTGGTAACTTTTACATTAAAATACAAAATAAACTTGGAAAAGTAAAAAAAAATGAATAACAATGAAATGGAAAGAAATAATTAGCACTAATTTTGGCAATGTTTAAATTAAATTACAAAATAAACTTCTCCTTATTCTTTTCATAATTTGATATAAACTCCCCAAATAAATTAATTTTCTCTCTAAATAATTCTTCTTGACCTTGAAACAACCATCACTTTTCTCATTAATTCTCATCCAAAACTTAGTATATATCTCTTTATAAGATGAATTACAGTGCAATATCTTTTTCCATTTTCTTTTCTCCAAATAATTCTTCTTGTACCTTCCAATTTCTTTCTCCAAATAGTTCTTCTTGCATCTTGAAACATCATCACTTTTCTTATATATTTCTCAATCCAATAATTTTTTTCGTAGTATATAGCTCCTTGTAGAAATAATTACAGTGCAACATATTGTCAGAAAGACTATGTTTAAGAGAAAAAAAGTTGTTACGTGACCTTTCTCTTTCACTTTTGTTAAAGAAATCACATTTTAAAGAAGAAGAAGATGATACAAAGTTGAGGATCTCAATGTTGTTTAGGAAAAGGTTATTACATGACCTTTTTCTTTCACTTTCGTTAAAGAAATCACATTTCAAAGAAGAAGACGATGTAAAGTTAAGGATCTCATTGTTGTTGATCACAAATACTAAAATCTTTCTTAGTTTATAGGCCAAGAATAAATCAATTTTACAAAATGAATAGTTTTTGGTCTTCTCATCTTTCATTTTCTTGAATGTGTATAATTTTTAATGAATGTTTTAAATGGACATGAATAATAAGACAATGATTTTAAATACTTTAGTGTCATTAATTAATAGTATTTTACAAAATTTATAAATAAGAAAAAATTAAGGAAAAAACTCAAAAAACCCACATAAAAGATAAATAGCATTTTTTGATTCTTAGGCATGCCACATCAGCAGCCCTAAGTTTCTCCTTTATCTCTCAATATATATATTGAGTGATGCGTCAACTGTTATTTTGCATGCTTTCTTTTGCACTATTTTGAAGCTTTACAGATAGCTCCACTACATTTCTTTAGCTATTTCAATTCATTTTTTTTTATTTTGGAAAGATCCATATTATGTGCATACGTGCAACTCTTACCCATTGGTGAGACTTTTCAAGAGTCTCATTGGCATGCAAAATGTTTTTTTCTCATACTTTACAGGTTATGAAGTCAAATAGCCCCAAGATTCAATGGTGGTTTAAACTATTGACAATGGGTGTTTTCCTTGGATTCTTGATTGTTTGGGAAATTCATAGTGTCAACGTGGGTAGTTTTTCGGAAGATTTTATTTTGTTGAAGGTGAATAGTTCAGGAAAATTCAGTCCCATCTTTAAAGATTTTAGCTTTACCAATATTATCCAATATTACGAATACTGGGTAAATACTTATCAGAAATTGAACCAAGATGTTGCCCGACAAAATCTGGCTCCTACAGGTGTTGCACCTGATTTCAATCTTGAAAAGGTGACAAATTTGTCCCATAAAGAACCAGCTACAAGACCAAGAGTTCGTAGGTGGATTTCAACTGAATTAGAGGCAAACTATTCATCAAATCTTCTTATTGAATTGTTTGCCCCTGGAGGTGAGCCGTGTAGGGAATCGAGAACCGTGGATTTAAAAATCCCTGCTTTGGATGGTCGTGAGAACATTGAGTTGTCAACAGGTGATATTCACGAGTTTGTTTTCCATGCATTGGATGATTCTGGGAAGCCTCATTGTTTGGGTGGTGATTATTTCGAAACTGATATTGCTGGTGAAACATGGAAATCTAGACCTCCCATTAAAGATTTAGGAAATGGTACATACCAGTTTTCCCTGCAAGTCCACCCTGATTTTTCTGGGGATTACAATCTTACAATCATATTACTATTCCGACATTATGAAGGCTTGAGGTTTTGGCCCGAGAGATTTGTATTTGACAAAGTTTTGCGCGTGATCCCAGTCAAATTCTCTAAGTCATCTGTTGAATTACCTGAAATATCTCAATGCAAGAAATCAGATCTTGTTAAAGATGTGTGGTCTGGTCGATGGACTCGTCATGCCAAGAATGATAGCTGCTCAATTAGCAATGATGGGAGATATAGATGCCAAGAACCAAATTTTCCATGTCAAAAACCATGGTGTGATGGTCCACTGGGATCCTTGGAGAGCAATGGTTGGGTATATTCAACACACTGTTCATTCAATATGTTCTCAAGTGAAGAAGCATGGAATTGTTTGAAGGATCGCTGGATTTTCTGGTGGGGTGATTCAAATCACTGTGACACAGTGAGAAATATTCTTAATTTCATTTTAGATGTGAATGATACAAGGGAGGTTCCAAGAAGAGTTGATTTGAACATCAGCAACCCGAGGAATTCATCACAAACAGTTCGATTTACTAACATTTTCAATGGGCATCCTAATGAGACCGACAATAATCAAGGCTTGAATTCGTTCACGGATACAGGCTATAGAGAACTTTTAAAAGGGTACTTCTCTAGACATGTTGTTCCAGACACTATAATTATGAATTCGGGCTTACATGATGGACTGATGCATTGGTCTAATATTACGTGTTTCATAGAAAGTGCAGACTTTGCTGCATCATTTTGGGCTGAGGTATTTAATGGCGTAAGGCAGAGAGCCTTGACCCAACCAGAAGTCATATATAGGACTACGGTCGCCCCAGGTGGAAACGCTAGAACACATGGGTACAATCCAAATAAAATGGAGGCCTTCAATGGGGTAATCTTGGATAAGTTTAGGGCATATGGTTTAATCGATTGCGTCATTGATGATTTCGACATGACTTATCCATGGCACTTTGACAACCGATGCAATGATGGGGCACATTACGGTCGTGCTCCTTCCAAGAAGAAGTGGAGGGATGGTCAGATTGGGCACCAATATTTTGTGGACCTTATGCTTGCTCACGTTCTGCTCAATGCATTATGTTCAACATAGAAGGTGGCAAGTGGTACTGATGATGCTAACGGCTCACCTTGGCTCTTGTTTTGGCTGGCCAATTGGCAAGTACCTTTATATGCAGCCAACTTTAAGCAATTGATGCTGCATTTCAAGCTGGACTAGTAGATTTTCCCAAGAGGAGAGTCTAGGGTGCAACAAATTTAGTGATTTATCTGCAATTTATGTCATTATGTTTTCTGAAATTTCTTCCACATTTTAGGTCATATAAGATCTAGATTTTATACTAAAGGTTGTATAAGACCAATACCTATGCCTTTTGAAGTAAAGGACTAAAAGAAATTACTTAATAAGTCGTGCAAATTAAAAGGCTTATGCTCCCTATTGCTGCTGGAAAATGTTTCAATTACCCTTTCCGTATTGTCGTTATTCTATTATCATGTGTTTTCTGTGTTTCTTTTCCTATGTAGCTTCACTTCTCTCTTTTTACTTCTAAGTTTCACGACCTTGTAAGGATGAAGCTAGTACAATAATATTTACTTTAGGTCTCCAAAATAATGAGATTCAAAACAAAATAAAAAAAAATTGATGGTGAATTTTATGATATTATTTTCACTTAAAATAATATTAAAGCTTTTTTTTTGTTAAAAATTAAATTTGGGTCAAGTGACCCGATATTATTAAGAATCGGAATTTGTAAACAACAATATTGAAGTTTGCAAAAAAAAAAAGGTTCAAAATTTATACAAAAACTAGATACCCGTGCCCGTGCAAGGTACGGACATTTTGGCAACACTAATGTGCAAAAGAGATCCAACTTTGGGAAGATTATTTCCTACTTATTTTAATTGTTTAGCCTAGGAGTAAAAGAAAAGAAGTGTAATATAATAAAATGATGTTAACATAATATATACATTCAGTGTAGTCATTTAATAAGGAACAAAAAGATATTTATAAAAAAATATTATCATGTATAATTCAATTACAAAGGTCTAAATAAAAATATTACTAAGATAATACATGAGGACAAAACTAATAAATATAAGAAAAAACCAATATTCATGTATAACCATTTTATTACACCATAAAAATGAAGATAAAACTAATAAATATAAGAAAAAAATCATATGCATGTGTAACCATTTTACTTACTACTATATATAAGTTAAGGTTGAAGTGACTAAAATTACCGAAATACCCTTAGTAGTCACCCCAACCTTCAATAAGCATGTGTAACCATTTTATTGCACCATAAAAATGAGGACTAAACTAATAAATATAAGCAAAAAATCATATGCATGTGTAACCATTTTATTTACTACTATATGTAAGTGAAGGTTGGGGTGACTAAAATTACCGAAATACCTTTGGTAGTCACCCCAACCTTCACTTATATATAGTAGTAATAGTAATTTATTAGTTTTATCATCATTTTTATGGTGCAATAAAATGGTTACATATGCATATTGTTTTTTTCTTATATTTATTAGTTTTATCCTCATGTATTATTTTAATAATATTTTTATTTAGATCTTTGTAATTGAATTATACATGGTAGTATTTTTTTATAAATATTTTTTTATTCCTTATTAAATGATTACCAATGGTATTTTGGTAATTTTATGGTGCAATAAAATGATAACACATGTATATTGTTCTTTCCTTATATTTATTAGTTTTGTCCTCATTTTTATGATGCAATAAAATGGTTAGACGTGCATATTATTTTTTTCTTATATTTATTAGTTTTGTCCTCATATATTATTTTAATAATATTTTTATTTAGATCTTTGTAATTGAATTATACATGGTAGTAATTTCTTATAAATATCTTTTTGTTTCTTATTAAATTACCTGTTTTTTATACCCCAAGGGTATTTCGATAATTTTATGGTGCAATAAAATAGTTACAGCATATTGCTGTTTTCTTATATTTATTAGTTTTTTCATCATTTTTATGGTACAATAAAATGGTTACACATGCATATTACCTTTTTATTATATTTATTAGTTTTTTCCTCATGTATTATTTTAATAATATATCTATTTAGACCTTTGTAATTGAATTATACATGGTAGTAATATTTTATAAACATCTTTTTGTTTCTTATTAAATGACCACCAAGGGTATTTTGGTAATTTTATGGTGCAATAAATATTTCGGAATCGATGTATGTCCATATGCATGTGTAACTATTTTATTTACCACTATATATAAGTGAAGGTTGGGGTGACTAAAATTATCAAAATACCCTTGGTAGTAGTAGTAGTAATAATAATAATAATTTGTGGTATTTTTAAAAGTTAATCAGTGACAGCTTAGAACCCTCGCAATATGATATTAATGTTTCAAAAAAATATTGCAGGAGTTTATAAACCCCCGCAATATGATCACAATGTCACAAAAAAAAATACTGTGGTGTTCTATAAATCCCACAATAAAATACTAGTTCGTTTTCTTAAAAAATTATGTGGGAGTTTTCAACCACTATAATATGAAATTAGTACTTAAAAAATAATAATTAGTGGCAGTTTAACTCTGCTACAATATTTTTGTTGCTTCCCATCTTCTCCATCGTTATGTATCTCCTCTGTCTATTATTAGACTAGTAATCAACACAAAGAGCGTGAAGTACATGCCATTTTTCCTGTCATTTGCCGTTGTTGACTTGTTGTGTCCTGCTCCTGCTGGTTTATCTATGCTCTGCTAGGAATGGACCCATTTATTGGCACTGTAACAATTCAAGCATTTACAGATTTACTACCTTAAAGACAATACAACCATAAGGAAAAGTCAATTTGAATTGGGATGTAAGGTTGTAATTCGAATTGTAAAATGCAGTGATCCAACCGAAAACTAAGCTAAATGTAATAGCAATCAAAGAAAGAGGAGACTGAAAAAGTACTTGGCAGGGACGAGAACAAGATAGGAAAGAGCATATTTTATACACTTTACTCATCAAGAAAATTATGAAGCGAAAAACAAATACAAGATGAGGTCAAGTGACATTGTTCATCAACACTTTACAATTCCATGTTGGTTAACATAATTTTTAATTAGAATACAGACCTGTAGATCTAGAAAGAAATCACTTATTAAGGGAGGAACAGAAGAAAAAATTCATACCGGATGTCTTGGATCTTCAAGGATGGGGAAAATCCCTCTAACAAGAAGAGACTGCCTAGCCTGAAATGCACCACTAAATGTCCAGCGGAGCTGGTTCGTTTTGAGATGACAAATGACAACAAACAATACTGGCATCGTTGGCCTATACTTAGCTATCAATCTTGCAGCTCTCCACGAAGAAGTGAAGCAGATAATAACATATTCCTTGACTTTGATAGCAGCACGTACCTGAATCAAACAAAAGCAGTGCAGACAGTATTCATGTTAATACCAGAATTTTAAAGTCTATGGCACTGTTTCTCTCCAACCTAGCCAAAAGCTTAACATGAGCGGCAGAAACAACATACCGCAGAGAAAGCAATAGATTCCAAGTGAGTCATTGGTTCTCCCACATACTAATCATCCCTCTTAAAATAGACATCTTGATTATAAACCTTTTCTGCCTGGAAAGGGGAACTAATTTGAGCAGTAGAAATCTACAAGAGAATCTCACAGTAATCATCTGACTACGTAGGAATCAACAAGACACCACCATGGAGGGAACAAAGTGAATATTAAGGCAAATATGAAACAAAAAGATAAGGTTATGCCACAATCTCACACTTCTGACTGATTGATTACAGATTTGTTCCTCTCCTGTGCCATTCTGTCTAAATATAAACTCGACTGCACTCTTTTAACTCAACTCACAACCTTAGTAGTTCATTCATCCTCCACCCAACAATATCTGGTCGAAAATACACTTGAACCATGGCATATCTAAGTTCAGAAATTGAGCTTCTCTCCGTGTTTATCTTCTTTGCAAAGTGAAATTCATCACAAAATAGATCCTTAAAAGAGAAATAGATGGTAAAGATGGGCCTTGTCAAATACATTTCCTAATTCATTTATTTGATAGCTGTATGCTTAATTCACATCACGGCAGCAATTGATTCTCCCCAACTCGCACTGAGCACGGGCCGTTTAAATTACTTACTGGCTATATGGCCCACATTTATGAGTGGGAAAAATAGATGTGCCTGTGAGCCAATCCATGTAACTTTGACGTAAGTTAAGACTTCCCCACTTATGAACTGAAATCCTATCAAACATCTAAAAATTTCACTGTACATGATTAAGGTGCTTTTGGACCATCAATATTACTTTAGGGGACCTTCTTTAGAATATTTATTTGATCTTCAGAAGAAAAATAATTTTAACAGTTCCACCATAAGTATAAAATAAACATTGAATTCAATATAATCCTTCTTTCTGTAAGGTAAGACCACAATCATGGTAATACATCAAGTCAACATAGCTTTTACTTCTTACAACATCAATATAGAGGTACAGTAGTCTATTCACTGTTAGTTCCGATATTAGGTGTACTTTGCACTCCATATATATCATACTTGTTAAATCTTACCAAAAGTATTACATCAAGTCAGAAGATTTCAGTAGCTATTGTACTTCGCAGGTCGATAATTACAGTTTTATAGTATAAATAACAAATAGAGAACAGGTAAAAGAAGATTCAAAGTAGGCGATCAGGGTGTCCATTGACAATGAACTCACAATGATAGAATACGCCTTATGTAGAACAACAACGAGGTAAAACTTACCTCTGCATAAATTTTACCAACAGTGGAAATAGTCTCAACACGATATAGCCCTCTTGGGGTCTCTGCACCTAGAAGAATTGCATCACTACCATCCAATACAGAGTTGGCAACATTTATTGCCTCGGCACGAGTGGGTTGCAAGTTATTAGTCATACTGTCCACAACATGAGTGATCGCAGCAGGTTTCCCAGCCATATTGCACATGTAAACAACTGTCTTTTGAAACAGAAATACCTGGTGATTAATAGAATCTGATTAGAACGAAAGAAGTCCAAACAACATAACTGCAAAGTCTCACAAGCAATGAAAAAGGTTGTCTCATGAGCAATGGAAAAGGTACCATGAAACTATCTCATGAAACAAAGAAAAATACAACACTAGGCCCATCAGGCGTTATTCAATCACACGTAGACTATTCAAATATATTATGAACCCACTTATAGTTCGATGAGAGAACTTTCTTTTTATGTGCACGGTTTCCTTTTTTTTCTTAAGTTTGCCTCTCTTCCTCTGTCTTTAAATTAGTAACAAATCAATGCTCAACCTTTATATAGCATAAAAATGTTTTATCCTTTACTCTTCTCAATACAAGTTTCCATATCCTATCCCAAATTAAAACTCCATGTTATCATTAAAGCTAGTACTTGGTTATATAAAAAGTTTAATAATGAGCTAATATCCATGAACTGAAGTCACGTTCCAGCAATTGAAACTTTGATTTTCAGATTGTTCTTAAGTGCAACAAGTGTTCAGTTTATCCTTACTAGATTTCCTGGGAAACAAGTTAATTGATGGTTGTGGCTGAACTTGTATAGTTCCTGTATATGATTTCTAGTTAGGCAATTTAACCAAGACAACTTATGACTTTTTTCTTGTTTGTATAAAAGTGCCAATGATGTGAAATGACACTTTGTACTGACCATTTGTTCCAGTCATGTTTTTCATCAACGATCCATTAGTTTTCTGCAAGATAAAAAAGAAACCATACATAACCAAGGGATTATAGTTTCCTATAAGAAAATAAGATGAAATCGTCGAAGCTCTTACAGACAATAAAGAATCCAAACCCTCTATCGATGGAGGTCTCAAAAACTCCATATTAGCTACAAAAGTCAACAAGAGAGAAAAAAAATAGGATTTAAGTCAATCATGACACACAGTCAAATGTTTTCATCACCCTGACAACCAATTGATTGCTTCATTTAACTATATACATCTAAAACTTGTAACAACAACTAAAAGAGAAGGGTAACCCGGTGCACTAAAGCTCCCCCTGTATGTGGAGTCTTAACTGATTTTGCAAATGTATGTGGTTAAACCTTTTTATCCGACGAATAGAAAGTCTGATCCAAAGTTTGTAATAGAAACAGAATAGCCAACGTGAATGCATATATTTGAGACGAGCACTTATCTGTTACCTTACCGCAAAACTAGTAAGGATAGACTGACAAAGAAAAGTGCAGCAATTTGCTCACATAAACTGTAGAGTTTAAGTATTCTGGTGCATAACATGCAAAAACTTTAGAATTACTCAATGTTTGATGATCTTTCTCTACCTCAACTTCCACTCCGTAAGCTATTTGAACAGAAACTTTGTGACCTCCCAACTCATTCTATAAAAATTTTCTCGAGGCTGCTCTAGGCGCAACAGTTACAAACCTGTTATCGTAAGTCAGAAAGTTTCAAAACAGGGAAGCAGACAAATTTCAAGTCTGAAAAGTGGCAAACTATACCTGCACGGAATCACAAAGTCACCCTCGCACTCTACAAGACTCTGGCCACTTGTAGCCTCAACAATCCTATCCACTTTTGAGTTAAGATATAAAATGCCTGCCTCCACACACCTAGGAAGATTAATGTGAATTACACCTTTAAGGAAAATAAAATGATGGAATATACTATGGAGAATAAAACAATTTGTATGACATAATGAATAAGTTTAGAGAATTTAACCTTTTGAGTAACTCTGGCAACTAACTATTCCATAAGCATGGCAGATAAGAATAGGATCAACATCATTAAGATATACAATGGCATCCTTCCAAAAATGTTCAATGCAGGCTTGAAGCCCAAGATCTGGAAAAAAAAGTATAAACATCGTACGAAAGATGTGTTTCTTAGCTAATTATTTCATGAAAGCTCTTAGTAATAAAACATTCAATAAAAGCCAGATAAAGATAACGACCTTTGAACTCTTCCTCCCAGACGCCATAGTTATTTGTGAAAGGAAGATTAGGCCCAACGAGTCCCACGTTCAATCCCAGTTTAACCTACTCAGTGCCAACAGTAAGACCAGCAGGACCACAACCAACAAGTATCAACATAAGTCACAAAAATCAGTCTGACATTGCATCTGCTTCTTGATTAGTAGAAACATTTGACTCTACTATATCATCAATTATGTGATCTATAGCTAGCTGTACATAACCATCACCATCAACAAAAAACTGTTCGAGTTCCTGAGCTTGGTATGGTTCATTCTCATATACTTCTTCTTCCAATACCTCTCCCATATCATGAAAATCTCTTGGCTTTAAATGCATAGCAACACTTCACCCTTTATTGACAATATCATCCACATAATATACCATTTATGCTTGAGATGCTTTAATGTAAGGCTCGTGTTCTTCACGTTCACCAGTATGAATCAATTTATCAAAATTAACATAATAAGGTTCCAAAGATCTTTTTGATACCCTTTATCTCGAGCAGTATCAACCCATTTACATTTGAAAAGAACAACCTTAAAATATCCATTATAATTTATATCAATAATATCTTCTAACTTCCCATAATATGGTAATTCTACTAGCCTTAAATTTCCATCAACACTACTTGCAACACATGATGTTTTGGAGGTTAAGAAAACTCCACTATTTTGCGTTTTCAATCCTTCTTCTCGAGCCAAAGTTTAAAATTTTGACCCATTGATGTTATATGCAGTAAACGTTCTTGCATTTGTACATGGACCTCGTGCTAAAAACTTTAGATCAATAGACATTGTATCTATTATGTTTGTATCTATTATGTCTGGATTCATAATCTAAATTAAAATAAAATTGACTTAGTCAGATTTGCTCATTCCAATCAAAAATAAATAACAACTAATTATTACTTACTTACCCGCTTGTGGAACCAATCGACAAAGTATTTATTAACTTTTCTCTCTATCTATGTAGGTGAAGGTCTTCTTCCTGTTGAACTCCTTATGTGTTGTCTAAATTCGCTATATGAAATAATTAATTTAATATTAAAGAGCATAACTAGCCTACTTCAAACATTGCAATGACACAGAACATACAGATAAGAGTTACTCACTCCACAAATGGCGTGACTATTGCACAATTTAGAAGCACATATCGATGAGCTTGTAGTTTCGACATAGGAGTCAAATCATAATTTTTTGCAGCTGACGTAGGTTTACCTAATTGAGGGAAGAGAGTAGACATTCCTGAAGGTTCAATGTCATTTGTGTCATCACAGACACACCTAGGTCTGTTGAATCTTGTCTCAATATCCTCAATATACCGTGAACAAAAGGTAAGAGACTCTTCAGCTAAATAACCCTCAACTATAGAAGCCTCTGATTGTGCTTTATTTAGTACAAAGGACTTAAAATGACCCAATTCCCTATAAAATTAAGAGACAATCATAAGTTTACACACTATATGAAATGACCTGGATATAAACATCTTTAAATTATAAATTTTAATATTTCAAAAAAATAGATATCTTTAAACTGGAAATGTTAATTTTTACCTCTCTACAGGATACATGTTATGGTAATGCACTGGACCTCCAAGTTTTTCTTCCTTTACTAGATGAACAAATAAATGAACCATCACTATAAAGAATGATGGAGTAAATAGTATCTCCAGGTGGCAAAGTGTTCTTATAATGCTCTCCTGGAGAATATCAAGCTCCGAAAGATTCAATGTCTTGCTAGAAAGGGCTCTGAAAAATGAGCAAAATTCCACCAAAAACATGTTAGGAATTGCCTATGGTAGAAATTACTCTAAGATAATATAGAAGTCATGAGTTTTCAATCTAAAAATTTTGTTTTGTACCAAATCAATGCATTTGGAAATCTTACTCGAGTATCCATCTGGTACTTTAATATTATTTAAAGTTGTAAGAAACAAATTTTTGGTGTCCACCTTCTTTTTCTTATTAGTCACAAGTGAAAACACAACAAGATTATATGATCCATCATCCTTCAGCCAAAGATCACACCTTATGCCCATTTCCCTAAGATCCTTTCTTGCATTAGCATTATCTTGTGATTTTGATTTATCATGGAGCAGTGTATATATGAAATTGTCACATATATTCTTTTCAACATGCATAAAATCTAGATTATTGTGCAACAAGTTAGAGTCAAAATAAGGAAGTTCAAATAATATACTTCTCTTGTTCCACTGTTTAGTTCTCCGTTTAGATCTTTTCCTTCTACCACCTAACTCTGATCCGTTCCCTTCAACGATTTGTCTCAAAATGTCAGATCCTGATAATTTTAATGGTGGATCCCACTCCTCTGTGCTTCTATTAAATCATACTCTATTTAATCTAAATTTGTGATTTCTTTCTAAAAAACATCAATGACCCATAAAACACCACTTTTTACTATGAAGAAGATAAAAAGGTTCCGTGTCAAAGTTACAAGTTGAACAGGCAAATCCGGTGTGAGTGTTCCAGCCAGATAGGATACCTAATCCAGGAAAATCACTAATTGTCCACATAAGAGCTGCATGCATTGTAAAAGTTTCATTCAACGATGAGTCAAACATTTCAATACCATCATACCATAACTCTCGCAATTCCTTCACAAATGGTTGTAAGTACACATCTATATTATTTTCCAGCGTCTGCTTGCCTGGAATAATCATCGATAAGATGAAAGAAGTGTGCTTCATGTACATCTATGGAGGAAGATTATATGGAATCAAGAAAACTGACCAACTACTATAGGTAGAACTCATTGTTCCAGAAGGATTAAAACCATCGGTAGTAAGGCCTAAACGAACATTTCGAGGATCAGAAGTAAATCCAGAGTTAGTCCTATCAAATGTCTTCCATGCCTCACCATCCCTTGGATGCCTCATCAACCCATCTAGGTTACTGCCTAGAGCATGCCATCTCATATGTTCTATAGTCTTGCAACACATAAATAACCTTTTCAACCTTGGTTTCAATGAAAAGTAACGCAGAACTTTTGCAGGTTGCTTTTTTTTATTGGAATTCCATTTAGACGTACCATAATGCTTACATGCTTCCAATTCTAAATCACCTTCCCAGAATAGCATACAATTATTTGGACATGCTGGTATCTTGGTGTAGTCAAGTCCAAGTGTGGTAATTATTTTTTTGGCCTCGTAAAAAGAAGAAGGTATCTTTGTATCTTCAAACGCATCTCTCAACAAATCTAGTATCATGGTCATTGACTTGTCACTTAATCAACAATAGACCTTTATATGATATAATTTTATTAAAACTCTAGATTTGTGTACTTGCTCCCTTTATACAGTGTTTGACTTCCATCTTTGGGAAAATCATTTAAGTCATCAGAATCATCCCTACGCCCCTGATTTGATATTTCAGTTGAGCCCAATGGTTGAGATGTCCCTGCATAAGCTGCTTGTTGGCTATACTTCCCAAATGCATCATTAATCATTATTTCTATTTGATTTTCTGGATGAAACATCTCTTGCATAATTTCTTTATCTCTAGAAGACTCTAATACCTTTTTGTCATCATGAATATTCCAAATAACATAATTTTGAGAGAATGGCTTGCAAATCAAATTGTCATACACCTCCTCTCTAGTCTTCCACTTACCAAAATGACATAGAGGACACGGACACCTAATTGTATATTCCACAGCCGCATTCTTGAATGCAAAATCAAGAAATTTATTCAAACCTTGCTTGTATTCGTCGGAGTTCTGTGACTGTCTAATCCACAATTTATCCATAGAAAAGTAATAAGCAAATTAACATAAATAGCTTAGAGTATACCTCAATAAGAAGTACCCAGACCACCTTCATATTTTATTGTACTTGCAATGTACTTCAACAACTTCAAAGTGATCTTTCAAATCAAATTAATTCCAGAAACTAACAGACAAAATGAATTCATGAGCAATCCCATAAAACAACTTCATGTATATATGTTTGTTCATAAAGTGAATGATCAAACAAAGATTAGAGAATGGAGGGTACTTCAATCCAAGAAAATCAAAACAGAAGGAAAGAATTTTTATAAACCTAATTTCTTCTACTGTTGAGTTTACGGAGGAGGGAGTTGTGCTTTAATTTCGTGTTTCTACCACCGTATGATATTTTTAATGAGTATATTAATATTAATTACAAAAATTTTAAAGTATTTTGTGACAATTATTAATTTTTAATATATGATATTTTCTTTTCTTATTATTATAGAGTTATATAGCGCTGAGAATATTTGATAAATTTTCAATTTCTGAACCCAAAAAGGCCAAGAATTTTTTTTTATGTATTATTTTCCAATTAGAAAATAATATTTAGGAATAATAATTATATCTTTGAGACAATAAATACCTTTTACCTCCATTAATTTATGTTAGGGCAATTCTGATTCTTATTAATAGTTTCAGGCTATGGGCTCTATACTTGTATAAATAAATATAAACTAAAAATCAAATTATATTATTAAGTAATACCATTGAGATATAAAATAAAAATAAAAATACAATATAATAATTCTTGAATATGATTAATTTGATATTATTTAGCTCGATTAACAAAAGGTGAATATTGCCACATTATTTAGATAATTTGCTTATCTTGTTTGAGAACACTAATGAGCGAGTTGCTCTTCTAGGTTGCAGCTGTGTAACAACCTTACAGAGAAAGCGGTGCTTTCGTGTAACATGATATGGTTTCAACGTCCTTACAAGTTAATAACGTGTTTCACGCTCTCTAAGCCTGGCCCGCGCGCGGTTAGGAAGCTTGGCCGAAGAGCGACACCACCCATCCTACCTTATCGCCTATAGTCGGCCATCCTATAATGGCCCAAAAAGGAACTACAATGATCATGAATAGGGATCCTCCAGCGAATAATAGAGTCCCTATAAAAATACCACTAGATCGAACATTCGTGATTTCATATCGGGTCAAAATCTTTGCAAACTGATCGAATATTACCTCGACTAATAATTTTATCGGGCTTTTTAGAGACACATTTCTTATTAATTGTGATTTATGAATTACTATTATCATTCAGAAAAGCATTCTAACTTTAGATTGCATTTGAACTTATGAACTATCTCTCAGCCAAATCTTAAAGAATAGGCTTTTGACCAAGGGAGGATCTAGGGGCCCGAGTCTCGGGAACCTAGTAACTTTTATGCGGATATAGTATTTATATAGAGAAATCTAGTAAATATATATGAATTATAATTTGAGAGTCCATAAACAAAGTATATTATTGGTATAGTGGAGTAGAGGGACTTGTAAAAGTTTTATTGACCTCATGGTTGTGGGTTCAATCCCCTTAGTTATTATTTGATTTTATTTTTATCTAAAATGGGGAAACAACAAGAGTTATATCCTATATCCACCTTTGGTTCTAACTAAACTTTTTTTCTCTTATTACTACTACTAGGAAGTAATGGCCCTTATTACCACTACTAGGAAGTAATGGCCCGTGCAAGCACGAGCCCAATATTGAAATACTTTTCTTAGATAAAGGATGAGTGATACAGTATAATTGCAAAGTGATATCTAATTTAAATTCACGACTTTTATCATTTTGCACCACATATCTACAAGCTATACTATTTACAAATATATTTGTCTTGAACCATTTCAGAATATTCCGTCGTTTACATGGTGGTGGTCGTATAGATTACTATGGTTATTGGACTCCGGCAAGATAAAAAAAAACTATCCCACGCAGAAACGAAAGCACATGATTTTCTAGTTTTGCCAACACAAGTCTATCATTGATCACTTGAAATTAATATAAAATGATCAGGTAAATGCAAAAAATGAGAAATCCCTACCCAATCAACATTGAAGTATCAGTTGTTTATATTATTATTTTTGTGCTTTGCAAATTTAAATCTTCCCCATGCTTCTGCAGTTCATGGGACCGAATAAACTCTTTGATTTTTGCCTTCAATTCAGTGTTGAGAATCAACATTTCTGCAGTTAGATGAGATCGATTAAATTGGTCCGTATTATCACCAATACTCCTAAGGACATCAGCTGCAACATTAAATATTTTCTCATTCTATGATAGACCGTGCCTTTTAATTGCAACTGGAAAGATATTTCAGTATCACCTCCTGCCAAATGCACATATATTTTCACAATCTTTTTCAGCAACTCTTTCGGACATAACTTAATACTTTTCAGGGTCTTTCAAGCTAAGATATTTTCTTTGCGATCCCACCAGTTGTAGTAAGAAGTAACCCCTCCCCTGTCTCTCCCTTCGAAAATTGATACAAAAGTTGTTAATCAATCATTAAGGATGGGTCACGGAGTGAGTGCTGGGGGAGTTCAGAGTTCTTTGGTTTACCTGTTTGGAAGTGGAGAGCTTGCTAAAAATTCTCAGACTACTCGCAACGTGGAAAAGGCTCCAAGTAATGAACCTGCCCCAAATCCAGCTGCTGATTCACAACCTGTGGATAACACCAAGAATGTTCCAGCAGGCATTCACAGTAGCAACACAAACAACTATTTTCGTGCTGATGGCCAGAACTGCGACAACTTTCTAACGGAAATACGTTCGACCAAGGTCCAAGCAGCGCCTGGTGGTGGATCTTCCCTAGGGTATTTATTTGGTGATGGCAGTAGCAAGTGATGTCACTTGACACCAAGCTTTAATAATTTGCTTTCCCGGTTATGTTGGATGTATGAATGGATTTCATTTACTACAAATTTGGAACTTATTTCACAACTGTAATAGTGTCTAAGTGACACATGATTCAAATTGCTATGGAAGTTCTAAATGCTGCATTACCATTATATTTGTATTAAGGGAGTAACAACACACTTCTTAAAAAAAGTAAGAAGTAATTCAAATAAATGCTCTTCTCCTCTTCCTTGGTAATCTATCTTCACACATTTGGGTGACTTGGAACTTGCCAAAGATATTCAAACAGTTCAGTAGTGTTGTGGAGGATATTAAATTAATCACAAAACTGCATGTGGGAACCTGTAAATTCAATGTCAACATAAAGCTTCAAAAATTTCTCACCAGGTACTCCAAAGAGAGTTGATGCCCCTCAAACAAAGTAGACATTGCAGTGGAGCCGCTTCACCGTGGCATCAACAGTTTAGGACTTCAACCATCTTTGCTCTAAGTTTTTTTTTTATATATTACTTGCCATGAACATGATAATGAAATTTATGAAGTGTCCATCAAGACACCATCCAAAGCTCTAGGAATTCGAGAAGCAAACATTAACAAAAGACACCCATCTAACCACAAAATCTTTATATTACAGGAAAGTCCTGTAGCAACACAATAGAGAATAATTAAAAATGAACCCAGCCTCAGCTCCTTGCTTGATTAAAACCAAGGATCCATCAGCTTCGTCTGTTTTGGTTTCCATCTATATGAGATCTCCAATCTTTATGATTTTAGGACCTACTCGGCCTAGTAAATTATAGCAGCTAATTATCGATGCAATAAGCTAAATTCTGATGATACCTTTACTAAAATAGAGAAAACAATTCTGCAACAGGGGCATTCCTTGACCAGTAGATAGTAAAAAAGTGGCTTGACTCAACCTAACCAGTGTACTAACTCATCTTTGTCACAAGTTGAGAGGCAAATTTTGATGATAGTCCATATATTCTTGCAAAAGAAAAGGGCTAAAAAAGGATATGCTAATCAAAATCTAGGCTCAACATATCCTGCAAGTAAAATTATATACAGTGAATGGTGAAGCGATTCCTATCCTGACTTATCGCTTCAACAAATACTTTCATATAAGATCTCACATTTTATACCATATAAAACAAATTAAGTGTGTATCAGAAAGAGTATTTACAACATCTTTAACTTGAAAAAATCGAGAACAAAAATAGATTTTCTAAGTTCCTTCAAAGAACATGTCCTCATAAGATGATATGATACTTCTTCAAGCTGTATAAAGCTTTATTTATAAGACTAGGTAAGCTGTTTGGTTATTTAATACGATTGCATCACATAAAGACAAGTTCAATATTTCTTAATAGCCGGATTTGGTGGCTGTTAGAGGACAGATAGTAAGATAAACACAATTTCTGTGATATTTTTGCAACAAAATATCATTGAACGAGAGTTTGGAAGACCCACTTTCCATATTTCTTTTTATAACTCAGGAAATTTTCAAATACAAATGTATTATGAGTAAAACATAGATGAAAAAACCTTGACCTGACTTAGAAAGCCTTAAGAAAAGTCTCAAATAAAAGAACAGAAGAGAAGATGCTTCACTGAAATAGTCAGAAGCATAACCAAATCCCTCCCCTTGATCTTGTAAATATGCCTATAGATCAAATAAAATAACTCCAGCTAATAAGCTGGAGGGGATGTCATCGTGACTTTAAGATGACGCCATTCTGATACGCAGCTGGACTTTCAGACAGACAATACTATTGACAGTGGAATAAGCAAATCTATACTGTATCCCTAACAGGAAAGGAGAGTATCGATCATAAAAGAGAAAGAGTTGAAAGGATAAAAGGAAAAATATCCCTAACAAGAAAGAAGAGTACCAATCACAAAAAGGAAGAGTATAAAGAAGAAAAACAAAAGTTCCCTCGCTTTGGAAAAGAGTAGAAAGTTAAATAATCTCAGTTACATACCACCGGTGATCCAGGAAGGAGAACTGGTTGCGAATCAATATCAGTTACAAATTACTTCTTTTAAATTTGAATACACGTGAAAATATTAGTCGAAATAGATTTTGTATCAGTTGGATAGTATTGATCATATTTCTGTAATAGTCTACCCCCAAAAGGTTGACATTTTCCCCAACGCGTCAAATGTTTACCCTCATAATGAACTAGGATGCGGTCTTTCTCAACTGGACTTCTCTTTTAACCATTACTATTAATTCAAAGGCTTATCTAGCTAACTCAAAACACTAGCGCTTTACTCGTTATCCACATATGTCAAGTAAAGATGGAAGAAAAAAGTAAATTTACCCCCATTAACATAAGAGCTCTGTCCTTGCCTTTTCTGTTTGTGGCACATGCGTATTCATCTCATCACCATCAGCATTATAAGGGTTGCTTTCATCTCGAGCCATCAGAATTGGAATGACAACCTGCATATGTATTTGTGATTATCCCTTCGTAGTAAAATTAAATGATTAATAGAGATTAAACATTCCATATCAGACCTCTGTAATTCTTAAATTTAGATCAGGAGATATAACAGTTCGGTCAATATACTCAACATGCTTTTCTGAGAGATTTCCATGAAACTGTCCCTGCTTTCCTTTAAGATGCTGAGAGAAACCACTCAATGGTTTAAGAGTTTGCATATATGGTGGCACTCTATGAACAACATTATTTATATATTATGCATCTTGCATTTGTAGATCAATTCATGTACTCTATATCAATGTTGTAACATCGTGTCAGCTAAAAAACAAGTCTGAAGCAGCATACAGACAGAAAATATCTCATCCACATGCATCAAAAAATTGACAATAATCCATGCACGGGACATAAATTTCAAATAGCTCTGAGGTTTGGGAAACCCCTGCCTGTTACAAACCTTGCGTGTAGCCTAAATAGACGTTTGCTGACATATGTCTCTCACCGAAAATATTGAACTTGACTTTACTTGTTCCTATGTTAGTTTACATGATCTGAATATGACCAGAATTCTCATTGAATTTTTGAGTATAGAACAGAAAGGAACTAATAATGACAGTAGTTCTGCAAGTACAATGAATTTACAAGTAACATGTACTGTTGTAGCACAGTATTCATCTATAGAATTTTGATCAATATTTCACAAGAAACATGGATAGTAGGTTTCACGCAAAGACAGTTATAGTCATCGTAGGAACCAACTTAGATGGTGGCTAAGAGGAAACTTTATGATATCTCAGAGCACTGAGAATAAGTAAATGGTAGAAATCAAGATTTGCGGTAACTGCTTAGGTTTAGTTACATATGAATGCATTTATGACATATTTAATTACTGAACATCAAACTAATGTAGGTACTAAACATCAAATTATAGTATGTATTGTTGAATATCAAAATAATGTAAGTACCGAACATTAAACTAATGTAGGTGTTGAACATCAAACTAAAGAGGTACTAAACATCAAACTAATGTAAGTACTAAATATTAAATTAAAGTAGGTACTAAACATCAAACTAATGAAAGTACTGAAACATTAAACTAAAGTAGGGACTGAACATCAAACTAAACTACGGTAAAAACGTCTAGACAAACATTACAAATTCAAAGCCATATAAAGAAAATTATGTTGTCCACGAAGAAAACATTAAGCATTTGATTGATGGTTTGCGTTGTTATCAGGTGACGAGCCCCTTACATCTGCCAGTGAAATAGGTTCATTCTCCTCCGCTTCAGCAGGCTGACATAGTTAAAAAAATTGGTAGTCAATACAAATCACCAAAGTAATGTTTCTGTAAAGTTCCTATCTCGAGCCTCTAAAATGCACACAATTTAACAAGGTTTATTGGTGAGTACAAAAATACCAAACCAAAAAACTATCTTGTGTCAGAGCATAGAATAAAAAACATTCACACGTTTGAACTACCTATTCCACAGCTAATCAAAAGAAACAGAGAAAGAATTTGAGACATCTAGAGGGAAAATAACTATACTCTCCTTTGTATAATCAAGAACTAAGTCCATACTTTGAATATAATCGATCATAAACTCAAGCATGGACTTTAAACTTTAACAAAATTACTCAGGCAAAGGTTGTTTTATTTTGATATCACAAAGAAGTATAATATTATTAATCTGGTTAGAATATGTTCTAGCAAAAGAAGTACAAAGTATATTTATTTCTTACCTGTGGTTGAGGAGCAAACAAACTAGCAAACTCTTCAGGAACCCCTCCTTTCTTTGATATCATGTGATTCTTCAACGCAGTCAGGGTTACTTCTAATTGGGACTCCAAACGCACAACCTTTTAATACAAATAGGTAGAAGTTGTCGATGGTTCACCATAGCTAGAGGATGACATGCTCAACTCGCTACATCGTCGTTTGATATTTACGAATGTGTTTGATGGAGATGCTCCCATACCCATACATCTTACTCTTCCGGAGTGCTCTTTCCCTAACATCTTGCCAATAATATCTCCTGGGGAAACTTCTAACTCATTGATGTTACACTGAGTCATATGCAATTCAACTCGTTCTTACAAGAATATAATATCAAATAGTAAGAAAAAAATAATGAGACTTGAGATGAAGAAAATTATACAGTAACAATGAAATTAATTAAAAAGATGCACTGATGCCATACTCACTGCTATTTTCAATAAACATTTGTCCACGACTAGGAGATTTTCCAATTTCCAGAAACTAAGAAAGAATGTATTACAGTTTACAAATATTATCCTAAAATAATTTAAATAAAGAAAAATCAAAATTATTAAGTTAATGTTGTACTAGTTCATATCGTCTTCTTGAGTTAGCTTTTGAACCACCATTGTGTGGCATTTTTTGCTTCTGCTGAATTTTCTTATTTCTTCTACAAAGCTCCTGTCGATTAAACAAATACAACTTAGAATTTTCATCTCTATTTAATTGTGATAAGACCAAACTTACTAACATAATATAAAGCTTGCTATTGTTGATGGTTTCAGGCGGTAGGCAACAAAACTAGCCCATTGATCTTTAGTTATACCAGATGGTACATTACTAATAATCTCATTTTTGCTTTTGGATGGGTCAAAATATTCATTTCATAACCTTTTCCTATGTGTAGCCCACTTCTTTGAGATACTAGCATTACAATATCTGTATGCAATGGACTCATTTGTTCGGAAAAAAAATGACACTTTAAATAAAAAAGGAAGTTAGTTTTGTCATGTCTTCTACAATCTTGGTGAAATTAGTAAATATTCATGTAAGAACACTTGTACCTTTAGTATTGTTTCAAAGAAGTCTTCCATGTACTTCCTAGGCATGCCTGATAGCCCTGACCACTTCTCAAAACTAATAGAAAATAAATTACAATCAATTGCCAATGATCCACAATAGCCGGAGAGTAATCCTTGTGCATCACCATATGTTGCATCATAGTCATCAAAATTCATAATGATACGCTCTCTAACAGGTAGGTAAGTAACCTCATTGACCTTGACATTGATCTACTTGATAACTTTTTTTGAGTCTTTTAACAAGAAAAAATCAGTCACTCAATCAAAAAGAAAAAAATAAGATACTCATGAGTTAAAGTCAAAATTACTTAAGATATATATGTATTCTATATCTACTCTCTAATATTTTGGAGATGAACGTCGATGCACCAATGTCGCACTTGAATTAGAAGGTAAAATTGAAGCTCATTCTTGCGGCGGAAAAATTGGAGCTTGTTCTTGTTGTGGGGGAATTGAAACTTGTTCTTATTGGGGGAGAGCATGAGTTGCTTGTTGTTGTTGAACTTCATGAACTTGTGAGTGATTTGTTGAAGTATCTGGGAGGGCTCTTAGCGCTGGGGTAGTTGTTGATGAAGCATATCCTTTAGCAGACTTTAGTGGATTCTTAAAACATTTAATCTTCGGCATCGATAATAAGTTAATACCAAATAATTGACAAAAAGGATGCCTTTAGTACCACCCGAACAGAGAAAGAATTGAAATACTACACCACAAATCTGTGTCTAGGAATCATATAGATGAACACAAAAAGTTTACATAGAAGAATCTGACTACAGATATAAATAAAAAAATTGACCTAGTGCTAAGATATGAATTCCATCTCTACAAAAGAAATCATGAGGAAATTTATATCTTGTAAGGGAAATTTTTTCATCAAGAAAAAAAGGGAGGATAGGGGAAGGTTGGAAGGTGGAAAGATGGAGGGAAACGTGAAAATCTGACGCGAAAAATAATTCAGAAAAGCAAGGAAACTTACGTTTTCCTCTCTTTATTTTTATTACAATTTTTTTTTTAATTTAATAGAAGAACATTTAAAGAATTAAAATAATTTATTTGGTATGACATACTTAAAGCACAATTCTGTTACATACAAAAGAAAATAATCTCAATGTCCTACTATGTCATTGTTTATTATCTACGCTTAGCATGCCATCTTTTTTTGAGTAATCGTGTAATTTATTTTCTAAGTGAAAACTTATTTAATTTATGTCTCTTCCATCACCCAACCCATCTTTATCTTCGTTGCCATCCTCTCCAACATTTTCACGTTGGAGACTACAAGGATGATGAGGAAAATAGTTGTTGTATTAAGGAGAGAAAGAGAGGAAAAGAAGAAAGGTGAGGAGAGAAAGTATGATAACATTTGTTTAGGAGTAAGAAATTGGGTTTAATAAATTTTGGGACTTTTATGCACATTTATATATTTTTTGTTTTCTCTAATTTTATTTTGGTTTTGTGAAAATGTCCACCCCATCAAAACAAGTCAAAAATAATGACAACTTGAAAAATAAAAAATTTATGAAACCATTACAAATTCATCTAATATTATATTAGATCATATAAATGAAACGAAATTATAATTATCAAATTATTTAATTGAGCAAAGTATTTTTAAAAGTTATTTTATTTCTTGGTTGGAGCTTGCTTTTGAGCAGAACACTAATAAAATATCCTGAGGCTCACGCGTAGAGTTTAGCTCTGTGAGGTGTATACCCTAAACGACCGCTTGTGCACCCAAAATATGTGTAATGCTTAACATTATCTCAGATGCAAATCACAATAGAGAAAAAAACTTAGGTGATTGTTTTTCAATTAGTTGAGGTGTGATTCGATTCATTTTGAATAAACAATTTAACTTATCGATTATCCATTCTTATATGTCTTAAGCCGTTAACAAACCAATAAGATACCGTTTGATTCATTTTGGCTTAATGGTTATCCATCAATTAGCTGTCAAGTTATTGGTCAGTAAATTTATTTGTTATAAAAATTGAAATAAAAAAATTGGAGTAGCTTTTATATACTCCAGTAGTGACTTCCTATCCAATGATCCGAACCCATCAAATGTCATTGTCACTGCCACCAGAGATTACAGTTGATAGTCGATGGAGATGGTAGAGTTGGGGGTGAGAAGCGAATGGAGATGGATGTTTTGGGCTAAAGGTATTTAGAGTGAAGTTTATATGTATATTTTGATAATGAACATATATGTATATTGTGATTAGTTGGTTGCAAAAGTGTCTGGAATGTCCGTACTCGATATATATAGTTCAATACGCTTAGACGAGAGTTATTACTAATGGCTCACTCATTAGCTGCGTACACGAGATGTCAGTCACATGAGCCGCCTTTGAGTTTAGTATGCGACATTAATATCTATACATGGGCAGAGAGTCATTACTGGGAGTAATGTATTAAGGTAAAACGTTATGCAAAGTAATAAATTTCTGTTTAATACCATCAACGGCCAACCTTTTTCCTGATGATTTTTTTGTAATAGAATAATATATAACTAATAATACATCATCGTGAAATATATTTATTCTAATTTTAAAAAATTTCAAAAACTTGAATAATTCTTATAAACTGATATTACAGAATTGATAATTATATAGAGTGAAACGGTCATATGTTATGCAATTTTAATGGATCATATAAAATGTGTATTTTATGAATGTTTGAAACCGCCGTAATACAAATTATATTAGTCATTATTAAGTGCAAGCCTTTTATGGTGGTTCTTTTGAAATCGCTAAAATAGTAGTAATAGCCTACGGATTTGTGACAACATTTAAAACCGTCATTTTATCTTCATTATGGTGGTTATAAATCTGCGTTATACCCAAAATAAATCATCGGGATCATTTTAATCTTTAGTAGTACAAAAACCTACTCAAGAAAATCGCCACAACAAGAGCAATTTTGGGGAGGTTGAAACATCGAAAGTATAGTGGAGGTCTTTTACAACCTCCAAAGTTAAACCGCTACAAAAATAATTAATTTGCAGGGGTTGGCATAAGCACTACAAATTAAATGTGTAGTGGGTGTTTCTTATAACCTCCATAAATAAACTTCCATAATTTACCAGTTTTTTATAGTGATAAAAATATTACTAAAATAATACATGAGGACAAAACTAATAAATATAAGAAAAAACCAATATGCATGGGTAACCATTTTATTGCACCATAAAAATGAGGATAAAACTAATAAATTTAATGAAAAACCATATGCATGTGTAACCATTTTATTTACTACTATATATAAGTTAAGGTTGAGGTGACTAGAATTACCGAAATACCCTTAGTAGTCACCCCAACCTTCAATATGCATGTGTAACCATTTTATTGCACCATAAAAATGAGGACTAAACTAATAAATATAAGGGAAAAAACATACGCATGTGTAACCATTTTATTTACTACTATATGTAAGTGAAGGTTGGGGTGACTAAAATTACCGAAATACCTTTGGTAGTCACCCCAACCTTCACTTATATATAGTAGTAATAGTAATTTATTAGTTTTATCATCATTTTTATGGTGCAATAAAATGGTTACATATGCATATTGTTTTTTTCTTATATTTATTAGTTTTGTCCTCATGTATTATTTTAATAATATTTTTATTTAGACCTTTGTAATTGAATTATACATGACAGTATTTTTTTATAAATATCTTTTTATTCCTTATTAAATGATTACCAATGGTATTTCGGTAATTTTATGGTGCAATAAAATGGTTACACATGTATATTGTTCTTTCCTTATATTTATTAGTTTTGTCCTCATTTTTATGGTGCAATAAAATGGTTAGACATGCATATTATTTTTTTCTTATATTTATTAGTTTTGTTCTCATATATTATTTTAATAATATTTTTATTTAGACCTTTGTAATTGAATTATATATGGTAGTAATTTCTTATAAATATCTTTTTGTTCCTTATTAAATTACCTATTTTTTATACCCCAAGGGTATTTCGATAATTTTATGGTGCAATAAAATGGTTACACATGCATATTGCTTTTTTCTTATATTTATTAGTTTTTTTTGTCATTTTTATGGTACAATAAAATGGTTACACATGCATATTACTTTTTTATTATATTTATTAGTTTTTTCCTCATGTATTATTTTAATAATATATTTATTTAGACCTTTGTAATTGAATTATACATGGTAGAAATATTTTATAAACATCTTTTTGTTCCTTATTAAATGACTACCAAGGGTATTTTGGTAATTTTATGGTGCAATAAATATTTTGAAATCGATGTATGTCCATATGCATGTGTAACCATTTTATTTACCACTATATATAAGTGAAGGTTGGGGTGACTAAAATTACCGAAATATCCTAGGTAGTAGTAGTAGTAGTAGTAGTAGTAGTAGTAGTAGTAGTAGTAGTAGTAGTAATAATAATAATAATAATAATAATAATATAATAATAATAATAATAATAATAATAATAATAATAATAATAATAATAACAATAGTAGTAATAGTAATAGTAAAAAAAATTGAATATAAAAGTAAAGGTTTGGTAGTACCCCAAAAGAAAAATTAGTAGTACACCAAACCTTTACTTATACTCCCTCCGTTCTATTTTATGTGTCGTCATTTGACCGTACACGGATTTTAAGAAATAAGTATAGACTTGATGGTTTTTACCAAATTGTCTTTCATTAAAATAATGTACTATTATTATTTTTAATTAAGTGGGTTTATAAGTGGAACCAATAAGGGTAAAAGTGTAATTGTGTCTTGAAATAGTTACCAAATAAGGAAAGGTGATATTCTTTTTGGGACAGACAAAACAGGAAATAATGACACATAAAATGGGATGGAGGGAGTATATAATAGACTAGATACCTGTGCCCGTGCAAGGCACGAGTATTTTGACAACACTAATGTACAAAAGAGATTCAACTTTGGGAAAGATTATTTCTTAATTATTTTAATTATTTAGATAGGAGTGAAAAAAAAGAAATGTAGTACAATGAACCAACGTTAACATAATATATACATTCAGTGTGGAACAAAATTGAGTTTGCTAGACTAGTCCAACCAATACAAAAGTAATTATATAAGTCGATAAAAATCTAGTTAAATTGTTGCAACTACAGTTGGTTGCACGTCTTTCATTTGGACATTCCTGAAAAAGTACATGATTCACGTCTCATTCGAAAGTTTCAAATATATAAGTTGAGGAGACATATGTCGATTTCGAAATATTTATTGCATCATAAATTACCGAAATACCCTTGGTAGTCATTTAATAAGGAACAAAAAGATATTTATAAAAAATTACTACCATGTATAATCCAATTATAAAGGTCTAAATAAAAATATTATTAAAATAATATATGAGGACAAAAATAATAAATATAAGAAAAATAAAATGCACGTGTAACCATTTTATTGCACCACAAAAATGAGGGCAAAACTAATAAATATAAGAAAAATGCAATATGCATGTGTAACCATTTTATTGCACCATAAAATTATTGAAATACCCTTGGGGTATAAAAGACAAATAAATTTAATAAGGAATCAAAATTTTTTTATAAAAAATTACTACCATGTATAATTCAATTACAAAGGTCTAAATTAAAATATTATTAAAATAATACATGAGGACAAAACTAATAATTATAAGGAAAAAAAATATGCATGTGTAATCATTTTATTGCACCATAAAAATGAGGACCAGACTAATAAATATAAGAAAAAAGCAATATGCATGTGTAGCCATTTTATTGCACAATAAAAATGAGGACAAAACTAATAAATACAAGGAAAAAATTATATCCATGTGTAACCATTTTATTTACTACTATATATAAGTAAAGGTTGGGGTGACTAAAATTACCGAACTACCTTTGATAGTCACCCCAACCTTCACTTATATGGCCAGGAGACCTTGAATGTTATCTATACTTTGGTGATTAATATTATTAAATATTTTTCTGGGAGATGGACTGATAACAGTGAAAGTATCAGGACTTTGCTCCAAAATTTGAGGTGCAAGACTCTGACGTCTTTTAGGTAAGATGTTTTCTTATCAAGAGTCATGGAATTACCATAGAGTAATAGCTCTCATTGGAAGTCCAAATTCATAGATGGTCTTCCCATGTTATTTGCTGAAAAAGTTAGAAAAACCCTGAGAGGACCTAACCTAAGTATTAACTATGATGAGTATACATATGAGAGCTTGATAAATTCTTGTACTCAAGAAGTTCTAGCTTTGTGTAATGCAATTAAGCTAAACCAGCAGGTTAAGAAGAATCGTTTTAATGAGAGACAACAAGTAGGAGAATTCTGTGAGCAATTCTCCATAGACATTCCCAAAACTTCCAAGGAGCCTTATAGGCACAAGAAGAAAAAATTCTCTAGAGATAGAATGGATAAGAGAATTGAGAGAAAATATAAGAGAAAAAGGATTATAAATCCAAAAAAGAGTATAGAAAAGCCAAGAAGACTAACGTTTACTAAAACTGTGACAGAGTTGGTCACTTTACAAAAAATTTCAAAGTAAAAGAAAAGATTAAGAGTCTTACCTTAGATGAGGAAGTTAAAGACTCTTTATGCAAAATATTTCTTAATTCTTCTCCGAAAAATTCAAGTCCGAATCATAGTGATAATTGATAAGTTGTCAATTTGATGACTTGCTAGCATCTTTTGAGCCTAAATTATCATGTTTTTCCATTGATTTGATGGTATTCTCTTACGTAATGCCCATTTATGTAGGTAAAAGTAAAAAGAGAAGATTGGGCAAGTCATTCAAGTCATCAAGAGGCCAAATGTGAAGGAAATGAGTCATCCGCTTTACATCTGCTTTTGAGCTGCAAGCCATCTGCTCTCTGTTTGTTCTTCATCTGCTTTGGATCCGCTCAAGCAGATCAAGAATAAGGTGGTAGTTTGTAATTTTTATCAAATGTAGAGTGGAGTTTAAATGGAGTCTTTTAGCTCATTTTTTAAGACCTAGTTTTCATCTCTTAGCAAGATAGCCTCCATTTTGACTCTTAACTTCTCTCTGCTCTTTTAGCACTTATATTTTCATCTTTTGGAAAATTTGGACTAAACTTGAATGAAAAATACATGGTAGTGATTTTCCTTTGAAGAATTATTGAAACCCCAAGTGTGGAATTACATTGTCTCTATTTCTCATTGATGAAGTTAATGATAACTTTGGTATATTCTTATCCCTTTTATCTATGAGTAGCTAATTTCCACTCTTAGGGTTATGCTTGCTTAGGTAGTGGTAGTGCATGGGTTTTAGCTAATTATTTTTCTAACTAGTTAATTGTGATGGGTGTTGCATTTATTTCATGAATTAATTGAGAGTTGGGGTTGCAAACTCCAACCACCCTAGAACCCATGTCATTCTTGAAAGATAGGGCTTGGGTGAGGAATAAATGCAACCAATAACTTGATTCATTTTATTTAATGATATCTCTTAGACATAAGGATGTTAATTGGGGCAATAGATATGGGAAATTGTCACACTTGTGAGGTGTTCGAAAGAACCCATTTGTGAAATTTGGTGTTGTAATTGAAATATTTACATCAATATATTTACATCTAGCCTACCCATGACTTTTAGCTAAAAGTTGAATAAATGTCCAAATACCCATGCATGATCCCACACCTATAGTTGCATAACCCCAAGGCTTATTCTCAATTGAATTCACTTTTAGCATTCTTCAACGTCAAGATAGTGCACTAAAATTGAAGTAGTTGTCATTTATAAACACATTCAAACTAAATCCCCCCATTTTATATTTATTCTTGCTTTATTCACACTACGGGTCATATTTTAGCAGACTATTAATACTCTTGAGTTTTGAATTCTATGCTTTCACTCCTTGTGGATTCGACCTCAACCTAAGTTGGGTTATTATATTGACAACGATCGCTTACACCCATTCAAGAGTATAATTTGAGCATTATCAAAAATGGCACCGTTGTCGGGGAGTGAAACATAGTTTTCACTCTTGTAGTGTTTTTAGTTACTTTGGGTTAGCTATAGTGTTTTATTTTACATTGTTTGGTGTTTTTGTTCTTTCTTAGGTGTGTATAATAGTATACACGATACTATGAGCCAAAACGGTAGTAATGCTGGGACGGTTGATGGATATCTTGAGGATGTGTATCACCTCGATGATGCGGGCCGAGCTAGTGCTATTCGTATTCCACCGGCGGAAGAAAATGGAGTATTTCACGTTACTAGCATGATGCTTCAAATGAAAGGGTTATTTGGAGGCCAATTTCATGAGGATGCTAATCTACACTTGAAGAATTTTATTGATGTGTGTTCTCTATTTGACATAGCCCACATGTCTCAAGAGTCAATCCGGTTACATATTTTCCCATTCTCTTTGACGGGAGAAGCGGTTTTATGGTTGCGATCTTTTCCCGCGGGATCTATCACTACATGGAGTGAGCTCATGGAGGCATTCTTGGGAAGATATTTTCCTCCTTCTCGAATGTTGTAACTAACGGATGAAATCATCAACTTTCGCCAACTTAATGGTGAACCGTTATATAAGGTTTGACAACGATTCAAAAAAAAATTAATGCAATACCCAAATCATGGGGTTCCAAATAAGATGCTTCTGCAAATTTTCTATAGGGCATTAGATCAATTGAACAAAATGGTAGTCGATAACGCGGTTGGGGGTTCTCTTGTTAGACTATCGTATGGTGTTGCGTCAACTTTATTAGATCAAGTGACCAAACAAAGTAGAGGGTGGCACACAAGAGATACCGAGGTGGCTGTGGGGGCTCCCTTCATATCTTTTGTGAGCTAAGTGCAAAAGAAAAAAAATGAAGAAAGAGATGCAAATATGGCTAAAGTGATGACATAACTTAATCTTCTTACCAAGCATATGATGGGGGGTCCTCCAAAGGTGGTTAACGTCATTTCTTCTAAGAGTGCTAAAGCTTATGATGATGAGGAAACAGAGTCTCTTGATGAAGAAATTTAGTTCTTGTCAAACCAATCGGGGGGTTCCCTCCCTACCTACTAAAGGCAAGGTGGGAATCAAGGTTGGAAGGAAAAAAATCATGATAGAGATCGTGATTGGAGAGATAAGAAGTGAGATTATGATTGGTATGTACCTCCACATAATCGGGCAAAAGGTAAAGAGTCAAATTTCATTGACCCAGATAAGATCAAAAGTGAAGATGCCCTTGCTCGAATTTTAATGGGTGTTGAGAGGACCGACAAGATAGTGAGAAAAATGAAAGGTGACTTCTCACAACCAAATCAAATGGTGACATCTCACTCGGCCTCTATCAAGCAACTCGAAACTCAATTGGGCCAAATCTCGGCACAACTTAATGTAAGACCAAAGGGTGGATTACCTAGTAACACAGTTATCAATCCTAAAAATGATGCTCACATCATGGCTATTATCACTAGGAGTGGTAGAACTCTTGGTAAAGATGTTGTTGATCTCGGTGAAGACCCCAATGAAAAGGAAAATGAAGAACAAGCCAATGCAAAAAGAAAGCAGCTAGAAGATCCAATTGATAATGATCCAAAGCCTAATAATACAAGTGTTAAACGGACAACGGTAGTTGAAGAAAATGTTGAAAGTGAGAAAACTCTGAAGGTGATTGAGGATGATACTCCAAAAATGGATGAAACTCCAATTGTTCCATTGCCACAAATCAAAACTCCTCCCCCATTCCCACAAAGTCTCAAGAAGAAGGATGATAATACCAAGTTCAAGAAGTTCTTTGCAAAGTTTAGCAATTTATCGATGAATATTTCATTTCTAAAAGCCTTACAAGAAATGCCCGATTAAGCTAAATTTATGAAGGACTTGGTTAAAAAGAAGCGAACCATGGATTTTGAAACAATTGAGGTAACCCACAATTCTAGTTCTATAATGTCTAGCACAATGGTGGTGGAGAAAGAAGATCCGAGTGTATTTACTATTTCTTGCGCAATCGGAGTCTACAAATTTGGAAAATCGTTGTGTGATCTTGGGGCAAGTATTAATTTGATGTCATTTGCCGTGTTTCAAAAGTTAGGCTTGGGTGCTCCTAATCCTAACACTATGAGGCTTCTAATGGTTGATCGTTCAATCAAAAAGCTCGTGGGTGTTTTGTATGATACTTTGGTGAAAGTTGACCGGTTTATCTTTTCGGGCGACTTTGTTATTCTTGATTGTGAGATTGATCATGAGGTACCAAGAATTCTTGGTAGACCATTCTTAGCTACCGAAAGGGCCTTAGTGGATGTGGAATATGGAGAGATGAAATTTCGGGTAAACAATGAAGAAGTATCCTTCAATGTGTGAAAGTCCATGAAGCAAACTATGGACTTGCAAGTTATTTCGGTGATTGATGTGGTTGATGATGAGGTAGCTAACACCGTTGAAATGGATCTTATGAATGACCCCTTGGTGGGTGTGTTGTGGAACTTTGAAAGTGAGGCGGTTGAAGAATATGATGAGGTGGTAGCTTCATTGACGGGTCTTGGATCTTACACCAAGAACCCGATCAAATTGGATCTTGATTTGAAAAACCATGAGAGTCCACCCGCAAAGCCGTCTATTATTGAACCACCTCAACTCGAACTTAAGTCGTTACCATCCCATCTACAATATGTTTTCTTGGGTGAGGATAATACATTGCCAATTATTGTAGCGGGTGATCTTGAACCATGTCAAGTAGATGCCTTGAAATTAATTATGAAAAAGTTCATTCGTGCTATCGGGTGGACTATCACGGACATTATAGGCATCCCTCCCGGAATTTATTCTGATAAAATCAAGTTAAATGTTGATCATGTTCCTAGTGTGGAACACCAAAGATGACTAAATCAACCGATGCAAGAGGTAGTCAAGAAGGAAATCATTAAGTGGCTTGATGAGGGAGTTGTCTACCCAATTTCAAATAGCACTGGGTGAGTCCGGTCCAATGTGTTCCCAAAAACGGCGGTATGACGGTGGTCCCGAATGAGAATAATGATTTTGTACCTATGCGCCTGGTCACGGGTTGGAGAGTGTGTATGGATTATTGTAAATTAAACTCGTGGACCGAGAAAGAACACTTTCCCATGCCATTCATGGATCAAATGTTAGATAGGCTAGCCTGTCGAGGTTGGTATTGCTTTCTTGATGGTTACTCGGGGTACAATCAAATTTGTATCACCTCGGAAGACCAAGAAAAAAACCACTTTCACTTTTCCCTATGGCACATTTGCTTTCAAGCGCATGCCCTTTGGGTTATGTAATGCGCCGGCCACGTTCCAATGATGCATGTTGTCCATTTCTACCGATATGGTAGAGGATACAATGGAGGTTTTCATGGATGACTTCTCCATGGTTGGGGATTCATTTGATTCTTGCCTCGCTCACTTAAGTAAAGTCCTTAAACGATGTGTGGAGACCAATCTTGTTTTGAATTGGGAAAAATATTATTTCATGGTTAAGGAATACATTGTTCTAGGCCACAAAATTTTGAAAAAGGGCATCCAAGTGGATCAACAAAAAGTTGAGGTGATTGCTAAGTTACCTCCACCGATCTCTGTGAAGGGCGTTAGAAGTTTTCTTGGTCATGCAGAGTTCTATTAGCGTTTCATTAAGGATTTCTTGAAGATCGCTCATTCTTTGTGTAAGATTCTTGAAAAGGAGGCAAAAGTTGAATTTGGTGATGATTGTGTAAAAGCTTTTAATTGCCTCAAGGAACTCCTTGTGTCTGCTCCTATCATAGTAGCTCTGGATTGGTCATCGCCTTTTGAATTAATGCGTGATGCAAGTGGTGTTTCTCTTGGTGTGGTTTTGGGCCAAAGAAAAGAGAAGTTGTTCCACCCAATTTATTATACAAGCAAGACGTTGAATGATGCTCAACGTAATTATACGATTACGGAACAAGAGTTGTTACCGGTGGTGTATGCTTTTGAAAAGTTTTGGGCTTATTTGCTAGGAACGACAGTAATTGTACACACGGACCATGCCTCTCTTCGATATCTCATGGCAAATAAAGAGGAAAAACCTCAATTGATTAAGTGGATATTGCTCTTGCAAGAGTTTGATTTTGAAGTGAAAGATCGAAAGCGGTGTGAAAATTAAGTAGCCGACTACCTTTCCCGCCTTGAATCCAATCATGAGAAGTGGGGTGAGATTGATATTGATAACACATTTCCCGATGATCTAGTCATGTCACTTTTGGGGAGCATTACACCTTGGTATGCAGATTATGCGAACTATATTGTGAGCGGTGTGATTTCCGATGAGTTAAATCATTACCAAAAGAAGCAGTTCCTATTTGATGTGAAAAAGTACTTTTGGGATGAACCATTCTTGTTTAGGGAGTGTGCGGATGGTGTGATCCGTAGGTGTGTCATGGTAGCGTAAATGATAGATATTCTTGAGGCTTATCACTTTTCTCCGTTCGGTGGTCATCATGGTGGGATCCAAACGACCGCTAATGTTCTTCAAAGTGGATATTATTGGCCTACAATTTATAGAGATACTTATGAAATAGTCAAAATATGCCCTCAATGCCAAATGCAAGGTGGTGTTTTGAGAAGGCATGAGATGTCTCTTAAGCCCAATCTCGAGGTTGAACTATTTGATGTGTGGGGGATCGACTTCATGGGTCCCTTTGTGAGATCATATGGTAATAAATATATCTTGGTAGCCATTTATTATGTCTCAAAGTGGGTGGAAGCCATTGCTTTACCGAACAACGAAGGCAAAAGTATCACCTTTTTCTTAAAGAAGTACATCTTAACACGGTTCGGGACTCCAAGGGCAATTATTAGTGATAGCGGCTCTCATTTTTGTAATAGGGTCTTCGGTGCTTTGCTTGATAAGTATGGGGTGAAGCATAAGGTTGTTAATCCTTATCATCCCCAAACTAGTGGCCAAGTTGAAGTCTTGAATCGTGAAATCAAGTCCATCCTTGAGAAAACTGTGAATGTTGGTCATACAGATTGGGTAAGGCAACTCGATGATGCTCTTTAGGCATACAGAACGGCCTATAAAACTCCTATCGGTATGTCCCCATACGAATTGGTGTTTGGGATGGCTTGTCACTTACCCATCGAGTTAGAACATAAGGCTTTATGGGCTTTGAAGAAGTTGAATATGGATTGGGAGGACGCTTCAAAATCGAGAGTGAATCAACTTCATGAGTTGGACGAGTTTCGACTCAAAGCATCTGAAAGTTCCATGTTGTATAAAGAGAAGATGTAGAGGTGGCATGGTGCCAAAATCTTAAAGAAAGAGTTACATGTGGGTGATGATGTCCTCCTCTTCAATTCTAGATTGAAACTCTTCGCAGGAAAGCTTAGATAGAAGTGGTCGGGCCCGTTAGTGATCTTAAATGTTTACCCGAGTGGAGCTATTGATTTGGAAGATCACGAGAAGAAGAAATTTGTGGTGAATTGCCAACGAGTAAAGCACTATTATATGGGTGGACCCAGAGCAACTAAGGTTGAGCTGCTTCGCTTCAAAGATCCAAAATGATGATCAAGTGATGTCGTGCCACGACTATAACTACGATGTTTCTTGGGAGGCAACCCAAGATTTATTTTTGATGTATTTAATGTTTTAATATTAATTTTAGCTTAGTTTTGATTGGTGCAGGTAATATCACAAAATTGAGGTGTGAGAAGGTAGATTCGGAGGCTCGAAAGTGAGCTCCGACCCAAGAACATGGTTCAAAATTTCATGGGTTAAGCTAAACAACCTGTGCTGCACCTGCTTAAGCAGGTCAGCCACAGGTCAATGGCGTGTTGGATGCAGATGGGGACAAGTTTTAGGCCAAGGAGAAGCAGTTATACTGTCCAGACCTGCGCTGGAACTACTCAAGTAGTCCAGGCGCAGGTCAGGCGTACTTAGGGCGCATGAAGCCTGAAAATTAAAAACAAGAAGTTGTACTCACTACCCCTATATGCGCTGGAACTACTTAAGTAGTCCAACCACATATTCAACGCAGAAGGGACGCAGAACACACGAGTTTTAGGCCGAGAAGCTGCAGGTAAATTTCTTGGACCTGCGTTGGACCTGTTGCAGCAATCCAGACACAGGTCAGTCACTTGTTAGATGCAGGTCAGCTGGTAGGTACTGTCCTATTGTGCGCTGGAACTGCTTAAGCAGTCCAGTCACTGGTTGAGCGCAGATGGTGCGCAGGTCCTTTAAAAATTCACTGATGTTTAAAACGGGTCAGATTTTATAGGGCTGACCCGACCCGGTCAGCCCAAAGTCTTTTTAAAATATTTAAAAGGAGCCAAAAACAGTGAGCATTTAAACTTTCTCATTACAACTCTTTTTTAACGTGCCTTTCTCTCAAACTCAACATACTCTCTTTCTCTACCAATAATTGAGCTAACAAGAAGTGAGATCGTTCCTTTGGACTTGTGCTTCAATTTTCTCCTCTCTTAAATCAAGAAAGGTATGCTCTCTCATGACTTCACTTTTGAATTCTCTCAAAGATGGACATAGTGCTTCATAGGTTATGATGATTTGTCACTTGAATTAAGTTTTTTGTGAGCTTATTGGGATGATTGACGCTTGTTTGAATAATTATGTTGGCATGAGTGCTTTGTTTCAATTGCTTAATTCATGATGCTCTTTTAAATGAAGTTAGTACCCCATGTGTTTGACAAAACGTCCATTAAGCCTTTTTTGCTTATTTTGTGTGGTGGGTGGCTTAAGTACGATAGTATGAATACCTTGAATATGTTTGGAGATGATTTGGTGGGATGAGCTTGCTCCCTTGTGCTCTTATTCTCTTTCTCCAAGTTCTTGGTTGACATGCCCACTATGTGTTAGATGAAATGACATTAAGAGAGGAATGTGTTATATGCTTGTGATGGCCATTTTGACTTTCTTTAGGACATGGTGTGGTCATTTCTTATGCATCATTTTGGGTCCAATTGAACCTAATAATGAAATAGTTGGTAGTCATTGGTTGAGGGAGATTGTTGATAAATAGGGCATCCATTGTTCTTGTTGGTCATTAAGCCTAATCGGAAAACATAAATGTTTGCCTTGCCCTATGATAGATTAGATGACATCATTCTTAAGGGTATTGGTCATTCTTGTTTTCATTGGAGGTTATGGATGCCCTATGAGCTAATTTTGACAAATATGAAGAATGTGAGACAATGCCGTGCCTAAACAATTAAGTTTTGTAATACATAAAACCGATGGACTCTAGCGATGAGTTACCTTGCATCCCATTTTATTTTCTTATCTTTATTTTTATTTTCTTTCTTAACTTACAAAATTCCAAAAACATGTTTTACCTTTTGTCTTTTGTTTTGGTTTTGTTTTGTTTCTTTCTCATGATATGTCTCCAATGAAAAATTTGCCATGAGAAATTGTCCAGGGATGATGAGTCACCCTTCATAGTAGACTCGATGAGAGAAGCCCAGTCTGATGAGGCTTCTATTGAGACAGTATGATCATTCACCGACATGGACCCGAGCGCCTAGTGCACCACAGGGAGTCTTTACCCTCCTTTACTCTCTTTTATTTCTGCATTGGAGATAATGCAATGTTTTTAGTGGGGGGTGGGGTATTGTTATGATTCATTTGATGTTCGGTACCTACTTTCTCATTTTATGGCATGTGGTTTGATAAATAATGGAGACATACTCTATTTTATTACTGTGAATTTGTGGCATGCGCTTAATTTAAATGTGGTATCCGATTGTGCACATTACTCTTGTCGCCTTTTGTATATACGTGTCTAATAAACTCCAAGGGTTTTCTTTGAAACTCGGTTCTTTCCTAATGAGCAAATTGTTATTTTCTCATTTTTTATCTTTATTTTTATTTTATTTTAGTTTCTTTGTCGAACTGAGTGATAATTCACCCATGAGGGATGACGAGGAGACATCCTTAGGTGAAGTATCTAGTCATTTTGGTTAACTAGGAAGAAGCAAAAATTCAAAAATACTTCCAAAATGTCATTGGCAAGGAATAAAATATTTTTGAGAAAAAAACCAAAAATCTAGCTGTAAGATCAAGGATGTCTTAAGTTTTCTTTTGAGTGAGACCATTAAACTCAATTTTTGGCTCTTTCTTTACAAGGATGAGTCATTGACTCGGAGTAACTTATGAAGCTCAAATTGGTTGGGAGACTAACTTTTTGCTATATGAGTACGATGCCATGAGTGGTGAGATGTTTGAATAATTCTTGTGCATGTGTGTAGTCTATAACTTTCCCCAAGTGTATTCAAAGCCAAAATTCTAGGCGAGGTTGGTTTGGAGGATGACCCGAGGCCCTTTTTGACCCGTCACATATTCAAATTTCCACCTTAACATTGTTTCCTAGTTAACCCATTTGAAAATTTTTGCCCTTCGTTCTTTCTTATTGTAATGATAACCATGCTAAAACACCTAAACCCTTTTGAAAACCTCTCTTTTGGCACTTAACCTCCTTTGATGCATTGCATGATTCTAGATAATGGATTATAGGCAAAAGCCTAAGTTTGGGGGGTTGTGTATTTGGGAGAAGATGATCAAAGAAAATATAAGAAAGGTGTATGTAAGGTTGTCAATACATGTGCTTAAAAAATAAGAGATGTGCTTGATGATAAAATTAAATATCCTAGCCCATAGTAAAAAAAGAGAAAAATTAAATGAGTGAGGGGATAAGAAAGGCTTATAGGTAGAATAGCTATTGAAAAAGTCAAAGAAGTGAAAGAAAGAAAATGGGGGCTCTGAATGGTTTGGTAAATGCTAAACAAAAAGTTAGTAAAATATGAGAAATGATTTGAAAAAGAATAAGGTGGGTGGTTTGAAAATTTTGGGGGTAGAAAGGATTGAGCAATTGCATTGAAGGAGGTCTTTTAGTCACTTGATCCATATATATTCCTTCCCGCACCTTGAACCTTCATCTTGACCCGCAAAACCTTGGTGATTCTAAACTAAGTAAGTCTACATTAGTGGCGAAAAACACAAAGGGCAAGCCTATGGTTCTATTCAATATACATAAATTTCATTGTGAGAGTGAGTGTGAATTCTTTCTTTATTTGAGCTCCCTTAAGAATTGAAATGTCTTTGGTGTGTGGATCTAACTCTTGCATATGAGCGACATTGTTACTTTTGGGTAGAGGGTGATGTTTTACTATCGATTTGGGTAAATGAGTGAAGTAAGTTGCATTGTGAAGATTGAAACAATCTTTGATGATTTTGTGTCTTATCTTAAGATGTTTTGTGATTTGGAAAATTCATTTGATACAAACTTGCATCCTTGTTTCATAAATATGTGCTTATTGAAAAGCTTTGGTTTACTTGTTGCATGACATGTGTGGAATGTGTTTGTAGAGTTTTGTTAATCTATTCCTTTAGTATAGATTTCTTCGAGGTGGATTTGAGTTAGATACCCTATCTCATTGAATTATTCTTGGCTGCTTGAGGACAAGCAATAGTTTAAGTTTGGGGGGTTGATAAGTCGTCAATTTGACGACGTGCTAGTACCTTTTGAGCCTAAATTATCATGTTTTTCCATTGAATTGATGGTACTCTCTTACTTAATGGCCATTTATGTAGGTAAAAGTAAAAAGAGAAGACTAGATAAGTCATTCAAGTCATCAAGAGGCCAAATGTAAAGGAAATGAGTCATCCACTTCGCATCCGCTTCACATCTGCTTTGGAGCTGCTTGCCATCTGCTTTCTGTCTGCTCTTCATCCGCTTTAGATCCGCTCAAGCAGATCAAGAATAAGGTGACATTTTTGTAATTCTCATCAAATGTAGAGTGGAGTTTAAAAGGAGTCTTTTAGCTCATTTTTCAAGACCTAGTTTTCATCTCTTAGCAAGATAGCCTCTCTTTTGGCTCTTAGCTTCTCTTTTAGCATTTATCTTTTCATCTTTTGAAAAAATTGTACTAAACTTGAATGAAAAATACATGGTAGTGATTTTTCTTTGAAGAATTATTGAAACCCTAAGTGTGGAATTACATTGTCTCTATTTCTCATTGGTGAAGTTAATAATAACTTTGGTATATTCTTATCCCTTTTATCTATGAGTACCTAATTTCCACTCTTGGGGTTATGCTTGCTTAGGTAGTGGTTGTGCATGAGTTTTAGCTAATTATTTTTCTAACTAGTTAATTGTGATGGGTGTTGCATTTATTTCATGAATTAATTGAGAGTTGGGGGTTGCAAACTCCAACCACCCTAGAACCCATGCCATTCTTGAAAGAGAGGACTTGGGTGAGGAATAAATGCAACCAATAACTTGATTCATTTCATTTAATGATATCTCTTAGACATAAGGATGTCAATTGGGGCAATAGATATGGAAAATTGTCACACTTGTGAGGTGTTCGAAAGAACCCATTTGTGAAATTTGGTGTTGTTATTGAAAGATTGACATCAATACATTGACATCTAGCCTACCCATGACTTTTAGCTAAAAGTTGAATAAATGGCCAAATACCCATGCATGATCCCACGCCTATAATTGCATAACCCCAAGGCTTATTCTCAATTGAATTCACTCTTAGCATTCTTCAACTTCAAGCTAGTGCAAATTGAAGTAATTGTCATTTATAAACACATTCAAACTATTTCCCCATTTTACATTTATGCTTGCTTTATTCACACTACGAGTCATCTTTTAGTAGACTATTAATACTCTTGAATTTTGAATTCCATGCTTTCACTCCTTGTGGATTCGACCCCAACCTAAGTTGGGTTATTATATTGACAACGATCTCTTACACCTATTCAAGAGTGTAATTTGAGCATTATCAATAATGAGGAAGACAATTCGTTCACTGATGAAGATTTACGAGTCCTTCGTAATGAAGATTATATGTCTTCAGAAAAAGAATGTTTTCCCTGCAACAAGGAAAACCTTTTACTAACAAGGAGGAAGAAGATGTTTTTTTTATAACATCTACTCTCAATTCTAAGATTTGGAAATAAATATCTTAAAAGAAGACAAATTAGCAGCTCTGATGGAAATGCTAAAAACCCTAAACCAGGAGGATAACCAACCATCTATCAGTTATTCTCACAAAGAGGAGGAAATTCCTTGTATTCCCTCCCAAAATGAACCTTATATCATGATAGAAGTTCATAAACTTTTAAAAGAAAGACAAAAGGTTATCAATGTCCTTGCAACAATCCAAGACCTTAAGAATGAGATTGATAATCTCAAAAAGAAAATATCCTTTCTTAAGAGTCACAATTTGGCTTTGGACAAAAAGGTTTCTACCTTAGAAAATCCAACCGTGGCACCTACTGTAGAAAGCCCTACTCTTCCTTTGCCTGAGGAAGATTTCCTCCAAACTTTGGAAGTTGTTACCCAACAACATTTTTATGCAAAGATAACTCTTTTAATTGATTATAATTATAAAAAAGAATTTACAGCTCTCATTGACAGTGGGGCAGGCTATAATTGCATCAAGAAGGATTGATTTCTTCAAAATATTTTGTGAAAATTACTCATGTTATGAGAAATGCTAGTGGTCATAAGATGGGGGTAGAATATAAAATCCCCAAGGCATATGTTTGTTAGGATAGATTATGTATGCCTGAAACTTTCGTTTTAGTAAAAGATATCAGTGATGATATTATTCTGGAAAAACCTTGGTTTGTGCATATATATCCCATAATTCGATGGGATGAGAATGGTGTGATTGGCATTTTTGAAAACAAACAAATTAAGTTTGAATGGTGTGAACTCTTGAAAAAAATACTTTCCAAAACTAAACAAATGGATTTTCTAAAAAATGAATTTGCAGTTTGACTATTGATCAAACTCTTCAAAATCCTAAATTAATTGAAAAAATTGACTTATTAAAAAATCAATTTTCAATAAGAATATGTGGAGACCATCCAAATGCTTTTTGGAAAAGGAAAAATCATGTGGTTAGCCTTCCATATCCCTACTAAGGCAAGACCTTGACAAATGAATTCTGAATACTTAGAATTGTGTAAAAAAAATTGATTCTCTTTTGCATAAAGGTCTTATACGACCTTCAAAATCTCCATGGTCATGTACGACCTTCTATGTTAATAAACATGCTGAACAGGAAAGAGGAGTTTTGAGGTTGGTTATTAATTATAAACCTCTCAACAAAGTCCTCAGATGGATCAGGTATCCAATTTCAAATAAAAAGGATTTATTAGACAAATTATATGATGCTCTAATATTTTCTAAATTTGATTTGAAATCAGGTTACTGGCAAATCTAGATATTGAAAGCAGATAAATAAAAAACTGCTTTTAATGTTCCAATAGGACAATTTGAATGGAATGTCATGCCATTTGGACTGAAGAATGCTCCTTCAGAATTTGGTACATCATGAATGAAACATTCATGCCTCATAGCAATTTTATAATTGTCTATATTGATGATATATTGGTGTTTTCAAAAAATATAGAGACACATTTTAAACATCTGAATCTTTTCAAAAAGATCATTATACAAAATGGCTTAGTCATATCGAAGCCAAAAATATTCCTTTTCCAGACAAAGGTAAGATTTCTAGGTCATAATATTGGCCAAGGAAAAATCATCCCTATAAATAGAAGTATTGAATTTGCTTCTAAATTTGCAGATATTATAACAGATAAAACCTAATTGCAAAGGTTTCTGGATAGTCTGAATTATATCTCTCATTTTATAAAGGATTTGACAAAAGACACAGCTATCCTGTATGACAGACTGAAAAAAGGTCCAAATACATGGACAGAGAGTCATACTCTCGCAGTAAAAAATATTAAAACAAAGGTTAATAACCTTCCATGCCTTACTTTGGCAAATATAAATTGGGAAAAATCATTGAGACTGATGCCTCTGACATCGACTACGGTGGAATTTTGAAGCAATACTTCCCACAAGATGAGTAGGCCTATATTATTCAATTTTATTCTGGAAAATGAAATGCCATCCAGAAAAATTATGCAACTGTGGCTAAGAAAATCCTTTTTGTAGTCAAATATGTTTTAAAATTTCAAGGTGATCTTTATAATCAAAAGTTTATTATAAGAACTGATTGTTAGGATGCTAAATTTATTTTTAATAAATATTGTAAGCACGATATGACAAAGAAAATGTTTGCAAGATAGCAAGCTCTGTTATCTCCATTTGATTTTGAAATTCAATAGTTAAAGGGATCAGATACTAATCTGCCCGACTTTCTTACTCGTGAATATCTGACCAAATGTTTTCCATTTTATACAGTATGGTATCCCAAGGGACAATTTATCTTATAGGGGAAGGGGAAAAGGTAGATCAACCTCTACTAGAGGCAGAGATAATGTCCTTGTCTAGATTGGTAATCAAAGGCTTATAGCCTAGAACATTGCAAGTTTAAGTACATCAGATATTTATACGGATCAACAGATGTACCAAGAATTCTTGGATTTCATAAAATCGAAATCCAAAGAACAAGGGGATCCTTCATATGCTAGTGCTCTCAATGATAATGATAATAAGAGTATGGAACTTTATGAACGAATAAAACAGAAGAGGTCATACTTCTTCTTGAGAACCATGATCTCAGATGGAGAGAAAATCCATGGCAACTCATGCAGAAGTACATGGACAATACATTCTATACTACTGTGACATACAAATACAAGAAGCATTATGAGACTATATTGTCTCAAACAACATCTGCTGAAATTCAACATTTTTATGCAAGTGGTAATGTTAGAAAAGATTATAATTTCTCCAAAATTATAATAAAAAAGATTTCCACTCCTGAGGAATGAGGCTTGAGTACCCTTACAGAAAAGGAATATATTCATCCTGAACAACAAAAAATCACAATTAAATATAATTACTAGGATTATGTTGAGAGTTTTAATAAGACTCTATTATGTGAGAATCCTGAGATATCTAATTCATGGTTTATCAAAGTTTGTGGAAATGTCTACAAACAATGGATACCAAATTGGTTTGCTCAATAGTGGATCTTGTATGGTCCTTCGGCAAAAAAATTTCCCGAACCTTTTAAAAGTCTTTATAATGACTGGATAGAAGTATCACCAATACTTCTCAAAATGCAGAAAGAGAATATCTATTTTGAAGGAATATCGACAATGTATTTCTTCATCGAATTCTCCAATCCTTGGATCTTAAAATAGTCCATAGAGGTAAAACCAAACCTCAACAATCTTCCATGCTTAATGAGAATGTATTATACTAAATTCTGGAGTAAGTTAAATCAACAAACTACAAATGAAAATGTCTATGTCCATGAATTAATTGAAACAATAAAAATAGTTGTTACTCAATATAAACAGCAGAAGGAGATGGCTCCATTACATGAACAAAAGGAACACAGTCCGTTCAAGAACATTGCTCGTAAACTTCAAATGAAGAAAGGGACAATATCTAAATCAGAGATACTGGCTTCATATATGAAAGAAGTCAAGCGAGATCTAATGAGGAACCTTGATCAAGGATGTCCTTCAGATATGTCCATATCATCCACAGGCCATACTACGAAAAATGAAGGAGATTGCTTAGCTGGGGAATCTCAAAGCATTCGGAGTAATGAAGAATTAGATCTGGATGAATACCTGAAGCAGTTCCAGGATACACTGGAGGAATCTTCCACATCTGCAAAAGGCAAAGGGAAAAAATAAAATAATTGAAGACCCCACTGCTAATATTATTGGGGGATACAGCTTGATGGCAGACAACTTTTATAAAGCGCACAGTAGAGGCCATTGACTTTTGTAAAAGTAGAGGCCATATATAAATAGTAAGGGCCAATAATTTTTTTTTGTTTTCCTAGAGCATCTATTATATAAGGAAGCTCAATTTTATTTTGAGGGACGGGTTTTTAAAACCCCACTCTCTCTACTACTCTCTCCACTCTTTTGTAATATTTTTCTTGATTGGAAATAAAGTTTTGGTTCTGAGCACAAGCATCTGTTATAAAGTTATTTAAATTTTTGTAATTTTAAATTTAATTTATTTACTTATCATATCCTAATGATAGGCTAAATACTTAAGTGTTGAACTATGACTGACTACGTTACTAGTATGATATGGCATACATTATTCAAATAAGAATCAAATCATCCAAATGATATCAAGGTCACAATACATAGACCTACAGTAATAGTTTTGATTCAGGCTTCATGCCGGAGGTCTAATTAAAAGGCCTATTAGCCAGGAGGGGAGGGCTGTGTTTTGGACCCGTTTTGAATTAAAACTATTCCTATGAATTTATGCTTTGCTTGTAAATGTTCCTGGAACATCATTTGAAGCGATCCGGTAATATAGTAGGAATAATAGTACCAAAAATTATAATAGTAATAATAATAATAATAGTAGTAGTAGTAGTAGTAGTAGTAATAGTAATAGCAAAAAATAAATAATAATAATAATAATAATAATATAATAATAATAATATATAATTACTTATAAATAAAGGATTGGTGTACTAGTAGTACACCTATTCTTCATTTATATATAAGAGTACTAGTCTAACCGCACGTACCTCGCACGTGTAATGTGTGATTATTTAAAATTAAATGATTTTATTTATTACGAAAATTTTTAATAAAGTGTAAAAGTTCAAGTCACTCTTTAAAAATCTTTCAAACTTTAATATAATAATATAAACATAAACACATACACACATATATTTTACCACCGAAACTTCAAAGTGTTGATGGATCATTACTTTTGTATTTGTCATATAGTACCTCTTTACCTTGTTGCCACAGGCTATTAGAGACGCATTAATTTGAACCATATTTGTGTACGATTATTTTTCTGTTTTTAAATATTTAAAATCTTTTATTATTTTAAAGTCAAATCTTTACAAAATCATTTATTACATCCTTAAAACTTTTAAAAATCTGGCACTTCTTAAATTTTTCTTATTCTAATAGTTTTATATTTATTTCTAGATTTTTTAAATTTCTTAAAATCAAATTTAGTTTATTTAGAATTTTTAAACTAATGACAAAATATTAGTTGTCATTAATTTTGATGACTTCTAATAAGGAAAGGTTTTACCATAAATATATTTAATTAATTTTTAACTCTTACATTAGAAAGAAATAATAAAATTCGGATGACTTCTAATAAGAAAAGGTTTTACCATAAATATATTTAATTAATTTTTCAACTCTATATATAAGTGAAGGTTGGGGTGACTAAAATTACCGAAATACCTTTGGTAGTCACCCCAACCTTCACTTATATATAGTAGTAATAGTAATTTATTAGTTTTATCCTCATTTTTATGGTGAAATAAAATGGTTACACATGCATGTTATTTTTTTATATATATTTATTAGTTTTGTCCTCATGTGTTATTTTAATAATATTTTTATTTAGACCTTTGTAATTGAATTATACATGGTAGTATTTTTTATAAATATATTTTTGTTCCTTATTAAATGATTACGAAGGGTATTACGGTAATTTTATGGTGCAATAAAATGGTTACACATGCATATTTTTTTCCTTATATTTATTAGTTTTGTCCTCATTTTTATGGTGCAATAAAATGGTTTGACATGCATATTATTTTTTTCTTAAATTTATTAGTTTTGTCCTCATTTATTATTTTAATAATATTTTTATTTAGACCTTTGTAATTGAATTATACATGGTAGTAATTTTTTATAAATATCTTTTTGTTCCTTATTAAATTACTTATTTTTTTATACCCCAAGGGTATTTCGATAATTTTATGGTGCAATAAAATGATTACACATGCATATTATTTTTTCCTAATATTTATTAATTTTGTCGTCATTTTTATGGTGCATTAAAATGGTTACACATGCATATTGATTTTTTCTTATATTTATTAGTTTTGTCCTCATGTATTATTTTAATAATATTTTTATTTAGACCTTTGTAATTGAGTTATACATAGTAGTAATTTTTTATAAATATCTTTTTGTTCATTATTAAATGACTACCAAGGGTATTTCGATAATTTTATGGTGCAATAAATATTTTGAAATCGATGTATGTCTATATGCATGTGTAACCATTTTATTGTAATAGTAATAGTAAAAAAAATGAATAATAATAATAGTAAGTACCCACAAAAAGACAAATCATGAGGATAAAACTAATAAATATAAGAAAAAAATAATATGCATGTGTAACCATTTTATTGCACCATAAATATGAGGATAAAACTAATAAATATAAGGAAAAAACCATATGCATGTGTAACCATTTTATTTACCACTACATATAAGTGAAGGTGGAGTTTATAATATTTTTATTTAGACCTTTGTAATTGAATTATAATGGTTGTATTTTCTTATAAATATCTTTTTGTTCCTTATTAAATGATTACTAAGGGTATTTCGGTAATTTTATGGTGCAATAAAATGGTTACACATGCATATTGATTTTTCCTTATATTTATTAGTTTTGTCCACATTTATGGTTAGACATGCATATTGCTTTTTTCTTATATTTATTAATTTTGTGCTCATGTATTATTTTAATAATATTTTTATTTAGACCTTTGTAATTGAATTATACATGATAGTAATTTTTTATAAATATTTTTTTGTTCCTTATTAAATTACTTATTTTATTATACCCTAAGGATATTTCGGTAATTTTATGGTGCAATAAAGCGGTTACACATGCATATTATTTTTTTCTTATATTTATTAATTTTGTTGTACTTTTTATGGTGCAATAAAATGGTTACACATGCATATTATTTTTTCTTATATTTATTAGTTTTGTCCTCATGTATTATTTTAATAATATTTTATTTCGACCTTTGTAATTGAATTATACATGGTAGTAATTTCTTATAAATATCTTTTTGTTACTTATTAAATGATTACCAAAGGTATTTCAATAATTTTATGTTGCAATAAATATTTTGAAATCGATGTATGTCTATATGCATGTGAAACCATTTTATTTACTACTATATATAAGTGAAGGTTAGGGTGACTAAAATTACCAAAATATCCTTGGTAGTAGTAATAATGTAATAGTAATAATAATATAATAATAATAATAGTAATAGTAATAGTAAAAAAAGGAATAATATAGAATTAATCATAATAATAATAGTAGTAGTAGTAGTAGTAGTAGTAATAAGAAAAGATAAGGAGTATAAAATAGAAATAGAAATAGAAAATAAAAAAATATTATATTACATTATATTACACAGACATATATATATTATATATTATTATTATATTACATTATAATTATTTTTTCTAATATATAAGTAAAGATTTGGTAGTACCACAAAAGATAAATTAGTAGTACACTAAACCTTTACTTAATAGAAATAGGAAAAATAGAAATAGAAGGAAAGAAACTCTATTTACCTTTTTGCCACAACTATTTCATAATTTTGAATTAAATAACTCAAATTTTCATATTAATAAATAAAGTTTTTGTTCAAATATCCAAAATAATGTATGAAAAACACATGACAAATATTTTATTAACAAGAACTAATGCTTAGTTTTATTTTACTATGTGAGATGGGAAAAGGGACATATTTGCCACCCCCACCCCACCCCTTCCCCACCCCCACCCCCACGAGGTTATATTTGTTCCTTGTCATACTTTTTTGTTATACTATGAGTTGATATTCAATTTTAACCTCCTTAATTTGAATTAATTTTTGAGCTTTTACTATTTTAAATATTTTTAAAATAATCATTTTATTTAAATTTAGGTATTTTTTAAATTGATTTGAAGCTAATTTTGGCATATTAAGTAAAAAACAAATGCACCAGTAGTTAATTAGATGGAATGATACAAACTTTGCAAAAGAATATATATATATATATATATATATATATATATATAGTCCTGCTTATATGAAATTGCTTTGATTTTCCTCAAAATCAATTAAAATTGGAAATTAATTTGTGTAACTAGTTCTTGATTTTAGATAAATTTATTATGATAAATAAAATAAATATTTCTTATTGTGGAAATTAAAAGCTCATTGATTAGTTTGGGATTTGATTTATCTTAACGGTAACTTACATAAATTTCAGATTTTTAATAGGTTCTAACATTTATTTTCATAACTTTGTTTAATTACATGATATCTCGGATTTTGATATTTATGATACATATCTTTAGCTCTGATACATTTGCATTGTGATACATTTGAAATTGAGTGGTTAGTTAAATAAGGAAGTAACTAATTTTCAATTATTATAGGGAGTAAAATTAAGAGCAAATCGTGGTATAAATACATCTGGTTCCAGATGCATCATAATGATACATTTGGTAAAATTACTCAATACCCATTAAAAATTCAAGCTCACACAAAAATAAATAGTTTACATATGTCAAACATACGTTAAATGAATCAAACATTTATAAATAAATCAAAATATGAATCACTATCACAAAGTATTTATCATATGTATGACCAGTTTTCCAACAACAAATGTATCATATTGGTAATATATATATATATATATATATATATATATATATATATATATATATATATATTATAATTGATTAACAATACTAATACATATTTTTTGTACTATTATATTAGTGTTACACATCGTTTCTCACGGGGTAAAATTAATGGTGCACGTATAAAATATATCACAAAATTAAATAAAATATCATATGTGTCAATTAAAAAATATCCGAACTGAATGAGAGTCATGAAACCATTAAATGAACAAAAAACATATGAATCATCCTTAATATTATGAAAAGGGTACACAAGTTCTTGATATGTATTAAATACATTTATTTGATACATGTGATTGATACATATGATTGATACATATGTATATGTCTTGATACTTATGATTGATACATATAATCCACTACCACCACCCTCTCCGTTGTTCGTCCGCACCATCATCGCCACCTTGGCTACCCCACCCCCTCCATCATTCGTCCTCACCACCACCGCCACTTTGATCGTTCTCATAAAAAATCTAACAACTGATTGTTCAATTTCTCCTCTTTCCCTTAATGGGTATTGACTTAAAAGTTGAAAAAAAAATAATTAAAATTGATAAAAGAAAAGTTGATAAAAAGACCAAAAAAAAGACAACGAAATTGATACAGAAGTTGCAGTAATGGAGATGAAAGTTGTTTCAATTGATGATAATTTGAGAGAGATTTTAGGAGATGAAATTTTTGAAAAAAGAATGGATTGCATGCGTTTATTGTGGAGTAAAAGTAGGATGGGATTTTTGTTCATATGTATCAAGAGTAAAATATTAAATCCAAAATTATAAGTAATTATTTAAAAGGTAGAGGATTTTGGGTAATAAGATCTTTTAGGTTTGTGATTTTGTGTATTTTTTTCTTATCTTAATTCAATTGATCGAAATTTACCTCAATTTTAGATTGAACTTGTTTCAATTTGGGCTTCCTCTCTTTCTCATAGGGCAAATCACATAAATGTACAAATTTAGAGCCTATATTACAAAATCTACCACTATTATTTTTTATTTATAAAATCTACCAATTATTCAACTGTCATAAGTTCTTTTGAAATAACCTTTACGAAATACCACTTTCTATACCATGTTTATATTATAATTTTTGAATATAATTAAATAATCTTTAGAGGACACTAATTTCTATATCAATTTCATATTATATTAACAGGAGCATCATTTTATATATTATTTTTATATCATTATTTTAGAAGGTAATTATACCTCATACAAATATACCATATTCAAATGTCATAAGTTTTTTGACATAACCTTTATGGAATAACAATTTCTATACCATATTTATATTATATTTTTAGGATGTAGTTAAATAATTTTTAGATGACACCAATATCTATATCAATTGGATATCATGCTTATAGAAGCACCAATTTCTACATTATTTTTATACCATTTACATAATATATAACCTTTATGAAACACCAATTTCTATACCATATTTATATCATATTTATAAAAACATCAATTTCTACATTATTTTTATACCATTTATAGAAATATGTAAATAATCGGAGAAGATATAACAGTCACGATCTCTGTCGCTACAAATCGGATATCACCAGTAACAATTACGTATTTGCTGCAGCATGAAAAACAAGAAAAAATCGCATCAAATTTCTACGCGTCCAGTCTGTTTCGTTCGTCTCCCGGTGGATTTGTGAACTAGATCAATGCAGTCCACAAATTTACCAAAGAAGAGAGAACTAGATCAATGGCAAGAGACACAAAAGCATATCCCTGAAAAGTAAACAAAGGGTCTTTGCAGTCAAATTTTAAGCTTCAAGAATATACATCATGTACCAAAATTGAAGTAACATAAACTTGTTCAAAGTGTAAACGGAACTCGCACTTGAAAATGTGAGATCACTTCATATAGCAGAAAGATACCCAGCTGTGTGCTTACAAATTTAACCCACGAAGCAAAGGAGAAAGCCAGATCACGGGCAACAGATGCAAATTCATATACCCAACTGTTCTGTTTGTGTCCCTTTTTCCTTATTTAATTCTCTGATCCCCCCCCCCCCCCTTATTTAATAGGTTTTGTTAATTTTGTAATGATATATTTTATAAAATAGAATCTTTTGGTAGATTTTGTAATATAAGCTCTAACTTTGTATATTTATGTGATTTTTTCTTTCTCATATTTTTCAGTCAAATAGACCCAATTCCTAAACGGAAAAATTTCAGAAATAACAACTCTGTAGTCTTAATTATAACTTTTATAGCAACAGTTTTATAATTGCGAAAAATAGCAAATTATATTTTGTATTTAAGTAAAATATTGCTATATAAATACATATACAAATATATATGTATTACTCATAAAGACATATGTACAGCTGAAAAATACATATTCTTCTATTATTATGAAGTGAGTAAAATATTGTTACTTTTGTTATAAATTGTAATTTTGAAAAAGTATTGTTATTTATTATAATTATAGTCTTAAGGATGCTAGTTTCTGTAATTTATTCTTATTTACTCCTGACCCGACCCACTCTTTTACTCCCTCACATAATATTATGCATCCTCACTCTTAAATTATTTTCCACCTCACCAACCTCACATATGTTTCACGCCCTCTTTCTTTCTCTTTTCCCTTTCACGAACAAACTACCACAATAATAATGTTAACAATAACAATGGCTAAGCCAAATGACCTCCACCATAACGACTCAAATTCACCCCAAACAAACTCAAGTTGTCCATATTCCATTGAATATTCCATATGTTCCCCATAAATTTATACGGGTGTAACTTGGCACAACCTAGAAACTTCAAGAATCCTCTAGGTGGATGCCCATAGATCAATTCCCTTAAGATGTAGCTGATTTTTCTCCCGCCATTTGATTTATGTACGAATTCGTACATTACTGGCAAAATTTTCTTGGTCATCAAAGAATTTCATTCAAATTTTGAATTATCCGCCATTCAATTTTGCTATGTTATTATCATTTTTTTTTTTACAAATTGGTACAATTGTGAGTTGTTGAATCTTATACCCTATTTAAATTTAAAAATTATCAAGTATAATCCCTAGATCACCCATTCGTCTCCCACCCTCCTTTTCATCTACAAATAGTCCTTCAATTTTCTTGATTAAGAGAGACTTTTGAGGGGAGAAATGATGGTTCTGGAGATTCAGTTGTTTAACAATACGTAACTTGAAAGCTTCAACAGTCTAGAAAATACATAAATAAATCAAGTTTTCCAACGAATTAAAGTGGAGTTCCGAAAGCTTGTCGTCCGAGGTCGCTGCTCCTAAATAGATATAAATTTCATCCTTTTACATTATTCTTCATTGAAACAGTGACGCTAAATAAATTCTATGGTTTTTTTTTATTTGTTGTTGGATGTATCGAGCTATATGACTCATTACATAGGGCTGGTCTTGTTTAAAAATGTGTGGTTTCCGATAAGACTTTTGGGATTAAGAGTAGTAATATGTTAATCTTTAATGACCCTCGTAGTGAAATTTAGAAATTTTTATGTTTTGATCATTTTGCCCTTCTCCATGGTTGTTTTATCTTATTTATGAGTTTTGGGGATGGTTGGCATGGTTCTCTGTGTGTTCAAAAGTGTTTTAAACGAGACTATGGTTTCGAACACCCTTAAAAAGGAGTAGCTTGACTTCGGTCAATATTTTATGATTCGAGCCTTGGATGACAATTATGACAGTTTCATTAGCTTTGAAATATTAATTTTTGATTAGTAGCGTGGTTTGTTCGAGTTTCGAGCCTTTATTTTGCATTATGGCCCTTTATTTGAAAAATAGTCAAATTGGATTAAAAGGAATCCCGAGGTTAATTTGCTGAAAATGATCTTTTTAAAAATATCCAACGTCACCTTTGAGTCTAAAGCATAGAAAATAATCTAGTGTTTGTATTCACGAGATTTCAAATGAATTTCGAGGACCCAATAAAAAACTTAGCCTTTTAGCTAAGTTGTTGGTGCAAGGCATTAGCTGATGAAACCTCTTAAGCAACTAATTGTCGCTAAATTAGAAGCTGCTTAAGCGCCTCGGGGTCGCTTTAGCTGTCATTCAACCGCTAGAGTAGCCAATATGTATATAAATGTCATCCATAATTTCTCACTAATTTTGAACCTTTGAGCTTTGGGTTTGGGCGATTTTTAGGGTTTTCTTTGTCATTTGAGTTTGAGTAAGCTCCAAAACCTTAACTCCTTTAATTTTCATTGATTTATATCATCAAAAACACCTTTAAACCTTGATTTCGAAATGAAATTTTAGAGTTTTTTTTGGTAAAGCTTTAAGATATTTTTTTCATGAATTTGGACATCATTTTAAACTCATTTTCGCATGGATTTTCATTTGTAGACTCCTATAACCTCAGGGAATGTAATTTTAAAGAAAAAATTTGATTCTATGCCTTTTGTTTTTAAACTTATTTTTCAAACCCATATTGAACCCATTTTAAATAGGGTCGGTATGAATGTCATTAGCTTTCTTTTGAATTGTAGATGTTATTTTTTAGTAGATTGAATGCATTTGGTGTTTATTCAAGGGAGTCGAGCTTTTGGTTGAGGCTTTGGACAGTGTTTGAACTTGCAGATTTTTATTTAAGGCAAGTTGAGATGTACCTTGACTTTTTTCAAAGTGTTTATATGTTGCATGATTGTTTGTTGTATTTTGTGTATCATTTAGAATTGAGGGTCCCACTTAAATAAAATGGCGAGCATATCCACAGGCACCAGAGTCCTTGATGGATTGTAGTAGTATAGTTGCTTATCCCAGTCATTCTTACTACTTGCAATAATCCTTAGAGTAGAATGTAGATAGATAACCTAGTGATCTCTAATAATTGTTGTTGGATTGCCTATTTTAGAATTTTAGAGCTTTGAATCTTGTTAGTAGACTTTATTAGGATAATTGTGGTTTAGTGCCTTGTTAGGGGGTAATTATATTATTATCGTCATTATTGATGGAATGATTAAGCATTTAAAGAATACCTAGAGTATGGATTTACTTGTAATAGTTGATTAGACTTTAAGGTTGGAGAAAGTTAGGTTTGGGTAGTCCATGATTTATTGTTATCGCTATTGTTGTTTATTTCGTGTTGCTTGTGTGGGGCTTATATGTTATTTTTATTGAGTTGAGAGGATATATCATTATGATGCCTGAGTAAGGGCTTGACTTGATGTTATTGATCATGTTTGTGTATTAAATGTCTTATTTATTGTTATGTAGTCCGAGTGGAGGCCAGACTTGTCATGACAGGCCTTATATGCGTATTAGACTGTTCTATCTATCATTATGTCACCTGAGTGAGGGATTGACTTGACATTATAGGTCCTATTTGAGCATTTAATTTCATTATCATTATAGTAATGTTTGAGTGAGGGGTTGGAGATGGTAATATTGATGACTACCTGACTATTTATTCTGGTAGTGCCAAGCGAAAATCGATATCATGAATTATTGATATAATGAGTTAATTCTGAGCTCCCTTATAAATGTATTGAATAGATTTTGATCTTCATACTGATTTGTTGTGAGCATTACGTCCTTTTATGTGCATGCATATTCATGAGACATTGCTACTACTGAGACATTCTATTTTTTGTAAGAAAATGAGACACCTTATAAAATGTCTAGACCAAAATATATGTTGGTGAGATTGATTTGAGATATGAGATTGAGATTATATGAGTATATGGGTTGTGAATCCCCCATGGGTCCTACCTGGTAGCTGTGATCTTGGTGGGTGTATGTAGAAAGTCATGTGGTGACTTTCACCATACACTCTCATCCTATCATCATTACTATATTGCATTGCTTTATCTTCCTTGGTTTGGTTTGATACTAAGTTAGTATTTACTTTTACATTGTATTATCGTCATAGAACCTTGTTTATGATATTGTATTTGAGTAAGCATTTCATTTTGTTACATTATCTTACATCATCCTATATTGATTGAGAGGCCGAAGTATTATGAGATGCGAGGTATAATTGTGTCTTGGTCAGGAGAGATAGTTGTGTTTCACTCCCTTGGTAGCATGAGATACCCCCTTGTGTATACACTCTTTCCATATTTCTATCCCAAAGTATTAGTTAATAATAATAGATTTATCCTGTTCTATCGTATTTGTAAGTCTTCTTCTTAAATGACTTCCCTTGTTGTGAAATATAAATGAACAGTGTTGACTCACCCAGATCAATGTGCCAATCTTGTGTTTGATACGTATATTGACCATTATGTTGGTCTATGCTAATTAGGATTAAAGTGATATATATACCGGTTCCTAGATTATTGAAAAGTCTTGGGTAGTTGGGGTGGTGGTTCTCGCTATCACTTTGGATTAGCACCGATTATTGATGATGCTTCCTAAGTACATGTGGTTTTGTACTCACCATTATTTCTCTTTCCTTTTCTTTACACCCCGTGTAGGTATTGGACCAAGTTGCAGCTTGTAGATTATTTTCTTCAAGGATTGACGTTGTAGAGATCGAGGTAGTGTCGACAAACTCCAAGCTTACCCAGATCTCTTTTATTTATCTTATGCTTACCCGCATTTAAGATACTTTAGCTATTATTATCACTCCGTATTTAGAGGCTTGTTCTGATAAAAACTAGACCCGGGATGTATCTTTAAGACTTATATCTTATTTTTATGTATATATATATATATATATATATATTTGGATTTATTCTTTTTTTTTGCTTATATACTTCCATAATTGTGAATTTGCGCTGGATTAGGCTTACTTGTCTGGAGGGTTTTACAAGTGCCATAACGTATCTATTTTGGGTTGTGACAAATTACTATCAGAGCCACAAGTTCATTGGGCTCATTAATATAAGAGGAGTTGAGTAGAGTCTTACAGATCGATGTGAAAATGTTTGTTATCTATCTTTGAGAGGTTACGTGATTTTAGGAGATTTTTGGTCCTCCATTTTGTTTGAGCGCTCAGAGCTTTCTCTAACTCAAAAACTTCTTATCCACTCTCCCATATATGGTGAGCACACGTTTTTCTATGGCTATAAATTTAGAGCTTGTGCATTTGGTGCATTCAAGAATTAGGGTTTAAGGCAGAGGTCAGATCGGGATGTCCAAACTAGATAGAGGTCAGGTTATAATTGCCTCTTTAGGTTCTAGAGTTGCTAGTGATGGTAGGTCTAGTGAGTTAGAGGGGTTGGGGCTAGTGCAGGCACCATCTATGAACATATCTATGATTGAGGATTGTTTGGTTCGAGTGTTGGTTTTTTCTTCTGAGAATGGCTTCTATTTTGGTTCAACATGCTACTTCAAGGCTTCATACTCCAGATGCACATGTGACTACTACTAGTGTTGATGAGGTATTGTCGGGGATTTCTCCACATCAAGTGACTTTAACCTTTATGTCCATGGAAGGACATATTAGATATGTAGAGTTCATGAGGACAGATCCACCCCGTCTTAATAGAGACCTTAGGTTTGATGCTTATATTTTCTTGCTTGGTTGTCGTGAGGGGTTGCAAAAGTTGGGTTTAGTGTATCTAGTGGAAGTAGACTTTACTTTTTCCAGTTCTCTGGGCTAGCTAGGCTAGTCAATTGGGTAACCTCCTCTTTCATTAGATAAGTTTGCTTGAGTGTTTATAGAGGAATTTATGTGGAAATATGAGAGGCTTGCGGGTCAGAGAGACCAGAGATTTAATGATCGCTACGATATGCATGATAGAGGTCAGGATCTTTGTGGTTATGCTTGAAGAAGGTTAGATTAGGGTGGTCATTTGGGTCCTTCTAGTTTGGTTCAATAGGCTCTTACTTCTTTAGTTTACTTTTGGTGTGGAGGTCTCAGTCACTATAGAAGGGATTTCCCTAAGCTCAAACAAAGATATTTCATCAGTTACTCTGAAAGAAAATTAGTTTCAATATCAGGTTCCACAGGATGGACACGAGGCAGGAGTTGTTTTCTAGTACAGTAGTGTAACACCCTAGATTTTTTTGCCTCAGAAAATTTCTTGAGCTTTGAGCTTACTGCCCAGGCTACGACTCACCTAATGAGTCGTAAGGTCTCCTTATGAGTCGTAGGGTGATCAGTGAGGTTGTCCATGTTTCTACCCTGATCACGACTCAGACCTCACGAGTCAAGAGGAGTGGTCACAAGTCATAGGGTGTGACTCGTGACCAAACCAGTGTAGGTGACCAAGTCATTGCCGTGGTTATGACTAGGACCCTACGAGTTGTAATGTCCTTGAATGAGTTGTAGGGTACAATCTGTAGGGTTAACAGTGAGGAGGTCTCATGTCTCTGCCTTGACCACGAGTCGTGGTGACGAGTCATAACCTGATGTCACGAGTCGTAACGTGGCTCATAGTCACTGACGATAATTTTTTGTGTGTTTTAATTGGGGACATTTTGGTCATTTTTCTCTTTCTCCAATTGTGACCCATGACTTAAAAATACTTTAGGGTCTTATTATCACTCCAAAAGAAGCAAAAATACACTTCTCTTTTCTCAAATTCCTCAAAGAAAGAACAAGGCTAGGATTTCTCAAGGTTGATCATCTAGGGCTCAAAGGTTGATTTCTCTCCATAATTTTTAATACTTTTAGGCATGTATCTCTTTCCTAAAACTTGATTTGTTAAAAACATGTGTTTAAATTGCTATTCATATGATTAATTGATGATTTTGAAAATTAGGTAGAGGGTCCTTGAAGGTTATAGATGGAATTGTAATTCCCATGACTTTTGGGAATTATTCGTGATTTGAAACTTTTTGGGAGCACGGTGTGGTAATTGGAATAGGGGTCATGGATTCCCCTAAATACATGAATTTTGAAATTGGAATTGGTAATAACCTCAATCCAATATTATGATATTGGCTTCGAAACATGAGTATATGCATATTATAATCACTTTTGGAACTATTGCATGATATAGGAGTTTACACCTAATTGTTGCCCTTCACGACTATGTTTATTTTTGAGTTTCTTCACTCTTAAATAAAATTATAATATTTATTTTTAATTAAAAAAACTTTTAAACTATTTGTGTAGGTAATGTTGTCATTTTGAGTAGCGATTATATATTTTCGTATACGAGATCGTGCAATTTTTCTACTTAAATAATTATTTTTCAAAAAATTAAATTTTATCAGAGGATATCTTGAAAATTGATTCAAATGGGTAAGATCTTAACTTAAATGTAACTTGTTCTCAAAGAACTATCTATTTAGAAAATATTAGTTTGATTTTGTTAAACCAAGAAACTTAGAATTAAACTAGTTTATAATTCATACCAAATTTTGATTCAATTTAGTTGATTATCTAAATTTTGCCATAATTGAAATTAATTTGGCCACAATTGCAATTGGCCAATAATCTTCAGATTGGTCAAGATTTAAATAAAAATTGACTAAGTGATCATTCAAATTGGATTATCTTTTAAATAACCTAATCTACCTTTTCTCGAATTAAATTGGGCCAACCTTGACCAAGGCCCAATTCTAACAACCCAATTCAACACAAACCCGATCCATTTGCTTGCTCACCTTTAACATCAACAATAACGCACAACACAACAGCTGTATCAACAACACACATTAGCGATTTCAACAAAACAACGACAACACCGACAATCAGCAAACCCTAGTCAACCTAGTCGTTCCCCTCCATTTACCGATTCATCCTCTCCTTAACCTCTCTGTACAACCATGTATGGCTAAAATCAAACGACCTTTCATCGTTTCAGTTGGTGATTCATCATTTTGAGCAAAAATTAATTTCCTTCTTCAAAGCAACGCCTCTCTCCTTCATCTCTCTCCCTAATTTAATTCAGTTCGAGGACACTATGGAATTCTAAATTTCACAAGAAAATCAACTCAAATTCGAATTTGAAATACAAAATTCTAATTCCTTCCCCTCCACCCCCCTCAAATTCTCCTATAAATAGATAGTGAGGGAAGAACTTTTTGAAGAAAAATTGGAGATTTTGGAGGAGCATTCCTCTAATCCCAAGTAACCAAAAAGTTCACGGTGAATATTCACTCAAATTCATTAAACTCGTTTGAATTTCCGCAAGAATAATTCAAACTTTGGTAAACCCAAGCTGAGTTTTGGTGGAAGTTACATCGTGATAAGTTTCCTATCCCAAGGACGTTGCCCAGAAATAGGTGAATACTGCATCTTCTTGCATTTTCTTTTGTTTGTGTTCAGATGTTATACTATAAAATTCTATTGTTGATTTGAATATTCATCGTTGTTTGAAAACAGTTTTGGATAATGGAGGTTATGTAAAGGGTTCACCTGTAGTACCTGTTCTTCTAAATTGTGATGGTTTTGTTTTTAAATTCCATCGCCACAGTAAAGTTTTGGGGTTGAAAATTAAACTATATTGTTTGATTAACCTTTCTGCTCTCCCTTTTGTGTCATTTGGCATTAATATCTTCATAATATTGCACAAGGATAATCATTTAGACGATACATGATTTGACCATAAATTTTCTCTTCGTGGATTTGTAATTTAGTACTCGTTAGCCTCATTAGGATCAACATGGATTGTTTTACGACTCATCGACTAATTGGTTGTTATTGTCCGTTTACTAAAATGTTTTGAGCCTCTGTTCGACAATGGGTTTCATATATTTGGTACTTACTTTAAAACTTGTTTAAAGGCCAAATTTATTTCATGCCTTGAAATCTGGTTACATCTAAATCCAATAACCGAACTGAACGTGATTTTTCCCTTGCTTTATTTTTCTAAAATATCGTGAATAAAAATAAGAAGTAGGTTGTATCTCAGTTTCATCCACAAGGTTGTTCTCAATAAGTGGATTAGTTTTCTTTCCATTATTGAAGTTTCGAAATCCATGTTTGTTTTCCTGTCGCAATGTTTCCTTATTTATGGCATTGAATAGCTGCATATTTGAATCCTCATTGATCGTTCATCTTGTTTGTAAATTTATATGTTTTCTGTTGGCATATGTAGAGTAGGAAAATGACTATTAAAAGATAACGCATTCTTGAATCATTTTAGCATGCATTTTAAAATTGACGAATTACAAGATTCTTCAATGTGCAAAATTAATAGGAGCTTCTCCTTATTCAAACTTAGAAAATCCTTCCATAGTTTTCACTATTCAGTCGGAATAGAATGATGTCTGTTCTTTATTTATTTATTTACTTTCTGTCTCCCTTTGTATGTTATTTTGGGGTATTAGAATACTAATCTTTTTTTTCTCCTTGCATGTAAACCTTTCAAGTCCACCGTGGCTCATCACATTCGATCCTTTGCATTTCTCCCGGCCAATGAGGCCTAATATCATCCAGTCAAGCCTCATCAAAGTTCGAAAATGAACTGATATACTCGGGGCAACGCTATTACAAGATGTTATTCCCTTATATACAGTGGGTATACACTGGAATAGCTGCAGCTGTACACTATCATATGTGTACATGAAAATGGAAGCAAACACGTTGATTTATACCATGATATACAACGTATATAGTATATATACAAAAAATGAAGGGAAGGAAGTTGTGATATACAGATGATATATCAGATATGAAATGGACCAAAGTCCATGAAATATGTAGTCCAAGGCTGGACAGGAGAAAAAATGGGCTAAAAGCTCAATTCAAACTCTTCTTTAATTATTAACTAGTAAATTTGATCGGGCTTCGCTTGGTTATGAAATATCTCATTAGATTTCACATTAATCTTTTTATTATATTAAAAATATTTTAAAATAATATAAGTTCTTAAATCCAACTAGATTTTATTTTAAGTTGTAATTCATTTATTATTAACACTCTATTTTATGTTTTTTTTCAACAAATCTTTCATCTCATAAAAGAGTGTTTTTTGGTGTAAAGTTGAAGCAACTTTTAATCATGGGGATTCTTTTAAAAAAAAAAATAAAAAAAAATGCTAATATTGAATACAAAGAAATGGGATGTAGCAAGTTAGATTTTTAGCTTCAAACCACTTAGAATGTCACAATATTTTATAGTCTGTTTAGATTGATTTTCATTCATTAGATTTTCTCGTGGAGCTTCAAATAATTCTTTGCTTGGCTCAGTCACAGATCTATCTCAATATATTTGCTAACAAAAGATGAGAACATAAAATTAATTTTACCTCTCCGCCCATGTTGTCGCTGAGAAATAATAACATTCACCATAAATCCTATTTTCGTTTAGCACCGTACACAAGAAAATCTATTGTTACAATATTGGGTTCATCTAATTCATTACATTCATGTGAAACATAAATTTGTAAGTAAAAATTCATAAAAACTATATAAAAAAAGCAATAGACATTTAAATCATAAATTTAAAAATATAAATGATTATTGCTAAGAACACTAACCATAAATTAAGCTAGATCCTCTTAATTTCTTGATTCTCTTCATATCATATACTGCTTTCCTACAAAAAGAGGTTCATAAAGAGGTATTACATCATCTTATTTATGTCTAGCAAAATGATATTGCAATATAAATGAATAGATCTAAGTTTTTCTACAAATATGAAGAAAAAACAAAATCCACCTCATTAATGAAAATAACGACCTACGAATCTTTATATATTAATAGTTGATCTCTATGATATTTTTATATATAAAAAACTGATAAATGTTCAAATGATAATGAAGGAGGAAAAAAATATTATAATAAGAGTCAAGAATAAAAATAACAAAATGCATACCTCCATACCTATGAATATCCTTTAATTAAGAAGTCTTTTCTTTTAATCAAAACAACACAAGTGAAAAAATAAATAAGGAAGAACAAAAATAAAAAGAAAAAGGGCAGAAAATCAAAGAAACAAAGAAGAAGAACGAATGCTGACACCTACAATTTGAAAAATCATCAAAATTTATAATTTGGCCACCATGTTCATTCCATTATGTTTCTACTATTTTATATTTAATGTTTGGGAGAGAAAGAGGCATACATAACTGATAAGGTAAGGTTATTTTTACCAAAAAAAAGAAAAGAAAAGGTAAAGTTATTAACTTAGAGTAAATGGGGAAATAAAGAAGAGTAAATGGGGAGGTGTAATCAAGAAACTTTAAAATAAAAACTATTATTATTAATTATTTAATATAACAAATAAATAGAGAAAAAATGTCAAAAAATTGAGAAAAAAGAAAAATAGGAATGGAGGCCTTAGAAGTATGTCACATCAACATATTTCTAAGCCTCCTTTATATATATAGAGAGAGAGAGATTTCCTAAGTAGTTTATTTGTGATATCTATGAGCCTAACTTTAACTAATTTAATCTAGATAAATTCCCTTCAGATGTTGTCATTTCTTTATTTTATATCATTTTCCTCTTCTTCTTTTTTACTTATTTGGATTTCTGTACTTAATTTATCTTGTTAAAAATTGGATGTTAGCCTAATCTTCTTGAAAATATGACATCTCGCATTAAAATGTCATTCTTTTCGTTCATATGTCGACTAATCTCATTTAAGCTAAAGAAATATTTCTCAAACATAAAGAACAATAGGTTTTCTTGAATTGGTTTCCTTTAATAAAAAAACATAGATTTTCTTTTAAAATAACTACAAAAAGTTGGGTAAAAATGAAAAATATAATAAAGTCTTGATGAACTATTTGGATTTAAATGATATAACAATATTTTAAAAATAAATACTAATAATAAGTGAATAATCTCTTAAATTAAAGTAAATATTTTTTTATAAAATCAAGTGTTTGAGAAAATCAGTCCCTTTTTAAGTTATTCAAAAAATAATTTTTCTGGTGAACCGTTTTAAAAGGAACGTTCTAAGTGCCTTAAAAACCTTCTTAGGGCGTTAATTGAATCCTTACTCAGTTTCTCTCATTTCAAATATTTATTTTTATTTTTGAATCTTTGAAGTTTCCTTAAGTTCTCTTGATTTTTTTCCTATAAAAATCAAGTGGCGACTCTGTAACTTGCTTAAAATTATTTTAAAATTTTCTCGAATCTTTTGAAATTGTTTTAAGGTGGTCAAAACCATTTTCTCTTAAAATAAAGTCCAAAAAAGGATAAAAAGGAAATGACGACTCTGCTGGGGATCATCTAGGTTCTAACCAAATATTTGAACTAACTTCTTTGACCAACTATTCGAGTTTGTAATATTTAAACTGTTTGTTTGTTTACATGTTTAAATTTTCACAAAATTTAAACTATTACATTTCATGACATACTTCCACATTTGAAATATTTAAGCTGTTTGGGGTTTCACGGTTGTCGCGTCTCCTATTTATTAATTTCAAATGAAGTGTTGGGAATACGACAGTTTATTGGTACGTTAGGCGTCCGATGACTGTTCGTACTTTCAAAACCAAGTTGTCCACTTGGGAACCTGGTCAAAGCCTACTCTAGACACCTAGGATAGAGTAAAATCAAAAATTCTTTTAGGCATGAGCCTAGGTCCACCTAATACCTCTGAGGGTATTGGGCCTATTAGAAAACCTACCCTGCGTCTATTGGCCACGAGTCAATCATAGACGAATCATACTTATGTGTTGAAGGAGTATATGTTAATTAATATAATTCATTATCCTTTGAGGTATGGGAAGGCTTGCTTTGTTTGTTTCTATGAAGGAATGGCTCAACCGGTTCCTTGTAGAAGACTCAAAATTCTTACCAAATCCGTTGATTGTCTTAAAGTTTGATGGACCCACATGAGTGCGGAAGATGAAGAGATTATTAGAACACATATTGGGCAACCAAGATACTATTTATGGAAAGAGGTGGACAAAGTTAAGAGGTTGAAGGCCGACGTAAGAACATCTAGACACTAGTGTTTTCTATTTTTATCTCCTGTGTGAGATCTTGTTCTTTTTCTCATGTTATTTTCCCTCCCTCAAAGATTGTATCCCTTTTTGTGCAACTTTATAGGCTTTTATGCCCTTTTTATATCTATGGATATTATGGGGGATAATGGATTGGTTTTAAGAGATATATACTTTCTTCAAATTTTCTTGGCCAACCCTTGGCTCAAAAGGGTCATCCAATTAGGACATGTTTATTATTCTATTATTGTGTGATATACCTGTTTTATGTGCTTATGTGCATTGTTTGAATCAAAAGTAAATTGATCTACTCGTTAAAAAAGTTTTAGAAGCCCTCTTGGCCAAATTATATGCCTACTATTCAAAGTTCGCCCAAAAAACTCCAGGTCTCCAAGTCTCTCACAAAATCCTTAACCATTTTCTTTAACTTCTTTTTTAAATATATTCCTATTCTTTTCGAAAAATCGGTCATGGATTCAAGAACCACTCAACTGAAAAGACAGATATTGGAGTTAGTCCAAGTGGAGGAAATGCTAAAAGTAGAGACCAAGAGAGTGGTTAGGAAGATTAATTAAACTGACAAGGAAATTGCTAAAGTCAAACAATTGATCTCACAAGAAAAAAATAATTTTGAGCGTAAAACTGAAGATCCGACTGAAGTCTATGAGAAAGGAGGCGTGGGACAAGCCTCACCTTCAAATGTGAGGGAAGGAACGAATTGAAATTTCCACCATTCCACCCGTAGAAGATCAAGATATGGAAGAAGAAGAATGAAGCGAGAATGCCTGTACCTATATAGGACCTAGTCATTAGTCTTGTCCATTTTTGTTGCCATTTTCCTTTCATATTTTACTGATGTAATAAACTCTAATGAGACTCAATGAAGTGAAGTTTTGTCCTTCCCGACTATGTATTGCCTAATTTTTCTTTTGTGAGATACGTAGACAGCCTTTCGACTCGGCCTTTATCCTTTAAAATCATTCTCCCATTTTTATTGAGAAAAATCACATGAATCCAAAGTCAGCAGATGGAGATGTCTAAAGATTTAGACTTGACAATCTTTCTGTTAAAGATCCACTTATCTAAAATCAATAGATAAAGTCCTATCTGTTAATTCCTTTCGAGTTGATACCTGCCCATGGATCAATTGACCTAAGATGAAAACAATTTTACGTTGTTTACTTTATGTCGGATATCTTGCATTACTTACCACTAATAGTATCTAACATATTTTCTTTTTGAGTTATTGTTACTTTATTAGGTAATCAAATAATTAGAAATTGATCTATGTTTAAAAAAGCTGGCTGGACATCAATACTTCCTAGGTAAATAAAAATTCCTTCCTTGACAATCGTTTAGTTGCTGAAGAGAAAAGAATGACTGGTAGTAGTGATGAAGAGGTGAAGAAATTACCTCCGCTTTACGAATCATTTCTTATATTTGAAAAGCCTACAAGTGATGGTCTCAAGGACGAAATAGGAAACTTGTTCGAGGAGTGTGATGCTATTATAGAAGATTTTTCTAAGAAGACCAAGATCAAGACAGATGAATTAGGGGAGAAGCTGTTGAACTGGACTTCCACTCCAATCATGACTCCCCGAGATGTGGTAGATGAAAGAATGAAATTTAACTTTTGAAAAATTGGTGGTAGTCCGAATAAGGCCCAAGACCCACCCTTTAAGTTTATTTACCTTATTTTCACTTTTTATGCTTTGCAAAAGGCTCAAACCCATACTAGTGTGATCATAGACAACATGTGCAATTTTTAAAAATTCAATTAAAGCCTCTCTTATTGCAAAAATGTTTTCCATATATTTTTGGTGCATTATTTGAACACTATAATGTAACTTATGTTGTTTATGATTTCCGTAATAATAATTTGAAACCTACCAATGTCATGTCATGTTAAAAGCTAAATAAACAAATCATGGAAAATGACGATGAATGGGAAGAGTATGATGAAGAAACAATGGTCCCAGATCAATTAACAGAGGAACTAGCAGATTTTGAGGATAAAAAAAGACCCAACCTAGAGGAAACTGAGGTAATTAATCTAGGTGATGATGGTGAAGTAGAAAACCCCAGAAATAGTGTTCATCTGACGAAAGCACAAAAAAGAGAACTCATCAAGTTGCTTAAATAATATATTGATATATTTGCTTGGTCCTATGATGACATGCCATGATTGAGTACAAATATCATGTCACACAAATTGCCAATTGACCCGGGGTTCAATTCTATGAAGCAAAAGTCACAGAAATTTAAGCCAGATCTAAGTCTAAGAATCAAGGAAGAATTCACCAAACAAATCTAAGTCAATGTAGTTGAAGTCACTAAGTATCCAACATGGCTAGCCAATATTTTTCCAATACTAAAGAAGGATGAAAAGATTTGAATTTGTGTCGATAATAGAGATTTGAACAAAGCCAGTCCTAAAGATTACTTTCTATTACCCAACGTCAACATTCTCATTTGACAACTACGCAAGGCATAAAATGCAGTCATTTGTGGATTGTTTTGTCGAGTATCATCAAATATTAATGGATGGAGAAAATGCAGAGAAAATAACTTTCATCATACCTTGGGGTGTTTATAACTATAGGGTGATGCCCTTCGGTCTTAATAATGCTGGTGCTACATATATTAGAGCCATGAAAACCATATTTCATGATATGATCCATAAGGATATTATAGTGTACATGGACGATGTGATCATCAAATCTTGTAAGAGTTTGGACCTTTTGGACCATATGGGAAAGTTCTTTGATATCTAGAAGTATAATCTAAAGTTGAGTCCTACCAAGTGTGATTTTGGGGTACCGACTGGGAAGTGATTGGGTTTCATAGTTAGTATAAGGGGCATTGAGCTCGACCCCTCAAAATTTAAGGTGATCCAAGAACTGCCTTCTCCGAATATAAAGAAGGAAGTTGTGACTTTCTTAAGAAGATTGAATTACATCAGCAAGTTCATAGCCCAGTCAACGATTATTTACAAATCAATCCATAATATGTTAAAGAAAAATGCACCAAATGAATGAAATGTGGAACGCCAGAAAGCTTTTGACAAGATCAAGGATTATCTATCTAGTCCACCAGTACTGGTTCCTCCAAGAGAAGAAAGTCCTCTATTGCTATATTTATCTGTCTTAGACAATGCATTTGGATGTGTCTTAGGACAACACAATAAACCTGCAAAGAAGGAGAGAGCAATTTATTACTTGAGTAAGAAGTTTACTCCATATGAGGCTCGTTACACGCTATTGGAAAGAACGTGTTGTACAATGACCCGGGTGACCCAGAAGCTGAGGCATTACCTGATATCATATATAATGTATCTCATATCCAAAATGTATACTTTGAAGTTCATATTCCAAAAGGCCATGCCCGCGAGGAAATTGGCCAAATAGAAAATGCTATTAAGTGATCTTAACATAGTATACATGACTCAAAAGACAATTAAAGGGCAAGTCCTAGTGGATTATCTAGCAGAGAATCCAGTTGATGAAGAATATGAGCCACTCCAAACTTATTTCCCAGATAATGAGGTATTGTTCATAGAAGAAGACATTTTTGAAATATACCTGGGTTGGAGACTGTTCTTTGATGGGGCGGTTAATTTTAAAGGTTTATGAATTGGGGCGGTCTTAATATCAGAAACTAGTCAACATTATCCGGTTACCACCAAACCATTCTTTCCATGCACCAGTAATATGGCTGAATATAAGTCTTGTATTTTCAACCTCAGATTGGTCATTCATATGAATGTTTGAGAACTGCTAGTCATTGCAGATTTTGATTGATTACTTTACTAGGTTCGAGGTGAATGGGATAGAAAGAACCCTAAAATCATATCACACATAGAATTGGTACATGAGTTATACCAAAGATTCAAGGAAGTGGAATTCAAGCATATTCCAAGGATACAAAACGAGTTTACCGATGCTTTGGCCACTATATCCTCTATAATTTGGCATCCAGATCAAAGTTACATTAATCCATTGGAAATAAGTTTGAAGGAGAAACCTGCACACTGTACACAAGTTGAGGCAGAACTAGATGGAAATCCATTCTACTTCGATATCAAGATGTATTTAAAAGTTGGGGCGTACCTCGAAGATGCAACCGACAATAAAAAAAATCCGTTGGGTGGCAAATAATTTCTTTTTGAATGGGGAAGTCCTTTCTAGGAGGACCCCCGATTTGGGATTTCTACGATGTGTAGATTCTATTGAAGATACCAAATTTATTGAAGAAATTCACGCCGGAACATGTGGACCTCATATGAATGGTTTCACTCTAGCCAAAAAGATCCTAAGAGACGGATATTTCTAGATGTCTATAGAAAGTGATTGCAGCAAGTTTGTGCAAAAATGTCATAAGTTCCAGATAAATGGGGATTTGATCCGAGTGCCCCCATATGAACTTAATGTTATGTCCTAGCCCTAGCTGTTTGTAGCTTGGGGCATGGATGCCATCATTTCGATTGAGCCACCGGTTTTAAATGGACACAGATTTCTTTTAGTTGCTATCAATTACTTTATCAAGTGGGTGGAGGCTATCTTATACAAAATGGTAACCAAGAAGGTAGTAACGGAATTTGTCAAGACCTTGATTTGCCAATTCGGGATACCCGAGTCAATCGTCACACACAATGGAGAAAACTTAAATAGTCAGTTGATGAAAGAGATATGTGAGAAGTTCAAGATTACTCATCGAAATTTAATTGTATATCGCCCTCAAATGAATAGAGCAGTAGAAGATGCCAACAAGAATATCAAGAATATCTTAAGAAAGATAGTTGATTGTCACCGATCGTGGCACGACATGCTGTTTTATGCTTTGCTGGGATATTGTACTATAGTTAGAACTTTGACTAGAACAACTCCTTATGTGTTAGTCTCTAGGACAGAAGCGTTAATACCCGCTGAAGTTGAAATACCTTATTTAAAATCATCCAAGAAGTAGGGTTGGGTAATAGAGAATGGGTCCACTCCCACCATGAATAACCTGTGATGATTGATAAAAAGAGGATGAGCGTCGTATGCCATGGCCAATTATATCAACGACGAATGATTCGTGCTTTCAACAAAAGAGTAAGAGCTCATATGTTCGAAGTTGGACAATGGTGCTCAAACACATATTCCCTCACCAAGAGGAGTATAAGGAGAAGTTCGCTCCAAATTGGCAGGGGCCGAATGTAGTCTGCTATCAGGAGAATCCTTGATTTTGTTTGAGATGGATTGGAAAAGGTGGCCCAAGCCAATCAATTCCGATGTAGTAAAGAGATAATATGTCTGATGTAGTGTTCCTTTGTGTTTATTTCCTTGCAATTGTTTTTCCCATTTGTAATCATTTTTATGCTTTGTACTAGCTTTAAAATTCCCTATACTTCCATGTATGAACTACGTTTGACCTGAATTCTCAAGAATGAGATACGTAGGTGGCCTATGTCTGCTTCAATCAAACCTTTATGAGAAAATTCCCATTCCTTTTATATATGAATTACGTTTAACCTGAATTCTCAAAAAGAAGATACATAGGCGGCCTGTGTCGACTTAGGTCTACCCCTTAGAAAACTTTATTTATATTCTCTTGAACTACATAATTACCTGAATTCATAAGAACGGAATACATAGGCGGCCTTTGTCGGCTTCAGTCACCCCTTTTAATTATTTCGTTATTTTTTTTATGTTGTGAAAACTACATTTGACCTGATTCCTGTTCAACCTAATACGTAGGTTCCATAATGGCTCGGTTATATCAAATCAGAAAATGGAAACTGGGGAAGAATTTTTGAGAAGGAATCTCAAAAATTCAAAAGAAAAATATCACCCTCTCACAATCTAAAATAAATTTCAAGAGAAGTATTAGTAAATGGGTTAGAAATTGTTAGAAAGACCTCAAAATTTCCATTATAATGTACTAAAGAGATCAAAGACATGACATCTAAGATTCATCGATGCCAAAAGAGCAGAGTCAACTTCATGGTCCTTCAGCTACAAAGGCTCATCTCCAAAACTCTTCAGCCACAATACTAAAAGATCTCCAGATCTTATTGACAGATGGACAGATATGTCAATGCCTCAAACCAAGAATATTCATTAAAGCTCGTACATGACATGACTTAATTGACAAAGACTCCTTCCAATATTATAAAAGAATGTTTGAAAATTCAATTATTTGTCAAAGTACTTACTTTAAATTAATTTATTCTATGATTTTGCCTTACACCCACCAACTCGGGGAGTCGAAGCAGGAGCTAGAGGATGACAAACACCTGAAGAAGATGAGAACTCGACGATGATAATGATAGGAGCTGAAGACTGAGGAGGTCGACACAAATAAGTTTTATCAAAAACTAACAACTTCTCTGTGGATGCAGGTTATCCCGAGCCAACCAAAAACCCAACAAAAGCACCAGTTATTCAACAAATTCCTTTGGTTTAAAGGAGTACAACAAAGCCAAGTATCCAAAGGGTGATTAAAAAAGGGCTAGGATTGAAGCGAAAAATAATTGAGTTTCCCAAAACTAACAAGTTTCCTGTGGTTACAGGTATCATTATATGTGGAAAGCAAATGATGACTTAAATCCCTAGAAAATAAAGGATTATAAAGAACATGGAATGTACAAAATGGTATATAAAGAAGGCCTGACATGCTAGTGGAATGGTCAAGGTGATCTATTCTACAATCATTGCACGATTATTTGCATTTCTCCCCATCTTTCTACTGCATCATATCATGCCAAAAGGGCTATGTCGAGAGGGCCATATCGAGAGGGCCATGCCAAGAGGACCATGCCAAAAGGCCCATGTCGTAAGAGACATGTCCCAAAGACCATATTACCTTCTCCGACTAGTTTCAAAGAGACAACAATCCAAGAGGATCTCCAAATTGCATTTGATGCTCATGATTGCTTTAAAGTCTTCTATCTTTGTTAATCATACAAAGGCTAAAAAGTCTAGTATGGAAGGATATTTTGAAGCATTTCCATATATATACGATAATCACACTAAGATAAAAGTGTCTGGCATTGAAAGATATTTTGAAGCATCCATATCTGATCAAATCATGCAAAGGCAAAATAGTCTGGCGTTGAAAGATATCCATCAGCTTCAAGTGCATCAATTACCAAAGTTTTAATGGCATGCACCACCGAATCTCAAGAAACATATGGTCCAAAGGATGCTTATAAGTCACCATCTGAAGACGTACGATGTACTTGATTTTCCAAAAGTTGACAATTTAAGGGTCATCTATAGGTTACATTATTTGAGATAACATAGTGTGCAAGGTTATCCGCGAGTTGATAGTCCATAGGTCATCCATAATATGCAACAATATTTAGCTGATATTGTGCAAGGTTACCCAAAGATCGATAGTTTGAAGGCTATCCATAAGTCACAGCTAAATTCTTATAAAAAAATATGCAAGATTATCAAACTGATAGGTCCAAGGGTTCTCTCAACGCCGTATCATATCCAAGGCCGATTATGCACAGGATTACCCAAAGACTAGGAATTTGAGAAATATTTATAAGTTATATTGTATCCAAGGTCGGAAGATGTGTAGGAATACTCGAGAGCTAGCGAATCAAGGGATAACTGTAAGTCATCTATTATCCAAGGTCGGATAATATGTAGGATTACCCAAAACTAGCAACTCAAAGGATATCTATACGTCGCCTCATATCCAACAACAAATGATGTGGAAGATTACCAAAAGATTGTCAATTCAAGAGATATCTATAAGTCGTATCGACACAAAAGATGCACAAGACTTATTCGAGATCACATTCAAAAGATCATTGTCGAAGATGTTATCATTCCACATACGAGAATTATTACAGGTGACGAAAAAGGTTGCCACCTCAGCATTGGATTATGTGGTTGCAGGGACCAGTCTATACAAAGTGTCGTCGATGCCCAAGAGGGCTACCCTACTTTGAAGAATTTTTCAACCATCAAAAGACTAATATATCCAACAACCAAGAAGGTTGTTGTGCTGGTTATTGCAAAAATTATCGCCCTCCAAATAGGTACATGAGAGGATGGTATCTTTTCTAGCTAGTAACTCATACGGAGATATGGTAAAAGACTATATACCCCTTAATGAATTATATTTATCACTAGCAATTTTGTTTGAGATATTGTCGAGAGCATCCAAAAGGATGAAAATCTAAAACCAAAATCACAGGTGCGGACGACTCCAAAAATGACACCGCACAACGTGGAACTTTTCTTAGCAGCGAACTGGGACATAGTCCAAAGAGGAATATCAAACTCTTTGGATGTGAGCTGAAATACGACTTCCACCACCATCAAATCATATCCCTATCAAAAGGCATGTGGGTTTTTTGGGATTTTGGTTTCAGTTTCACTTTCAGAGTATTTCTAAACTCATGCTGAAAGTAACTTTCCTTTTCCTTCAAATCCGGTGATGTACACCTAAAGCTTTGGGAATTATGTTAGTATTGCTCATATTTACATGTGTGAGGGATCTACATTTTGTACTTGATATAATCACAATCCTCTAGTACCTAAGCTCAATTTTTCGTCGCCCATCTTGAGCCAAAGGTCATCTTAGCATAAAAGACTACCTTTTTCACTGCTCGAGTCGAATTACAGGTAGTTTGATTCCTTGACTCCTAGGGATATGTAGGCTAATCTCTTTGTTGAAAATTCCACTGCATTACAACTTTCCCCCAATCCTTATTCCCCAGCTTTTTGATTTCACAAAAATTCAAAAATTTAGATAGCTTGTGAATTCTTTGAAAATCGTGTTTAAGATCAAGCGTTATGAACTACAAATCGCCTAAATTCTCATGAAATCTAAAATATGTGGGAAACTCGATGTCGAGGTTCAGCCATAACTCCGTAACACTCGTGCAAAAACCGACCTCCTTTGAGAAATGAATTTGTGGTCAGACAAAATTAGGAGTGTCAAACTCCCTTTATCCAGAGCTACTTGCATTTACCCTACCCAAAGAGAGGGACAGTTGTTGACACCTAATATTTTTTCTTCACGACTAAGTTTAATTCTGAGTTTCTTCATCCTTAAATAAAATAACAATATTTTTTATTAATTAAAAAATCTACTAAAATATTTATGTTGGTAATTTTGTCATTTTGAGTAGAGATTAAATATTTTCATATACGAGATCGTGCAATTTTGCTACTTAAATTATTATTTTTCAAAAAATTAGATTTTAATCAGAGGTTTTCTTAAAAATTTATTCAAATGGGTAAGATCTTAGTTTAAATATAACTTGTTATCAAAAAATGATCTATTCGGGAAATATTTGTTTGATTTTGTCAAAACAAAAAACTCAGAATTAAACTAGTTTATAATTCATACCAAATCTTGATTCAATTTAGTTGATTATTTAAATTTAGTCATAATTGAAATCAATTAGGCCACCATTGCAATCCAATTGGCCGGTTATTTTTCAAGTTGATCAAGATTTTAATAAAACTTGACTAAGTGATCATTCAATTTGGATTATCTTTTAAATAACCTAATCTACCTTTTCTCCAAATAAAATTGGGACAACCTTGACCCAGGCCCAATGTTAACAACACCAATTCAACACAAACCCGATCCATTTGCTTGCTCACCTTTAACATCAATAACAACACACAACAAAACAGTTGTATCAACAACACATTAGCTATTTTAATAAAACAACGATAACAACTAGTAAACGACGATAACACCATCAATCAACAAACCCTAGTCAACCTAGTCATTCCCCTGTATTTACCGATTTACCCTCTCCATACAACCATCTATGTCTAAAATTAGACGGCCTTTTATTATTTTAGTTGGTGATTTATCATTTTGAGAAAAAAATTATTCTTCTTCTTCAAAGCAACGTCTCTCTCCTTCATTTGTATCCCTGATTCAATTCAGTTCAAGGACAACGACCCTTAACTGTGGATATCAAAATTTCTAAAGAAAATCAACTCAAATTCGGATTTGAAATTTGAAACCCTAATTTCTCCCCATATTCCCTATAATTAGATAGTGAGGGATACAGGTGAGGGAAGGACTTTTTGGAAAAAAATTGGGATTTTGGAGGAGCATTCCTCTAATCCCATGTAACCAAGAAATTCAAGGTGAAAAATCACTCAAATTCGTTGAACTTATTTGAATTTCTGTAAGAACGATTCAAACTCCGATAAACCCAAGCTGAGTTTTGGTGAAAGTTGCATCGTGATAAGTTCGTCGTCCGAAGGTCGCTTCCCAGAAATATGTGAATACCACGTCTCTTTGCATTTTCTTTTGTATTATTTTCAAATGTTTTAGTATGTAATTCTATTGATGATTTAAATTATCATCACTGTTAGGAAACTGGTTTGGATAATGGAGGTTACATAAAGGTTTAACCTTTAGTATCTGTTCTTCTAAATTGTGATGGCTTTATTTTTAAATTCCATCATTGCATTGAAGTTTTGGGGGTGAAGATTAAACTGTATTGTTTAATTAGCCTTTCTGATCACCCTCTTATATTGTTTGACATTAATATCTTTATAATATTGTGCAAGGATAATCATTTAGCCGATAAGGGGTTTGTCCCTAAAATTTTTTTTGTGGATTTGTAATTTTGTACTCGTTAGCCTCATTAGGATTAGCATGGATTATTTTCTACTGATTGACTAATTGTTTTTTATTGTCCATTTACCTAAATTTTTTGAGCCTCAGCTCGACAATGGGTTTCATATATTTGGTACTTACTTTAAAACTTGTTTAAAGACCCAATTTGTTTCACACCTTAAAATCTGGTTACATCTAAAGCCAGTAACCGGGTTGAACGTGATTTTCCCCTTGCTTTATTTTTCTAAAAAATTCGAGAATAAAAATAAGAAGTAGATTGTATCTCTGTTTCACCCACAAGGTTGTTCTCAATAAGTGCATTAGTTTTCCTGCCACTATTGAAGTTTCGAAATCCATATTTGTTTTCCTGCCACAATGTTTCTTTACTTATTGCATTGTGTGGTTGCATATTTGAATCCTCATTGATCGTTCATCTTGTTTGTAAATTTATATTTTTCTTGTTGGTATATGTTGAGTAGGAAAATGGATATTAAAAGATAACAAGTTCTTGAAATCATTTTAACATGCATTTTAAAATTGACAAATTGCAAGATTCTTCAATGTGCAAAATTTAACGAAAGCTTCTCCTTATTCAAACTTAGAAAGCCTTTCCATATTTTTCACCGTTCAGTCGGAATAGAATGATATCTGTTCTTTATTTATTTATTTATTTATTATTTTCTATCTCCGTTTGTATGTTATTTCAAGTTATTAGAATACTAATCTTTTTTTCTCCTTGCGTGTAAACCTTATGAGTCCACCCGGGTTCATCACATTCGATCCTTTGTATTTTTTCCGGCCAATGAGGCCTAATATCATCGAGTCAAGCCTCATTAAAGTAAAAAAATGGACTGATATACGCGGGTCAACACTGTTACAAGTTGTTATACGCTTATATACAGTGGGTATACACTTGAATAACTGCAACTGTATACTATCATGTGTACATGAAAAATGGAAGCAAACACGCTGATTTATACATTGATAGACACTGTACATAGTGTATATACAAAAAACATAGGGAAGAAAGTTGTGATATACAATTGATATACCAGATGTGAAATGGACCCAAAGTCCATGAAAAATACAGTCCAAGGCTGGACAGGATCAAAATAGGCTAAAAGCCCAATTCAAACTCTTTTTTAATTATTTATTTCCTTTGTAATTTATTTGTGATATCTATTATTCTAACTTTAACTAATTTAATCATTTCTTTATTTTATCTCGTTTCTTTTTTTTTTTTTGAGTTATTTGATTTTTCGTATTTAATTTTTTTTGTTAAGTTAGCCTAATCTTCTTAAAAATATGTCATCTCGCGTTAAAATATCATTATTTTCGTTCATATGTCGACTAATCTCATTTAAGCTAGTGAAATCTTTCTCAAACATAAAGAACAATAGGTTTTCTTGAATTGGTTTCCTTTAATAAAAATAGATTTTCTTTTAAAAATAACTACAAAAAGTTGGGTAAAAATAAAAAATAAAATAAAATCTTGATGAAGTATTTGGATTTAAATGAGATAACAATAGTTTTAAAATAAATAATAATAAATGAATAATTTCTTGAATTAAAGTAAATATTTTTTATAAAATCAAGTCTTTGCGAAAGTTAGCCCCTTTTTAAGTTAGTCAAAAAATAATTTTTTTGGTGAACCATTTTAAAAACAGACACTCCTAAGTTCCTTAGAAACCTTCTTAGGGCATTAATTGAATACTTACTCAATTTCTCTCATTTCAAAGATTTGTTTCAGTTTTTGAATCTTTGAAGTTTCCTTAAGTTTTCTTGATTTTTTTCTATAACAATCAAGTGGCAACTCTGTAATTTGCTTAAAATTATTTTGAAATTTTCTCTAATCTTTTAAAATAGTTTTAAAGAGGTCAAAACCATTTTCTCTTAAAATTAAATCCGAAAAGAGACAAAACAATTGGAGCTTAATGAAACATAATGGTTTAAATTCAACCTTGGGGGTCGTGGATTCCCCCAAGATAATTAATAATTGAACCTAGGGTGTTGTGGATTCTCCCATGCGGATGAATGATTTGAGCTTGTGGGGTCGTAGATTCCCTCAAGTATGATGATTGGAATGACATATTGATAATAGTTTCCAAACGTAGTTGGTATGATGATAGCAACGGTTTATGCCTTAATGTATGATTATTGATTCAATAAAAGGGAATGTGCAAATGTTTTAATTGGACTTAAAGGGAGTTGTATAGCTAATCCATGAAAGTGGAGGTCCCGAGGGTCTGATGCTGGAAACTCGCATTTGCTGGTGTGGGGGTTGGTCTTGATGACCATGTGCTTATGACACACTATAGATATATGTATCATGGATGACGTACGATCGTGGATTCCCTAGCCTTCTATGATATCTCTGGTTCGTGCATCTAACATGCACTGGGGCCCATCCAGCAGAGGGGCGGGACCTATATAGCTTTGGGTGCTTTTATGATAGTTTGAGATACACAATCCAGGTTAATGCTTTTAACTCTCATATTAAACCTTGTTCCTTATTCCAAAAATTATATATGTGTGTATATGATTGTGTGCATTAGTTTTAAATGGCTTTGGACTGATTTGATCATGATATTACTTTATTCTTTTCTCGAGACACATACTAGCGCTCACCCTACTAACCATCCCTGAATGTTGTATCCCCATGTGATGCATGGTTCAGAGACACTTCTACTTTTCTGTGCAGTGATTGGTGATTTTTGGATTGTTCGTGAGTCAACTTGAAGTGGTGAGCTTCCCTTCTCCAGAAGACCCTTATTTTATATTCTTATTTTGTTTATTATATTTTTGACTATTCCTTTTCGACTCATTTTGGCTATGATTGGGGGCATGTCCCATATAGGGTTATCCTTGGTTATTTGAGTCTTTGTGGATTACTGTGGATTAGGATTGGTGATGAAATTCTTAGATTGATTTCAAAGATAGTTACTTATCTATCTTGTTATATGTTCAGAACTCAGCTCTAAGTTTTTATATGTTTGGAATTCATCCACTGCTAGTTGTTTATGTTCTATTTGAATAGGCAATGGGGGTGATCTCCGATCCTCAACGTACTTGAGATACTCATCACGGCTAGGCCTTGGTTCGGGTCGTGACAAGCTTGGTATTAGAGCCTAGGTTCATGGTCATTGGGTGTTCGTAAAGCCATGTCAAGTAGAGTGTTTTTTATGGGTGTGTAGCGCGCCACACTTATAAGGGAGAGACTATGAGGTATTTAGGAATGTTTTCCTTTCTTCTTATCAATTTTTTGAGCTACAGAGTCTAAGGTCTTGAAATCTCCTCTAATTTCATTTGTTTGTATTTCAGATTATGCCTCCTCAAAGACCTGATGCTTGTGGAAACTCTTTTTTCCCACATGAGGATAATATGGATGGAACTCGTTCTACTTATGGAGTACAAATCCGGTCTGGGGTCCCTGCTCCTGATTGCCCTTATAGAGTTCCACCGGTACCTACTCGTCCTTCCGGGCTTCTTGGGCTGATGATGTTCATGACCTACAGACCCAAGGAGACATTTCTAAAGTCGAATTCCATTGATCTATTCATTTGCTGACTTAGATGGTGACTTTGCAATCTCATCAGCCTGACCGTGTTGGATCTGTTGCTCTATCTTTTGAGGTCACTAGAGTTGGCCAGTTCATGAGGTTAAATTCCCCAACCTTCACAGGCTCTAAGGTTGAGGAAGATCCTCAAGGGTTTGTTGATAAAATAAAGAAGATATTTAGAGTGATGTATGCTACTGATTTGAAGGGTGTGAAGTTTTCCACATATTAGTTGAAAAATATGGCATATCTGTGATATGAAGTGTGAGAGCAGTCGAGGGGTGATGATGCTGAGCAGGCTATGTGAGATAAATTTTTTGATGCCTTCCTTGATCGTTTCTTTCCCTAATGTCGAGGAAGGTAAATATGAGGAGTTTTGAACTTGAAGCAGGGAAAGATGACTGTGACGGAGTATGCCTTAAAGTTCTACCAGCTGTCCCATTATGCCTAAAGATCGTGTCTAGTATAAGGGAAAGAATGAGAAAGTTTACTTAGAGTTTATCTCGGGACTTGGTGTTACAGTATAAGGCGATGATGTTGAATACTGACATGGATATCTCTATGCTTGTGGTATATATACAGCAGGTTGAAGATGAAAAGAAGAAATATGCCGAGATGAGAGAGATGTATAATAAGAAGTTCAGGTATTCAGAACTGAGCAGAGGTCAAAAAGCTAGTGGTATGGATGCTAGGCAGTGGGGTAAGAAGAGGACTTGGGGAAATTATAGTTCCTACTCTACCACTACTGCTCTATATCCTAAGACGTCTAGTGATCATCGCTTTCAGGCTGACGATGGTTTTAAGGCATAAGTTGCCTAGTCGCAGGATAGTGGAACGTAGTTAGCCCCAATTTATCCCTCTCTTTTATTTCTATGTGTAGACGCATCATGGTCAGTGTGATAAGGGAAGGAATAAGTGCTATAATTGTGGTCAGCTGGGGAATCTGCAGCGACATTATCTAGCTAAGGTTGCTTTTGGAGCTAATAAGGTTCTAATTTCTACTTCATCGGCTCTTACACCAAATGGTGCTACTTATGGTACCGACATTGGTCAGAATCGTCTTTATACTCTTGCCACCCATTAGGAATTTGAGGCATCTCTTGATGTCATCACCAGTATGTTGAAAATTTTCTCTCATGATGTATATTTTCTGCTTGATAAGGGTTCTACCCTTTCTTATGTGACTATTATTTGAAAGTTTATTTTGGTTTTGATTTTGAGTGTATTTTCGATCCTTTCTCTGTGTCTACCTTAGTGGGTGATTCCGTTGTGGCTAGAAGAGTCTATAGGGGTTTTATGGTATCTATTGGTGATAGGGAGACATTGGTGGATCAGATTAAATTTGATATGGTATATTTTAATGTGATTTTAGGGATGGAGTGGCTCTATCCATGCTATGTTTCACTAGATTGTCGGACCTGTAAGCCAGTTTTCAATTTCCAAATAAACCGATAGTAGAATGGGAGGAAAGTTTCTTAGTTCCTAAGGAAAGGTTTATTTCGTATCTTAGATCCTGGATATTGATTTCCAAGGGGTTTCTTTATCATCTGGTTTGGGTTAAAGATTCTAGTTCTGAGGTTCCTTCTTTACGATCCATCCTTGTTGTTAATGAATTTCTTGCTCGATGATCTTTCTGGCATTCCTCCCGATAGGGAAATAGATTTTATAATTGAACTTTTATCCGATACCCATCCTATATCTATCCTTCCACATAGAATGGCTTCAGTTGAGTTGAAAGAACTAAAGGAATAGTTAAAAGATCTTCTTAATAAGGGTTTAATCCATTCTAGTGTGTCCCCGTGGGGTGCTCTCATGATTTTCGTATGTAAGAAGGATAGGTCTATTCAGTTATGTATAGATTATCGACAGTTAAATAAGGTAACGGTGAAAAATAAGTATCCTCTTCCTTGGATAGATGAGCTATTTGACCAGCTACAGGGTGCTAGATGTTTTTTTAAGATTGATCTTCGATCAGGTTATAATCAATCGAAGATTAAGGAGGTAGATATGTAACTCCTTGAGAGTACACCTTGGGCACCACACGATGCTTACGACCATGAAGGACCAAAATCTAACCCATGACCGATATCTGCTATGGGCACTGTATAATAATCATGAAATAAATGCAGAATTTGGATGAATTGCCATAAGGTTCAAAATCTAAATACTGATAAAGTGTAACAACTGAAATAAAAATCTGTAAAACTGAATACTATCTGACAACTAGTCTGAAAAGCCTCTAACTGAAACTGTCTGAAAGTGGAGTTGATGGGACAATCCCCCAACTAACTCCCTCAACTGAAATACTGAGTCTACTGAAATACTAAAATAAAGCATATTCTCAAAAAATGAGGACTCACTTCTAAATCTACTGCTGGCTGAATCTGAATCTGTCTAAGCGCGGTCGGGAATCGGAGTGTCTGAACCTATGATATAAGATATCATAGTGCAAGAGAAAGTATGCGTCAGTACGTGAAATGTACTGGTATGCTAGATGAGATAAGGTTGAATGAAAGGGTTCATATGCATGAACAATACTGACTGAATGATATAGAGTAACTGAACATGAGAGTACATGAAAACTGAAACTACTGAGTATGCAATACTGCGCATGTACGTGAATGTATACTATGACTGAGCTTTTCTAAAGGAAAGTACTAAATTCTGATAACTGAGTTACTAATACTAATTGACTGTATCTAACGGTCCTGATTCTGTAGAACTGAACTGAATTCTATACTAAGCTAAAATCGAAACTGTGGGAGGTAATCATCTAACCGACATGCCCCTTTCTAATCTAATTGGGGTCCAACCTATAACCCCAGCTGGAAAGGTGATAATATCGTGCCACGGGTACTAACAACTTCTTTGGAGTCAGTCTTAATCTAGTAGGTGACCCCTGAGATCAGTCCTAAACTAGCAGGTGATCCCTAAGTATGTCAGTCCTATTTAATGGGTGAGATCTCATAACCTACGCTGGCTACATAGTTTTGGAACTTAGGAATTGCTTTTAGGGACCAGTCTTAACTAACGAGTATGCCTCTATCCCTAGGCTTGCTCAGTGCTGAATTCTACTCCCAACTGAAAGACACTGAACTGAATATACTGAACTGGACTGATACTGAGATTACTGAGTTTTCCTAAGTTCTATAACTGACTGAGTTCTCTAACGGACTATGAGTACTACTAATCGTGACATGACTGATACTATTCTGTAACTGACACAGGCTCTAGATAAATAGCTAAATTGTTGGGTATTAAATACCCCAGAACTCGATAGTGTGAAAAGTAAAGAAAAATATAACTTTAAATAATATATAAATGTTCACTTGGTCATAATTCATTCATAGAGACATTTCATCAAACACTTGTAATGCATTAACTTGTACATGAATGGAGAACACATGTTAGCATGCTATAATGACATTATTTTATTCTCATAGACAATTTATCAAACACATGGAAAACATAATTGGTACATTAAATCATAAACACTTAGGGTTGACATGATTACAACAATCAACTTGCTCATTGAAGAGCTTATCATGAATATAATGTAGTTCAACACATATTAGGATCAATTCTTGGAACTTGTAATCTAGATCATGGATTAAAATCAAAATAACATCATAGACACCTTAATTACTTTGTAAATTCAAGGGTTTATCAAGATAATCAAAGTATTCTTCATACTTGCTATTCAATTTCAGTAAAAACATGCACTTAAATCATGGATTGAGACCCAACTAATATTATGAACATGAATTCAATCTAATTCAAACTTGGAAATCATAATTATATAATCTTTGTACTTTGAAAAAGAATTCTTGGACATCATGGGTGGAAGGGACCCATGAATTAACATACCTTAATTTGTGAGTTTTCTTATTGTTCTTGGAGAGATTCTTGGGATTGACCTTGATTTCTTGAACTAGAGTTTTTGCCTATTGAGAGAGAATGATTTTGTTCTAGAGAGAAAGTGAGGAAAAGTGATACAATAGGGTATTTAGGGCATAATTTCATGTTTAAAGGCTAATCTGAGTCATGGGAAAAGTCTACGTTGCCATTGAGATTTAAAGTCTCGTAATTGGAATGTAGATTAAAGCCTTAACACGATGCGGTGACTAGGTCATCCCTATATCCACAACGGCATAGTGGAATCGCGGTGACTCACTGGTTTGTGACAATTATCAATTTGAGCCTCACCGCGATGCGAGGCAATTGCAGTGAGCTACTAGAATTTGACAAATGCCGATATGTCCTTCAGCGCAACGCGATGGACGGCTCATCGCGATACTTACTGTGACGCGGCCTATTTTCAGTGATCCACTATTTTTACATAAACTTGTCCTAATATTTAGCTGAACTTTTCTAAGTCGGGGACCCCTTATCAAGCTTTAACAGACTGAGCTAAGCTTAGGATTTTGTGGGGTCTTACAATATCTCCCCCTTGGAAATATTCATCCTCGAATGAGACTGAATAAGATGGAAGAAATGATAAACTGAGAGTACATACTAGACATGCACAACTACAGCATGACTGCATGACTAAAACTGCTGATATCCTGAGTTTTCCATACTGAACATGAATATCTGAATGCATGAATAGATGACTGAAGCTACTTGATAAGCTGGGTTTGTATACTGAACATGCATATCGATGCATAAGTATATGACTGAAAATGATTCATGAATGGATGACTGAATATGAAACGGTAACTGATACCAAGTTTATAATTATATCTTGAACATGGAGCTGGCTAAAGCTAAGGGAGACTGTTCTCATAAGCTGAGAGTACTGATGAACCTGAGATCATTTACTAAACATGAATATATGGGAATGTGAGAGCATAGTCTGAAACAAGATACGTGGACTGAATATCATGAACTAAACTGATTCCTTGAATATATGCCATGACACAGGAATGGTCATACGACTGAGATTAGTACAAAAAAGTCAACTTGTGGGTACTCATTCCTCCTTACTGGATCTTGCTACGAGAAGATAAATTTAAAGGTTTAGGACATGAAACCTCAGGGTTTATAGTGCATCTCCCTCTTGGGACACTATGTCCTTCGAGGAATGCTGACTTGGCTGAGATACTAAGGAAAAGCTGAGATGATGCACGGGGCACCTACGAACTAAATCATGACTGAATATCTGGGATCTAAAACTGAGTCATGATGGTTGAACTAGGATGAACTCATAACTACTAGGATGCCCTATCTTGGAATGGTCATATTCACAAAACTTCGGATAGTACAACTAGATGGAAAGATGGGAAACGATATGAACTTGCCCGCCTGACTGCTAAACTAATCTGAATTCTTGGCTTTATGAACTAACTCTTGCTAAAAACTTACACTCAACTGGAGAATTTCTTTGACACTCTTTATATAAGGTTCTAATGAATGTAGGGAGCAATGAATCTTGACATGAACTAAATAAAACATCTGAGTAAAATTGCAACTTGGCTAAAATTTAGTAACATAAGGCGAGGCGTACGAAATTTCATCTAAGATAGAGTTACTAAGCCTTATGCACTGTAACTATATACTTTAAAGCTTAGACATATTCATCAAATACTCTCTCAACAATACACTCCACCTTAGTATGACACTTCACCTGAGACTACTGAAAATATTCATATGGGCGTTGAGCATGAAGGCTAAAACATACTAATTTATCTGATTAACTGAATGGATAATAGCTGAATACTGGGCATGTAAGACTGAACTATACTTAGTTTGAATAACTGGACTGAATTTTCCCACTAAGTTCAAGCCTATTCAAATTTCCAAAATACATTTAACCACTTATATATCAACTTGACATTCAAGCCTATCATCATAACTACAACCTCGAGTAAAGCAAGCATGCAACAATCTTTTTCCCATCTAAGAAACTGCTCATCACTACATCCTTTCATACGGAGAGTTCACCAAAAAGTTAAAACATGAGGACCTAAAACATGAATGGACACTATACTGAATCTGACACTTAGTTACGGCCTGAGGAATAAAATATCGACTTCATGAATTTATCAAGAGGTCTAAGCTGAGGCTATATATGACACAATCTAAATTTAGCTGATCTTTAGGAGCGTAGCTTGAGTCATGGGAACTAAGCATACTGTAAAGCATGACAAGAGTATATGAGTCATAAGCTGTATGACTTGAGTTAGGAGTTTCTACGTTCATGGGACATGATTTATAACACTGAGTGAACTCGAACTCCTTCTACTAGGAACTGGAACCGTACATGATTTTCGTTAATATACACAAACATGAGCTATGATCATGGGGTTGATATGTAAGACATGAGTAGATATCATGATAGCTGAAGTATAAAACTTTGCACTGAGGTAAAGAATGATTGGGCATCATCCCCTCCTACCGCTTTTCTACGCATACTGACATTACTATTAAAATTTGAAAGTCGGTCTTAGTTACTGGTTCTACCGTCTCCCTCCTGTCTTAAAGCCACTATTCTAATGCTATGAACCACTTAATCAACAAATCTAAACTAAAATGTCACCACTTTACTCTAGAGACTGGGTGAGACACTAAGGAGAGCTCTGCTAATATTTTGGGTCTGACACCAAAGTTGATGGCTATATAGGGTTTACAAAGAAAGAGAAGCCTCAGAATCTAACTAAGTGTAAACTTAAAGATGAAAGACTCAGAACATACCCATAACTATATTAGGAACTTTCCTGATCATGGCGAGACTGGAGTGCATAAAATCTATTCTGGCATTGACCACTAGTGGTACTAGAAGTGGCACCCTGCTAATTTGGGCGACCAGATTGAACTAAAGGATGACAGTGCTGACTTCGTGGACTAGCCTTTAGACATTTTCAAACTCTGTGACTTGACTCACCACATCCAAAACACACATCACTGCCCACTCTACACACTCCCTTATGGTTCTTACCACATTCTTCGAAAAGTGGATTAGTACAAACACCCTTTTCACGACCTTGTGACTTAGAACTGGTGCTCTATCTCGACTGACATTCTTAGACTTAGATACTGGTGCATGGAATGAAAGAAGAACTATGCTGAGAATCTCCGATGGAACTGGGAGAGAGTACTACCCCTTAATATTGGCGTAGAGTTATTTGTTGTAGCCCTTTTATTCTTTCTATACTCCCCTCTCTCATTCTACTAAGTGCAAGTCAAAAACTTAGATAGGACAATAGTCTGCAAATTGCTCTGAGAAACTACTGAATAAGCTAAGGTAGTGAAATTAGCTCTAAATTCAGCATGAGAGACATGCTTATGCAGGGGATCTGCCTAAACGGACGGAGGAGCTAACTGGTCTTTATTACTCCTTCTATTAGCTTCTCTAGGAGGCATATTCTGGAAGCATAAGGAAGATATGAATTAGACTGAGAGTTTAACTTGAGCTCATACTCACTCGCACGACATGAATACTGAAAGAAGTGAAACCTTTCCTAAAACATCTCATAGCCTCCTGTCCATAAGTGTGGTGCGCTACACACCCATGCACAAGACTCTACTCGATGTGTCTTTCATACTCCCTAGGAATCTATTGAACCTTAGGCTCTGATACCAAGTTTGTAATGCCCCGAGAGTACACCCTGGGTACCACATGGTTCTTAAGACCCTAAAGGACCACAAGCTAACTCATGACTGATATCTGCTATAAGCACTGTATAATAATCATGAAATAAATGCATAATTTGGATGAATTACTATAAGGTTCAAAATCTAAATATTGATAAAGTTTAACAACTGAAATAACAATCTATAAAACTGAATACTGTCTGACAACTAGTCTGAAAAGCCTCTAACTGAAATTGTCTAAAAGTAGAGTTGATGGGACAATCCCCCAACTAATTCCCATTACTGAAATACTGAAATAAAGAATATCCTCGATAGATGAGGACTCACTTCTAAATCTACTGCTGGCTGAATCTAAATATGTCTATACGCGGTCAGAAACCAAAGCGTCCGAACCTATGATATAAAACATCATAGCACAAGAGAAAGTATGCGTCAATACGTGAAATGTATTGGTATGCTAGATGAGCAAAGGATGAATTCAAGGGTTCATATGTATGAACAATACTGACTGAATGATATAGAGTAATTGAATGCGAGAGTACATAAAAACTGAAACTACTGTAACTACTAAGTATGCAATACTGTGAATGTATGTGAATATATATTGTAACCGAGTTTTTTTGAAGCTAAGTACTGAATTCTAATAACTGAGTTAGTGATACTGATTGACTGTATCTAACAGTCCTGATTCTATAGAACTGAACTGAATTCTATACTAAGAATGAAACTAAAATTGTGGGAGGTAATCATCTAACCGACATGCCCCTTTCTAATCTAATTGGCATCCAACCTATAACCCCATCTGGAAGGATGATAATACCATGCCACGAGTACTAAGAACTGCTGTGGAGTTAGTCCTAATCTAGTGGGTAACCCCTGAGATCAGTCCTAAACTAGCAAGTGATACCTGAGTATGTCAGTCCTATCTAACGGGTGACATCTCATAACCTACCCTGGATATATAGTTCTAGAACTTAGGGATTATTTTTAGGGACCCAGTCCTAACTAATGGGTGTGCCCCCATCCCTAGGCTCGCTCGGTGCTGAATCCTACTCCCAGCTGAAAGACACTGAACTAAGTATACTGAACCAGACTAAACTGATACTGAGATTACTGAGTTTTCCTAAGTTTTGTAACTTATTGAGTTCTACTGAGTTTTGTAACGAACTGAGAGTACTACTAATTGTGACATGACTGATACTATTCTATAACTGACACTGTCTCTAGATAAACAACTAAATTGTCGAGTATTAAATACCCTAGGACTCGATAGCATTAAAAGTAAAGCAAAGCATAACTTTGAATAACATATAAATGTTCACTTGGTCATAATTCATTCATAGAGATATTTCATCAAACACTTGTAATGTATTAACTTGTACATGAATGGAGAACAAATGTTAGCATGCTATAATTGCATTATTTCATTCTCATAGATAATTTATCAAACACATGGAAAGCATAATTGGTACATTAAATTATAAACACTTAGGGTTGACATGATTACAACAATCAAATTTCTCATTGAAGAGCTTATCATGAATATCATGTAGTTCAACACATATTAGGATCAATTCTTGGAACTTGTAATCTAGATCATGGATTAAAATCAAAATAACATATAGACACCTTAATCACTTTGTAAATTCAAGGGTTTATCAAGATAATCTAATATTCTTCAAACTTGCTATTCAATTTCAGGGAAATCATGCACTTAAATCATGGATTGAGACCCAACTAATATCATGAACATGAATTCAATCTAATTCAAACATGGAAATCATAATTACACAATCTCTGTACTTTGAAAAAGAATTCTTGGACTTCATGGGTGGAAGGGACCCATGAATGAACATCTAACACACCTTAATTTGTGTGTTTTCTTGGAGTTCTTGGAGAGATTCTTGGGATTGACCTTGATTTCTTGAACTAGAGTTTTTGCCTCTTGAGAGAGAATGACTTTTTTCTTGAGAGAAAATGAGGAAAAGTGACATAATAGGGTATTTAGGGCATAATTTCATGTTTAAAGGCTGATATGAGTCATGGGAAAAGTCTAAGTTGCTCTTGGGATTTAAAATCCCATAATTGAAATACATATTAAAGCCTCAACGCGATGCGGTGACTGGGTTATCGTTATATCCACAACGGTATGGTGGAATCGCAGTGACTCACTGGTTCATGACAATTGTTGATTTAAGCCTTACCACGACGCAGGGCAATAGCGGTGAGCTACTAGAATTTGACAAATGCCGAAATGGCCTTCAGCGCGACGCAATGAAGGACTCATCATGATACTCACCGTGATGAGGCCTAATCGTTGTGAGCTTTCCTAATATTTAGATGAACTTTTCTAAGTCGAGGACCCCTTATCAAGCTTTAACGGGCTGAGCTAAGCTTGGGATTTTGCGGGGTATTATAATATACCCCTAAGACTGCTATCTGAACCCGATATGGCCTTTATGTGTTCTTGGTGATGTCATTTAGGTTGATTAATGCTCAGACTGCATTTATGGACTTGATAAATCGGGTATTAAGATAGTTCTTAGATTTTTTCATGATCGTGTTTATTGATGACATCTTGGTATATTCTAAGAGGGAAGAGGATCATGTGAATCACTTCTAGGTAGTGTTGCAGACTCTTAAGAAGTAGTGATTGTATGCTAAGTTTTCTAAGTGTGAGTTTTGGTTGAATATTTTGACCTATCTGGGTTATGTTATTTTTAGTGAAGGGATCATGGTGGATCCACATAAAGTTGAAGCGATTAAGAAGTGGCCTAGACCCACAACTCTTACTGACATTCAGAGCTTCTTGGGTTTAGTCAAGTATTATAGGAGGTTTATAGAGAGCTTCTCTTCTATTGCTGCTCTATTGACGAAGTTGACTCAGAAAAAGTAAAGTTTCTGTGGTCCAATACTTGTAAGGGTAGTTTTGAGAAGCTGGAGGATAAGTTGACTTATGCGCCAGTTTTGACTCTGCCCAAGGGTATCGATGGTTTTGTTGTGTACTGTGATGCATCCCATGTGGTATTAGGCTGTGTCTTGATGCAGCATGGCAAGGTTGTGGCTTATGCTTCTTGACAACTTAAGGTACATGAAAAGAATTATATGACCCATGACTTAGAACTGGCAGCGGTGGTTTTTGCTTTGAAGATTTGGCGCCATTATTTGTATGGGGTTCATAGTGATATCTATTCAGATCATAAGAGTTTTCAGTATGTGTTCACTAAGAAAGAGTTGATTCTCAGGTAAAAGAGATTTCTTGAATTGCTCAAAGACTATAAAATGAGTCTTTACTACCATTCCGGTAAGGCTAATGTATTTGCTGATGCTCTTAGCATATCGTCTATGGGTAGCTTATCTTGTGTGGATGAGGAGAAACGAGTATTGGTGAAGGATATTCATCGATTGACTAATCTTGGAATTTGTCTTTTGTATTTTGATGATCGATGTGTGATTGTTCAAGAGGTTGTGAAGTCATCTCTTGGAGCCGAGTTGAAGAAGAGCAGATTTTGGACCCTATCTTGAGGCATATTAAGGATGATGTGGGTCAATAGAAGGTCATGGCTTTTGAGATTGGTGGAGATGATATCATGAGGTACCAAGGTAGATTGTATGTTCTTTATGTTGATGGGTTGTGAGAAAGGGTTTTGACTGAGGCTCATGAGTCGAGGTATACATTTCATCCTGGTTCAACGAAGATGTATCATGTCTTAAGGATATTTATTGGTGTAACAACATAAAAAGAGATATGTCTAACTTTGTGGCTAAGTGCATGGTTTGTCAGCAAGTGAAGGTTAAGCACTTGAGGCTTGGTGGCATATCTTAAGAGGTTGAGCTGCCCATATGGAAGTGGGAGGTGATTGACATGGATTTTATTACTGGTCTTATGCGGTCTCTCCATCAGTTTGATTTGATTAGGATCATTATTGATAGGATGATTAAATCTGCTCACTCTTGCTTGTGAGGACTACTTACACTGGAGATGATTATGCAAAGTTGTTTATTCAGGAGATTGTCAAATTGCATGGTGCTCTAATTTACTTTATTTTTTATCAAGGTATACAATTCTCTTCTCTCTTTTGGCATTCGTTTCATAATGGATTGGGCATGCGGGTGAACCTTAGCATCACTTTCTAAGCTCAAATGGATAGACAAGCAGAAAGGATCATTCAGAATTTAGAAGATATTCTAAAGGCCTTTGTGAATGATTTTTGAGGTAGTTGGGTAGATTATTTTCCTCTCATAGAGTTTGGGTATAACAACAGTTATTACTCGAGTATCCAATGGCTCCATTAGAGGTTTTGTATGGTAGGAGATGTAGATCTCCTATCGAGTGGTTTGAGGTTTGTGAGACTCGATTGTTTGGTCCATACTTGGTTCATCAAGCCATGGAGAAGGTGAAGTTGATTCGAGATAGACTTAAGACTGCTCAGAGTCGCCAAAAGTCCTATGCAGATGTGAGACAAAGAGATTTGGAGTTTGAGGTTAGTTATTAGGTGCTCTCGAAGGTATCTCCTGTGAAGGGAGTGATGAGATTTGGGAAGAAGGGGAAGCTCCGTCCCCGTTATGTCGGCCTGCACTTAATTTTGAGGAGAGTGAGGAAGGTTTCTTATGAGTTGGAACTGCCCTCGAGTTTGTGTTCCGTTCATCCATTTTTTTATTCTTCTTTGGTAGTTCCTATTGAAAGTGTTGATATTTTGGATTCCTTGTCTTAGGAGTATGTCCCAGTTGAGATTTTGTATAGGCAAGTACGCCATTTGAGGACTAAGGATGTGGCTTCGGTAAAGGTTGTGTGGAGGAACCAAAAGGCTGAAGAAGCTACTTGAGAGGCTGAAGAGGACATGAAGTCCAAGTATCTGTTTTTGTTTCCCGAATTGGATAGTCGTGCTGAAGTGTAACACCCCGTATTTTTTGGGCTAGAATTCAAACCATTGATCCTACGTGTATAAGATCTAATATAATTATTTCTACATAAATATAAGTTTCATGATCATTATCCTAGTGTGAAAAGTGATTGTATAATGGTCGTTGTAAACACTTAGAGTGAAGTGGAGTTAAGAACTTTCATTATTGACTAAATTTTGGAATTCAATTCTACAAGGATCAAATTTGAACATGTATAAATTCTGTAATATGTAGAGTTTTGGGGCTCAAGACCCACCAAATTATAGATAAACGTGTCCTCTTTCCAACGCCATCGATCTCTCCTTAATCTGATATCCGAATAAAAAGTTATGAGCATTTTTGTGAGGAGACAGTAAGGGTCATTGATAGCAGCGAAACGTGGAGCTTATCTCAGAGATTAATCTCCGCAACGTGCCGATGCTTTAAATTCATCAATTATTGGGTTTGTTGACTTGTGAGGAGGGTATTGAAGTTCTTTCACTTATAAAAGGCCCTAAACACTATATTAACCTACTTCTATCCATTTCACGATATAACATCGATTATTTCACCGCTCTAAAATCCCCAAATCATCTTTCCTTAAGCAAGAGAAGAGAAACTACCTAGGGTTGAGGATATCAAGATCTAAGGGTTAAATTACTCTATATTTCATCATTATCAAGGTAAGTGGGACTATCCTAACTCTTATGGGCGTAAGTTTCTAATGTTTTTACAAGATTTAAAGTATATTTGTATGAACGTATTATGAGATTTGAGATTGGTTGGAGAGCATACATTACGAACCTCGTTTTATGATGAATCCTTGCAATTTCTAGGGGTTATCTATAAAACTTGAATCATAATCATGGAAAACGAGCATTGAGTTTTCAAAAAATAAATTATGAGCATGACTTATGAAATTCTCTCTCTTTTACGTTAACACATTATGGGGTGTTGAAATGCAATATTACACACTTGAATTTAAATGCCTTACGATTATACATGGATTTTAATTGTTTTATGATCCCATGAGAGGATGTTTTCTCATTTGATTTATATAAATGCTCATTGAGTTAAACGATTGATGATGAATTGAATATGATTGATGAAAAAGATTACCACCTTATGATTTAAATCTTGAAAAAAGAGTATTTTGCATAAGTTTCCATATGCTATTTGAAATAATAACTCATATGTGATGTTGAAACCTTTTGGTGGTTATTAGCTTGATTTTTTAATAAAAAGGACTATAGATATAATGTGGTATGAAATGAATGACTTGCAAGTGTGGGTATGATGATACCTTGTTATGATATGCCCTTAACAGAATAAGAAATGAACTCTTTCATAAGCATGATGTATGATTTTAAGAAGGTTAAAAATGGGCTTAAAATAGAGTTAGATGGTTACCCGAAGAAGACCCGAGTTCAGATAACTCAATGTACAAAACCGTGTTTTGCTGACGTGGGAGTTATGATATGTTATCCTACATGGGAAGATAATTAGGACATCTCACATGGGGGGATTCCTATGGTATACTCATACGGGGGTATACCAGATTATAAAAACTCCAATCCTTACAACAAACTTGGATCAGGGGCTTGGCTGCCGAGTCAAGGACGAACCCATATAGCCTGTGGGTATTCAGAATTATAGAGTATACTATCTGGCTCAAAACTAAAGCAAAGATTGAGTCAATGTTTTACAAGCATGAATTAAATCTCTTTATAATACGACTATGTTTATATATATGTATATATATATGTATATATATATATATATATTATGCCAAATTGTTTTCACAATGCTCTCAATTATGTTATACAAAAGATATGTTATTTTTGAGTTAGTTCTACATACCAATACTTACTCTCTAAGTATTGCCCCCCATATTTCAGGTTCTGTAGTATAGTCCCATAGTCTATCACATTAGTAGAAAAATTGGGTTATGACAGAGTGGATGAGCCATCCATCTTTTGAAAGGCAATTTATTCATATGTTGACTCTTTTAGTCCATGGTTTAGCCAAGGGCCTTGTCCCAGCCTAGACAATTAGTTTCAGTAGAGGCTTTGTAGATGTAATTTGAGTATTATATTATCACAATTTCATTGACACATTTTGGATTATAAGTTTCCATTGAATATTATTATATCTTCCGCACTTCAATTTATGTATGGATTATGCTTATGATAGTGTGCTAAGGGGTCTCTAAGGCCTTCGTGGTTCTAGATGCCCATCACAGCTAGGGCCTTAGCTTGGGTCATGTCAAGATTAGTATCAGAGCATGGTTCATGGTCCAAGGGTATCTACGAAGTTGTGTCTAGTAGAGTTTGGCTTATGAGTGTGTTGCGTAAATCAGAAGGTTACCGGGAATTTAGGAGATGTTTTCCATTCTTTCATACTCTAGATTATTCTATGGTGTTGTCCATATAGAAGTTATCTAGATTCCTTCTTTACTCTGATTTTATTTGCTAGGTCTCATTGTCGAAGTGATACAAATGCAAAATCTTAGAGTCTAAATGATGTGGTCCTTTCTAATAGAGTCATAAAAGGTTATGAAATTTCACAAGAACTTAAGAGGGGTCCGTTAGTACTTCAAAGTGTGTTGATTTAAGCTTATGCCCCCATCTATATCAATCATGCGTTTGAGCCTGAGGTATGAAGTATATTTAGTCCCTTTCAAAATCATTGTTGCAGATGTCATGCTTAAGGGTAATGATATGTGGCAGAATTTTGGAACAATATTTCCACATGAGTAGTAGTATATGCTAAGGTGTCATGACCTATTGGAAGTAAGATGGTCCAGAAGTTAGTGATATGAAGTCACAAATTTAGAAGTCAGAGTGAGGGTAACTTTTGTATAAAAAAAGCTAGCTTTAGTTGTATAGCCTTTGATTGCGGGATGGGTTGCCATTTTATAGTTATAGACTAATGTTGTAGCAGATTTGTAGATTGTATGGTAGTCTGTGGAGGAAGTGATTGGATAAGATTGTTATTTATTCAAAATAGGAAATGAGCTCAGAGTGGATAGTTATGGTGGTTGTAGAAATCATTTATAGGTGGTAAATGAAAAGGGGTAGATTAGTCAATAAGTTATGGGTAGAGACTCATTGGTGTTCATGAATTTTGAAGGTAGTGGGAATGTATGCATGAGTAAGTAGATTTAAATTGAGAAAGTAGAATATTCTAATAAGATCGTAATGGGGTATATTATAAGATTAAGATCGACTATCTTTATTATGTGACTTTACCCCCTTGATTTTCTTTTCTCTAGTAGTTGTAAACAAGTAAAACATGTGAGAAGGTATGTAGTAGATTTTGAGGAGTAGTAGTATCGTCATGTAGGGGATGTGATTGTAGGTCATAGTTAAGTGAAATGACATATTTGGGCTGATTTCTCAATTTGATAGACTAGTATAGTACGTGGCATGCTTCATCTGTGGTACATGATGGATGCTAGACTAAAGGCTTGAACTTTAGATGTGGAGTGTGGTGGTAAGAATGACATCTTAAGATAAATGATGCATGTTTTGTGGGAATATAAGTAGGCTTGATGTGATGTGTGAAAGAGCCTAGGTTATAACTTATGGATAGTTATGATATAAATGCATGAAGTCTAGTGTTGAAGTAGAAATGGTGTCTAAATCATTAGATGAATAAGAGTCTTAAGTTATAAGAATAAAGTATACTCAGTCTTGAGTTATGAGTGTCATGTACACCTAGTCTATGTTCACAAGTTTCTTAGTATGGAGAAGTCTAGGGAGTTGTTATATGGTGTTATGTAGAGGTGAATTGAGGGAGAAATAGATAGACTATGTGAACCCTTGGTGTAGTTTTAAAAGTTTTCTTAAGTTACGAGGTTATGATATTAGAGGTGTATTGCTAGTAGTCTAAGGAGTTGAAGATGGAGTGTTAAGTGTTTAGAAGTATGGACATCCATGCCTATGATAATGTTAGTCATAAGTCGACGACTTTGGAGGTTGGAGGAAGTTATGATTAGTATCCCTAAAGGGGATGTCCTAGATGGAATTTAGTGTCTTTATATTAAAATTATTGAGAGGAGTTTGTGTTCTTGTGTATAGTGATACCCCTATTGTGTTGAGAGTTGTGTTTATAGATTTGATAAGGGGATATGCCCGCAAGTTTAGGATTATGACTTTGATTTAAAGGGGAGATACCGAAATAAGGTAGTTCTTGAATTTTCTCATGGAGGCAAGTTTCAGGGAAGAGCCATGGTGAATCTATTCCTAATCAACTAAACCCCTCCTACTTCACTACAAAAAATTGCTCACTTTGCAGGGGTTATATTTACATATTGCGGAGGTTTGAAATCTCCGCAATTTGATAGCACGGGGATTTTCAAAACCCTCGCAATTACGAGCGCCACAATTATTTTATGACAGTTTGTCATATACCTCCGCAATCACTTAGCGATTGTTAAGTAACGACGGTTTTAACGCCCACAATATGTAAACTAAACCAGCTCCCAGCTAATGCTTTTAAAAATTGCAAGGGTCAAACCCCCCACAAATATTTTAAAAATTGCAAGGGTCAAAACCCCCACAATTCACTTGATAATTTTTTTTTAAAAAAATTACACTGTTCATGATCAATATTTAAATTTAAATTTTATTTAATAGATTTCATATATATCATTCACTATTGGACCAAATAAAAATACATCTTAATAACAACAAAAATCAAAATATATTGGACCATAAAAACGTACCACAAAAATATTGTCATTAGTCTTAAAAACTAATTTAAACACAAAATATTACTCCAACAACAATTCAATAACATTGTCATAATTACTAATACGATTAAAAATTTCAATGATCATCGCTAGAATAACTATCACCAGATGATCTTCCATTCACATCTGAAAGAGGTCCACTAGAGACATGACTTGGCTACAAAAGTAAAAATAAAAATAGTAAGGTTTTTGAATACTAAATATTTTATAACAATACATTAATTTAATTTTTCTCAAATCAAAATTATTTACCCTAGGGGTGAAAAATCCTGCAAACTGTTCAGGTATTGTGCCTTCTTTCATTATCATATATTCCTCGAAAGCATTCATCATTAAATTGTGAGAATTCACCATTTCTTTGTAGTTCTCTTGACTTTGCTTTTAAGAATTTGACATTTGAATGTAGTTTTCTTGGCAATTGGATAAACATGAACTGTTACTACTTGAAGAACTCATACCACCAAAATGAGGACATTTTTGTTTAAATGATCTACTAGGAACAACTCCTAGTCCCAAGTACCCCACCCTTCCACAATGCTCTTTTCCTCGCACCTTACCAATAACATCATTTGGAGAAACTTCGGACTCGTCCATTGTGCTTTGACTTACTGCTAGTTCAATTTTATCCTAAATATAGTACTACACGTATAACTTCAATTAGCAATGAACAATAAACAGAACGCATGTATAAACATTTTAAATGTTACACGCCAGGATGCCTGCATGGTTATAGGTACCAAATAGCAGAAAAACAAGCATTATCTACCTGGACAAACTAAAACACAAAGCATGCAATTGAAAATATGAACAAAACTAAGATAAAACAAGACTAGAGTTGCTGCAAGGTGTCATGTTAGCTATTGCATTTAGCAGCAACATTTCCTTCAAATATGTCACATCATGTTTTGGATTCTTTCAAAAGTTCATCTTACTGTGTTCATATAGTGAAATGCCTAGTTCAAATTCAATTTTTGAACTATCCAAAGAAAATAGAAACTTCTGAAACTATTCACAGAAGCATACCATACATGTTTTTTTTTTATAAAAAGAGTACCAAGAAGGTGCCAAAAATGCAATTTTTCAAACCATTTCTTCAACTTCAATCCATGACCTTCTCAGAAGTAGGAGACTCTCAGCTTTAAATTAATCTGCTAGACTAAATTAGCAAAAAGCATTTCTAGTAGCATTATTTGTTGACCACAGGGAAGAAAAAAGAACTTGCTTGACTTAACAGAACTGAGTGTATTCCAAGCATATGACATTAGCTACCAGAGATGATATCTCATCACTTCAGTACTATCTTTAATTTTCTGTTTTCTTTAAATTCAACTCCCTTCCTGCCTAAGATATTTTCTTATTGACTCTTTAGTTAGCCATGGCTATAATCTAATCAAATCCAACATTATGCTATATTTTTATCAAATCGAAAGGGAGATAAAAACAAAAAATAGGTAATAGAAAGACACTCTTCATTTTACGAGAAAAAGTTATGTCTATTATGCGCAAAATTGGAGGAAAAGTTTAAAACTCTTAAAACAAATATGGATCATAAAGAGAAAAGTACGAGCACCATCACTAAATGCCTGAGGTGTATGTGTGTGTCAGTTAGAGACGTAAAACTTATGTTTTTCTTATTTATACATCTGGTGTAACAGAATCCAATACTGCATAGATAGTTTTACAGATCTATAAAAAAGACTGATATACAAAGTACTAAAAATCTTTCTATTCTATCTTTATACTTTTGGTGTGAAGAAAGAATACAGTTCATGAAAGGCAAAAGAGGGTCATTCTGAGATAAAACAAACTCAAAAACTGAAAAAAAAGGGAAAAAAAATAACTCCGACAAGAGATGGAGTCTGTTTAAACTTACATTTTGTACTTTCAGAAAAGTTCAAAAGCTGTTTAGTTCCTAGTTTCAAAGGAAAGTTCTAAAGCTATCAGAATAAACAAGTCTATAAAAGGATCTAGCTTATTTGAGGCATGTTGCCTCGTAAAGATATTACAACTTTCAGGCACGCTAGACTTGTTTATCAGGCACGCTAGCCACTCTATTACAACTTTCCAAAAGATATTACAACTTTCAGGCACGCTAGCCACTCTATTACAACTTTCCAGATCTGGTTTAGGAAAAAAAAAAGATATTACGAGCAGAAAATAATGAGGCACCTGAATCCCTTCATCCCCACCCAAGCCGACAATCCAGAGACAATTGAATCCACCCCCATCTCAAACACACACTTTCACCACTGCCCTCAGCGACAAAGAACAATTATAGCTTTCCAACACTCTCCACACAATCTATATTGATCAACTATTTACTCATATAATGAAAGGTGCAGGATAAGAAGAAAGGGGTCCCTTTAGTAAAACCAAATTCCATAAGATAACAAGAAATGATCACAATCCACCCATATTTAATCACAATTTTGAAATTCACTAGCAGTTGGACTACGAACAATTCACTTTGCCATATATCATAAGTTTTTAATTTAAACAGGGAAAACCAGGAGAAATGATAAAAATTGCTCAACAGAGGTACTTACACAAATCTCTTTTGCCTCTTTATTAACATATGATCCATCTTCTTTCTTATGAGTAACAAAATAAAGTTCTACTTTCCAATCCAAGATTTATCCATCTAAATATGTTAAGAACTAATCTGCAACATAATTAAGAGTGCAAATGATAAAGCAAAGTCAAATTATCAAAGAGCTAAAGCATCTCATTTCAAAACTAATTATGAAATGTACATATAGAGATTGCACTTGAGACAAAGAACTAGAACCTTCTGAATATATTTAGCATGATAGAATGATAGCATGAACTTGATTTAATTTCCTATAACTTTAGCATTGCATCTGCCAGGCTCTATTGATCATGTCCAGTTGTCTTATATTTTGTTTTTTTTGTAATATAACTACAACCTATATGGGTAAGAATAGCGTGATAGCATTAACTTGGGGTAACGTAATACCTGTTGTTTGCAATCTCAATCAAATCCCTTCTGAAGTTGGGCTAGTTCACATGTTGAAACAATCTACAACAAAGTAAAAAATTCTCCAGAATTGATGATATGATCTCTTGGTTCCACTTAAACTGAATCTAATGCCCCTTCCATAACAAAGAAATACTCATGAATCTCCAAATAGCAGGAAATAAAATGGAGAAGGGGGGGTAATAGGAGCGTGAACAAAAAAATTTCTATTTACAGGATCCCTGTCATCAACTAAGAGGGTGCCTAAGAATGTGAACTAGCAATCAGTGAAACTGAAATGTATGCCATGAGTAACCAAAGGTTGGATACAAGAAGCAACAAAACAAAGGTTTATATCATCCTGAGGGTAACCCGGTACAGTAAGTTGATATGTAAATTGATGGGAGGATGCATGTACCCAATGAAAACATGAGGTGCCACACAAACCTGGACTCCGCTGTTAAAACTAGGAGACAGAAGGCTAAGGCACCAATGTTCTTATGAAAACGTTATAGAAGAAAAAAGATTTGGTGAAGGATACAGTATAACCAACCAAATACTTATTAGAGATCAATTAATGAAGCCTTAACCCGATATAGATATATGAAGCATATCTCCAGATATGAATGAGGACGAACAATATGGGGAACTCAAAGGATATGATTAGATATTCAAACAAGCAGTAATGCATATTCCAAAAGCTCTAAAATAAGACTACATTAGAACTGAAATGGAAACTGTAACCTTTTAAGACAAGAATCTGGCAGTCACACGACCAATTGAATGCATAAATACACACTTCAAAAGAGAAAAATTCAACCAAAATGGAAACTGGAACCTCCTATATCAACTCTGCCTGAACTTCGTATTATCTCCCTGAAACTACTAAGATTCACGCTGGTATCCTCCTTCAGGAGAAGCTTAAAAAAGAAAAAATCCAAGGATTCATATCGGGAGAAACTGTAAAACCTGCCAAAATTCTAAAATCCCTTCAGGATCATTACAATAAACCGAATGAACCATATAACTTGGACATACTCTACTATGATAAAATAAATGAACATTTCCAAATCACCAGTAACAACCTGAGCTGAATAAGAGAATCTCAATTTAGTTTTGAAGTAATGTAACAAGTACATGAAAAGGCAGAACATCCTGCAAAGGATAATGCCCACCTTCTCAATTGTATATCCTTTTCCCACAATCCTTCTTTGAGCTTTTGAGATATAGATTTCTTCAAATTTTCACAAGCAAAAAGTAGTTTATATGAATTAAATAAGATGACAAGTTTTCATAGGCTCAAATTCATCTTGAATGCACACACTAATTATTTTGCTCAGCGGACATTCCTAGGTTCAGATTATTATTCACTCCATTGCCCCCCTTTTATTGCACCAAAATCATCTTCACCATCAAACAGAATATGAAAAACAAAATAAACAATCTTTACAACATTTGCAATAATAATACCCAGTGAAATCCCACTAGCGGTGTCCGACGAGGGTATAGTATACGTAGACATTACCCCTAGCTCACAATATCTTTACAACAATGCATCAAATCAATAAAATCTTTGCCATAAACTGAAGATTAACAATAACTCCATCAATTAAAGATTCCATTTTTAACCCTTTTTTTGCAATTAAATCATCTTCACCATCAAATACAAATAGCAAAACAAATAAGAGAATAATTTTTTACATAGCTGATACCTCAAACAAGAGTGTTATTGCTGCTGACTGCTGCAGTTTACGGAGAGCTACAATCATCACCGCTCAGATGTGGTTATCGCCGGATCATTGACAGACATATTATTAAAGAAAAGAATGAGGGCATTTTTGAGAGAGGTTATCAATTACGATAAAAGAGGTCTTTTGAGGCGGAAAAATTAATATATTCGTGGGTTTATTCACCACCCAAAATATTCCTAGTTTATTTTTTTAAGGATAGCGGGGGTTTTAACCGCCCTAAAATATTTTGAGGGTTATTTTTTAAGGATAGTAGGGGTTTTAACCATCCTAATTGTAATTAAAATAACAGAGCTATACAAGACCCCACAATTTGATATATTTGTGGAGGTTAATAATGACTCCCACAATTAAACCTTCGCAAAATACACCTTTTTGTAGTGCTTTACCTTAATGCGGACATTCTACTAATGTATTATGTATTCAAGTCATGTCTATGTCTAAGGTTTGAGTTGTCCATGGACGTGTCCATGTTTTGACCTCTAAACTAAAAGCATTAATGTCTCAGTATTCCAATCTCCTAAGTATTCAAGCTCTATGATATGATGCTCATGACCCACAAATCCATGTCTCATATCATGCTTAGTTCTAAGGAACTATGCTTTCTATATATTGTCAATTTATTTTAAGTCATAATTAACCAGATTGATAAAGTTTATGCAAACTCATGGACACTTTCAGTTTTCTTAAATAAGAAGCAATAACTTCAAGTGGCAATCCTTGTCTCAATTATTGACTACATGAATTCCGCCTTTATGCTATATAGCTAATGATATATACTCCCATGCTAGGGGGTCATGGATTCCCTTATGTGGATGAATGATTGGAGCTTACAGGGTCGTAGATTCCCCCAGTGATGATAATTAAAATGACATATTGATAATAGCTTGCAATCATAATTGGTATGACGATACCAACAGTTTATGCCTTAATGAATGATTATTGGTTCAATGAAAAAGAATGTATAAATTTTTTAATTGGTCTTAAAAGGGGTTGTGTATCTGATCCATGAAAGTAGAGGTCTCGAGGGGCTGACTGGAAACTCATGTTTTTGGATGTAAGGGTTAGTCTTGATGACTGTGTGCTTGTGACACCCTATAGATATATGTATCATGGGTGGCGTAGGGTGGTGGATTCTATGGACTTTTATAATATCTTCGAATCGTACAGCTAACATGCACGGGGCCCATCCAGTAGGGAGGCTGGACCTATATAGCCCATGGGTATTTTTATGATGATTTGAGTTACTCAGTCCAAGTTAATGTTTTTAACTCTTATGCTAAACTTTGTTCCCTATCCCTACATATTATATATGTACGTAGATGGTTGTGTGGTTTTAAATGTCTTTGGATTGATTTGATCTTTGTATTACTTTATCCTTTCCCCGAGTTACATGCTTGCGCTTACCCTACTAACCGTCCTCGAATGTTGTATCCCCACATGATGCAGGGTTTAGAGATACTTTTACTTTTTCTATGCAGTGATAAATGATTTCTAGATTATTTGTGAGTTAGATTGAAGTGGTGAGCTTTCATTCTCCGGAAGACCCTCATTTCATATTCTTGTTTCATTTATTATGTTTCAGACTATTTCTTTTGGACTCATTTTGGCTATGGTCGGGGGCATGTCCTGGCTTGGTTTGTCCTTGGTTATTAGTGGCTTTGTGGATTACTGTGGATTGAGATGGTTATTGAAATTCTTGTATTCTTTCGGAGCTAGTTACTTGTCGATCTTGTTATATGTTCTAAACTCATCTTTATCTTGTTATATGTTTGAAATTCAACTCTATCTTGTTAAATATTTAGAATTCATCCACTACTAGTTGTATTATATTCTATTTAACTAGGAAAAGGGGGTGGTCTTTGGTCCTTGGTGGACTTGAGATACCCATCATGGCCAGGCCCTGGTTCGAATTGTGACAAGTTTCCATAAGTATGATTTTAGTCAACTTTTAATTTATCTTGGTAGTGTTTGATTGTGGGTCTATATCCCCTTATGTGTTTGATTTTTAACATTGAGTCTTGATATGATTCGTTGCCTTTTGATGGGTTTACTAATATTGTTGCCCCATATATGATTCCTTAGTGGTGGATTGGGTGTACTCATCCTATATCGTGACTCATTTTGAGTGCCTTGTGATATTAGGAGTGATTTTTGAGTTTTATAGATTTTGGTGTATTTAGGTATGATCTCTCTGATGGATATATTGTGGACTAGTGGTGGAACGATGGTAGGTTGGGATATTCAGACCATAGAAAGTGATCTAGAGGTTCTCTAGAGAATCGTGGGTCAGTTGGGATCAAGAAAGTATTTTGGTTATTGGGTTGGAAAGTTGTGAGTAAAGAAAGTTATAGCTGGAAAGCTAGTATAGAATTGCATGCAAGCATTATTAACAGTGTGTGTGCAAGTTATTGTAGGGGTCATTTTGATGTAATTGTGGTTTGGATTAATGTCATATTAATGATATCGACTTCATGGGGTGATGAGTTATGTTTTCAAAATCAAGCAAGGAGATCTTTGTGGTGGGATGGAGTAAGACCCCGCAAAATTCTTAGCTTAATTCAGTCCTTTAAGCTTGTTAAGGGGTCCCAAACTTAGAAAATTCTAGCTAAGTATTCATACTTAGTATTATTTTAGCCTTCAAAAGTTGGCAATCTTATTTCGTGACCTTTGTGTCCATTAAATGTTGATATTTGAGTTAATTCATGATCAGGAATATCAATAGGTGTTCCCGGATAAGTTATGGATTTTTCAGACTTCGTTTGAAGCACCTTTGGAATCCTAAACCAGTGAATCAACGCGATCTTGACACGTCCCATCGACTATCACATTGATAAATATTTTCTCCAGCTCCCAACGTCAAATTCTAGTGAACTGATGTGGACTCGACGCGGTGCGTTGGCTATCACGTCGATGCCAACGACGTGGTGCGTCGGCCTGTACGTCGATAGTTTAGTTTATAGTCATTTAAAAAGCCGCATCCTCAGGGTTAATTAAGTCTTTTTCCCACGCCCTTCAGCCCCTATAACATGAAATTTAGCCCTTTTTCAGCAAGTCATATTCATTCTTTCACAATTTACTCAAGAACAAAAATCCTAGGTGAATTAAATTCAAATTCAAGTCTAAAGATTCCACCGTTAATTTTTCAGAATTCACCAACTAAGGTATGTGAAGTGTTCATCCAAGGGTTCCTTCCACCCTTGGAGTCCAAGAAACTCTTTTAAAGTTCATGTAGAGTGATTTTATGATTTCCATGATTTAAATTAAAGTGTATTCATGATTTATTACAAGATTCATGTAGAGTTATTTGATATGTGTGCTTTACCATGCGAATTCATGTTGAAACTCTTGGAATTGAATCATGATGCCTACTTGTTGTTTTAGTATTATGTGCATATATTGTGCCCTACAAGTGTTTGATGAATTGTCCATATGAGTTGAATAGTGAAATTACATCATGTTAGCATCTATGCAAGTGTTTGCTTGAATGCCCAAATAAATGAATGATGACTAAGTAGTTAGTTACCATGTCTCACGATTTTGCCATGTCTTTTAAGCTTATGCTATCGAGTCCTGGGGGTATTTAATACCCGATAATTTAGCTGCTTGTCTAGAGCTATGGTCAGTCACAGAGTAGAATCAGTCATGCCTCGATTAGTAGAATTTAATCAGTTACAAAACTTAGGAAAACTCAGTGAACTTAGAATCAGTCTAGCTTAGTTCAGTAAAATCAGTCAGTTCAGTTATATGGTACGATCAGTAACAGTTCAGTCTAGCCTAGTACAATTTAGAATTCAGTCCAGTGTCTATTGAGTTGAGAGTAGGATTCAGCATCGAGTGAACCCAAGGATGGGGACTCACCTTCCAATAGAGGGTGAAATCCTTAGAAGTAGTCCTTGCATTCGAGAACTACATAGCCAGTGTAGGTTGAGACATCAACCTGCCAGTTGAGAGTTGATGAGGTGATCTACCTTCCAATTGAGGGTACCACCATTCTCGTTCAGAGTACCTGCCAGATGAGGGTGACTCAGCACTTACCTTACCCGTGGCACGATATTGACACCCTTCCAACTAGGGTTACAGGTTGGACCCCAAATCAGTTAGAGAATAGACATGTCGGTTAGATGATTACTTCCCACAATCTCAATTTCAGATTCAGTCTCAGTATGGAACTCAGTTCAGTTTCGAAGATTCAAGACTGTCAGACACAATCACTCAGCTCAGTACAAGATTCAGTATAGATCTACATAATTAAGACTATCAGATACAGTCATTCAGTTACCAGTAATTCTGTAACGGTATACTCAGATATCAGTTAATCAGTATTCAGATTCAGTATTCAGTATTATTACAATCTCAGTACAGTTTCCATATTAATGCATGTACTCTCATTCAGTCATACTCATGATATTCAGTTAGTATTTTTCATGTATATGAATCAATGTATTTCAACCTACCTCACTGAGCATACCAGTACATTCAAAGTACTGACGCATACCTTACTTTTGCGCTATGATGTCTTATATCATAGACTCAAATGCATGGGCTCCCGAGCACCCTTAGCAGTTCAGATTCTCAGCATACAAAGTTAGTGGTGAGTCCTCATAGTTTAAGGACATGATTATTTATTTCAGCATTTCAGTTCATTTTCAGTAGTCAGAGTTAGTTGGGGACTTGTCCTATCAACTCCACAGTTTAGACAGTTTAGAGGCTTTTCAGACTAGAGTATTTTCAAATAGTTGTTCAGTTTTTAGTATTGATGTTAAGTTTTTGGTATTATGATACCATATCCAGTAGTATTTACAATATTGAACCATATGACATATTTTTTGCCTAATTTCCACATATTTCAGTATTATTATCATTCAGTTATTATAGAGGTACCAGTCATGGGTTAGCTTATGGTCCTTCGGGATTATGAGCATTGTGTAGCATTCGGGGTACAGACTCAGGGCGTTATAGATGGATTTGGTATCGACAACTTGGAAGGTTTGCCTTTGAAAGACTCTAGTTGGATAAGGGAGGATTTTCAAACATTCATACCTTGCATATTAATTACTTCTTTAGTGATTGGACTTTGTTGCATGATAGGATTTAATGGTATTGAGACGCTTCTCGATTAGGTTTGAAGGATTTCAGCTTATGAGGGGTCCTTGCTTCGTTTTGAAAAGAGTTTCAAATAGAAAGGAAAAACATACATGAAGCAAATATTACTTCTATATCTAAATGACCTAATGGGATAATTTTTCTCATGAGTTTTGATTTTGGAGTATGTATTACTATGCCATAGTTCTTGTGTTAAAGAAAATACTGAATGGAAATTAAGTTAAGGAAACAGTAAGGAACTTATTCATAAGCAATTTTGATGCATTAGAGTTTAGTTACGGATTCGTGTCAAAAATTTTAAATTCCTGATAGTGTGGTTTACTAGTAGCTTATGCAGAGTTTAGCAATTATTTTCTTGAATTTGATCCCTGATTTAGGCATCTGTCAATGAGATATAATAGTTGTTGCTCTCCTACTAAGGTTTAATTATTTTCTGTTACGACAAGTTGCGTACGTGTGCAAGGTAAAAAAAACTCCTTATTCTGCCAAGTTAATGAGGACTTTAGGTTTTTTGATAGCTTTTAAGCATTAAAGACTGCACGTGTTATTGTGATAAGTAGCTTGACTTTTTGGTGTCATTTAGATATTTTATGCCTATGGTCTATAGAGTGTTATGGTGATTCTTAGTTGCCTCAAAGTGTTGAGTTGTAGGTTTTGACTATTGGGTGGTGATCTGCTAAGTATGACTGGTGAGGTTTTATGTATCTTTGATACTGGTTTCTGGCCTTGTAGCTTTAGACTAGGGTTATGGTGTGGTTTGATTTAATAGTGATAGTATTGACCATAGGTAGGTTGATTCAAGGTTTTGGTGTGCAGTGTTGTAATTTATGGGTTTCTTTGTTTTAATGAGTTCAAGGATAACATTTGATCTTGTGGTTGTAGCAGTGTCTTATGGTGCCTTGGTTAGGTTTAGGTTAGCCGGGTATGTTCAAAACTTCTGTTGGATGCAACCCATATTTTGGGTATGGAGTAAGTTCAAAAATATAGAAATTCAGCTTAATTAAGAATTTGGCCTTTAATGCTAGTTTTGTGACCTGGTGAGTCCTTATGTGATATATTTCTGATTTTATGGTGATATTAGTAGTTCTATGGTTATGACCGACCACATGTTGGAGTGCTTGTTTATGTATCTCGAGGGTATTTTCTATTATTTACCTCTTTTTGGAATATTCTCGCTTGTACGTTTGAGGATGAACAAGAATTTTAGTGGCGGATACTATAATGGCGCTCGAAGTGAAATTTACAAATCTATGTGAGATTTACATCGTTTATAAGTTTAGGGGATGGTTGGGATAGTTATCAATGAGCCCAAAAGTGTTTTAAATGAGATTGTAGTTTTGAACACCCTTAAAAAGAGGTCGTTTGACTTCAGTAAACATTTTGTGATTCGAGCCTTAAATGGCAATTTTGAAAGTTCTATTAGCTCTGGAATGTTGATTTTGGGTTAGTCATGGTTTGTTTGGGTATCGAGCCTTTATTTTGCATTTCAACCTTCCATTTGAAAAATAGCCAAATTGACTTAAACAGGCTTCCGATGGCTAATTTATTTAAAATGATATTTTTTTTTAAAAAAAGTATGTTACTTTTCAGTCAAGAGTGTCGAGAGTAAACTAGTAGCATAGTTTGATTGTATTCATGAGATTCTCAACAAATCTCGAGGGTTGGATAAAAAACTTTGCCTTTTAACTAAATTATTGGTGCAAGACATCAGCTGGTGCAACTGCTTAAGGGGCCAACTGGTCACTAAAGGGGAAGATGATTAAGCGCAAATAGGTTGCTAAAGCGGAAGCCGCTTAAGCACCCAGGGATAGCTTTAACGGTGACCACTTTAGTGTTCATTCAGCCGCTAAAGTGGCCAACCTGTATATGAACATCATTTAACAATTTCTCACCATTTTTGAACTTTTGAACTTTGAGGTTGGGTGATGCTTAGGATTTTCGTCACCATTTGAGCTTGGGTAATCTCCAAAACCGTAATTCCTTTACTTTTCACTGATTTATATCATCAAAAATACCTTTAAACCTTGACTTCAAATGTAAATATGGGATTTTTACTTGTAAAGCTTTAAAATGGTTATCTTTGATTTAGACCTTATCTTTAATTCATTTCGTGGGGATTTTCAACTGTAGACTCCAATAACCTTGGGAAATATATTTTTTACAAAAAATTCTGATTTTATTTCTTTCATTTTTTAACTAGTTTTTCAAACTCACTTTGGATCTATTTTAAATAGGGTCAATATGGGTATCATTAACTTCCTTTTGAATTGTAAATGTCATTTTTGAGTAGATTGGACGCATTTGATGTTGATTCAAGGGAGTCGAGCTTTTGGTTGTGGCTTTGAACGGTGTTTGGACTTGCAGATCTTTATTTAAGGCAAGTTGAGATGTACCTTTACTTTTTAAAATTATTTTTGTGTTGTATGCTTGTTTATTATATTTTGTGTATTATTTAAGATTGGGGGTCCCGATTAGGTGAAATGGCGAGCATCTCTGTAGGCACCAAAGTCCTTGTTGGATTGTAGTAATATAGTTGCTTATCCTAGTTAGTCTTACTAGCAATTATTCTTAGAGTAGAATGTAGACATATAACCTAGTGATCTCGAATAATTGCTAATGGATTGCCTATTTTAGAGCATTGAATCTTGCTAGCAGACTTTATTGTGATAATTGTTGTTTAGTGTCTTGTTAGGGTGTAATTATGTTATCATCATCATTATTGATGGAATTATTGAGCCTTTAGAGAATACTTAGAGTATGGATATACTTGCAATAGTTAATGAGAATTTAAGGTTGGACCTCGTTAGGTTTGGGTAGTACACAATTTATTGTTATCAGAATTGTTGTTTATTTTATGTTGCCCGCGTGGGATTTTTGTGAATATATTTATAGGCTTGAGTAACTATTTATGATTGTGTGCCTGAGTGAGGGCTTATATGTTATTGCTTGTTGAGTTTAGAGGATATATTATTGTGATGCTCGAGTAGAGGCTTTACTTGATGTTACTGATGATGTTTGTGCATTAAATGCCTTATTTATCATTACGTCATCCGTATGGGGGCTTGACCTATCATTATAGGCCTTTTATGTGATTAGAATTCTTTATCTATCATTGTGTCGCCCGAGCGGGGACCTAACTTGGCATTATAGGCCTTGTTTGAGCATTTAATTGCATTATCAATATAGGGATGCCTGAGTAAGGGGTTGGAAATGAGATTATTGATGACTACATGACTATTTATTCTGGTGGTGCCAAGTGAAAACTGATATCATGGATTATCGATCATTGATTTGATTTTGAGCATTTTTATATATGTATTGTATGGATTTTAATCTTCATACTGATTGGTTTGTGAGCATTACATCCTCATACATGCATGCACATTCATGAGACATTGGTACCACTAAGACATTCTAATTTTTTAAGAAAACGAGACATCTTATTAAATGCCTATACCGCATGATGTGCTGATAAGGTTGATTTGAGACATGAGATTACGATTATATGAGTATATGGATTGCAGATCCCTCATGGGTCCTACCTAGTAGCTGCGAGCTCAATCGGTGTTTACAGAAAGTCACGCGATGACTTTCAGCATACATCATCACCCCATTATTGTTACTACATTACGTTGCATTATTTACATTGCATTAGCTTCCTTGGTTTGGTTTGATATTGTGTTAGTATAATCGAACCTTTTTTCTGATATTGTGCTTGAGCATTTATTTCTTTTCATTATATCATCTTACATCATCCAATATTGACTAAGAGGTTAAGGTATAATGAGATGTGAGGTATGATTATGGCTTGGTCAGGAGAGATAGTTGTGTTTCACTCCCTTGTTAGCAGGTGATACACCTTTATATATATACTTCACCTAACTATTTACAAACTTGTGCCCTCACCACAAGAGAGTCATTTATATTCACTCACAAGTACGTAATTCATCAAAAGTGTGGGTATAAGAATATCGAGGCTCAAGATCAAGTAGGACTTTAAGGGTTGTAATATAGGCTAAGGTGGGTAGGAACTATTCTGTCCAGTAATAGTGACTATTTTCCATAAAATCTTTAATACATCACACTTTACATTAAACTCCTCTCTAACCAACCAAAATTTTCACCTTTTTATCTTCTTACCTCTCTTTTGTTTTGCCTCATCTCTTTAAACAACTTCATACATCTTAAGTAGGGAGTATTTGCTATCAACACCTGATTCACTTTTGATCAATTTTTGTTTTCATTATATACACCCAACCACAACACATAAATTTTTTTTCAACACACCAATAGTTATTCTCTCGGGGCTTCACTTTCACTTTTTCCTTCTTTAATTCTACACTCCTTAACCTCTCAATCTTTTGACTAAAGCGCTTAGGAGTTTTGGATCAAATTATGGTCAATCACAAGAAAGGGGATAAGCTATCTATGGGGCTACCAAGGAATTGTTTAAAAGCTCAACGGGGCTAACTAAGGTCATACGACAAGGGTAGATAAAGTAGGTATAAAATAAGACTATCAAGAAAATACCTATATCATCTCCTAATCCCAACATTCTTAGTTTCTCTTTGCAAACACTCTAGGCAAGTTTTAGACATCAATATGCAAACATGGAATGTAACAAAAAACTCACTCTCACATGACACATGCTCAAATCAAGAAGGATCTTTATAGACTCTCAACCAAGCAATAACATGAATTCAAAATTAAGCCAACATCATACTAGAGTCATATAAACGAGTCTTAGTGTCTCAAAAATTGTCATTTAACTCATTATACATGCTTTCACATTCAACACAAACTTGTATTATGTAATCATACATAACACTTATCAAGAACATCTCATTTATTCCTAATAACAAAAATTTTAAAATTACTCCTAAAATTCGAAAAGGGATATTAGGTTCAAAGGGAGCCCCCTTGGAAAAAATCGAAAAGAAAAATAAAGGGGTGGGTGAATTGTGCTTATACTAGTCTGACAACGATAATAATTGAAAATAAAAAAAAAGATAAATTTATTTGTGTAATTTTTTTAAATTTAGTCTAAAAATAGAAAAATAAATAATATAGAAATCCTATAGCAACCCTTCACCCTAAACAATTAGAAGATTTTTCACCCCACACTTATCATATTTTCCCCCAAAGTAGAAATTAAGAGTAAGGTTAGAAATACTCCCTGAGGCCTCTAGACCTAGCTTAGTAGCTTATGATCATTTAAGGGGTCTGGAGGACCCCTTACTTAGTCTTTCATGCTCTTTAGCTCAGATCTCCAGTACTCAGACTTCCTTTTAAACTGCGACTCAAGCAATAACAAAAAGAAAGGTGATACTAAAGAAAAATTAGAAAAATGAAAAACAACTACCTTAACTTGGATTGCCTCCCAAGCATCGTCTGATTTATTATCATGACACGACTCATATCACAACTCTCAACCATATTCTTTCATCCCCTTCCTCTTACTCGGAGCCTATTTTTTTTTATTCTTTTATGATATTTTAAGTTCTTACTCTCAAGGTCTGTAGTTCTTACTACACTTATCTTTTTATGCTCTTCTTTATGTTTCTCACTCGGGCTTAATTGTTGACCTGGGTAACTCTATGAGAGAATCCAAAGAGGTCATTAGATTTCTGCACCCCTCCACCCTACACTCATCCACTTTTATAGTTGTGATCATGCATAAATTCATATAGTGTGAGAGTGTATTGTGCTTTGTACACTTTAAATACCACCTCTTCATTATTCAATCTCTATTTTAGAGTAGATTCTCTCACATCTATCAGTGCTCCTCCAGTTTCCAAGGATGGACGTCCTAATATGATTGGTACCCTGTCATCTGCATCATAATCAAGAACAATAAAGTCAACAAAAATAATGAACTTACCAAGCTTAATGAGAACATCCTCTATGATTCCTTTGGGAACCACTCTTGTTTTGTCTGCTATTGGAGCATAATTAAACATGGCCTCGATTTTCCCAACCCAAAAGTATTAAACATTGAGATAGGCATCAATTTGATTCTTGACCCTAAATATCTCAAAGCATGGACCACATCATTTTCACCAATTTGTATGGGAAAGATCAAACTCTCACGACTCTTAAGATTCTTGGGAATTTTGCTCATACCACTGAACTGTGCTCCTCAGTAAGTTTTACCGTCTCAATACCACCTAACTTCGTATTGTTTGTCACAATATCTTTCAAGTACTTAGCATACTTAGGCATTACCCGCAAAATATCTAACAAAGAAAGTTTAATGTGAAGTTCTATGTGTCAAAGAACTTCTTAAAGAATACATCAACTTTAGCCTTTTTAAGCCTCTAAGGGAATGGTGGTGGTGGTTTTTCTGGTCTATGCCCAGCTGCCTTTTCTTTTGGGTACTCAAACTTTCCCAAATTTTTAGCGTCTTTGGTTCAACTTGCTTCTCATCTGCTTGCTGTGGAACCAACTCTGCTTGTAGCTTTTTTCTTTGGAGGTCTGTCAATGAGGTCTCTACCTATCATGACCCGAACCAAGGCCCTAGCTGTAATGGGCCTCCCAAACCATGAAGGCCCGAGAGACCTCTTAGCTTGTAATCATAAGCATAACTCATCTATTATCATAATACAGAAGTAAAATAGAAACATAGTAGTTCTATTATTTCAACTTAACAATATGGGATGTAAGTTCAAAAGAAACCCAACACCATCTATAACAAGTCTACGAAGCCTCTATTAATCTGAAAAGAATATTTTGTCTGAAATGGGGATAAGGCCCCCGATCGAACCATGAACTAAAATCAAATGAAATCAACACATGGACAAAGGCCTTCTGAAACAAGTGAGGCTTACCAACTCCAAATATTTGACAATGATCTACTGATTAGCGGGACCACGGGACTGGGACTCAGAACCTGAAATATAGGGGGTCAATACACAAAGGTACTGGTATGTGAAATAATCCAATAAAATATTTTAATACAACATAGGTGAGAGAATTTCAAAAAACATTTAACATAAGGTAAATGAAAATGCATGGGCATAACTTAGAAACTTTCAAACACTTTCTTGAAATCATGACTCAACTCTTTATTTTACTTCTGAGCTAGATGGTACACCCTGCAATCCTAAACATCCCATAGGCTATATAGGATCCTCCCTTGACTCGGCGGCCATGCCCCCAATCTAAGTTTGCGGCCAGGATTGGAGTATGTAAGAATCATAAAGTATTCCTTCTTGCACGACACACAGTGACCTAACAAAAGGATATGCCTCCTTGCATGACATACTTTCCCCAAAAGAAAAACCCGCATAGGCAAATTACGATTTCAACTGTGAGTTATCTGAACTCGTACCTTCTTTTGGTAACCGTCTAACTCTCTTTAAGCCTAATTTTAGTCCTTTATACATCATGCTTCATACTCAAAACATCCAGTGCTTATTTTGTTTAGGACATATCAACATAGGGTATCGTCATACCCAAACTTTCAAGTCACTCAATTCTTATCACAATATATCCGTAGCCCTTTCTTAGTTAGCACTACATTAATGACCACCCAAAATCTTTAAATATCATGTGAGATAGTGTATTTCTATAGGTTATCAAATGAGTTTACACAAAAAAATCTCTTCTCAATATTATAATCATATGGTGGCCATCTCATGTTGCATTTACTAGAAACTCATGAAATCCTTCAATTAATACAATGAACGATTACAACAAGGAAAACACACCCTCTACATTTCATAAACCCTATAAATCTATGAATATTTATAAGGAACTCATTCTCAAGTTTTCTTTTAAAATCATATATTTGAACAACCCACAACACTTGAAATCAAAAGATATCATAATGAGAGAGGGAATTTTGTTATTCATGCTCTCAATCAAACTTTTCCAAACTGAAAACACATATATACGAGGTTATAGTTCAATTCTATGAAAGGAGTTCCAGACAATATTTACTTTTATCTAAACAAATCCATGATACATGCTATTAAAAACAATGTCAAAACCCCTTTTTGTAAACATGATAATATATATCTTTAAACTTGATAAAAATGATAAAACTTATGCCCATGGATCTTAGGATAGTCCACATACCTTGACGACATAGAAAACATGAAGAAATTGACCTTTGAAGCTTAAAGGTTCAAACGCTAGGTTTTTTTCTCTTCTTGTGTTGAAGAAAGATGAATTACGGATTTGGTAGAGAAATAACGTGTAAAAAGGACTTTAATTTAGTATATAGATGTTTAGGGACAGTTATGGAATGTAAAAAGACCTTATTACTTTTAAAATAACATAATAACAGAGCCCCTACGCCGGAATGCATTGGCCATGCGGCGCCAGCCCATTGCCTAGCCACAAGGTGGGCGATGCTTAGCCCATGGAATAGCCACAACGTGGGTGGTGCCTTGCTCATCGCCTAGATCCCAGGTAGGCAGCGCCTATCCCATTGCCTAGCCTTTCCAGTGGCGGTAGGCGATGGCAATGTAATGTACAACCATCGCATAGGTCCCATCTTACGACGCACACTAAGTTTTGAGGTCCTAAAACACCCCCAACACTTCCTACAACATCTCAACATGGTCTACCATCACTACGGAGGTCCTAAAGGTCATTTTAAATGCATTAATTGAGAGTTACAACTATGGGGTATTACATTATCTCCCCCTTGGGATCATCCATCCCCGAATGATGGGTAGGAAATTGTTGAAGGTTTAAAACTATGGAATAAAGTACGTAAACTCACATTGGACATTCCTCCTCAACAAAGTATGCAAAGGTATCAAAAGAGCTTTATGATAACCCCTAGTAAACGTGAAAGCACGAAGTGTGAGATAATAAGAATTGACATAGAGATGACCTATCATATGAGTTCTAGGGATCATAATCGTCACAACATAAAGCATGAGTTTATTTGGTGATAATAGGCGTGATTTACATCGGTACTATTCATGAAATAAGGTTTCACCGATCATAGGAATAGAAACAATCTCCACTATACAATCTAAAATGATTAGATCTTACACTTAGAGACAATACTCGACTATGCGCCAAATAATAAATAAATAACATACTTTATTATTTTCAACCTACAATTTTCCCATAACACACCTAACTACAAGAGTTTGAGTTCCACTACATAGTGCTTTTTATGTTGAAGCCTAACTCGGGGTAAAAAAATGCTATCTTAAGCTATGGGCCCCCATACTCTAAATCTCTTTAAGAATCTTACTTCACCTTATTACTACCATCAACCAGTCTCGAGTTTTTGATTCAGGGAGTACTAGCCACATAGAACATTGGTTTGTGTATTCATCTATCATAAAATTCATGCCTATCATTACTATACCGCCTTCATGAATCTCCCCACTAAGACCAGCAAATTCAATCACTCTCATAAAGATTTTTTCCATATCTTTCCTTCCTAACTATTTCACACAATGAGAGTTCATATCTTTCTCCCCCCTTCTCCTACAAACTTAGCTCAAGAAATCACATCAAAATTTTCACCTTCAAGAACATCTACTCCCCTTCCTAAAACATTATTATGCTTCCACAACCACCATCATACTAATATACGAAGGGTCATTGAGGGACCCAAGAATAAGCATCATGAATGGAAGTAACACTATTTGATTATGACTTACATTTATTACTCTACTTAAGGTGGGATATGAGTTGTAGATACGATACAATAGGCACAAAGTGCTTTATACATCAAATGTCTAGATCATAAATAGAGAGTCGTTCGGACATAAACATACACAATATGAGTTCTTAGGGAAAACCACAGTGAGGAACATGAGAGCTTACATTATGAGTCATATAACATAAGGTTGGAATTCATGAAGTCAATGATTGAGACAAGAATTGCAACTTGAAGCTATTGCTCCTCATTTTATTTGCATAAATCTGATCTCTTTGGTCTAGACCCAACAAAATGGATCAATAGCATATAGAAAGCATAGTTTTTTAGAATCAAGCATGATATGAGACATGGATTTTATGGATCATGAGCAACATAACATAAAGCTTGGATACTTGGGATATTGGATCCCTGAGGGACATTATTGCTTCTATTTTGGAGGTTGGAACATGGATATAAGTTACATAGAGAACTCAAACCTTAAGAATTGGCATGACTAAAAAACGTAAGGCATTAATAGATGTCCCCTTAAATTAAAGGAGAAGTTGGCTTGAATAGGAATAGATTTATCAGGACTCTTCCCTGAAACTTGACACCTCAAGAAAATTTGGGAACTACCTTAATTCGCCATCCCCCCTTGGATTAAAGTCACAAGCCTAGACTTGAGGACATAGATTCTCATTAAATCTACAAGTACAAAACTCAACACAATAGGGTATAACCATACACATAAATGCTAAACTCCCCTAATAAACTACTATGAAGGAATTTATTTCCGGGAATGCTACTCTTTAACTTTCGCTATCCTCTATAGCCATCACCCTGCAACTCACTGTAATACCCCGCATGTTTTTAAGCTGGGAAGTGAATAAGTTTTCCTACGTATGAAACCTCCTATCCTGTGAGTAGCATTTTAGTGCATGACATACAATGAATATCCTAGAAATAGGATAGCTTGCGATGTTTTAAGCATGCTCATATGAGTTGCTTAGAGTGATGCAAGCTAAGAGTTTTTGAATCCATCAAGTCTTAGTATTCAATTTTGCAAGGGTCATCTTTGAACAAGAATAACGTGATTAATATATGACATTTTGGCAGATTTAGACCCACCAAATTGTAGAGAATCGAATTAGATTTCCAACGATACCAATTTCATGAAAATTTGACACTCGAGCAAGAGTTATGGCCTTTCAAAGTAGAATGTATCACCTAACCAATCGCACATGGCCACTGGAAAGCATAGGCGATATCATATGCGGCGCCTATGTAAAGCATAGGAGATATCATATGTGGAGCCTATGTAATGCATAGGCGATATCATATGCGGCACCTATGTAGATATAGGCGATATCATATGTGGCGTCTATGTATGATTTCAGCCACGAAAACACTTAGTTTTTGAGTTATTTCGAGGGTGGTTTAGTCTTTTAACACTCCTTACATGTCCCTAAACCTAACCTCACGAAATTTATAGCTTCTAAACATATTAAAACCCTATTAACATCTCAAAGTTTATTCTCCAAGAGCACCATAGGAGAAAAACAACCAGGGTTGCACAATCAAGCTTGAAGATCAAATTTCAAGGAAATTCCTCCGTCAATCATCAAGAACCTCCCTTCCAAGGTATGCGTAGTGTTTATTCACGGATTCCTTTCATCCATGGAGTTCAAGAATCAATCTTTAAAATATAAAATCTTTGTTAGTTTTGGTGATATGATCATACCCATGTTGATGTTTGTTTGTTTTTCTATATAATAGTATCGTGACTGTACATCTCATGAAAGTTATGTTGTTAGTTGAAAAACATGATCTTTAGGTGGATTGATAGAATGCAAGTATGAAATCCACCTATGCTTTAAAGAATGCATGCAAGGTGTTCGATAAAATACCTAGTATGTTAGAACTTCATATTTACATGATTTCATGATATCTAAATAACAAGTTCATGTTAGCCATACACTCCAATATGAATTTCCATGCAAATTATGTGTTGCTATTGTTGTGTTATAAAGCATGTATGATAATGGAGATATAAATTATTAACACAAAATATATCCATGATTTTCCTATCATGTTTGAAATGTTGAATAAATACATGAAGTATACTATGCCCTGCTTATGATATTGCAAATTATGGACTCAAATCTTGGGATCTAGTCATGGCATGTGTGTCAGTTTCCTCCTATCGAGTCCTGGGGGTATTCGTACCCGAAAACTATAGTTGTGTGCCTAGAGCCATGTCATGTTTCATGATATCCGAACTCAAGCTATGATTCCATAGACTTCAGTCAGTCATGTGACTTAGGAAAACCTCATGATGTCAGTCAGTTATCAGATATCAGTAACATTCTGCCAGTCAATGGAATTCAGTAAGATTAAGTCATGTATAGTCAGTAATTCATGTCTAGTCTCTCCATATGGGAGTATAGGTTATCACCGAGTGAATCTAAGGATGGGAACTCACCCGCCAGTTCAGGGTGTGATTCTTAGAAACAGTCCTTGTATTCCAGAAGCCAGCGTAAGTTGAGATATCTTAACTTGTCAGATTAGGGTTGATGAGGTAGTTTAAACCTGTCAGATTAGGGTTGATGAGGTGGTTTAAACCTGTCAGTTTAGGGTTCCCACCGTTCTCATTGAGTACCTTCCAGATAAAGGTCACTCACAAGCTGTCCTTACCCATGGTACGGTATTGACACCCCTCCAGTCGGGGTAGAGATTGGACCCCAGATTAGCCATAACGGCATACATGGGGCATATCGGTTAAACACTACTTCCCACAGTTTCAGTATTAGTCTCAGTAAAAGAACTCAGGGCGTTCTTCAAATTTCAGTATATACAGGACTGTCAGATACAGTTGTTATGTTTTTCATATTTTAGTATATACAGGACTGTCAGATACAGTCGTCCATGTTATCATCTTGCAGTATCAGTCATGATAGTTATCAGTAAACCATGTATTAGCTTAAAGGTCTTTCTATTACGCATTCACGGTCCCAATTTCTATATATGTATATTTGCACTCCCACGTTCATATTAGTCAGTCAGTGTTGTTCATGCATGAAACCCTTTATGTTCAGGCTACCTTCCTTGTATACTCAGTACTCCAATTGTACTGACGCATTTGCGCTATGGTTCTTTCTTTTAATGTTACACCATTGGTTCCGAGACACAAGCTCCAGCCCAGCAGTAGCAGTAGTATTCCAGTTGCAGAGACACAATGAGTCCTCATTAATTCGAGGACAATATGATTTGATACATTTATTTATTTCTTTAGTTCAGTGTTACGGAGTTAGTTGGAGACATGTTCCTTCAACTCCTTATTCAAATAGTTTAGAGGCTTTTAGATTTATGCTCAGATTTACGTTCAGACTTAGCTTTCAAATTGAGTTTGTTTGGGTATTTTCACCCACATGGACGTTATGATTTTTAGACATGGTTTTATTCAGTTAAACTTATGGCCTTACAGTTTTACGTATTCCACATTATTATGTCATGATTTGCAGTATATAGGTACAGATATCAGACATGGGTTATCTTGTGGTCCCTCGGGGTCATGAGCACCGTGTATTATTCTGGTTCAGCAAATCGGGGCGTTACAAACTTGGTATCAAAGCCTAAGTTTCAATAGAGTCCTAGAAAGTCTGAAAGCCGCATCTAGTAGAGTCTTGTACATGGGTGTGTTGCGTGCCACATTTATGTGCAGGAGGCTATAAGATGTTTTAGGAACAGTCCCCTTTCTTCAGTATTCATGTCATGCTAGTGAGCATAATCACAAGTTAAACTATCAGTCTAATCCATTCTTCTCTTATTCCAGACCATGGCCCCAAAGAGAAGAAACCAGCCAGCTCATCAGCCTAAAGATCCTTTGGGCGAACATGTTTCCCATGCAGAGTTTAGAGCCACATTTACCACACTTTCTCAGTCTGTGGCTGCATAGAATGAACGATGACCAGTAATTCCGTCCAATCCAGTGGCCAATCCCATAGCATCTAGGGTTCAGGACTTCACCCGGATGAACCCTCCATCTTTTCATGGGTCTAAGTCTGATGAGGACCCTCAGGAGTTCATTGACCAAGTCCAAAAGGTCATTGACATCATGGGTGTTACTTCTATTGAGAGTGCCGAGTTATCCGCCTACCAGTTACAGGATGTTACTCATGATTGGTACAAATAGTAAAAGTCTGAGAGGTTAGATGATGCAGGCCCTATCGAGTGGGAGGAATTTGTCACGACCTTCTTAGATAGATTCTTTCCTCAAGAGCTGAGGGAAGCCAAAGTTCTTGAGTTCATCAACCTCAGGCAGGGGAATATGATGGTTAGGGATTATTCTCTTAGATTTACTTAGCTAGCCAAGTATGCTCTTCATGTGGTTGCAGACAATAGGGCTAAGATGAGCAAGTTCATGTCAGGGATCAATGATAGCGTGGTAAATGAGTGTAGGTCTGCGATGCTGATTAGTGATATGACCTTAGACAGACTCATGACCCATTCCCAGCAAGTAAAAAAGAAGAAGGTTAAGACTAGGGAGAGGCAGAACAAGAGACCGAGGTCAGGTAACTTCAACTTTGCTCACCCCAAGTCAGATGGAGGACACCGTTCACAGTTTCACTCCAAGTCAGCCGTTCCATCCCCTTTCTCTGCCAGCGCTCCAGTGCCGAAGTTTAGAGATGGAAACAAAGACAAATCGCCAAGCTCTAAATCTCAGGGAAGTGTTAGCAGTTCCCGAACAAATCCCCTTTGTTAGACTTGTGGTAAGAACCACAGAGGCATTTGCAGAGACGATAGTGATTTTTGTTTTGGTTGTGGCAAGTCAGGACACAGGATTAGGGAGTTTCCACAGTCAAGTCTTCATGGTCGACAAAATCATTCTGCAGCTCAGTCCAGTCGCCCGAACCAGCAGGGTGCCGTTTCTAGTGCTACCAGTGGGCAACGCCTAAACAGACTCTATGCTCTTCAGTCCTGGCAGGATCAGGAAAATTCTCCTGATGTTGTTACTGGTACGTTACAGATTTTCCATGTTCATGTTTATGCTTTGCTAGACCCAGGTGCATCCTTGTCTTTTGTTACTCCATACATAGCAGGAGATCTCGAAATCAGTCTCAAAATTCTAGCAGAGCCCTGTTCAGTCTCTACCCTAGTGGGTAAAACCATCATAGCCCGATGGGTATACAGGAACTGCCCGGTTATGATATCTCAAAAATCCATGTTAGCAAATTTAGTTGAGTTAGAGATGACTGATTTTGATGTCATTCTCGACATGGATTGGCTTCATTCCTTCTATGCCACAGTCGACTGCAGAAATAGGATAGTTCAGTTTTAGTTCCCGAATGTGCCCATCCTAGAGTGAAAGGGTAGCATTTCAACGTTCAGGGGTTAACTTGTTTCCTACCTTCGGGCAAGGAACATGATTTCTAAGGGGTGTGTGTATCATCTCGTGCATATTAAAGATTCCAGTTCTGAATCTCCCAATCTCGAAACAGTCCCAGTTGTTAATGAATACTCAGATGTCTTTCCCGAAGATCTTCCAGGAATTCCTCCCGAAAGGGAAATAGACTTCGGCATAGACCTTCTTCCGGATACTCAACCTATTTTTATTCCTCCATACAAAATGGCACCAGCAGAAATTAAGGAACTGAAAGATCAGTTGAAGAATCTCTGAGATAAGGGATTCATAATACCCAACGTTTCCCCATAGGGTGTGCCAATATTATTCGTGCTCAAGAAAGACGGTTCTCTCAGGATGTGTATTAATTACCGTCAACTCAACAAGGTCACGGTCAAGAACAGATATCCTCTTCCCAGGATTGATGATCTATTTGATCAACTTCAGGGTGCCAGTTACTTCTCCAAGATAGACCTTAGATCAGGTTATCATCAGCTCAGAGTTAGAGAATGTGACATTCCGAAGACAACTTTCCGTACTCGGTATGGTCACTTCAAATTTTTAGTCATGTCATTTGGTCTTACCAATGCCCCTGCATCTTTCATGGATTTGATGAACCGTGTGTTCAAGAAGTACTAGGATATGTTTGTCATAGTCTTTATAGATGATATTATGGTCTATTCTCGCACAGAGCGTGATCATGCAGACCATCCCAGGATTGTTCTTCAGACTCTCAAGGATCACTAGTTATTCGCTAAGTTCAGCAAGTGTGAATTTTGGCTATGATCAGTATCATTCATTTGCCATATTGTTTCCGATGATGGCATTAGAGTAGATCCTCAAAAAACCGAGGCATTAAAAAACTAGCCCAGACCCGTATCTCCATCAAATATCAGGAGTTTCTTGGGTTTGGCTGGCTATTACAGACGGTTTGTCAAAGGATTTTCTTCTATTGTATCTCCCATGTCCAGATTGACTCAGAAGAATATTAAGTTTCAGTGGTCAAATTCATGCGAGAATAGCTTTCAAGAGTTGAAGACTCGACTCACCTCAGCTTTAGTTATAGCTCTTCCAGATGGTTCAGATGGTTTTGTAGTCTATTATGATGCATCTAGAGTGGGTTTAGGTTGTGTCCTCATGCAGCATGGTAAGGTCATAGATTATGCCTCCAGACAGTTAAAGCCACATGAGAAGAATTATCCTACTCATGATCTTGAGTTAGCAGCGGTAGTTTTTTCCTTGAAGATTTAGAGGCATTATCTCTATGGAGTTCATGTAGATGTCTTCACAGACCATAAAAGCCTCCAATATGTCTTTTCCCAGAAAGATCTTAATCTTCGTCAGAGAAGGTGGTTAGAGCTCTTGAAGAATTACAACATAAGTGTTCTTTATCATTCGGGAAAGGCCAATGTTGTGTCCGACGCTCTCAGTAGACTCTCCATGGGTAGTATTTCTCACGTTGAGGGTAGCAAGAAAAAGATGGCTCAGGAGATCCATTATCTTGCCAGACTAGGCATTCGCTTAGTCGATTCTTCAGAGAGTAGTATGTCTGTTCACAGTAGTTCAGAGTCATCTCTAGTTTCCGAGGTAAAAGAGAAGCAAGATAGGGATCCTAGCCTTGTCAAGCTCAAAGAGTCAGTTCAGAATCAGAAAGTCGAGGTTTTCTCCCAAGGAGGAGATAGTGTTCTTCATTGTTAGGGTCGTCTATGTGTTCCAGGTGTAGATGAATTGAGGCAGCAAATTCTTGCAGAAGAGCATGGTGCGCGATACTCTATTCATCCAGGGGCCACTAAGATGTACCGCGACATATGGGAGATCTATTGGTGGAGTGGGATGAAGAGAGATGTTGCAGAGTTTGTTGCTAAGTTCTCAACATGTCAGCAGGTTAAGATAGAGCATTAGAAACCTAGTGGTTCCATGCAAGAGTTCACCATTCCTACTTGGAAGTGGGAAGAAGTGAACATAGACTTCGTGACGGGTTTTCCTAGAACTCGTCATTAGCATGATTCAGTCTGGGTCATTATAGATAGAATGACCAAGTTATCTCATTTCCTTCCTGTTCGTACTTCTTATTCCATTGAGGATTATGCCAAACTCTATATCAGGGAGTTAGTCAGGTTACACGGTGTTCCACTATCTATCATCTCAGATAAAGGTACCCATTTCACCTTTCACTTTTGGAAAGAGTTCCAAAAGGGTCTCGGTACCTAAGTCCATCTCAGCACAACGTTTCATCCTCAGACAGATGGTCAAGTAGAGAGGACCATTCAGACTCTTGAAGATATGCTAAGGGCGTGTGCAATTGACTTCAAGGGAAGTTGGAATGACCACTTGCCTTTGATTGAGTTTGCATACAACAATAGCTATCATTCTAGTATTCAGATGGCTCCATTCGAAGCTCTCTATGGTAGGAGATGTAGATCTCTGATTGGATGGTTTAAAGTTAGTGAGGCCTCATTCATAGGTCCTAACTTAGTATTCGACGCCTTAGAGAAAGTTTAGTTAATCAGAAAGAGACTCCGGGCTGCTCAGAGCCGATAGAAATCCTATGTAGATGTTCGTAGAAAGGATCTCGAGTTTGAGGTCAATGACTATGTCTATATTAAGATCTCTCCCATGAAGGGAGTGAATAGGTTCGGCAAGAAAGGGAAACTCAGTCCCCGATATGTCGGTCCCTTCAGAATTCTCTGTCGCTTCGGCAAGGTAGCTTATGAGCTTGAGTTGCCTTCAGATCTAGCCTCAGTCCATCCAGTCTTCCATGTCTCTTTGATCAAGAAGTCCATAGGTGACCCAACAGTTGTTGTCCCTATTCAGAGCATCAACATTCAGAACAACCTCTCTTATGAAGAGATTCCAATCGAAATCTTAGATTATCAGACTCGTAGATTGAGGAACAAAGAAGTCCCTCTAGTCAAGGTTCTTTGGAGAAATCAATCTCATGAGGGAGCTACTTGGGAAGCAAAAATAGATATGTGTACCAAGTATCCTCACCTCTTCCCCACCAATTCAGATCAAGCTCAAGGTAACAGTTCTCCTTAAGCTTATTTAGTTTCATGTTCATGTTTCCAGTATAAACTTGGTACCTATTAACCATTGCATACTCAGTCATGCATTCATGTATCAGTTGTCCGTGCATCAGATATGCACGAGTTCAGTATATTTAGCATGTCAGTCATGAGATCAAGTTTCAGCTCTTGATGTTCAGTTCAGGTTCGGTTGTCTTGTATCCCCTCTCAGTAAATTCTCATTCGAGGCCGAATGTTCCCAAGGGGGAGATATTGTAATACCCCGCATGTTTCTAAGCTAGGAAGTGAATAAGTTTTCCTACGTATGAAACCTCCTATCCTGTGAGTAGCATTTTAGTTCATGACTTACAATGAATATCCTAGCGATAGGATAGCTTGCGATGTCTTAAGCATGCTCATATGAATCGCTTAGAGTGATGCAAGCTAAGAGTTTTTGAATCCATCAAGTCTTAGTGTTCGATTTTGCAAGGGTCATCTTTGAATAAGAATAACGTGATTTATATGTAATATTTTGGCAGATTTAGACCCACCAAATTGTATAGAATTGAATTAGCTTTCCAACAATACCAATTTCATCAAAATCCGACACCTGAGCAAGGAGTTATGGCTTTTCAAAGTAGAATACGTCGCCTAACCAATCACACATGGCCACCGGAAAGCATAGGCAATATCATATGCGGCGCCTATGTAAAGCATAGGCGATATCATATGCGGAGCCTATGTAAATCATAGGCGATATCATATACGGCGCCTATGTAGATATATGCAATATCATATGCGGCGCCTATGTATGATTTCAGCCACGAAAACACTTAGTTTTTGAGTTATTTCGAGGGTAGTTAAGTCTTTTAACACTCCTTACATGTCCCTAAACCTAACATCAATAAATTTAAAGCTTCTAAACATACTACAACCCTATTAACATCTCAAATTTCATTATCCAAGAGCACCATAGGAGAAAAACAACTAGGGTTGCACAATCAAGCTTGAAGATCAAATTTCAAGGAAATTCCTCCGTCAATCATCAAGAACCTCACTTCCAAGGTATGCGTAGTGTTCATCCACGAATTCCTTTCGTATGTGGAGTTCAAGAATCAATCTTTAAAATATAAAAGCTTGGTTGGTTGTGGTGATATGATCTTACCCATGTTGGTGTTTGTTTGTTTTGCTATATAATAGTATCGTGACTGTACATCTCATGAAAGTTATGTTGATAGTTGAAAAACATGATATTTAGATGGATTGATAGAATGCAAGTATGAAATACACCTATGCCTTAAAGAATGCATGCAAGGTGTTCGATAAAATACCTAGTATATTAGAACTTCATATTTACATAATTTCATGATATCTAAATAATAAGTTCATGTTAGCCATACACTCCAATATGAATTTCCATGCAAATTATGTGTTGTTATTGTTGTGGTATAAAACATGTATGATAATGGAGATATAAATTATGTACACAAAATATATCCATGCTTTTCCTATCATGTTTGAAATGTTGAATAAATACATGAAGTATACTATCCCCTACTTATGATATTGTGAATTGTGGACTCAAATCTTGTGATCAAGTCATGTCATGTGTGTCAGTTTCCTCTTATCGAGTCCTGGGGGTATTCGTACCCAAAAACTATAGCTGTGTGCCTAGATCCATGTCATGTTTCACGATATCTGAACTCAAGCTATGATTCCATAGACTTCAGTCAGTCATGTGACTCAGGAAAACCTCATGATCTCAGTCTGTTGTTAAATATCAGTAACATTCTGCCAGTTAATAGAATTCAGTAAGATTCAGTCATGTATTGTCGGTTATTCATGTCCAGTCCCTCCGGATGAGAGTAGAGGTTAGCACTGAGTGAAACCAAGGATGGGAACTCACCCTCCAGTTCAGGGTGTGATTCTTAGAAACAGTCTTTGTGTTCCAGAACTACATAGCCAGCGCAGGTTGAGACATCTTAACCTATCAGATTAGGGTTGATGAGGTGGTTTAAACCTGTCAGTTTAGGGTTCCCACCATTCTCATTGAGTACCTGCCAGATAAGGGTCACTCATAAGTTGTTCTTACTCGTGACACGGTATTGACACCCCTCCAGTCGGGGAAGAGATTGGACCACAGCTTAGCCATAACGGCATACATAGGGCATGTCGGTTAAACACTACCTCCCACAGTTTCAGTATCAGTCTCAGTAAAAGAACTCAGGGCGTTCTTCAGATTTCAGTATATACAGGACTGTCAGATACAGTTGTTATGTTCTTCAGATTTCAGTATATACAGGACTGTCAGATACAGTCTTCCATGTTATCAGCTTGCAGTATCAGTCATAATAGTTATCAGTAAACCATGCATTTGCTTACAGGTCTTGCTATCACGCATTCATGGTCCTAGTTTCTATATATGTATGTTTACACTCCCACGTTCATATTAGTCAGTCAGTGTTGTTCATGCATGAAACTCTTCATGTTCAGCCTACCTTCCTCGTATACTCAGTACTCCAGTTTTACTGACGCATTTGCGTTATGGTGCTTTCTTTTCATGTTACACCATAGGTTCCGAGACACGAGCTCCAGCCCAGCAGTAGCAGTAGTATTCCAGTCGCAGAGACACAGTGAGTCCTCATTGATTGGAGGACAATATAATTTGATACATTTATTTATTTCTTCAGTTCAGTGTAACGTAGTTAGTTTGAGACATGTTCCTTCAACTCCTTATTCAGATAGTTTAGAGGCTTTCAGATTTATGCTCAGATTTACGTTCAGACTTAGCTTTCAAATTGAGTTGTTTTGGGTATTTTCACCCACATGGACGTTATGATTTTCAGACATGGATTTATTCAGATGAACCTTATGGACTTATAGTTTTACGTATTCTGCATTGTTATGTCATGATTTGCAGTATATAGGTATAAATATCAGTCATGGGTTAGCTTGTGGTCCCTCGGGGTCATGAGCACTGTGTAGCGTTCTGGTTCAGCAAATCGGGGCGTTACACTCACACTCTCATGAGCATACCTATCCATACTCCCTATCACATAATGATCCATTCTTTACTACTTAACATACTAACATTAGACTTCTAATCACATAACTTACAACTTAACAAAATTTGTAAAACCATCTCAAAGGAGCATATTGCCCACCTATTTTTCCTCAATTTAACTCTAAAGTACACCATACAACAACTCCCCAGACTTCTCCATACTACAAAATTCAAGAACGTGAACTAGGTACACATGACACTTATACATATAAAACCTTATCTAACAATATGCTACCTGGGGGTTCAACTTATCCTTATATATTTACACCCTTACCCACTTAATGACCCAAACTCAATTCATCATTTTACCCTAGTCCTTATGTATATATATTACAATTATCCACTCATTTTCCACAAGTTTCCAACCTAAGCTATTTCACACCTCACATCAAGCCTACTAGTTTATTCCCACAAAACATGCATCATTAGTGTTAAGCTACTATTCTTACCACTACAATCCACATCTAAAGTTCAAGCCTATTGTCTACCACCAATTATGTACCATCGATGAAGCATGCCACATATTATACTAGTCCATCAAATGAGAAAATCAACCCACATTTCTCATTTCACTTAGCTACTACCCACAATTACATCCCCTTCACAACATTACTAGTACACCTTAAGATCCACTAAATACCTTCTCATATGTAGTACTAGTTTACAACTACTAAAGAAAATACAATCGAGGGGGGAGGGGTAAAGTTATATAATAGGGACAGTTGATCTTAATCTTATAATATGACCCATTACTATATTATCAACATGTTCTACTCTCTCACATCAAATCTACTTACCCATGCATACATTGAAACTATTTTTAAAATTTCTTAAACACCATAAGATTTTCCCCAAGATAGTCTATACTGATAACTTATTGGCTAACCTACCCTTTCTGTTTACCATCTGTAAATGACTTCTACAACCACCATAACTATCCACTCTAAGATCCTTTCCGATTTTGAATAAATAATAATCACAGCCAATCACTTCCTTCACAGACTACCATACAATCTATAAATCTTGCTACAACATTAGTCTATCACTATAAAATGGCAACCCATCCCTCAATCAAAAGTTATACAACTAAAACTAGCTTTTTTATACAAAAGTCACCCTCACTCCAACTCCTAGATTTGTGACTCCATATAACTAATTTTTGGACCATTTCACTACCAATAGGTCCTGACATTTTAACATATACTACTACTTGGGTGGAAATATTGTTCCAACAGTTGCATCTCATTACCCTTAAGAATGACATCTGAAGCATTAATGGAATTAATACGATTACGTTAAGATAGAGGTATACACTCAAATTAATACACTTTGAAGCAGTAATAGAATCCTCTCAAGTCCTTGTGCTATCTCATAACTTTATGGATAACTCAATTAGAAAGGACCACATCGTTTAGACTCTAGGCCTTTGCACTTGAGTCTCTTCGATAATGAGACATATCTCATAATATTAGAGTATGGAAAGAATTTGGATAACCTTCATATAGAAGATGCTATAGCATGAACTAGAGTATAAAAGAATAAGAAACAACTCCTAAATGCCCGATAGCCTCCTGATTATATGTGTGGTGCACAACATACCCATAAGCAAGACTCTACTAGACACGACTTTGTAAAGGCCCTAGAACCCTGAACCATGCTCTGATACCAAGTTTTTCTCAACCCGAATCGATGTCCTGGCTGCGACGAGCCTCCCAAACCATGAATGCCCGAGAGACCTCTAAGCTTTTAATCATAAGCATAACTCATCTATTATCATAATACGGTTGTAAACTGAAAACATAGTAGCTCTATTATTTCAACTTAACAATATGAGACATAAGTTTAAAAGAAACCCAACATCATCTCTAACAAGTCTAAAAAACCTCTAGTAAATTAAAAACAATAATCTGTCTAAAATTGGTACAAGGCCCCCAGTTGGACCATGAACTAAAATCAAATAAAACCAACACATGGATAAAGGCCTTTCAAAATAAGAGAGGCTCACCGACACCAAATGTCTGATAAGGATCTACTGATTAGCGAAACCACGAGACTAGGACTCAAAACCTGAATTATAGGGGGTCAATACACAAAGGTACTGGTATGTGAAACAATCCAAAATAATATATTTTTTATACAACATTGGTGAGAGCATTTCATAAAAACATTTAACATAAGGTAATGAAAATACATGGGCATAACTTAGAAACTTTGAAACATGTTTTTGAAATTATGACTCAACTTTTTCTTTTACTTCTGAGCTAGATGGTATACCCTACAATCGTGAATATCGCACAGGCTATATGGGATCCACCCTTAACTCGACGGCCAATCCCTCAATCTATGTTTTCCACCAGGATTGGAGTACGTAAGAATCACAAAGTATGCCTCCTTGCATGACACACAGTTACCTAAGAAAAGGATATACCTCCTTGCATGACATACCTTCCCCAAAAGAAAAACCCATATCAGTAAATTATGGTTTTAGGCTGTGAGTTATCTAAACTCATGCCTTCTTCATGTAATCATCTAACTCTCTTTAAGCCCAATTTTAGTCCTTTAAATATCATTCTTCATACTCAAAACATTTAGTGCTTAATTTGTTCAGGGCATATCACCATAGTATATCATCATACCCGGACGTACAAGTCACTCAATTCTTCTCACAACATATTTGTAGACCTTTTTTATTTAGCACCATATTAATAGCCACCCAAAAGCTTTAAAAATTATGTGAGAGAGTCTTTCTATAGGTTATCAAATAAGTTTATACAAAACACTCTCTTCCTAATATTACAATCATATGGTGGTCATCTCATGTTTGCATTTACTTAAAACTCATAAAATCCTTTAATTAATACAATGACCGATTACAACAAGGAAAACACCCTTTTGACTTGTCATAAACCATATCAATCCATGAACATTTATAAGGAACTCATTCTCAAGTTTTCTTTTAAAATCATACATTTGAACAACCCACAATACTTGAAATCAAATGATATCATCACGAGAGAGAGAGTTTCATTATTCATGTTCTCAATCAACTTTGTAAAACTGAAAACACATATATACGTGGTTATAGTTCAATTCTATGAAAAGAGTTCCAGACAATATTTACTTTCATCAAAACAAATCCATGATACATACTATTTAAAATGATGTCAAAAACCCTTTTTGTAAACATGATTATATATCTTTAAACTTGAAAAAATATTAAAAATTATGCCCATGGAGTTTAGGATAGTCCCACATACCTTAACGACGAAGAAAACATGAATTAATTGACCTTGGAAGCTTGAAGGTTCAAACCCTAGGTTGTTTTCTCTTATTCTATTTAAGAAAGATGAACTAGGGATTTGGTAGAGAAATAACGTGTATAAATCACTTTAATTTAGTCCATATATGTTATGGATGGTTATGGAAAGTGAAAGGACCTTATTTCTCTTAAAATAACACAAAAACAGAGCCCTTATGCCACAATGCAACCCATGGCCTAGCCACAAGGTGGGCGACGCCTTGCCCATGGCATAGCCATAAAGTGGTCGGTGCTTTACCCATCACCTAGCTCCCAGGTGGGAGGAACCTATCCCATTGCCTAGCCTTTCTAGTGGCGGTAGGCGATGGTAATGCGATGCACAACTATTGCATAGGTCCCATATTGTAATGCACACTAAGTTTTGAGGTCCTAAAATACCCCAATACCTCTCACAACGTCTACACATGTTCTACCATTACTATGGGGGTCCTAAAGGTTATTTTAAATGCGTTAATAAAGAGTTACAACTATGGGGTGTTACGCTAACAATCCCAAGGTAAATGTCATCACTTGCTTTGGATCTTCTGTATTACTAGGCAACCCCCCTGGAGGTCTTATATTTTGTGCCTGAGCTAAGTGCCCCAACTGTGTCTCCATATTTTTCTGAGCCATTTGCTGATTTTTTATATTCACATACATTTGTTCTTGGTTGGACAAGATATTTTTCAATTTCTCTTTAATATTACTAGACTGAGTGCTATTTTGAATGCCTTGTTCCTACTAAAATTACTGAGTTTGAACCTGATTTTTACCCCATGAGTAATTTGGATTGACTGTGCTAATTATGGTTTTATGCATTACCATAGTTCTGATTTTATTTTTGTGCATTTCCCATGAAATTCATCGACTACAAATTTGCTCCACATAGGTCTGCAGAGTGACCACTACTTCCACAAATCTCACACTAAGTCTGAGACTGCTGAATTGCATTAACTTGAGCCTGAGGTTAAAGTTATTCTAAAGCATCATTAACTTGTTATGTCCTACTGTACATGCAAGTATACATGATCGTGCAAGTTATAAAGTGACCCTTTTGGGCCGAATATCGATCCCATAAGGACTTGGTTATTATCAAACTATCCAATTCTAGCATTACTAAATAAGATTAAACAAGTGTGAATTGTAACCAAACAAGAGTTTCATTTTGTAATTATAACTAGTAACAAAATTAACAATGGTATGAAATTTAGACGGTAAAAGATAGATAGAGAACTTCCTAGGTTGATGCATTTACATCACATTCATGCATAACTATGGTTTCTAGATAGTGTTGGTGTTTATCGTTATTGTTGATCTACAGGGTTGATACTATAACTTGGAAAAAATCATCCTCTAAGTTATCTATCCAAATTAATCTCACAACTACATTGTTGAGCAGGGATATGAGTTTTTTATTCAGAGGCATTAAGCTATCTTTCTATTTTACTAACCAAGTGAGGCATTTAGGTATATCTCTATTCTAACCGAAAATAATCCCTTTAACAAATCTCCCATAATCAATTAAAGACATAATCCACACAACTTATGTTCTTCATTCCGTCCCTCCACTCTTATGGTCAATTCATTTTGAGACTATAATTTATCCCAAAGTTTGTAATTTTTTAAAACAGTAAAACAAGAACACAAGAACACAAGAACAACCACATGATTTGATAAACATATAACCAAACTTTAAATAATGCTTAAGCAATCATGTTGTAGCATTAATAATAAAAAGAGGCTGGTTAGCCACTCATATTCGTCCAAGGAATCTCCATAAATGAGTTGATCGGTTAAGATTATATGAAAGAAGATAGAACCCTAATTTGAGCTCCTTGGTGTCATCCTTTCTACTCTAAATCAGGTATCCCTCCAAGAATGTGTATAAATGTGTCTAAGTTCTCCTTTTATAGACTAAAATTTCGTCCATAAGAAGCCTCACACAAAAAAGTACAAATTGACCCCTTGCCCTTACTTAAAATAAGTAGAAAATAAAATTCTTGTCAGTTTAGGAGTGTGTGTGTTATAATTTCATGTGGTGTAATTCTCCCACGCGTTCCCACTCCTTTGATGAATTTTAATATGTTTATATCATCCTAGTCGTCCAAGCCAAGTCCCATAAGAATTGAGTACAAGTATAATATGTTTCCTACTCAAACTAGGACTTTAGGACCGATATTTTGCCCACTTGAAAGAGCTCCGTGGAGCGGAGCTACTTGGATTGATTAAGGAGTGCAGATCACAGATACTTGGATTGTCATTCCAGTATCTCAATACATTTTGTAAGGTGGTACATAGCTAGGGTCTTGGTCTCATCTGCACGGCGTGGATGGAGCAACAACTAAGCACAATTTCGTGCGATTTTTTTCTGTATTACCCGTCGAACTTGATCCTTGTTCCGTCATCCATTGTAGCTCATCTGTAGGATCAAATGTCATAAAATTCACCTATTTTAAGATCCTACACATTCTAGTAACTACCATTAGATAATACAATAGTTTAAACTCTTCAAAATCACTAGAGAATAACACAACTCAAGATTGGTTTGACTAGTTAAGTCGTCTAGCCTTGCCTTTGTTGTTTTTTCTCTTAAATTGATTTAAATGAATCTTAAACAAACTAAAGAATAGGAATAGAACACAAATACATCAACATTAAAATTAAGAGAAAACCACCTAAAGATGAGGATTAGCACACAAATACATCAATATAACTAATTATTCACATAAGAACGCTAAGTTATCCTCAAAACTAAGTTAAACGTGCGTAGATAATGACACTTAGGTGTATAAATACACCTAAGATAAATCTCCTATATTTTTTAATGAAGTTGGGTATTATTTTATTGCTTGATGTTATATTTAGAAAATGATGTTATACTCAAGTATTACTGTAAGACCCCACAAAATTCTCTCATAGAATGAGCCTTAGGGCGTGTCAAGTGAGGCATGATTCCGTCCCTAAAAGATTGAGAAGTGACTTTCAAATTGAGTATCATTTTAAACATTTAGAATTTCCCTAATTTTGACTTTTTATCACATGGGAAATTTGATAAGCTTTTTGTCGATATAAGATTCGACCAAATCTGATACCCGGGTAAGAAGTTATGGATAATTTAAGTCCTAGTCATAAAACAACGTCATTTTAGTGCTTGGCGCATCGTGGAGAGGGTCTATTTGATAATTGTCAAATTCCAGTCGAACTACATGTTCGTGGAGCATCGCGGAGTACCCCAATTTCTCAATAGTCAATTTCCAGTGGCCTAGTGCAATTGTGAATCGTCGCACTGAAGTTCTAGGTCCCAACCAGTGGGACAATGAGAAGGCTCCACATCGCGGTGACTAACAATTTTCCATTTGTCATTTTCCAGTGATCCACTACGATAGTGGCGTGTCGCGGTGGCCCATGAAATTGGGTTCCCAGTTCAATTTTTTTCCATCTTCGTACAGAAGTTAAAAAGGGCACTTTGGACTTTTCCCAAGCCTTTTAAACCATGCAAACACCAAATCAAGGTCATTTACAAGAATTCTATGAAGTCTCTCTCAAGTTTTCACTCAACAAAAACCCTAAGTATCCAAAACCTCTTCCAAGAATCTCAAGAATCCACCATAGATTTTCTTAATTGAGTCAAGACTCAAGGTTCCCAAGTCAAGGGCTTCAAAAACCCTCATTCAAGAGTACGAATAGTGTCCCAAAAGTGAGAGTTCATCTAAATCTTCTAATTCAAGATATGTGGGGTTTTGAACAAGGGTAATCCTATCACCTTTGTGCCCAAAAACTTATTTAAACTACAATTCTCTGTAATTTATGAGATTTTACATGAAATTGAATTTGGGTTTTTCACCCATTGTTATTGGTTGCAAGCTTTTGATGTTTCCCTTTAATTGAGAGTCTAATGGAATGATTTTTACATGTTTTCTTGAGAAATTACAGCTGGGTCTATACCCCATGATTTTAATCCTTGAGAAGTTAATAGTTGAAATGTTTGAAATATTGAAGTATATGAGTATGTTGAGATTTTGAGATAAATTGCTGAAATTTCTAGATTTCTACATGAGTTATGAATCTATATGCTATCTATTATGCTTTTGATGAGTTTTAACTTGAGATTGAATTATGGGTTATTAACCCTCTATAAGCACCCATGATTTGAGCATTCTGAGATTATTGAAAAATATTTTGACCTAATGGTCCTTGAGTTTTGAAATCCACTCTACTACATGAGATTATAGATTTGATTATTGGGTTCGTGGTGAACCATGAGATTATTTCTAAAAGTGGATTGTTACGAGATGAGCACAGATAATCTAAAGGGAGTAGTATTTTGCATCGAACGGGTAAGTTACTACGGTTTCTTACCCCAAAACTACGTGCCATCATAGGTTGGCCCTGATACCGAGTTTATGATTATTATTGGGCCTAAGGATGAGTTGATATTATGCCCGAGGCCGAGTTTGTTTAGTGATCACTGGACCTAGGTTATAATCTCTGGCAAAAGTATGGCGCCTCTCCCCAACGTGAGGTCTCTTTCTTAGGAGGAAAAAACGTTGGACTTCATATAGCTCGCATGGTTTATGTCGGTTAAGAGAACCTCTCTTGACATTTAAACATCGAGATCAGTTACCTCCCTAAACTAAAGTATTTTCCATTGAGATAAGATATTTTCCTTCAAAACTAAAATACTTTCCCATGATATAAGTATTTTTTCCTAAAGCTTGAAATGAGATATTTTCCTAAAGTGAATGAAATGCCTTCAAGTATGTTCCAAAGTTATATGATTTCAAATTCCAAGTATTTGAGTTCAAAAGAGTTATGATTTCTTGAGCATTAAAGAAGTTTTACTCTCCATGAGACATATGCATGAGTTGAAAGTATTTCTTAAAGTTTTCTTTAGCCTTGAGTAATGAGAATAAGAGAAGAGTACAAATTTCAAAGCTGAAAGTATAATGACTCACGAGATTTGTGTTACATGCTCCATTTTACATGATTCATGAGCTTTGCATTTTATACTTATTCGAGCCATGTGAGTCATTACTTATTGCATGTATGATTTGATTAAAAAGTATTGATGTTGTTTTATATAAATGCATGCACCCCCATATACTCAATACATTCCCAAGTGCTGATCCACGTATATGTCTATGTGCTACTTTATCTTATAATGTAGGTTCAGGTGCTCAGTCCTAACCTCATCAATGATTTTTGAGTACCTCTATCTTCAATCCTTTAGTGGTGAGTCCTCATGGTTCGAGGACCTATATTCATACATCTCCATAGTTTGAGAGACTATGTTGTTATTTCTAGTTCATTTCGAGTTAGTTGGGGACCTGTCCCAATGGCTCTCTAGTTTATAGATTAGTAGAGACTTTGTCAGACTAGTTATTAGATTGTGGTTGTATTGAGGTTTCCAGTATTGTAGTCGTTTGGACCGAGCATTTTCTCCGTATTTCCTTTCATATGATATGACTATGCTAGTGTTTGAATGATTTCATCTTGAAATGAGTGTTATTAGTAGAATAGGATCAAAGGGTTAGCTTGGGGCTACTTGTATCCTTAAGCACCGTGTGATGTCCCGGGAGGCGATTTCAGGTCGTTAAAAACTTGTTATCAAAGCCTAAGGTTTTAAAAGAGTCTTGGGGAGTCTGACAAGCTGTGTTGAGTAGAGTCTTGATCATCGGTGTGTAGTGCGCCACATCTATGAGCAAGAGGCTATAAGACGATTTAGGAAAAGTTGTTTCTTTCTTTGGGATTCTATCATGCCTACAGTTGTCCCTCTTATCTAATAATTCATGCTCTTCTATTTCAGAAAATGCCTCTCCGAAGAGCGAATGCCCATAGGAATGATGATGAGCAACCCCCACCTGTTGATCCTTTGAATGAGACGGTGTCTTATGCTGAGTTTCGGTTGGCCTTTCAGGCGTTAGACCAAGCAGTCACCGTCAATGTATTGGCCAATAATCAGGCTGCAGTTTCTAATCAGCAGGGAGGTGATGTAGCCACGACTAGGATCCGTGATTTCATGTGGATGAATTTGCCAAAGTTTTATGGATCAAAGGCAGATGAAGACCCACAGTTTTATGCATTCTACAGGCTGAAAGACATTGCTTATGACTGGGTTGTATCATGGAGGAAAGGTAGAGGTGAAGATGCTGCTCCTATGACTTGGCAGGTATTTCAAGATGCATTCTTGGACAAGTTCTTTCCGCTTAAGATGAGGGAAGAAAATATTGAGGAGTTTATGAACTTGAGGCAGGGCTCAATGACTGTTAAGGAGTACTGTTCGATGTTCAATTAGTTGGCCAAGTACGATCCTGATTTGATTTCTGACACTCGAGCTAGTATGAGCAAGTTCATGATCGGTATTTCTGGGTTAGTACTGAAGGAGTGTAGGACTGCGATGCTGCATAGGGATATGGATCTGGCTAGGTTGATAAAGCATGCCCAGCAGATAAAGTCGGATAACATTAGGGAGAGAGATCGAGTGAGGGGTAACAAGAGGGCTAGATCTAAGCAGCATGAGTATAGCCAGCCTAGGTTCCATGGAGGGAACCGCCCTCAGTTTCAAAAGAGTTCGTCTATGCCATCACCTTCATCAGCCAGGTCCATAGACTTAGAGATTGTCCTCATGCTTGATAGGGGAACAGAGATGCCCGACCTCAGGTATAGGCTACTAGTGCACCAGCTCCTGTACCCCTTCTCTCCCCTACTCAGGGCGCTTCATCTAGCACTGCTGGTGGCCAGCACTAGAATAGATTCTATGCCTTACCATTCCATCAAGAGCAGGAGGACTCTCTTGATTTTGTTACTGGTATGCTCCATGTTTTTTGTTTTGATGTTTATGTGTTGTTGGAGCCCGAGTCAAGTCTCTCTTATATGACCCAGCTTATAGATGTGAATTTTAAAATGAGTCCTGAAAAGATTCCGGAGCCTTTCCTAGTCTCCACACCCGTTGGGGAGTCAGTTGTTGCTAAACAAGTGTATAGAGATTGTCCTGTTACTGTTCTTCATAGAGTCATACTTGATGATTTGATAGAGTTAGACATGGTGGATTTTGACCTTATTCTGGGTATGGATTGGCTTCATTCTTATTATGCATCTATAAACTGTCGTACCTGTGTGGTCAAGTTTCAGTTTCCTGATGAACCAGTGTTTGAGTGGTCTGGGAGTACGGTATCTACCAAGAGACATTTAACTCCTATCTCAAAGCCAGAAAGCTAATATCCAAGGGTTGCATCTATCACTTAGTTAGAGTAAAAGACACTAAGTCCGAGGCTCCAACTATTCAGTCAGTCGATATTGTTAATGAGTTTCCAGATATTTTTGTGGAAGATCTCCTAGGGGTACCTCCCGATAGAGAGATAGAATTTAGAATTGACCTTCTTCCCGAAACTTATCCCATTTCTATTCTGCCATACCATATGGCACCTGCTAAGCTTAAGGAGTTAAAAGAGCAACTCAAATATCTTTTAGACAAAGGTTTCATAAGGCCCAGTATTTCTCCTTAGGGCGCACTTGTCTTATTCGTGCAAAAGAAAGATGGTTCTTTGCGTATGTGCATTGACTATCGTCAGCTTAACAAGGTCATAGTAAAAAATAAGTATCCTCTTCCAAGAATTAATGACCTGTTTGATCAGTTGCAAGGTGCAAGTTATTCTCCAAGATAGACCTTAGATCCATCTATCATCAACTTAAAGTGAGGGAGTGTGATATTCTAAGGACAGCCTTCCAAACCCTCTATGGTCACTTTGAGTTTCTAGTCATGTCCTTTGGGATAACCAATGCCCCCAACAACTTTTATGGACCTCATGAATCAAGTGTTCAAGCAATATCTTGATATGTTTGTCAAAGTGTTCATAGATAATATCCTTGTGTACTCCCGTAATGAGAATGACCATGCTAATCATCTTAGAATTGTCTTGCAAACCCTCAGAGATCACCAATTGTTCGCCAAATTCAGTAAGTGTGAATTTTGGCTAAGGTTTGTAGCCTTTCTGGGTCATATCATTTCAACCGAGGGCATTAGAGTTGATCTCCAAAAGACAAAAGCTATAAGAAATTGACCTAGACCTATCTCTCCGTCTGACATTAGAAGTTTCTTGGGTCTAGCGGGATACTACCATTGTTTTGTTAAGGGTTTCTTTTCTATTGTGTCTCCCCTGACTCGGTTGACCCAAAAGAAAGTTAAGTTCCAGTGGTCAGATTCCTGTGAGAAGAGTTTTCAGGAGTTGAAGACTCGACTTACTTCAGCCCCTGTGTTAACTTTGCTTGATGGTACAGATAGTTTTGTGGTGTATTATGATGCCTCTAGAATTGGTTTGGGTTGTGTTTTGATGCAAAGAGGTAAGGTTATAGCCTACGCCTCTAGACAGTTAAAGCCGCAAGAGAAGAATTACCCAACCCATGATCTTGAGTTAGCTGTTGTGGTCTTTGCTTTGAAAATCTGGAGATATTATCTTTATGGTTTTCATGTTGATGTGTTTACTGATCATAAGAGCCTGCAGCATGTGTTTACTCAGACGGAGTTGAATCTTAGGCAGATGAGGTGGTTGGAGTTATTAAAAGACTATGATATGAGTGTGCTGTATCACCCGGGCAAGGCCAATGTAGTGGCAGATGCCCTTTTAGTAGATTGTCTATGGGTAGCGTTGCCCATGTAGAGAAAGTTAAGAAAGATTTATCTTGTGATGTGCATTATTTGGCTAGATTGGGTGTTAGGTTGCTTGATTCAGCTGAGGGAAGTACTTTGGTGCAAAGTAGTTCTGAATCTTCTTTAGTTTTGGAAGTGAAGAAGAAGAAAGACAAGGATCCTAGTTTGGTCAGACTGAAGAAGTCAATTTAGGACCAAAAGGTAGAGGTTTTCTCCTAAGGGGGAGATGGAATGTAAAGATTGCAAGGTAGATTGTGTGTTCTGTGTGTTGATGATCTGAGGCAGAGAATTATGGCTGAAGCGCATGGCGCGCGGTATTCTATTCATTCCGGCACTGCCAAGATATACCACGACTTGTGGGAAATCTATTGGTGGAATGGTATGAAGAAGGATATAGACGAGTTCGTAGCAAAGTGTACAACATGCCAACAGGTTAAGGTAGAGAACCAAAGACCTGGTGGTGTGATGCAAGAGTTTAGTATACCCACTTGGAAGTAGGAGGTGGTGAATATGGACTTCATGACCGGGTTGCCTCTTTTGTGTCGTCATCATGATTCAATTTAGGTTGTTGTGGATAAGCTGACTAAGTCCGCGCATTTCTTGCCCGTGCTTACATCTTATTCTGCTGAGGATTATGCTAGATTGTATATCCGGGAGTTAGTCAAGCTGCATGAAGTTCCCTCGTCCATTATTTCGGATAGGGGAACTCAATTTACTTCTCAGTTTTGGAGGGCGTTCCAGTAGGGTCTTGGTACCCAAGTCCTTTTGAGTTTTTCTTTTCATCTGCAGACAGATGGTTAGGCTGAGAGAACTATTCAGACCTTGGAAGATATGTTGAGGGCATGTGCTCTTGATTTCAAAGGTAGCTGGGATGAACATTTTCCATTGATAGCGTTTGCCTATAACAATAGTTACCATGCTAGCATCGAGATGGCACCATTGGAGGACTTGTATGGTAGAAGATGTTGATCACCTATAGGTTGGTTTGAAGTGGGTGAAGCTGCCGTGATTGGGCCTGATGCAGTGTTTGAAGCTATGGAGAAATTGAAGTTGATTAGAGAGAGGTTAAAGATAGCCCAGAGTCATCAAAAGTCTTATGCCGATGTTAGGAGAAGAGATCTTGTGTTTGAAGTGGGTGATTTGGTATACTTGAAGATTTCACCCATGAAAGAGGTGAAAAGGTTTGGTAAAAAGGGGAAGCTTAGTCCCCGTTATGTTGGCCCGTATAGAGTCTTGAGCTGTGTTGGTAAAGTAGCCTATGAGGTTGAGTTTCCTACGGAGTTGTCAGCTGTTCATCTCATTTTTCATGTCTCCGTGCTTAAAAAGCATATTGTTGATTCTATTATAGTAGATCCTTCAGAGAGTGCTGATATTCAGAATAGTCTTACATTTGATGAGATTCCCATTGAGATCCTAGATTTTTAGATCCGTAGACTGAGGAACAAAGAGGTTTCCTTGGTCAAAGTATTGTGGCGGAACCATACAGTTAAGGGCGCTACTTGGGAGGCAGAACTAGACATGTGAGCCAAGTATCCGCATCTCTTTTCCGCGAGTTCAAATCGATCCGAAGGTATTATTCTTCCTTAATTCAGTCCTTCTAATCTAAAGTTCAGCTATGTATCTATTCTTACATGAGTTCTTGCAATTTTCGAGGCATTCAAGAGTTTAGAGGGATTTTGAGCCGTTTAGCAAAAATCTCTTTAGCTATGTGTACTCTATTTTTCCTATGTTCCTAGTCTAACCAGCGATATTCGAGGACGAATGTTTCCAAGGGGGACATATTGTAAGACCCTGCAAAATTCTCTCGTAGAATGAGCCATAGGGCGTGTCAAGTGAGGTGTGATTCCGACCCTAAAAGATTCAGAAGTGACTTCCTAAGTGAGTATCATTTTAACCATTTAGAATTTCCCTAATTTTGACTTTTTATCACATGAAAAATTTGATAAGCTTTCCGTCGATATAAGATTCGCCCAAATTCGATACCCAGATAAGAAGTTATGGCTAATTTAAGTCCTAGTCGTAAAACAATGTCATTTTAGTGCTTGGCGCATCGCGGAGAGGGTCTATTTGACAATTGTCAAAATCCAGTGGAACTCCGCATCAGTGGCACATCACGGAGGACCCCAATTTTTCAATAGTCAATTTCTAGTGGCCTAGCGCGATTGTGACACATCGCGCTGAAGTTCCAGGTCCCAACCAATGGGACAAAGCGATGGCTCCGCGTCGTAGTGACTACCAATTTCCCATTTATCAATTTCCAGTGAGCCACCGGGATAGTGGCACGTCGCGGTGGCCCATGAAATCGGGTTCCCAGTTTAATTTTTTTCCAGCTTCGAACAAAAGTTGAAAAGGGTACTTTGGACTTTTTCCAAGCCTCTTAAACCTTGCAAACACCAAATCAAGGTCATTTACAAGCATTATATGAAGTCTTTTTCAAATTTTCTCTCAACAAAAACCCTAAGTATCCAAAACCTCTTCCAAGAATCTCAAGAATCCACCATAGATTTTCTTAATTGAGTTAAGACTAAAGGTTCCTAAGTCAAGGGCTTAAAGAACCTTCATTCAAGAGTACGAATAGAGTCCCAAAAGTGAGAGTTCATCCAAAGTTTCTAATTCAAGGTATGTGGGGTTTTGAACAAGGGTAATCCTTTCACCTTTGTGTCCAAAAACTGATTTAAACTATAATTCTCTGCAATTTATGAGATTTTACATGAAATTGAATTGGGGGTTTTCACCCATTGTTATTAGTTGCAAGCTTTTGATGTTTCCATTGAATTGAGAGTCTAATGGCATGATTTTTACATGTTTTCTTGAGAAATTGCAGCTGGGTCTATACCCTATGATTTTAATCCTTGAGAAGTTAATAGTTGAAATGTTTGAAACATTGAAGTATATGAGTATGTTGAGATTTTGAGATAAATTGCTGAAATTTCTAGATTTCTACATGAGTTATGAATCTATATGCTATCTATTATGCTTTTGATGAGTTTTAACTTGAGATTGAATTATGGGTTATTAAGCCCTACTTGAGACTTGAGATTTTATGAACTATTGTGCTATAAGCACCCATGATTTGAGTATTCTGAGATTATTGAGAAATGTTTTGACCTAATGGTCATTGAGTTTTGAAATCCACTCTACTAAATGAGATTACAGATTTGATTATTGGGTTTGTGGTGAACCATGAGATTATTTCTAAAAGTAGATTTTTACAGGATGAGTGCAGATAATCTAAAGGAGTAGTATTTATCACCGAGCGGGTAAGTTACTACGATTTCTTACACTAAAACTACATGCCACCGTAGGTTTGGCCCTGAGGCCGAGCTTATGATTATTATTGGGCCTGAGGTCGAGTTGATATTGGGCCTGAGGCCGAGTTTATTTAGTGATCACTGGACCTAGGTTATACTCCCTGGCAAGAGTATGACGCCTCTCCCCAACGTGAGGTCTCTTCCTTAGGAGGAAAAAATATTGGACTCTATGTCGCTCGCATGGTTTATATCGGTTAAGAGAACCTCTCTTGACATTTAAACTTCGAGATCAGTTACCTTTCTAAACTAAAGTATTTTCCATTGAGATAAGATATTTTCCTTTAAAACTAAAATACTTTCCCATGATATGAGTATTTTTTCCTAAAGCTTGAAATGAGATATTTTTCTAAAGTGAATGAAATGCCTTCAAGTATGTTCCAAAGTTATATGATTTCGAATTCCAAGTATTTGAGCTCAAAAGAGTTATGAGTTCTTGAGCATTAAAGAAGTGTTACTCTCCATGAGACATATGCATAATTTTAAAGTATTGATTAAAGTTTCTTTTAGCCTTGAGTAATGAGAATAAGAGAAGAGTGCAAATTTCAAAGCTGAAAGTATAATGACTCACAAGATTTGTGTTAAATGCTCTATTCTACATGATTCATGAGCTTCGCATTTTATACTTATTTTATCCATGTGATTCATTACTTATTGCATGCATGATTTGAATAAAGGATGTTGTTTTATTTAAATGCATGCACCCCCACATACTCAGTACATTCCCAAGTACTGATCCACATATACGTCTATGTGCTACATTGTCTTATAACGTAGGTTCAAGTGCTCAGTCCCAACCTCGTCAGTGATTTCCAAGTACCTCTATCTACATTTCTTCAGTGGTGATTCCTCATGGTTCAAGGACCTATATTCAGACATCTCCATATTTCTTGAGACTATATTGTTATTTCCAGTTCATTTCGAGTCAGTTGGGGACCTGTCCCAATGGCTCTTTAGTTCATGGATTAGTAGAGGCTTTGTCAGACTTGTTATCAGATTGTGGTTGTGTTGAGGTTTCCAGTATTATGGTCGTTTGCATTGAGCATTTTCTCTGTATTTCCTTTTATATGATATGACTATGCTAGTGTTTGAATTATTTCATCTTGAAATGAGTGTTATTAGTAGAAACAGGCTCAAAGGGTTAGCTTGGGGCTACTTGTAGCCTTAAGCACCGTGTGACTTCGCGGGAGGTAATTTCGGGTCGTTACAATTACATTAAAGTCTTCATGAATTCTTTATTATTTTTTATGTATATCATAAAGTAATTTTTATATGGTTCCCTATGGTGAAAAGTGATTATATCATAGAGTTTTGGAGTGATAATTCTTCAGTTCTGAAATAAATATACAATACATTAAACAAAATGGAATAAATTCAAATTTGTGGTTTGCATTTTTGGAATAATGAGTCTTGAAAAGAATAATTTTCGGATGGTCCAACTCTTCTCTGAAAAATGAGTTAATCTCACATTTTTCTAATGAACAATTACTGTGGCCACTTTTGTTACCATTTTAAGTAACTAAAGGTAAGAGTGTTATCTAGCTACTTTAAATACAAAAATAGTAATTATGTTATCTACCTGTTTGATTGTAGAATTGTCAAGATCTATGATTGCAATGACTCAAAATCAATATTTATTGTGTGCTAGCATTACATCTTAAGAAGCTAGCTTTAACAGATCAACCTGTCAATTAGTGGTTCAATATATTTTTACCTATACTATAAGAAAGTAAAATCTTGTAGAAGCTATTTTGAACACTTGATGCAGAAATATGTTGTTATTTTTGGGTTCATTTATTTTCTACGATAGGATGGTTTGTCCAGATTGTCCTGTTTTTCTATAAATTATTTAAAACCCACTCTATTTTATTTGCATAGGAAAATTGTGGTAGCTGCTTCAATAAGTAGCAGTTTTAAGCACTATCTTGAAGGCTTCATCTTAAGCCAAATCTATTACTTTTAATGAAAATTGTTGTTTTCCATCTTTATTGTTCTGAAAGTGCTATCATGTTACAACATTTAGTCTGCTGGATGGTTGAGGATACAAGTTGGGATATGCATTTGTCTATTTCTTGTAATGCCACATAATATCATTTGATACTTGCTTCTTTCATGCCTTGCACAAGAATTAATTTTCTTTTGCGAAACAAAATGTTTGTGAATAGCGTCAAAATCCTTAATTATGGTATAATATGGTTGCTATTATCGAAGGAGATGTTTCACGATAGACTTACATTTGTGATTTGTATATTGTGAAGTATACAACAGCAGTACTGTGAGCATTTTGATAGTTGATATTTATATCTCAGTTGAGGACTCAACATCAGATGAATAGATGATTAGTATATATGAACCATATATGTTTGCATATTAATAGATTATTATACATCAAGTCTTCCCGTATGTAAAAGCAAATAATTGTAATATCCTCTGTCCAAAAAGGAAATATCATGTTGATTGCAATCATAAAGTAGGTCTCCTTCTTTTATTCTTTTTCCCAGTTAGTTTGTATATTTAGTCACTAGTTGTTGTAAAGAACCCTCAATTTCCAAATGAAGCATGATATCGTCTCGAAATTAAGAGCTTAACAGAACGTGATAACTTGAAAACGTGAATGGATATTGTGGTATTATTATGTGAACTGGATTAAACTAAAATTTACCCTTGAAGTAGGGTCGACTCTACCCTTTGGCTAGTTAGGCAATTGCCCAAAGTCCCATTATTATGAGGGCCCCATATTTTAATATATAAATAGATATTAAATTCTATAAAAAAAAAAATTTGAAATCTTCTGTTAGCATAAACAAGGAATACATACTTATATTTTCTAAATTGAATGTGTCAAGGGAGATAGTAAAGTATAAGATAATACTATGGTCGATATATTCAATATATACAAAGTGACTCAATTCTTTTTCAAATGCCTATATTATATAGAGAATAATATTGATAGTTCCTATTGTGGTTGTATCAGTTGAAAGAAGTTTTTCAAATTTAAAATTGATATAATCTTACCTAGAGTTAACAATATCTCAAAAGAGATTGAATGAATTAATTATATTAAAGAAATAGTAGAAAATATTGATTATAAAAAAATTATTAGTAATTTTGCAGCTCAAACAACTAGAGAAAAACTTTTTAAATAAATAAAAATATAAAAAATAAAATTTCCGTTAAGACCTCATTAGAATTTGACCTTAGTCCTTCGATATGATTGAACCTCCATGAAGGTAGCCTTAAACTATTGATTAGTCCATCTTTTTTTTAAAAAAAAAAACTATCAATAAAACAACTAATATTTGTCATTGTTATCACTTTCATCGATGACTGTAAGATAACAGTTACAATACAAAATAATAATATTTTCTATTGCACAGGCTTTAACTTCCAAAGGGCCACTATCAGAAGAATTAATAATATCAATGAAATAATAAATAATTATTATTCAGGTCACATTTGGTTGAATATTGATATCATAAATCTTGGATAAATCTTGTTATACCTCAAGAATGGCGACGAGAAAAGTTGTAAACCTACCATAAGAAATAATAGAGGCCATACTTTATCGGTTGCCTATAAAATCCATAGGTCGATGTAGCTGTGTATCAAAAAAGTGGCGCAATTTTCTGTCAAACCCAAAATTCATCAAAGTTCATCTCACCTTCCATGTCCATAAACCAGAATAGAAACTCATTTTCGTCTCTTCTTCTCGCGCTATTTACTCCATCTCCATTAATCATGACCCCCAAAATAGAATAATTGATTCCCTTACAAGAAAAATTCATTTCCAGGAAGACAACTGGATAAGGGCTGCTGGCTCATTTAATGGATTGTTGTTGCTGGAGAATTGGGATTATATTATCTTTTTAATGAACCCCACAATCTTAGAGTACCATGGAATTCCAAACTCTCCTCAGGTTCTTCCTTATAGCATGTATGGTATAGGCTATGATTTAGTCAATGATGATTATAAGGTGGCTTCTCATTCTCAATATCGCCGATCACATATTTACACTATTTTTGTTGATATCTACTCAGAAAAATTAGGTTGATGGAAGAGACTTGAGAATTTACTTTATGATGATGTACTTACCGAACAAGGAGAATCTTATGGGGTGTTGCTAAATAGGGATTTGCATTGGTTGGTGTCTAAGAAACCTTCTCCATATATAATTGTTGCTTTTGATTTAAGTAATGAGAAATTCTTGGAGGTGCCAGCACCAGCTACTATTGATAATAATTTGGATTGGTATAATCTTAGGAGTCTTAATGGATGTCTTTGTATGTTCTCTACTATACGAGAAGATGAAATTGATGTTTGGGTAATGAGAGAGTATCGAGTTAAGGAGTCATGGATCACATATAGGGTTGTTGTTCCGGATATTGCATTTGGTTTAACCTCCTTGTTGTTAATACACGATGATCTTGTGTTGGACGAGGATGGAAAGAAATTGATTGTCTACAACAAGAAAGATCAATATTGGAGGGATATGATGGTTGATGGAGTGACTACTGCGTGTGAAATGGCTAAATCCTTCATAGAAAGTCTCGCCTCTCCTACATTTGGTAGGGGAACTAGGGGTTATTTTATGGCTTGATGCTATATTCCGATCGAAGATGATATTGTATTCAGGTATTACAATAATGTTTTCATAAATTCTTTATTCATTTTAGTGTATATCCTATAGTAATATTTGTATGGTCCCCTATCGTGAAAGGTAATTCTTCATCATAGAGTTTTGCTGTGATGATTCTTCGTCCTGAAAAAATATACAATATATAGAAGAAATGGAATAGACTTTTAAATTTAACAAGGTTATGTAATAGGTGAGAAATTCCAAGATACCCATGGTTGTCCACTTGACGGAATCAGCAATGTGGCCAATTAAGACAGGGGCATTTTCTTTTTTTACAACACCACTGCTTGGCAATCACACCACACTGTACAACTTCAGCCACACACACACTACACAGTCTAAGTATAATAGACAAAGTTTGCAAAAACGTAAAGCACTTAACAATGTACAGGAAACAAGTTCCCAACCTTTATTATTCTCTCAGAATTACAAAGGATAATGTCACACGAACTGTACTAAGGCACTACAATAACTCTCATTGCCTTGTACAATTTCTAGCAGCACTATAAATTGACTGCACATGGGCAGTTACAACCAACGACACCTGGCAGCATGTCATTGGACATGGCTGCATGCTTATCACATAACTCAACAACCTGATCTAAGTATTCAAATACATTATGAAAATCACACATGTTTACAATATTCAAAATTCAAACTTAGCAACTGCCCCATATGACAAGCACATGGGCAACCTTGCCCCTCTAGCAAATTTTCCCAATGTTCAATACTTAGCCAATTTCCAGCTTTCCAACACTTGAACATTTCGTCTTTGTCTTGCCATACTTTTCAGCCACATCTTGCCTTTCCAGCATCATGCCTTGCCTGTGTCATGTCATTGCCTGCGCCTACGCCATGCCACTGCTTGTGCCATATTGCTGTCTTGGCTATGTCACTGCCTAGGCCACGCCACTGCCTATGCTGTGACACTGCCTTGACCATGCCAATGCCCACGCATGTGCTATGCCATCGTCAGTGCCATGCCAGTGGCAATGTCATTCCGGTAACGTACAATGCCTATGTTACTGCCTGCCCGCATGCCCTCATAGGTGCCATGCAACTGTCATTGCCTCATGTTCCTAAGGCTGCTTTTCCATCAATCCAACCACCTTTGTCATCATCAGCTGTCTGCTATCTTATAGCCACCACAACATTGCATTGCTTGCGTTAGAACATGTCAAATCCAATGTGCACCTTGACATAGTTTGTCAACCATCATGTCTTAGACTGGGGGGTCTAACAAGTACCTTTACTAGATAAACTCGACGCCCTCGTCGAGGTTGTTTTGAGGTAGTCCTCAATTTTCTTAACGAACTTCCACAAGTTCTGAGAGTTCTCCTAAACAACGTCTTCTTCGCTTGAACCTTTCCATTAAATTAGGAATTTTTTCTTGGTATTCTTTTTCCTGTTCCCCATGATCCGATGATCCAGTATATTCTCCATCTTGGAAATGTAATGTTTTAAAATAAAAAAAGGAGCCCTCTTGGATTTTTTCCTGCTCGGGTCTTCAACATCTTCATTATACCTTTTCAGAAAGATGACATGAAAGGTAGGGTGAATCTTTAACCTTTATGGCAAGTCCAACTTATAAGAGACTTCCCCTATCTTGTCAATAACTTTGAACGGGCTGTCGTACCTTGGGATCAGCCCCCTATGCCTCCTCTTGCTCTCAATCTACTTCCAGATTTGTGGAGTGAGCTTTAGAAGCACTTTGTATCCCATAATGAACTCTACCACATGTTTATGTTGATCAACATACTTTTTCATGCGATTTTGGTCCTTTTTCAAGCTGTCTTGTGCCTCAACAAGCATCTCATACTTGTCTTTTGCATATTTATAAGCAGCAGGGCAAATGCCTTCACTCTTTAGGGTCACCACCTCCAATGGTGTCATAGGTTGCATGCCTAAGACAAGTTCTAATAGACTCTTTTTTGTTGCCAATGACCTGTACAGATTATAGCAAAACTGCGCTTTATCCAATAAGTCTGCCCAATTCCATTGGCTTGATGTCACATAGTGCCCCAAGTACTCTTCTAGCAAGTGATTTCTCCTCTTAGTTTGGCCATCAATTTGAGGATGATTCACTGTGGAAAACTTCAGATCAGTCTCCATTATGCTAAATAATGTATGCCAGAACTGACCAGTAAATCGTGCATCTCTATCACTCACGATATCACTTGGCAAACCGAAGTTCTTTACCAAGTTCTTAAAGAATAATCCTGTAGCAATTTCTAATGAGCAAGTAATTGAAGCAGTAACAAAAATAGCATACTTCGAGAACCTTTCCACCACCACCATTGTGGATGCATTGCCATCCACCTTAGGAAACCCAGAAATGAAGTCCATAAAGACAAATAACCATGGCTTTTTAGGAATAGGAAGAGGCTGCAACAAACCTGCCTCTTTCATACATTCAGTCTTGTCTCTTTGTCATACTTGAAAAGACTTCACATATGCTTTAATGTCATCTTCCATCTTTGGCAAAAAATATACATGGGACAGCAGGACTGGCATTCGCTCAACACTCGGATGACCAGCCCAAGGAGTGTCATGCACCTCTTTCATCATGTCTTTATGCAGTACACTACCTTGAGGTACCACGATTATCCCCTATTAAAGTAAAGGAGATCATCCTCGATCCAATACCTTTGAATGGTCATCTTTAACTTGAACCATCCACTTGACCTAGAGTGGGTCATTTGCAGCATAGAATTTAATTCTGTCCAGAAAATTAGTCTCAAGTTTAGAAATAGAGTATACTGCTGCAAATACCTCTTTCCGACTTAGTGCATCAGTAACCTGGTTGTGATTTTCTAGTTTGTGCTACCATATGAAGTCATACTTAGCCAAGAATTCCTGCCATCGGGCCTGCTTTGGACTCAGTTTCTTCTGCGTCTTAAAGAACGTGTTCACAACATTGTTTGTCCATACTACAAACCGAGTACCCAGCAAGTACACCCTCCAAGTCTGTAAATAATGCACTACTGCTACTATTTCCTTTTCATGGGTCAAATATCTTTGCTCAACATCACTCAATTTTTTACTTTCAAAGGCTACAAAATGGCCTTCTTGCACCAACATGCCTCCAACAGCCTTGTCTGATGCATCAGTGTATACTTCAAAAGGTAACTCAAAGTCTGGCAACTTCAAAATAGGCTCTAAAGTGATAGCTTTCTTCAATGTCTGAAATGTTGCATCACACTTATCATAACACACCCACTTAACATCTTTCTTCGCAAGTCTGTCAAAGCCGCAACTTTCTTAAATTAACCTGTAATGAACTTATGATAGTAGTTAGCCATCCCCAAGAATGATCTCAATTCTTTGACCTTACTAAGCACCTGTCATTCAACAATTTCTTGCACCTTATTCGGATCCATCCTCACTTGGTTTTGATTGACCAAATGCCCAAGGAACTTCACTTTCTTTGTAGCCAACTAGCATTTTTACATCTTGATATTAAGTTTGTACTCCCTCAAACGGGAAAATACTAACTTTAAATGTTCTAAATGTTCATCAAGGGAGCAACTATAAATGACTATGTCATCTAGATATACCACCATGAAATCGTCTAGGTAATCAAACAACACATCATTCATTAAGTTGCAGAAAGTTGTCGGGGCATTTTTTAACCCAAACATCATGACAAAAAACTCAAACGAACCATACCTCATCACACATGTGGTTTTTGGTTCATCTCCTACTATTTAAACCTGCCAATAACCTGATCGCAGATCAAGCTTCGTGAACTAACATGCCTTTCTTAGCCTGTCTATGAGATCCTGCACAATCAGGATAGGATACTTGTTCTTCACAGTCACTTTATTCAATGCCCAATAGTCCACACACATCCTCATTGAACTATCCTGCTTATTTTGGAACAAAATAAGAGAACCATAAGGATCCTTAGAAGGCTGATCAAGCCCCCATCCAGAAATTCATTTAATTGTTTCCGCAGTTGAGCCAACTCTTTGGGAGCCATTCTATAAGGATCCTGTACAGGGGCAATAGATCCTGGCAGCAACTCTATCTTGTGGTTAATATCCCTCCTTGGCAGTAACTCTTTAGGTAATTCGGGAGGCATCACACCAGTATATTGCTTTAGTATTTTAGCAACATAATCTTCCCCCTCCACCTTCACATCTGGCTTCACTTCAATAATGGCAGTAAGGAAAGTTTCATCACCTTTATTCAATCCTTTCTCAACTAAAATAGCATAAATAATAGGGCCCTAGTTCTTCACTTTCTTTGTTTCTCCATAAGGATGAGCAAACTTAATAAAACTTAGATTGGCTTCGTCCATGATCATCACTCCTTCTAAGTGAGTAAAAGGGACAAAAAAAACTTTATAATGAAATCTATCCCTAGAATGACTTCAAAATTACCCAATGGCATAGCCATTAAGTTATGGTTCCCCTTCCAACTTCCAATCACCATCTGCACATCATAAACCATGCCTATAATGGCTTGTACCTTGGAACTCACCGTTTGGACAAAGGGACTTTTCTTCAACTTCAGTCCATATTTTACAACAACTTTGGCATCCATAAAAGTATGAGTGGACCCGGTATCTACCATTGCCATCATACAATTTCCATAAACTTTTATCTCTATGTGAATTAAAGCAGCATGAGGGTTGAATGACTTTGAGTATTCACCCACAACATTTAGCAATCTGATATGATTAAGTAACAAACCCAAAGGATTCGCCAAAGCAGCAACAACTTCATCACCCCCACCTTGATTCATATTTCCAGCAAGCATAACATTCACTCTTTCATGATTGGGACAACTTTTGGCAAAATGCAGTCCACCACAAGTCCAACATCCCTTTGTATTGCCATCTTTTTCCTTGATTTGTGTTTCCAGCATTCATTGGGGCCTTTCTCTTGTCACCCATATCATTTCTTCCCTCTTTCTTCCCTTTCCCTTTTCTCTCAGCCTTTTTCTTAGACTTTGAAGAAGTAGAAATATCTCAATCAGAATGAGTCGATCCAAAATCTACCAATGAGTCAGCGGCAACAATTACACTAGGCAAGTCTTTCACATTCTGCCTCCTTAATTCATTTTGGGACCATGCTTGCATCCCTGAGATGAAGTTTTATAACTTGTATTCATCAAAAATGTTCTGGATGTCTAATATCAAAGAAGTAAATTCCTTGATATAGTTGCGAATCGTTCCATGTTTCTAGCCTTTTCAACTTATGTCTAGCAATCCATAAGGCATTGCTAGGAAGGAATTGGTCACTCATTTCCTTCTTCAACTTTACCCAAGTATTAATTTTGGGACATCCAACACATTCATCATCCGCATTCTGAGTCCTCCACCATAATTTTTCATCACCCTTCAAGTATATCGTGGTGGTGTTTAACTAATCCGTCTCAGTAACTCGGGCAGTAGAGAAATACTACTCCATGTCCCATAGAAAATTCTCCAATTCCTTGGCACTTCTAGCACCACCAAAAGGCTTGGGTTCAGGAATTTTGACTTTGGAACTGCCTTCATGAGACTGCCCAGACGCAGCCATAACACGTCGTAGCACTATCATCTCTGTCTTCAAATCTTCTATCACCTTGCCTTGGTCCTGCACCAGTAACATCAAAGCCTCGCGTGTATTCAGAAATTCTGTAGACTTTTCATCAAAATGGGTGCGCAACAGTGCCAGTTCTTTCTTCAAGGCATTGATCTGAGTGATCAAATCTACCAAGCCATTACTTTGTTCGAGTTCATCAGTAATGCCGATGAAATTTCAAACTCGTGTAACATAATTGTTTAGTTGAGCGACAGTCATCACCATTTTCTTACAGCAATGCTCTGATACCAGTTGAGACAGGGGCATTTTCTTTTTTTGCAGCACCACTTTTTGGTAGTTGCACCACGCTGTACAAATTCATCCACACATACACTGCACAGTCTAAGTATAATAGACTAAGTTTGCAGAAACGTAAAGCACTCAATAATGTACAGGAAATAAGTTCCCAACCTTTATTATTCTCTTAGAATTATAAAGAATAATGTAACACGAATTGTACTAAGAAACTGCAATAACTCTCACTACATTGTACAATTTCTAGCAACACTATAAATAGACTGCACATGGGTAGTTACAGTAGTTACAACCAACGACACCTGGAAGCATATCATTGGACATGGATTCATGCTTATCACATGACTTACCAACCTGATCTAAGTATTCAAATACATTCTTAAAATCACAAATGTTTACAATATTCAAAATTAAAACTTAGCAACTGCCTGATGTGACAAGCACATGGCAGCCTTGCCCTTCTAACCAATTTTGCCAATGTTCAACACTTAGCCAATTTCTAGCTTTTAACCACTTGATCATTTTGTCTTTGTCTTTCCATACTTCTCAGCCATGCCTTGCCTTTCCATCATCATATCTTACTCGTGTTATGTCGTTGGATGTGCCTGTGTCATGCCACTACCCGCGCCATGTTGTTGTCTCGGTCATGTCACTGCTTAGGCGACGCCACTGCCTATGTTGTGACACTGTCTTGACCATGCCAATATCCACGCCTGTTCCATGCCATCGTCTGTGCCATGCCAGTGGCGTGCAATGCCTATGTCACTACCTACCTACATGCCCGCATAGGTGCCATGCGCCTGTTGTCACCTCATGTACCCAAGGCTGCCTTACCAACACTCCATCCACCTTGGTCATCATCAGTTGCCCGCTATCTTATAGACACCACAACATCACATTTCTTTCCTTAGCACATGTCAAAGCCAATGTGCACCTTGACATGGCTTGTCAGCCATTATGTCTTACACTGTGGATCTAACACCACTAAAGCTAGTTAAATCAAACTTGATGAGAGTATTTTAAAGGATGTTGTCATAAGTACCTGACTTTGATCGAGCTGTGACAGGCTCTGGTTTTCTTAACTTGACCGAGCAAACCAAATTGATTATTCTACCTTTGAATTCTATATTAGGCAAATTAATGCATTCTTTGAAGAGAGATGCGGTATGAACTATAAACCTTAACTTGAGAACATACCATAAAAAGTTCCAAATTTAAGACATAAGATAAGGTGTCAAAGTTTAAACCTTCATAGTGAAAATAAGTAATCCCCACTAAGTCTATGATTTGTGAAGCCGCTAAGACATAAGAAATGATGGATTACATGAGAGAAGAATTATCATCTATTCTACATTTTTCATTAGGGATTATGGGTGACATTACATTTAGCAGAATTATGAAAAAATACATCAACAATGGAGTTCACTGGCATACCATATGTTTTGCCAATGCTAAGTTGTCTTTTATATACATAGCAATTATTTTTTAGAAATAAGCAATTTTTGTTCTTCTTAAAGTGTCTTTTTAGTTACTGATTGAACTGATCTTTACATTGATAGGTTGTTTACGTGATCTTTCTGTATTTTGCACCTAATAAAGAGAGGAGGAAAATATCTGCATCCTTTTAATTGAAAAAATGGAGAAGAATAGAAGGAATAAATTTTTTATTTCTTGTATATATTCTGTACATCGTGTATAAACACAAAGGATTACTTGGAGAGAAATCTATCCTATGCAACAAATTTGGAGAAAAATCTTCCCTATGTACCAAACTTAATAAGGAAAAGAAATAAAGAAATTATTTACACTAGCATAATTCTTAAGCAGCCCCTATACATTATTCTAGAAACACAACAAGAAATCCTACAGCGAGAAAGTAACAACTGGCTAATTTCCAACCGAACATGCTAATTTGGAAAAAAGAAGAGAAAAAGGCCAACTTATAGATTTAATTTGTATACATTCCTCGTTTAATTATTGGTGACTGAGACTCCATTTTTATCACCTTTTTATCTTTATCTTCTCCGGCATCATTAATAAACCATACAACTTTTACTGCAGAAGTGCTTTCTTCCATGCTTTTATATCATGGAGAAAGCAGAAAGACAATGGTGGTATTGCTTCCACCATTGTCTCCATAATAATGCATGGATTACCAATCTCAAGCATAGTAAGACTAAGTTGTTAATTTGACACTTCTTATTAGCATTTGTTTTCAACTTCTATTAATAGATTTGTGATTCATACATATAGAAACAAGTCATCAAGACAAAGAATGTGGGATACATTTTAGTTTGGCTTTCACTCTTTGTAGCTCTATAATCCCCTCCTTGATTTCTAAGGAAAACATCCATTTGGAGTACTCCAACAAGAACAACAACCACTCTTCAACCCTGAAATTATAAGGTTCATTAGCATTATTTTTATGTAAAATTAATGTAGCAATTTGAATGTACAATATGGTGATTTGATGATGTTGAGTGTTTTTTTTGAATTTCTTACCATAATTGAATTTCTCTTTCGGTACCATAATTAGGTTTCCCTTGAGGAAAAGAAAAATATATTCTCCATATTTGGCTAATCTGTGTTCTTGTAGAGAAATATCACAGATTCTATAAATAGAGGTTCCTTTCTTCTAGTTTGGTAGCATCTACAATGTAGGTCTAGGCGTTTTGAGAGTTATTTAGGGGAGAATTTGTGAGACACAAGTGTTACGGTGTTACTTGTGTGAACCTCTTTTATTTTGAGTAAATTGTGTGAGGTTGTCTCTCTCGATATTTTATGCTCTCTTTTATATAGCGGATTGCTCATCTCCTTTTGTGGATGTTGGTCGATTGACTAAACCACGTTAAATTATTTTGTCTCTTTTGATGTATTTATCTCATGTCTTCTTATATGGCCTCTTTGGAGGTTTGATCTGTTAGTTTTTGCATGACTAATTATTGATTTCAGCCCGGCAAGATGAGTATGGGGATGTGGCAGAGTGATAGAGTGTGGGGCTTGATTTACTTACTCTTATGAACTAGGAAATGCACACACAAGAAGAATCTAGTTGTGGGCTTCGATTGTCAAAAAATACTCAGATGATGGGGGTGACACACAGTGAATCTCAACAACCTATGTTTTGTGGTAATGGGCCACATAAAACTTAGTTCGAGGGGGGAGATTGTTGAGTATCTTGGTGACCCGTGGAGATGAGCCACATGGAACTTAATTTGAGGGGGAGATTGTTGGGTGGACGAAGAAAAGTCTCACATTGGTATCTGAAAAGATTGGGAATCTATACATAAAGTGTAGGATCTCTTAATGGTGTGAAATTTTTTGGGAAAAATCGTGCAGGTTTAGTCCAAAACGGACAATATCACACTATGTAATAGTATTTTGGGCTGGTTAAAGATTTTGATTTTGAGAAATTTTATCATATTGTTACTCTGTGTAGAGACAAAGATTTAATGAAGGAAATTTTGGAGATTGTGATTGAACTTACTGAAGACTATGTGAAGAAGTTGAAACAAATTTATTTTGTTAGAAATTCAGGCCAAGGGGGAGATTTGTTGTGTGTTTGTCCTGACTTTCTTACTATAATTGAGTTTCTCTTTAGGTACCATCATTGAAATTTCTTAAAGAAAAGGAAAACATATTCTCCATATTTGTCTAATTCTTATTCTTGTAGAAAAAATGTTATAGATTCTATAAATAGAAGCTCCTTTCTTCTAGCTTTGTGGCATCCTCAATGTGGTCCTAGGGGTTTTGAGAGTTGTTTAGGGGGAGAGAATTTGTGAGATACAAGTATTATGGTGTCACTTGTGTGAACCTTTTTTATTCTGTGTGAATTGTGTGAGGTTGTCTCTCTCGATATTTTGTACTCTCTTTTATATAGTGGATTGCACATATCCTTTTGTGTATGCAGGTCAATTGACCAAACCACGTTAAATTATTGTGTCTCTTTTGGTGTATTTCTTATATGTATTCTTATGTGGCCTCTTTCGAGGTTTGGTTTGCTAGCATCAGCATGACACCAGATTATTTCGAGCCCAGCAGATGACATAAATGATAAAACATTCATCATGGACACATTCGAATTCAAAAATAATTTCATCAAGGTGGTCAGTACATTGCACACGCCTGTCGACTCCGCCATCAGTCATCTCAACGATTACCTGGTCAAACAATCAAGAATCCAAGAAAAGATGATCAATTTCTGAATCATGGCTGCTTTTTTTGTTTTTTTTTTTGCTTTGGTTGAAAATTTATCCATTAGGGAAAGAAGATATGAGTAACGCTTGAACTAGTTTACTCTATATAATCCATTAGGTTGGCAAATTCTGTCATACCAAATTTCTTATCTGTAAAAAACATGTAAAGTTTATGGAGTTAGTTTACAATGAGACAAGCTATAAGAAGAAACTAAATAAGACAATGTATGATCAAGAATATTGAAGGCAAGTGAAAAATATCGAGTGTAAAAGCAATTAGCACATGTGCAGATAAAAGTTAATTACTTTCCTCAAATCTGCTAGTATTTGAATTAACACTAATTATCCTTGAAGCACCAGCTATTCGTGGTCCTTCAGAAGAGCAGCCTGATAAAATGAATAACAGGATTCCTTAAAGTAATATATAGAAAAGAATAACATAAGATAGATCTTTAATGTTATCTGCAATTTGGAGGCTCACAACAAGGCCTTAAGCTTCCAGTCCAAATACAGACACACATGACCCTGTTGTTTGTTCAGCTACATTAAAAGTTGCACCAAGGACTAGAAAACAAAAACCTTTATCAATCAACAACTGAACCCCAACTACTATTATAAGTATTTTGGATGATCATCCTAGAACCAACTCTTTAAAAGTGTACATTTGATGTGGCAGAATAGGTGGGTTCAATATTTTGAGAAGATGTACGTACTAATAAACTTTTCAATTTATAAACTTACCTTTTCTTATTTTGTTTCCTTCATATATACTACATTCTCTCTTAATTCTGTAAAAAGAATAGTCCAAATAATGAATACCAAGTACTAATTTATTATCTTCATTCTTAAAGATCATCAATCCCAACTCTGCTTGTGCTTTTGGTGTAGTTGTCTAAGCATATGTTAAACTCATCATTGTCAAATTAATAGAAACTAAGAGAGAACAAATATGTAATCAAGAAAAATTTACAAGAAAACACTCAGAACAATACCCTGTTGTTGTGCTTCGCATTTGACTCAATGCTGCCGGAGTTAGCTGTACTCATCACCCTGTTTATACATAGTGATTGCACATTAGATGCATGCTGATACTCATAAAAAAGAACACAGGAGTTTGTTTCTACTTACTTTGATAATGACTTCTAGATGGTCGCATCCTTCAAACTCTTTGATTTCTTCCTTGATCTTCGACGCTGAATCCTTGAGGGATTTATTACAGCACGCAACCAACTTAACCTGTTCCAATGTTGGAATATCTTCAAAGTTAAGGGGGATATCCTCGATCTAGTAACAATGTTTTATAAAAAGGGTCTCGAGATGAGGAAAAGACACCTCTGAGGCATCCCACCTTAAGATACCTAACTCCATCAGTTTTAAGAACTTAAGTTTATCAAATGTGATATTTCCAAGGAAACACTCTTCCGACTAACATCTCTAATCCATTACCTGGAGATATTCCAGACATGGTAGCCCCGCAATCAATGAAGACACACTTTTTCACGATACAAACCGAGGCCTTGGACGCGACGGGCATCTCGAACCGTAAAGGCCTGAGTGCCCCTTCTAACTGGCAATCAAATGCATAATTCATATATTATAAAAGAATGCGGAAAACATAACAAAATGGAAACATGGTCATTCTCTTACTTCAACTAATCAATATGAATATGATTTCATAAACATTAAGAAAACATCTAGTACCAGTCTGTGAAATCTCTAACAATATGAAAACAACATCTGTCTATGACCGGGACAAGTCCTCCAGTCGGACCATGAACTATAAAAAATGAAGATATAACATGAACTAAGTCCTCCAAAACGAGGGAGGCTCACCAACTTCAAAGTCTGATAAAATGATCTACTGCTTAGCGGGACCCCGAAACTATGCCTAAGATCCTGAAATATAGGGGGTCAATACAAATGTACTGGTATGTGAAACAATCCAAAATAATATGCTTTTATACAACATAGATGAGAGCGTTTCTTAAAAAAATGCACATAAGATAAGTGAAAACACATAGGCATACTTAAATGAACTTCAAAATAATTCTTGAAAATCATGTCTCACTCTTTATTTTACTTCTGAGCTAGATGGTACACCCTACAGACATACTTATCCATGGGCTATATGTACTCCTCCCTTAACTCAGTGGACAAACCCTTAATACGAGTTTGTTGCAAGGGTTGGGGTCTGTCCTTCGTACTACGCCATAAGGCCACCGCCAACGTAAAATTCTTAATGCAGGACTTCATAAACCAGTATCAGTAAAACACAGTTTCTGGATAAGAATTATCTGAACTCAAGCCTTCTACGGGTAACCAACTAGCTCCCTTTAAGCCCAATTTTAGTTCTTTAAGAACATGTTTCATGATTTTAAAACATTCCATACTTATTCTATTATGGGCATATCATCTTCGGGTATCATCATACCCAAACTTGCAAGTCATTCATATCATACCACATCGTATCCGCCCTTCTTATTCAAAAACATGCATATGACCACCAAAAGATTTTATCAAATCACAAGAGAGTTCTTCTTTTAAAAGCATGTGCAAACTCATACAAACACACTCTCTTTTCATTAGTTTATTATGTGGTAGCCAATTCTTACATAAAACTCATGTAATTCTTTCAATTGTTACATTGAACATTTATAAACAAGAAAACACACTCTCTTCAATTCATAACCAATATCAAGTCCATAATAATAGTAAAATATTTATTTAATGTCACCCTTATTCTGACTTCTAAGCTTGTTACTTCATATCACTAAATTCTGGAGCATCTTACAGCTCATAGATTATGACACTTTATCACATACTACTACTCAGGTGGAAATAATGTTCCAACATTCTGACATATATCACTACCCTTAATCATGACATCTGTAATAAGAATTTTAAAAAGGTACCGAATATACTTCATACCTAAGGCTCAAATGCACAATTGGTGAAAATAGGGGTATAAGCTTAAATCAACACACTTTAAAGCAATTATGGACTCCTCTCAAGTCGTTGTACAATTTCATAATCTTTTATGACTCAATTAGAAGGGACCACCTTATTTAGACTCTAAGATTCTTCACTTGAATTGACTCAACAATGAGACATAATTAATAAAATCAAAGTAAATAAGGAATCTAGATAACTTCCAAATGGACAACACAATGGCACGATCTATAACATGAAAAAAGTGAAACATTCCTAAATGCCTAGTAGTTTCCTACTTAGAAGTGTGGCGCGCTACACACCCATAAATAGGACTTTACCTGATGTAATTTCGTAGACACCCTAGGACCATGAACCGTACTCTGATACTAAGTTTGTCATGACCAAAACCGAGGCCCTGGTTGCGACGGGCATCTCAAACCGTAAAGGCTCGAGTGCCCCTTCTAACTGGCAATCATATGAATAATTCATATACTATAAAAGAATTTGAAAAACATTACAAAATAGAAACATGGTCATTCTCTTACTTAACTAATCAATATGAATATGAGTTCATAAACATTCAGAAAATACCTAACAGTAGTCTGTGAAATCTCTAATAATATGAAAACAACATCTGTATGTGACCGAGACAAGGCCCCCGGTTAGATCATTAATGATAACAAATAAAGACATAACATGAACTAAGGTCCTCCATAATGAGGGAGGCTCACCAACTTCAAAGTCTTATAAACTGATCTACTGCTTAGCGGTGCCCTGTGACTGTGCCTCAGATTCTGAAATATGGAGGGTCAATACAAATGTACTGGTATATGAAACAATCATGAATAGCATTATTTTATACAACATAGATGAGAGCTTTTCTTAAAATAATGCACATAATATAAGTGAAAACACATGGGCATACTTAAATGAACTTTAAAATAATTCTTGAAAATCATGACTCACTCTTTATTTTGCTTCTGAGCTAGATGAAACACTTACAAACGTACTTATCCATAGGCTATAGGGAATTTTCCCTTAACTGTAACGACCCAATTTGCTGAACCGAAATACTACACGGTGCTCATGACCCCGAAGGACCACAAGCTAACCCATGACTGATATCTATACATGTGTATTGTATAAGATAACATAATAATGTGGAAACATGCACTGAAAGGACATAAGGTTTGATCATGAACATAACTGAATAAAATAATAGCTGTGTGGAGTAATAGAATACCCAAAACAAAACTGAAGTCTAAAACATTATAGTCTGTACCTAGTCTGCATCTAGTCTGTACTAGTCTGGAAGCCTCTACTGTCTGAAGAATCTGAATAAGGAGTTGATGGGACATGTCCCCAACTAACTCTAACTAATAATCTAATTAATGAGATACTAAAAATTATTATGTCCTCGAAGGATGAGGATTCACTTCTGCTCTGACTGCTGAATCTGGAATCTAATGCTGATCTGGAACTCGGGTCTCTAAACCTATAGTGTAACATAATTAAAAGCATCATAGCACAAATGCATCAGTACATATGTATCGAGTATATAAGTGAGGTAGGCTATATGCAACGGTTCATATGCATGAATAATGCTAACTGACTGTCTAACATGAACGTGAGAATACATGCATAAATACGTAACTGTAACTAATAATATGATTCGTGATTTCTGGTTCTGTATACTAATAATGTGACATGATAGTAACTGATATGACTGATAACATGAAGGACTATATCTGAATAATACTGATAACATGGGTGACTGTATCTGAGTGGACTATATCTGACAGTTCTAAAATCTGAAGAACTATTTGAGTTCTATTACTAAGACTGATTGACTGTATCTGACAGTCCTGATTCTGTAACATGAAATTATGGGAAGTAGTATCTAACCAACATGCCCCAAATGTGCTATAATAGCTGAGCTAGGGTCCAATCTATGACCTGATTGAAAGGGTGTCAATATCGCGTCACTGGTAAGGACAACATATAAGTAACCCTCATATAACAGGTAACTCTAGCAAGACCGGTGGGAACCCTCACATAACAGGTTAAGCCACCTCATCTACCCTCATATAGCAGGCTATGATGTCTCAACCTATGTTGGCTATATAGTTCTGGAATGCAAGCATTGCTTCTAGGAATCACACTCTCATATAATAGGTGAGTCCCCATCTTTGGGTTTACTTGGTGCTAATTTCTACTCCCATCTGAATGGACACTGAACATGATTTACTGAACTGAACTGAGCATGGACTGAGTTACTGAATTTCCATGGCTGACAGAATACTACTTATATCTGATAACTGACTGAGTCATGAGATCATGGAGATTTTTCCTGAGTCATAAGACTATCTAAAGTCTAAGAGTTCATAGCTTGACTGAGAGTATTGTGAAAACATGACATGGATCTAGGCACACAGCTAATATTTTGGGTACAAGTACCTCCAGGACTCAATAGAAGGAAACTGATATAGCATGATTTACTTGAAGACTTGAAAAATATCATAATACATACTATATTCATAGGAGCATTTCATCAAACATGTAATAGGAATGAACTTGTACATACATGGGTATTTCATGATATCATGCTAGTTAGACAATATTACTTCATCTAGGCATTTAATCAGACATATGACAGGCATGGTACATATAAACATCATTAGTCAATTCTAATTTCATCATTCAAGGGTTTAAATCTTAAGGTTGCATGAATCTATGGCTATAGTAATTAAAACCACATAGAAACTATCAACAATCATGGAGTAGAATCCAATTTCACATTTATCAAATATGAGCATGAGCAGCCAAAACATGAAAACATATAGAAAATTCAAACTTTAGTTTAGAAAAGTGATTCTTGAGCTTTATGAATGAAAGGAGTCCATGAATGAACACTATGCATACCTTAGTTCATGATTTCATGAAGATTGATGGTGAAAACTTCTTGAAATTGGACCTTCTATGAAAACCCTAGCTTGAGTTCTTGAGAGTATTTGAGAAAAACATCAATATTTTGGATGAATAAGGGTTAAATCCCGTTTTTGGAAGATTATATAGGGGGGACAAATTAATCCTTTTAACCCTAGACACGTAATTTAAATTTTCAGTAAAATTTCCTGAATTGAGCCCATGGAGCGACGCGGCGTTATCGCGTCGTGTCACTGAAAATTGACAATTGGGAAACTGGACGGTGGCGCAATGCGGAGCTATCGCGTTGCGACCTTGTCTACGACCTGAAAGTTTGGCGCGATGTGCTAGTATCACGAAGAAATACTGGAATTTGACAATTTCCATTTGAGCTATCTCCGCGACGCGCTGAAGGCTCAGGTCAAACACTGTCTCACTAAAAAGTCTCTAACTATTCGCCTGGGTGTCATATTTTGACAAATTATATATCGATGGAAAGCTTATTCAATTTCCCACGTGATAGAAAGTGAAAATTATTAAAGTACCACATGTATAAGAATGAATTCTTATTTCAAATCAAGTTCTAACATTCTTGAGGTAATTTTAGAGCTAAGAAAAAGCACGGGTATTACATTAACTCGAACGCCAAGCCCCCAATCCGAGTTTTCCACAAGGATTGTGGTCTGTTATTTATACTACACCATAAGGCGATCACCAACATAAAATCCTTAATGTAGGACATCATAAACCTATATCGGTAAAAAATGGTTTTGGGCTAAGAGTTATCTGAACTCAATCCTTCTTCGAGTAACCAACTAGCTCCCTTTAATCCCAATTTTAGTTCTTTAAGAACATGTTTCATGCTTTTAAAACATTCCATACTTATTCTGTTAAGGGCATATCATCTTCGGGTAACGTCATACCCAAAATTGTAAGTTATTCATATCATACCACATCGTATTCATCTTTCTCATTCAAAAACATGAATATGACCATCCAAAGATTTTATCAAATCAGAAGAGACTTCTTATTTTAAAAGCATGTGCAAACTCATGCAAACATGCTCTCTTTTTAATAGTTTATTATGCGGTAGCCAATTATTTTATAAAACCCATGTAATTCTTTCAGTTGTTTCATTGAACATTTATAAATAAGAAAACAACCTCTCTTCAATTCATAACCAAAATCAAGACCATAACAATAGTAAAATATTTATTTCATGCTTCTAAACATGCAATTGAACAACCCATAATATGTGAAATCAAGAGGTATCATAATAAGAGAGGGAGTTTAGTCATCCATGCTCTCAATAAAACTTTGCAAAACTGAAAATATATATGCATAAGGGGATACAATTAAATTCCACAAAAAGAATTCAATACAATAAATATATTTTCATAAAAAATGATTCCATGATATGCTTTTCAAAAAAATATAAAATCCCTTCTTTATCACATGATTATAGATGCTTAAACATCGATAAAACCCATGGAATGTTATGCCCATGGAGTTTAGGATAATCCCACATACCGTAGATTACTTAGTTCGAAGAATGAAACCCAAATCTTAACTTGTTTCTTGGAAATCTTGAACTTAAAGGTTGAACTTTTGATATTTGGGGGGAGGGTTAGGGTTTTATTTGAAAGAAAATTGAATAAAGAGGCAACTAATGATCCTTGGGGTCTGAAATTTTGTGTTATGGATAGATTTGGGTGAGGTTTTATGACCAAAGTGCCCCTAGACCCTTAAGAAGTTGAAACAGCGTGTGAAAAAGCTTCGGGTCGTGTCAGATATCGTATTAGGAGAGAGACACACATCACATTGCTTATCGTATCACTTATCGCATTGCTTATCGCGTCGAGTGAACGACGCGCCGCGTCCCAATTGGATTGGCTTACTGCCTCCCACAAAAATGCCATTACTTTTTACTCGGGCATCGAATTAAGGAGAAATTGATATTGTTGGAAATCTAACTCAATCATCTACAATTTGGTGGGTCTTGAGCTGCAAAATTTTATGTGAATCAAAATTTACACATATTCAAAGTAGATCCTTGTATAATCGAATACAAAGATTTAGCCGAATCAAAGGCTCTTAGGTCAACTTCACTCTAAGTGATTCGTATGAATATTTTTCACCTTGAAAGCACTTCAAACACAATGATAAAGATCATGACCCTTATGCTCACTTGAAAATCATTTCTATTGGAGATAACACACATAGGAACAATGGTTTAATTTCTAGCTCAAAAATGTGGGGTGTTACACACTTACTATATGAGGCCCATAAACTACTAGCTTCCTTAGATTTAAAGGCAAGTCTAGGTTGGATACAATAAAATTACTACCACAAAAGCAAAGTTTGAGTAATTAAAGCTAGGTAAGACTCACTAAATCAAGATTAGAAGTACAAATCTCTACAGAATGCCATTCATCACTAAAAATACTAATTTTAAGTTCTTGAAGATAAGGACACCTCCTTTCTTTAACATCATCAATATGAAATTCAACTTTCTTTAACGTCCTCAAATTTTTCAATATAGATGATTCATCAAAGATCTGCTCTTAGTTTTTTCCAAATCCAAAGAAGCATAACATTCGATATACCTTTAAAATTTTCCATTTTCTAAAAAATTGCTGGCATCAATACATGACCAACTCCCTTCACAAAAAAGTTTCTAAATGGCACAAATGTGATTCTGGATGGAAATAAAAATAACATGTGGTAACTATGAGGTACTTTAGGTGAATTAGTTGACCCAATGTAGCTGATGACAAATGATCCACTCTGTTTGAACTCAAATCCAAGACCTTAAGAAGTCCCAGTTTATTAATCAGAGTGAAGGGATTCCAATGTAAACCATTAGTTATTATCAGTGACCTATAACACCCCGTAGTATTCTCGACTCGATATAGCATTTAGTAGCATGCTTGAGGAGCTAACAACCTAAAGTTTTTCTAAGTGTTAAAAGGACTTAGTCATATTTTAAGATCTTAAACTTCAATGATTTCAAAATCAATCTTTCCGACCTCGAAATATGGATTTTTAAGTTGATTCTTACTCAAGAGTGTAAAGGAGTTGTCTTGGAGGAGTTTCAGATTTTTCGAAAAACATTTGAGGCATGTTTGGATGAGGGAAATAGTGGCCCAACACGATACTGACGCGTTGTGCTAGAAACCGCATCGGTGGGGTCGACGCATAGCATCACCTATAGAATTGGGGGACCGACACAGTGTAACCGATAATGTGTCGGGTGCCCAATTCGTGATAATAATTTTTGAGCCCAATAGGGTAATTTAGTCTTTTTTCTTCGACTTATATCATTCATAACACGAAATCAACTCATGACTAGTGCATATTATGACAAAAACCACTCAAATTCCTTCAAAACTAAACTCTAACTTCCCTCTCAAAGATCTATAGTCAATTCTTAAGATCAAAATTTTCAAGAAACGAATCAAGATTCGAGTTTCATCTTTCAAATTAAGTAATCTAAGGTACATGGGGTTGTTCTAATCTCATTGGCACATATTTTTTTTTATGAATTTAAGCAAGTTTTTAAAAATCACTTAAGTATGTATGTGATTATAAGTGTGGGGTTTTCATTTTTAACAAAGAGCATGCATTGTGATTACAATTTGAGAAAAAACATTGAAGGATCCTGAGGTTACTTTTTTTAAAAAAAATCTTGACTTATGAGTTTGTGTGTATGTTTTTTGAATTGAAGGATGGTTTTGAATATGAAATGTAGATCCTTTAATTTCATGATGATGTTTATGTACTTTTATGGTATGAATTTTACACTATTGAGAGCATGGTATAAGAGCCCTTTTTGTTTAATAGAATTATGTTAAACCAATGTTGAGGGATAGGTTAGAAACAAAAGATGATTTTCTTAAATTTTAAGGTTTTGATAATCAATATACATGTGTTGAATGACTGGTATGAAAAAGACTGTGAAATGGTAGGCTATAAATGACTTGCAAGTTGGGGGTATGGCGATACCCCACCGAGATATTGCCCTCGAAAGAAAAAGAAAAGAATGTTGTGAGAATGATGTATGTTCTCTTTTAATGAGCTAAAACTAGACTAATATGAGTTGAATATTTACCCGAAGAAAGAACGAGTCAAGAGACTCTATGCTGGAAACCGTGATTTCCCGAAAGGGGACTTTGGTACCCTGCTATGTGATCTTGTGTACCTTGTGTTATGTCATACCAGTTAGGAACTATGGTTAGGATACCTGCTTTGTGATCTTGTGTCCAACTATGACATATTAACTTGATTAGGGATTTTGACACCCTGTTATGTGATCTTGCGTGCCCCCCACTAATACTCTAATCGTGGCGGTAAATCGAGACTTAGCAGTTTGTGAAAACATAAACTTGTTGGGTGTACCATCTACCTCAATAGTGCTAAAGTAAATTGAGTTACAAAGGAAATAAATGTGTTTTAAACTCATCATACTATGCCCATGTGTTTTCAAATGAGTTTGTGATACGCTTTTTATAAGAGTTCTCATCAATGTTGTATAAAAATGTATTTTATTTTTGGATTGCTCTGTGTACCAGTAAATTTGTATTGACCCTTATATTTCAGGAGCTGAGGCATAGTTTTGGGCTCCCTCTAAGCAGTATATTAGGGTGTCCAAGACTTGCAGTTTGTAAGTTTTCTCTATTCCGGAAGGCCTAGTTATTAGACTTTGTCATTTCACTTTATTTTATGGTCCGACTGGGGTCTTTGTCCCTGTTTTAGACGGATGTTGATTTTCATATCGTTAGATATTTCACAGACTGGTGTCATTTATTTTGAATGTTATGAACCTAATTTCGTATTATTCAGATGAATTAAGATATTGACCATGTTTTCGTCTTATTACATTTTTCCATATTTCTTTATAATATATGAGTGGTGTGAATGATTGCTAGATAGAGATGAGCTTCCGAGCCTTTATGGTTTAGGATTCCCATCATGGCTAGGGCCTCAGCTCAGGTCATGACAAGCTTGGTATCAGAGCCCGGTTTATGGTCCCAGGGTGTCTATGAAATTGTGTCGGGTAGAGTCCTATTTATGGGTGTGTAGGGCGCCACACTTATAAGCAGGAGACTACAAGGCATTTAGGAATGTCTCTCCTTGTATTTTATAATTTAGTCCATATTATAGAGTATGAATAACCTCTAACCAATAATTCCCTGTATTTCAGAAAAATTGATCATGCCTCCTCATAGGACCAACAAACAAAACACCCAAGCTGAGGATGTTTGTCCCACTCATGGGATACAGACCCATAATAGATCTCATTTCCTAGAGTTTGTGGCTACTCTGGGTGTTCCTCTAGTTCCGACTAGTCCACCTCGAGCTCCACAAAATGGTGTTAACCGTCCCCATCCACCTAGAGAGAAATTTTCAATGTGAAGTTTCTACAGTCCATCCATATAATTGCCCGGTTGGTGGCCTCTTAGACCTGTCGTTCTGAAGATATGGGTTCTGTGTTCGGGTCATCTGAGGTGACTCAGGTCAGTTAATTCAAGAGATTGAACCCATCTGTATTTACTGGTATGAATCTTGAGAAGGACCCCCAAGGGTTCATTGATGAATTGGAAAAAAAAATTAGAGTTTTGCATGTGAAAGAGGTTGAAGGGGTTGAGTTGGCAGCCTATCAGATGAAGGATGTGGACAATCAGTGGTATAATGAATATGAGGATTCGAAGGGTAGTGATGTTAAGCCTTCTGTGTGGGGCGAGTTTGTGGAAGCTTTTCTAGACTATTTCTTTCCCCAAGAATTGAGGGAGTCAAAAGCAGAAAAATTTATGAATTTGAAGCTAGGAAAAATGAGTGTTAAGAAGTATACGTTGAAGTTCACCCAACTGTCCAGGTATGCTCCAGAATTGGCAGGTAAAATGAGAGCTCGAATAAGGAAATTTGCATCCGGTCTCTCGGATGATCTGGTGTTGGAATGCAAGGGAGAAATGCTGAATAGAGATATGGATTTCTCCAGGTTGTTCATTCATATACAACAGGTTAAAGAGTAGAAGAAAAGGCTGGCTGAGGTAAGGGACAAGGAGAGGCAATCTAAGAGAGCTAGACCTACGAACCAGAATAAAAGTCAGCACCATGGTGGTAATAATTAGGGCAACAAGTGGTCGAAAAAGAAGTTCTGGAGTAATTCTTAGTCTTCAGCCAGCACCCCAGTGCCCAAACCTCCAAATAATCAGTGATTCTTTAACCCCTAGTCTAACAATGGATGAAAATTGTAGGGTACCCAGTCCCAGGGGAGCGTGACTCTACCTTCTAGATCATTTCCTCACTGTGGTATTTGTGGGAAGAACCATCTAAAAAAATGTTATTTAGTGAGATAAAATTGTTACTCTTGCGGCCAAATGGGCCATATTCAGAGGGATTGCCCAGCAACTATTAGGAATGCAAGGGGAGCTAAGTGCCAAGCCGCCTCTACAACCCCTTCTCCTAAGGGATCTACTTCAGCTACTAGAGATGGTCACAACCGGTTATATGCCTTATCTAACTGCCAAGATGCAGAGGCTTCGCCAGATGTGTTCACGGGTACATTGCAAATCTTTTCCCGTAATGTGTATGTGTTACTTGACCCAGGATCAATATTGTTTTATGTGACCCCATATATGGCAGTTAGTTTTAGGTTTGAGACTGAAATTATTTCGGAACCTTTCTCTATTTCCACCCCTACTGGTGACTCTATTATGGTAAGAAAGGTGTATCAAAATTGAGTTGTGTTCATTTGTAATCGTGCTATTGTGGCAGATCTTGTAGAGCTTGATATGATTGACTTTGATTCTATCTTGGGGATAGATTGGCTCCATTAGTGATATGCCACACTAGACTGTAGAATCCGAAAAGTCATTTTTTCCTTTCTGAATGAACCAGTGTTAGAGTGGGAGGGGTATGCTTTAGCACCTAGGGGAAGTTCATATCTTATCTCAGAGCCCACAAACTTATATCTAAGGGTTGTTTGTATTACCTTATTCGATTCAAGATTCCAATACTGAAAGTCCTTCCCTCCAATCTGTCCCTGTATTAAATGAATTCCCAAAAATTTTCCCTGATGACCTCCCGAGGATACCACCGGATAGGGAAATAGATTTTGGTATTGATTTGTTATCGAACACTCATCTTATTTCTATTATTCCATACATATTGGCACCTACAGAACTGAAAGAGTTGAAAGAGCAGTTAAAAGACCTCCTTGATAAAGGCTTTATTCATCCAAGTGTTTCTCCCTGGGGCGCTCCGGTGCTCTTCGTGCATAAGAAAGATGGTTCCCTCCATATGTGTATAGATTATCGTCAACTTAATAAGGTCACTGTCAAGAATAAGTACCCTCTTCCCAGAATCGATGATTTATTTGGTCAACTCTAAGGTGGCAAGTATTTCTCTAAGATAGACCTCTGTTCGGGGTATCATCAGTTAAAGGTTAGAGAGGCTAATATTCCCAAAACAACTTTCCAAACTTAATACAATCATTATGAATTCTTAGTTATGTCCTTCGGATTGACTAATGCCCCTGCTGTTTTCATGGACCTAATGAATAGAGTATTCTGTCAGTTTCTGAACCTGTTCGTTATAGTTTTCATTGACGACGTCTTAGTTTACTCTAAGACTGATGAAGATCATGCTAGTCACCTCCGAATCATCCTTCAGACCCTCAAGAATCATAAATTATATGCAAAGTTTTCCAAATGTGAATTTTGGCTTAGTGCTATTGCTTTTCTAAGGTATATTGTTTATAGTGAGGGGATTAAGGTTTACCCCCAAAAGATTGAGGCAGTGAGAAAATGGCCTAAACCCATGACTCCAACTGATATCCGGAGCTTCTTGGGTTTGGTAGGGTATTACAGAAGGTTCGTAGAGAGTTTTTCATCCATAGATGCTCCACTTACCAAATTGACTTAGAAAAAGGCGAAATTCTTGTGGTCTGACTCATGTGAAAGTAGTTTCGAGAAACTGAAATATAAGGTGACTACCTTGCCAATTTTGACACTTCCTGATGGTACAGAAGGTTTTGTGGTGTACTGTGATGCTTCCCGGGTGGGTACTTGGGTGTGTGCTTATGCATGGTAGAGTGGTAGCTTATGCATCTAGGCAGTTGAAGGTGCACGAAAATAATTATCCCACCATGACTTGGAGTTAGCGTTTGTGGTGTTTGCACTTAAGATCTGGCGCATTATTTGTATGGGGTACATGTTTATATATTCACTAAACACAAAAGTTTGTAGTTTGTGTTTACACATAAAAATTGAAACTCAAATAAAGGCGGTGGCTGGAATTATTAAAAGATTATGACATGAGACTGCATTATCATCTGGGTAAGGCGAACGTGGTGGCCAATGCCCTTAGCAGATTGTCAATGGGCAGTCTTTCTCATGTTGAAAGAGGAAAGAGAGAGATGCTAAGAGATATTCATCGGCTTGTAAATTTGGGATTTTGAATTCTAGATTCTGAAGCTGGGGGAGTAATTGTTCATGAGATAGAAAAATCCTCTCTGTGTTCTAAAGTTAAGGAAAAGCAGGACGAAGACCCTATCTTAATGCAGATTAAGAAAGATGTGGGTCAACAAAAAGTAATGGTATTTAAAATTAGAGGTGATGGGATTTTGAGGTATCTGGGTAGGCTTTGTGTGCTGAACGTGGATGATTTGTGAGAGAGAATCCTTGATGAATCTCACACTTTAAGGTATATTATTCACCCAGGATCTACGAAATTGTATCATGATCTTAAGACTATTTATTGGTGGAACAATATGAAATGTAATGTTGCTAATTTTGTTTCTGAGTGTTTAAATCGTCAACAAGTCAAGGTAGAACATTTGAGCCAGGTGGCACTTCACAGGAAATAGCTTTGCCTATGTAGAAGTGGGATATGATTAACATGGACTTCATAACGGGGCTCCCAAAGTCTCAGAATCAATACGACTCAATTTGGGTGATTGTGGATCGAATGACCAAGTCTGGTCATTTCCTTCCCGTGCTGACGAATTATTCTGGAGATGACTATGCTAAGTTGTACATTCAAGAAACAGTCAGGTTACATTGGACTCCCATGACCTTTATATCCAATCGAGGTACATAATTTTCTTTGCAGTTCTGGCAATCTTTTTAGAGGGGTTTAGGCACCCAAGTAAACTTGAGTACTGCATTCCACCCTCAAACGGATGGGCAATCTAAACACACCATTTACACCATTGAGGATATGTTGAGGGCCTGTGTGATTGACTTTGAAGGTAGTTGGGTGGAACATTTGTCGTTAATAGAATTCGCCTACAACAATAGCTACCATTCCAGCATTCAAATGGCTTCTTTTGAAGAACTCTATGATGTAGGTCCCCAATAGGGTGGTATGAAGTGGGTGAAACTCAATTGTTTAGGCCAGACCTTATGCATCAGGAAATAGAGAAGGTGAAAATCATTAGGGAGCAGCTTAAGACTTCTCAGAGTCGTCAGAAATCTTATGCCGATGTTAGAAGGAGAGATTTAGAATTTGAGGTGGATGATTGGGTATTCTTAAAAGCCTCCCCTATGAAAGAAGTCATGCGATTCGGGAAGAAAGGGAAGCTTAGTCCTCATTATATAGGACCATATCAGATTATAAGAAGAATTGGCAGGGTTGCTTATGAGTTATATTTTCCCGTGAGTTTGGCTTCTGTTCATCCAGTATTCCATGTGTCAATGCTGAAAAAGTGTATTGGAGACCACTCACTTGTGTTACCAGTAGAGTAAATCAATGTGAAAGACTCCTTATCATACGAAGAAAAACCTATCGCTATTTTGGATCGCCAAGTTCGTAAACTAAGAAGTAAGGAGATAGCTTCGGTTAAGGTGTTGTGAAGGAATCAAAAAGCTGAGGAAGCTACTTGGGAATTGGAAAAAGACATGCGTGTTAGATACCCAAACCTCTTTGAAACGGTGGATGACGACATTGAAGTTACAAATTATTTACTATTCTCTTTATCGTTTCCTTAGTGTGCTTGAAATCGTGCTTGCCTGTGTTTTGAACCATTATTCGGGTATGAATAATACTAATGGGGGGATAATGTAACACCCTATAGTATTCTCGACTCGATACCAAATTTAGTAGCATGCTTGAGGAGCTAACAACCTAAAATTTTTCTAAGTGTTAAAAGGACTTAGTCATATTTTAAGCTCCTAAACTTCAATGATTTTGAAATTGGTCTTTCCGACCTCGAGGCATGGATTTTTAAGTTGATTCATACTCAAGAGTGTAAAGGATTTTTCTCGGGGGAGTTTTAGATTTTTCAGACAACGTTTGAGGCGTGTTTGAATGAGGGAAACAGTGGCCCAATGCGTTGCCCCAGATACCGCGTCGGTGGGGTCGATGCGGTGCAGCGAGTAACACATCGGTTTCCTAGTTTATGATAATAATTTCTAGGCCCAAGAGGGTTATTTAGTCTTTTTCCTTCGACTTATCTCAGCCATAACACGAAATCAAGTCGTTATTAGGGCATATTATGCCAAAAACCACTCAAATTCCCTCAAAACTAAACCCTAACTTCCCTCCCAAAGATCTAGATTCAATCCTTAAGTTTAAAATTTTCAAGAAACGAATTAATATTCGGGTTCCATCTTTCAAACCAAGTAATCTAAGATATGTGGGATTGTCTTAATCTCATGGGCACATGTTTTTTTTATGAATTTAAGCAAGTTTTAAAAATCACTTAAATATGTATATGATTATTAGTGTGGAGTTTTTTATTTTAACAAAGAGCATGCATTGTGATAACAATTTGAGAAAAACCATTGAAGGATCATGAGGTTACTTTTTTAAAAAAAAATCTTGACTTATGAGTTCGTGTGTATGTGTTTTGAATTGAAGGATGGTTTTGAATATGAATTATGGATCTTTTAATTTCATGATGATGTTTATGTACTTGTATGGTATGAATTTTACACTATTGAGAGCATGGTATAAGATCCATTTTTTATCAATAGAATTATGTTAAACCAATGTTGAGGGCTAGTTTATAAACAAATGATGATTTTTTTATATTTAAGGTTTTGTTAATCAATATGCATGTGTTGAATGATTGGTATGAAAAAGGCTGTGAAATGGTGGGCTATAAATGACTTGCAAGTTGGGGGTATGATGATATCTCACCGAGATACTACCCTCGAAAGAAAAAAAAAATAATGTTGTGAGCATGATGCATGTTCTCTTTTAATGAGCTACAACTAGACAAATATGAGTTGGATGGTTACCCGAAGAAAGCACGAGTCAAGAGACTCTATGCTGGAAACCATGATTTGCCGACACGGGACTTTGGTACCCTGCTATGTGATCTTGTGTACCTTGTGTTATGCCGTCCCAATTCGGGACTATGATTTGGAGCCCTGTTTGGTGATCTTATGCCCAACCACAACATATTGTCTTGATTGGGGATTTTGACACCCTGTTGTGTTATCTTGCGTGCCCCCCACTGGTACTTCAATCTTGGCGATAAACCAAGACTTGGCAGTCTGTGAAAATATGAACTTGTAGGGTATACCATCTAGCTCAATAGTGCTGAAGTAAATTGAGTTACAAAGGAAATAAATGTGTTTGAAACTCATCATACTATGCCCATGTGTTTTCAAATGAGTTTGTGATACCCTTTTTATAAGAGCTCTCATCTATGTTGTATAAAAATGTATTTTATTTTTGGATTGCTCTGCGTACCAGTACATCTGTATTGACCCTTATATTTAAGGAACTGAGGCATAGTCTTGGGGTCCCGCTAAGCAGTAGATTGGGGTGTCCAAGACTTACAGTTGGTAAACCTTCTCTATTCCAGAAGGCCTGGTTATTAGACTTTGTCATTTTTCTTTGTTTTATGGTCCGACTGGTGGCTTTGTCCCAGTTTTAGACAGATATTGATTTTCATATCCATAGAGATTTCGCAGACTGGTGTCATGTATTTTGAATGTTATGAACCTAATTTTGTATTATTCAGATGAATTATGATATTGACCATGTTTCTGTCTTATTATATTTTTCCGCATTTCTTTATAATATATGAATGGTATGCATGATTGCCAGATAGAGATGGGCGGCCGGGCCTTTATAGTTTGGGATTCTCATCGCGGCCAGGGCCTAGGCTCGGGTCGTGACATGACCTCAAATGTTGATGGAAGGGCTTCCGTGTTTTAGATCCCATCAATGTGAATTTGAAAGGCTCATTACTGAAACTAAACCTCAGTCTATTTTCCTTCTAATCAGAAGGTTGGAACTGGCCTCGATGTCCTTTAACAGCCAGTATAAACTTTTCTTCTCAGCTCCTCTCCAAGCAAAAGTGGAGCACTACATCATGAATCTGACAGTATTTGACTTTACCGTTATATCTTCTCCTTGAAACCATTACCATGTTACTGTTTATGAGATCCATCAGGTAAGCTTTAGCTGCCTCTTTCAATCGCCCTGATTCATTGTTCTGCATGAAACCTTCAGCAATCCATAAACTTACCAGTTTTGACACTGGAATTCTTGTGTCCTCTTGGAATCTCCCTAAGTAAAGAAGGCAAGGTCTTAAGTAATCTGGTAAGTGATCATAACTTAGCCGCATAGTTAAAAGACTATATTCTTTGGACTCACCAAGATAGAAAAAGCAGAGAATTTTTAACCTCATGCCACCCTGAGGCTTCCGTTTTCCTCCTTTTGATAATTCCAGCAACCAAGACAATCACCAGAGGCAGTCCTTTGTATCTTTCTGCAACTGCTAGACACACATTGTATATTTCAGGCGGGGGACATTCCTTTTGGAACACTTTTTTCCACAACAATTTGCAACTTTCTTCTGATGGGAAGAATGGAAGGAAATAAGGTTCAGTATGTTGCTTGATTTGCATAGCTACTTTCTCAAGTCGGGTTGTTACAGTTATTCTACTTCTTTTTTTAGAATTTGGGAAAGATAATATTAAATTTTCCCATACCATAACATCCCACATATCATCCAAGACAATAAGATACCTCCTGCCCATTAACCTTTTCCTCAACATGTTAGTAAGTTCGTCTTCCCGATACTTATCTACATTTTCCTCGGAACTGCAAACTTGTTTAGAGATATCTTTTAACATCTCTATCCTATTATATGTCTGGGAAATGCAATACCATGCTAGACGGTCAAAGTGAGAAGCAACCATGTCATTCTCGTACACCTTCCTAGCAATAGTTGTTTTCCCTTGTCCCCCCATGCCTACAATTGAGATGACATCTAACTCGTTTGTACCTCGAATCAGACAGATATTGAATCATTTTTCCTGCTTCACTTTCAAAACCCACTATTTCCTCATCATTCACATGATTGCTCTGCTGAATTGCCGAATGTTTAGATAGCTCTACCATATAGCAGGGCTTAAGGACTACATTCTCTGACCACTCAGTCATCTCTGTTCTAATATGCTTGATCTCTTTTAGAATTGTAGGAAGTGAGATAAAAGAATGCCAAAGAACATTATATTGAACAAGAATAGAGTTAATAGAAACTTCAACTTCATATTCCAAATTGATAGTACGCCTCTGAAGATCTTTAAGAATTTCATATCCATGGTGCACCTTTGCGACATCTCTAAAAATGGATGATAGAGATGAAAACTCCTCCAAAATTGTTATAAGAGTTAACAACTCTTTCTCCAAAATACCAATATGAGGTTTTATCATGAAATTAGATTTCAACATTTCATTAAATTTTATTAAAAGAGAATCCAGAAAGCTCAATCCACAGTGGGAAAATGAGATGGAGTGAACTGTAAGGATTTGTAGTACCTCTCCACATGTCCCTTCAGATCTTTAGTTTTCTCCAATATTTGCATTGAGAAAACATCTATTTTGATAGTGTCATCATTGTTTATAGAGCTAGGAGGAAGCTTTTGAATTACATATCAAACATCACCCACTATAGCTCCAGCATTTTCCAAGACAGCATTCATGTTTTTACCAGTAATAACACAATTTGACACATCAACAAGAAACATCAAAAAGAAATCTATTGCCACATTAATATTTTGAGTAGATACATTACTAGGGAAGTTCTCAAGCTTTTAGTTATCTATTACAAGAACTCTATTACTAGGGAAGTTCTCAAGAATTTAGATACATTACTAGGTAAGCATTTAGTTTGTATTACCTTCAATGAGTTCCAACAACTTTGACACTAGCCTTTCCACAATAAGGTTAGTTTGGCATTTATCTGGAAATCCAGTAAAAACTGAGAGATGCATTTTGACAATCAATTCGGCCTTCTTTGTGATTTTGAATGAGCAATCAGGCAAAAGAATATGATAGTACTTTATAAAGGTTCTCAACAATCTTAGCTGTATTTCAAGTTTCTGAATTAGATCAATTTTGTTGTTACTTAGATCACGTCTTCTTTTGATCCTTCTTAGGTTATCTAACATATCCTCGACGTCCTTATGAACCATCTTCAGTAGAAAAATCATGTAAGAGTTTGGAATATTAGTTTCATTAATTAAGAGCAACATTTTTATTAGTGTCTTGCAATATCTATGTACATACTAATTCGACACGTTATAGCATTCTAGTCTCATGCTTTGGTCAATTCATTCCCCATGTCTCTAAACCTCACCTATAAATTTAATTGTACCTTTTTTAGGGTAAACAATTTACCGTATACACTTTGTGCCATTTTGGTGAGGAGAAATTTCACAAACTTTCTTTAAGGTTTTGACTACGTCTCTCGTGGTTTCAAATAATTAAAACACAAAAACTTACAAAGGTGCTTGTTAAAAAATTTGAAACAAGTTTGGAAAGAGATTGAGGAAAAAATTAAAAGAGAATTGAATGAGTAGTTTGAGTAATTTGAATGAATGATTGAATCGAATAATTAAATGAATGAACGATAACTAAATTGAATTGACAAATTATTGAATTGAATACAATTGATGTATATTGAATGTATATGAATGAATATTAAATGAATGATTGAAACTGGGATACGATGCCTAAAATTGAGATACAATGCCCTATTTATATAAATGATTAAATGAACTAGCCCTAATTTAGAACCAATACAAAACTGACATCAACCTCTCTAAATAAGGTAGATGTGCAAATAACGTACAAAACACTTAAGCTAATACAATTTTAAATTGGTAGGATCCACCCCTAAACAAGGTACAAATACTGAGATACGATGCCCTATTTATATAAGTGATTAAACGAACTAACCCTAATTCAGAACCAATACTAAACCAGTATCAACCTCTCTAAATAAGGTAGATGTCTAAACAAGATACAAAACCCTTAAGGTAATACAATTCTAAATAAGGTAGGATACACTCCTAAATAAGGTACAATTATTAGAGATAGTTATTAAAGATTTATCTAGGGTGTACAAAATAAATAAAATAATATATAAGAATTTTTTGAATTTGGACCGAAATCAGTATGTTTAGGACAAGCTATGTGCTGCAACAGATGAATATACGGTGAGATGAAACAGGTGAATCAACTCGGTCCAATGAATAAACTCAACAATATTTCAATATCCCCTCAAGTTGGAGGGTACAAACGGACACCGAAAAAAATATTATGATGACGAGGACCGATGAGAAAAAGATTGAACAAGTGAACGTAACAATAGCAGGGATGCTAACATCACTAGAGATATGACCAAACTGGAAAAAAAAAAAAAAAAAATTAATGTCAACCACGCATATGATATGAGTGAAACAGTTGATTCACTGAAATATTAATTAAGTTTACTAATGTGAAATGGTAAAAAAGAGTTGATGAATGGTGTCAGAAGGAGTGATTCTTGATAATGACGATCTTTAAAAAAGTAAAAAAAATAAAATACCATAACGGGTATATAAAATTGAAGGAGTGCATCGTTGACGTAATCGAATAAAGAAAAAAATATTATTTGATTGAGTGGTCCAATGAAGGTAAAAGATGGGTGATTTGAGAGTGACACGAAAATAAGAACCTTTTAAAAAAAATTGAATATTAATGATGGTCGATGATTTTGATCCTTTTGAAAAAAAATATCACCAAGTTTTTTTATTTTTTTTGATATTTTGAGAAACAATAAAAAGAGAGAGATTGTATTGTTCTTTGGATGAATTGGTGAGTGAAGATGAACAAGATCATGAGTATTTACCAGGACCCATAACAAAACTTCATGTGTCAAAATATAATGATTCAAAACACAATCTAATAAAAAGAGACACAAAATATTAAATATGAGATAGTAAAAGAAGAAAATACAATTTCAATGAAAGGACCATGTAAGTAAACTTGTTTCATATATTATGAATACTATCAAGCTGAATGTGGTAATAGACTTGTTCTGTATTGAATACTACCAAGATGATGATGATTATGATGAGAGCAAGGGTGACGAGTGTAGTCGCCATAAATGGACCATGTTAGTAGACATGTTCCAAACATTGTGAATCAGTAAGTTGAGAAGTGTTTATTATATTGAAGAACATGCGAAAATTGACACAAGATTATCCAAGGGTTGAAACGTTGCTCCGATACCATGTTAAAAAATTTGAAAGAAGTTTGAAAAGAGATTGCAAGAAAAAATTAAAGAGAATTGAATGAGTAGTTTGAATAATTTGAATGAATGATTGAACTGAATAATTGAATGAACGAATGATAATTGAATTGAATACAATTGATATATATTGAATGTATATAAATGAATATTGAATGAATGAATAAAATTGAGTTACGATGCCCTATTTATATAAGTGATTAAACGAACTAACCCTAATTTAGAACCAATACTAAACCGACTTCAACCTCTCGAAATAAGGTAGATGTCTAAGTAAGGCATAAAACACTTAGGGTAATACAATTTTAAATAAAGTAGGATACACTCCTAAATGAGATACAAGATATTAGAGATATATACTAAGGTTTTATCTAGAGCGTACAAAAGGAATAAAATAATATATAAGTATTTTCTAAATTTGAGTCGAAATCGATATGTTGAGGAAGCTAATAGCCTATTTGGGATTGCTTATTTCCCAAAATAAGCACTTATTTTGAGAAAAAAATACTTTTTAAAAAAATGGTGTTTGGTAAACTTGCAAAAATGCTTTTAAAAATAAGCAGAAGCAGTTCTTCTGCTTCAGGGAAGAAGCAGAAAATTTTTGCTTCTCAAAATAAGCAAAAGTAGAAGCAGAAAAATATTTTTTTATGACAAAATATCCCTATCACACACACAAATATATGTATGTATATATATATATATATATATATATATATATATATATATAAATAATATTTGATTTTTAAAAATTTATATTTTATATTTACGTCATAATTCTTTATGATTTATATATTATTATTTTATTTTCACTCATTTTCTTTGAATAAATTTAAAAATATCATTGATGATGATGACTAAAGAATATATAAATTATTTTATTATTATTAATAATAACAATTGGCAGATGAATCACGTTACAAGATTGTATTTTGATATCACATATAAATTTTTTCTCGAATATTTAATTTTAAATAAATAATTCATGAAAAGTGACATATTTGTTAAATTATTGTGTGTGTATATCTATGAATATGATGACTGCTTTTTCGTAGTAAATTTTGACACCATAAAAATATATTAAAAAAGACTTTAACTATTATGTTAACAAAGACATCATCACAGAGAACGAAGAAGTAGACCAGCCTTTTGGTATACCTTCAGAAATACAAGACGGATGTTCTACATGTATGAAGACATTGCGTAGTAAAATTAGGGATGAAATTGTTGAGAATTTTTGTGATGTATGAAGGTTTAATTATTTTTGTCTTTAATTTTTTCATATATAGTGATTTAATTTATGAAATGACTTCTGTATTCATTTTTGTTTGATGTTTTAAGTAATATTTAAATTATTTAAGCAATATATCACCATTTAATTTTTTTAATGTATTTATGTATATAAATATTAATTGAAAATTTTAGAGTACGTGCTTTTTAATTAAATTTAAAAAGATTAATTAAAAATATTATAATAGATATTTAAAATAATTGTTCTTTATAATTTGTTTTTAGTAATAAAAGATTATTGATAGATGTCCTTTTTGGTCATTTGTCTCAAAAAAACACTTCTTGAAAAAAATTATTTAAACACAATTTGATTATCAAAAGCACTTTTCGAATGAATTTACCAAATATAAACTGTTTTTTTTTTTTAAAAGCACTTTTCTGAAAAGTCATTTTATAAAAATTCTTCTCAGATAAGCAGTTTTATAACAGCAATCCCAAACGGGCTCTAAACCAAGAATGGTCCAAGCTATGTAGTAGAGCAGACAAATATGTAGTGCACAACAAATGAATACAATGAGATGAATTAAATGAATTAATTCGGCCCAATGAACTAATACAACAATATTTCAATAATGCTTTTCAGTATTATTGTGTTACATTAATATACATCAATCAAATAATTAAAGTACAAGCTGAAATTTTCGAGTTTGGGAAGGGGCCACACAAAATTGGTTTAAACTTAGGGTTATCGAACTGGTAAAAATGAGTGAATGGTTAGTTTGACAAATAATTTTCACAGTAAAAGAATATTAATAGTGATTGTTATGTAGTTGTTCTAGCAATTTAAGAACATGACTTACAGATAACAATTCCTAAAAAGGAGCAAAAAAGATTAAAATTATAATTAAAATTTTATTTAAAAGCAGGTTAATTCTATCAAGGGTAGGACTTAATTCCTCCAATTGTCACTTAATTGGTAGAAGTTTCTTATTAAAATAACTTTTGAATTTTTTTGATCAATATGATCATCGAACTACACACATATTTTCTCGATAAAATGAAAACTAATAAAAAAATTAAATTTCAACGGAAGCACACACGCACATAAATATATATTAGGTTTTATTTTTAGACCAAATACAATTAATTATACAAAAATTATTTAAATCATTTCAAATGTGTCTTTAATAAAAAAAAAAATTGTGTAATTAGAGCAAAATGATTGTGCAATCTTTCGTTAACAAGTGATACATGTATCTTTTAGTTTTAAAGAATGCTTATACATTTATCATTTTAGTTTTCTTTTTTTTTTTCAATAAAATCCAATCTAATTATAGAATTTGTTCTATTTCAGATGTGCAAAGATGAATAGTCATTATGCATCTTGGATATTATTATTTTTAGCTAGTCTTTAATTTTTGTTAAGATGAATTTTTAAATACCAAATCATTTTAATTGCAAACTTGAGATTAATCTGTAGGCAAAAAATAAAGGAAGATGGTTTAATTTTTCATGAAAATGTTGTTTTAAATAGCACCTCCATTGTCCTCTAGTTACATTAATATAATTCATTTTATTAAAGACATATTTGAAATGGGTTAAATAATTTTTATATAATTAATAGGTATTTGATCTACAAATAAAACTTAAAATATATATGGATAAACTTTCGTAAAAAATTCAACGGTTCAGTTTATTTTTACCTTGTTGGAAATATGTATGTAATTCGATGATCATATTAACCAAAACGATTCAAAAGTTACTTTAATGAATTTATTAATTATGATTTATTTGATAAAACTAGATTTAGATATGAATTTATTAATTATGATTTATTTGATAAAACTAGATTTAGATATTCTCCAAAATATTATTTAGATGAATAACGTACAAAAATTATCAAAATATAAAGAATTAAAGCAAATAATATCTGAAAAACGTAAAGAATTAAAAATAAGGATAGAAAGACTACAGTATAGCATAATAGCCGGAGTTAGTAAAAACTCAATAAATGCACAAAAAGAAGAAATATCAAATTTAGAATCAACAATAGATAGTCTAGAATATACATACCAACAAGATCTATTAACAATTAAATAAAAATGAACAAAGAAGAATTTATAATAGACGAAAAAACATATGAAAATCACGACGGATTAAAAATAAAAATAGTGTTTTCTAATTTAGGTAGAAGGTATAAGAAAATAGGTGAACATTTATATTTAATGTTAGAAAAAGAAGAATTAAAATTAGAAGATAAATTGGTCATGGTAAGAATAGAAAGAGAAAACGAAGAAATAGATAGAAAAAAAAGAAATAGAAAAAATAAAACAACAAACCACAGAAGAAATACGAAAAATAGAAGAAACTAAAAATAGTAAGATTGCTGAATTAGAAAAAGAACTACAAATGCTAAAAGATCTGTATGAAAAAAGACAGAAAGAAAAAGATAAAGAACAAAAATTATTAAACGAGATAAATTAATTTAAAGAAAAATTAGAAATAAACAATAATGAAATAGAAACTAGGAAATTAGAAATAAATACAATAGACGTTGAAGAAACAGATAATTATGATTCAGAAGATAGTGAAACAAATACAGAAATATTAACAAATACAAATAATTTAGAAATCAATGAAAAACAAGAAGTAATGCATGAAGAAAACTTAGAAAATAGAAACACGGAAATAAATGCTCTTGATAAAAAAGAAGACGAAAATATAATACCTAGAACATCAGAAATAAGAAAACTTACATATTATAAGAATAAGTTTAAAAGATATAATCTAAAGGATGAATATGACAAATGGATACGAAAAGAAATAGTTAATAAAAATTATAACTTTTTAGACTTAGATTGTGTAATAGATACAGAAAAAACAATATCATTATGGATAGGATATATGAAAAAACAATTATTAGATAATAATATAAATGTAACAGATGCACCAGAATATATAGAAAGAACACTAATAGGAACAATGAAATTATGGTTTTCAAATATAACAGAAAATAGTAAAAGGGTATTAAGAACTAACAAACCTACAGAAGAAACATCATCAACAACTACAACTAAATTAACACCTATAGAATTATTAAAAAAATATGAAATAGCTATAAAAGACAAATTTTGCAGCATAACAACAACAGAAGAAGAACAAAACGAAGAGAAAGATACAAATAGGAATTTAATGTTAAAATTAGCAATATGTAATATGTGTTACATAGATGAATATACTTGCGCATTTAAAGAATATTATTATAAAGGAACATATAATACAGAAGAAAGTAAAGAAATAAGAAAATTATATTTTAGTAAATTACCTGAACCATTTAGTTCAAAAATAATAAAAAGTTAGGATGAAACAAAAATAGTAGATACTATAGGAGCAAGAATAAATTTTTTACAACAATGGTATAGAAACCTATGTGAAAAATATAGAGAAGAAATAAAAATGGAAAAAACATTAATAAGAAATTTAGCATGTTGTAAAGATAAAATAGCATCTCAATTTGGATGCGAAAAAAGATATTATAAGAAAAGAAAAAGATATAAGAAATACAAAAAATCAAAATATAAATATAAGAAACCAAGAAAAAGATATTATGTAAAAAATTATAAATATAAAAGACCATATAGGAAAAAGAAATCTATAAAAGAATATACTTGTTATAATTGCGGAAAATTAGGACATTTAGCTAGAGATTGTAAATTACCTAAAAACCCAAAAAATAAACAAATATCAGAAATAAAAATAGAAAATACAGAATATATGCAGATAGATTCTATAGATTACGAATTAGAAAGTGAAGATAGTATATATGAAATTTCAGAGAATGAAACACATTATGAAATAGATAGTGAATTAGATGAATTAAATGACTGAAGAAGATATAAGAATAAACCAAATAACTGAAGAAGATATAAAAATAATAACAAAGGAAGAATATTTAAATGAAGAAGGAACAGATCAAAAAATAATATTTGATAGTCATATATTTGATGAAATAAAAGGAAAAGAATTAGATTTAAGTGTAGAAAAAATATTTAAAATACCAACAATAAAAAACATATTTAGAAGAAGAAAAGAAGAATACTACATAGTAAGTCAAAAAGAACATGTAATAGACTGTAGATATGCAAAAGGAAGAGCTAGTATACCACTAGTAATAAAAATAATAATTAATAAAGAAATAAACGATATAAAAGGTAAAAACCCAATAAAATATGTACACCTTGGAGGTACAGAGATATTAATAAAAGTATGTTTTAGAGAAGGAATAGATACACCAATAGAATTATATCTAGCAGACGATAGAATTATAAAACCTATAGAAACAAGTATAATAACTGCTATAAAAGGAAATTTAATATACCAAAAATTTAAATTTATAATAAGTGCGAATTATTCAGTAGCAATAACAGATAAAAATATAGATAAATCATTAGTATTATATTGTAAAATAGTAGGAATAGAACTAACCCCAGGAAGTAAAATATTTACAGCAAGATGTAAAAATCTATATGTACTAACAACAAAACATAAAATAACGGAAAAAATAAAATTAACAAAATACAAATAGAAAGTCCTTTCGAACAATTTGTAAAAACAATTGATAATAATGATTATAGTTATAGAGACATAGATATAGAAGAAAAATTAGAAATAATAAATGATAGAATAAGTACAACAAAAAGAATAGCTTATGAAAAACTGAAATTATCAAGTTCGTCAAAAAGAACAAGTTATGAAACAAGTTCAACAATTAATTTAAACCAATATTACATAACAAGAACAATAAATGAAAAAGAATATTTAATACTCTTAAATACAGGACAAGAAAAAAATTATATAACAAGATATCTAGTAAAAAATGAGGAAATAAAATCTGACAATAATATATGCCCAGATCTACCAAGAAGCTTAATAAACACTAAAAATCTAGCAGAAAAAGAAATAACAATAGGAGTTAGAAAAATAAAAATAGAATTTGAAATAAAGGAAGAAATGCAAAAAGCAGACATAATATTAGGAATAAAATGGCTAGAACAAGTAAAACTATATAATATAGAGCATACACAATTATCTATAACATATAACAGAGAGAAATTATTCTTAAGAAGAGCTTTAACATGATATGAAAATATATGTATTAATGAAGATAGTAGTAGAAGGATATTACAGTAGATATTATACGCCTATGATAGATACATGAGCAGAAGCTAATTTATGCAGATATAATTATTTACCAGAAAGTAAATGGGATAAATTAAAAACACCAATAATAGTTAAAGGATTTAATAATGAAAGAAGCTTAATTACATATAGAGTTAAGAATGTAAAAATACAGATATGAGATAAAATATTAACAATAGAAGAAATCTATAATTATGAGCTAACATCAAAAGATATACTTTTGGGAATGTCGTTTTTAGACAAATTATACCCACATATAATAACTAAAACATATTGGTGGTTTACAACACCATGTAAACAGAAAGTAAGAGCAAAAAGAGTTATTAATAAAATAAGAAAGAAAACTGATTGGATAGAAGGAAGTGAAAAAATTACACAAAAATTAGAAAATATAAAAAATACTGAAGATACAATAGAACTAGTCGTATTTTCAATAAATAAAAAGGAAATAACTATATTTTCAATAAATAGGATAGAAATAATTAAGAAAAAATTAGAACAATTATATAGTGAAGATCCATTAAAAGGATGGGAAAAACATAAAACTACTATAAAAATTGAATTAATAGATAAAAATAGTATAATAACTCAAAAACCATTAACATATAATTTTGAAGATCTAAAAGAATTTAAAATGCATATAGATGAATTATTAGAAAAACAATATATACAAAAAAGTAATAGCAAACACAATAGTCCAGCATTTATAGTAAATAAACATAGTGAACAAAAAAAAGGAAAAAGTAGAATGATTATTGATTATAGAAATCTAAATGCAAAAACTATGACATATAATTACCCAATACCAAACAAGATACTAAAAATAAGACAAATACAAGGATATAATTACTTTAGTAAATTTGATTGTAAATCAGGATTTTATCATTTAAAGTTAGAAGAAGAATCTAAGAAATTAACCGCATTTACGGTACCACAAGGATTTTATGAATGGAATGTACTACCATTTGGATATAAAAATGCACCAGGTAGATATCAACATTTTATGGATAGTTATTTTAAACAATTACCTAATTGTATAGTATATATAGATGATATACTATTATATACAAAAATCAAAGAAGAACATTTAAAATTATTAGAACAATTTATGGATATAATAGAAAAATCGGAAATAAGTTTAAGCAAAAAAAAGCTGAAATCATGAAAAATCAGATATAATTTTTAGGAATACAAATAGATAAAAGTGGAGTAAAAATGCAACAACATATAGTACAAAAAATAATAAATTCAAAAGAAGAATTAGATACAAAAAAAAAATTACAATCATTTTTGGGATTAGTAAACCAAGTAAGAGAATATATACCAAAATTAGCAGAAAATCTAAAGTCTTTACAGAAAAAAGTAAAAAAGGATGTAGAATATAATTATAACGAAGAAGATGAAAAGCAAGTTCAGAAAATAAAAACACTTTGGAAAGAATTACCAAAATTACAATTTCCAAACGAAAATAGAAAATTTATATATATAGTAGAAGCAGATGCTAGTGAATGTAGTTATGGAGGAGTACTTAAATATAGGTATGAAAATAAAAAAATAGAACATCATTGTAGATATTATTCAGGAACATTTAATGAAACAGAAATAAATGGAAAAAAATTATGTTCATTATATAAATGTTTATTAGCATTTGAACCATACATTGTATATAACAAATTTATTGTGAGAACAGATAATACCCAGGTACGATGGTGGCTAACAAAGAAAATACAAAATTTAGTTACGACAAAAGAGATCCGAAGACTAGTATTGAATGTACTAAATTTTACATTTACAATTGAAGTAATTAGTACTAACAAAAACGTTATTGCAGATCACATATCAAGACAAAGCTACACAGACTGATATAATAGAAGACGATGCTTTAGAAAAGATACTCAAAGCCCTAACTACGCTTTCAATGAAAGTGGACAGTATGAGTAATGAAATAGAAAAGCTAAAGACTAATGAAGTTAAACTGAAGTCTAAAGCTTCAAATCAGCTAACTCAGCAGTGTGTAGAGCTATGTCGATCAGAAAACATTAAAATTTCAGAGCTAGAAAGAGACGTTGGGACACTCCATAAAACCCATAACGTTTATCAATCTACAATTGCAGGTGCAAGCAGAGGAGTTAGTAGACAAAGATATCAGAACATGAATATGAATAAGATATTTGAGAAACCATTTATACCAAAAACACAAAAAGACCCCTTGTTCATACCCCCACAAATTACCACATACCGAGATAGTCTGAACCAAGATAAAAAATTTTACAACTATACAACCCAAAAATACATAGAAAATATCTACAGAGTACAAACTTTCCTAAACCTTAACCCCAGAGCCACAGATATCAAAGAACCAAACACAAACTATATAACCCAAAAATTACAAGGTTACAACAAGCTAATTGCACTACCCAAAACCAACCCAAGCTTAATAAAAACTTGTTTTGACTATGAATTATTAAATACCATATATACCCAAGACGGAGAAGAACTAACAACTATGGAAGAATTACATAAAATATTCACCACCTATAAAAGAATAACCAAAGGAAATCTATTTTATATAAAGTGTTATACTGCACCAGTAGAGATATTATATGATGAAATAAAACCAGTTATACAAGTTGTAAAAATAGTATTAACCAGAGATATGATTATACAGGAAGATATTGTGCAGCAGCCAAAGTTACCCAGAATTGAGATACCTGATTTCTACGCAAATAAACGACTCATTGGACTAGCTACAATCATTCAAGAATTAGCAAATAATTATACCAATGGAAACTCAATATGGAGCTATTATTCAAGAGACCATCAGATGATTTATTCAAATTCAAAAGAACTACGACAAGCAGATATGGAATATGTTAGACAATGGATAATGACATTACTTAACCCAGAAAAATAATCTACTGCAAGAGCAATTAAGAGAGGATTTATTTCAGACGGATTATTGACAAGATAATTGGACACAAATATCCAGACCATCAATGTTCGAGATGTAATGAAGAAGATAATATTATCCCAGAAGTCCGTCTAGAATAAAAGAATCAAAGATAAGCATGCCAGCTGGAAAGAAGAAAAGAAAATCAACAGATACGACAAGAAAATAAAATGAAAACGGAGCAATAATAGAAAAAGACAAAGCATTAAAGGAAGAAAGCGACATATGGAGAAAAAAAAACTAACTTTGAAGTATGAAATACGTGAATCATGTAAATAGCTTTAATAGCTTTACTATGGCCTTTTTTGACTTTTTCTTTTATCATTTATTAGCTTTTAACATTATTGGCCTTTTTAGGACAAATGTATAGAGGAAACGTGTAAAGATATATTAGGATAGCCTTTTTTTACTTTTGTAACATCAGAATACGTAGGAACCATGTAAATTATTCATTCTCTCATTATAAATAGAGGCATAAAAGGCAGCAGAGAAAGAAAGCCTTCATGCGTTGAAGCAAAAACTCTCTCTTGTCCACAATAAATATTTTGCTTATTTATTAAAAAAAATAGGTATATTTCAATGAAAAAATCTATGGAGGAACAAAACTTAGAATTATCAAACCTACCAGAACAGGTATATTCATTTACTATTATGAATAGCTAAATTCATAATTCCTAACAATCATGATATGATAAAATAAGTTCCATGTTAGTTACTTTATAATAGAATTATTCGAAGAATAGCATGTTAAGAAGTTTATTAGCAAAGTGGAAATAGAGAAAAACCCCTAAGAACTATGCCATCCTAAAGGTGAAACCAATAAGGCAAGAAGCCGTGGTGGGGAGTAGCCAGAGTAGAGGCGCTGTTTAAGGGAAAAATATCTGGATTACCATGCTAATAGTGACCGACAGACATGTTATTTAAGAATAATCTAGTATATAGTAATCTAATATGATCATATTTTGTTATGTGTATGATTGAAGGGAATATTTTGAAAATAGCAATTTTATGAAAAATGAATAATTATTTATCTAAAGAAATGGTAGATAAATTTAAAATACTTATTTTATATGCACTTAAGCATATAGAAGTAGTAGATATAAGAAAAATCATATTAGAAAAAATATTTGGTAAATATTATATGACTAGAATAAATTACATACCACAAATACCTAATTACACTTACAAACACATATATACCAAACCTACATGTCAACCATGATAAATTACGTATGTTTAGAATTTTGGGAAAAAGATATGAGAAACATACAGTTAGTAGAAAAACAGATGAAAACAAATTTAGACAAATACATGGAAACTAAAGATATAAAATATATAGAATTCCTTAATGAAAATATGCAAGAATTACTTAGACTAAAACAAACAACTGAAAAATATTATGAAAAAGCATTTAATCAAGCTTAAATGACAGATGATATTAAAATACTTGTTTTATATATACTTAGAGATATAGAAATTATAGACATAAAGAAAGTAATATGGAAAAAATTACAAGATTATGAAGAGGAAGAATTATTAAACAGTATAGAAAACTTACGCATATATTATGAACATCAATGTTATTTAGATTCAGATGGATATTATACAGACTAAAAATGTCAGAAAACATTAAGAAAATTAGAGAAAACCTAGAAGACCTACATAAAGAAATTAATTATAGAAAACAAATTAGAGAAATAATGAAAAATCTAATAGAAAAATTAAAATGGATAAACGAAACCTTGAAAAATTTAGAAAAAAGCAAAGATAAAAGTTTAGATAGTTTAAAAAATTCATTAAGAAGAGAACAAGAAAAAATAGTTAGTAGTATTAATAACCTCAAACAAGATATTAAATATAGTACAAATAGAATAAATTATTATACATTTACTTTAGAAAAATAAAATGATAAACTACGAATATTTAAAATATTGGAGACACGAAATAGAAGAAATAAGATTAACAAAAAACCTTATAAAAATAAATTTAATTGAATATTTTCTGAAAAATAATATAGAAGACTTACAAAAACTAAGAAAAAAAGCTAAAGAATATTATAGCAGAGAATTTAATCAACTACCATTTAATCACCCCCAAAATATGAATATCAGTAAAATATCAAATGTTAATAAGATATATAGAAATAAAAGATACAAGAACGAAGAAAAACAGTTAATAAATATTACTACAAAGTATTTAACAATTACATAAATTAATGGATACATCTTACGATAAGAATAAATCATTAAAAGAAATTGAAAATAAACTATATAGTTTATACCTAGAATACAAAAGATTACATAATACCAAAGAGGATCCTAGAACACTAGATAATTTAATTACGATAATATCTAATTTAGAATATGAACTAATAAAACATCTTAAGTCAAGAAGATAAAGATAAAAATTAATCCAATCAATAATATTCACAAAATACATTATATAAAAATAAATACTTATTACCTAATAACTATTTATTATCTAGTAAAGTTACCGCGCCTAAATCCGCAGCCCCCTATAATTGTAGAACAATATGGTTGAACTCATGTGATTTTAAATATTTGGTAAAAATTTTGAAAATCAATAATAAATTTATACAGCTTAATGATACTTTAACTGATGATGCAGGAGTACTTGCAGTACTATGTTTTTGCTTGGAGAAACACATTGATGCCCCTTAAAATTGGCACTCTCTTTACTTAGGCATTTTAACGATACATTCATTTTAAATATCTAAACAAGAATTTTGCTCAATGGTGAAATCAGGATCTTCACTAAGAGGTTCAAAATCAAAAGAAGTAAACATACTAAACTAGCCGAAAGGACTTCAATATATATTTTATATACATACAAAATAATTTAAGCATATAAATAGTATAATATTTCACTGTGGGGATTTAGATGAACCTCTGGTCATAAGATGGCTCTGCTCCTGATACCATTATGTCCTTTTAACAATTTTTGCTCAATTGATCCACGTAGAAGGTCATTTTTGATTGATGTGTTGTTCAAGTTGCCCCCCCGACTGTAATGTTCACCCACCTCCATTTATTTACACTTTTCCCCTCATTTTCAACACTTCAATTTAGTCATAAATTCTTAAAATCTTTAAAGTTCACTTTTTTTATCACTTCTTCTTCTTCATCTTTTCTTCATTTTATTTCGCTATTTCAACTATGGCGATGTCGACCTTCTCCAATTCTTTTATGACCTTTTCTAATGAAGATGTTTGATATCGTAGATGTTATAATGAAGTTTTATTGAACACTTCTCGGACATAATTAAACTCATATCGTAGAATTTTTACTCATAAAATTTCAAAGATAAATCCTTTTTCTTTAATTTAATTAGATGATTAATTTTTGGTTTATAATCGATTGCATAAATGATTCTATAGAAAAAAGGGTGGATGTGATTATTTTTATTGATATGGAGAACGACATCCTTCTCAAGTAAATATGGTGATCAGGAATTTGTTGAAGAAAGTCAAGACATTTAAAGAGTAACTAAATCGAGCAAGAAGTATATTTATTGTTGGTGTCATTGTTATTGGGTTGATGATGTATAGACATTGGAGCCTAATTGTTAATAGGTGTTGCGTTCTTTAAGTATTGTTTAGGTATAATTTGTGGTGGTCAACTGGTAGCAGTAGTAGTAGTGGGTATAATTTTGTTAGTATTTTTAATTGTTTAGGTCTAATTTTCTGCAATATTATTGTTGTTGTTATTTCTATGTATATCTGCATTTTGATGTCATGAATTACTTTGTTGGTTCTATACAATTCTCAGCTTTGTGCTCACATAAATTGGAGAAAAAAATATTGTCAAGACAAACAAAAATACCACAATATAACACCAAAAGCAACTTCTTAAACATGTTCCATAATGAGTCCAAAGTTAGCATAAAGTGGCATAAAGCACATGTATTAACAAACTTCAAAAGTGATCAAACTAAGTATTTACTGCTATGTACTAAGTATTTGCAACTATGTATCAAAATATTATTAAAGCTTAAACAACACAAAATAGTAATTGTTTGGTACTTTATATTACACAACACAATCCAAAATCTATTCAAAATTGATGTTAATTCTTCTTTTTGTTTGTCATTTGTTGCAGTTGGGAGCTGGAGACGACATCTTTATTTTTCTATCTCAAATTTCTAGGGTTAAAACCAACGCCAATATATGTAGAACTTACATCCTTGTAACTTAAACCAGTTGATAGGATCCTTTGCTTGATGTTTCTGAATTTTTCTTTAAAGAAAAGGAACAACAATCAGTATATTTCTTGAAATTTTTACAAGATAAAATTGGATTGAACTTACATTTAATATTTGAGTCCCACTTTCATTTGTGTAGATCCTAGATTTAACTTTATTTGAAAATTTTAATCCTCCTCTTACAGTTACGTATCATTGGAAAGTGCATTAACATAAATACGGCAGTAAGAAGTGTTCTCCAATTGCAATTCTTCCCCTCTTATGTACAATATTTTTCTTTTCTTGGATAGTAGTTAACTGTTATTCCTCTTGTAACATGAATGATTGTATCCACAAATGTCAAGGGGTTGACTTGATCTTGCAGCTACGTTCATCCTTCTAGCTCTGTTTGTGTCATCATAAACTATTGTTGAAGATGCAGATTGGCTTGAGGTTCTTGGTACAGTTTGACTTGAGCTTCTTGGATCAAGTTGTCTACTTTTGTGTAAACTTTGAACTTTAGCTAAATGCTTGTGGGGTTTGATCAGGAACCTGCACATTCAAATATAATAGTTTATAAATTTAAAAATTGTAAATAAATACTGTTTTACATTGCAATGTCTTCTGTTATTGCCTTGTTTATGACACTTGAAATTCATTCTTGTTTGAACATCTTATTATATTTTTTTCTTAATTCATCTTTGCCCCTTCTTTAGTTTCTTGAGGGTCTAGCAGACATTGGTTTATGTTCAAGATATTCAATCATTGAATTATTCGTTTCAGTCCACATCTTCGTATTAGAACTTTGTTTAGAAGAAAAGACTATTGACACGACCCGTCCTGGGGCCTTGTCGTAATGGGCATCCCAAGTCCGATCAGGACCGGAGACCACCCCCGTTACCCAACCTAACCTCCAACCGCTGTCCTGAGTTGACTGAATTTCGAGCATGTAAAAAGATAGTATAACAGCTCACATAAAGACTCTAGGAATAGATCACAATCATGACCAACCCAACCGAGACCGACCATCCCATACCAATAATCCAACCATACCAAACCATACCAAAACAAAGGCCATAAACCAGGCTATAACCAAAGATGTACCAAAACATAATATAATTAATCCCAAAATAAAATATAACGGTACAAGGAGAAATTAAGTCTGATGATGCCATCCTCCCAGCTTATTCCAATGCCAAGGCTGACACCAATACCGATCCCACCCATTCCAACCCATAGAAGTACCACAAAGCCTCTAACCAAAGGAGCAATAAAAATTCAGTTGGGACATGCCCCCAACAAAATCCAAAACCAATATTCAATATAAAATCAAAGTGTCTAGAAATATCCATAACATGAAATGGAGCCTTCCGAAAGGATGGACGCTCACCACTTCAGTCCAAATGTTGTCCTCGAGTCAATCACTTTATATGAGAAGTAGAATGACTGGTTCCTGCATATCATGGGTATACATTCGCTAGTAGATAGGATTAGCGAGTGATCGCTTGCATGATCTCAGGGTAATGATAAAATAATGTCATTTACAAACCAAGTAAAACAATCCATATTAACCATGCTGGGAAAAGGGACCGAGTTTAGCACGCCTTTAAAACCTTTACCTGGGTTGTGTAGCATTGCCATCCTAAACCATCTACGGGATATATGGGTTTAGCTCCCCATGCTGAAAGGGCCCCAGTGTGTGTATTCGCACGGCCAGAAAAGTATCCCATGGGATGACTAGTATATCCCCCAAATATAGTGTGACATTATGCACACGGTCCCAAGACCAACCTCATATAGGCAAATATAAGTTTCCAGTTTTGGTCCTCCCGAGACCTCCACCTTCCACGGCTTAGCTATACCTCCTTCCATTATTGCCCATCTAAAATAAAATTTCAAATAACTAAACCATTATCCATTTATTAACCAAGGCCATTGATATCGGTATCTTCATACCTACCCTTACTTGCAAGTATCATCCTTAGTCAATCATTTATAGGTTTAAGGGGACTTTCAAGTGCCCTTCCATTTATCATATTAAACCACTTGGGGGATTCCATATACCCCTCAAGCATAAGCACTAGCCATTTACCATTCCAAGCCATTTAAACTATGCACAATTCCTTTACCAAGTTTTAAAACATGCAAAAGTTCCATTAAAAATAGTCAATGCAATGAACATATCTTTATAAGCATTTTGTCAAACACATTGAAGGCATAATATGGAAAAAATCAATTACGATTACCATTAAACCATTACTATGCAATCCAATTATCCAAAACCACCATTAATGCATATAAAACATAATTAAAACCCTGGGAAACTATAACCAACCATTTTACATCAAAACCCCCAAATAATATTTGAAAACCGAAATCATACAATCAATGAAATCACGATGACAATCATAAAAATCATGACTTTAGTTAGAATTAACAATGAGGTGAGAGAACATGCCTTAAACCAAGATGATGACGGAAAGAAATCACCAAGAAAATCCCAAATTGATTCTTTTGTTGAAACCCTAGCTTTCCTTGCCCAAAAGCACTTGAGAGAATTATGGAGTGTTTAGAAGAGTTTCTAAGTGTTAATGATTAGAATAATAGGGTAAAGAAAAAATTTTCCAAGTAGGTTAGAAGTCGTGAGACCCTATTAGAATAAGTAGGGAAATGTCAAGAATTCCCCCCACTTAAGTTGCACTAAAATCCCATCACAGAGATATGACTGACCCACACGAGTCGTAAACTCCGATACGATCGGTATCCATCACTCGTATCCTGAACCTCCATCCTTGGACCAAACACTTTCCAATATACAACTCATCCAACCAAGTCGTAACCATAACATACGATCCATATCCATGACCCGTATCCTTGGCAGAATAAAATACCTAGAGAATTAAACACTGTCTACCATACAAGACCATGGTACGACTTGTATCCTGGCTTACGGCTCATGGTGAGCCACTCGTACTCAGATCCAACCTATGTAACCAAGTTTAAGATTAAGTTAAGAAAACAAATGATCTGTAACCACCAATATGACTCATACCCCCAAGTCGTATCTATTCCAGTAACCAAAATCCATCCCACCAACTAATATTGGTCAGTACACGACTGGACCATACCATCTGTATCCCAACATACGGCTTGTATCCATGAGTCATATTGAGTCCAGAGATTAGAATTCTAGGAAATTTTCTATGTTCTAGAAACTAAGGTAGTTCATTCTCCCCCACTAGAAACATTCGTCCCTGAATGACGAATAAGGTAGGGGCAACCACATGCAGGAGTCATTTTCATTATCAAATATATTCTCAATCTTTAAAAAAGTTTGAAAGAAAATAGTCAAAGATATTAATCTTCCCTTTAACAAACTCTGAAAATAGAGATGTGTTGAAGACACATACCTTCCGCAAGAATCCCAAAAACAGAAAACAAATGTGGATATTTGGACTTCACATCCTCTTCCACTTCCCATGTAGCTTCTTTCACCTTATGGTTCTACCAAAGAACCTTAATCGAAGCCACATCCTTGGTCCGCAACTGATGAACCTGCCTATCCAAGATCTTGACCGGGACTTCTTCATATGACAAAGAATCCGTGAGACCCAATCCTTCCAAAGGAGCAACCAAACAAGGATAACCAATGCACTTTCTCATCATAGAAACATAAAAGACCTGATGAATCAAGCTCAAGCTAGAAGGAAACTCCAGCTCGTAAGAAATATTACCAATTCTCCACAAAACCTCATAAGGACCCACATATCGGGGACTGAGCTTTCCCTTCTTGCCAAACCACACCACTCCCTTCATGGGAGATACCTTGAGAAAAACCTTATTTTCAACCTCAAATTCCAAGTCTCTACACCTAACTTCCGCATAGGACTTTTGGATTGGGAAGCCTTAAGCCTATCCCGAATCACCTTCACCTTTTCCATAGACTGGTAAACCAAACCGAGACCAAACATATCCGCGTCACCAAGCTCAAACCAACCAATAGGAGATCTATACCTCCTACCATACAATGCCTCAAAAAAGGCTATACCAATACTAGAATGATAGCTATTATTGTAAACAAACTCCACCAAATCTAGATGCTCAACCCAATTACCACCATAATTAATCACACAGGCTCGAAGCATATTCTCTAATGTCTAAATAGTTCTCTCCGCTTGCCCATTCGTCTACGTTTGAAAAGCAGTACTTAGACTCACCTTGGTTCCCAACCCTCTCTGAAAAGATCTCCAGAAATGAGATGTAAACTACGTGCCACGATAAAAAATAATCAAAATAGGCACCCCATGCAACTTCACAATCTCCTGAAGATACAACTTTGCATAATCCTCCCCCGAGAAGGTGGTTTGCACTGGCAAAAAGTGTACATACTTAGTCATCCTATCCACAATGACCCAAATCGAATCATATTGATTTTGAGATCGAGGAAGACCGATAAAAAAGTCCATATTGATCACTTCCCACTTCCATTTGGGCAAATCAATTTCTTGATGCAACCCTCCTGGTCTCATGTGCTTAACCTTAACCTGTTGACACACCATGCACTTGGCCACAAAATCAACCACATCCCTCTTCATGCTATTTCACCAATAGATCTCCTTGGGATCATGATACATCTTAGTCGAGCCAGGATGAACAACATAGCACGACTCATGCGCCTCAGCCAAAATCCTTTGTTGCAAACTATCATCATCATGAACACACAACCTTCCTTGTTATCATAAAGTACCATCACCACTAATCTCAAACACCATTACCTTTTGCCCACCAACGTCACACTTGATTTTCATCAATATAGGATCTAACACTTGTTTTCCTTAATCTCCGCACCAAGAGACGATCAAACCAATTATGGAACTATCATACCACCATCCTTAGAGTCTAAGAGGCAAACCCTAAGATTTGCACACTTGTTTTCCTTAATCTCCGCACCAAGAGACGATCAAATCAATTATGGAACTATCATACCACCATCCTTAGAGTCTAAGAGGCAAACCCTAAGATTTGCTAAGAGGTGTATATCCTTCACCTATTCTCACTTTCCTTTCTCCACATGAGCTGAACTCCCTATGGATAACTTGCTAAAAGCATCAGCAAACACATTAGCCTTACCTGGGTGATAGTGAAAACTCATATCATAATCCTTAAGAAGCTCAAGTCATCTCTCTGCCTGAGATTAAGATATTTATGAGTGAACACATACTGTAGACTCATATGATCAGAAAAGATATCCATGTGAACACTATACAAATAATGTCGCCATATTTTTAAAACAAACACAACCGCCAACAGCTCCAAATCATGAGTAGGATAATTTCTCTCATGTACCTTCAACTGTCTGGAAGCATAGGAAATCACTTTCCCATGCTGATCAACACACAACTAAGACCTACTCGAGATGCATCACAATAAACCACGAAGCCATCATTGCCTTCCGGCAAAGTCAGAATTGGAGCCGAAGTTAACTTATCCTTTAACTTCTCAAAACTCCCTTCACAAGCATCTGACCAAGAAAACTTGACCTTCTTCTAAGTTAACTTTGTCAAAGGAGCATCTATCGATGAGAAGATTTTCACAAGCCGCCTATAATACCCAGCTAAACCCAAGAAGCTTTGAATGTCGGATGGAGTCATAGGTCTAGTCCACCTCTTCACCGCAACAACCTTCTACAGAGCCACCATGATCCCTTTACTAAAAATAATGTAACCCAAGAAAGTCACAACGTTCAACCAAAACTCACACTTGGAGAACTTGGCATATAACTGTTGTTCCTTTAAGGTCTGCAACACCACATGAAGGTGATTAGCATGATCCATCTCGATCTTCTAATAAACTAGAATGTCATCAATAAACAAAATAACAAAGAGATCCAAATACTGACAAAAACTTTGTTCATCAAATCCATAATCGCCGCCAGCGCATTAGTCAATCCAAATGACATGACCAGAAACTCAAAGTTCCTATACCGAGTATGAAAAGTCATCTTAGGGATATCTACCTCCCTAATCTTTAGCTGATGGTACCCAGAACAAAGATCTATCTTAGAAAAGAAATTGACACCTTGCAACTGGAAAATAGGTCATCTATCCTTGGAATTATGAATTGTGACTGATTCACCTAAGTCCATAGCTAATCTGATCTTTCTTATCTGACGCTATTCCTGTGCAAGAGAGCCTTGTATGGTCTAACGTCTTGGTGCTTTGGAGAATAGATTCATTTCACCGATGCTTCAATCACTTCTCGCCCAGGACTTTTTCCTTGAGATCCAAGAGGATACTTGTTCTTGACCGTCACCTTGTTCAGTTACCTATAATCAATGCACATCCAAAGGGAACCATCCTTCTTGTGCACAAACAACACTGGTGCACCCCAATGAGATACACTAGAATGAATAAAGCCCTTATCCAAAAGATTCTTAAGTTACTCCTTGAGTTCTCTTAACTCAGCCGGAGCCATTCTATACGGAGGAATAGAAATTGGACGAGTGTCTAAAATTAAATCAATACCAAACTCTATTTCCCTATTCGGAGGAACACCAGGAAGATTATCCAAAAAATTCTCTGGAAACTCATTAACCACTCAAACCGACTAAAAAGAAAGACCTTTCGAGTTAGAATCTTTAGCCCGGACCAAGTAATAAGGACAACCTTTGGATATTAACCTCTGAGCTCTAAGATAAAAAGTGAACCTCCCCTTAGGAGCTAAGGAAATACCCTCCCACTCTATAATCGGTTCACCAGGGAATCTAAAGATAACCTTACGGGTCCGACAATCCTAAGATACGTAACAAAAGTGCAACCAGTCCATTCCTAGAATAATATCAAAATCCACCATATCCAACTCAAACAGATCCACCAAGGTCTTATTTCCACCAACAGATACCATACCCCCTTATAGACTCTCTTAGCAATAATTGTGTCATATATTTAGTAGAAACAGAAAAAGGATTTGAAATAACTTTCAGATTAAAACCAGAAGATACAACCACATAAGGAGTCACATAGAAGAGAGTAGACCCCAGATCAAACAAACAATAGACGTCACAAGAAAAAAGTTGTAACATACCAATAATGACATCAGGTGATGCCTCAGATTCCTGTCGAGACTCCAATGCATACAACCTATTCTGACCAACACTAGAACTAGGAGTAGTAACAGAAGAAGATGCCATACCATCAAGTGTAGGAGCATAAGATGAAGCCATAGGAATTTTATTTGCCCCCGCAAAAACCTTATTAACCGGGTAATCCCTGAGCTGATAGGCTACCTAGCCACACTTAAAGCATTTTTTCTTTCTTTCATCGTAATAACCCCAATGAGGATGATCACAGAACCGACAAAAAGGGCATGCCAAAATTGACTGACCTCCACTTGCTTGAGATTGGACACCCTATGCCTGGAAATTATTACCACCATAATGACGCCTGTCGCCCGACTGGTAAGGATCACTAGCAGAAGAGTAGGAACCAAAACTCCCTCACTTCTTCTTTTGCCATCTGCCACCATTTCAACCACCCTGAGACTGAGCACCTCAATGGTTAGAAAACCTGCTCCTCTTCCCTTACCTATCCCCAAACTTTGCCTACTTCCTTCTCCCATCTTCTACCTGCTATATATGAATAATTAACCTAGAAATGTCAATATCCTTAATCAACAAGGCAGTCTTGCTCTCCAAAATTAGATCTCGATTCAACCCAGAAATGAACTTCCTCATTCTAGCCCACATGTCAGCCACTAAATTCAGAGCATACCTTGACAATTGGTGAAACTTCAAGGCATATTCCTTGACAGACATCCTCCCTTGCTTGAGTTTTACAAACTCCTCCATCCTTTCTTCCCTCAACTCTCGAGGAAAGAAACGATCCAGAAAAGCACCAGAGAAGGCATCCCATAAGGATGACTTCTCCATATATCCTCTATCCATATCCCGCTCTTCATATTACTGGTATATAACCCCTTTGAGATGATAAACTACGAAGTTTAACACCTCCACATTGGTAGCCTGCATAACCCTAAATATTTTTTTCATTCCATCCAAGAAGTCCTATGGATACTTCTCCACATTCACTCTAGAAAAGTTGGAGGACTCATTTTCATAAATTGGCAACCCTTATGGTCTCAGTAGACAAAGAATCAAACATATCTCGCTTAGCTTGAGAAGCAACCAATTTAGCAATAACATGAATAGACTGACAAAATTTTGCATTAGTTACCTCGCCATGAGGAGGACTCGTACCAACCGGTGGAACTCCAGAACTATCAGAGATAAGACTGTGAGATCAAAGATAAACTCTAGAAGTAGGAAGCACCCCTTCAGCATTACCCCCAGATGGGATAGAAGAATTTTATTGGGTTCTAAATCTGCGAGGCATGATCTGAAAGACGAACAAACAAGGATTAGAGAAGATTCCAGGACTGAGACTTCAAGCTTGAAAATAGAATACCAAGAAAGTAAAATATTCCTAAATTCCTTGTAGCCTCTCCCTTATAAGTATGGTGCGCTACACCCCTCTAAAAGAGACTCTACTCGACACGGCTTTGTGACTCCTAATTAACCATGAACCTAGGCTATGATACCAACTTGACATAACCTGCCCTGGGGCCTTATCGTAATGGTCCTCCCAAGTCCGACCAGGACCGGAGACTACCCCCGTTACCCAACCTAAGCTCCAGCTGCCTGCCCCGAGTTGGCTGAATTCTGAGCATGTAACAAGATAGTGTAATAGCTCACATAAAAACTCTAGGAATAGATCATAATCGTGACTAACCCAACAGAGTCCAACCTTCCCATACCAATAATCCAACCATACCAAACCATACCAAAACAAAGGTCATAAACCAGGCCATAACCAAAGATGTTCCATAATATAATATAATTAATTCCAAAATGAAGTATGACAGAATAGTGAGACATTATGTCCGATGATGCCAGCCTCTCGGCTTATTCCAATGCCAAGGCCGACACCAATACCGATCCTGTCCATTCTAACCCATAGAAGTACCATAAATCCTCTAACCAAAGAAGTAATAAAAATCCGGTTGGGACATGCCCCCAATCATAGCCAAAACCAATATTCAAAATAAAATAAAAGTGTCTAAGAATATCCATAACATGAAATGGAGCCTTTCGAAAGGATAGAAGCTCACTACTTCAGTCCAAATACTATCCCCAGGCTAATCACTATGTACAAGGAGTATAACAGTCGGTTCTTCCATAGCGTAGGTATATAACCACCAGTAGACGGGGTTAGCGAGTGACCGCTAGCATGATCTCAGGGTAAGGATCAAATGATGCCATTTAAAAACCAAGTAAAACCATCCATATGCACACAACCCTATATATATATATATATATATATATAACCATGCCAAGAAAAGGGACTGGGTTTAGCATGCCTTTAAAACCTTTACCTGGGCTGTGTATCTTTACCGTCCTAAACCACCCGAGGCTATATGGGTTTAGCTCCCCCTGCTAAACGAGCACCAGTACATATAGCCCCACGACCAGGGAAGTATCCCATGGGATGACTAGTACATCCCCCAAATATAGTGTGACATCATGCATATGGTCACCAAGACCAACCTTATATCGGCAAATATAAGTTTCCAGTTTTGGTCCCCCCGGGACCTCCACCTTCCACGACTTAACTACACCTCCTTCCATTATTACCTAATCAAAATAATTTTTCAAATAACCAAACCATTATCCATTTATTAACCAACGCCATTGATATTGGTATAGTCATACCACCCCTTACTTGCAAGTATCATCCATAGCCAACCATTTATAGGTTTAAGGGGACTTTCAAGTGCCCTTCCATTTACGATATTAAACAACTCGTGGGATGATACGCCCAAATTACAACTCTCGTTAGAAAGTATAAGCGGTCGCTGTCAAATATAGAACCCAACTGGGTTGGGTGTCGAATCCCACAGGGAATACTCTGGTCACTAAGTGTTGCAATTATTAGTAGACTGTTGGTCGAAAATTCCAAGGACAAAAGGGGGGATGGTTTAGGCGTGAACTAATATTATCAAAGTAACGATGGAACGATTTGCGTAGTAAGATTTAATCACAGAGATTGATAAGTTAGGGTTATGCCCACCTTATAAGTTCTACTTCTCTATTAACTATGAGTAACGCGAAATTTAGACATGCATGCACTTATAGAGAATCGTATTCTAATTCTAAATCCAAGTGTTTCTCAACCATCAAGGATTTATTTCGCATTAGCTCTCTCGAGCCTAAAGTGTATAACAAATGGTACAAATTCTCCAAGAAATTAATCCGGTTAAGGCATTAACGTGTAAATAGAGGTTGGAAACCCTATTTCCTTGTCACACTCTCTTTTCCAAAAATGTAACTTTTCTCTCGAACAAGTTAATGCTATAATGGCGTATTCTCTATGTTTGCAACCATAAGAATTCAATCAAAACGAAGAGAGTAATGATATAAGTAGCATAACACATCAAGAATTCACAAACTCATAGTAATAGATAGTATCTTACGAGGTTTCCATAACCCTAACACATAAGTTTAGCTACTCATGAATACAACGAAAATCAAAGTAGACATCATCATCATACCAAAACTTAGAGAAATCTCGGCTATGGAGATGAAACGTGTTTTCCTTCTTCGTTGCTCAAGTGAGCCGTTTTCTGCTCTCTCAACTCGTCCAAAATCTTCCAACGTGAATTGAATAATGTCGAATGATGATAATGCTGAAAAATTTAGCAATAAGGTTTTTAATAGCATCCTTCTCTAATAAGTTGCTACTGCATCCTTAAGTATTTAAAAATACTGGGTTTGCCCGGGAAAAAGTTCCCATGCATCACTTTCAGTCCAAAAGCTGCCTTCCCTCTTATGTGAAGTTTTCCTTTGCTTCCCACAGGTCCACAAAGTGCTGAAATCTTCATCATTAGTATCTGAAAACATGCTAATCACATAGGTCAGCTCACTTAAAGGAAAATGGACTAAAAGTGTAAGAATTATATATTTTATCCTCAAAACTTAGCCAAAACATGGGTAAATTATGGTGCTTAGGCGTATAAATACGCCCAACATCACCACCCAACACTTAAAGCTTTGTTTGTCCTCGAACAAAATATTACATCCATGCAAACACCTAACTAGAATTTCACAATAGCAACACAAAATTTTCAACAAGACATGCACGACAATTATTAACAAAGTGTAGGTTTCTCGATCACTACTAGAAACAACTCAACCTCCAACATAGACTCATTAGGATGGTTAATTCGTATCCCCAAGTTAAGCCACAAAGAAACATATAAAACTACCCAACAACCATCAACCATGTGTGCTCACACAAGATATCACCCATAATCACTCATAGTTTTGCATTTTTCGAAACATGGGTATAAGACTCTCCTTGCTCTCGCTCTCACAAAGAATTCTTATATTGCAACTGATGACCATAGGCTTGCCCTTAGTGTAATGCTCTACTAATATCAGACTACTAAGTTTAGGATCAAATAGGTCTTTACAGGTTGTAATGTAGGCTAAGGGACAGGTAGGACTATTTTGGCCAGAAATAGTGACTATGTTCCCTAAGCGCTTTAATACACTACAATATGCCATTTACACTATCTTTTAACAACCACTCTACCTCTTTTTCATCTACCAACCCCTTTTCACCCATTTTGTTATTCAATCATAAACACAACTATCTTTTTGTTTTTCTAAATTTTTTATTTTCTTTTTTTTTCTTTTTTTTTTCTTTTTTTTTTATATTAAGCAAACATCCCTATAATAGCCACTTTTTTTCACAACAATTTCAATTACCAATACACCCTGAGGCATCACTTTCACCATTCTCCTTTTATTTTTCCACATGATTCTACAATTTTAAAACGCTTAGGAGTTTGGATCAAATTATGGTCTTGAAAGAAAAATGGATTAGGCTGTATATGAGGCTGCCAAAGAAAATAGCTAAAGGCTCAAAAGGGGTTCACTAGGACAATGTACAAAGGTAGGTAAAAAGAAGGTAAACACTTTCAGGGCTGCCAAAGAAATGCCTAAATCATCTCCTACACTCACAATCTTTATTTTGCTTCACACACACACCAGGCAAGTTCTAGCATCAGTCACAACAAAGAATATACAATATCCTCACACACACAAGGCACATGGTCAACTTCATTGGGAGCATTATAGATTCTTGACCCAACAGATGAATGAATTAAACCACAACAATTTATCACACAGTGAGTCACAACTTAGAGCCTAAGCGTCTCAATAGTAATGATTTAGCACAAACTCTAAAATCTAACTAACTAATTACGACTAACTAACTACGACTAATTAACTACGACTAATTCAAACAAACAAGAATAAATGTATGCAAAGAAATACAATACATCAGACATATACCTGCACCCCATACTTAGATGGGACACACTGTCCTCAGTGGAAATAAATAAGGAAAAACTGATTAGTCGGACTCCTCTTCTATGTCTGGGGTCATACCCCCTGCGTTGGAAACATCATCAGAGTTGTCGTCATCAGAGTTGTCCTCCACGTCTGAGTCTGGTAGTCGGTGATCATCGTCAGTCGGCACATCATCGTCGAGAGGTTCCTCAAAATGTACCCCCACTCCACACATGACCCGCGCATGCTCATTAAGCGGGTAATCATAGTCCAACTGCTGAAGCTCTGCATCAGTCGTAACACGACCCCCATTTATCAGTATAAATCTAGTCATGCCATACAGATGGCGGAAAAAGCTTTCATCTCGAGCATGCCTCTCTGCAGTGGTGAGGTTGATGCCTTGACCAGTTTCTGGCTCTTTAACCTTCGTGAGATCAACCTTCTTCGGGTTGTGTGGTAGCTTATGATCCGCGGGTTACTCTTCAATATGTTCTTTCCTTAAGATCGCTGTCAATAAGTTGCCGAAACTAAAATGGGACCTTTTGTGCAGCCTAGCCTTGCGCATTGACGATCGTATAACCGCACCAATGTTGATGGGAATATTCATCATCAAAGCGTACACCAAGTAGACTCGATCACGTGTGATATTAGTATATTGTGTCCCAGGAATCAAGCAAGAGTTGACTATCTTTAACCATATGCGAGCTTCCCTGTTCAAAGAGGCATACGGGTAGGTGTTGTGGCGACCATTATCCTTGTGCTGAATCCACCGTGCCATTGACCTTGATCCGCACAGTGTATGTCTGATGGCCCTGTAGGGAGGTCTGTGATAAAGCTTCTTGAGCGGTGATGGATCCACAAATGGAAGGCCCAGAAAAGAGTTGAAGAATTCCGCATTCAGTTGCAAGACTTGGCCCCGAATCTTTACTTCACTTACAGTAGTCTTTGGGGACCAATTGGCATAAAACTCTCATGTTAGATCAAGATTGCATTCCCCCATATCTCGGAAAATGAAATCAAGATTTAGTGCCATGATTTTAGCCAAAATGCGGGGCTCTCTCTTTGCTAGACTCTCCTTCTGCATCAAATCCACGTGAACATATTTTTTTACTTTGTTGTTCTTGTAACACTCCTTTCCTTTCTCCTCTAGGACCCACTTTATCCTGAAAGTTCATCGAGGCACTTGCAAAGAGGAGGACTCAACCTGATCTTTTCTTGCCTTTTTCTGACCTTTTTTTGGAGGTGGACACTTTTTCTTTTCCTTGTCGTCCTTTTGGGGACATTCTACCTGATATCACAATAAAGTTACGTTAGTTTCATCATGGAAGATTTACTATAGTCGGAAAAGAAAATCGTGATGATACCACCCCACACTTAATCCGTTTGCACAATGTTAATAATCATGTAATCTTGACTATCCTTTCCGACTTTATTTCATTGGATTAAGGCAATGTTTGAACAAGACTACCACATAGGAATCTTATCAGGTTTTTGCATCGAAATAACCAAACCATGTTATACTTGTGGTCAATCATGATCAATACCTTCGATGAACGAGTCATTCAAACATTCAAGCTTACAACTTTCAAGATTATGCATTAACTTTACAATTTCGACTTCATAAAAATACGACAGTGAATACCAATCAAATACAAGTCGGAGTAAAGTCAAGAACACCCACACGAATTCTTTCACTCAACTAGATCCATCATAACAAACCAACCATATTCTCATCACCAAACACCACTTCACAATCTAATAAACCATTACAAGTGGAGTAGTGCAACAACTACGGAATATAAAAGAGTAACTTACGTGGTGATGGATCTGGAAGATGAACTTGCAAGATTAGATGAGCAAACAGAAAAACTTTGAGAGAATTTGGGAGCTTAGGCGTCGCCTATCTTGAGCAAACAATGGAATTGTGTTCTAAGGTTGAGGATCTATTTAAAGACTAAGCCATGGGTCGGGTTTGATCCATGTACAATCGGGTTAGGAGACAAAAAAAATAAGTAGGCGGTGCCTAATGCTTTTCCTATGCTTAGAATAGGCGGTGCCTTTAGCAATGCCTAGATAGGCATAGGCGGCGCCTTGCCTATCGCCTAGATTGGCATAGGCGGCGCCTTGCCTATCGTCTAGATTGGCACAGGCGGCGCCTATGGCATTGCCTATGTGAGGCAGTGAGCATAGGCAATGGCATAGGCGGCGCCTATAGCATTGACTACATTGGTATAGGCCTTGCCTTGTCCATTGCCTATATGAGACAGTGAACATAGGCAATGGCATAGGCATTGCCTTGTCCGTTGCCTAGATTTGCATAGGCATTGCCTTGTTCGTTGCCTAGATTTGCATAGGCATTTCCTTGTTCATTGCCTAGATTGGCATAGGCAATGCCTAACCTATAGACTTTTCTCCATCATTCCTCACTTACCACCTTTAGCATGGCTCACTTTCAAATCAAAATTTGGGACTAATCTCCTCCTTTGTATATCTTGCACCTACACTTAATAAAAAACAACAAAAATGATTAGAAGGATGGGTTGCCTCCCACCGAGCGCCTTAGTTTTGGTCGTGGCTCGACTCTTCTTTTTGAACTTTTATTTATCAAAAACAAAATCCTAACGAAACAAACTCTTAATGATGGGTTGCCTCCCATGTAGCGCTTGATTTATTATCGCGGCACGACATAGTTATCTCGATTACTCAGACTTCATCAAGATATCTGGTGGCTTCGCCGATGGTGAGGGCCGATTCTTAAGGTCAAGGTTCATATGAATACGACCCCATTCCTGTCAAAGCATGGATAGTTTCTTCGTTCTCTTCAACATCCTCACGCTCAAAGTTCAAAAACACAGCAGCCAATGGCTCAATAGTAAGCTGCTTCTCTAAAGATAATTCCTTCTCATCCTCATAATGAACATCAGCTATAGAGAACACAATCATATCTTTGGGCTTCTTCATTGATTTGCTTACATCAAAATGTACCACTTCGTCATTCATCCAAAATAAAAGCTCATTTGCTCGTAAATCAATAAGCACACTTTCTGTTGCGAGGAAAGGTCGATCCAAGATTATGGGCACCTCAAAATCCACCTCGCAATCCAAAATAACAAAGTCTGCAGGAAAAATAATGGTAGAAACCTTCACTAATATATCATGTAAGATACCAACAGGTCGTTTTACCGACCTATCTTCCATTACCAGCCGCATGTTTGTTGGTGTAGGATCGCCCAACCCCAACTTTCTATAAATGGCTAGTGGCATCAAATTAATGCTAGCCCCCAAATCACACAAAGCCTTGGCAAAATCTAAAGATCCAACTATGCAAGGAATAGTGAAAGCACCTGGGTCTGCCTTCTTCTGTACCAAAGACCTCATGGCAATGGCACTGCAATGATGAAAATTATCTTCTAGTTCATAGCTCGCTGCCCTTTTCTTTGTCAAAAGGTCCTTCATGAATTTGGCATATCCTGGAATCTGCTCCAGTGCCTCCACCAAAGGCACATTAATAGTCAGCTGCTTCAGCATGGTCATGAATTTACTAAACCTGGTGTCATCAGCAATCTTCTTCAATCTCTGAGGAAAAGGTGGTGGTGGATTTGGAAAAGTCTTTTCCACCACTTCCTTTTGTTTTTTCTTCCGATTATCAATCTTTTCAGGCTGGAGACATCTAGGTGTAGTGTCATGAACGTTCTCATTCTGATTTTCAGCTTCTACAGAATCATCACAATCTGCTTCAATAACATTCTTTTCTGTATTATCAACCACCTGTTTGCCTTTGGATGGATTTTCCAACACCTTACCACTCCTGGTAGTAATAGCCATACATAATCCATCATTCTGTGGATTTTGCACAGTGTTACTAGGTAAAGTGCCAACTTTTCTTTGATTGAATGCTGTTGATAGTTGACTCATTTGTTGTTCCAGCTGTTTTATTGCAGTGGAATGCGAGTCGACCAATTGATTTATTGAGGACAAATCATTTTGTACCTCAGCTAGTCCCGTGTTGGTTGCCTCCACTCCTTTCAAAAGCTTGGCCATTATGTCCTCCATGGACATCTTCCCAGAACTAGTTGCAACAGTTTCACGATTTCCAGGAGGGACATACAAACCACTTCTGTCAGTCTTATTCTTGAATACAGATTTTTCATAATAGTTCCGACCTTGTTTTCCTTGGTCATTGCCTTAGAAACCCCTTGATTATTCAAATAATTCGCTTCCTCCTCATAATCGGATTCATCTCTACCCTGTGATACAACAACCTTGACCTTTTCTGTCTTCCCTGATAATAAATGCTTGGTAATAAGGTCCATCTGCGTTTTCATGTGAGCCATATCTTGGTTACGTTCCTCTTTTCTTCGCCTCTGTTCTGCTGTCATGCCAGTAGATACAGTAGAGATTGCTACCTCAGAATCCCTGGTATGCCAAGCTCTACTCTGCTTTGTCATATGATCCAGCATATCACCAGCTTCAATAAAAGTAAGGTCCATGAATGACCCACCTGCAGCATTATCAACCACTGGCTTAGTCACCGAGTTCAACGCCCTGTATAATATTTCCATCAAGTGGATGTTGGTCATCTGATGATTTGGTCACCGCATAAGCTTCTTCTTGAACCTCTCCCATGTTTCGTGGAGAGCTTCAGTTGGAAGCTGTCGAAAATTACTGATCTCATCTCGTAACTGTGCTCTCTTGGATGACGAAAAAAATCTTTCTAGGAAAGCGTCTTTCAGTTGCCTCCAATTAGTAATAGAGTCAGGAGTCAGCCCGTTCAACCATAGAGTTTCCTCTCCAGATAGAGACAATAGAAATAAGCGCAGTCGAATTGCATTCTGTCCAACTCCTGGATTGTCAAACGACTTGCATGTTGAGATAAAGTTGATCAGATGCATATTTAGATCATCGCCTGTAAGTCCACCAAATAACCCTTTGAGTTGTAATAACTGGATCATGGTGCTGGTGATATTGAACTTGGCTCCGGGTACCAAGGGTGGAGGAATAATAGCCCCTGTGGCACCAGCCGCATCCAAATCGTTATCATTATCATCGAAGGGGGACTGCACAGCTCGGCGTTCAGGTCTCATTCTAGCTTGACGATCTCTCCTGTTCACAGGTGCTGCCACCTCACCAGCACGCCTTGGATTTAATAACTCATCATCACCCAGGTCCTCTTCATCAAGATTTGTTGCCCGACCTGGGTTATCAATATTCTGTTGATGCACTTGAGCAGCTGCCAATGCAGCTAATCTTTCCTGCTCCTGTTGAGCAGCCATCCGTTCAAGGTTTCATTGCGCATCCATTCTGCCAATAAGATGTGGTTCAGGATTTATAGGTAATAACAGTTGACCAGAACTTCATGTATTTGGCATGCACTCCAATAAACCTGAACAAAACAAAAATGACAAACAAAAAGTAAAATTCGAGAATCTTTGACCAAAGGGTCTATTAACTATCACAAACTTAGTTGACAACCATATTCCCCGGCAACGATGCCAAAATTTGATACGCCCAAATTATAACTCTCGTTAGAAAGTGTAAGTGGTCGCTGTCAAATATAGAACCCAACTGGGTTGGGTGTCGAATCCCACAGGGAATACTCTGGTCACTAAGTGTTGCAATTATTAGTAGACTGTTGGTCGAAAATTCCAAGGACAAAAGAGGGGTTGGTTTAGGCGTGAACTAATATTATCAAAGTAATGATGGAACGATTTGCGTAGTAAGATTTAATCACAGAGATTGATAAGTTAGGGTTATGTCCACCTTATAAGTTCTACTTCTCTATTAACTATGAGTAACGCGGAATTTAGACATGCATGCACTTATAGAGAATCGTATTCTAATTCTAAATCCAAGTGTTTCTCAACCATCAAGGATTTATTTCACTTTAGCTCTCTAGAGCCTCAAATGTATAACAAATGGTACAAATTCTCCAAGAAGTTAATCCGGTTAAGGCATTAACGTGTAAATAGAGGTTGGAAACCCTATTTCCTTGTCACACTCTCTTTTCCAAACATGTAACTTTTCTCTCAAACAAGTTAATGCTATAATGGCGTATTCTCTATGTTTGCAACCATAAGAATTCAATCAAAACGAAGAGAGTAATGATATAAGTAGCATAACACATCAAGAATTCACAAACTCATAGTAATAGATAGTATCTTACGAGGTTTCCATAACCCTAACAGATAAGTTTAGCTACTCATGAATACAACAGAAATCAAAGTAGACATCATCATCATACCAAAACTTAGAGAAATCTCGGCTATGGAGATGAAACGTGTTTTCCTTCTTCGTTGCTCAAGTGAGCCATTTTCTGCTCTCTCAACTCGTCCAAAATCTTCCAACGTGAATTGAATAATGTTGAATGATGATAATGCTGAAAAATTCAGCAATAAGGTTTTTAATAGCATCCTTCTCTAATAAGTTGCTACTGCATCCTTAAGTATTTAAAAATACTGGGTTTGCCCGGGAAAAAGTTCCCATGCATCACTTTCAGTCCAAAAGCTGCCTTCCCTCTTATGTGAAGTTTTCCTTTGCTGCCCACAGGTCCACAAAGTGCTGAAATCTTCATCATTAGTATCTGAAAACATGCTAATCACATAGGTCAGCTCACTTAAAGGAAAATGGACTAAAAGTGCAAGAATTATATATTTTATCCTCAAAACTTAGCCAAAACATGGGTAAATTATGGTGCTTAGACGTATAAATACGCCCAACATCATGGGATTCCATGTACCCCTCAAGAATAACTATTAGCCATTTACCATTACAAGCCATTTAAACCATGCATAATTCTTTTACCAAGTTTTAAAACATGCAAGAGTTTCGTTAAAATTAGTTAATGCAATGAACATATCTTTATAAGCATTTTGTCAAATACATTGGGGACATAATATAACCAAAACCAATTTTAATTATAATTAAACCATTCCCATGCAATCCAATTATCCAAAACCCTCATTAATGCATGTAAAAACATAATTAAAATCATGGGAAATCATAACCAACCATTTAACATCAAAACTCCCAAATCATATTTGAAAACCAAAATTATACAATCAATGAAATCATGAAAACATTAATAAAAACTATGCCTTTAGTTAGAATTAACAATGAGGGGAGATAATATGCCTTAAAAAAGTTGATGACGAAAGGAAATCACCAAGACAAGCCTCTAACTGATCCTTTAGTTGAAACCCTAGTTTCCCTTGTCCAAAAGCTCTTGAGAGAATTATGGAGTGTTTAAAAAAGTTTCTAAGTGTTAATGAATAGAATAATAGGATAAATAACCTTCCAAGTAGGTTAGAAGTTATGGGACCCTATTAGAATAAGTAGGGAAATATCCAGAATACCCCCTACTTAAGTTGTACCAAAATACCATCACAGGGATACGACTGACCCACAAAAGTTGTACCCTTCGATACTTTCAGTATCCATCACTCGTATCCTGAACCTCACCCTTGGACCAAACACTGTCCAGTATACAACTCATCCAACCAAGTCGTAACCACAATCGATTTGTATCCATAACTTGTATCCCTGGCAGAATAGAATACCTAGAGGATTGAACACTGTCTACCATATGAGTCCATGGTACGACTCGTACCCTAGATTAAGGCTCATGGTAAGCTCCTCGTACTCAAATACAACCTAAGTAACTAAGTCTAATATTAATTTAAGGAACCAAACGATCTGTAACCACCAACATGACTCGTACCCCTAAGTTGTATCCATTCCAGTAACTAAAATCCATCCCACCAACCAACACTGGTCAGTATACGATTGGACCATACCATTCATACCCAAACATATGTCTCATACCCATAGATCATATTGAGTCCAGAGATCAGAATTTCAGGAAATTTTCTATGGTCCTGAAACTAGGGTGTTTTTACTATTAGCCTTTAGGAAGGTTTGGTTCTTATATCAATGCTCCACATAAGGTTCATGATCCTCTTCGTTAGAAAAATAAGATGAACAATAGAAAATTATTGCTTTGGGGTGAAAGATCACTATCTTTCAAGATTTATTGTCTGTATATATTTAGGAATTACAAGCAATTCTCTATCAGAATAAAACTAAGCAAATACATTTGCAAATTAAATACACTACTTCTGAATTTTTCGTCGTATTTATAGAATCCAACAAGGAGACTTTTCAAAGAAGTCACTCATTTTCTGAATGGACACTCTATTGTAATAGACACAATTATTCTAATTAATTTAAAAATTAAATTCAAATAAAATAAATAAGAAATAAAATCTTTAATGAAAGATCTAGCCCGGTCTTCGCCCAAGCTCCAAGTCATTTATATATATATGGTACACTTATTCAACTTATTAGACTTAATGAATTTGACATTATATGACCTTAAGAATGACTTTATACCACTAATGTGGGAGAACCCACATATTACAACTATACGTATCAATGCGCCACTAGTTTGTAATATGTTTTATAACATTACGCATATTGAAAAGTATCTTATAGAGATTAGGACTTTTCATTAGTGTAAGTATCTTAAAATTTAATGAAAGTTATTTATATCCTAAGATTTGAACCACAACTCATTTTGTTGACCCGAAAGTATCACACACATAATATTATTAAGTAGTGAGACAATTCAATACTATGGTTTAAGACATTTATGGTCATGTTCTCATTCAAATTTATAAATATTTACGAGATCAACTACTTAAATTTTGTTTGAAGCGGCACCATCTCAATATTCTAATAGGTGAAAATAGACTTTATGTCTATGTTAATATAAATAATTGCTAATTTTATTAATAACTAATTCACCCTATTTCTTGTAGCAGTATGCATTTTGAAGGTTTTCATTAAACCTCTATTAAAACATGCATTTATCAACTTCTAAACTCTTCACATAACAATAAATCGTACATTGGAATAAAGGATCTAATTGAGGAGATTCGTTCTTAAATAACACAAGCAATTTGTTATTACCTACTGAACTTAAATTGTTAGAGTGTATACTAACTCACAGTTGGATTCTCATTACTTGTGCATAATTTAAGAGTTTGTCTCATTCCTTCATTAGTTTATTGTAATACATCTTTATCTAATATTTTTGTAAATGGATCAGTCAAATGCTTATTTGATCTCACATGCACTACAATTATAATTTCATTAGCAACTAACTCTCTTATATAAGTATGCCTTAAACTTATATGTCTTGATTTTCCATTATACATTATATTATGAGCTATGTACATAATATTTTAACTATCACAAAATATGAAAATGGCTAAAATAGGCTGTGGCCACAACTTTATATCTAATGACATATTTTTTTAGTCATTATATTTTCTTTCCAACAACCTCTAATATAATAAATTCAGATTCCATTATGGAATGGGAAATACAAGTTTGTCTCTTGGATTCCCAACTAATGGAGCAACCTCCCAAAGTGAATATCCAATCTAAAGTAGCCTTAGTATCATTTATACTTGTTATCCAACTCACATCAGAATAGTCTTTCAATACGATAGAAAAATTATTATAACAAATGCCCAAATATTTTTTTTAAAAATATTTGAGTCCTCTATTTATAGATTTTCAATGAAAGTTACTTGGACTATTTATATACTTATCGACGGCAAATGTTGTATCAGCCCTTGTGTAGTGCATTGCATGCATCAAGCTGCTAATTACACTTGCATACTCTAATTAAGCCACTGTTCTTCCAGTATTCTCAATTAGCTATACTTGAATCATATGAAGTTTTATACTCTTCTACGTCCAAATAATTAATTTTGTTAAGTATCTTACTAATATAGTAGACTTGTGATAAAATCACTCTCTAATTATTTTATTTGACTTAGATATCTATGATAATATATACTTCATTTAAATCTTTCATTTTAAATATGTAAGTTATATACTTCTTACTTTCAAAAATTTCAAGCATGTTCGTAAAAAATATCAACATGTCGTCAACATAAAGACAAATGACAATTTCATAATCTTTAGTAAATTTGGAGTAAACACGGTTACCAGAAAAATTATGTATAAATTTATTTGTTAATATCATACTATCAAACTTTTCACGTCATTATTTTGATGCTTGTTTCAAATCATAGAACGACTTTATTAGCCAATAAACTTTATGTTTATTACCAAGAAGAACAAATCCTTCAGGTTATTTCATATAAATTTCTTCAGTTAAATTTTTATTTAGAAAAATAGTTTTAACGTCTATTTGATGTACATACAGATCATCTATAGATGCTAAAGATAAAAGTATTCTAATGGATGCTATTCTTGCAACCGAAACATATGTATCGAAGTAGTCAATACCTTTCTTTTGAGTGAAATCTTTTACAACTAATCTTGCTTTAAAGATTTGTATAGAACTGTATGTATTATATTTTCTCTCAAATACCCACTTACTATCTATAGTTTTAGATTCACGAGGCAAGTCAATTAAAATTCAAGTATTAGTGAATATCAATGAATTTATTTCATCATTAATCACCTCTTCCAAAAGGCATCATTTCTTAAAGACATGACTTCTTGAACTATTCTAGGATCTTCTTCTATATTAAACGAAATAAGCATTTGATTTCAAACATTATGGGAAATATAATTTGATTTCTTAGAAAAAATATTGTTTTTTAATGTCTACTATTATTATTGTGACACACATTAGTTCTTCATTCTTTAAATTGTCATTAAGACTATTAATCTATTAATATGCTAAAAATAGTATTTTTCATATATTGCCATTGGCTATAAAAGATCTTTTTTCCTTATTGACATTTATCCTTCTTAAAGAATATTAAATCTTATCCATTAGTCCTTATCACTAATCCTTCTTTACCATTGCAACCATCAATTTTGAAAATACTTGGTGATTATTTGAGCACTTTGAAAACGATATATATGTTAGTCCATTCGAGTTCGGATCTAAAAGGGATATTTTTCAAGCCTAGGAATCAAAATGGACAGAACTTCTTTTTTAATGTACCAAAACGAACAGTTTGTTCAAAAATGGACAAACTACGACTAACACCGTCTGTGAAAATTTGGGAAAGAAAAAAATATTAATAGGGTTTGCCTCAAAATAGGAAAACATATTTTCATAAATATGTTTTTAATAGTTTACCCATTTGCGGAAAAATTAATTTTATTTGGGAAAACTATGATTCTTCTACTGAGAGATCTGGCTGATAACTGATTAAACATCATACTATTAATATTCCTGAACATTTTGTTACTTCAATTTTTGAGAAATGGTATAACGTTTTTACTTATAAAATATGTGTTGTTTCCCATTTTTGAGGTTTTAACATTTGCACATAATGACAATGGTGGAAATGTGCATATAGTCACTATCGAAGGACGAAAATGTTCTTGTAGAAAATAGAGAAATTACCATATTCCATGTTCACATGACATAAAACTTTCTGATATTCATGGCATTGACACAAAGTCCCTTGTTGCTAAGTACTATAGTTTAAAGTATTACAAGCGAACTTATTTGAGTATATTCTCTCCACTGGGTGGGGAGACCTCTTGGCCACCTTCTCGATTTAATTTAATTGGAAATACTCAATATCTGAGAATTTCTGGAGCTAAAAATACTAAACTTCATAAAAATGATGTGAATATTGCTCCAGGTCACATGTCACAAAGATGTGATTTATGTAGGAAAATCGGTCATAAGAGAACTCATTGTCTCCGTTGGCCTCAATTGTTTTTTTCTAGTATCAATCTTGTATAATTATGTTGTTTTTATTTTATTATTAAATAAATAAATTTTTGCAGTATGATTGATTCATCTTAAGAGAATATTGTTTGATAGTCTTGCAAGCATCCTTATTTGCAGCTTATTGTTTGATAAACTATTTAACATACACATAGTATTATAGTACTTTCCATGAAGTTTTTGAATATCATAATTTTAATTAAGAAAATTAAATTAGTATAATTCAATTTAGCCTTAAAACTTAGTCAAATTGACTCACAAAAAATAAGAGGAGAAATTAAAAAAGAATAGAGGGAGTAAGTAATTAAGGTATACTTTTGTAGATTCACATGAATGAGATAAAATGAAGTGAACAACAAAACATATTTTATAAGTGAAAAAGTTATACCATTTCTCAATAATTGAAGTGGAAAACGTTCAAATATTACCAGTGAAAGAATCATAGTTTTCCAAATAAAAGTAGTTAATGGGAAAACTATCAAAAAAGGATTTATGAAAATGTAGTTTTCCCATTTTTGGAAAATCTCTATTAATATATTTTTTCTCCCCAAACGTTCACAAACGGTGTTAGTGTAGTTTGCCCATTTTTGAATAAATTATTTGAATTGGAACAGAAAAAAAGAACTGTCCATTTTGGATGGTAGAGATGTGATGAGAAATTCCTTATACGTATACTCTTTTCATTTTGCTAGGTTTGATATAATATATAATATTTGGCAGTTTCTGGCTCCTAGTTTAATACTAGAAGAGCTTATTGAATCCTTGGAATTTACCCACACAGGGTAAAATATCCTTAAGGATGGTGTCTGACATGCCTCAAGTTTTAAGGAAGTTCATACAATTGTTGGTGGAATTACAATAAAATTACAACCGAAAAAAATATAAATGAAGAATATACAAGAATCTTCTTCTTGAATGAGGCACATATATCTCGCTCTCTTTAAGGAGATTCAAGCCCAGTGCAACAAATAATTTCACCAGTTCAACAATAATCTTCTTGACTTATCCTTTCTAGGTTACAACAACCTTCTTATAAAGAAAAACTCAACAACTCTAAACAAGAGTTGAGTTCAAAGCTCCACAAAAAGAGCACCTCCCTTCAACTAATAAACTCTCTTGTTTATAATTTTTTGTGAACTCTATTTCTTGTGCATTATAAAAGAAACATGCAATACCACCTCTATTTATATGAGAGGAAGTCTTTCATGTAATGAATAAAAATGAATGATGATAGTAAAGAGGGAAGATCAATGGTCTTTAGGTTATAAGAGTAATGGGGAGAATAAAGGTAGAAGTTAAATGATTTATATGAAACTTATGTCCATATTCTACCACCACTAACTATTGTGTGTAAAGACACAAGAAACACAAATGGAATGAGAGTTTTGGAGGTTGAAAATTGCAGCTATCCATCATGGGTACATTGTCAAATAATGGCATTAAAGTTGAAAGGATAATGCTGCACTACCAGCAAAGAAATGAGCTAAGTAAGACCATAATGAATGCAAAACAAAAACTCCCACATTTTTCCCTTCTTAAGAACACTTACTACAATAATAATGAAATTGTTATTGATATTAAAATATTTCAAAATCAACAGTCCCCCATTCATTTTAATATTAATACAAGAGATTCTACTAGGTGGAGGAAGACTACTATGCATAATAAAGATGTGCTCTACAGTGAACCTTCACGTAGTAAAATAGTAATTTTTACTCCAGAGTCGTAGTGGTCTCAGACTTGAACTATAACTGCTTAAGGAAAATAAAAAGTTACCGTTTACACATAATAGTCAAGGTGTTGACATGAGATTTATAGCCAACACATTACGGTCTTGTGCTATTTCAGTTTCATGTGTCTTTGAGAATGAGCCTAATTCTCACAGAAAGCAGCCCACCCCTATACTCGCGTAGGTGAAATCTATCAAGAGTGCTCTTGTAATTTTAGCACCCCACTCATACGAGCTGCAAATTTTCATTAAGATTTTTTTTTAAACTCAACCTAAAAATCATTACAGGTAAATACACTCACATCACAGGGAGAGATAAAAATAGTGTATTTTTTCACAATAAGTTATCATGTGATTCATTTTTTTCATTGAACCTGGTTATATGATATCTAGTTCCCAGGTTGAGTTTCCTCACATATGACTCAAAAAATTATAGGCTTCAATCTCACCCTCCCCCGATATGCTCCAGACCATTTCTCTTGCTAAGGCCTTAGCCATTGAATCTGCAAGATTATCACAAGATTTGACATAATCAATATTAATGGTACCATTTGTTAAATATGATCTCACGTTACTATATTTTCTCCTTAAAGGTCTTGATTTACCATTGTAATAACGGTTTTGAACTCTACCAATTGGAATGGTGCTATCACAATGAATTAAAATAGAAGAAATTAATTTTTTAAAATAAGGTATTTGAAATAACAAATCTTTCAACCAATTCGCTTCCTCACTAGCTAAAACTAAAACAATTAGTTCAGCCTCCATGGTAGAGTTAACAATAATAATTTTCCTTTTATATTTCCAACAAATAACACCACCACCCAAAGTAAAAATATAACCAGTAGTAGATACTAAATCACCTGATAAAGTGTTTCAATCAACATCACAAAAGTCTTCAAGTACAATAGGATATTTTTTATACAACAAACACAAGCTTTTGTTCTAATTAAATATCTCATTACTCTCATTATAACATGCCAATGTTCATTACTTGGCTTGCTAGTAAACCTACTAAGCATTCCTACTATATATGCAATGTCAGGCGTAGTGTAATCAATCACATTCTCAAACTTCCAACTATGCTAGCATATTTCTTTTGATTTATAACATCATTTTCACTTTCAACAGGAAACAAGTGAAAACTAGAATCAAATGGAGTTAGAACATGCTTGCAATCAAGGAAATTATATTTTATTAAAATTTTCTCAACATAATGTGAAATTCCATCACCTGTTCTAGTAATTTTTATTCCTAGAATGAAATTTGCCTCACAAAGATCTTTCATATCAAAATGGATTCTAAAAATATTTCTAGTTTCTTCGATAACATTCATATTAGATCCAAAGATTAATAAATCATCAATATATAGGCAAATAATAACATGCAAATTATTCCAAGAGTTAAGATATATGCACTTATAAGACTCATTTGATTTAAAGCCATTATCAATCATGCAGGAATCAATTTTTTATGCCATTGCTTTGGATCCTGTTTCAAGACATTTAGGAATTTAGTAAGTTTACACACATTACTTTCTTGGCCAGCTTCAACAAAACACGTGGGTTGTTCCATGTAAATTTTCTCATTTAGGTCTCCATTTTTAAAAAGTAGTTTTTACGTCCATTTGATGAATTTGTAAATAAAAAATTACCGCAATAGCAACTAAAAGTCTAATGAATGTAATTTTAGTTACCGGAGAAAAAAGTATCATAAAATTCTAAGCATTCTAGTTGCTTAAAATCTTTAGACACTAGCCTAGCCTTGTATTTATCAACAGATCCATCCTATTTTAATTTTTTAGGTAAGACCTATTTACATCCAATTGTTTTATAATTCAGTCGTAAATCAAATAGCTTCCAAGTTTTATTGGAAATTAGCTATTTCATTTCATCATTTACAACCTCTTTTCAAAGAATAATATGATGTAAATACAACTTTTTTTTAAAGTGAGAGGGTCATCTCCAATATTAAAACATAATAATCAGGACCAAAGTCTTTTTCTACTCTAGCTCATTTACTTCTTCTCAAATTAAATTATCATTTTATTTATTTTTTAAAGCAAAAGTAAAACAACTATGTAGTGACAAAATATTTTCTTGAATTTTTTGACCCCCACTATTTTTAGAATAAAAAAATTATTTTCCTTAAAAATAGCCTTGCCCGATTCTATTATAATACTATCTTCAAGATTAAAAAATCTATTGGTTGTACTATTTGAAGCATAGCCAAGAAAATCACAAGTAGTAACATTTTTACCCAACTTAGAGATTTTAGGATCAATTAACCTTACATAGGCAAAGTAATCTCAAACTCTTAGATATCCCAAATTTGACTTATGACCTTTCCACAACTCAAAAGGTGTTAATTTGGTCCTTTTATGAGGCACACGATTCAACACATAACAAGCAGTCAAAAGAGTAGAGCTTCACCCCAAAAATTTAGAGGTACACTTGACTCAATTAGCATGACATTAGTCAACTCAATCAAAGTTCTATTCTTCCTTTGCGCTACACCGTTAGATGCAGGGGAACAAGGAGGATTAGTTTCATGAATTATCCCCAATGATCTAACAAAATAATTAAACTCATTTGACTCATATTCTCGGCCTCTATCACTTCTAATTCTTTTTATTTTTCTACCAAAATGACAACTTCATAGAGAAAAGTTTTAAAATTCTCAAAAGCATCACTTTTATTTTTCATTAAGTAAACATATGTAAACTTAGAAAAATCATCAATAAAAGTGATAAAATATTTTTTTTTTCATGAGTTAAAATTCCTCCAAGTTTACAAACATCAGTATGAACTAATTCTAATAAATTAATTTTTCTTTCAACTTGAAAATGAGGCCTTTTTATGATTTTGGCTTTACTACAAGCCTTACATTTTTCAAAATTCTTTTTGATTATTGGTATTAATTCAAAACTACTCATGATCCCCATATAACAATCATTTTTATGACACAAATGAGCATGCCAAAAATTAGTAGAAGAAAACTTATAAAAAGAAGTAGATGTTTTATTCATTTCAATATTTAACTTGAACATCCCATCACAAGCATACCCCTTTCCCACAAAAGCATTATTTTTCATAATTACATATTGGTCATATTCAATAATCTAATTAAAGTCTGCTTTATTTTGAAGAAAACTAAACATCAAATTTTTTCTCATGGAAGGAGTATAAAGTACATCTTTTAAAATTACTACCCTTACAAAAGTAAAACTCAACTCGACATATCCTGTTTCAAGAACTTGAGTAGTGTGAGAATCTCCAAGTATGATAGTTTTGGGCTTCTCAAAAGGAGTATATTTTTTAAACCAGTCTTTGTCGTACAGACATGACGGTTTGCACAAGAATCATCCCACCATCCATAAACATTCTCCAACATGTTTATGTCTGTTATCACTGCCACAAATGATTCTTCGATAACGTTTGCCTGAGGTGTAAGACCTACGTTTTTTAAATTTACAAAATCAAGCAATATTTCCAGTCTTACCATAGACAAAGCATGGTCTCTTTTCTTGAACATGTTGATTTTTTGCTTGGTTATTTCCACCATTATTGTCCTTGGGATGTCTACCATCATTTTTCTTAAATATTTTCTTTTTAGGCTTCAAAGTAGTATTTTTGTAAGCCTCAAGGGTAACTTTATTTGAAGTAGTTAAATTTATCTTCGGTGTGATGTTGTTCTCTTCTGTTTGCAAAAGTGCATCTTGGCCCCTTGCTTTTTTTTCCATGTGGATTCTCATCATCAAAGTCTCAAGAGAAGTTTTCTTTTACTTGTGTCACATAGTTTTTTGAAATTCATTCCATGAAGATGGAAGTTTATCAATTACGCCACAAACAATAAGGTTATCTCCAATTTTCACTTCTTCATACCTGAGCTCTCCAACAATCATTATGAAGTCCTGAGCTTGGTCTACCACTGATTTGTTGTCCACCATTTACAAACGAAAAAATCTACTAGCCGCTTATTTTTTCTCTCCAGCCTCCACGGTGTCATACTTACTCTATAATATTTTTCAAATTTTCTTTGCACTAGAGTAAGTTCTATCATAATAATCATAAAAATTATCAGATAGACAATTAAGTAAAAAACATCGACACTTGTAGGACTCTCCATCATATTTTTCAACTCTCTTGAAGAGAAATAAGTTCTTCATCATTTGTAAAAGAGTTATCTACTTTATTTAGATTCTTCTCAGTTAATACATAAGAAACATTGAGAAGACTTAATTAGAAAAATACTTTACCCTTCTACCTCTTAAAATGAGTACCGTTGAACCGAAATGGCTTGTTAAGATCTCCCATCTTGACATCCACAATTTTTTCAGTTGTTTCCATTGAATTTCCTTAAAATTATTGGTGGAAATACAAAAAAATTACAATTGAAAAATACAAACTAAGAAAATACAAGAATCTTCTTCGTGGCTGAGGTGCAAATATATCGCTCTCTTTAAGGAGATTCAAGCCCACAGTAACAAATGATTTCACCGGTCCAACAATAATCTTCTTGACTTGTCCCTTTAAGGATACAACAGTATTCTCACAAAGAGCAACTCAATAACTGTGGACAAGAGTTGAGTTCAAAGCTCCACAAAAAGAGCACCTCCCTTTAACTAATAAATTCTTTTTTTTACAAATTTTTGTGAACTCTATTTCCTGTGCATTAAAAAAGAACATGCAAGATCACCTCTATTTATAGGAGAGAAAATCTTCCATGCAATGAATAAGAATGAATGATGGTAGTAAAGAGGGAAGATCAATGACCTTTAGTTTATAAGATTTATAACAATAGTGGAGAGAATAAAGGTAGAAGTTACAAGAGTTATATGAAACTTATGTCCACATTCTACCACCACCAACTATTGTGTTTAAAGACAAAAAAACACAAATAAAATGATAGTTTTGGAGGCTAAAAATTGCAGCCATGCACCGTGGGTGCATTGCCAAATAATGGCATTAAAGATGAAAAGATAATGCTGCACTACCAACAAAGAAACGGACTAAGCAAGACCATAATGACAGCAAAACAAAAACTCCCACATTCTTCCCTTATTAAGAACACTTGCTACAATAATAATGAACCTGTTATTGATATTAAAATACTTCAAAATCAACACAAATGTTTGCAAAGAAGGTGTTTTCGTAAAATTTACAACAATCTAAAGGATATTTCTTAAACTCTTATAGAGGATGCTTTATAAATATAGTCTATCATAGTCTACCATATACAACATTTCTTATCTCTAATTTCCAATTCTAGTGAGTTCGTATAACTTATATGACTTCCACATAATACATTTCTTTTCACATTGAATAATTCTATTGGGATTAGGGAGAGACAGTAGTGTTGAAAAGTTTGGAAACTTCAACAGTAGGTAGGAAGATTAATTGTTGTGGACGCTGTTGTTCACGATATATCACAAGGAGGGGCATTTGAAGTATGTAATTATCAAGGTTCATTTCTTTGGGTATTGGTTTGACTATTATTGGATTAAACTTGTTGGTGTCCAAATTATTGCTGCCAATATACAGTACAAAAGTTGGAGGAGGAAAATATTAGTACTAAAATTAGAAGGCAAGTGGATTTTTTGTTCACATCAATAAGGTATGTGAGGGCTTTGAGTTGTAGGCGACAAAAGAGTTTGAAAATGAGGTGCAGGTGACTCAAGTCTTAATAATTGAGTGTAGGTGACAATTACTTTATTATGGATTAAGAAAGTTGGGAAAGTTTGAAAATAACCCATAATTTTTTAAATTTATACTTTGATCCGTATGTTAGTTAATATAACAGGAAATCGAGGGAAAAAAGGCGCATTTCTCTCTCTTCTCATCCGTTATTATTTTCTTTCTCTTCACGATTATTGTTGTTTATTGTTGCTGCTGCATGATTCATCATCTTCTGCTTCATTATTATCATCTTTTACTTCATTATCATCTTTATCTTCTTTTTATCGACCATTGTTGTTGTTGTTGTTACCACTACTGCTGCTATTTGACCAATTTTCTAGGTTAAATTTTGTTTCCTTCATCACTTTCCACTACAACATTACTTCTTAGGTAAGTAAAATTATGATTTTTAGTTGAATTTGTCATCCAGGTACACAACTACTATTTCTTTTCCAACAATGAATAGAACCCGATCACGAATCCAACATAAGTGCCCACAATTTAAACAGATCACACATCTATTGCATTTATAAGAAATTTGTTGCAATGATAGACTCATATGTTAGATTCATATTTACAGTTCTATAGTGCCCGTAACATGAATCGAACAGATGGGTAATCTGTTGCAACATAAGGGTTATCTGTTGCAATGAACCTGTTATCTATTATATCAGACTGATTATCTATTGCATCAAACTAATTATCTATTGCAACATATGAGTAATCTATTGTAACACATGAGTAATCTATTTGGAACAATACAAATCAGACCCTGCCACAAACCCAACAGATAACCAATATGTTTCAACTCTTGCTATTGCTACTGAATTCAAAAATTTTCCTTACGTCCAATCATCGACATATTTGTTGAGAAGATAATATACTAAATTAAAAGTAAATATGAATTAAAACGTCAAAGCCAATCAACGAACTAGTCTGTTGCAACAGAATAGTTATCTATTGCAACAGACTTATTATTTGTTGCATCAGACTGATTATCTGTTGCATCAAACTTATTATTTGTTGTAACATATGAGTAATATATTGCAACGAATGAGTAATCTGCTTGAAATAACTTAAATCATCCCCTGCCACAAACCCAACAGATAATCAATATATTTCAACTCTTGCTATTGCTCCTGGATTTAAAATTATTCCTTACGTTCAATCGTCAACATGTTTGTTGAGAAGATAATAGACAGAATAAAAATTAACTATAAATTAAAATGTCAAAGACGATCAACAGACTAGTTTGTTACAACAGACTAGTTATCTGTTGCAATAGACTTATTATCTGTTAAATCAGACTAATTATCTGTTGCATCAAACTAATTATCTGTTGCATCAGACTTATTATCTATTGCAATATATGAGTAATCTGTTGTAACAGATGAGTAATCTATTTATAACAACATGAATCAACACCTGCCATAAACCCAATAGATAACCAATATGTTTCAACTCTTGCTATTTCTACTGGATTCAAAATTATTTCTTATGTCCAATCATCGACATGTTTGTTGAGAAGATAATAGACAGAATGAAAATTAAATATGAATTAAAACGTCAAGTCGATCAAACATAATTTTTTTATTAAACAAAAACAAATAAAAATACATAGACTAAAAGAAAAAAATAATCTAATTATTAGTATTATTATTGCCAGCCGACCAATCTTCAATCGGCAGCAGCAGGACCCTCCTCATCCTGCGGATCTCACGGAGCATTCTTGCGCTCATGGCAGTAACCGCCCATTGTAGGTCATGCACCTGTGTCTGAAGTTTTCGCACGGCGTCTTGTAAAATAGAAATGTTCCACACTAGATCAGCCATATCTAGAACACGAATGAATTGACAAAAAATATAAAAACAAAAGTTAAAAAAAAAATTCAAATGTAATACAACATATACTACAAATTGGGTATATTTAGACACAAAGCAAGAAAAAAGCTTACCTGAGTCAGGAAAGAGAAAGTGGTAAAAGGTGTAATATAAAAGACAAGATGCAATAAATAAATAAAGTGTAGTTGAATGAACGATTGAGTAAGGGGCCTATTTATAGAGGATTGAATTTGAATGAGTTAGGAAAAAAGTCGCGGCTGTTCACCTCCATTTATTAATTACATTTTTATTACTGTGAAAAGTTATGACTTAATTAAATTAAGCAATATTATGATAAGTCATGACTTTTCAGCATATTATTATTAATTAGTTCTTTTCAAGAACCATTTTTATTGAGTTGTGACAACAGATTTTATCTTTGTTGCATCAGCTAACTCATCTGTGATAACAGATATATCATCTATTGTAATAAATAGACAACGTGTTGCATCAGATAATCTATCTGTTGCAACATATAATCTATCTTTATTTAAAATTATAATCATATCATTAATCCAAATTTTCTAAATTTTTTATTATATAAATTAACAAAATAGATTTAAAAAAATGTTTTTTGTGAAAAGAAATGATGCCTATTTAATATTAACGTCAATTATTCAAAATTAAATAACCTTTTTTTATTAACATTATTTTGTTATTGTGTTTATTATTTATTTCCTTATTGTTTTATGTGAAAAGAAATGTCTTAATTAAATCAAGCTGATAAATTTTTTATTATTGTAACAAGTCATGACTTTTCAACTTATTGTTATTAATTAGTTGTTAAATTTAAATAACCTTTTTCTAAATGTAAAAATTGAAGACACCTTTTTCAATAACCGTTTCTCTAATAAAATAATAACCATTTTTATTGAGTTGTGGCAACATATTATATATCTATTGCATCAGATAACCCATCTGTTGCAACATATATACCATCTGTTGCAACAAATCGACATCTATTTTAGGAGCTTTTTTTTATTTCTTCTAATAGCTGATTATCAATCGCAACAGATGGGGAATTTGATACATCAACAATATTGTTGAATGTGTTTAGACAAAAAGTCACGACTGTTCACCTTTTTTTATTGTATAATAAATAAATAATTTTAAAAAATAGATTAAAAAATAAAAATGGTGAAAAGTCACGATCAGTTATTAAAGTTAAATAACTGTTATTTTACGGTTACAAATTGTGTTTATTATTTATTTCCTTATTATTTATTTATGAATCATTTTTCATATTAAATAATTAGAAAGTCATGACTTTTTACTCTCTCAGTAAGTCTAGAAAACTTGACAGTCATTATGAAAGTCCATGGAAAGCTATACAAGTTGACTGTCTTTGGCGTTAACCAAGTCAACAAATATTTAAAAGTCATTTCGAAGCTTTCATAACCCCAAGAATAGTTGTTAAATGCCTCAAGATCCTCAGAGAGATTTATTAAATCAAGGCTTATGTTGTTGTTAACATCTCTCGCCCAAAGAATATTATGTACAAACCAAACCAAGAACAATGATTGCTTGTGCTTCTTTGAAAGTCTTTTACCTTTCAACGCTTCTATCAAATTTTTATTTTTGAAGCTTGGACCAACAATGGACATTAGGTCATCATGATCACTCGACTTGTCTTTGCCTTTTTTAGGTGTATGGGGTGCTTTTTTTTTAGGTTAGAGTAGGTATAACTTGAGAAGGAGAAGAAGGATAACATTTTAGTCCAGTAACTATGACAAACTCTTTTCAACCAAAACAAACAGGCATGCCACAGTAATTTATCCACACCTCATCCATCTTATCTTTGTTTTCATACATAAACCTACACTTGAGAAGATCATATACCATTTTCATTTAGAAACGAGCATTGTTGTCCTCCGGCAAATCAAGATAATGCCCAAAGCAGCTTTCCCTGAAATAAGAATCCAATTTTTATTCTCGAAGTATTTTTATGAAGGCGTCGAAAGATTTTCCCATGGCTGACTTAATCACGAAATCACCCATTAAATCTGTGGCACCATCGCACTGCATTCTCATAGGATAACGATCAATGATGAAGGTTTTGACCAACTCTTTGGTGGAAGGGCTATTGGCATTTGGATCATATCTTTTAAAATATTCCTCCTTCCCGTATTCATTATTTTCTGCTTCTGATTGAGATAACATTTATAAAACAAGCTCATAAAGTGGTGGATGTAGCCTAGCTGCTTCACTTGTTCCTTTACTTGAACTTGATTCAGTTTCTTTTCGTTTGAGATCCATATTATCTTAAATTAACAGGAACATAAAATAAATTATGATTGATTAATGCATCATTAAAAAAGGATAACAGTAAATCTAACATTCACAACAGCAAAATAACAATTCCAACAGACCATACATCTATTGCACCAGGTATGTTGTCTGTTGCAATATATAATCGACCTGTTGCAATGGATGGGTAAACCATTGGAAACAATAAAAATAGATCACTCATCTGTTTTACTAGGAAGGTCATATGTTGCAACATATAACCAACCTATTGCAATAGATGAGTAATTTATTAGAAACAATAAAAATAGATCCTTCATCTGTTGCACTAGGAATGTTATTTGTTGCAATATATAACCAACCTGTTGTGGTAGATGAGTAATCCGTTGGAAATAATTATAACAAATCAATTATCTATTACACCTAGTAGGATATCTGTTGCAGCATATAACTAACCTGTTACAGTGGATGAGTAATCCATTAGAAATAATAAAAATAGATCACTCATCTGTTACACCAGGTAGGTTATCTGTTGTAGCATATAACCAACCTGTTACAACAGATAATTCATTGAAAATAATAAAAATAGATCACTCATCTATTGCACTAGGTAGGATATCTATTGTAGCATATAAGCAACCTATTGCAGCGGATGAGTAAACACACATCTATTGAAATAGATCACTCATCTATTGCCAAATGAGTTATCTGTTGGATCAACATTATTTAGATTTCTTCCAAACAAAAAAGTCGTCTATCACAACAGATGAATGATCTGTTCTGTTCATCTCTTGCATTAAATGTTTAATTTGTTGTATCAGATATTTTATCTATTGGAACAGATGGTTAATCTGTTGGATCAGATGGTTAATCTGCTGCATCAGATGGTTAATCTGTTATGTCAGATGGTTAATCTGTTGCGTCAGATGGTTAATCTATTGCATCAAATTATTAATCTATTGCATTAGATGGTCAATCTATTGCATTAGATGGTCAATCTATTGCGTCATATGGTCAATCTATTGTGTCAGATGGTTAATCTGTTGCATCCCCATTTTTATCAAGAAAAATAGCAAATCAACCTAGCAACACCAACACAACACATGCACATTAAGAACATCAACGGTGACCAAAAATCACCAAACAATCAAATCAACAGTTCGACAACAAGAACTACAATAACAACAAAAATTATATTTCATACCAGAAAGAGTAGAGAAGAAATGCCAAAAATTAGGATTTCATTCAGTCCACATTTCAAATTTAAGCAAGAAATATTGAAATTGTTAATCAATACAAGAAGAGAAGTTGGCTCAAGTTATAATTTTTACATGTGAAAGAAGAAATGAGACGACGAAGAACTTGAAGTTGTTGTCGCCGGAGAAGTTGAACCAAGTTCCTTTGTTTCTTCACGTCGATTGACGGTTGAAAGTCGAACAGGAACTCGCCCAGCTATTTTTTTTCAGAGCTTGAAGGAAGAGATTTTGCAGAACTGTTGGTTGGAAGAGAGTTGAGAGAGACTATCGAGAGAGACAGAGAGGAGAGAGACGGTTGATTTGGAGGAGAGGGGTGTGGGTAGATTTGTAATTTTGAAAAGATTAGAAAGTTTTGAAAATATTAATCAAGTCCACAATTAACTTAATCAAGTTTTCTAATTATGTTTGACCCTTTAAGTTGGTCAATGTCACCAATCATTCAAGACTTAAAAGACACCTTTCGTTCAATTTTCTCAGATATGTGATGATGCCATATGTCAATATTTTAATTTAATTTTGTGTGGCCAATTGACATATTATATCCCATAATGTAAAAGTAGATTCGGAGATTTGATTATTCCGCTAGAAAATAAATCTGAGTTAGCAGATGATGTAAATTATTATGTTCGTTTCTCAAGCGAATCTTGTGACTAATATATGAAAAACATTGGTGATAGCGGAGGTGGTATAATTCTCATTATTTGAACCCATTTGATATTTATGAGATCATTTAAAACATTTCGATGAAGATATTATTTGAGATTGATAAGATATTTACAAAATAGCAATTTTTGTGGACAGTGGGTATTATTATCATAATTCATTTCTGCTAGGTGTTTATCAAATTATAAAAACATATCCTGAATGTGATAATCTTTTGTTCATTATTGTTAACATCTGGATGCTCCTATTTTTGTTCATGTTATTCTAACTCAAAATAATTGTTTTAGTATTTTGAATTTTACTGTTATCATGTGGTTCATGAGTAGATATCACATGACATGTTTTAGTAATATTGTCGTGCAGTTGAAAAATAAATTTAAATGCATGAATTATTTTTCTTTGTGGTGCTTTTTTTTTTTTAAAAAAAAATTTTGTTTGAACATTAGAAAAAGAAAAAGATTTAAGGGACTTGGTGCTGGGTAGGCAAGTCCTTCTAAAAATTTCTTTTGAATAACAGAGAAGTTCAAATTGTTATGGGCGTTTTGGCGTTTTGTGTCTAGCATTTCGAATAAAGGTTGTATGTACTGAAATTATTTTCTTGAATACTTTATAACAATGAAATGATTATCTTGTATTTTGAAAATTTTTAACGTGTACGGTGTTTTGTATATATTTTAAATTTTTTGGTGTTGTATTTTATTGTAATGTTGCATATATATATATAGAGAGAGAGAGAGAGAGATTCATGATAATCAGTAGTGATGTGATTGAATGCAATATTTATAGTTAAAAAAGTGAGTCTTTTGAAGAATATTTTATATTTCTATTTGTGATAATATTGGTTTTGTATAGTATTAGAATTGTACAATGATGAAATGTTAATCTCAAAGTTAACTAGTAATTACGAGTTATTATTGGTGGCGGTGCCATTACATAAAAATCAATAAAATAGAGTTAGTTGTTTTGGAGTTAGTTGGTGATGAGATCAAGTGGTTAAGAGAATTCTGAGTATTCCAATTGGAGTAAAACCAACATTTTCTCTGATAAAACTAGATACTTATTTGAGATATAATGTAAGCAGCTGCTATGAGATAAAATTATTTACATACATATATTATGTGTAGGTAGAGGTGACTTTGATCAATTACGGACTAAAAGAAACATTGAGGGGAATGAGACTTTTGTCAATATGAGAAGATCAACGATGATGGTAATTCAACCTATGTGATTGGAGATCCCATGAATTAGGTTCATATAGGTAATAACAAGTCATTAGTTGATCAAGTATGCACGATGAACTTTTGTCCCTCATATGATGTTTGAATATAGTGTAGGTTCAAAGCAAAGTAAGGGCTGAGTTAAAATTCTTAATCCAATTCATATCCTTTATGGTTGGTGTATCGCTCTGCAGAATACACTTGATGATTAAACCTATATGTGTGGAATAATGTCACATCGATGAAATGGAGATAAATTTCTAGAGCACTCATGAATTTAGGGACACACGAATGATATAAAGATGTAATTGATTTTTAATTATTTTACTTATCCACGTCTTTGTCCTACTGTTAAAATTCAATGCTTTAAAGCAGAGTAAATGAAAACTATGTCTTGCAAAGTTTAGAGTTGGAGATTTCATCCTCGTGATAGCTCGATTTCTCTTTGTTTTTGAATTAAAGGAAAGCTTGTCGTGCAACCAAGCTGTAATGTTGCTGCGTAGACTCAGGAGGCTGAAACAACTATGTCATAGAAGAAAGCATCCAAGACTCAAAACCATACATTTGGTATAGATTGGTCATGTCAAGCCTTCGCGTGTTCTTGAAAACTCTAATTTTGAACATATTGTAAATTTGTGTATCACTACTCTCTTGTAAAATTTCTTTTACACATGATTAATATAAATTAGAAATTTTGGATTATGATTTTGTTGATGAATAGTTTTGAATAGTTTTCTTTCGCAATTTGTATAAATTTTACTGTATTATAGTATAAGCAAATTATTATAAATAAACTATTTAAATAATCATTGCAATAGCTCCTTCATTAGGCGTTGCTATAGCTACTTCATTAATCATTGTTATAGAATAAAAGTGTTGTAATAGCTTTGAAAATTGTTCCATAATAATAATATTGCAATGGTTTTGGACCGTACCTATAGTCACAATTAAACGTTGTCATATATAAGGCAACAACAACATTTCTATAACCGTTGCAACAAAAAGTCTATTGTGATGGTTTAACAACCATTCCACAAAACTATTACAATCGACCTATTATAACATGAGTTGGTGTGCAAGTCCCCTAAACCATTGCAATAGACAACAAAGGTCTATTGCAATAGTTTTACCATAAATTGCAACGACATTTAAAGTATTGTCATAGGCCTATTTTCCAGTAGTGCAAGTTGATTTTTGGGCTAACTTATAGATATATTCTATGTTGGATGGATTGAATATTATCACTAGTTGATTATGAAAATTAGATCCTCATTTTGTACATATAATTCATTAGATATTGGTACCATTGGAAAACATAAATTTTAAAAGAACATAAGACACCTTTATGAAAACCCCCTATGTGAACATGAGTCATAGAGGAGAGTTGAGATTGAGATTTAGCTATGAGATACAGTAAATGGGTTGCGAACCCTCGATGGGTTCTACCTGGTAGCTGCGAGATCGGTGGGTGTATATGAAAAGTCATGCGATGACTTTCATCATTCATCCCATTCGCATTGCATTGCATTGAATTGACATTCACATTTTGCCTATTTTCCTTAGTTTTCTTGACTTGTGTTTGGTTTCGTGTATTTCTCCTTTATATCTGCATTGTTTCTATTTTTATGTACTTGTATATATATATATATATATGTATATATATATGTATATATATATGTATATATATGTGTGTGTGTGTATATATATATATATTGAATTAACATTCTCATCCTGCCTATTTTCCTTAGTTTTCTTGACTTGTGTTTGGTTTCGTGTATTTCTCCTTTATATCTACATTGTTGCTATTTTTATGTACTTGTATATATATATATATATATATATATATATATATATATATATATATATATATATATATATATGTATATATATATGTATACATATATGTGTGCATATATATATGTATATATATATATATATATATATAACACCCCGGGTATTTGATCATTGCAAAGTTTCTTGGGTTTAGGACTTAGTAAACTTGGTACGACTCAAAGGTACCATTCGTACCCTTAGATGCAGGTTGGGGGATGGTTTGATGGTTGACTTGTATGTTGTGCAGTAGATTTGACTTGGTTACTGTCCAAGATATGACTCAACATTGTAGGAGTCGTATGCTTGGATACGAGAGGTACAATGCCAAGTCATATGGTGCTTAATTGATTGGTCTTGTGGAAAATGTCCCTGATATGGTTTGGGGTACCACTCGTACCCTAAGGTACGAGTTGGGTTAGTGTAGTCATATTGGAAACAATGTGGATGGTCTCGGGAAGGTCTAGGGTACGATTTAAGGTACGACTCGTACCCTAGGGTATGGATTGCATGGGTGAGTCGTACCCTTCTATATGATTTGTTTTTAGTTTCAAGTCGAGGGTAGTCCGGACATTTCCTACCCTAAAACCCTTATTTTCCCACGTAATATAACCCTTGGTTTCCTCTCATAACACTTGTAAAAAAATAGAAACAATCCAAATATATTCTTTAAACACTCTCTTGAAGATTGGAGGCTAGGATTTCTACATGTGTTCTTCAAAGGGTTCAAGAGTCAAGTTATTCTCTGGAATTCTTGTGTATAAGACATGTACTTCATCCCTCATTGTTAGTTCCAAATAAAGGCATGCTTTAATGTGTATTAAACATTGATTTGTGAAATCATAAATGGTGGTTTTGAAGCAATGTTGAGGTTCTTGATACATGTTGTTTGGTATTGCTTTAAACTATGTTTTTACATGTTTTTGATAATGGTTTGCACATATTGGTGCTTATTGGTTATGATTTAATAAATGGGTCATGGGTAACCTTAATTATGATGGTTTATGCTTTAGTTTTCGTCTTGGTAAAGGTATGCCCTCAACATGTTCGATAAAATGTCTAAAAGAATGTTTTCACTCTATTGTTGAACTTTTATTGGAACTATTACATAGTATGGTTTGGTAAGAGAACCCTAAATGAATTTTTTTGGTTTTGCATGGTTTGAATGGTATAAATACTTTAAATGTTTAGAACGGTCTAAAATGGTTTAAATGGTGTGAATGGTTTGGAATGGTTAAAGGGTAAGGTCTTGGTGGTTATGGTTGGTTTAAATGAAAACCTTGTGGCATATGTTGGACTCCCCAAAGTGAATGAAATGATGAAATTGATTCAAATAATGGTTATGGATTAATTGAACATCCTTGCGAGGTACAATGGAATCCTCGAAGCAAACATGTTAAAGAAATACTTGCGCAGTACAATGGAATCCCCCAAGCTAATATAATAATGGCATACTTGCGAGGTACATGGGACTCCCCCAAGTTAACATGGTAAATGGGTACAGGGAAATCTTTTTTCCTTAAAAGGTTTGGCTAAGGACAATACTTGCAAGTTATAGTTTGTATGACGATACCACTATTAATAGACTTGGTAAATAATAAATGGAATAATGGATTAGTTGGTTGGAAATGGTTTTAATTGGGCAATAATAGTGGGGTGTGATAGCTAACTATGAAAGTGAGAGTTTAATGAACGAACACTGAAAACTCATGTTTGCCCACATGAGGGGTAGGGAATGGCGATCCTTTTATGATACTACGAGGTACATGGGAATCCTCTAAGTACACTGTACATATGTATCATGAAGGGTAAGGGTACTCGGGAATCCCTTACTGTTTTGGTATCTCCGATTCATGCGGCTACACACATCGGGTCCCGTTCAGGGGGTTACACTGGACCCATATAGCCCGTTCGTGGTTAAGTACGGTTAAGCTATACATATCCAAGTTAATGGTTTCAAATGCATGCTAAGCTCGGTTTCCTTCCCGACATAGTTATATATATGTGTGTGTATGGTTTATATGCATATGGTTGGTTTACTTGGTTTTACTGGATGGAATTATTTTATCCTTATACTAATTACATGTTAGCGTTCACCCGCTAACCCATCTTCGAGCGACTGTATTCCTACGTGACCCAGAAATCAGTCATTCTACTCCTCCCACTTAGTGATTAAATTTGGGATCAACTACTGAATTGTAGTGGTGCGATTCCATAGTTCAAAAGGAATCTATTTCATGTCATGGAATACTTTATGTACTTTTGTCTTTCTAAAAACATGAATTATGGCTATGTCGGGGGCATGTCCCGACTAGGTACTCTTCGATTTGGTTTAGAGGCTTTGTATGGACAACTATGGACTTGGGTATGGTATGGATGAATTATGTCATATATATAAACATACATTAAATTATTGTCTTGGTTTTTGTTTATGGTTTTGATTTGGTTGGATTGATTGGTTATTGGGTGGATTGACTTAGTTGGGTTGGCCTCAGATATAGGCTTATCCCAAAGTCACCATATGGTAGATATGTTATCTTTTTATATATTCAAAGTTTATCTGACTCAGGGTACTGTTTAGTTTGTTGGGTTGGGTATCGGGGGTAGTCTCCGGTTTGGGTTGGACTTGAGATTGCCTATTACGATAAGGCCTCAATTCAGGTCATGTCAAGTTGGTATCAGAACTTTAGGTTTCGGTGTCATGTGGTGTCCACAAAGATGTGTCGAGTAGAGTCTTTTTTATAGGTATGTTGTGCGCCACACTTATAATCGGGAGGATACAAAGCATTTAGGAATGTTTCACTTTCTTGTTGGTCTACTTTTGGGCTATGGAGTCTAAGGTCATAAGCTCTTCTCTGAATCTTCCTTGATTCACTTTTCGGATCATGTCCTCTCAACGATCCAAAGTTCGTGGAAACTCACCTGTCCCACTTGACAACAACATAGATGGATCTAGTCTAGCTAATAGGGCATAAACTCAGTCAAGGGTTGCTGCTTCTGGTTTTCCTCGCGGAGTCCCGTCGGTCTCTACTAATCCTATTTTGGAAGTTGACACTCATTCTTAGTTATCTCAAGGAGAGGTCATCAATGCCTATTTTCATCATTCTATTAATCTATTGACCCAGATAGTGACAACTCTATCACATTGATCTGGTCTTATTTGGACGGGAAGAATGAGGTAAGGTTAGGAAATAAGCAAGGTAAAGGGTCTTGATTCTCTAAACAAAAGAGAGGCCAATAGTATGGTGGTAAGTGGTCCAAAAAGAAGAGTTGGGTGAGTCCTAACTCCTGTTCTATGGATAATGTTTCTACTCCCTACCTGAATCCGTTGGGAGGCAGACATTTTCAGAGTGGTAATGCTTCTAGGGCACAAGGTGCCCAATCTCGAGCTATTAGGGCCCAATCCGTATCATCCCATTTTCTTTGTAGATTTTATGGCCTGTCGCACCGTAGTTGTTGTGAGGAAGGAATAAATTATTGTTTTAGTTGTGGTCGATTGGGTCACATGCAATGGGAATGTCCCATAAGGATTATCGCTTGAGAAAATAGGATATTGGTTGCTACTTTCCTAGTTTTTGCACCAAGGGGTGCTCTTTTAGGTTTCAGCTCTGGTCGGTATTTTCTTAATACTCTTACTATCTCCCGAGAGTCTGGGGAATCTTCTAATACCGACACAGGTATGTTGAAAACTTTTTCCTTTGTGGTGTGAATAGTTTACTTAGTTTGGGGTTCCCTCTCTTTTCTGACTCTATTTAGGGATGTATATTTTGGTTTTGTTTCTAAGGTTGTTTTGAGATCTTTTCTTTTATATTTCTACCCTGGTAGGTTACTCCGTGATAGCTAAAAGAGCCTATGGGGGTATGTGGTATCTGTTGGTATTGGTGGATTGGTTTGACTCAGATATGGTGGATTTTGATGTCATTCTGGGGATGGATTGGTTCTATTCATGCTATGCATTATTAGATTGTTGGGTCCGTATAGTTTGTTTTTAGACTCCCTGGTAAGTCAGTTATGGAATGAGAGGATGGTTTCATTCCCTAACTATTAAGGGAAAAGGTTATATCATATCTTAAAGATCAGAGATTGGGTTCCAAAGTGATGTTTTTATTATCGTTTGGTCCAGGTTACAAATTCTAACTTGAAAAGTCCTTCTTTGCATTCGGCTTTAGTGGTGGATGAATTTCCTGAGGTCTACTTGATTACCCTCGTGGCGTCTTTCTAATGGGAAGGTCGATTTGGGACTCGCTTTATACTGGACATTTGTCCAATTTCTATTTTTTCCTTATAGAATGGTTCCAGTTGGGTTAAAAAAGCTTGAGAAAGATTAAAGAATCTCTTAGATAAATGGTTTATCTGTCCTAGAGTCCTCCTTGTAAGGTGGATCATGTATGTGCATATTCTACATGGGGTGCTTGTTAGTGGTGAGTGGTGGTTGATGAATGCTAGGTTTGACCCTAGGTGTTGATTTTAATAAAAAAAGTATGTTAACTCGGGGATAGCAATATGGGCATGGTAGAGGTAAATTGGTAGGTTGGATGAGGTGTGCATTATGGGTAAGGTTGGTGGATTGGGGAATACAATAATGGTAAAGTGTGACATATAGGATGGAAGTTCAAGTTGAATGGATGGACTGGAGATTTAGTCAATAGATAGGATAGAGCATAAAGTCTATATGACTATGCTGGGCTCTAGGTAGAATATGGATGAATAAGGTTTTGGGTATAGGAAAATCAAGTGTCCCTAGTGTACATCCTTAGTGATACCCATTAGAGCAGAGTGTTGTGCTTTTAAGTGGCACGAGATGGAGGTTGGTGGTTCATCTAAAATTTCCCCTTTAGTGGTGGACTTTAAGGGAAGGTCGGGTTGCATAATCTAGTGGTTCCCTTCTCTCTCGGTTAAGAGAGCACTCTACTAGTATTGCATGCGTTCTATTAGAACATATGCCTAAGGTTCACATTCTGCATTCGCCTTGTTCCCGAGATATGAGTCATGGATTTACATTACATTACCTATGGTGTATGTTGTGTTTCTTTTGGTGTCCAGTTTTAAGGACTCCTTTTATGGTATGGTTATATCGAGATAGTTCTTCATTATGATCTAGGTGTTTTCTATGAAGTACTTAGTGCCTATGATGTCGTGTCTTGTTTTTGGGATATTTCCTAGGGTGGCATGGGTAATTCTTATAATTTGGTTCCTTAACAACCCCTCCTATGATTAGGATGGTAGTGGATTAGAAAGCATGGTGCTGTTTTGTAAATGATGAATGTAGAAGTCCCTAAGTGGAGGAGAGTCTAGGGTAACAACAAGAACTAAGGTTTTGGAGAGTATGGTAAAGTTGTTGTCATAAGAAATGATTAAGAAGAGAATAGGTGGTGGAAACCTTTGTGAAATTATAAAGAGTACTAGATCTTTGGAAGGATAGATCATATCGCGGGTAAATAAGCGGCAGGCTTGAATGTTGTGATTGGTAGTTATACCAATAGTTGTGTTGGGTACTTAATAGGCCCGGGGAGGCATGATTTAATAATTGTTTTCATGGCATAGTTGTGTTATGTTTTTTGGGGTTTTCAATTATATGTTGGGGTTTGTGATTATAATGGTTGGTTATGGTTTTTCCCTTGTCTTTTACTTATGGTTTTCATATTATATTGGTGATATAAGCGGAGTAGCGTTTTGCGATAGATGTAAGGAGTAGAGCTTGGTTGATTAAATTAACTCCTTCTTGCTTTGAATAGGCTTGAACAAGGAAATGGTGGTGTATAGTTAGACTTAAGCTCTCATAGTGATGTGTCTCGGGAAATTGTGAGTGTAATTGGACTTTCTCGCTGGCATGAGTCCATTCATCTGGTATTCCATATGGTTGTGTGGAGGTAAGGTATGGATAGTCCTTCATTGGTTGGTTCCTTTGGGTGGTACTGGTATCTTGGATTTCTTTTTCCTTAAACAGGTCCTGGTGAGGATCTTGGATCAGTAAGTTCATCGGTTGCGAACAAAAGATGTGGTTTCGGTAAAGGTACCGTGGTGAAACAAAAAATCCGAGAAAACCATTTGGGATGCGGAAAGGGACATGAAGTCCAAGGATTCGCGTTGTTTCTTTATTCTGGAAATTCATGCAAAGGGTATGTGATCTTCGACATATCTTTGTTTTCTAACTTGGTTAAAGGTAAGGAATGGTTCCTCTTGCATCTTTGTTTTCTAACTTAGTTAGAGATCGGGATGGAGGTGTTGGGGTGTAAATCGTGTTTGGGGTTATAGGACGATCTTCACATCTTGGTTTATGTCCTTGTCTTCTATTTTGGTTGAGGAAAATTTGATGTGTTATCTCGTGTTTGTTCCTACCATTACCCGTAATTCGAGGATGAATAATCCTAGTGGGGGAGACTTACTACTAGAAATTAGATCTATGGTGACGGTTGCAAAACCGTTGCAATAGACAAAAAAACCATTGCCATAGACCTATTGCAATGGTTCTGCAAGCGTCTCATAGGTGAGCGTTGCGATAGGTCTATGGCAACGGTTTCTGTGATGGTTGTCTAAACCGTCGCCATAGGTAGAGCTATGGTGACGGTTTCTGACAACCGTCGCCATAGATAGACCTGTTGCGACGGTTATTTTTTGACTTATTGAGACGCCTATTTTTATCTATTGCAACGGTTATGAACCGTCGCAATAGATGCTATTGCGACGGTTGGCAACCGTTGCAATAGCATCTATTGTGACTCTTTTGGTACTCTATTGTAACGCTTTTTGAGTATCTATTACAACTATTTCATTACTTATTGGGATGCCTATTTTCATCTATCGCAACGACATTAAACCGTTGCAATAACATCTATTACAAGACTTTTGTTAGTCTGTTGCAACACTTTTTGACTACTTATTGCAATGGTTTATTGATCTATTACAACAATGATTACCATATGTTATTAAATTGAAACGATTTACATAAATAGTCATATTAATGTAAATTTTTATTTACATACATAATAAATTATAACACAATATATACACATCACAAAACAAAATTATTCATTAATAATATCATAATCCAAAATTGCACTAGTATTAGAGATTTTAATGCGTAATTGCCCTATAGACAAAAGCAATTTCAGGAGCAGGACCTCCAGTTCAGATGTTGGTCATTCGTTTGTCACTTTGCTTCTCTGGATTAAGTTAGCATCTTCCACATCCATAGCTGCACCTGAAACAGAGGGAGGAGATATTAGAAAGATTATAAGGCTAATTCTATTCTTTAAAATGCTCACATCATAAACAAAAAAATGTCAATTTATCATACACATGATGTATCAGTGTGAATTATACATGACGTTCTCAAAAAACTTTTTTAATACTAAATAATGATGCCTCATTTGCAAAAACATTGGTGACTTCATAAATTTCCCGTGATAAATGAAATTCTCAGAAACTTTTGTTAAAACTAACAAGTGATGGCTTCATTTACAAAAAAGTAGGCAAACTTCCCAAATGATTTAATCTCTCGGAGTAACTATTAGACCATCTAAAACATCAATACAAGAGTTTGAGTTTAAGAAGATGTATCTCAGCACTGATTGATCATTTAGGAGTACCAATGGGAGAGGGGGAAGGAGTGATAGTGACACAGAATTTTGTAAAGGAGTCTTGATTTTTCCACAAGAAGACAAGAAAAACATTTCCCTCTGGAAGTGTAACATGGACTTTCGAAATTGATGAGTGTATTTGGAGCCTGAGAGAACGTGTGGTAATTTTCAAAAAATGTGGAAATGACAACATATTTATCTCTAAATAGTATTGTTTGAGGTAGTTTTATTTTTTTTAGACTATCTACCAGTTTAGAGAGAAAAAAGAGAATCTTAAGAGTTAGAGATCTGGTACGACCAAATGTCATCTTCAGAAAATGCTCTTGAAGACCAAAACATAATAAATATAATCAAATGTCGGTACTGAATGCCTTAAGTCCATACAACAGACATAACCAGTAGATATACCTAAAATAAGAGCTTGCATCTGCTACATATGGCACACATATAGATTCATGACCAGTTTTCTAACTCTGTATGCTATCATGTATAAAACTCACTAAGCAGTCCTATCGCTCTCTCTGTCTTCAATATGTGACTCTTTAATTTATGTCTGACAGATGTGCGATGATTTAACAACCTTGATCCAAAAAACAATAAGATAAGGAAAAAGTTTTTTCCAATCTGTTTTTCTTCCAACGATCTTGACCGAATCTATTAGTCTTACAAATATTTAGAAATGAAACTAGTAAAAAATCATGATTCTTAGACAAGTGAAGTAAATTTAGAGCACAAGTCTTACATATTGCACTACTATGATTAGAGGCCCAATTAATAAGATAACGAAAGCTAGTACTGAAAGAGGAGAAGCAAATCTAATATTCACTAAGAAAGTATTAGTTATTTGACTAACATAGCAATATTTAGACGACTCCTTTGAGGAGGATTTAACATGACTATGCAACAAATGAGATATTTCAAACTTGCAACACACCAAAGTAACTTAAAATCGGAAAAGTAAAAGAAATAAGAAAATCTTGCCTTTCCACAAACTGGACATGTTGCACTTCTCATCAGCCACTCATATATATAGCTGTGGTGATAATGATGAGAAAATTTTGTAGTTATCTTGGGATTCTCTGCAAAAAAAAAGTGCCATTTGACTGATTAGGCAGATCAAGAAAAATATCCAACCTTGTAGCTAAAATATCAACTTGGAGCCTTATTGTAGCCTTTTTTGTCAGCCTGCTGTAGTTCAAATAGCTTGTTAACATCACAAAATTGTAAAATAGTATCAGCTACCTTCAAGGCATGTGGTGGTCATACATATTTATCTTCTGATAAGAAACTTCATATTGAACTCTAGTCACCATCATTGATGAATACTCCTTCAGTAAACCTCTATCCTGAGAACTGATTGTGTTACATGAACTATTTATGGAAGCTACAGTAGTCGAAGATGAAGGGACTTGATTAGCTAAAGTCCCAGCAGTTTGTTGTGTTGGACCAAATATGGCTCCACACTGATGACAAGTAATACTTAAAAGTAAATATCATGATAAGGAATAGTCAGCATTTTGTATATAGCTAGCATCTTGAAGAGGAAATTTTTTAGAAAACACAATTGCTGGCATAGTAATAATCCAATGCTCGATAAGCCTATAGTAAACCACAAATTATATTTTGATACATTGATACAGACTGAATGTTGGAGGCAGCAACATGATAGGTCACTTTAAATTCAAATTTTCAAGCAGACACAAAATATCATTCAGTTTGTCATATGTAAAGGAATTACTGATATTACTAGATATGATATTTATAGTGACAGACACTTGTCACTTCAAAACAAACTTGGAGATTTATTTTTGCAAGATCATCTTCCATTTAAACTTCATTTAGAATATCAGAATTGGGAAGCAACATAAAAATATAATAAGAATCCCAACACTGACCAGGGACAACATACGATTACACATATCCCATTGTCAAAGCTCAAAAGGGACGACATCTAATAAAGGATTTGTTTGCCAAATAAGAAAAATATTTGTAGCTTAGCTGATTACCGAAACTATAAGACCACAACAAATAACAATCTTAATGACTATAGAAACATGTTACGTGCCTGCAGAAACCAAACCTTGATGTAAAATAAATAATGTTACCATGTGCAATTAAAATAGTAGTCACACTAACTTGTCATTTACATCAAATTGGAATATAGTTGACAAGAAGAACATGCACCATACAACAAGAAGAACATGCACCAGACAACAGAGAACAAAAACAGTTTCATATAGATTCAACACAGGTGAGGATTGAGGAGTATAAACCACTTCAAACATCTGCTTGACTTGGTAAGAAAAACATGAACAGATAATACATATCGAACAAAGAACAACCTAAGAAAATGACCCCAAAGTAACTCGAGCACACTCATTTTAAGAATTTAAGGTTACAAAATATTATACACGGGCTAGATACCCAAAACTAACCACTAACTAGTCACCACATTTTCCTTCAAATATCTCCTCATTGTTGGCCATTTCTGAACCTCGCAAAGAATATTAAATTTCCATATATTTCACAAGAAGGTCATCTACATAAAGGGGATTTAGCAAATAATTAAGCAAGATCAGACGGTCAAAATCCCAAAATCAACAAATTAGGTCAACAATAAAAAAACCCAAAATAAAAACTCAAAAAATTAGGTCAAAATGATCAATTAGAAGACTAAACTAACCCTAAAATCAATAAATTAGAAGAAATCCCCAAATTTTCTCAGAAATTGAAGTGGTGGTCGGAGCAGTGGTGCCTCTTTACAACTTCTTAGAGGATGCTATCACAATTGACATTAGTAGAGTACAAATCTGGCAGTGGCTGAAATATGATGGATTTGGGGTGAAATGGAACTCAGATGGTCGGATAGATGGCTGAGGATGGAGATAGATTGAGAGAGATATTGAAAATAAGAAGTTGAAGATGAATATCAATAGTGGTCGGAGCTGAATCTAGGAGCCTTTGCTTTGTGGTGGATGATATTGGACATAGTATTATTTTGGCGAACAAGTATATATATAGAGAGAGAGATAATAAAACTGATGCAATAGGGTATAGATAATAAAATCGATGCAATAGGGTGGAAACCGTTTCCTTAGCTAACTCTATGACAACGGTTATGGAAAACGTTGCTATAGGGTGGTCTAATGCAATGGTTATATGACAACTGCAATGGTTAAATCATCAAATAGGTCTGTTAGAACAATTTTGTTTTGAAATGGTTGGAACTGTTGCAATAGGTAGTCTATAGCAACTCTTTTCCAACCATTGTCAAAAGTTTTGTTGAAATAGGGGTATTTTTTGGTAGTGACTATAACATCCCGGGTATTTGACCCTTGAAAAATTTCTTAGGTTTTGGACTTACTACACTTGGTACGACTCAAGGGTACTATTCGTACCCTTGGATATGGGTTGGGGGATGGCTTGATGGTTCACTCTTTTGTAGAGTAGTAGTGTTGGATTGGTTACTATACAAGATACGAATCAACATTGTATGAGTAGTATTCTTGGATACGAGGGGTACAATTCCAAGTCATATTATGCTTGATTGGTTGGTCTTGTGGAAACTCTTCATGATACGGTTTGAGGGTACTATTTGGGGCACCACTTATACCCTAAGGTACGAGTTGGGTTGGTGTAGTCATATTGGAACTAGTGTGGAGGGTCTTAGGGAGGTCTAGGGTATGAGTTAGGATACCACTCGTACCCTAAGGTACAGATTGCATGGGTGAGCCGTACCCTCCTACATGATTTGTTTTTAGTTTTAAGTCCAAGGTAGTTAGTTCAAACATTTCCTACCCTAAAACCCTTATGTACCTACACATATAACCCTTGGTGTCATCTCATAACACCTGTGAAAGAATAGAAACACTCCAAATACATTCTTTAAATACTCCCTTGAAGATTGATGGCTAGGGTTTCTATATGTGTTCATGAAAGGGCTCAAGAGTCAAGTTACTCTCATGAACCTTGTGTATAAGTCATGTACTTCTCCCCTAATTGTTATTTCCAACTAAAGGCATGATTTAATGTGTTTTAAATATTGATCTGTGAAATCATAAATAATGGTTTTGAAGCAATGTTGAGGGTCTTGATGCATGCTGTTTGGTATTGGTTTAAAGTATGCTTTTACATATTTTTCATAATGTTTTGCATATGTGGGTGCTTGTTGGTTATGGTTTAATGAATGGGTCATGAGTAACCTTAATTATAATCGTTTATGCTTTGGATTTGGTCTTGGTAAAGGTATGCCCTCACATGTTCGATAAAATGCCTAAAAGAATGTTTTCATTCTATTGTTGAACTTTCATTAGAACTATTTCATGGTATTGTTTGGTAATGGAACCCTAAATAGATTTTGGATGGTTTTGCATAGTTTGAATGGTATAAATTCTTTAAATGTTTGGAATGGTCTAAAATGGTTTAAGTGGTGTGAATGGTTAAAGGGTATGGTCTTGGTGGTTATGGTTGGTTTAAATGAAAACCTTGTGGGGTAAGTTGGAATCCTCCAACTGAATGAAATAATAAAATTGGTTCGAATAATGGTTATGGGTTAATTTAACATCCTTGAGGGGTACAATGGAATCCCCAAAGTAAACATGTTAAAGGAACACTTGTGCGGTACAATGGAAACCCCCAAGATAATATAATAATGGCATACTTGCGGGGCACATGGGATTCCCCAAGTTAACTTGGTTAATGGATACATGAGAATCACTTTACCTTAAAAGGTTTGGCTAAGGGAAATACTTATAAGTTATAGTCAGTATGACGATACCACTATTAATAGCCTTGGTAAATAATAAATGGAATAATGGATTGGTTGGTTGGAAATGGTTTTGATTGGGTAATAATGGTCGGGTGTGATAACTAATAGTGAAAGTGGGAGTTCAATGAACGAACACTGGAAACTCATTTTTGCCGACATGAGAGGTAGGACATGGAGACCCTTTTATGATATTACGAGGTACACGAGAATCATCTAAGTACACTGTACATATGTATCATGGAGGGTAAGGGTACTCGAGAATCCCTTACTCTTATGGTATCTCCGATTCGTGACGCTACACATATTAGGTCTTTTTTAGGGGGTTACCGGACCGACATAGCATGTGGGTGGTTAACGACGGTTAAGCCATACATACCTAGGTTAATGGGTTCAAATGCATGCTAAGCCTGGTTCCCTTCCCAACATGGTTATATATGTATATATGTTTTGTTTGTATGCACATGGTTGGTTTACGTAGCTTTACTGAATGACATTATTTTATCCTTATCCTGAGTATATGCTAGCATTCACCGTTAACCCATCTTCAGGTGAATGTATCCCCATGCAATGCAGGAACCGACTATTTTACTCCTCCTGCTTAGTGATCAAATTTGGGAACAACTATTGGATTGAAGTGGTGAGCTTCCATAGTTCGAAAGGCATCTATTTTATGTCATGGATTACTTTATGTACTTTCATCTTTCATAAGACTTGGTTTATGGCTATGTGGGGGGAATGTCCAAACTAGGTACTCTTCGGTTTGATTTAGAGGCTTTGTATGGACAATTGTAGACTTGGGTATGGTATGGATGGATTATGTCATATATATATAAACATACATTAAATTATTATCTTGGTTTTTGTTTGGTTGAATTAGTTAGTTATTGGGTGGATTGACTTGGTTTGGTTGGCCTCGAATATAGGTTTTGTCAAGACTCGAGGACTCAAGGCTACCTCCTAGTCACGACAACGGTGCTTACAGTCACAGGTGACCATAAGCTAAACCATGAGCTGGTACCTGCTGTGAGCACTGAATACACTGGCAATAAAATATGTCCGCGGAAGATAAACTAATAATTCCAAAATCAATCTAAATACTGAAAGCATGAATCAATCACAAGTCCGTAAACGTTTGATATCAATACTGTAAATGCAACTTATAATACTGATAAACTGACTAGATATATAACTGACTTTCTGAAATCTTCTAAACTGACTGAGGAGTTGATGGGATAAACCCTAACTAACTCCAACTGACTAACTGAAAAGAAATACAAAAATTACTAAATAAACATAACAGGTCCTCAATATATGAGGACTCACCACTGCTGCTGCTGCTGAAGTGCTCGACTATCGAAGTATGGTTAGAAAACTAAGCGTCCGAACCTATGATATAAGACATCATAGCGCAAAGAAGAGTATGCGGTCAGTACTTTGAATATACTGGTATATAAGATGAGGTTAGGCTGATTTACATGGGTTACTGTACACATGAAATATGGAATAACTGAATAGCATGAGATAATGGAACATGAATACATGAAAGATGAAATCTCTTAGAATGCAAGACCAAGCATATATACATTTCTGAAATAATCTATAAACTGAAATATTAAAATTTGATAATTGGATGACTGGTAATCTGTATACTTTGGTCAAGGAAACCTGAATTGAATTCTGTATTGAGTACTGAACTAAGACTGTGAGAGGTATTATCTAACTGACATACCCCAATATGAGCTAATCGGGTTCTAACCTGTAACCCCAATTGGAAGGGTGTCAGTGTCGTGCCACGGTTACTAACTCTAGCTGTCTGGATCTACTAAACTGGTGTCTCGAAGGACCAGGGTGTCAAGCCTAAAATGACGGTTGAACCTTGAGAAGAATCCAAGCCTAACTGACGGGTGAATCCTCATATCCTATACTGGCTACATATTTCTGGAATACAGGGACTGATACTAATGACTCTGCCTAACTAACAAGGAAGCCGCCATCTCTACATTCGCTCGGTGCTAAATCCTACTCCCAACTAAATTGACACTGAGCACTGGACTGAACTAAGCTTGACTGAACAAACAACTATTTATAATAACTGACTGAATGACAATGCTCATGGTTTATCTGAAATTATTCTGAAGATATTGAAACTATGTAAACAATTAGGTATCAGGTGTTCATAACCTGCCAGCATTGATTTGAAATAACAATGATGACATATAAAGATTTAAAGACCATAGTTGGGGATCATTGCTCAAAACCCAACATTTAGACATATCATCAAATACATGAGAGTCATGAATTTAAGCATGGTAATGGGTAAAGAATGAAAGAATAACATGACTACAACACTAAAACCATGAATTAGGGATTTTGAATATTCAAAATATGTAATGGTTCATCTCATCAAAAACACTTGTAAACTTAACTAAAAATCAAAATCAATAATAACTTCATAGAGATAATTCAACTTGAACATGTAAAAACTCTTAATTTAAAAATATAAGGGGATTTTTGGACTCCATGGGTGAAAATCCCATGGATGAACATCAAACATACCTTAAAGCCTTGAGCTTGAAAGAGAAACACCAATCTTGATGTTTTCTTGAATGTTCTTAGATTTGGGAACTTGAATTCTTGGTTTCCTTGGAGAGAAAGTAATGAAATTTGATGATCTTGGGGGAGAAGAGGGTTTGTTTTTGAGAGAAAATTGGAGAAGATAGGCAAATAATTCCCTAACTAGTGTTATAATTCATGATTTGATGAATTGGGTTGAGGAGAAAAGACACAATTGCACCTCAGGTAATTAAATTCATAATTGAAGTGTGTTATACATGCTTATCGCGATGCGGTGTACTTGCCATCCAAAAAATCCAAAACTTTCCTAAGATATGCTACTTAGATCCTTGAATATGAATTAACTCAATAACCAATGTATCAGGGTCAGGAAGACCAATTTAAAAATCCTCGAAGTTAAGAGGTCTTAAAATTGACTAAGTCCCCAAAACTTAGTGAAATTTTCAGGTTTTAAGCCTCTTGTGCATCCAACTAAGAGCTGAAATGAGCTAAGAATAATATGGGGTATTACTGGCTTATCCCAAAGTCATCACATAGCGGATATGCTATCTTGTAATATATTCAGAGTTCATCCGACTTAGGTTACATTTTGGTTGGTTGGGTTGGGTATCGGGGGTGGTCTCCGATTTGGGTTGGGCTTGAGATTGCCCATTATGATAAGTTCCCGGTCCGGGTTCTTTCAATATATTAGAACTAATAGTGTAGAAAGTGTGAGCTACCATTTGGGGCTTTTCTATGTGACGTTCTCATATTATGTTTTACTTATATAATTTTATGCTTTATTAGTCGACCTTTAATATCTACTGAGTACAAGTGGATTGCACTCACCCCTACCTGTTCCCTTTTAGTGTAGATACTAGTGATAACACTCAACTTACACCTCAAATAAGTGCAAGGCGGTTGTCTTCAATATATTTACCCAACTTCGAAGTCGGGGTCGAATCCACGAGGAACAATGTGACTGGCGATCTAACTAATTTGAAACTACAACTACAAGTTGAATTTAAACAAATGATAGAAAAAGATAAAATTTGGAGGTTTTAAATGGTTAAAAAAAAGTTGATAAACACTTCGATTTAACAATTTTATGGGACACTAGAGTTATGGTAACCAAGATGCTTACATAGGTTGGGTTGCAAATCACTTTAGAGTTCCAATTGATACTTCAATTGCAAGAATATTTGAATCCTATTATTTACCCATTCGTCTCTTGATCTCAGTAGGTAGTGTATCCGTTAATTCTCTCGAACTTAAAGGATGTGTTTTCTATTCAACTATGTTCTCATGTAGGCAAATTCGGTTATGGCATTTGCCATTAAACTAAAGATTAAAATCTTTCGAGTCCATGTAAACTCTTTCTTTTTCCACATACACTTTCCTCTCGAACAAGTGATGTTCTTGGGCTCACCTTTCAAGTAGCAACTAAGAGAGATCGTTACATTGCTCAAAAAGCACTTTCCTCTTGGACAGGTGATTGTTTCATTGAAGTAACCTAACAAACACTTTCCTCTCAGACAAGTGATGTTTGTAGTGCTGACTCTATTAAGTTGCAGCCAAGAAAGATCATTAAAATAAAGAAAGGTTTATACAACATCAATTTCTTATAAACATACATTAGATTCACAACCCAAATTAGTATTCACATCAAGGTTCCCATAACTCAAGTAAAGAAAATTATCTATTTATGATACAAAGATCAACAATATGTATTGAATTCATAATCAAGAATAAGTAATAAATCATACCCACAATCAATCTTCAAATGGAAGATGTTTACAAGAATGTTAGGAACCCTCAATGATAGGTTTCTCTCCTTTTTCACGCCTCAGTAAAATTGTTAAAATAGATGAATTATCCCCCAATCAAAAACCCTAAAAGATGCTATTTACACTAAAGCCTAATTAAGGAAATAAAATAACAAAATTAATAAACTTTTTCGGAATAGGTGACGCCCAGGCTGAAGCCACGTCAAGGGTCTGACGCCTTATCACGGATGGTGTCAGATTAGCTCTAGTTGTCTTTAAGTTCTGTCTACGGCTGATGATGACTCTGATGCCATGTCAAGGATATGACGGTGTATCACCAACGTCATCAGATGTCTTGTCCTATTGCTGATTTTCTGCTTAAGGCTGACGCCATTCTTGACGCCTTATCACAATTTTGATGCCACATCACCAATGTCGTTAGAAATGCTTCTCAGACTACAAATCCTTAGTTAAGGCTGACGCCAATGTTGATAGACTATAACAAGGATGACGACTTATCATGGTTTTCGTCAGCCATGTTTTAGCTCTTCTGCTCCATTGTTATTTATTTCCATGCATCTTGACTTTCCTCCAAAATTTTAAGAAATAATATCAAAAACATCAATAATTAGTTAAGAACTTACAATTATTTCAAGTTAAAAAGTCCTAAATGTGCTACAAAAATCTAGCACATGAACACCCTCAACTTAAAACAATTGCTTGTCCTCAAGCAACTACATAACACCATACTACGATGCTTAACCAAGAGATACATAAGATACCTATCACAATTGATTATCAAGTTTAGCTCAAAACTCATGCCACTCTCCACGTTCAATTAGTTATAAATCCAATTGTGCATATCAATGAAGATTAACAATGTGACCCAAAGGAATCAAGATATGGCATCAATTCAGCAACAATAACTATGCATATGTACAAGTTACACTACCCAAACAAGTAAACAGCTAGCATTGCAACTGATGTGCCCTTACAACAAAGAAATCCCTCCTCACTCATATATGAACTCAAGTATGTCAATGCGGGGACGGTCAAGAGACACTCACTATCAGAAAGAAATTCCAATCAATTCATGTCAAATACCGTATGCTTGTCCTTATTTTCATTACCAAGGTGTCCAGACAGATAAGTTAGGATCACTATAGGTTTTTTCTTTGGATTGTAATGTAGGCTAAGGGCTGGTATGATATTCAATGGAATTTAGAGTGACTAAGCCTCCTTGGCACTACCTTAACTTTTGGGGTTCACTTGTTAACCTTTTTCTTCTTTTTCTCCTTTTCTTGGTCACACATTATTCAGGATGGATGTGGCTTTTCTTTTTCATTCTTTTTCTTTTCTTATTCTTCTTCCACACCACCCAACTTTTTATTCTTTTTCACTTATTCTTTTCCTTTTATTCTACCTTTCTTCATACGCAGTTTACATCATGCACCTCTATGATAGCCACCCTCAACTTAGGTTGTTTACCTAAGTCTAGGCACACAGTGTCCAAGGAGGACCAGGGCCAAAACATGTTCATTATGATCTAAACGGGAAGGTGATAGGTGTCATAGAAAGAAATGGTCAATTCAGGCTCAAAATAGGGATCAAGAGATATCATGCATACAGGGAAGGTCATTTAGGCAAAAAAGTGACTTAAAAATCAAAACGGCCTATGATCCTTTCCTAACCTCTATCTTTCAACCAAGGTAAGACTAACCTAGCAAGTTCTAGATTCAACACACACAGGGAATTGAGTAAGACCTTACACACACATGGAATAATGGTACATCACAAGCTACTACCCATTCGGTTCATGCAATTGTTAGCAGTGATTATCATGTCCCTAGTACTAATGCCATAAAAAGATTCACAGAAGCCACATATAAATGCATATCACATAGTTAAAAAAACAGACCAACGGAGAGGTGTTTATCAGTCTTAAAAAACAACAAAATATGTCAACTGCTCTAGATACTTATTTTTCTCCAGTTAACCACAACACATCACAAAACAAACATAATACGCCTAAATATGCCGGATCTACTAGGAACAAGACTCCGGGGAAAAGAGGCAAGACAACAAAAACCCCAGGAGGACATCAACACCCACAAGTAGCCCCACCCTCAACTTAATATCATGCATTATTCCCAACACGTCAAATTAAAACAAGAGAGTTAGAAACATAACTGTGGCACCATGGGTGCGAAGATCCGATGTCAATCATATAATACGAATACAAATAGCAAATTACCTTGGGTTGCCTCCCAAGAAGTGCCTAGTTTAACGTCACGGCACGACCCAACTCAGCTTTTTTCTCCACCTTGAGGATTTGAATTTCACCCCCAACTTAGAGTCCATCTTCTTGCCTCGCTCATAGGGAGGTGGTACAAAGATTAAGAAGCCGAGTAATGAATGATGCATGGTAAACAACTCGACATTAAAGTGAGGTGTGTTTTTATGTTGTTTATCAAGTGTAAAATAAAAAATATAGGATTCTTGTTCCTCATCTTCACAGTCTTCCACTAGTTTAGATGATTCCACAAACAAGATATCATCTAAACATAATGTGGAAAAATGCTTCGAGTGTGGCCCAATAAATCCTACGTCAAAATTTACACTATTCTCTACACACTCACTTTTATTCATCTTCTCAATATTTTCACTTTGAATTGGGCTAGAGTCTTCATAAGAGATTGACTTGTTTTTTTCTTTTGCATCTAACACCATTTCCTCAATCTTGGCATCATCCCTCATGGTTGGTTCAGTTGGTTGGGAAATCTCCAAGGTCTGCTTAACATCAAGCACAACATCGATATAGGGTTCTTGCTCCTCATCTTCACACTCATCCATTATGTTAAAGGATTCCATAAACAAGATATCATCTAACCACAATGTAGAAAAGTGTTTTGGATGATTGACCTCGATATCCATCTCTTTTATCCTTTCTCTTCCCTCGTTAAATGCCCTAATGTCTTGACATATGTCATATATGGTATCATTCATTGTGTCTGTACGATCTAACATTAGTTGAAGCATAGCTTCAATGTCACTCTTTCCAGTGCTTCGTTCTTCCTTTTTTTGATCATAAGAGCTGTCATACTCATAAGAAGAACTAGAACCTGGGTTAGCATAATAGGGGGAAGAGGCATTTGGGCAATCACTACAATGTCCATATTGACCACCACATAAAGAACAATTATACTCCCAGTAGGCTGGAGATAGTGTACACATCTCTCTCCGAGGAGCATATTTACAATCTTGCCAAAAGTGAGGTCCATCACAATATGAACATGGATCATCAAGATACGATTTCCAACCCCCAAACTCATGTTCATTCCAAGATGCCATAGTAATAAGTAAATTAGAATAAAAATCTACCTAACACAAGAAATAAAAGAAAACTAAAAACAAATATTTACAAGTTTGAATTCAAGCAAGTAGGCTAAAATTCCAAACCAACTCAATACACCAAATTATTCCCCGCCAACGGCGCCATTTTTGATAATGCTCAACTTACACCTTAAATAAGTGCAAGGAGGTCTTCGTAAATATATTTACCCAACTTTGAAGTCGGGGATGAATCCACGAGGAACAATGTGACTGGCGATCAAACTAATTTGAAACTACAGCTACAAGTTAAATTTAAACAAATGATAGAAAAAGATAAAATTTGGGGATTTTAAATGGTTAAACAAAAGTTTATAAACACTTCGATTTAACAATGTTATGGGACACTAGAGTTATGGTTACCAAGATGCTTACATAAGTTGGGTTACAAATCACTTTAGAGTTCCAATTGATACTTCAATTGCAAGAAGAGTTGAATCCTATTTACCCATTCATTTCTCGACCTCAGTAGGTAGTGTATCCATTAATTCTCTCAAACTTAAAGGATGTGTTTGCTATTCAACTATGTTCTCATGTAGGAGAATCCGGTTAAGGCATTTACCATTAAACTAAAGATTAAAATCTTTCGAGTCCATGTAAACTCTTTCTTTTCTCACATACACTTTCCTCTCGAACAAGTGATGTTCTTGGGCTCACCTTTCAAGTTGTAACTAAGAGAGATCGTTACATTGCTCGAAAAGCACTTTCCTCTCGGACAGGTGATTGTTTCATTGAAGTAACCTAACAAACACTTTCCTCTCAGACAAGTGATGTTTGTAGTGTTGACTCTATTAAGTTGTAGCTAAGAAAGATCATTAAAATAAAGAAAGGTTTATACAACATCAATTTCTTATGGACATACATTAGATTCACAATCTAAATTAGTATTCACATCAAGGTTCCCATAACTCAAGTAAAGAAAAATTAGCTATTCATGATACAAATATCAACAATATGTATTGAATTCATAATCAAGAATAAGTAATAAATCATACCCACAATCAATCTTCCAATGGAAGATGTTTACAAGAATGTTAGGAACCCTCAATGAGAGGTTTCTCTCCATTTCCGCACCCCAGTAAAATTGTTCAGATAGATGAATTATCCCCCAATCAAAAATCCTAAAAGATGCTATTTATACTAAAGCCTAATTAAAGAAATAAAATAACAAAATTAATAAAATTGTTCAGAATAGGTGACGCCCAGGCTGACGCCACGTTAAGGGTCTGACGCCTTATCATGGATGGCGTCAGATTAGCTCCAGTTGTCTTCAAGTTATGTCTACGGCTGATGATGACTCTGACGCCGCGTTAAGGATCTGACGGCGTATCACCAACGGCGTCAGATGTCTTGTCCTATTGCTGATTTTCTGCTTAAGGCTGACGCCATTCTTGACGCTTTATCACAACTTTGATGCCACATCACCAACGTCATCAGAACTGCTTCTCAGACTGCAACTCCCTGGTTAAGGCTGAAGCCAATGCTGATAGCCTATCACAAGGCTGACGACTTATCATGGTTGTCGTCAGCCATGTTTTTAGTTCTTTTTGCTCAGATTTTATCTCTTCTGCTCTATTGTTATTTATTTCCATGAATCTTGACTTTCCTCCAAAATCTTAAGAAATAACATCAAAAACACCAATAATTACTTAAGAACTTACAATTATTTCAAGTTAAAAAGTCCTAAATATACTACAAGAATCTAGCACATCACCTAGAATGAGTACTACTTATGGAGGCTTATTTCGTATGGTGGATTTGGTGACACTTTGAGGTATTGGATATTCTAAACCTATCTGAGTCGACTATAGGCCTCTTCTATCTATGATTTATCTTTATTTTTATTTCAGAAATAGATGGTATATTTTTAGTTATGGATATTATATTAGATGCTCTTATATTGTGAAACTAGATTTAGGATTGGAGTTTTATGGATTTTTTTCATGTTACATTGTAATTATATTTCATTTTTGGATTGACTTTATTCTAGAAGTCATTTGACAGTTGTTATCATTTCAACATGTGGTTGTCCACATGGGTTTTTGATTTCTTTTCAAAAGATAACCACTCTTATCAACTAGGATTGAACGAATTTAAATCCCCTAATAGGCATTTTGACCTAAGAGACCCGATACCCAGGGTTGTCGAGCCTATTAGAAGACCACCTTGTGTCTATTAGTCACGAGTCAATAACAAATGATCTTTCTTTATGCATTTAACTGAGGGATGTAATGTCAAATTATATGAACCATTTCCCCTCCCAGTTCAAAATTTATTATAAGTACTACTTTTTATAGAAGAAAATTATTTCATTCGAAAAAGGTGTTCAAAAATTTTCAAGAATGGGGGACCTCCTAGGAGGATTAGTTTAGGATTGTTCCTCTGTGTGGGACTGATATTATTTTTCTCCTATTTTTATCATTTTGTATCCCCATTTGATTTATTCAACTATAATATATTTTTGGGGTAATGGAACGTCTTATGAATTACTTATAAATCCTTTAAATATTAGGCCTACCTTTGGTTTAAATTGTCACGTATATGTTAGGACGTGCTATATATTGTTTATGTGTTAAGTGCTACATAATTTACTTTTTCTGCGCTTTATGAGTTTGAATACATATTGTTTTTCTTAAGTATGATTAGTCCATCATTATCTTCTAAAATCTTAGAGCATCATTAGACATATAAACTCAAAGTCTAGGTCTTCCTAAGTACTCTTCATGGTCCATTGTCAAAATCCTTCTCAATTCATCTAAGTTTTATTCAAAAAATCATTAGGTCATTGTTCAATTCATATTGACCACGTTGCTTTTAAAAACTGTCTTTTCACACTTAATTATAGCCAAATTAACTAAATACTCTATTAATCGTAGAACTCCATTATTTTCAAAAGAACTTTTAAAATACGCTCTTTTAGGAAGTTTACCTATGAGCACCCGATTTCTTCAAATCCCTTAGTTTATTTTGTTTGAAATTCTATTTCTCCATGAAAATTCAAAGTATATCAAATGGTCTAAATTCTAATCATTCAGTCATTTTCAAAGTATCCCACTTCTCTTACTTTGGACTAATTTATTTTGAGCAAAACAAATATTATTTATTTCATATATTAATTTGATGATTTATTATAATTGATGAACTAACTTGTTCACTTTTTGTGTTTTTGATTCTTTTTAGAGAGAGAATGATTTGCTTTGATAATCAAACTTGCTCGCTTCACAAAGATAAAATAAATCACTTTCAATTAATTGTTGGCACAACAATACTATCTCACACGATCTAAGGTTATGAAAGCAACTAGAGACTCATCAATTTTCACTTGGGTTACCAAAGGACTCGTTCGACTATGGATCCTAATTTGATTATTACAAAAATTTCATCGAAATCAGTTCCCACTTTTACTGTCACAATGGACCTTAGTGCCTTAACTAGAAGAGAAGTAACCCTAGAGATCATTGCTAGTCTAGAGCAATAAATTATTGAACTAAGGACCATGGTGATGTAGAGAAGAACACCTTCTCAGACTCCCCCAAACATGACCCTACCTTTTGATTTTCGTCAAAAAGGGCCTATGTGTCCAACATTAGAATGATTTTTTAGGGAGGTCATTTTACCACTTCTCAACAATTTTAAAATGCTCATACTTCTCAGAATGCTCTTTTTGTGTACACATTTTCTCCTTTATATATTTAGAACATATCATTGTCGCACCATGCTCCACCAGCGTATACTTATGTTATTGCCCCACCAATAACACAAACTCAAGGGCTATATCATTTTGACGATGGTCACTTTATTGAAATTGAAAACAATCCAAGGGTGGTCAATGATTAGATGGTGAAATAAAGATCAAAAGCTTGAAAGATATTATGAGAAGTCTACATGGGCTCGCAATATCCAAAGCGTGAAGTATGAGGAATTGCCTTTCCTGAGTTTGAGTTGACACCGAGTTATAAGAATTTAAAATTTGAGAAGTTTGATGGATCCAAAAATCTCTTCTTTTAGTTGAAAACCTGTTGCAAAAAGTTGATCGACGTAGGTAAAAAATAAGGGATAAGGGTAAAGTTTAAGTCAGAGCTTGAGTGGAAAAGATTTAAAGTGGTAAGCTAAGAAAGATATGGCCAAATGTCACACTTAGGATGACTTGGAAAATTCGTTTTTGGATTGCTAAAAGTTTTATGTTGAGATTATCCCTGACAGAATCTCCGTTAAAAGTTAAGGCAGAAACCAAATACTCATGTCGTTCCATTTTATGTATCACATTTTAACCGACATGGAGTTTACGAAATAAGTAGCGACTTTATGAAGTTTTTCAAATTATCCCTTTTAGAACAATAAATAAATAAAAAAGAGTACAATCTTTAATATTAACTAGGACCAATAAGGGAAAAAGAGGAAATATGCTTATAAATAGTTACCAAATAAGAAAAGGTGACATTCTTTTTGAAATGGACCAAAAAGGAAAGTATGTCATATAATGAAATTAAGGTAGTAAGTGTTTTTTTGAATATACCATGCAAGGTAGAGAAGAGGCAACCAAGGTACCTCCTCCTATGGAGAAAGCTGAAATAATCACTTACTTTATTTTGGCCCTAAATCCAAAATATTTTGATCGTATGGTGATGATGCAGGAAAAATCTTTGTAGAAATTTCCAAGGCCAACAAAATGGTTAAAGTTGGCTTTAAGATAGGGAGAATAATAGTTGTCAGAGCTATAATCCACTAATAATGCCTTCCAGACTGGCTCTTAAAGAAATGGAAAGACAAAAAAAAAAGAAGTTATGGGAGTGATGAGTCAATAAAGTAAATCATACCACAAATGATATCCATGATACAAGTCCAATGCTTAGTATGCTTCATATCTTGTCTATAATATGCAGACAACATATCACGATCAACCCACACCACAAAACTACCAAAATAATTCACCTTGTGCAAATTACAAAGGGAAGCTTTCTAGGGTCTTAACACCACTGTAAAAATCACTTACTCTACTCTATAAGAATTTGAAAGAAGCAGGATACTTTATACGGTAGAAGCAAAGTCTTTGATCACTTCTACTAATTAGTATGATACAAATAAATAATGTGCTTACAACTCTGGTGTTATTGTACACGATACTACGAAATGTATCACTATAAGGCATTAAATTCAAGATCTGATTAATAACAAGGTGATATCACTTACAGAAGCTCCAACAAATATGAACCACAATTCATTGCCTAATCACAAGAAATAACATTTGCATGATGAGTTGCGAAGAAGAATGAAGTTTATTGAAGTCACACTTTTGGCGTCTTTTGACATTGTAGTTTGAAATTATTTTATTCTTTCCTTGTAATTGCCTTTTTATCATTTTTATTTGATGTATTTTCACTTTATCACTTTATTACATGTATCACACTTTATGATTTTATTACTTTATAATCACACTATTTGTTGTAATGAACTGGGTCTAACCTGATTTTCCTAGTGGAATATGTTGGTAGCCTAGGCTAACTTTGGTTACATTATTTTAAATATCAATGTCATTTTTGATTCTTGAAACTATGTTTGATCTTATTCCTACTTTAATGGGATACATAGGCATCAGACATGCTCTGTCATATTGTTTGTCAGATTTTTATTTTTCCTATAGTGGAAACTGGGCCAAAATTTTGAGAGGGCCTAAAAAAATTTCCAAAATAATATGTTTTTAACAATTCAAAATAGAAAATTATATTGACATATGCAACTGGAAAGAATTTTTGATAAGGTCTCAAAAATTCTATGAAATTTATATTTGCAACAAGGTTGAACAATGAAATTTGTTGAATCTGAGATCCGAGAATTTTTTTTGAGACAATCTCAAAATTTCATACTAAGGACAACTGAATTAACAAAGAAATACAAGAATCTTTCATGTTCCATACTAGGACAGGATTAATTTTTGAAAATGGTCCTAAAAATTCCACAAAAGTTGCACTTCAAAGATAAACCAGACAAGTTTTGTAAATCAAATTCAACAAGGAGCATCAAGAGAGTAAGGCAAAGCCAACATGAATAAGTCTCTCAAAACTAAGAAGTTTTCTTTAAGTGTTAGAATAATGAAGTCACAAAGTTAACAATGATGAGATCACTAAAAATGGCAAAGGACGTTGTTATGTTCGTAATTGTAATACCCCAAAAATTCAAACCTATGTTAGAGTCATGTTTCAAGATCATGCATAATACATCATAGTTTTTTGATAGTTTTATGATCTAGTTTTATGTATGTTAAGGACTCAAAATAACTCTCATCTATTAGACAAATCAAAATATTCCTTACCGATTGAGTTTTTGAGAAAAATATTTCTTTAGTCAACTTCAAGCAAGCATATCTTTTGTTTTACTGAGAATTTTCCAGATTAAGGACCACCAAACTATAGGAAATTGAATTATTTTTCCAACAATACCAATTTTGCCAAAATTCAATACTCAAGTGAGAAGTTATAGCGTTTTTAGTGTGTAACAATAGCCCAACACATTAAGGACATGTCGCGGTGATGGCCAAATTCATGTTTGTCATTTTTCAGTATGCCATCGCGATATGCATAGCATCGCACTGATGTGTTATTTCATGTTCGTGACTGAATTCGTATTCAGTGGGGTACCGCGATAGCGCCGTGTCGCACCAAGGGCCAAATTCATGTTTAGTGGGGTACCGCGATAGCACCACATTGTGACAAGGGCCAAATTAACATTTAGTGGGGTACCACGATGGTGCCGCATTGTGCCAAGGTTCCAGTTTGGGATGGTCCCTTTTCTAGTGGCCTGATGCGATTGCACTGAGTCATGCTGGGTGTCAAAATCGAGATTTTGAATTCAGTTTTGCATTTTTAATTTCCAAGGTCATTTAAGTCCCTTTTTCTCACCCCATTCAGTCTAAACACGGGATTAAGTTCCAAAGAGCACTAATTGCTCATTATTTTCACAATTTACTCAAATTAAAGTAGTCCTCTTTTAAGAACAAACCCTAGCCCTTTAAGATTCAAGATCAAATCTCAAGAATTCACCATCAATTCTAAAAAATTCATCAAACCAAGTATGTTAAGTGTTTATCCATGGGCCTCTTTCACCCATGGAGTCCAAGTATCCAATTTTAGATTCAAAGTTGTGATCTTTACAAGTTATTGTGATCTTAAATTGTGATTTTTACCCTGAACTCCCATGAATTGAAATTCTATACCATGTTTACATGAAATTATTGTTGTTATCAAACCCTACATGTTTTAATGTTATTATTCACTGATTTAATTCATAATTGGTGATGTTGGTGTTGAAATTATGCTATTTCTACAAGCTTTAAACTATTCTCATGGTTAGATTGAACCACGAATACCAAGTTTTTGATGAAAGGCCTACAAGAATAGATTTTTGATAAATGCTTTTATATTATGTCCTCCAAGTTTAGTATTATTTTATTATTATTGCTATTGAGTCCTGGGGTTATCAATACCCAAAATCTTAGTTGTTTACTTAGTCTTAGTATCTTCAGAATAGCCTTAGAATATGTTATGAGCATTATCAGTTCAGTCAGTCATCATAATCAGTTAAACTTCAAACAATTCAGTATTCCGAGTTAGTTTAGTTGGGAGTAGATTTTAGCACCGAGCGAGTGCAGGGATGGAGGCTTCCCCGTAAGATAGGAAGAGTCATTAGTAGAAATTCCTATATTGCAGAACTACATAGCCAGCGTAGGATATGAGGAGTCACCCATCATTTTAGGCTTGACTACCTCGCAGGGATTACTCGTCAGTTTAAGCCTGACACCCTTAGTCCTTCGGGATAGTACATAAGTGGATCCATACAACCAATGTTAGTACCTATGGCATAGTACTAACTCTCTTACAATTGAGATCACAGGTTGGACCCCAATTTGCTCATATTGGGGCATGTTGGTTAGATGATAGCTCCCAAGTCTCAGTCCAGTAATCAGCTCAGTAACTCAATTTTAGTTTTGCTTGACCATAGCATACAGATATCAGTCATTAAGTTATCAGATTTTAGTATTTCAGTTTATAGATTATAGTCAGAACATGTATTATTCTTGGTCATACATTCTCAGTATTTACAGATTTCATGCATTCTATTTAGTATTTCATGCTATGCACTCAGTCAGTTATTACTCTTGTACATGAAACCATGCATATCAGCCTACCTTATTTAGTATACCAGTACATTTAAAGTACCGATCACATACTTTTTTCTTACGCTATGATGTATCATATCATAGGTTCGGACGCTCAGTTCTCGAATTACGCATAAACTTTCCAGATTATCATCTATAGCAGTGGTGAGTCCTCATATTTTGAGGACATATTATATTTATTTTCATGCTTTCAGTTCTGTAGCTAGTTGGAGTTAGTTGGGACTTATCCCATTAACTCATATTCAGTCTATTTCAGAGGCTTTAGGATATTTTAGACAGGCAGTTCGTTTTGTTATTATTTTGTTTGTCTCAAGTAGATGTTTCTAGATTCATGATCCTGTATTGTTTTCAGTTGCTAAAACCTTATGGCTTATCAGTTGTTCTTTTGCATGCGTTATTATATTATTCAATTATTACAGCAGGTACCAGTTCATGGGTTAGCTTGTGGTTTCTTGGGACTATAAGCACTGTGTGGTGCCAGGGTGTACTCTCGGGGCATTACAAACTTGGTATCAAAGCCTAAGATTTTATAGTGTCCTCGAAAGTTTAAAAGCCGCGCCAAGTAGAGTCTTGTGCATGGGTGTGAAGCGCGCCACACATATAGACAAGTGGCTATGAGGAATTTAGGAAAAGTTTTCCTTCTTTCAGTGTTCATATCATGGAACTAAGCATGAGCTCAAGTTAAACTCTCTATCTAATCTACTTTTCCTTCCATTTATAGAACATGCCTCCCATGAAGACAAATAGAAGAAGAAGCGTAAACCAGCCATCACCTCCACCCATTCAGAAAGATCCCCTAAACGAGCATGTTTCTCATGCAGAGTTCAGAGTTACATTCACTACTATAGATTACTTTGTAGTGGCTCAGAATGCTCAGTCAACTGCTATTTTGGAAAACCCAGTGGCCAATACTGTCGCAGCTAGGATTCGATACTTTACCTAAATGAATTCTCCTCTGGTTTTAGGATTAAAATTTGAAGAGGATCCACAGGAATTCTTAGACATAGTGTAGAATACGATAGATATTATGGGGGTAACTTCTAGTGAGAGTGCTGAATTGGTAGCTTACCAGTTGCAAGATATAGCTCATACATAGTTTAAGTAATGGAAGGTAGATAGAGGTACAAATGAAGGGCCTATAGAATGGGAAAAGTTTGCTATTTCCTTCTTAGATAGTATCTTTCTATTTGAGTGGAGAGAATCCAAGGTGTTAGAGTTTATTAACCTGAGGCAGGGCAACATGAGTGTGAAGGAGTATTCCCTCAAGTTTACTCAGCTAGCTAGGTATACTCCCCATGTGGTAGCTGATAGCAGGTTTAAGTTAAGAGAGTTTATGTATGGGTATCTAAAAGTATGGTCAAGAAGTGTAGGACTACAATGTTGATAAAGAAGATGGACCTATCTAGGCTTATAGTCCATGCTCAACAAATTGAGGAGAAAAAGACAAAAGATAGATAGAGAGGGAGAATAAGAGGGATAGAATGGGTAGCTTTAATTTCAAACATCTAAGGTCAGAAGGTGGTAACCATCCTCAATTCTATCAGAGATCTTTATTCCCAGCTCCATCTTCAACTAGTGCCCCAGTACCCAAATTCAGAAATGATAATGAGGATAGGGCGCTAGGTTCTAACTCCCAAAGCAGTGTTAACAGTGGTGGTACAAATCCTTTTTTCTAGAAATATAGTAGAAACCATCAGGGTGAGTGTAGAGCTGGCAGTGATGTATGCTTTGGGTGTGGCAAGCCAGACCATCAGATTCAGAAGTGTTGGGTAGCTACTCAGAAAGATAGGGATTTGGGCCAATAGGGTCAGTCCCATCAGTCATCAGTCCTAGCCGACCGCTTGACTCAGCAGGGTGTCGCTTCCAATGCTACTAATGGTCAGCATCAGAATAGGCTCTATGCACTTCAGTCCCAACAAGATCAGGAAAGTTCTCTTGACGTAGTTACTGGTACGTTGCAAGTCTTTCATTTATATTTTTATGCTTTACTAGACCTTGGAGCTTCTCTTTTTTATAACCCGTTATATAGCTGTCAACTTTAGATTCAGTCCTAAAATCTTAGCAGAACCCTTTTTAGTGTCTACCCTAATAGGTGTTGCTATTGTATCCCGATGGGTATACAGGAACTGCCCGACTACAATATCTCAGAAATTTACTTTAGTTGATCTTGTGGAGTTAGAGATAATGGATTTTGACGCCATTCTCAGCATGGATTATCTCCACACATGCTATGATTCAGTTAATTGCATAAACAGAGTAGTTCATTTTTAGTTTCCAAATAGACCAGTCCTTGAATAGAAGGGTAGTACTCAACGCTTAGGGGTCAGCTTGTATTATACCTTATACCGAGGAAAATGATATCTAAGGGGTGTATTTATCATCTTATCCGAGTCAAGGACTCAAATTCTGAGGCTCTAACTCTTTAGTCAGTTTCAGTAGTGAGGGAATTTCCAGTTGTGTTCCTTGAAGATCTTCCCAGAGTTCCTTCTAAAAGGGAAATTGACTTTGGAATAGACCTTTTTCCAGATACACAGCCTATCTCTATTCCTCTATACAGAATGGCTCCAGTCAAACTTAAAGAGTTGAAAGAACAGTTGAAAGATCTCCTAGATAAGGGATTCATCAGCCCAATATCTCCACGTGGGGCACACCAGTCCTATTCGTGCATAAGAAAGACAGTTCTCTTAGAATGTGTATTGACTAACATAAGTTGAACAAAGTCACAATCAAGAACAAATACCCACTTCCCAGAATTGATAACTTATTTGACCAACTTCAGGGTGCCAGTTATTTTTCTAAGATAAACCTCAGATCCAACTATCATCAACTCAGAGTCAGAGAATGTGACATTTTGAAAATAGCTTTCAAAACTCGGTATGGTCTCTTCGAGTTTCTAGTCATGTACTTTGGTCACATAAATGCCCCAATAACCTTCATGGACTTGATGAACCGAGTGTTCAAGTAGTATTTGGACATGTCTGTCATAGTTTTCATTGATGACATTTTTGTCTATTCCCATAAAAACTGATTATGTAGAACACCTCAGAATAGTATTACAGGATCTTAGAGCCCATCAGTTGTTCGCCAAATTTAGTAAGTGTGAATTTTGGCTAAGATCAGTATCTTTTCTTGGCCTTATTACTTTCAGTGATGGCATTAGAGTTGATCTTTAAAAGACCTATGCAGTGAGAAACTGGCCCAAACTCATTTCTCCATCAGATATCAGGAGTTTCTTGGGTTTGGCTGGTTATTACCGGTAATTTCTTGAAGGGTTTTCATTTATTGCATCCCCCATGTTCAGATTAAATCAGAAGAAAGTTCCCAATTTTGACATTACCAGATGGTTTAGATAAGTTTATTGTGTACTGTGATGCTTCCAGAGTTGGTTTGGGGTGTGTTTTGATAGAGAAGGGTAAGGTTGTGGCCTATGCCTCTAGAGAACTTAAGCCCCATGAAAGGAATTATCCCGCCCATGATCTTGAGTTAGGAGCTATTGTGTTTGCCTTAAAGATTTGGAGGAACTATTTGTATGGGGTGCATACTGATGTGTTCAAAGATCACAAAAACTTACAGTATGTATTCTCGTAGAAGGATTTGAATCTGCGTCGGAGGAGATGGTTGGAATTGCTAAAAGATTATGATATGAGTGTTTTGTACCATACAGGAAAGGCCAATGTAGTGGCAGATGCCCTAAGTAGATTGTCTATGGGTAGTGTTGCTCATGTCGAGGGTAATAATAAGAAGTTAGTTAAAGAAATTCATTAGCTTGCCAGGTTAGGTGTTTGTTTGGTTGACTCGGCTGAGGGTAGCGTTTGTGTTCAGAATTGTTCAGAATCTTCCTTGGTTGACAAAGTGAAAGAAAAGCAGGATAGGATCCTAGTCTGGTGAAGCTGAAGAAGTTAGTTAGAGATTAGAAAGTAAAGATTTTCTACCAAGGGGGAGATTATGTGTTGCGTTTCCAGGTTAGATTGTGTGTGTCGTGTGTTGATGAGTTAAGATAACGAATTCTTGCAAAAGCACATGGTATGTATTACTCGATTCATCTAGGGTCCATGAAGATGTACCGCGATCTGTGGGAAATCTTTTGGTGGAGTGGGGTGAAGAGGGATATTGCAAAGTTTGTAGCTAAGTGCTCCACTTATCAGCAGGTTAAGATTGAATATCAGAAGTCGAGCGGGTTTATGCAGGATTTCAGTATTCCCACTTGGAAGTGGGAGGAAGTGAACATAGATTTTGTGATAGGTTTACCTCGAACTCGTCGACTACATGATTTGATTTGGGTCATCATAGATAGGACGACCAAATCAGCCTATTTCTTGCCGGTTCATATTTCTTATTCAGCTAAGGAATATGCCAAACTCTATCTTAGAGAGTTAGTTAGGTTGCACAGTGTTTCACTATCTATCATCTCAGATAGAGGTACTCAATTTGCCTCTCACTTTTGGAAGGCCTTTTAGAAAAGTCTTGGTACAAAAGTTTACCTCATTACAAATTTCTACCCTCAGACAGATGGTCAGGCAGAGAGGACCATTTAGACCTTTGAGGACATATTAAGAGAGTGTGTAGTTGACTTTAAGGGCAGTTGGGATTCCCACTTTTCTTTAATTGAATTCACGTATAATAACAACTATCATTCCAGTATTTAGATGGCTCTATTTGAGGCTCTGTTTGGAAGGAGATATAGATCTTCGATTAGTTAGTTTGAAGTAGGTGAGGCCATGGTAGTGGGGCCTGACTTGGTGTTTGATGCTTTAGAGTAAGTACAGTTGATTAAGGCAGCCCAAAGCCGACAGAAATCTTATGCAGATGTGAGAAGGAAAGATCTTGAGTTTGAGATTGGTGATTTTGTATATCTAAAAATCTCTCCTATGAAGAGGGTAAAGAGGTTTGGTAAGAAGGGGAAGCTTAGTCCCTGATATGTTGGCCCTTGCAAAATTTTGAGCCGTTTCAGAAATATGGCTTATGAGCTTGAGTTGCCTGCAGACTTAGCATCAGTGCACCCAACATTCCATATCTCGTTGTTGAAGAAGTGTATTGGTGATCCAATTGTAGTTGTTCCCTTATAAAGTGTAGATGTTCAGAATAGCCTTTCTTACGAAGAAATTTCAGTCGAGATCCTTGATCGAAAAATTTGTAGACTAAGTAACAAAAAAGCTCCCCTAGTCAAGGTTTTTTGGCGGAATCAGTCCATTGAGAAAGACACTTGGGAAACAGAAGCAGATATGCAGACCAATTACCCTCATATTTTCTCCACAAACTCAGATTCAACTTAAGGTAATAATCTTCTTAGAATTCCTCTTTTCCATGCTCAGTTTCAGCTGCATATCATTCTCATGTCATTCATTCATTCACATAATCAGTTCACTCATGGGTCATGTCTTAGAATCAGTCATGTAATCACGTTTTCATCACATATGTTCGGCATGTAATCTCAATTCCTCAGTGATTTCAGCTTAACCAATCGCATTCGAGGATGAATAATCCTCCCAAGGGGGAGATATTGTAATACCCCGAAAATACAAACCTATGTTAGAGTCATGTTTCGAGCTCATGCATAATACATCATATTTCTTTGATAGTTTTTTTTAGTTAGTTTGATGTATGTTAAGGCCTCAAAATAACTCCCATCTATTAGATGAATCAAAATATTCCTTACCAATTGAGTTTTCGGGAAAAATATTTCTTTAGTCAAATTCAAATGAGCATATTTATTTCTCTACTAAGAATTTTCCATCTTAAGGCCTACAAAATTGTAGAAAATTTAATTAGCTTTCCAATGATACCTATTTCGCCTAAATACGATACTCAGGTGAGAAGTTATGACGCTTTTAGTGTGTAATAGTAGCCCAACGCGATAAGGCCGCGTAGCGGTGATGGCCAAATTCACGTTTGTCATTTTCCAGTGTGCCATTTTGATAAGCACCATGTTGAGCTGATGTGCTATTTTGCATTTGTCATTTTCTAGTGGATCACCGCGATAGCGCCGCATCGCGGCAAGGGCCAAATTCGCTTTCAGTGGGGGTACCGTAATAGAACCACATTGCGCCAAGGGCCAACTTTACATTTAGTGTAATACCGCGATAGTGTCACATTACTCCAAGGACCAAATTCATGTTCAGTGGGGTACCATGACGGTGTCGAACTGCGCCAAGGTTCCAGTTTGGGATGGTCCCTTTTCCAGTGGCCCGACGCGATTGCATCACGTCGCGCCGGGTGTAAAAATTGGGATTTTGAGTTCAGCTCCGCGTTTTTAATTCCCAAGGGGATTTAATTCCTTTTCTCTCACCCCATTTAGTCCAAACACAGTATTTAAGTCCCAAAGAGCACTAATTGCTCATTATTTTTACAATTTACTCAAATTAAATTAGCCATCTTTCAAGAACAAACCCTAGCCCTTCAAGATTCAAGATCAAATTTCAAGAATTCACCATAAATTCTCACAAATTCATCAACCCAGGAATGTTAAGTGTTCATTTATGGGCCCCTTTCACCCATGGAGTCCAAGTATCCAATTTTAGATTCAAAGTTATGATCTTTACAAGTTATTGTGATCTTAAATTGTGATTTTTACCATGAAATCCCATGAATTGAAATTCTACACCATGTTTACATGAAATTTTTATTGTTATCAAACCCCACATGTTTTAATGTTATTATTCACTGATTTAATTCATAATTGGTGATGTTGATTTTGAAATCATGCTATTTCTACAAGCTTTAAACTATTCTCATGCTTAGCTTGAACCATGAATATCAAGTGTTTGATGAAATTCCTACAAGAATGGATTTTTGATAAATGCTTTTTTATTATGTCCTCCAAGTTTAGTATTATTTTACTATTATTGCTATCGAGTTTTGGGGGTTATGAATACCCAAAAACTTAGTTGTTTACTTAGTATCAGTATCTTCAGAATAGTCTTAGAATATGTTATGAGCATTATCCGTTCAGTCAGTCATCATAATCAGTTAAACATAGAACAATTCAGTATTCCGAGTCAGTTCAGTTGGGAGTAGGATTTAGCACCGAGCGAGTGCAGGAATGGTGCTTCGCCTTCTGATAGATAGAGTCGTTAGTAGCAGTCCCTGTATTCCAGAACTATGTAGCTATCATAGGATATGAGGATTCACCCATCAATTTAGGCTTGACTACCTCGTAGGGGTCACCCGTACCCTTAGTCCTTCGGGACAGTACATCAGTGGATCCACATAGCTAGTGTTAGTACCCATGGCATGGTACTAACTCTCTTCCTACTGGGGTCACAGGTTGGACCCCAATTTTCTCATATTGGGGTATGTTGGTTAGATGATAGCTCCCACAGTCTCAGTCCAGTAATCAGCTCAGTAACTCAGTTTTAGTTTTGCTTGACCATAGCATATAGATATCAGTCATTCAGTTATCATATTTTAGTATTTTAGTTTACAGATTATATTCAGAATCTGTATTATGCTTGGTCATGCATTCTCAGTATTTACAGATTTCATGCATTCTATTTAGTATTTCATGCTATGCACTCAGTCAATTATTACTTATGTACATGAAACCATGCATATCATCCTACCTCATTTTGCATACCAGTACATTCAAAGTACTAATCGCTTACTCTTTTCTTATGCTATGATGTATCATATCATATGTTCGGAAACTCAGTTCTTGGATCGCGTATAGACTTTCTAGATTATCAGCTATAGCAGCGGTGAGTCCTTATATTTCGAGGATAAACTATATTTAATTTCATGCTTTCAGTTCAGTAGCTAGTTGGAGTTAGTTGGGGCCTTTCCCATTAACTCATATTCAGTCTGTTTTAGTGGCTTTCAGATATTTCAGACAGACAGTCAGTTTTGTTATTATTCAGACAAATGTTTCCAGATTCATGATCCAGTATTATTTTCAGTTGCTAAAACCTTGTGGCTTATCATTTGTTCTTCCACATGTATTATTATATTATTTAGTGCTCACAACAGGTACCAGCTCATAGGTTATCTTGTGGTCTTTCGGGACCATAAGCACCATGTGGTGCCTAGGGTGTACTCTCGAGGCATTACAGTAGTGGAATCGTCCTAGTAATTCAAACAACTTCTCTTCGTATTTTATCTCATGATTTACTTTGGTTACTTCATTATGATTCTTAACAGTTTAGCCTAATCTTACAGGGAAAATAATCTGGCATAATGAGTAAGATTCAGAGATATTAGCCAGACCACTATCTCTAAGTACTCTAATTTCTATTAAAATTCTTTTTTTAATTGTAACAAAACTAGTTTGTTTTTAGTGACTGCCTTCGAGCTATGCAACTGACAATATAGGGAAAATGCTATTATATTTTTCAAAGTTTGAGGAATCAAACAAAAAGATATCCATACCCTGTACATGCACAAGTTCTTCCATAATTTCCGATTCAAAGGATTTTTTTGAACAAATCAATTTGTAGCTTGACAATCTAGTCTCTAATCTTTTATCCTTCTAATAAAATCTTATTTTCTTTGGTAATTCTATCAATTTCAAGATCAAGCTACGTTTAACTTAATATTTTTTCCAGCAATATACGTAGGCAATCCTGTATAAGGATTTAGTCTTCCCACTTTTTAAAATTAAGACCTTCAGAGGAAACTGAGTTATGTCTTTGAAAGAGTCAATTTTTCTTTTGCAATCTATTTCAATTGAGTGCCTTTGAACGGGTGAACGGGGGAAATTTTTTGAAATTGTTCAATGATTTTAAAGAAATCTCATTTCAAATTTCAACTTCATAAATAATCCTTATCAACAGATCCTCCTTTTATGAGAGAATCCGATTGATGTACGGATACAACTTATGTGACATCTCTAATCATTCTTTAGAGCCTTTACTCAATATCACAATCTCTATCAACCTATTTATCTGGGATTGCATATTTATAGTTGTCAGATTGTTGACTTATTCTACAAATTTGATTGTCAATCACTTTTTTTACAGAACTAAATAAATTTTGTGAGGTAGGACTGACAAGGTCATCAATAACAACCTAGGATACCAAGTGACAATATTTTCTATCTCTGATTTGATTGTTATGGTAAATAAATCTACGCTCATCATCACAGGAAATGTTATGTATTAGGTTTATCTATTCTTTCAAGAAGATATATCAGACTGTCACCTCGAACATCATTTGAGGTGACATATCTTATTGTATTTAGGCCATTCACCCTTTTAGGAGGATGTTTCGGACTGTCAACTCATTCGAGGTGACATATCTTATTATATTTGGTTTTCCCCATTAAGAGGACACAACAGACTGTCACTTCCTTTGTGGTAATATATCTTATTATATTTGGGTCATCCACTCTTTCAAGAGAACATATTATCACCTGGTTGTGTCCAACCACACATGTAAGTGTACATTGTTGTGAAAGTAATAAAGTGCCTCTTGCGAGCTGGATATCGATCCCACAGGAACTTGGCATTTAACGGATAATCCAATTTCAAGTACTACTATTAAAGTTAAATGAATGTGATTTGTAACCCAAGATAGTTTGAGTTTTATTATGCTAAAAGTAACAATGAACAATAACAAAATTTAAAAGTGTTGTAAGCAATAATTCAGAGAGTTCCAGGGTCAAGGCATCTTGAACATTCATGCAAAGCTATACAATCGCGATGGTTAAGTTATCAATCTTGGTTGTTGATTCATGAGAATAATATCATGATTATCATATTTCGAGCTTTTAAGCATCTATTTAAATTAGCCTCACAACTACATCGTTGAGAGTGGATAGGGAACTAATTCAAACACATTTGTATTGTAATGATCCTCATGGTCATTTCTTATGTTTAGATACATTTTTGGTGTCTAGAGATTTTATATAAATTGTCTCAAGTTATTTATGACTTGTTGGGATTTATAGTTCGGTTTTCAGGCGATTCATTTGAAAAATTTAGTAATATTTGTTATATTGTGGAATATTTAATTTAAATTGACATTTGGTAGAAATATAATTTACTACACTTCTTGAATAATTTTACTTTGTATAAAATTCTATAAGTTATGATATATTTATATTACTTTATAATAACTTTTATAGTCTATTAATAATTTAAGCGGAGAGAATATATTTAGAAATAATAAAATATTACTATTATATAATAGAGGTTTTATTAGAAATATTTTTTTTTATTAATTATAGTATAATTATTTTATCACGAACCTATGCAATATTCGAATATATACGTAATATGAGAAAAATAAAAATAATTTGTAGTGATTCACTTCCACGTGTAAGAAGAAAAGGTGGACAACAACTTTGGTTTGTAGATTAGTGGTTGCTACATGTCACATTTTCTCCTAATCTAGTACAAGTCATAGCCTAGATAACATATTTAATATTATAATTGTTGGGCAATAGTTATGTACGTATATATGTGCATTTTTCATATTGTTTTTCTTTCATTTCCTTTGGGGTTTTTGGAGCCTTTTATAGTATATGTTGCTTGTTACCATACACTTAAATATGCATAAAATTACATGAGAACTATTGGAAGAAAATTAATTATTTACATCAAGTTGTTTAAGTTCGAGTTCCTGTAAAACACTATTCGGGATTTTTCGTAGGAACTTTTTTAGCTTTGGCATCCAGGGGCTAGGTTTACCCTATATTTAGATTGGGCCCATTTACTGAAATTGTGTACTACTATGCTAGTTTTGGATTATTATTTGTAGTTGCGTATCATTTGATATATATATATATAACATGCCTTATTTATCAGGATTAGGATCCCGTTCTAGTAAATTTTAGTATTTTGTCTTTCAATATAATATATCGTCTATCACTTTAGGATGTGGAATTAAATTGCAAAACCTTTAATTTGCCTCTTTTAAATTAAGACATGCGTACGGTAATTAGACGTATTTTAGCTTCTGTTCAGGTTCGATATATACTTTATTTTTGTTACTGATTGTGAATTTTTGTACCCGTTGAGCTTGTTATGATATGGTATAGATTTCAATAAACAGATATATTTCAATGAAAAAATCTATGGAGGAACAAAGCTTAGAATTATCAAACCTACCAGAACAGGTATATTCATTTACTATTATGAATAGCTAAATTCATAAATTCCTAACAATCATAATATGATAAAATAAGTTCATGTTAGTTGCTTTATAGTACAATTATTCGAAAAATAGCATGTTAAGAAGTTTATTAGAAAAGTGGAAAAGGAGAAAAATCCCTAAGAGCTATTCCATCCTAAAGGTGAAATCGGTGAGGCAAGAAAGCCGTGATAGGGGAGTAACCAGAGTAGAGACGCTGTTTAAGGAAAAAGTATCCAGATTATCATGCTAATAGTGACCGAAGAATATGTTATTTAAGAATAATCTAGTATATAACAATCTAAAGTGATCATATTTTGTTATGTGCATGATTGAAGGAAATATTTTGAAAATAGCAATTTTATGAAAAATGGATAATTATTTATCTGATGCAATGGTAGATAAATTTAAAATACTTGTTTTGTATGTACTTAAGGATATAGAAATTGTAGATATAAGAAAAATCATATTGGAAAAAATATTTGATAAATATTTTATGACTAGAATAAATTATAGACCACACTTACCTAACTACTCTTACAAATACCTACATACCAAATCTACTATCAACCATGATAAATTATATTTATTTAGAATTTTAAAAAATGGATATGAAAAATATACAATCAATAGAAAAACAAATGAAAACAAATTTAGATGAATATATGAGGACTAAAGATATAAAATGTATACAATTTCTTAGTGAAAATATAGAAGAATTAATGAGATTAAAACAAACAACAAAAAAATATTATAATAAAGTATTTAAACAATTTTAAATGACAGATAATCTTAAAATATTAATCTTATATATACTTAGAGATATAGAAATTATAGATATTAAGAGAATAATATTAGAAAAAGTATTAGACTATGAAATTGAAATTATAAATTGGATAGAATAGCTATACCTGGATAATTACCCAGATGGATATTATTCAGATTAAGAAATGTTAGAATATATTAGAAAAACTAGAGAAAATCAAGATAATCTAAATGAAGAAATTAATTATAGAAACCGAATTAGAAAAATAATGGAGAATCTAAAAGAAAAATTAATATGGATAGAAGAAACCTTAGAAAATTTAGGAAAAAGTACATGTGATAGTTTATATAATTTAAAAAACTCGCTATGAGAAGAACAACACAAGATAATAAATAGCATTGAAAATCTAGAATTAGATATACATTACAGTACAATTAGGATAAATTATTATACAAAAATTTGTAAATCTACAATTACTACATGATAAAATGATAGACTATGAATATTTAAAATATTGGAGAGAAAATATAGAAGAAATAATATTATTAGAAAAACTTATGAAAGACAATCTAATTAGATATTTTGAAACAAAAGATATAGAATATTTAGAATAACTTCAAAATAATATAGAAGAATTACAAAAACTAAGAGAAAAAAAATGAAGAATACTATAGTAAAGCATTTAATCAATTACCATATAATCACCCCCCAAGATATGAATATCGATAAAACTAACATAAATAAACTCAAAATAAAAATAAAAATAAAAATATTTAGAAAAGTTAAGAAATATCCACGCACAAATAAAAATAGATCTATTGTATTCAAAATAAAAGTAAAAATAAAAATATTTAGAGAAGTTAAGAAATATCCACGCACAAATAAAAATAGATCCATTGTATTTATAATAGATCTATTTTACCACACAAGTTATCCGCAAGTTATCCGTACCCCCTACAATTGGTATTGAGTCCGACATTTGATCATGGTTATGGTTCCTCTGAGTTCCGGTTTGAGTCTGGTATTTGATTATGGTTTCTGTTGTATATCTTAATGTGGCCTCTTGTTATTACCCACTATGTCCGATTCAAATCCGGCATGCGTCCTCTTACTATTATCCATCACTACCGGTTTGAGTTCGGTGTCTGGACTCTCATTACCAACCATTGGTGCCGGTTCAAGCCCGGTGCACATTTGGATGGCTATTATGATTTCGTGGGATGGAGTTCCGTCACAAATTATTTATGTTTATTTTAATTAATTACTTCTTATTTGTCCCACCGGCTTATGAGGGTATAGTTGGGTTAATTGTCTTCTTCAGTGTGCCTAGCAAGCTTATGGGACCTAGTTAAGTTATGTTTGATTTTTCTATTATTACAATTTTATTTATTTCCTGTATTATTTACTTTTGTTCCTTTACCATATTTGCGTAGCTTGGTAGTTTTTTACCTTGCTATCCCTATTTACTGATGACTTAGATTACACCCTCGCATTATAGTTATACGTTTTTTGTATTGAGCTCTGTCGGCCGATGATGCATACCGAGTACCTACTGCTTTGGTACTCGTACTACACTTCTGCATCTTTTTCCTAACACAGATCCGAGTAGTAGAAGCCGACATTAACGTGATTGCTACTTTCCAGTACTGATTCGGAGCAGGGTGAGCTTATTGTCGTCCGAGGCTGATCCTCCTCTATCTGTTCCAGTTTAGTCTTTTATACTCGAGACTGCTTGTATATATTAGATAATTTTGGATTCTGTCTAGTACTCTGATTATATTTTAGTAATGGCTCTAGTACCGACCTTACCAGGTCTTGGGAGAGATTCATTTGTGTATTTTGTCCCTTTTTCTACCCTCATTTTAATATGTGATATATATATTTCCTTTTTGTTTGTCACTTATTATTACTGTTGCTATCATTATATGCGATCTTTTTTTATTTTTTCCTGTTAGTCCATTACCTATTATTCCGGGCTATGGCTTGTCTTGCCTATGGGGGGATCAGGTAGGCACCATCATGACTTGAGAAATCGGGTCATGACATGTATTTCATTCCGTATTTGAGCCAAATATGGCAAATTAGGTATATTCCTATCGTAACTGCGAATCTTGTCTTTAACTCAATCCAAAGACAAAAATCCATTCCTTATGTTACATGTTCTAAAATAATTGTATTCCTTCTGGGATCACAAAAGAAATATAGATATATTCTAGAGGTCGCGAATCAATAGAATAGTAAGTACAAGAACATAAGAACAATAAATTGTGATAATTAACATTAACCAACTTGAATGTATGCTAAGAAATCATGTTAATAGACTCATCTAGAAAGAGGGTAATTATCCACCCATATTCATATAAATAATCAGTATCAATGAATTCATAAGTCAAACTACAAGAAAACTAAAAGTACAAAGAAGAAAAATCATAAAATAGAGCCCTTGATGCCTTCTCCTCTCTACCAATGTGTATTACTCCAAAGATATCTTTTAAATGTGTATAATTACTACTTATATTTTACTTTAGGTCTTCCATAATATTACCCAAAGGAATTATAAGCATTGGCCACTTTTCCCCCAACTTAAACCAAGCAAAACACCATTTTTTAGGCATTTTGGGTGGAGGGGGGATTAGGCCCATAGCGTATAGCATGTCAAAGAGGGGCTTAGTAGCAGGCCTATAGAGTGTCCCAGGAAGTGTACCCTCACCCTAGGGGGTGAATTACATGGAAACCTCTCATGCTATGGGGGGTGCGGCACATGGCTTCCTCCACAACGGGAGGTTTCGTCCAATCTTTGCTTTCTTCCTCTTATCTACTTGTTCCTTGTTTCCCCAATCCTTTTGGATTGTTTATGGTAATAATTTAGCTTAAATATCTGCTAAAATAGTTTACTAAAACAAATCATAACAAACATTAGGCCACATAGCACGATAAATTTTATCAAAGTATACTAGAGTAAGCGTAGCATATGCCAGCCTAACTAGTTTTTTCATCTAAATACTATTTGGTTCTTTCGACTCTTGAATTGTTTCAAATGAACCTTAAACACTCTAAAAATATAAATTAGCACACAAATAAACACTTTATACTTAATTAAGAATATTAATTTATCCTCAACTCTAAGCTAAATGCACATAGTACTTAGGTGTATAAATACGCCTAAGATCACCACCCCAAACTTAAAGATTTGGTCGCCCTCGAACAACTCTTAAACCTAATCACAATAAAGTAATACTATACATAACTCCTTGAACTAATACACTCAAGGTAGAACCATAATAAATAGACGAGTAGAAAGTTCTTCATTAGGTATGTCATATTACAATTGACACTGCATGAATACTACTTTAAGACTTCCTAGCCTCAAGAATTGACTCTACCATGTTGGAGAATGCATTCATACTACTCAACAAAAACATAATATAAGTCACCTATCCATCATTAAACATGCACCCTCTCTACAAGAGAGTCACCCATATTCACTTCATCAGAAAAATGGGCGTAAGAATCAAATTTCGCTCACTTCTACAGAGAATTCACATGTCACATAAGATGAACCATAAGCTTGACCTTAGTGTAGTACTCAACTAATACAAGAATATCAAAGATTAAAATCAAGTAGGACTTTAAGGGTTGTAATGTAGGCTAAGGGATGGGTAGGAACTATTCTGGCCAGCAATAGTGACTATCTTCCCTAAGCACTTGAATACATTAAATTTTACCTTAAAATTATCTCAACTCAACCTATTTTTCAAATTTTTTTGTCTACCCACCTATCTTTTATTTTTCTCCTTCTCTTTAAGATAGCTTACACATCTTTAGTAGGGAGTATTTTCAACCAACACATGATTCACTTCTTTTGATCAATTTTTCCTTTCAACATATTCCTCGCTACCTCAACACAAACTTTTTCAACACACAAATATCTATTATTTTGGGTCTTCACTCCCACTTTTTCCTTCTTCTTCACTTCTCACTTCTTACCCATTTTAATTCTTCAACTAAAGCACTTAGGAGTTTTGTATCAAATTACAATCAAGTGAAAAAAAGGAATAAGCTACATATGATGCTACCAAAGAATAGGCTAAAGGCTTAACGGGGCTAACTAAGGTCATATTGAAAGAGTAGACAAAGCAAGTAAAACTATGGCTATCAAAGAAATGCCTATGTCATCTCCTAAACTCTACATTCTTTATTTCACTTTGCAAATACACCGAACAAGTTCTAGACATCAATATGCAAACATAGAATATAAAAAAACCCTCAACACACATGACACATATTTAAATCAAGACGGATCCCTATAGATTCTCAACCAACCAATATAAAAAATTCACACTTAAATTAAAATCACACAAGAGTTAGATAAAAGAGCCTAGGTGTCTCACAGAAGTCATTCAATTCTTCACATCATGATTTAGAATTCAACACCACTTGTAATAAGTAATGATGTGTAGCACCTAGAAAGAGCATCTGTATTTATTCCTAATGACAAAAAAATTAAAATTACTCCTAAAAATCCAAAAGGATACTGGGTTCAAAGGGCTCCCCCTTGGAAAGAAATTGAAAAGAAAAATTAAGGGGTAGGTGAATTATGATTCTACTAAACGGATAAAAAAATAAAGAAATAAACAAAGATAATATCTTTTTGTAATTTTTGAATCTAGTCACAAACTTGCAACAAATAAAAATATACATCATACATAGCACTTCACCTTAAGAACATTAAAATATTCTCTACCTCACACTTAAAATCATACTTTATCCCCAAGTATAAATCAAAAAATAAAAAATAGAAATACTCTTTGAGGCCTCTAGGCCTAGTTAGTAGCATCATATCCATTAAAGAGGTCCTTGGGACCCCACACTTAGTTTTTGTGTTACTCTTTAGATAAGATCTCAGGTACTTAGACTTTTCTTCAACATATATACACAAAACAAAAATGACACCAAAGGTAATAATAAATAAAAACTAAAAATAAAAGTAATTACCTTAGCTTGGGTTGCCTTCCAAGTAATGCCTGATTTATTATCACGGTATGACTAATATCACAACTATCATCCATATTCTCTCATTTTTTTCTCTTTGCCGGGGGCCTATCATCTCTTTTTTTCCCTTCTTGAGTTCTCACAATCAAGGTATGCAACTTTTTATACACTCACCTTTTCAGGATCCCCTTCAAGATTTTCAAGCTCCAGCTTATTTGTCAATTTGGCCAACCCTATGAGAGATTTTGAAGAGGCAATAGGAGGTTTCTCTCTTCCACCCTACACTCATCCACTTCCATCGTTGTGATCTTTCATAGATATTTTTAGCATGAGGGCATTTTAAGTACTCTATCCGCTCTGAAGACCACTTTTTCATCATTCAATCTCATCTTGAGTATGCTTTCTCTCACATCTATCAACACTTCATCGGTAGCCAAAAATAGATATTTCAATATGATTGGTACCCTATCATCTGCATCATATTAAAGAACATAAAGTTGGTAGGAATAATGAACTTACCAACCTTACTGAGAACATCCTCTATGATTTCTTTAGGGACCACTCTAGTTTTGTCCACCATATGGAGCACAACTTAAAAAGGTCTTGTCTTTCGCAAACCTAATGTTTTAAACATAGAAAGGGGAATCAAATTGATGTTTTCCTCTAAATCACTCAAAGCTTGAGCAATATCATTTCCACCAATTTGTATGGGGAGGATAAAACTCCTATGGTTCTTGAGATTTTTGGGATTTTTTTTCTTAACCACAGAATTGCACTCTTCTATAAGTGCTACAATCTCAATATCACTGATCCTCCTCTAGTTTGTTACCACATCCTTCAAGTACTTAACATACTTGGGCATTCCTTAAAAAATATCTAATAAAGAAAGTTTAATGTGAAGTTCTCTGAATGTGTCAAAAAAATTCTTAAGAAAGCATCCTCTTTGACTTTCTTAAGATTTGGAGGGAATGGCGGTGGTGGTCTATTTTGAGATTGCTCGACCAATTTTTCATTCTGGTACACAAAGTTTCCCTTTTTATCAGCTTCTGTGAACTCAACTTGCTTTTCTGAAAGCTTTGGTATGACCAACTATAATGCCCTGAGAGTACACCCTGGACTCCACATGGTGCTTACAGCCCCAAAGGACCACAAGCTATATCATGAGCTGGTACCTGCTGTGAGCACTGAATAAAATAACAAGGACATATATGGAACTTAACTGAAAAATGCCATAAGGTTTAAGCAACTAAAAAATCAATACCGCATCATTGTTTTAAAACTTCTAAAACATACTGTCAATATTGATAAAACAATTGATAATAACGACTTAAAGCTGAATATCTGTCTGTACTAGTCTGAAAGCCTCTAAATTGACTGACTGTGGAGTTGATGGGATAAGCCCCCAACTAACTCCTACTGACAAAGTAACTGAGCTAATGACATGACTAAATATAAGATAACTCATCCTCGAAGGATGGGGACTCACCCCTACTACTGCTTCTGATGCATTGGAAAGTCTAAGTACGGTTGGGAACCTGAGTGCCAAAACCTATGATATAAGACATCATAGTGAAAGAAAATATATACAATTAGTACTTTGAATGCACTAGTATGCTAGATGAGGTAAGGTTGAAATACGAGGGTTCATATGCATGAATTGATAATTGACTGAATAGCGTAAGTTAACTGTATGAGAATGTACGTGAACCTAGAAATATTTAAGATGCATGACCAACCATATATTGTATATCTAAAATAGTCTGAAACTATGGTACTAAAATCTATTACTAATTTACTAATAACTAAAAGCTCTCATCACGCAAAATTGAACTAAATGTTGTACTGAGTACTATAACTGAAACTGTGGGAGGTATCATCTAACCGACATGCCCCAAATAAGCTAAATGGGGTCTGACCTATAACCCCAGTTGGAAGGGTGTCAATACCATGCCACGGGTACTAACAATGGTTGTATGGATCCAATAAACTAATATCTCGAAGAACACATGAGTCACCCAAATCTAGCAGGAGTACTCAGGAGATATGTGTAAACCCTAACTAACAGGAAGACATCTAAACCTATGCTAGCTATGTAGTTCTATAACTCGGGGATTTCTACTAAGGGTCAAACCCTAACCTAACAGGAATGCCCCCATCCCTGGGTTCGCTTGGTGCTAAATCCTACTCCCAACTGAACTGACACTGATCATTAGACTGGACTAGGCTTAATTGAATATACAACTGACCATGCTAACTTAACTGAAAGCTATTTCTCACGGTATAACTGCATTTATTTTGTAAATACTAAAAACTAAGTAAACAACTAAATTTTGAGAATTCATAGCCTCCAAGACTCGTCAGCATTTGCAACAGGACCGTACTACAACTTTAGAAACATTATAAGTAGTCATTGTTCAAAACTCATTCACATAGGCATTTTATCAAACACATGGGAGACATGAACTTTTACATGGGAATGAGCAACATGCGCAAATACCATGACTATACTATTCAATTCACAACTTAAGGGTTTGACATGAAAATTACATCATTCAAAATACGTATTGGTTCATTTACTTGAAAACACATTTATTCTTAACTTGAAGTCACCATAACAAGATATTCATGAAAATAATTCAATTTAATTATGTAAAACTCATAACTTAAGTTTAAAAAGAGGTGCTTGGGATCCAAGGCTGAAAAGGACCCAAGGATGAACACCTAACATACCTTAATCAAAGAATTCTTAGAAGTTCTTGGTGGATTTCTTGAGAATTGATTGAATGTTGAAGGGGCTAGGATTTTTTCTTGAGAGGTAATGCTTTCAATTGGGGAAATTTTGAGAATGAGATAGTAAATTATGATTTTGGGACCCTAAATCCCGTGTTATGGTGTAACGCCCCGAGATTACAACCTGAGCGCTACACAGTGCTTACAGTCCCAAGGCACCACAAGCTAACCCATGAGCTGGTACCTGCTATGAGCATTGAGTAAAATTAATAACAAAATTTCATATTCTGAATTTAACTGAGGAATGCCATAAGGTTTTAAGTAATAAATCTGATAAAATCTATAAGCAAAACTGATAATACTGATAAAATATCTGACAATGACAACTAAAATTGGAGAACTGACTAATTGTATGAAATATCCTAAAGACTCTAAACTTAATGAATGAAAGTTGATGGGACAGGCCCCAACTAACTCCATCTAACTACTGAACTGAAAACATTAAGATAAAAATAGTCTGTCCTCGAAATATGATGACTGACCACTACTATGATTGATAATATGGAAAATCTATGTGCGATCCAGGAACTAAGTGTCCGAACTAATGATATGATACATCATAGCACAAGAAAAGATTATGCGATCAGTACTTTGAATGTACTGGTGTGCTAAATGAGGTAGGCTGATTTGCATGATTTCATGTGCATGAATAATAACTGACTAAATATATATAGCATGACATACTGAACAAAATACATAGAAACTATAAGTATTGAAGATGCATGACCACGTATAAAACATGTTCTGAATATAATCTGAAATCTGAAATACTAAATACTAATAACTGAATAACTGATATTTGTATGCTATGGTTAAGCAAATCTAAAACTGAATCACCGAACTAATGTCAGGACTGATATTGTGGGAGCTATCATCTAACCAATATGCCCCAATGAGCAAATTTAGGGTCCAACCTATAACCCCAGTTGGAAGGGTATCAGTACTGTGCCACGGTTTCTAACACTGGCTGTGTGGATACACTAAAGTATTATACCAAAGGACTAAGGGTTACCCTCAACTGGCAGGTACCCATATAAGATAAACCCTCAACTTGCGGTTTAACATCTCAACCTACATTGGATACGTATATCTGGAATGTGGGGAATACTACTAAAGGTCACACCCTCAACTGGCAGGTGAGCCCCCATCCCTGGTTCACTCGGTACTAAATCCTACTCCCAACTGAACTAACTCGGAAGACTGAACTGTTCTGAGTTTAACTAATTATGATAACTGACTGAACTGCTAATGCTCATAACATATTCTGGAACTACTTTGAAGACACTGAGACTAAGTAAACAGCTAAGTTTCTCGGGTATTCATAACCCCCAGGACTCGATACCAGTAATAGTAAAATAGTACCAAACTTTGGGGATATAATATGAAAGCATTTATTCACAATTCACTCTTGTAGGCATTCATCAAACACTTGGTATTCATATTTTAAGATAATCATGGGAATAGTATAAAACTTGGAGTAATAACATGAATTCGACATCAATAATATTTAATCATGATTTAAATCAGTGAATAACAACATTAAAACACGTGGGGTTTGATAAACAATAAAAATTTCAAGTAAGCATGGTATAAAGTCAAGATTCATGGAGATTCATGGTTAAAAATCATGGTAACCTGTGAAGATCATAAATTTAAATTTAAATTTGGATACTTGGACTCAATTGGTGAAAGGGACCCATGGATGAACACAACATACTTTGGTTTATAAATTTGTGAGGATTGATGGTGAATTCTTGAGATTTGACATTGAATCTTAAGGGCTAGGGTTTGTTCTTGAAAGAGACTACTTTTGATTTGGGAGAAATCAAATAAAATAATGACCTAATAGGCTATTGGGGATTTAATCCCGTATTTTTTCATTGATTGGGGTTATTGGAAAAAGACCAAACCACCCTTAGGAGAAATTTAATTTTCATTACTAAAAATCTCAATTTGATCATCACCGTGATGCGTTCCTAATGGGGTGAGTCACTAGAATTTCACTATAAGCTTAGTTCAAGGACGAGTGCGAAATTGCACCTTGGCACGATGCGGTGTGTCACTGTAAAATGGACAATCGTGAAATTTCACCTTGGTGCGATGAGGCGCCATCGCAGTGCTTTGCTGGAAAAGGACGGACGTGAACTGGAACTCCACTGTGATGTGGGCCAATTGCGACACTACACTTGAAATCAGACAATTGCTAATTTGTCTTTCCCAGCGATGCGGTACTTATTGTAGTGTTCTACTACTCTCACTAAAATTGCCATAACTTCTCAACCGACTATCAAATTTGGGAAAAATTTGTGTTGTTGGAAAGATAATTAAATTTCCTATCATTTGGTGGGTCTTAAGCTGGAAAATTCTCAAGAGAACAAAAGATATGCTTGTTTGAAGTTGACTAAAGCAGCGTTCTTATAAATATTTCAATCCGTAAGGATTATTTTGATTCGTTTAATAGTTGGGAGTAATAAGGGGCCTTAATATACCACAAATTAACTCATAAAACTATCAAAGAATGATAATGTACTATGCACAAGCTTGAAACATGATGCTAACATTAGTTGCATTTTTTGAGGTATTATAATGTCTCCTCCTTGGGAACATTCGTCCTCAAATGAGACTGGTTAAGATGAAAACACTGAGAAACTAAGATTACATGCTTAATATATGTGATGAAAACACGATTACATGGATGAGTCTGAACATGAAATATCACTGAACTAGTTCTGTGAATGCATGACTGACATGAAAATGATATGCATCTAAAACTGAGCATGGAGAAGAAAAATTCTAAAAAGATTGTTACCTTAAGCTGAATCTGAGTTCACAAAGAAAAGATGAGGGTACTTGGTCCACTTATCTGCTTCTGCTTCCCAAGTGGCTCCCTTAATGGACTGATTCCACCAAAGAACCTTGACTAGGGGAACTTCTTTATTTCTTAGTCTATGAATTTGTCAATCGAGGATCTCGACTAGAATTTCTTCATGGGAAAGAATATTCTGAACATCTACGCTTTCTAAGGGAACAACTACAGCTGGGTCACCAGTACACTTCTTCAACAAAGAGATATGGAATATTGGGTGCACTATTGCTAAGTCTGCAAGCATCTCAAGATCATAAGCCACCTTTCCGAAATGGATCAAAATCCTATAAAGGCCAACATATCGGGGACTGAGTTTTCCCTTCTTACTAATCCTCTTCACTCCCTTCATAGGAGAGATCTTCAGATATATGAAATCACCAATATCAAACTCAAGATCTTTCCTTCTCACATCTGTATAAGATTTCTATCGGCTCTGGGATACCTTAAGCCTCTCCCTAATCAACTTTACATTCTCTAAGGCATCAAACACCAAGTTAGGACCTACTACTGCGCCCTTACCTACTTCGAACCAACCAATCCGAAATCTATATCTCTGTCTATATAGAGCCTCAATTGGAGCCATCTGAGTACTGGAATGATAGTTGTTATTATACGTGAATTCAATCAAAAGCAAGTGATCATCCCAACTGCCCTTAAAGTAAACTACACACGCTCTCAATATATCCTCAAGGGTCTGAATGGTCTTTTCTGGCTAACCATTTTTCTGAGGATGAAAGGCTGTACTAAGGCGAACTTAAGTACCAAGAACCTTCTAAAAAGATTTCCAAAAGTGAGAGGTAAACTAAGTACCTCTATCAGAGATAGTAGACAACAGAACACCATACAACCTAACCAACTCCCTAATATAGAGCTTGACATAGTCCTCGACTGAATAAGAAGTATGGACTGGCAAGAAATGGGCTGATTTGGTCATCCTATCTACAATGATCCAAATTGAATCATGTTGTTAATGAAGACGAGGCAAACTTGTCATAAAATCCATGTTCACTACCTCCCACTTCCAATTAGGAATATTGAACTACTGTATAGACCCATTAGGCTTCTGATGCTCAATCATAACTTGCTGACAAGTGAACTTAGCTACAAACTCTGCGATATCCCATTTCATCCCACTCCACCAATATAGTTCACACAGATCGCAGTATATCTTCATGGCCCCTGGATGAATAGAGTAACGTGCACCATGTACTTTTGCAAGAATTCGCTGTCTCAACTCATCAACACCCAACACACACAATCTACCTTGGCAACGAAACACCTCATATCCCCCTTGGGAGAAAACTTCTACTTTCTAATCTCTGAATGACTCCTTCAACTTCACTAGACTAGGATCCCTATCCTACTTTTCTTTCACATCAGCAACCAGAGAAGATTCTGAACTATTCTAAACCTAAATACAACCCTTAGCTGAATCAACCAAATGAACACCTAATCTGGAAAGCTGATGAACATCTTTAACTAACTTCTTCTTATCACCCTCAACATGAGCAACACTACTTATAGACAATCTACTTAGGGCATCTGCCACTACATTGCCTTGCCCGGGTAATACAAAACACTTATATCATAAACTTTCAACAATTCTAACTATCTCATCTGATACAGATTCAAATCCTTCTGCAAAATAAATTTTGTAAGATTTTGTGATCTGTGAACATATCAACATGCACCCCATACAAATAGTGCCTTAAAAACTATAAGAAAAATACAACAACTGCTAACTCAAGATCATGGGTAGGGTAATTCTTTTCATAGGGCTTAAGCTATCTAGAGGCATAGGCCACAACCTTACCTCTCTATGACAAAAGATATCCCAACCCACATCTGGAAGCATCACAGTACACAACAAACCTATCTGAACCATCTAGGAAAGTCAAAACTGGGGTTGTAGTGAGTCCAATCTTCAACTCCTAAAAATATTTCTCATAAAAATCTGACCACTGAAACTTAACTTTCTTTTGAGTCAATCTGGACATGGGGGACGCAATAGATGAAAATCCTTTAATATACCATCGGTAATAGCCAGCCAAACCTAAGAAACTCCTGATATCTGATGGAGAGATAGGTCTGGTCCAGTTTTTGACCGCCTTAGTATTTTGAGAATCGACTCTAATGACATCATCAGAAACAATATGGCAAAGAAAAGCTACTGATCTTAGCCAAAATTTTCACTTACTGAATTTAGTGAACAACTGATGGGCTCTAAGAGTCTGCAATACTATTCTGAGGTGGTCTGCATGATCATTTTTGTTATGAGAGTAAACAAGGATGTCATCAATGAAGACTATGATTAACATGTCCAAGTACTGCTTGAACACTCGGTTCATCAAGTCCATAAAAGTTGCTGGGGCATTGGTGAGATCGAAGGACATGACTAGAATCTCGAAGTGACCATCCTTGTTCTGAAAGCCATTTTTGGAATGTTATATCCTCTAACTCTAAGCTGATGATAACCAGATCTGAGGTCTATCTTAAAAAGGTAACTGGCACCCTAAAGTTGGTCGAACAAGTCATCAATTCTAGGAAGTGGATATTTGTTTTTGATTGTTACTTTATTCAACTGATGGTAGTTAATACACATTCTAAGAGATCCATTTTTCTTACGCAAGAATGGGACTATGCGCCCTACGGGGAAATACTAGGCCTGACAAATCCCTTATCTAGGAGATCTTTGACCTGCTCTTTCAACTCTTTTATTTTGGATGGACCAATCCTGTATGGCGGAATAGAGATAGGCTGAGTATCTAGAAGAAGGTCTATTCCAAAGTCAATTTCCCTTTGGGGAGTAACTCCAGGAAGATCTACAGGGAACACATTTGGAAATTCCCACACTACTGAAACTGACTCAAGGTTAGGAGTCTAAGAAGTAGAGTCTTTGACATGGACAAGATGATAAATACACCCCTTGGATATCATTTTCCTTTCTATAAGGTACGAAACAAGATGACCCCTAGGAGCTATAGTACTACCCCTCCATTCAAGGACTGGTTCATTTGGAAACTGAAAATGAACTACTCTGTTTCTACAATCAACTGAAGCATAGCATGAGTGGAGCAAATCCATGCCAAGAATAACATCAAAATTTGTCATCTCTAACTCCAAAAGATCCACTGAAGTGAATTTATGAGATATTGTGACTGAACAGTTCTTGTATACCTTCCTAGCTACAATAGAGACACCTATTGATGTAGACACTGAAAAAGGTTCCACTAGGATTTCGAGACTGACTTCAAAGTTGATGGTTATATAAGGGGTTACAAAAGAAAGAGAAACTCTAGGGTCTAATAAAACATAAACATGTAAATGAAAAACCTGTAACGTACCAATAACCAAATTAGAGAATTTTCCTGATCCCATCGGGACTGAAGGGCATATAATCTATTTGAACGCTGACCACTGGTAGCACTGGAAGCGACACCCTGTTGAGTCGGGAGGTTGGCTGGAACTGATGACTGATGAGACTGGCCCTGTTGGCGCAAAACCCTACCTTTCTGAGAAACTACTCTACACTCCCAAATCTGCTGACCTATCTTGCCATACCCAAAGAATACATCACTTCCCACTCTACACTCACCCTGATGATTTCTACCATATTTCTGGCAAAGAGGATTTGTATGACCACTATTAACACTGCCTTAGGACTTAGAACCTGACATCCTATCCTGATTATCATTTCTAAATTTGGGTACTGGGGTACTAGCTGAAGATAGAGCTAGGATGGAAGATTTCAAATAGAACTGAGGAGGGTTACCACCTTCTAACTTTGGCTGAGTAAAGTTAAAGATACATATTCTAGCCCTTTTGTTCTCTCTCTCTCTTTCTCCTTATTCTTCTGCTCCTCAATCTGTTGATCATGGACTATAAACTAAGACAAGTCCATCAACTTTATTAGTATTGTAGTCCTACACTCCTTGACCACTCTGTCAGATACACCGGACATAAACTTGCTCATGTTAGATCTGCTATCAGCTACCACATGAAGAATATACCTAGCAAATTGAGTAAACATGAGGTAATACTCCTTCAAACTCATATTTCCCTACCTCAAATTAATAAACTCTAACACATTATCCTCTCTCAACTCCAATGGAAATAACTTATCTAAGAAGTCAATAGTAAACTCTTCCTATTCTATAGACCCTGCATCTGCGCCTCGATCTACCTTCCACTGCTTAAACCATGTATGAGACACATCTTGCAACTGGTAAGCAGCCAATTCAACATTCTCACTAGAAGTTACCCCCATAATATTTTTTACCTTCTGGACCATGACTAAGAATTCCTACGGATTCTCTTCAGATTTAGATCCTAAAAACAAAGGAGAATTCATTTGGGTAAAGGCCCAAATCCTAGCTGCAGCAATATTGGCCACTGGGTTAGACAGAATAGCGGTTGGCTCAGCATTCTGATATGCCACATAATGGGCTAGGGTGGTGAATGCTACTATGAATTCTACGTGATAAATGTGTTCATTCAGGGGATCTTCCTGAATGGGCGGAAGTGCTGGCTGGTTTACGTTTCTTCTTCCGTTTGTCTTTCTGGGAGGCATGTTCTGTAAATGGAATGAATAATAAGTGTGTAACAAACACTGAAAGAAGGGAAAATCTTCCTAAAATACCTTGTATCCTCTTGTCGATAAGTGTGGCGCGCTTCATACCCATGCACAAGACTCTACTTGAAGCGACTTTCAGACTTCCTAGGAAACTTTAAAACCTAGCTCTAATACCAAGTTTGTAACACCTCAAGAGTACACCCTGGGCGCCACATGATGCTTACAGTCCTGAGGGACCATAAGCTAACCCATGAGCTGGAACCTACTGTGAGCACTAAGTAAAACTGATAACAAAAAGTCAAATGCAGAATTTAACTGAGGAATTCCATAAGGTTTTAAGTAATAAATATGATAAAATCTATAAATAAAATTAATAGTATTGATAAAACATCTGACAATGGAACCTGAAATCTAAGAATTGACTAACTGTCAGAAATATCTGAAAGCCTCTAACTGACTGAATGGGAGTTAATGGGACAGGCCCCAACTAACTCCATCTAACTACTGAACTGAAAATATGAAAATAAAAATAGTATGTCCTCAAAATATGAGGACTCGCCACTGCTACAACTGATAATTTGGAAAGTCTATGCGTGATGCAGGAACAGAGCGTCTGAAACTATGATATGATATATCATAGCGCAAGAAAAGAGTATGCGATCAGTACTTTGAAAGTACTGGTATGCTAAATAAGGTAGGATGATATGCATGAATAATAACTGACTAAATATATCTAGCATGACATACTGAACAAAATACATAGAAACTGTAAGTACTGAAGATGCATGACCAATCATAAAACATGTTCTAAATATAATCTGAAATATGAAATACTAAATACTGATAACTGAAGAACTGATATTTGTATGTTATGGTCAAGCAAATTTGAAACTTAATCACTGAACTGATGTCTAGACTGAGACTGTGGGATCTATCATATAACCGACATACCCCAATGAGCAAATTTGGGATCCAAGATGTAACCTTAGTTGGAAGGGTGTCAGTATTATGCCACGAGTACTAACACTGGCTGTGTGGATCCACTAAAGTGTTGTCCCGAAGGACTAACGGTTACCCTCAACTAACAGGTGCCCATATGAGATCAACCCTCAACTGGCAGGTTAACATCTCAACCTATGCTGCCTACGTAGTTCTAGAATATAGGGACTGCTATTAAAGGTCACACCCTCAACTGGCAGGTGAGCCCCATCCCTGGGTTCACTCGGTTCTATATCCTACTCCTAACTAAACTGACTCAGAAGACTAAACTGTTCTAAGTTTAACAAATTATGATAACTGACTGAACTGATAATGCTCATAACATATTTTGGAACTAATATGAAGATACTGAGACTAAGTAAATAGCTAAGTTTTTCATGTATTCATAACCCCCAGGACTCGATAGCAGTAATAATACAATAGTACCAAACTTTGGGGACATAATATGAAAGCATTTATTCACAATGCACTCTTGTAGGAATTTCATCAAACACTTGGTATTCATAGTTTAAGCTAATCATGGGAACAGTATAAAACTTAGAGTAATAGCATGAATTCGGCATCAATAAAACTTAATCATGAGTTAAATAAGTGAATAACAACATTAAAACAGTGGGGTTTGATAAACAATAACAATTTCATTTAAGCATGGTATAAAGTCAAGTTTCACAGAGATTCATGGTTAAAATCACAATTTAAAATTTGGTAAATTATGAAGATCACAACTTCAAATTTAAATTTGGATACTTGGACTCCATGGGTTAAGGGGACCCATGGATGAACACAACATATCTTGGTTTATAAATTTGTGAGGATTGATGGTGAATTCTTGAGTCACTGAAAATCCTGATTTTGACCATCACCGCGATGCGGTACTAATATGGTGAGTCACTGGAATTTCACTTTAAGTGTAGTCCAAGGACGAGTGCAAAATTGTACCTTGGCGGGATGCGGTGCGTCACTGGAAAATAGACGTCGTGAAATTTCACCTTGGTGTAACGCAGTGCCATCGCGGTGCTTTGCTGGAAAAGGACGAACATGAACTGGAACTCTACCACAACGAGAGCTAATTGTTGTGCTACAGTAGAAATCAGAAAATTGCAAATTTGTACTTCACCGTGATGCGGTACTTATCTTGGTATTCTACTGCTCTCACTAAAATCGGCATAACTTCTCAACCAACTATCAAATTTGGGAGAAATTGGTATCGTTGGAAAGATAATTTAATTTTCTATTATTTGGTGGGTCTTGAGATGGAAAATTCTCAATTGTTAAAAAATATATGCTCATTTGAATTTGACTAAAGCAACGTTCTTCTCAAAATTTCAATCGGTAAGGATTATTTTGTTTCTTCTAATAGCTGAGAGTTATATGGGGCCTTAATATATCTCAAACTAACTCATAAAAATATCAAAGGACAATAATGTACTATTCACAATCTTGAAACATGATGCTAACATTAGTTGGATTTTTTGGGGTATTACATATGGACCCCTTGGGTGAAGGGAAAATGACTCATTTGCCCTTGAAAAAATGGAATCAGAAGCTGGAAAAATAAGGGGCAGACGATGGAGCAGGCGTCGTAGGATATGGTGTGATGCACTAGATTAGGGGTCGTGGGCTCCACTACGGTGTACTACAAGGCACGCCGCGGGCTTATCCTTGTGCTGCCTCTATTTTGGAAATCCAAACATGCCCTCACGTTCATCCAAAAATTCCCAAAACTCACCTAAGACGTACCCTTGACATCCCCGATCATGAATCAACCTTAAAATCGACATTCTAAGGATGGGAAGATCAAAAATAAAATCATTGAAGTTTAAGGGGATTTGAAAATCACTAAGTCTTAACACTTAGTGAAATATTCTAAGTCTTGGACCCCTTTAACCTTCAAGAGTAAGATGAAATGAGCTAGGATCTTATGAGGTCTTACAATATCTCCCTCTTGGGAACATTCATCCTCGAATGAGACTGATTAAGCTGGGAAATACTGAGGTACTGAGGTTACATACTGAGTATGAATAACTGAAGACATGATTACATGACTGAGTCTGAAACATGGTGACTGACTGAACTGATTCATGAATGCATACAATGACATTAAGATGATTATATAGATGGAACTAAGAATGGAAAAGAGATAATATAAGGAAAATTGTTACCTTGAAGTAAGTCTGAATTTGCAGAGAAAAGATGAGGGTAGTTGGTTCGCATATCTACTTCTACTTCCCAAGTGGCTCCCTCAATGGACTGATTCCGCCAAAGAACTTTGATCAATGAAACTTTTTCGTTCCTTAGTCTGTGAATCTGGAGATCTAAGATTTCAACTGGGAGTTCTTCATAAGAAAGGTTGTTCTGAACATCTAAGCTTTCCAAAGGAACAACAATATCTGGATCACCAATATAATTCTTTAACAAAGAGACATGGAATACTGGGTGCACTGACACCAACTCAGCAGACAACTCAATCTCATAAGCTACCTACCCATAGAAACTCAAGATCCTATAAGTGCCAATATATCGGGGACTAAGCTTTCCCTTCTTACCGAACCTCTTTACTCTATTCATAGGAGAGATTTTCAAGTAAACTAAGTATCCGATCTCAAACTCAAGATCCTTCCTCCTCACATCTGCATAGGATTTTTGTCGACTTTGGGTTGTCTTAAGCCTCTCCCTGATCAAATAGTCTTTCTCTAAAGCATCAAACATGGAATCAAGCCTTACCAAAGCGGTCTCACCTACCTCAAACCAATCGATTGGAGATCTACATATCCTCATATAAAGAGCCTTAAACAGAGCTATCTGAATACTAGAATGATGACTATTATAATACGCAAACACCATCAAAGGTAAGTGATCATCCCAACTAACCTTGAAGTCGATGACATATGCTCTCAACATATCATCTAAGCTTTGAATGGTCCTTTCTGCCTGACTATTTTTTTGAGGATGAAAGGTTGTACTACAATAAACTTGGGTATCAAGACCCTTCTGAAATGCTTTCCGAAAGTGAGAGGTAAACTGAGTACCTCTATCTGAGATAATAGATAACGGAATACCATGCAACCTAAACAACTCTCTAATATAGATATTGGCATATTCCTCGACTGAATAAGAAGTATGGACTGGTGAGAAATGGGCTGACTTGGTCATCCTGTCCACAATAACCCAAATCGAATTATGCTGACAACGAGTACGAGGCAAACCCGTTAAAAAGTCCATGTTCACTTCCACCCACTTCCAAGTGGGAATACTGAATTCCTACATAGAACCACTAGGCTTTTGATGTTCAATCTTAACCTATTGACACATAGATCACTTATCTACGAACTCTGTAATGTCTTTCTTTATCCCACTCCACCAATAGATTTCCCGTAAATTATAGTACATCTTAGTGGCCCCTGGATGAAAAAAGTCACCATGCACTTTAGCAAGGATCTACTGTCCCAAGCCATCTACACACGGCACACACATTCAACCTGGCAACGCAAGACACTATCTCCCCCTGGGAGAAAACCTCTACGTTTTGATCTCTGGCTGACTTCTTCAACTTAACTATACTGGGGTCCCTATCTTGATTTTCTTTAACGTTGAAAACTAAGGAAGATTTCAAAGTATTCTAAACCTATAACCTACCCTCAGCCGAGTCAACCAAGTGAACGCCTAATCTAGCCAACTGATGAACCTCCTGAACTAACTTCTTCTTATCACTCTCAACATGAGCCACACTCTCCAAAGACAATCGAAGGCATCTGCCACTACGTTGTCCTTGCCCGAATGATACAAAACACTCATGTCATAATCTTTTGACAATTCTAACCACCTCCTCTAATAAAGATTTAAATCTCTCTATGAGAATACATACTGTAAACTTTTGTGATCTTTAACCACATCAACAAGCATCATATACAGATAATGCTTCCAAATCTTTAAGGCAAACACAACAACTTCTAATTCAATATCATGGGTAGGGTAATTCTTTTCATGAGGCTTAATCTATCTAGAGCCATATACCTTATATTTCGGCATTAAAACATACCCAACCTAACTATGGAAGCATCACAGTACATAAAAAACCTATCTGAATCATCTGGTAGCATCAAAACTAAGGCTGAGGTTAGTCAAGTCTTCAACTCCTGAAAACTCTTCTCACAAGAATTGACCACTGAAACTTGACTTTCTTTTGAGTCAATTTGTACACGGGGGATGCAATAGACAAAAAACCTTCAACAAACCATTGGTAATAGCCTGACCAACCCAAGAAACTCCTAATATTTGACGGAGATATAGGTCTGGGCCAATTTCTCACCACTTGGATCTTTTGAGGATCAACTTTAATGCCATCACTAGAAATAATATGGCCAAGAAAAGCTACTGATATTAGCCAAAATTCGCACTTACTGAGTTTGGCGAACAATTGATAGGATCTAAGAGTCTGCACTATAATTTTGAGATGGTATGCATGATCATTTTCATCACGGGAGTAGACAAGAATGTCATCGATGAAGACTATGGCGAACATGTCCAAGTACTATTTGAACACTCGGTTCATCAAGTCCATAAAAGCTGCTGGGCTATTTGTGAGACCAAAGTACATAACTAGAAACTTAAAGTGACCATAACGGGTTCTAAAAGCTGTCTCTGGAATGTCACATTCTTTGATTTTGAGCTGGTGATAGCCGGGTCTGAGTTCTATCTTAGAAAAGTAGCTGGCACCTTAAAGTTGGTCGAATAAGTCATCGATTCGGGGGAGTGGATAGTTGTTCTTGATTGTGACTTTGTTAAATTATTGGTAGTCAAATGTAATGCCCCGAAAATGTTCTTGAGATGTCACACGGTGCTTAGGACCACAAGTTATCCCAAGATAACCCTTCTACTGGCATAAATCATAAGCAACTGAATAAATATGTATAAAATGACTAAGTTTACTATGCGAAAACATGAAAATGATGGAATCTGTGAAATTACAATACTGATACAACTTTTACATTCTGATAAAGTCTAAAAAGAGGGACTGAATTTACATAACTGACTCTAACTGACGTCTATAAAGCCTCTACTATACTGACTATAAATAACTAAAATGTGACCCCAACTGCCACTAATGAATAAATAGGAGTAGGAAAGTAAAGCATAAAAATAACATATAACTAAAGTCCCCAAAGTAGGAGGACTCATCATCTGCTGGCCAAAATCTACAACTGTCTGATTCTAATTGCACACACCACAACTTGTACCTATATTATGAGACAATATAGAACATAGACGTATATGTGGATCAATACTTTGAGGATGTACTGAGTATATGGAGTTGAATGCATAAGTAAAACATTATCATCACATTTTATAAAATTATGCATGCTACATGTAAACGACTCACATAGGCTTGAGTAATCTTAAATCTGAAATCTGAAAATCATAAATCATGAATAGTAAAAGATATAGTATAAATCTTGTGAGTCATAACACTTAGTTCTAAAATCTGTATTTCTGTTCTATTCTCAAATCATATAGGCTAAGTTAAAAAGGTCTCACTTTTTATGTCTGAAACTAAAAGTTGTAATTCTGTAATCTAAAATCTTAAGTAAAATAATATCTGAGTAAGTTTATGAGCCTTTACACTTAGTTTTTCTAAAAGCTTTTCTATTAATATTTTCTGTTACCTAGCAGGGAGGTTCTCATTACCGACATAAACCATGTGAGCATTCATGGAGTCCAACATTCTTGTTCCCCTAAGAAGGAATCCTCACATTGGGGAGAAGAGTCATACTCTTGCCAGAGAGTATAACCTATCTGAGTGATTACGTATCTGTCATCCACGTAGAAGTGGGAATAATCTAAATTCTTCATTGGCACATAGTTCTGGGGTATGAAACCGTAGTAACGTACCCATGTCGGTGCTAAATACTACTCCCATTAAATCTGTATGCTCATTCTGAATAAAATCCACTTTAAAATAGTCTAATGGTTTGTAATAAAAATCAACTGTATATCTGTAAAGTTAAATATGTAATATAAATTTGCAAAGTGGATTTCATATCTATTCTGAGACCAAAAGGTCAAATCTTTATCAATAATCTGAAAGGAATCTAGTCATAGGGTGCTTATAGCACAACAATTCTTGAAATAGCAATGTTAATTAGGGCTTAATGACCCATGTATCAATCTCATGTTAAAACATCAAAATATCCTTACTTGATAATGTAAACATTGATAATTTAATTCAAAATCTAGAAATTACTGCAATATTCATGAAATTATGAACATATTCATATAATTCAACTTCTAAATCATTGGAAATCTCATAAGCTTGTAAATAACAATAATGGGTATAAATCCTAACTTCACTTTCATGGGAAAACACATGAAAATTTAGTAAATTTGTAATTAAAATAAGTTTTGGGCATAAGGATGAAAGGATTATCCTTGTTGAAAAAACCCCCCACATACCTTAATTGATGGTCTTAGATGAAAAACTTGAATCTTGGATTCCTATTGTGCTTTTGGAGATGAATTCTTAGAGTTCTTGTATTGGAAATCCTTAATCTTGAGTTTCCTTGGAGATTCAATGGAGGAATTTAGATTTCTTGGGGAGAAAGTTTGATGATCTAGGGTTTTGTTTTGAGAGAGAGTAGATGAAATAAGCATAAAGTTCCTTGGAATGTATTAAATCTTGTGTTTTGGACAGATTGGAGCCTTGGGGATTTTCAAAAATACCCGCTTTAAACTAGTTTGAAATTATAGCTACAAGTTTGAAATTATAGCTACAAGTTAAATTCAAACAAATGATACAAAAATATAAGATGGGGCTTTAGTATTAATGTTTGTAATCAATATAAATGGAAAACTAGAGTTATGTTCACTGTGGGTTCCGGGAATCGACAGATACTAGGTACTGCTTAAGACTCTTGAAGTAAGTAGGAACAACAGAATATCCCTGACAACTATACTATATGACTTATCTCTCGACCTCACCAGACAATTTATTATCTTATTCTCTCGAACTTAGATAACTTATCTATTTCCAATAGGATGTTGACTCAGGTAGATTAATCCAGTTACGACATTAATCATTAAATAGAAGGTTGGTAGCTTCCGAGTCCCTATTGATAATTCATGTCCTCTAGTCTATTTCTCTGTTAGAAGCAAATAAAACCTAAGGCATAACCTATTGTTTGCAACTAATAGATTTTAAGTTAAATTAATAGAATTTCAAGACGTCCTACTACTCTTTGAACCCTTTAAGTACCTAGCAGCATATCAAACCCTAATCCATGGATCCCATAACTCGGGCTGATGGAATTAGCCGCTCATGATTTGATGAATGAAATAAAAAGTTGAATTCATGATAGTATGGATAAACTTACGAATGGATGAAAACAACAATTTTTTCTTCAATTGAATCACAAGAGAATAATCCACAATAGTTGATAAGTGTTGGAGGAAAAATAAGAAAAATACTTGACGAAAAAAATGAGGCAATGTACGTTCCTCCCAAGTTTAAAAAACAAGATTGAGAGATTAAAGGATTAAAGAAGATTGTCCATAAAACCCTAAAAGATTCTATTTATACTTAACCCTAATTATGAAAATAAAATAACAAAAATCATAAAATTCTTCAAATTAGGTGACGCCGTCGCTGACACCACGTCAAGGTTCTAACGCCTTATCACGGATGGCGTCAGAATTGTTCCAGTTTCTTTCAAAATCTGTCTTAGGCTAATGATGTAGCTGACGCCGCGTCACTGATCTGACGGCATATCACCAATGTCGTCAGATTTCTTCTTCAAGCTCAATTCTCTGGTTTAGGCTGATGCCCATCGTGACGCCTTGTCAGCTCTTTGACGCCATGTCACCAATGTCGTTAGAACTTCCTCTCAGACTTTAACTCTCTGGTTAGGGCTGACGCCAAAGATGATAGCCTATCACAAGGCTGACGACTTATCACAGTCGTCGTTAGCCATGTTTTCAGCTCTTTTTGCTCAGATTTCAGCTCTTTTGCTCCATTGTTATTTATTTCTGTGCATCTTGACTTTCCTACAAAATCTTAAGAAATAACATCAAAAACACCAATAATTACTTAAGAACTTACAATTATTTCAAGTTAAAAAGTCTTAAATGTGCTACAAAAATCTAGCACATCAACACCCTCAACTTAAAACAATTGTTTGTCCTCAAGAAACTACTTAACACCATACTATGATGCTTAACCAAGAGGCACATAAGATACCTATCACAGTTGATTATCAATTTTAGCTTAAAACTCATGCCACTCCCCGCGTTCAATTACTTATAAATCCAATTGTGCATAACAATGAAGATTAACAATGTGACCCAAAGGAATCAAGATATGGCATCAATTCAGCAACAATAATCATGCATATGTACAAGTTACACTACCCAAACAAGTAAACAGCTAGCAATGCAACCGATGTGCCCTTACAACAAAGAAGTCCCTCCTCACTTATATATGACCTCAAGCATGTCAATGCGGGGACGGTCAAGAGACATTCACTCTCAGAGAAAAATTCCAATCAATGCATGTCAAATACCATATGCTTGCCCTTATTTTCATTACCAAGGTGTCCAAACATATAAGTTAGGATCTCTATAGGTATTTTCTTCAGCTTGTAATGTAGGCTAAGGGATGGTATGATATTCAATGGAATTTAGAGTGACTAAGCCTCCTTGGCACTACCTTAATTTTTGGGGTTCACCTATTAACCTTTTTCTTCTTTTTCTTCTTTTCATGATCACACATTATTCAGGATGGATGTGGCTTTTCTTTTTCATTCTTTTTCTTTTCTTATTCTTCTTCCACACCACCTAGATTTTTATTCTTTTTCACTTATTCTTTTCCTTTTATTCTACCTTTCTTCATACTCAGTTTACATCACGCACCCCTATGATATCCACCCTCAACTTAGGTTGTTTACCTAAGTCTAGGTGCACAGTGTCCAAGGAGGACCAGGGCCAAAACAGGTTCATTATGATCTAAACGGGAGGTGATAGGTGTCATAGAAAGAAATGGTCAATTTAGGCTCAAAATAGGGATCAATAGATATCATGCATACATGGAAGGTTATTTAGGCAAAAACAGTGACTTAAAATTCAAAACGGCCTATGATCCTTTCCTAACCCCTATCTTTCAACCAAAGTAAGACTAACCGAGCAAGTTCTGGATTTAACACACAAAGGGAACTAAGTAGTATCTCACACACACATGGTACAAACGTGCATCACAAGCTACTACCTATCCGGTTCATGCGATTGATTAGCAGTGGATATCATGTCACTAGTACTAATGCCATAACAAGATGCACAGTGGTCACACATAAATGTATATACCACAGTTATAAAATAAACCAATGGAGAGGTGTTTATCAGTCTAAAAAATCAACAAAAATATGTCAACTGCTCTAGATATTTATTTTTCTCCAGTTAACCACAACACATCACAAAACAAACATAATATGCCTAAATATGCCAGCTCTACTAGGAACAAGACTCTGGGGAAAAGAGGCACGACAACAAAAACCCCAGGAGGACATCAACACCCACAAGTAGCCCCACACTCAACTTAATATCATGCATTGTTCCGAAGACTTCAAATAAAAACAAGAGAGTTAGAAACATACTTGTGGCACCATGGGCGCGAAGATCTGATGGCAATCACATAATACGAATGTAAACAACAAATTACCTTGGGTTACCTCCCAAGAATCTCCTAGATTAACATCGCGACATGACCCAACTCAGTTTTTTCATCCACCTTGAGGATATGAATTTCACCCCCAACTTAGAGTCCATCTTCTTGCCTCACTCATAGGGAGGTGGTACAAAGATTAAGAAGCCGAGTAATGAATGATGCATGGTAAACAACTCGACCTTAAAGTGAGGTGTGTTTTTATGTTGTTTATCAAGTGTAAAATAAAGAATATATAATTCTTGTTTCTCATCTTCACAGTCTTTCACTAGTTTAGATGATTCCACAGACAAGATATCATCTAAACATAATGTGAAAAAATGCTTTGAGTGTGTCCCAACAAATCCTACGTCAAAAGTTACACTATCCTCTACACACTCACTTTTATTCATCTTCTCAACATTTTCACTTTGAATTGGGCTAGAGTCTTCATAAGAGATTTGTTTGTTTTCTTCTTTTGCATCTAGCACCATTTCCTCAATCTTGGCATCATCCCTCATGGTTGGTTCGGTTGGTTGGGAAATCTCCAAGGTCTTCTCAACATCAATAACAACATCGATATATGAATCTTGCTCTTCATCATTATACTTTTCCATTCTTTTAAATGATTCCACAGACCAGATATCATCTAAACATAATGTAGAAAAGTATTTTGGATGATTGACCTCGATATTCATCTCTTCTATCCTTTCTTTTCCCTCGTTAAATGACCTAATGTCTTGACGTATGTCATATATGGTATCATTCGTTGTGTCTATACGATCCAACATTAGTTTAAGCATAGCTTCAATGTCACTTTTTCCAGTGTTGCGTTCTTCATTTTCTTGACCATAAGACCTGTCATACTCATAAGAAGAACTAGAACTTGGGTTAGTGCAATAGGGGGAGGGGGAATTTGAGAAATCACTCTAATGTCTATCTTGACCACCACATAAAGAACAATTATACTCCCGGTAGGATGGAGATGGTGCACACATCTCTCTCTGAGGAGCATATTTACAATCTTGCCAAAAGTGAGGTCCATCATAATATGAACATGGATCATCAAGATATGATTTCCAACCACTAAACTCATGTTCATTCCAAGATGCGATAGTAATAAGTAAATTAGAATAAAAATCTACCTAACACAAGAAATAAAAGAAAACTCAAAATAAATATTTACAAGTTTGAATTCAAGCAAGTAGGCTAAAATTCCAAACCAACTCAATATGCCAAATTGTTCCCCAACAACGGAGTCATTTTTGATAACGCTCAACTTACACCTCAAATTAGTGTAAGGTGATCGTCGTCAATATATTTACCCAACTTTAGAGTCGGGGTCGAATTCATAGAGAACAATGTGAGTGGCGATTAAACTAGTTTGAAATTATAGCTACAAGTTAAATTCAAACAAGTGATAAAAAAATATAAGATGGGGTTTTAGTATTAATGTTTGTAATCAATATAAATGAAAAACTAGAGTTATGCTCACTGTGGGTTTCAGGAATTGACAGATACTAGGTACTGCTTAAAACTCTTGAAGTAAGTAGGAATAGCAGATTATCCCTGACGACTATATTATCTGACTTATCTCTCGACCTCACCAAACAATTTATTATCTAATTCTCTCGAACTTAGATAACTTATCTATTTCCAATAGGATGTTATCCCAGGTTGATTAATCCAGTTATGACATTAATCATTAAACAGAAGGTTGGTAGCTTCCGAGTCCCTGTTGATAATTCACGTCCTCTAGTCTTTTTCTCCATTAGAAGCAAATAAAACCTAAGGCATAACCTATTATTTGCAACCAATAGATTTTAAGTTAAAACAAAAAAATTTCAAGACGTCCTACTAATCTTTGAACCCTTTAAGTACCTAGCAGCATATCAAACCCTAATCCATGGATCCCATAACTCGAGCTAAGTGAATTAGCCGCTCATGATTTGATGAACGAAATAAAAAGTTGAATTCATGATAGGATGGATAAACTTGCCAATGGATGAAAACAACAATTGTTTCTTAAATTGAATCACAAGAGAATAATCCATAATAGTTGATAAGTGTTGAAGGGAAAACAAGAAAAATACTTAACGAAAAAAATGAGGCAATGTACGTTCCTCCCAAGTTTCAAAAACAAGATTGAGGTATTAAAGGATTAAAAAAGATTTTCCATAAAACCCTAAAAGATGATATTTATACTTAACCCTAATTATGGAAATAAAATAACAAAAATCATAAAATTCTTTGGATTAGGTGACGCCGTCGCTGACGCCACGTCAAGGTTCTGATGCCTTATCATGGATGGCGTCAGAATTGCTCCAGTTGCCTTCAAAATCTGTCTTAGGATGACGATGTATCTGAAGCCGCATCACCGATATGACGGCGTATCATCAACATCGTCAGATTTCTTCTTCAAGCTCAATTCTCTGGTTTAGGCTGACGCCCATCGTGACGCCTTATCAACTCTTTGACGCCATGTCACCAATGTCATCAGAACTTCCTCTCAGACTTCAACTCTCTGGTTAGGGATGACACCAATGCTGATAGCCTATCACAAGGCTGCCGACTTATCACGGTCGTCGTCAGCCATGCTTTCAGCTCTTTTTGCTCAGATTTTAGCTCTTTTGCTCCATTGTTATTTATTTCCATGCATCTTGACTTTCCTACAAAATCTTAAGAAATAACATCAAAAACAAAAATAATTACTTAAGAACTTACAATAATTTCAAGTTAAAAAGTCTTAAATGTGCTACAAAAATATAGCAGTACATCACAACGCGACGCGGTAAGATCGCATTGGGCTACTCAATTTTGACAAATAGGAAAATGGACCACTCCGCGATGTACTAATATCATGGAGGTCCACTGTAATTAACGATTTCTATTTTTTCCTTCTCCGCGATGCGCTGAGAGTCCAAGTGGCACACTGTCAACTTAAAAATACTCTAACTTCTCAATCGAGTGTCGGATTTAGGCGAATTTGGTATCGATGGAAAGCTTAATCAATTTCCCACATAATTAAAGTAGAAATATTAAAAATACCATATGAAATAAAAGGTATTCATCGTTTAAGCTAATCTTTAATATTTTTAGGATGGATTTGAGCTAAAAAGAGTATGGGGTATTACAATATCTCTCCTTGGGAACATTCATCCTCGAATGTGGCTAATTAAGATGATAATACTGTAGAATATGAGGCTATAAGCTATCATACACAACTAAAATAAATTGAATAACTGATTCTCAACATAATGAGCGTACTGAGCTAATCTGCAAGTGCATGAACTCTCATGAAAATAGCTACATGGCTGGGATAGGAACGAGATAGTCAAATTATGAGTAACAATTTATTTAGACTGGATATGATTTCGTGAGACATGATAAGAGGTTTATGACATGAAAACTCAAGGTATTACATCAATTCACATTCTAAGTGAACTATCTTTCTTCTGCATGAAAAGGACTGGAGCGCCCTATAGGGAAACACTGGGCCTAATGAATCCCTTATCTAGAAGGTCCTTCAATTGTTCTTTTAGCTTTTTGACTTTAGCTTGAGCCATTCTGTATGGAGGAATAGAGTTAGGTTGGGTATTTGGAAGAATGTCTATCCTAAAATCAATTTCCCTTTCGGGAGGAATTCCAGGATGGTCTTCAGGAAATACATTTGAAAATTCCCTTGCTACTAGAACTGACTCAAGATTAGGAGTCTCAGAACTAGATTCTTTGACTCACACAAGATGGTAGGCAAACCCTTTGGATATCATTTCCCTCTCTCTAAGGTATGAGACAAATTGATCTCTAAGCACTGTAGTACTACCCCTCCATTCAAGGACTGGTTCATTCGGGAATTAAGAATGGATAACTCTGTTTCTACTATCCACTGCAGCATAGAATGAATGGAGCTAGTCCATGCCGAGAATGACGTCAAAATCTGTCATCTCTAACTCTACAAGGTCTACTAAAGTAAATTTCTAAGACACCATAACCGGGTAATTCCTGTATACTCTTCGGGCTATGATGGACTTACCCATTGGGGTAGATACTAAGAAAGGATCGGTTAAGGTTTCAATACTGACTCTGAAGTTGATAGCTATATAAGGGGTTATAAAAGAAAGAGAAACTCTGAGATCAAGCAAAGCATAAACATGTAAATAAAAAACCTATATCGTACCAGTAACTATATTAGGAGAACTCTCCTGATCCTGTCGAGACTGAAACGCATATGTCTGTTTGGGCGCTGCCCACTAGTGGCACTAGAAGTGGCACCCTACTGAGTCAAGCGATCAGGTGGAACCGGAGAAAGAATATGTTTAATCTGTGAGCCAACCTGAGGACATTCTTTGACTTTGTGGTCTAGCTTGCCACACCCAAACATACATCACTTCTAGCTCTAAACACGCCCTGATGGCTATTACCACATTTCTGACAAAGGGGATTTGTATGACCACTGTTTACACTACCCTGAGTTTTAGAGCGTGGCACCCTATCGCGGTTATCATTTCTAAACTTTGGTGTAGGCGCGCTAGCTGAGGATGGAGCTGGGGCTGAAGATTTTTGGCGGAATTGAGAATGGTTACCATCCTCTGACCTCGATTGAGCAAAGTTAAAACTACTTGTCCTAGACCTCTTATTCCATCTTTCTTTCTCCTTAGACTTTTGCTCCTCAATCTTCTGAGCATGGACCATTAACCTAGACAAGTCCATTAATCAAAATCATAGTCTTACACTCCTTGAGCACACTATCCACCATACCAGAAACAAACATACTCATCCTAGACCTGTCATCAGATACCATATTAGGAGCATACCTAGCTAGCTTAGTAAATTTAATGGGATACTCCTTCATGCTCATGTTGCCTTGTTTCAAAGTTATGAACTCATGCACCTTAGCTTCCCTCAACTCTAAAGGGAAAAATCTATCTAAGAAGGCTAAAGCAAACTCCTCCCATTCTATAGGGCCGGCATCTGCGCCTCAATCCCCTTTCCACTATTTAAACCAAGTGTGAGCTACATCCTGCAGCTGGGTAGCAGCCAATTCATCACTCTCACTAGAAGTCACCCCTATAATGTCTATTACCTTCTACACCATTTTTAGGAATTCCTGTGGATACTCTCCAGACTTGGATCCCAAAAATAAAAAAAGATTTTGGGTGAAGTCCTGAATCCTAGCTGCTGCAATATTGGCCACTGGTTGGCCTAAACTGCAGCTAGCCGAACATTTTGAACTACTACAAAGTGGTCTAGAGTGGTGAATGCATCTATGAACTCTGCATAAGAAACATTTCCATTTAGGGGATCTTCTGAATGAGAGGAGGTGCTGGTTGGTTTCCATTTCTTTTTTGATAGTCTTTCTGGGAGGCATATTCTGTAAATAGAAGGAAGAGTTGAATTATACAGAGAGTTTAATTTAAGCACATGCTCATGCATACAACATGAATACTAAAAAAGGGAAATATTTACTAAAATGCCTTATAGCCTCTTGTCCATAAGTGTGGCGCGCTTCATACCCATGCACAAGACTCTACTCAATGCAACTTTCAGACTCCCTAGGACACATCAAAACCTTCGGCTCTGATACTAAGATTGTAATGCCCCAAGAGTACACCCTAGACATTACACGGTACTTACAGCCTAGAAAGACTATAACCTAACCCATAAGTTGGTACCTGCTGTGAGCACTGAAGAAATTAACAAGGACATGTACGAAACTTAACTAAAAAATACCATAAGGTTTTAACAACTAAAAAATCAATACTACATCATAGTTTTAAAATGTCTGAACCATACTATCAATACTGATAAATTAATTGATAATAACAACTAAAATTTGGCTATCATTCTGTACTAGTCCGAAAGCCTCTAAATTGACTGTCTGTGGAGTTGATAGGACAAGACCCTAACTAACTCCAACTAACAAAGTAACTAATCTATAACATAAATCATCCTCGGAGGATGAAAACTCACCCCTATTGCTGCTTCTGATGAACTGGAAAGTCTAAGTGTGGTTGGGAACCTAAGTGTCCAAACCTATGATATAAGACATCATAGCATAAGAAAACATATGCAATCAGTACTTTGAATGGACTGGTATGCTAGATGAGGTAAGGCTAAAAGAGAAGGGTTCATATTCATGAATTGATAACTAACTGAATAACGTAAGTTAACTGTATGAGAATTCATACAAATCTACAAATACTGAAGATGCAAGACTAAGTATATATCGTATATCTAAAATAGTCTAAAACTATGGTATGAAATCCATAACTGATTTACTAATAACTAAAAGCTATGGTCAAGCAAAACTAAACTGAACTCTATACTGAGTACTGTAACTAAGACTGTGGAAGGTATCTTCTAACAAAAATGGACCAAATAAGCTAAATGCAATCCAACCTGTAATCCCAGTTGGAAGGGTGTCAATATTGTGCCACGGGTACTAACAATGGTTGTGTGGATCTACTAAACTAATGTCCAAAAGAACACATGACTCACCCTAGTCTGGGAGGAGTACTCAGGAGATATGGGTCAACCCTAACTGATAGGAAGACATCTCAACCTATATTGGCTACGTAGTTCTGTAACTCAGGGATTGCTACTAAGGGTCAAACCTTAACCTTACAGGAATGCCCCCATCCCTAGGTTCACTCAATGATAAATCCTAACTCCAACTGAACTGACACTGATCATTAGAATGGACTAGGCTTAACTTAATATAAAACTGACCATGCTAACTTGACTAAAAGCTATTTCTCACGGTATAACTAAATTTATTTTGTAAATTCTAAAAAATAAGTAAACAACTAAATTTTGGGTATTCATAACCCCCAAAACTCGATAGCAATGACAACAGGACCATGCTACAACTTTAGAAACATAATAAGTAGTCATTGTTCAAAAGTCATTCATCTAGGCATTTTATCAAACACATGGGAGACATGAAATTTTACATGGGAATGAGAAACATGCGAAAATACCATGACTATACTATTCAATTCACAGCTTAAGGGTTCAAAATGAGAATTACATTATTCAAAATACATATTAGTTCATTCTACTTGAAAACAGATATATTCTCAACTTGAAATCACCATAATAAGATATTGATGAACATAATTCAATTTAATCATGTGAAACTCATAACTTAAGTTTAAAAGGAGGTGCTTGGGCTCCAAGGGTGAAGAGGACCCATGGATGAACACTTAACATACCTTAATCAATGAATTCTTGGTGGATTTTTTGAGAATTAATCTTAAATGTTGAAGGGGATAGGGTCTGTTCTTGAGAGAGAATGCTTTCAATTGGGGAAATTTTGAGAATGAGATAGTAAATTATGTTTTTGGGACCCTAAATCTCGTGTTATGGACACCTTGGGTAAAGGTAAAATGACCTATTAGCCCTTGGAAAAATGAAATTAGAATCTGTAAAAAATAAAAGGCGGGCGATGGAGCGAGCGCCGCGGGCTCTGGTGCGGTGCACTAGAGCGATCGTCATGGGCTCCACTGTGGTGCACTACAAGGTGCGCTGCGGGCTTATCCCGGTGTTGCCACTATTTTGGAAATTCAAACATACCATTATGCTTGTCTAAAAATTTTAAAACTCACTCAAGACATACCCTTGACATCCCCGATAATGAATAAACCTTAAAATTGACATCCTAAGGACGGAAAGATCAAAAATAATATTTTCATAGTTTAAGGGGCTTTGCTAATGACTAAGTATTAACACTTAGTGAAATATTCTACGTTGTGGACTCCTTTAACCTGCATGAGTGAGCTAGAATCTTACGGGGTCCTACACCAACTTTGCTTGCACCTCATGATTCTTATTTGGAGGTGTGTCAATTAAATCTTTATCATTACTCAAGGTGATTTCCATCACTTTCTTTGGATTTTTTGGATTTCTAATAAAAACTCCTTGAGGTCTTGTGTTTTATGTCGGAGCTAACAAACCCATCTACATCTCTAAATTCTTCTAAGGCAATTGCTGATTTTTGATCTCTTCATCCATTTGTTCTTGATTGGCTAGAATTTTTTTCAAAGTCTTTTTTATATTACTGGCTTGGATACCTTGATTCTATTAAAACTGCTGAGGTTGAACTTGATTATTGCCCCAAGAGCAGTTCGGCCGACTCTGTCGGTTATGATTGTTGGCATTACCATAATTTTAATTTCCTTTTTGTGTGTTGCCTATGAAATTCACCGATTCTATATTTGCTCCACATAAGTCTACAAGGTGACCACTACTACCATAAATTTTACACCAAGGCTGAACTTGTTAAACTGTATTAATCTAGGCCTGAGGTTAAGTCACACTCAACTTGTTGAACTGAGTTATTATTTGATTATGAAAAAAGGCCAACTGAGCATATACACCTCAATCATACCTATAATCTTATTCACCATACTTATAGATACATCACCCTACCACTCTAGATTACCTTGTGTAATACGGTTGAAAAGAGTATACAACTCCTCATAGGTTTTCTCCAAAGCTTAACCACTTGCCACTAAATCTAGCAAAATCTTTGTGTTATGGTCAAGACCTTCAATAAAGGATGAGCTAATACCCCATTTCTCTATTGGTGATGCAGGCATCTCTAAGAAGAGACTTGAATATCTCTCATGCATGATAGAGATTTTAACTTGACCTTTGCTTTAAACTTAAGATGCACTCCTTAACATGCAGTTTTCTTAGATAGAATGAATAAAATTAGGAACTTTTTTTCCAGGTCATCCTAAATTATTAATAAATTTTGACGGTTCTAGCTTCAACCATTTCTTTTCTCTCCCAATAATGAGAATAGGGAAGAGTGAGCCTCACATAATCCTTGCAAACTTTTGCAGGAATGAATATTTCACTGATCTCCAGAAAATTCTGAAGATAAACCTATAGATCCTCTTTGGGTAGGCCTGTGAACTGCCCGCTTATGTGAAATACTTGCACTATGTTCTGTTTAAATATGCCTCCTGCATATAGTTTTTAGATATTGAAAGTCACACTAGCTGTGAGTGGGATTGCCACTTCGTACACTATCGGTGGGCTGGTTGTTCATCACCTATTGTTGCAGGAATGGTCTCCTCTTGTTCAACTTTTAGGATTAGATAGAAAAGTGTTATTTCTCTCCTCAACTGGTGCAAATGTTGCTTAAGTTTGGGATATGTTTCAACCAAATCCCTTACCCTTGCCAGCTTACTTAAGATGTAAACCAGTACCAAAAAATTCAATAGCTAATACTAAGTTGTCAGAACTTATCAAACACAATAGTAAAACTAAAATTAGAATGTCGCTAATTTTTTAGGTATCCAGCAATGGCGCCAAAAAAACTTGGCTGAATCCAACCACACACACTAGTATATGTGGTTTTTCAAGAAATAATATTTCTTTTGGGATACGAATATCGATCCATCAGTGACATGGCATTTAGCAGACAATCCAATTTCTAGCAGTACTTTAAAGTTAAATGAGTTCTGTTTGTAACCAAAGACAGTTCAAGTTTTATTATGCTATAACTAACAATTAACAATAATGAAATTTAAAAGTGTTTTAAGCAATAATTTGGAGAGTTCCAAGGTCAAGGTATCTTGAACATTCATGCAAAGCTATACAATTGCATTGGTTAAGTTACCTATCTTGGTTGTTGATTAACGGGTTTAATATCATGATTAAGATCTTCCAATCCTATAATATTCTATTTAAATAGCCTTACAACTACATCGTTGAGAGGGGATGGGGAACTAATTCAAACACATTTGTATTCCATCTCGTATTTGAGTCAAATGCGGCAAATTAGGTATATTCCTATCCTAACTGTGAATTTAGTCTTTAACTCATCTAAAAGACAAGAAAACATTACTTATATTCAACATTTTAATATAACATTACTACTTTTGGGCTCACAAAATAAATTTTGATGTATTCTTAAGGCTGCGAATCAATAGAATAGTAAGTACAAGAACATAAGAACAAACCAAATATGATAATTAACATTAACCAACTTGAATGTACACTATGAAATCATTTTCATAGACTCAATCCAATAAAGATGTTATTTATCTATTCATATTCATACAAAGAATCTCCATAAATGAATGCATAAGTAAAACTACAAGAAAATTAAATGTAAAAGAAAGAAAAATGGTAAAGTAGAGCCCTTGATTCCTTCTCCTCTCTCCCAGTATGTATTGTTCCAAAGATGTCTTGTAAATGGGTATAATAACTCAATATATAGTCCTTTAGGTCGTCTATAATCTTCCCCAAATGAATAATAAGCATTGACCACTTTTTCCTTAACTTAAACCAAGCAAATGACTATTTTTAGACGTTTTGAGGGGGTTGCATCGCATGGGCTATAGCATGGCAAAGGGGGGGCAGTGCAAGGCTATATCTAGTCCTAGGTTGTTTAGAATCATTCTATAAGGTGTGTATTATGGTCCCATCCTATTCTATAGGGGTGTAGAATATGGTTGCCTCCACAAGAGGAGGTTTCATCTAATCTTTGCTCTCTTTTTCTCGACTACTTGTTACCTTGTTTCTCCACTCCTTGTGGATTGTGTGTGGGATTTATTTAGCTTATATATATGCTCCAATAGTCTGATACAATAACTTATAACAAATATTATGCCACACAACAAAATAAAGTTCATTAAAGTACACTAGAGCAAGCATAGCGTAGGCTAGCCTAACTAATTTTCTCGCCTAAACTCTATTTGATTAGTTTGACTGTTGAATTGTTTCAAATGCACCTTAAACACTCAAAAATGTAACTTAGAACATAAATACACACTTTTTACTTCATTAATCACATCAAGTTATCCTCAAAATATTAGACCCAAACCAAGGCCTAGTCGTGACGGGAATCTCAAGGCCACCATGGACTGGAGACCACCCCCTTAGCCTAACCCCAATAGCACAATAATCATGAAAATAAAGCAGAATCCAATCAAACCAATGATTATAGGAATATATGAATCAAATGACGATTCAAAGAATTTAAATAACATTCCCCCATACTTGTCCACGAAAGCCTCTAAAACCAGAATAACATCTAAGTTGGAACATTCCCCCGACTATGACCAAAAAGAATGCAAAAGTGCTATGAAAATAAAGAAAAAATAATTAAATGACAAGGCCTTTGAAGAATGAAGTCTCACCACTTCACAAAAACTCAACAAACGTGCTCAACTACCTAATACTTCATAGGAGCAATAGAAAATCCTTCGGACTTTACATCATAAAACGATGTAGTGTCCAAGGATGATGTCATGACCTGAGGATACCCCTTAGTTGTAACCTAGAATCATAAGTGATCTCAATCTAACTCATGTATTGGGATACTGCTTGAGCAACTGGTCAAAATTTTATATAAAAGCTAAATTTACTGAGAGAAAACATGATCATAAGGAAATCTAAATAAGTATACTACTAATAAAGTTTACATCATGATAAAACTAAAGAACATCATGATAAAACTGAAGAAAGATACTTTAATTACATGTAATGACTCTGACTAACTCTCTAAGAAGCTTCTACTATACTGACTATAGATAGATGAGACATGCCTACAACTACCACTAATTAATACATATGGATAATAACAATATAGTATATGAATTACAACTGACAGGGTCCCCAAAATAAGAGAATTCATCACCTACTGGCTGGAATCTGCAAACTATCTAATTATGATGTCTGGGCTACAACTGGTACCTACATTATGAGACAATGTTGAACATAGACATATATGTGGATCAATATTTTGTAATAAAATGAGTAAGTAGGGGTGAATGCAATAAGTAAAACTGACTAGATATATAATCTTAAAATATGCATGCTAAGTCCTGGTAGACTCACCAAGAGACTAAAATCAACTGAAATTTGAAGTATCTTGAAACATATGTAACAAACATAACCTGATAAGCTGGTGAATCACTACAGTTAGTTTCTTAAATATTTACTTTTGTAGAATAAGTAGAACTGAAGCTGGGAAGCAGTATAAATATAATATGTAAATATAATGTAAAGCTGAACATGTTGTAATACTAAACTGAGGATCATGTATGGATACTTAGCATGAAAATATGAACATGTAAAATTGAGAATGCATGACCAAGTAAAGCATGTACTGAAATAATCTGAATAACTAAAAAATTGATATATGAATAACTAAAAATCTGATTACTTGGTAAAGAAAACCTGAACTTATATAGACTGAATACTAACTGAAACTGTGAGAATTTTTATGTAACTGATATGCCCCAATTTGAGCTAATCAGGGTCCAACCTATAAACCCAGTTAGATGGATATCAGTACCTTGCCATGGGTACTAACACATGGTTGTGTGGATCCACTAAACCGGTATGTCCCAAAGGACTAGGGATTCAGTCCTAAACTAGCGGGTGACCCCTAAGAGAGTGTCAGTCCTAAACTAGCGGGTGACATCTCATAATCCTATGCTAACTACGTAGTTCTGGAACTTAGGGACTACTACTAAGGACCTAATCCTAACTGGCGGGTGAGCCCCCATCCCTAGGTTTTCTCGGTGCTAAATCCTACTCCCAATTAAAAGATGCTGAAACACAAGCTAGTGTACGTACTAAAAAATAATAAGCTCAGATCATGGTATTCTAAAAATAACAGTGCATGCATAATCTTGAAGAAATCATGAACATGTGAACTGATATATTTAACATGAAATAATACTGGTAAGTTCATTATAAAATGATGATATTAACATGGTGATAAAATCATGATTCAGACCAACTTGTTATTTGAAAATGAAAACATATAAAAACATATATGTGTTGGGTGTTCATAACCCACCAGCACTAAATGATTAGTAAAATATGATAACGATGCTTATAAAAAGTGGTATATAATCATAATTCAAAGACCCAAAACATAAGACATTTTAATACATGAGTAAAATATATGGATTTAAACATGGGGACGTATTAAACTTAGGAGAATAACAATTTATCATCAAAATAACAAAATTCAAGACAAAACATCAAACTTTCTATTTAAAACATGAATAATTACAACTCTTACGCTCTTTATTCCTTTATATCATAGGGTAATGCTATGCTTTCAACACATGAGGAATTGGGGATAAACCCTAGCTTAAAACATGTAAATTCAATTTTATAATCATACATTCGGGTACAAGGATAAAATATTAACCTTGTTCAAAACTCCACATACCTTAATTGAATGAATTCTTGAAGGAATCTTGAAATTGAAACTTGAGTCCTTGAATTCTTGAGGAAGAAAGCTTGAATTTCTTATTCTTAGGAAAGAGAGGCTTGAATTGCTCATTCTTGGGAAGGGTAAGGGTTTATACATAATTTAATCTCATGAAAAGTGGGAAATAATGTGTTTTAAATCCCCTTAATACGTTTAAGAATGATTAGCGACGATTTAGGGGTGTGAAAAGACCTCAACGCCCTTAATTTAAGTCAAACTGAGAAAATTTTAACACTTTGATTTTATTTTGTGGCACATGCCAATCACACACCTAATGTTGTGAGGCACACACCAATATCACACCTCATCTAGTGGCTATTTGTGATTGCCACGCAATGCATGACCTTAGAATGGTCATAACATTTCTCTTGGGTATCGAATTAAGGCAAAATTGGTATAGTTGGAAAGATAATTCAATTATCTACAACTTGGTGGGTATTGAGATGGAAAATTACACATATGTAAAATGTTATACACATTCAAAGTTGACCCTTATAGGATCGAACACCAAATTTTGACCAGGCTCTTAGCTCAGCTTTGCTCTAAGTAATTCCCATGAATATTTTTCACCTTGATAGCATTTTAAACACTAGGATAATGATCATTCCATATAGCTTAATATCTAAATCATGGGATTAGAGTTTACATATGTAGTAACGATGGTTCAATTCTTAGCTAAAAAATGCAGGGTGTTATGGACGGTCAATGGGATAACCACTAGAATGTAACTCAGGGAATAAGGATAAAATAATATAATTTCCAAAATCCAATCATAAATCGTGTGCACGACATTCACATACATATATATATAGTGTCGTGATAGGGATGATGGTCATGAACATGAGCGCTTAAGATTTAACTTGAACTGTGTAGTTTGATCCATACTAAAGGAAATCATGGGCTATATGGGTCCATCTCCCCCTTCTATAAGGACCCAGTATGTGTTAGCTGTACAAACAAAGGAAAATTAAGGAAAAACTAAAGACACCAAGGCAATAGTCGTCCAAATATATATATATATACATACATATATATATATATATCATATACCCCCAACATTTACAAATGAGGTTTCCAATGTTTGTCCCCCAGGTAATTACACGTTCATGATGAGCTACACAATATCTTTAAGCCCAAATTAAATAATTTGTACATAAACCAATCCATTAACCCAAAAGTCATTCATTAAGAAATTTACCACTTGGTATCGTCATACCAATGTGATTCCAAGATAAATTAATAAAACACTGTAGGTTTTGTCCCTTGAAAATTTCCTGAGTTTTGAGCCTTCTGTTGATCATACGACTTACCATACTAGTCGTGTGGTATGCGTACGGGTCAGGTGACCCAATTTTTAAGGTGTCTAGTGGGTGATCATTATTTTTCTATGGTGGGTATGACTTGGTGGGTACGGGTAGTATGGTTTGGTGACAAGTTGTTGGGTTGATCCTTTACTTAATATGAAACTTAGTAATTTGACTTGGTTTTAAGTACGAGTGACTCACTAAGAGTCGTCAGGATAAGGTATGAGTTGTATAGTCTAGCCGTATGTTGTCTAATATCCAACCCCTTTGATTCTATCTTAGGTACAATTATACCATACGAGTCATATAGTTTGGTCATGAGTAGGGCAAGTGAGTTGTATGTTGGACAGAATGTGGTGTCCAACTTTATGTGCTGGATATGATTAGAGGGTACCACTCGAATAATATGGGTACGAGTTGAGGGGTCCAATTGTACCAACCTGCGGGAATTTCTTACTGTTTAAGTTGGGTGTATTCTGTACATTTCTCCTCTTAATAACTTTTTGACCCCATGACATAAAACAACTTTAGAGGATTCCTTAACCTATTATTTTCAATCAAACACTCTCAAAAAATTCTTAAATCTCTCTCAAGCTCTTGGTTCAAGAAAAGGCTAGGGTTTCTTCAAGGTGACCAATTAAGGCTTTTAAGGGTGGTTTATCTCTTTCTTTCTTGGTGTCTAAGGCATGTTTCTCCTCCCTCATTGTTATTTCAACTAAAAGCATGTTTTAATGAATGGTTTTCATGGTAATATTATGGTATTAATTTGGTTTTGAAATATATGTTGGGGGTTTTGGTTGTTCTTGGTTGGATAATATTTTTTCCATGTTTTCTTATGGTTTTTATATTATAATGGAAGTTTGAACATGTGGTTGAATAAGAATGTTCAATTGATGCATGGTTTTAGTTTTGGAAACAATATTCCCTCAACATGTTGGATAAAATGCCAATGAGAATGGTTTTGTCACATAGTTTGACTTTTATAGAAATCCTTGCATTTCATAATATTTTAATGGAACTTAAATTGGTTTGGTTGGTTTTAAATGGTTTAGAAGGTCCTTGGTGGCCATGGCTTTGGTTTAATTGGAAATCTTACTGGGTACATGGGAATCCCTTAAGTGTTGGCTAATTACATTTCTTACAATCTATAGCCGGTATGATGATACCACTTGATAATGCCTTGGTAATTAAATTCTGGAATTGGTGGTTTGATTATGTGATGTTGGGTGTATTTATGTATTCTAGCACTACTATTCTAGCATATTTAGCCTTATTTTGAGGATGATTTATGTGATTAATGGGGTGAGAATGATATAAATGAGAATTTATGTGTCCAAGTATGTGTTTACAATTTTTAATGGTGGTTTCACATGAGTTTTGATTCAATTTAAGCATTTAGAGTTCAACCGAGAGAACTAGTATAACTAGCTTGAGCTAGGTATTTTTCTAGTCTATTGTGTTGGGTTTTAATGTGTTTTAATGAGTTACTAAGGTTTTTATTATGTATTTATATGTGAAATAACTTATTTATAATGTTCAAGGGTCAATTGGATCGAGAAAAGAGTCAAAACAATAAGTTAAAGCTCAATGTGAATTTAGCCTATGCTTAGCTCATGTTTCTAGTTCATCGTTGAGGGTTTTGTGTTGTTTTGAGCTATAAATTGTTTTTTTAATTCTATAGGATGATTTATGAATGATAATGATGATATATGAAGGATATACAAGCTTCAAATCAAGTGGAAACAACTAAAAAAGGCTTGGAATGGATCACGGAAGCAGAAAACATAGCTTGATGCCAATTTGGATACCTAAAAAGTATTGGGAGAGTGTGGGCACGTTAAAAGTAGGCTTGGCGCATGCAACACATCAATCGACTCAAAAGGCATCCAAAACAGTGAACCACTGTAAAGTCGAGACATTGCGTCAATGTGTTCAACGTTATAATCGACGAGGTGCGTCACTAGTTTTGTAGAGATCAGAAACTGTTTCCTTGTTCAACAAGGCATGGGCTATTTCTTCCACTATAAATAGGACATTATTCATGTTTTTTACATACTTTTGGACATCCTTGGAAGATTTTGGAGGCTACACAACTTCTTTTTAGGGTTTTATCATTCTTTTATTTTAGTTTCTTTCATGGTTTATATCATCAATCCAAGGGATTGGATGGTGAATATCTCCATTAAAGGCTAAAAATCCTATCCGGGGTTAAGGCCACAATCATGATTACTTTCATTTTGAATTAAGTTTGTTAATTTGCTTATCATTATTGGTTGTTTGTTTATTCTTGTTTTAACTATTTTAAGGATTAGCTACCCTTAGAATACATCAATTATCAATCTTGTGATCTCGGGAGAGGGAATAGGGATATATAATATGGGAATAAGAAAAGTATGGTTCTTGTTTCTTTATAAAATAAGGAATTTGAATTAGTTTATAGGATAGGGATGTACTTAGATGCCTTACTTGATTCACACGTAGGATGATAGCTTTAAAGAACTCAAGTGGAATATTACATCCCCGCTCAATGATGTAGTTGTAAGTTTCAACTTAGGTAAAGGATTAAAGGTTGGGAAACTATGATCATGCAATTAACCCTACGAATCAACAACCACGATAAGCAATTTAATGAATGAAGTTCAATAACATAGTATGATTGTTCGTAAGCCTTAAATCTTGGTTTCTATCCATTGATTGTCCTAAGTCATTATTTTTCCACATTAGTTTAGTTTCTTTTTAGTTTTCTAAAAATCTATTTGCTACTTTCCTCAATTGGTTAGAATAGAATTGGATAGGTGGAAAATGCAAGTCCCTGTGAGATTGATACTTGGGCTTTCTTAAAGACACTTTACTACTTGATAGACCACGTACACTTATGTGTGCACTTGGGCACTGTCAAGTTTTTGGCGCCGTTGCCGGGGACTTGTAAGTAGGCAACTATCTTATTTTTAGTTTTTCTATATTGAGTTGTAAATAGTTTTTATTTTTTTTAGTTTCTTTTTATTTTACATTATTTCTATTTTTCTCACACTCTTCTTGAGATGTCATTCTTGGATAGATGGTTTTCGAGGGATGATGATTCTTGTCATTATTGTGGAGGATCCCACCATGAGGCTTTTTGTCCAGATTTTGATCCAAGCATTTGGAGAGGACCTGCTTGTTTACGACCTGTGCAGTACACTACTAGTTGGTATGTGGCTTATGGCAATTTGTATCACTCTGCAGATATGTTTTCTTTTAATCCTGATTCTGTCATGTTTGTAGACAATGCTCAACAAACAACTAAGGAGGTTAAGGAGATACCACCACCACCACAAGAATTGCAGCCACTCGACTTTCATCTTTTTTATTAGACTGAAATTGAGAAGGTGAATAAAAGTGAGGGTGTAATGGAGAGTGTAAATTTTGAATTAGGATTTGTTGGGCCTTATTCAAAGAACTTTTCTACATTATGTTTAGATGATGTCTTGTCTGTGAAATCATTTAAAATAGTGGAAGAGTGTGAATATGAGGAACAAGAATCCTATATTCTTGATTTTACACCGAATAAGCAACATAAAAACACACCTCACTTGAAGGTCGAGTGGTTTATCATGAATATTCTATTACTCGATTCCTTAATCTTTGTACCACCTCCCTATGATCGAGATAAGAAGATGGATGCAATGTTGGGGGTAAAATTTATATCCTTAAGGTAGAGGAAAAAGTTGATTGGGTCGTGCCGCAACACTAAATTAGGCGCTTCTTGGGAGGCAACCTAAGTTAATTAGGTATGTTTTCTTTTTAGTTTTTTATTTCACATAGTTTTTGTTTTTGGTTGAGTCACAGGTTAATGGGAAGTCTGAGTACCATAAACTTGAGCTTGAAACATGGCAAAGATTGAGGGTGGGGTCCCAAGGATCCCCTTTTTCTGTGAAGATGCTACTAGCTAGGCCTAGAGGCCTCAGGGAGTGTTTCTATCTTTTACTTTTAAATTCACTTTGGGGACAAAGTAGATTGATAAGTGTGGGGTGGGGAAATTTCCAAATTTTGGCTTAATTTAATTTTTTTTAGGATAGAAATAAGTGAGATATTCTTGATTGGTGCTATTTTTGATTGCATGGTGCAAGTGGGTTTATTTGTAAAAGCATGTTGAATTGTGTGAATTGCTATTTGTTGAGACTCTTAGGCTCAAGTTTGTGACTCTAGTTTTGTTGGCTTAATTTTGAATTCATGTTATTGTTTGGTTGGGAGTCTATGATGATCGTATTAAGTTGAGCATGTGTCATGTGCGTGTGAGATTTTTTTGTATATTCCTTATTGCATGTGATGTATAGAACATGCCCCGTGTGTGTGTGAAGTGAGATAAAGAATGTGGGTTTAGAAAATGATATAGGCATTTCTTTTCTTTAATAGCCTTATTTTATACCTTCTTTTACCTACCCTTGTTCTTTATCCTAGTTAACCCCCATTGAGCCTTTAGATTTTTATTTGCCAACCTTATATGTATCCTAATCCCTTCTTTGATAGACCATAATTTGATCCAAAAAGCTCCTAAGTGCTTTAATGAAAAATTAATTTAGTAAGGAGTTTGAGAAATTAAAGAAGAAAAAGGTGAAATTGATGCCCCAAGGTAATAGTTATTGGTGTTTATACTTGATGTGTGGTGGATTGATGTGATATAATTGATGAAAGAAATATTGCCATAATTGTGAGAAAAAAGAAAAAAAATGATTCTTGGGGTAGTAAACTATATGCCCACCAAGTGTTTGTGAAAATGCTTAAAAGAGATGGGGCAAAACTAAAAGAGATGGTAGACAAAAATGGTGTAATTTTGTTGTTAGAGATTTGTTTTAAATGTATGATGTAGTGTATTAAAGATCTTAGAGAGGTTAGTCACTATTCATGGCCAAAATAGTTCCTACCCGTCTCTTAAACTACATTACAACCCGAAAAAGTCCTAATTGATGCTAAGCTTTATATTCGACTATTAGTGGAGCATTACTCTAAGGGAAAGACTATGGTTCATTGTGTGTAACTTGTTAATTCTTTGTGAGAGTGAGCGTAATGTGATTTTTGTACCCATTATGTTATAAAATGCATTATTGTGAGTGATTATGGGTAACTCTCTTGTTCTGAGGGGAACAAAATTGATGAATGTGGGTGATTTATATGATGTCCTTAATTGAGAAATATGCATGAGTATGCCAACTAGGTGAGTCAATTCTTGAGCTAGGATGTTCTGGAGTAGTGTTCTTGAGCTTTCAATTGTGTATAACATGCTTAGTGTTGTAAACTTGCATTTCATGTAGTCATTGTAGTGCTAGCTTGAATCTCTTACATGTAGTAGAAGTGTGGAGTCTTTCCAGATCATAATGCTTTTAGTTAAGATTTGTTCGAGGATGAACAAGGTTTTAAGTGTGGGATGGTGATGTTGGATGTATTTATGCATTCTAGCACTACTATTCTAGCCTATTTAGCCTTGTTTTGAGGATGATTCATGTGATTAATGTGGTCAGAATGATATAAATGAGAATTTATGTGTTCAATAATGTGTTTACAATGTTTAATGGTGGTTTCACATGAGTTTTGATTCAATTTGAGCATTGAGAGTTCAACCAAGAGAACTAGTATAACTAGCTTGAGCTAGGTGTTTTTCTAGTATATTTTGTTGGGTTCTAATGTGTTTTAATGAGTTACTAAGGTTGTTATTATGTATTTATATGTGAAACAACTTATTTATAATGTTCAAGGGTCAATTGGATCGAGAAAAGAGTAAAAACAATAAGTTAAAGCTCAATGTGAATTTAGCCTATGCTTAGCTCATGTTTCTTGTTCATTGTTGAGGATGTTGTGCTGTTTTGATCTCTAAATTGTTGTGTTTAATGCTATAGGATTATTGTTTAATGGATAATGATGATATATTAAGAATATACAAGCTTTAAATCAAGTGGAAACAACTCAAAAAGACTTGGAAAAGATCACAGAAGCACAAAACACAGCTTGATGCCAATTTGGATACCTGAAAAGTATTTGGAGAGTGTGTACGCACAAAAAGGAACCTTGGTGTGTGCGACACATCAAACGATTCAGAAGGAACCCAAAACAGTTAACCAATGTGAAGTCGAGGCATCGCGTCGATGTGTTCAACGTTATAATCGACACGGCGCGTCACTGGGTTCGCAGACGACCAGAAACCGTTTCCTTGTTCAACAAGGCGTGGGCTATTTCTTCCACTTTAAAAAGGAAATTATTCACGTTTTTTACTTACTTTTGGACATCCTTGGAAGATCTTGGAGTCTACACAACTTCTTTTTATGGTTTTATCATTCTTTTATTTTAGATTCTTTCATGGTTTGTATCATCAATCCAAGGGATTGGATGATGAATATCTCCATTAAAGGCTAAAACTCCTATCCGGGGTTAAGGCCACGATCATGATTACTTTCTTTTTGAATTAAGTTTGTTAATTTTTTTATCATTATTGGTTGTTTGTTTATTCTTGTTTTAACTATTTTAAGGATTAGCTACCCTTAGAATACATCAATTGTCAATCTTGTGATCTCGGGAGAGGGAATAGGGATATATAATATGGGAATAAGCAAAGTATGGTTCTTGTTTCTTTATAAAATAAGGAATTTGAATTAGTATCTAGGACAGGGATGTACTTAGTTGCCTTACTTGATTCACACGTAGGATGATAGCTTTAAAGAACTTAAGTGGACTATTACAACCCCGCTCAACGATGTAGTTGTAAGGTTCAACTTAGGTAAAGGATTAGAGGTTGGGAAACCATGATCATGCAATTAACCTTACGAATCAACAACCACGATAAGCAATTTAATGAATGAAGTTCAATAATGTAGTATGATTGTTCGTAAGCCTTAACCCTTGGTTTCTATCCATTGATTGTCCTAAGTCATTATTTTTCCGCATTAGTTTAGTTTCTTTTTAGTTTTCTAAAACTTTATTTGCTACTTTCCTCAATTGGTTAGACTAGAATTGGATAGGCAACGAACACAAGTCTCTGTGAGATCAATACTTGGTCTTTCATGAAGTCACTTTACTACTTGATAGGCCACGTACACTTGCGTGTGTGCTTGGGTGCTGTCATTATGTGCTAAAGGTTTTAATTGGGCAATAATGGAAGGTTGTGATAGCTAACCATGAAGGTGTGAGTCCGATGGACGGACACTGAAAACTCATGTTTTCCGACATGAGGGTTGGATATGGTGACCATATATTTATGAGGTACATAGGAATCTCCTAATTTTATACTTTTATATATGTATCATGGAGGGTAAAGGGTGCACAAATATACCCTCCCCTATGATATCTCCTGTTCGTGCGGCTACATGCGCTGGGGCCCGTTCAAGGGGTAACACTAGACCCATATATCCCATGGGTGGTTTTAGGGCGGTCAAGCTACACAACTCAGGTTAAGGTTTTAAATGCATGATAAACCCGGTTCCCTTTCCCTGTATGGTATATATATATATATATGCTATTACATATGGTTATTTACTTTGGTTTTGAATTTTGGCATTATTTTATACTTATTCCTGAGTATATGCTAGAGTTTATTACGCTAACCGTCTTCGGGCGTTGTATACCCACGTGATGCAGGATATGACCATACTTCTCCTCCTGCTCAGTGACTTAGATTCGGGTACAACTTAGAGTTAGACTGAAGTGGTGAGATTCCATAATCCGAAAGACTCTATTCTATGCTATGTACTTCTTTTCTTTATTTTTGTTTCTTAGACTTTTGTTTTCGCTATGGTTAGGGACATGTCCCGACCGGATGTTCCTTGTTTTTGGTTGGAGTATTTGTGTAACTACTATAGGCATGGGTAGTGTCAGTATTGGTGTCAACCTTGATATTCTTATTGGCATTGGGGTTGACACCTATTGGATATCGGTTGGATGTTTGGTTGGTTATGGTTATGGATTTTATTAAATTCTTTTATTTATTATTGTTTTATCTTGTTATATAGTCGGAATTCATCTGATATAGGTTGCAGTATGGTTATGGTTGGGTATTGGGGGTGGTCTCCAGTCCCGGTTGGACTTAAGGCACTCGACACGGCTAGGCCCTAGTTCAGACCGATTAATTATGCCAAACCAAATCCACATAATGAAATTTGACTCCCAAGTTCCATTTAAAATGCAAAAACAAGGACACCAAGGCCATTCAAAACTATTTTCATTCATTTATCCATTACTGAAAGGCATTGGGTTCAAAAACAAGTTAAACCATGCAATTTTTCATATTCAAAATCAAGTTTGCAAAGTGAGTTGAGGTTAATGCAATTATCAAGCCGAAATTCCATTGGGTAAACCCATGTCCCCCAATCCAACCATTTTACCATGTACTAATTCAGTCCCAAAAATATCAATTTAAAACACGAATAGTCAATGTCGAACATGGGACAAGTAATTCAATTGGTAACAACAAAAACCCCTCAACCCAATTCCAAAACCCACAATTAAATCACATGAAAATCCATTCAATTAATGCCGCAGTGTAAAATTAAAGTTAAGGAAAGAGAAACATGCCTGAAATACACAAGAAATTGAATTCAATTTGAAGTTTGGAGCTCGGATGATGAATTCTCTATAAAACCCCTTGAATGTTCTTGGGTTTTAAGTTTAAAACAGAAAGAGGATGATTTGATCTTTGAAAACTAAAGAAAATGGGGTTATTTCATGTTTAATGGTCGTACAAGGGGTAAAAGGCCAAAATCCCCTCACCTCAAGTGAGAATAAAAAACTGGATGAAATTAAAACAGTGGCGTGGAACACCAATATCGCAGAGGTTAGCCTCAGTGCCATGCCAATATTATAGGTTAACCCCTGTGACACGACCTTATCGCGGAGGCTTACTGCCTCAGGGTCCCCAAATGACCCTAAACCCCTTCCAAAAAATTTAAAACTTTCCCAAAACACCCTTTTAACATCTCTAAACATAATTTAAGTCAAAAATTGACATTACATACACGGGGGGGGGGTCAAAAATAAAATCATCAAATTTTTTTATGATGTCTTACATTATCTCACCCTCCCCTAGGATCATTCATCCCCAAATGATGAGTTAGGGCACTTTTAGCATGAGAATAGCAAGAATACATCAGAACAAAAAGACAAATTTGAATTGCGACAATAGGAAAACAAGATTCATACCTTATGCACTCTCATCCAACATGGGGAACAAGAACGGATACTTGGCCTTCATATCTTACTCAGATTCCCATGTAGACTCTTCTATCTTTTAATTTCTCCAAAGAACCTCACCAAGGCTACATCCTTGGTCCTCAACCTACGAACTTTCCTATCCAATATTTCAATTGTAACTTCCTCATAAGATAAGAAATTCGTAATAGCAACATCCCCAACAGGCACTATCAAGGAAGGATCACCCATACACTTTTTCAACATGGACACATGAAAAATAAGATGAATCTATGCTAAACTTGTAGAAAAATCTAACTCATATGCGACATTCATAATGCCCCTCAAAATCTAATATGGACCCACATAATGGGGATTGAGCTTCCCCTTCTTCCCAAACGTCATGACTCCTTTCATAGGAGATACCTTCAAGAACACCCAATTACTTACTTTAAACTTCAATTCTCTTCGCCTCACATCCACATAAGACTTTTGGAGACTTTGAGATGTCTTAAGTCTTTCTCTAATCACTTTCACATACTCCATGGCTTGATGAACCAAGTTCAGACCAAACAACCTAGCCTCACCAACCTCAAACCACCCAATAGGAGACCTACACCTTCTACCATAGAGTGCCTTGAGAAAAGTCATTTGGATGCTAGAATGGTAACTATTATTGTAAGAAAACTCAATAAGAGGCAAATGATGAACCAAACTCCCTTTGAAATCAATAACACGGGCCCTTAGCATATCCTCCAAAGTTTGAATAGTATGCTCCACTTGCCCATCCATTTAAGGATGGAAAGTCGTGCTAAGTTTCACCTGTGTACCCAAACCTTTCTGAAATAAATGCCAAAAGTGAGAAGAAAATTGGGTACCTCAATCTAAAATAATGGACACTGGTTCACCACGAAACTTCACAATCTCCTGAATGAACAACTCATGAAATCCTCTCCTGAGTAGTTAATCCTCATATGTAAGAAGTAAGCATACTTAGTCATCCTATCCATAATGAATCAAATAGAATCATAATGATTGCAAGACCACGGCATACCTATAATGAAATCCATTTTGGTCATCTCTCACTTTCATATGGGCAACTCTATCTCTTGAGAGATGGCACCAGGCCTCAAATGCTTAACCTTAACTTGTTGATAAACCATATACTTAGCCATAAAGTTTGCCATATCTCTCTTCATATTATTCCACCAATAGATTTCCTTCAAGTCATGATACATTTTAATTAAACCTGGATGAACTGTATATCAAAACTCATGAGCCTCAGTCAGACTTTGTCACAGCCCATCAAAATCAGGGACACAGAACCTACCTTGATTGCTCAAGATTTCATCTCCTCTAATCTAGAAAGCCATAACCGTTTACTGACCTACATTTTTCTTAATCTACATAAGTATGTGATCCAAAGCCTATTTATCCTTCACGTCAGCACCAAGAAATCCTGAATAATCACTCCCCCATCCTTAGAGTCCAAAAGATCAACTCCCAAATTAGACAACCTATGAATATCCTTCATCAATCCTCTTTTCTCCTTAGCAACATAGGATAAGATCCCCATAGATAACCTGTTAAGAGCATTAGCAATAATATTAGCTTTACCTAGATGGTAGCAAAGTATCATTTTAGAATCCTTAAGCAATTTGAGCTACCCCTTCTACTTGAGATTAAATTCCTTCATCATAAACGCATACTACAAGCTCTTATGGTCTGAATAGATATCTACATGCACTCCATACAGATAACGGCGCCAGATCTTCAAGGCAAAGACCACAGCCGCCAACTCTAGATTGTTAGTAGGGTAATTCCTCTCATGATTCATAAGTTTCCTTGAAGCATAGGCTATGACCTTACTATGCTTCATCAAACACAACCCAGTCCCACACAGGACGCATCACAAAACATAGAAAAACTATCAGTACCCACGGATAGGGTCAAAACATGCACAAAAGTCAACTTATCACTCAACTTCTCAACACTACTCTCAATATCATTGGACCATAAAAACATAACCTTTTTCTGAATTTACTTCATCAACGGAGTAGCAATAGATGAGAAACTCTCCATAAATATTCTATAATACCCAACCAAACGCAAGAAGCTCTCAATGTTGGCTGGAGTCATGGGCCTAGACCATTTTTTAACTGCCTCAACATTCTGTGGATCCACCACGATCCCCTCACTAGAAACCACATGCCCCATAAAAGTCACAACACTTAGCCAAAATTCACACTTAGAAAATTTTGCATACAACTTCTAGTCCTTAAGAGTCTGCAACACAATTCAGAGGTGATTGGCATGATTCTCTTCACTCTGAGAGTACACCAAGATGTCATCAATGAAAACTATAACAAACAAACCCAAAATCTACCTGAAAACCTGATTCATAAGATCCATAAAAGCAGTTGGACCATTAGTCAACCCAAATAACATAACCAAAAACTCATAATGGCTATACAGGACTTAAAAAGTAGTCTTGGGAATGTGTAACGACCCGAAATCACCTCCTGGGATGTCACACGATGCTTAAGGCTATGAGTAGCCCTAAGGTAACCCTTAGAGCCGGTTTCTACCAATGACACTCAATTCAAGATAAGGATAGACTCAAACACTCGTATAGTCATCTCACATGAAAGGAAATATGAAAAAGGTACTCAGTCCATATGACCACAATGTAGAGAAATCTCAACAAAACCACAAAACTGAACCCTCGACACATCATAAGTATGATACTAGTCTGAAAAGCCTCCACAAACCAAAATCTAGAGAGCCGTTGGGACAAGTCTCCTACTGACTCGAAATGAACTGGAGATAAAATATAGTCACTCAAGTATAGTAGATATCTGAAGATCGGCCCTTGAACCATGAGGACTCACCACTGTCGAAAATGTAGGCAAGGTACTCGAAGAATCACGGGTGAGGCTGGGACTGAGAACCAGAACCTACATTATGACACAATGTAGCACATAGACATATATGTGAATCAGTACTTGGAATGTACTGAGTATGCGGGAGTGAATGCACATGTATAAAATAGTATCGATCTTCTTCAATCAAATCGTGTATGCAGTATGAGATGACTTACATGGCTTGAACAAATATAAAATATAAAGGTCATAAGTCATGTAGGATGGAGCATGAAACACGAATCTCATGAGTCATCATTGTTTAATCTTTAAAATCAGAAATCTTATCTTATTCTCAATGCCCATCAAGTAAGGAACTTTAAACAATAACTTAAACTCATGCATGTGTCTCATGTACAGTAAAACCTTCTCAATGATCAATATTTCATAACCATTTAGAACTCGTATACTTTGAAATCGGAATCATATGACTTGGAAAACATACCTGAAGGTATTTCATTCACTTTAGGAAATTATCTCAATTCAAGTTTTAGGTAAAATCATGTTATTTAAAATGGAAAAGTATTCTAGCTTAAGGAAATAACTTATCTCAAATCTTTATGAAAAGTACCATAACAAGGGTAGATGCTTTCATTTAGGAAAATAACTCTCATAAAGAAAATACATTGGTTTGGGAACATCTTTGCATTTCAACCATTTAGGAAAGTAGACTATAGGAAAGGAAAATAAGTATTTGATCTCAAAGTTTTAAAGGGCAAGGGAAAATAAGTATCAAATTTCGAAGTTTAAAAGGGCAAGGGAGGTTCTTGTAACTGACATAAACCATGCGAGCTACATGGAGTCCAACGGTTTATCCTCCTAAGGAGGAGAACCCACGTTGGGAAGGAGCGTCATTCTCTTTTTAGAGAGTATAACCTAGGTCTAGTGATCACTAAACAAAACTCGGCCTCAAGCCCAATCATAATCATCATAAACTCGGCCTCAGACCCAACCTACGGTGGCATGTAGTTTTTGGGTAAGAAATAGTAGTAACTTACCCGCTCGGTGCTAAATACTACTCCCTTTAGATTATCTGTGCTTATCTCATAAAAATCCACTTTTAGAATAATCTCATGGTTCACCACGAACCAAATAATTAAATCGATAATCTCATATGATGAAGTGGATTTCAAAGCTTTCGGACCATTAGGTCAATTCATTTCTCAATCATCTCAAAATACTCAAAACATGGGTGCTTATAGCACAAGAGTTCATAGGTTCACAAGTCTCAAATAAGGCTTACTATAGTTCAATCTCAAGTTAAAACTTATCAAAAGCATAATATATAAAGCATATAGAGTCATAAATCATGTAGAAATCTGGGAATTTCAGCAATATATCTCAAAATCTCAATTTAGTCATATGCTTCACCACCTCAAACATTACAAATATTAGCTTATCAAGGAGTAAAATCATGGGGGTTACACCCAGCTGTAAACACTCAAGAAAAGATGTAGAAATCATGCCATTTAACTCTCCATTTATGGAAAATATCAAGCTAATGCATTCAATAATAATGGGTGAAAACCCCCAATTCAAATTCATGTAAAAAACCCATAGATTTCAGAAAACTCATGATGTAAATAAGCTTTTTGGGCACAAGGGTGAAAGGGTTACCCTTGTTCAAAACCCCACATACCTTGAATTAGAAGCTTTGGATGAACTCTCACTTTTGAAACTCTATTCGTACTCTTGAATGAGGGTTCTTAAGGCCCTTGACTTGGGAACCTTGAATCTTGACTCAATTTAGAAAATCCATGGTGGATTCTTGAGATTCTTGGAAGAGGTTTTGGATACTTAGGGTTTTTTATGAGAGAAAACTTGAGAAAAACCTCATAAGATGCTTGCAAATGACTTTGATTTGGTGTTTGCACGGTTTTATAGGCTTGGAAAAAGTCCAAAATGCCCCTTTTAACATCTGTATGAAGATGGAAAAATTAAACTGGGAACCCGATTTAAGGGGTCACCGCGACGTGCCACTTATCGCGGTGGCTCACTGGAAATTGACAATTGGCAATATGGGAGTGACCGCGATGCGGAGCCATCGTATTTTCCCACTAGTTGGGACCTGGAACCTCAACGTGACGTGCCAATATCGTAGAGTTCCACTGGAATTTGACAATTGACAAATCGACCCTCTTTGCGACGCGCCAAGCACTAAAATGACAGTTTTATGACTAGGTCTTAAATTAGCCATAACTTCTTACCCGGGTATCGGATTTGGGCGAATCTTATATCGACGAAAAGCCTATCAAATTTCCCACGTGATAAAAAGTTGAAATTAGGGAAATTCTATATGGTTAACATGATAATCACTTAGGAGTCACTACTACATCTTTTAGAGTCAGAATTATGCTTCATTCGACACTCTCTAAGGCTCAAACTATAAGGGAACTTTGTGGGGTCTTACAATATCTCCCCCTTGGAAACATTCATCCTTGAATGTAGCTAGTTAGATGAAAGACATAGGAAAAATAGAGCACACATAGCTGAAACAATTTCTATATAGCTCAAGACCTTTCTAAACTCATGAATACTCCGGACAATGCAATAACTCATACAAGGATAGATGCATAGCTGAACTTTAGACTAGAAGGGATGAATTAAGGAAGAATAGTACCTTCAGGTATGTTTGAACCTGCGGAAAAGAGGTGCAGGTACTTCTCTCGCTTGTCTGCTTATGCCTCCCAAGTAGCACCCTCAACAGATTGGTTCCGCCATAACACGTTGACCAAGGGAACCTCTTTGTTCCTTAGCCTACGGACTTGAAAGTCTAGGATCTCAACATGAATTTCATCGAAGGAAAGACTATCCTAAATCTCAGCACTCTATGGAGGATCAACCACAACAGAATCACCAATATGTTTCTTAAGCATGGAGACATGAAAGATAGGATAAACGGTGGACAACTCCGAGGGAAACTCAACCTCATAGGCCACTTCACCAACACGACTCAAGACTCGATACGGGCCAACATAACGGGTACTAAGCTTTCCCTTCTTACCAAACCTCTTCACCCTTTTCATGGCTGAAATCTTCAAGTACACCAAATCACCCACCCCAAACTCAAGATCTCTCCTCTTCACATCTGCATAAGACTTTTGATGACTCTGAGCGGTCTTCAACCTTTCTCTATTCAACTTAACTTTCTCCATAGCTTCAAATACTACATGGGGCCCAATTGCAGCAGCTTCACCCACTTCAAAACAACCTATGGGTGATCTATACCTTCTACCATACAAGGCCTCGAACGGTGCCATCTCAATGCTAGCATGGAAACTATTGTTATAGAAAATCTCAATCAATGGCAAATGCTCATCCCAACTACCTTTGAAATCGAGGGCACACACTCTCAACATACCCTCTAGGGTCTGAATGGTCCTCTCAGCCTGACCATCAGTTTCCGAGTGAAATACGGAACTCAGAAGAACTTGGGTACCAAGACCCTGCTAAAACGCCCTCTGAAATTGGGAAGTAAATTGAGAACCCCTATCCAAAATGATAGACAAGGGAACTCCATGCAGCCTGACCAACTCCCAGATATACAATCTAGCATAATCCTTAGCCGTGTAAGATGCATACGCTGGCAAGAAATGTGCGGACTTAGTCAACCTATCCACAATAACCCAAATAGAATCATAATTATGGCGTGAAAGAGGCAACCCATTCACAAAGTCCATATTCATCATCTCCCACTTCCAAGTAGGTATTCTAAACTCTTGCATCACACCACCCAGTCTTTGGTTCTCTACCTTAACCTGTTGACACATTGCACACTTTGCTGCAAACTCAGCTATGTCCTTCTTTATACCATTCCACCAATAGATTTCCTGCAAGTCACGGTACATCTTGGTAGTGCCGGGATGAATGGAATAATGCGCGTCATGCACTTCACCCATAATTCTCTACCGCAAGTCATCAACACACGGGATACATAACCGACCACGTAATCTCAACACACCATCTCCCCTTTGGGAGAAAATCTCTACCTTTTGGTCCTTAACTGACTCCTTCAATTTGACCAAACTAGGATCCCTACCTTGCTTCTCCTTCACTTCAGTAACTAAAGAGGATTCGGAACTACTCTGCACCAACGTACTCCCTTCCGCTGAATCAAGTAATCTAACACCCAACCTAGCCAGACAATGCACATCACGAGCTAACTCTCTCTTACCTTCCTCAATATGCGCAACGCTACCCATAGACAATCTTCTAAGGGCATCCGCCACTACATTGGCCTTTCCCGGGTGATACAACACACTCATATCATAATCTTTCAGCAATACTAACCACCTCCTCTGCCTAATATTCAACTCTTTCTGGGTAAACACATATTGCAAGCTCTTATGATCGGTAAACACATCAACATGGACACCATAAAGATAGTGTCTCCAAATTTTCAAAGCAAAGACCACAACAGCTAACTCAAGATCATGGGTCGGGTAGTTCTTTTCATGCGGCTTCAACTGTTTAGAGGCATAATCTATAACCTTACCTCTTTGCATCAACACACAACCCAAACCAACTCTAGAGGCATCACAATACACCACAAAACCATCAGTACTATCAGGAAAAGTCAACACAGGGGCTGAAGTGAGTCGAGTCTTCAACTCCTGAAAACTCTTCTCAGAGGAATCAAACCACTAGAATTTAACCTTCTTTTGGGTCAATCGGGTCATAGGAGATTCAATGGAAGAGAAACCTTCAACAAAACGAAGGTAATAGCTAGCTAAACCCAATAAACTCCTAATGTTAGATGGAGAAATAAGTCTAGGCCAATTTCTAACGGCTTTTATCTTTTGGGGATCAACTCTAATACCTTTGGCTGAAATAACATGACCTAGAAAGGCTACAGACCTTAGCCAAAATTCACACTTACTTAATTTGGCGAACAACTGGTGTTCTCTAAGAGTTTGCAAGACAATTCTAAGATGAGCTACATGGTCGTTCTTATCACGGGAATACACAAGGATGTCATCTTTGAAGAAAATGACAAACGTATCAAGGTATTGCTTGAACACTCGATTCATGAGGTCTATGAAGGCTGCTGGGACATTGGTTAGCCCAAAATACATGACTAGAAACTCAAAATGACCATAATGGGTACGGAAGGATGTTTTTGGAATATCACACTCCCTCACCTTAAGTTGATGATAGCCGGATCTAAGGTTTATCTTGGAGAAATAACTTGCACCTTGAAACTGATCAAACAGGTCATCAATTCTCAAAAGAGGATATTTATTTTTGACTGTGACCTTATTAGGTTGTCGGTAGTCAATGCACATATGCAAAGATCCGTCTTTCTTCTGCATGAACAAAATGGGTGCGCCCCAAGGAGAAATACTGGGCCTAATGAGACCTTTGTCTAAGAGATCTTTGAGTTGCTCCTTCAACTCCTTAAGCTCTACAGGTGCCATGAAATATGGAGGAATAAAAATAGGCTGAGTGTTGGGAAGAAGGTCAATTCCAAACTCTATCTCTATATCGGGAGGTACCCCTGGGAGATATTTTGGAAAGACATCAGGGAACTCATTAACAATATCTACCAACTGGATGGTTGGAGTCTCGGACTTAGTGTCCTTGACTCTAACTAGGTGATAGATGCAACCTTTGGATATAAGCTTTCTGGCTTTGATATAGGAGATAAAATGACTCTTGGGAGATACCAAACTCCCGGACCACTCAAACACTGGCTTACCAGGGAACTGAAACTTGACCACATGGGAACGACAATCTATAGATGCATAACAAGAATGAAGCCAATCCATACCTAGAATAAGGTCAAAATCTACAATGTCTAACTCTATCAAATCCGCAAGTATGACTCAATGAATCATAGTAATAGCGCAATTTCTATACACTTGTTTAGAAACAACAGACTCTCCTACTAGTGTAGAAACTAAGAAAGGCTCGGAAATCTTTTTGGGACTCATTTTAAAATTCACAACCACAAGTGGGGTCACATAAGAGAGATTTGACCCGGGGTCCAACAACACATAAACATCAAGACAGAAGATACAGAGCATACCAGAAATAACATCAGGAGAGTCCTCCTGCTCCTGATGGGGTGGAAAGTCATAAAGCCTATTCTGGCACTGACCGCCAGCAGTCCTAGAAGAAGCGCCCTGAGCAGGGGATGAAAGGAGTACCAGAGCTGGTGTGCAGCAGCCTGTGCCTAAGGTCCGGCATCTCTATTCCCCTGTCTAGTATAGGGGAAATCTCTAAGTCTGTGGCCCTACTTGCCACAACCAAAACAAACCCTCAAATTTATGAAACACTCCCTAAGGTAATTCCTACCACATTTGGCATAAAGAGGATAACAGGACCAGTTACCAACACTGTTCTACGACCCAGACAAGAAAGGCACACTCCCTTACATTGGCCTACCTCTAGGCATGGGAGCACTAGCTGATGAAGGCACGGGAATAGACAAACGTCTCTAAAACTGAGAGTGGTTTCCCCCATAGAACCTAGGCCGACTATACTCATGTTGCTCAAATCTAACCCTCTTGCTACCCCTTATTCTTTCTCTCTCCCTAAACTTATCCGTCTCTATCTATTGGGTATGCATCATCAACCTAGCCATATCCATATCCATATCCATATCCTTGTGCAACATCGCAGTTCTACACTTCTTCAGTACCATCCCTGAAACACCGGTCACAAACTTACTCATACTAACCCGGGTGTCAGAAATCAAATCAGGAGAGTACTTGGCCAGCTGATTGAACTTCAAGAAGTACTCCTTAATAGTCATGGAGCCCTACCTCAAGTTCATAAACTCCTCAATTTTTTTCTCCCTCATCTCAAGCAAAAAGAACTGGTCCAAGACGGCATCTTGGAACACTTGCCAAGTCATAGGAGTGGTATTCTCACCTCTACCCTTCTTCTACGATCCAACCCAATCATAAGTAATATCCTTCAGTCTATAGGACGCTAATACAACACTTTTTTCTTTCGAAACCTACATCACATCAGTGATCTTCCTCACCTTCTACAAGTACAACTAGGGGTCCTCGTCCGCCTTGGACCCATAAAACTCAGTCAAATTCATCCGTATAAAGTCATGAATCCTAGATGTGGCTACATCACCACCCTGCTAATTTGAAACTGGGGCCTGGTTATTAGCCCAAACATTTGCGGTAACTGCTTGGGCTAACGCCTGAAAGGCCGCTCTAAACTCAGCATGGGATACTGTCTCATTCAATGGATCAAAAGGTGGGGGTTGCGCATTATTGTTCCCGCGGACATTCGCTCTTCGAAGAGACATTTTGTAAAAGTCAAAGAGCATGGACCATTAGATAAGAGGGACAACTGTACATACGATAGAATCTATAAGAAGAAACAACTTTTTCCTAAAATATCTCATAGCCTCTTGCTCATAGATGTGGTGCGCTACACACCGATGATCAAGACTCTACTCAGCACGGCTTGTCAGACTCCCTAGGACTCCTTAGAAACCTTAGGCTCTGATACTAAGTTTGTAACAACCTAAAATTGCCTCCCGGGACGTCACACGGTACTTAAGTCTACGAGTAGCCCCAAGCTAACCTTTAGAGTCGGTTTCTACCAATGACACTCAATTCAAGATAAGGACAGACTCAAACACTCGCATAGTCATCTCACATGAAAGGAAATATGGAAAAAGGTACTCGGTCCATATGACCATAATGTAGAGAAATCTCAACAAAACCACAATATTGAACCCTCGACATATCACAAGTATGATACTAGTCTGACAAGACTCTACAAACCAAACTCTAGAGATCCGTTGGGCTAGGTCCCCAACTAACTAAAAATGAACTGAAGATAAAACATAGTCTCTCAAGTACAGTAAATATCTGAAGATCGGCCCTCGAACCATGAGGGCTCACCACTATAAAAAATATAGGCAAGGTACTCGGAGAATCATAAGCGAGGCTAGGAATGAGCACCTGAACCTACATTATGACACAATGTAAAACATAAACATATATCTAAATCAGTACTTGGAATCTACTGAGTATGCAGGGTTGAATGAATATGTATAAAATAGTGTCAATCTTCTTCAATCAAATCATGTATGAAGTATGATATGACTCACATGGCTTGAACAAGTATAAAATATAAAGCTCATAAGTCATATAGGATGGAGCATGTAACACGAATCTTGTGAGTTATCATTGTTTAATCTTTAAAATCAGAAATCTTCTCTTATTCTCAATGGCCATCAACTAAGGAACTTTAAACAATAACTTCAACTCATGCATAAGTCTCATGGAGAGTAAAACCTTTTCAATGCTCAATATTTCATAACCATTTAGAACTCGTATACTTGAAAATCGAAATTATATGACTCGGAAAACATACCTAAAGGTATTTCATTCACTTTAGGAAATTATCTCATTTCAAGCTATAGGTAAAATTATGCTATCTCAAATAGAAAAGTATTCTAGCTTAAGGAAACAACTTATCTCAAAGCTTTATGAAAAGTACCATAACAAGGGAAGATGCTTTCATTTAGGAAAATACCTTGGTTTGGGAACATCTTTGCATTTTAACCATTTAGGAAAGTAGACTGTAGGAAAGGAAAATGAGTATTTGATCTCAGAGTTTTAAAGGGCAAGGGAAAATAAGTTTCAAATTTCAAAGTTTAAACGGGAAAGGGAGGTTCTCATAACCGACATAAACTATGCGAGCTATATGGAGCCCAACGTTTTGTTCTCCTAAAAAGGAGATCCCACGTTGGGGAGGAGCGTCATATTCTTGCCAGGGAGTATAACCTAGGTCTAGTGATCACTAAACAAAATTTGGCCTCGAGCCCAATCATAATCATCATAAACTGGCCTCAGGCCCAACCTACGATGGCACGTAGTTTTGGGGTAAGAAATCCTAGTAACTTACCTGCTCAGTTCTAAAACTACTCCCTTTAGATTATCTGCGCTCATCTCATAAAAATTCACTTTTAGAATAATCTCATGGTTCACCACGAACCCAATAATCAAATCGATAATCTCATATGATAAAGTGAATTTCAAAGCTTTCGGACCATTAGGTCACTTCATTTCTCTATCATCTCAAAATACTCAAAACATGGGTGCTTATAGCACAAAAGTTCATAATTTCACAAGTCTAAAATAGGGCTTACTAACCCATAGTTCAATGTCAAGTTAAAGCTTATCAAAAGCATAATATATAAAGCATATAGATTCGTAAATCATGTAGAAATCTGGAAATTTCAGCAATATATCTCAAAATCTCAATTTAGTCATATGCTTCACCACCTCAAACATTACAAATATTAGCTTATCAAGGAGTAAAATCATGGGGGTTATACCCAGCTGTAAACACTCAAGAAAACATGTAGAAATCATGCCATTTAACTCTCCATTTATGGAAAATATCAAGGTAATACATTCAACAATAATGGGTGAAAACCCCAAATTCAAATTCATGTAAAAAAACCCATATATTTCAGCAAAATCATGATGTAAATAAGCTTTTTGGGAACAAGGGTGAAAGGGTTACCCTTGTTCAAAACCCCACATACCTTGAATTAGAAGGTTTGGATGAACTCTCACTTTTGGAACTCTATTCGTTCTCTTGAATGAGGGTTCTTGAGGCCCTTGACTTAAGAACCTTGAATCTTGACTCAATTTAGAAAATCCATGGTGGATTCTTGAGATTCTTGGAAGAGGTTTTGGATACTTAGGATTTTTTATGAGAGAAAACTTGAGAAAAAACTCGTAGGATGCTTGCAAATGACTTTGATTTGGTGTTTGCACGGTTTTATAGGCTTGGAAAAGGTCCAAAATGCCCCTTTTAACATTTGTACAAAGCTGAAAAAATTGAACTGGGAACTCGATTTAAGGAGTCACCGCGACGTGCCACTTATCGCGGTGGCTCACTGGAAATTGACAATTGGAAATATGGGAGTCACCGCGATGCGGAGCCATCACATTTTACAACTGGTTGGGACCTGGAACATCAGCGCGACGTGCCAATATCGTGGAGTTCCACTGGAATTTGACAATTGACAAATCGACCCTCTCCGCAATGTGTCAAGCACTAAAATGACACAGTTTTACGTCTAGGTCTTAAATTAGCCATAACTTCTTACCCGAGTATCGGATTTGGGCGAATCTTATATCGACGGAAAGCTTATCAAATTTTCCACGTGATAAAAATTTGAAATTAGGGAAATTCTATATGGTTAACATGATACTCACTTAGGAGTCACTCCTACATTTTTTAGAGCCGGAATTATGCTTGATTCTGCACACTCTAAGGCTCAAACTATGAGGGAACTTTGTGGGGTCTTATAGAATATCAACCTCCCTAATGTTAAACTGATGATAGCTTGAATGGAGATCAATATTAGATAAATACCTAGCACCCTGAAGCTGATAAAAAAGATTATCAATCCTAGGAAGAGGGTGGTTATTTTTTACTGTAACCTTATTCAGCTGACGATAGTCTATACATATCAGAAGGGACCCATATTCTTTAGCACAAAATGCATAGGAGCACCCTACAGAGAAATACTAGGATGAATGAAACCTTTAGAAAAGAGATCATTCAACTGCTCCTTAAGTTCCTTTAGTTCAGTCGGAGCCACCTATAATAAGGAATTAAAATGGTATGGTTATCTAGTAGAAGGTCAATCCCAAAATCTATTTCCTTATCGAGAGGAATTCCAAGAAGATCATCAGGAAATACTTTAGGAAAATTCATTAACCACAGGGATAGATTGCAACAAAGGACTTTTAGAGTTAGAATCTTTAGCCTGAACTAGATGATATAAACACCCTTTTGAAATAAATTTTTGAGCTCTAAGATATGATATAAACCTTTCTTTGGTTAGTAAGGAAATCCCCTCCCATTCTAATACTGATTCATTAGAAAAGTGAAAATTGACCTTTTGGGTCCTACAACCCAAAGAAACATAGCACGAATGAAGCCAATCCATTCCCAAGATAACATCGAAATCCACCATATTCATTTTTATCAAATCCACCAATGTCTCTCTATGAAGGATAGACACCACACAACCCCTATAGTTTTTTCTAGCAACAATAAACCAACCCATCAAATTAGACACAAGAAAGGGGGCAAAAATATTATCAGCACCAAAACCAAAATGCACAGCCACATAAGGGATCATATAAGAAGGGGTAAAACCTGGATCAAGCAAATATTAAACACCATGGGAAAAGAGTTGTAACATGCCGGTAACAATATCTAAGGATTCCTTAGATTCCTGATGAGTAGCAAGTGTATAGAGATGATTTTGGCCAGTGCCAATACCAGAAATAGCACCCTTAGGGACAGGACCTGAAGAAGTGGCAATCAGAACTTTATTAGCCCGAGTGGCAACCCTAGTTGAAGGATAATATCATTGTATATGACCAAGCTAACCACAATTATAGCACTGATTCCTCCCCTCCTCATTATATTCACGGTGAAGCTTCATAAAAAATGACAAAGAGGATAAGGCGAGGCTAATAAGATTCACTATGATCACCTAAAGGCGTAGGATAAGGAGCATTAGCAGACAAATACGAATTTCCCCAGATCTATTTTTAGTCCACTGCATACCATCTATTTCACTATTCTGCTAACCTGCACCTTGCTCTAAATATTTAAACATTTTATTCTATCTCTCTCCCATCACCGTCTACTTTTTTTCCCATCCTCAACATTCTGTGTATAATCCACTAGCCTGGAAATGTCCATATCATTATTCAACATATCAGCCTTACATTCTAGCACCAAATTATGGAACAAGCTAGAAGCAAACATTATCATTCAGGACGTCATATTAGACACCAACTCTGGAGCATAACGAACCAACTACTAAAACTTTAGAGCATACTCCTTGACACTTATCTTACCCTGCTTCAGAGTAAAAACTCCCCAGCCTTAGCATTCCTCAACTCTTGAGGAAAGAAGTTATCAAGAAAGGTATTCAAAAATTCACACCACACCGCTGTTCAACATCATTACCCTTTATTGCTTCATATATCTCATAGCATTGATAAGTTATATCTTTCAACTGATATGCAACAAAATCTACACTCTCCAAATTAGTAGCATGCATCAGCCTAAAGATTTTTTCCATCTCATTAATGAACCTTTGCAGATCCTCCTCAAACTTAGAGCCTATAAAGGTTTGGGGATTCAACCTCAGAAATTGGCTAACCCGGGTGACCTCAAATGAATGAGCAATAGAACCAACACGGTCAGGCTGACGAGACTAAGATGCCACCAATTGAGTAAGTATATAAATAGACTGACGAAACTTTATATTAGAGATATCTCCCTGAGGTGACTAAGCATAAGTGTTGCCAGACCTAGAAGCTCTAGGAGGAATAGTAGGGACCGGTGGAACTCCATGTGGGGCAGCACAGTTAGGAGAAAGGACCCTAGATTATGTCTGCACTATATAAACAGAGTTAGTCCCTCCAAATTCTCCTTAGGTGGAACAGAGGTTTCAGTAGAGTTTCTATGAACATTAGACCTTTGGGGAGTCATGATCTAAAATACAACAAAGCTAGGTGTTAGAGAAACTTCATAATACTAGACTCTATAGCTCAAAATAGAACACAAGAAAAGGAAATACCTAAATAGGTTCTAGCCTTCTCCTTATAAGTGTAGTGTGCTAAACACTCATAAAAAGGACTCTACTCGACATATCTATGTGAAAACCTAACCACCCTAAACCTAGCTCTGATACCAAGCTTATTACAATCCAAATTAGGGTGTAGTCGTGAAGGGTACCTCACGTCCACCATGGTCCAAAGACCACACCTCAAGCCTGCCTTAAGAGCATAATAATCATAAAAACAAAGAAAAATCTAGTCAAACCAATGATAATAGTAAGAGGAATAATAAATTAAATGACAATTCAAAGAATTAAAATAAAAGTCCACCCATACTTTTCCACAAAAGCATCTAAAACTAGAATGATATTTAAGTCAGGACATGCCCCCGACTATGACCAAAAAGAATCCAAAAGTACTATGACACTAAAGAAAGAATAATGAAATGAAAAGGCCTTCCAAAGGATGGAGTCACACCACTTTACAACAACTTAACAAATGTGCACAACTACCTAACACTGCATAGGAATAATTAGAAAATCCTTTGGACCCTCCATCAGGAAATGATATAGCATCCAGGGACGGCCAGTGGGATAAGCACTAGAATGTAACTCCAGGAATACGGATAAAATAATGCAATTATGAAAATCCAGTCATAAACCATATGTACCACATTCATATACATATATATAGGATGTCAAGATAGGGACAAAGGTCATGAACATAGAAGTTTAAAGATTTATCCTAAACTATGTATATCAATCTGTCCTAAAGGAACCCATGGGATGTATGAATCCAAATTCCCTTGCTGGAAAGGCCCCAGTGTGTGTTAGCCGCACGAAACAAGTGAAAACTAAATCCACCAACGCAATAGCCATTCCAAAATATATACACACAAATAAACAAACAAACACACACACACACATACACACATATATATCTATTAAGTGTGCAATAAGCACACAACTATATAGAACCCCAACACCGACAAATGTGGTTTCCAGTGTTTGTCCCCTTGGGAATTACACCTTCATAATGAGATACATAATTATCTTTAAGCTCAAATTAAAACAAACTGCACATACACCAATCCATTAACACAAGAGTCATTCATTAAGGCATTTACCACTTGGTATTGTCATACCAATATGCTTGCAAGCTAAATTAATTATGCCAAACCAAATTAACATAACCAAATTGGACTCTCAAGTCTCATTTAAAAACCAAAACCAAGGTCACTAAGGCCATCCAAAAATATTTTCATTCATTTATCCTTTAATGCAATGCATTGGGTTCAAAAACAAGTTAAACCATGCAATTTTCCATATTCAAAATCAAGTTTACAAAGTTGGTTGAGTTTAACACAATTATCAAGCATAAATTCCATTACCTTGAGGAAACCCATGTCTCCCATTCAAACCATTTATTCCATGCACCAATTTAGTCCCAAAAACATAATTTTAAAATGTGAATAGTCAATTTAGAATATGGGACAAGTAATTCAATCGGTAACAACCAAAACCCCTCAACCCAATTTCAAGAACCATAATTAAATCACATAAAAATCCATTCAATTAATGATACAATGTAAAGTTAAAGTTAGGAAAAGAGAAACATGCTTAAAATACACAAAAAATTAAAGTCAATTTGAATTTTTCAGCCCGGATGATGAATTCTTTATAAAACCCTTGAATATTCTTGGGTTTTGAGTTTAACAGAGAAAGAGAATGATTTTATCATTAAAAATTGAAGAAAATGGGTTTATTTTATGTTTAAAGGCCATACAAGGGGGAAAAATCAAAAAACCCTCACTCCAAGTGAAAAAATCAAAAACTAGATAAAATTAAAAGTAGCGGTATGGCACGTCAATATCGCGGAGGTTAGCCTCCTGCCACACTAATATCACAGAGGCTAACCTCCGTGACACAACCTTATCACAGAGGCTTACTGTCTCAGGGTACCAAAATGACCCAAACCCCTTTTGAAAAATCCAAAACTTTCCCAAAACACTCTTTAGCATACCTAAACATAATTTAAGTTAAAAATTGACATTACGCATGCTGGAGGGTAAAAAATAAAATCGTCAACATTTTTTATGGTGTCTTACACAAAACTAAGTTAAACACCCATAGATAACGATATTTAGGTGTATAAATATTCCTAAGATCATTATATCATATGAGGTGACATATCTTATTATATTGGTCCATCCACCCCTTGAAGAGGACATACCAGACTATCACTTTTTTTGAGGTGACATGTCTATTATATTTGTGTTTTCTACCCTTTAAAAAGATGCATCAGATTTTCACTTTATTTGAAGTGACATATTATTGTTTCCCTTAATGTGATACTATAGATCATTATGGATCGTCAGCTCCTTTAATGTGATACTATACATCATTGCCTCCTTTAATGTAACATGTTATTATTGATCATTACCTCCTTTAGTTTAGCATGTTATTATGATTAGTTTCCTACTTCAGTGAAATATGTTGTTATGGATCATCGCTTCTTTCAGTAGGACAAGTTATGGACCATTGCCTCCTTCGGTATGAAATGCTATTATTGATTTTCACCTTCTTCAGTGTGACATGTTATGGATTATCTCCTACCTTAATGTGATATATTATTATGGATTTTCACTTCATTAAATTTGACAAATTAGTATGGATTATTGTCTACTTCAGCTTGATATGTTGTTATGAACTATCGACACCTTTAGTGTGATATATTATTATGGACCGTCACCTCATTCAATATGACAAATTATTATGGATCATCACCTTTTTAGTGTGGCATGTTATGGACCGCCACCTCCTTTAGAATGACATGTTATGTATCATTGTCTTCTTCAGTATGACATGGATCGTATCCTTCTTCAATATGACTTGTTATATTGGATTGTCACCTTCTTTAGTATGGCATATTAAAATAAGGTGATTATAAAATATGTTGGAAAGTCATCTTCTTCAAAATGACATGTTGCATAAGGTATCCACTATTTTCAGTTTCCCTTATATTGTATTTTCTACTAACAAGTTTAGTGTAGATAATTAGAAGACATATTGGGAAGTCAACCCATTCAAAGTGATATGTTGTACAAGTTATGTACTATTCATAGATTCCCTTATATTGCATTTGCTACTATTAAGTTTAGTGCATGTGATTATAAGACACGTTGAGAAGTCACCCCGTCCAAAGTGACATGTTGGATAACATGATTATAAGAAACATTGGGAAGTTATGCTTATCACAATTCGAGTAGTTGTAACACAATGCTTAAAGTCACAAGTAATCCCAAGCTAACCCATGGCCTGGCATAACACTAAGACATTATAACAACTGAGTAATACTGAGTAGAAGTCGAAAGTCTTAAACATCTAGTAATAGTTAATTGAAAACTAATACTAAGTTAATACAGAAAAATATCTAACAAGACCAAAAGCTGAAAATATGAGTCTATATGTAAGAAAGCTCTACTAAGATGAGTTGCTGGGACAAACCCCTTTCTAACTCTAATTGTCTGAAACTGTAATAGAACATGAAATAAAAATACTAAACTAACCCACAAATAATAAGGAATCACCAAAATCTTTTGTTGAGGTACTATAGAGCTAACCACAGTCTGGATGTTGAGCATCTGAACCTATATTATGATACAATATAGTGCAAAGAAGTATGTGGTCAGTACTTTGAATGTACTGAATAGGTGAGGTACATATTATGCTATATGAAACTGAACATACTGATCATGAAAGGGTAAACTAAGCATGGAAACTAAAAATGTAACTGATGCAATGACCAAGAAAATACAATATGAAATTGTCAATAATGTACTAAATAATATGAATACAAAGTCATATAATAACTGAGACTAAACTATGGGAGATACTATTAACCGACATATCTCATTTGAGCTAAACAAGACCTAACTAGTAACCCTAATTAGATAGGTATTCAGTATCTTGCCAAGGGTACAAACACTAGCTGGTGTGGATCCATTAGTCAGATATCCAAAGGACTAAGGTGTCAACCAATTTGATGCAAGAGACTTCTGCTAAAAGACTAAGGTGGCAACTTAGTTCTGGGACTTAGGGACTTCTACTAATGGTCTCAACCTAACTAACATAAGATTCTTCATCCCTAAGTCCGCTCATGCTAAGAACTACTCTCAACTGAACTAAGACAGAATAACTAGTAAGTTCATAACTAGTGAATTGTGAGACTGAAATATAGGCTCTTTATCTAAAAGCATCCTGAAATATGTGAAACTAAAAGAATAGTTGTTTAATTGTCAATGCATAAGGATTTATGTCATCCGGTGTCCATAACCCAAATCTCTAAATAATACGACTAGTCATGACAATGTATTTGATATGAATAAGACATGAACTTTCATAAAAACAATCTCAAAATCACAAATTGAAAACATAATGCGGGTTGAAAATAATAACTCCATGACAATAATCTTGGGAGACATGAATTTAAGGATTATTTTTGTTAAGAAACTGAAATATATCAAAACTCATAATTTTCATGAAACCCGAACTATGAAAAATAAAATTAATCAAGGAAAATTGAGTTTACTTAGGTAGTCAATGGGTGAAAGCAACCCATTGATGAGATCTCACATACCTAAATTTGAAGAATTCTTAGAGAAAGCTTGATTTTTGGAGTCCTGGAAACTTAGAAATTGAAAAATCCCTTTTTGTGTTCTTAAACTTTGGGAAAGAGGAGAGTTTATGTTTTTAAGTGATTGTGAGTGAATTAGGATGATTTTGGGTGATTAAAAATGGGTTGTGGGATTTAAATGGGGTGAAAGGATGAAGTTACCCATAACTTTAATAAGAAAAATAGCTAAAACATTAGGCGCAAAGGTGTAGGCGCACCTCACACTCCAATGCATCAGAGGAGGTTGTATGTCATACCTCCTAATATGCAAGGGTGTCTGTACTCCATATCACCCATAGAGTAGGCTGTCTAGTGGAAGATTTCAAAGTGCTCGGCAATGCAGGGCCCAAAGATAAGGTCTCTGTGCGCGATGCTCGACCTTTTTTCCCAGTTCATGATGTCCTTTTACGACCCTCAAACTTATCCGAAACAATTTTTGGCCTCCATAAGGGTCAAATGACCTCATTAATAACTCTTAACGCATAGAAAACCCCCAACGAACATGTATGAACTTTAAGGGAATTGACATATTACATAAGGTGATTATAAGACGCGTTGGGAAGTCACCCCACTCCATGACATAATGCATCCAATTAATTATGATAAACATCCTCCTTTTGATTATAAGCCAGGTTGGTTTATCACTCCTAACAAAGTGGCATAATACATCCAAAATAGGTCATACTAATTGGATCGCCAACTATGTTGTTTAAAGTTATCGGAAGTAGTATATATTTGGATTTATTTGATTAATTTATTAATTATGATAAAATTAGATTTAAATATCCACCAAAATATTATAAATATTGTTTAGATTAATAACGTACAGAAATTATAAAAATATAAAGAATTAAAATAAATAATATCTGAAAAACATAAAGAATTAAAAATAAGGATAGAAAGACTACAGTATAACATAATTGTTGGAGTTAGTAAAAATTTAATAAATGCACAAAAAGAATATCAAATTTAGAATCAACAATAGATAGTCTAGAATATATATATCAATGATAACGCCCAAACTACAGCTCTCGTAAGAGTGTAAGCGGTCGCTGTCAAATATAGAACCCAACTGGGTTGGGTGTCGAATCCCACAGGGAATACTTGGTCACTAAGTATTGCAATTATTAATAGACTGTTGATCGAAAATTCCACGGAAAAGGGGGGATTGTTTAGGCGTGAATTATTACTATGGAAGTAACAACAGAATGCTTGATTTAGTAAGATTTAATCACTGAGAAAAATAAGTTAGGGTTATGTCCACCTTATGAGTTCTACGTATCTATTAACTATGAGTAATGCGGAATCCAGACATGCATGCACTTATAGAGATTTGTATTCTAATGGTAAATCCTAGTGTTTCTCAACCATCAAGGATTATTTCACTTTAACTCTCTCGAGCTTAAAGTGTATGACTAACGGTACAAATTCTACAAGAAGTTAACCCAGTTACGGCACTAACGTGTAAATAGGGGTTGGTAGCCCTATTTCCTTGTCACACTCTCTTTTCCAAACATGTAACTTTTCTCTTGAACAAGTTAATGCTATAATGGCGTATTCTATTGATAACGCTCAAACTATAGCTCTCGTAAGAGTGTAAGTGGTCGTCGTCAAATATAGAACCCAACTGGGTTGGGTGTCGAATCCCACAGGGAATACTTGGTCACTAAGTATGCAACGATTAGTAGACTTTTGGTGAAAGTTCTGCGGAAAAAGGGGGGATTTTATGCGTGAAGTAAAATTATCAAAATAGCAAAGTAAAAACGGAATGTTTAGTAAGATTTTAATCAATGAGAATTGTAAGTTAGGGTTATGTCCACCTTATGAGTTTTACGTATCTATTGGCTATGAGTTATGCGGAATTCAGACATGCATGCGCTTATAGAGATTCGTATTCTATGGTAAATCCTAGTGTCTTTCGACCATCAAGGATTATATCACTTTAACTCTTTCGAGCTTAAAGTGTATACTAATGGTATGAATTCTCCAAGAGGTTAATCTAGTTACGACACTAACTTTTAAACAGGGGTTGGTAGCCCTATTTCCTTGTCATTCTCTCTTTTCCAGACAAGTAACTTTTCTTTCGAACAAGTTAATGCTATACTGGCGTATTCTATATGTTTGCAACCACAAGAATTCAATTAAGATGAAGAGAGTAGTGATATAAGCAGCATACGTATCAAGAATTCACAAACTCATAGCAATAGATAGTATATCATAAGGCTTCCATAACCCTAACAGAGAAGTTTAGCTACTCATGAGCGCAACGGAGATCACAATAAACATCATCATCATATCAAAACTAGAATGATCTCACGTTGGAGAAGAGTGTGGCGTCACAACAAGGTTGACGTTTTTCCTCTTGGTGTTTCCCACGAGTTAGCATTTTTCTCTGTTAACAATTGTAACGTGAATTAGGAGCGGAAGTTGAATGAAAAAGACTTGAATTAATGAATGAGTGAATAATAAAAAGCTTCCAATGAATGAATAAGTGAATCATAAAAAGCTTCGAATTAATTAATCAGTGAATGCTGAAAAATTCAGCATCATAGGGTTTTTATAACATCCTTGTCCTAGTCCTACTGAAATAGGGTTTTTATCCTTGTCCTAGTCCTACTGGGTTACTGCATACTTGTCCTAATCCTACTATGTTACTGCTGATCCCCCAAGTCTTTAGAAATGCTGTTTTTGCCCGGGACAAGTTCTCCATGCATCACTTTCAGTCCACAAGTTTCCAGAAGCTACCTTCCTTCTTACGTGAAGTTTCCTTTGGCGTCCAACAGTCCATAAAATTCTGAAATCTTCATCATAAATACCTTAAATCTTGGTAATCACGTTGGTTAGCTCACTTACAGGAAAAAGGACTAAAAGTGTAGGAATTATATGTTTTGTCCTCAAAACTTAGCTAAAATATGGGTAAATTAAGGTGCTTTAGGCGTGTAAATACGCCTAACATCAACACCCCACACTTAAAGCTTTGTTCGTCCTCGGATAATATATCATGTCCATATAAACATCTACTTAGGGTTTCACAATAACAGCACAAAATATTCATCAAGATAGGCACAACAATTATTAACAAAGAGTAGTTTTCTAATCACTTCTAGGAACAATTCAACCTCCAACATAGACTCGTGATGATGGTTAATTCGTATTCAAAAGTTAAGGCACAAAGAATCATACAATACTACCCAAAGCTCATCAACCATGTGTGTCTCACAATATATCACCCATAATTACTCACAAGTATTTCATTTTTCAAAACATGGGTATAGGATTATCCTTGCTCTCACTCTCACAAAGAATTCATATGTTGCAACTGATGACCATAGGCTTGCCCTTAGTGTAATGCTCCATTAATATCAGAATGTTAAGCTTAGGATCAAATAGGTCTTTACAGGTTGTAATGTAGGCTAGGGGACGGGTAGGACTATTTTGGCCAGAAATAGTGACTATTTTCCTAAGCGCTTTAATACATCACATTATGCCATTAACACTCTCTTTTAATCAACCCTGCTACCTTTCTTTCATCTATCACACCTTTTCACCTATTTTGCCATTCAAGCATAACTATCTTTTTATTTAATCATAAGCACAATTTATCTTTTTGTTTTTCTATTTCTTTTTTTTTTATAACATACCTCTATGATAGCCACTTTTTTTCATAACAAATTCAAGTACCAATTCACTTTAAGGCATCACTCTCACCCAATTTTCTCTTATTTTGTCGCATGACTTCACAATTTAAAGCACTTAGGAATTTGGATCAAATTATGGTCTTGAAAAAAAAATGGATTAGGCTTACATATGAGGCTGTCAAAGAAAATGACTCAAAGGCTCAAACGGGTTGACTAGGATAATGTCCACGGGTAGGTAAACAGAAGGTAAACAATAACAGGATGCCAAAGAAATGCCTAAATCATCTCCTAAACTCACACTCTTTATTTCACTTTACACACACACCAGGCAAGTTCTAGTATCAGTCACAACACAGAATATACTATATCCTTACACACACAAGGCACATGGTCAACTTTATTGGGAGCAGTATAGACTCTTGACCCAATAAATGAATGAATTAAACCACACAATTATCACATAGTGAGTCACATGTAGAGCCTAAATGTCTCAATAGTAATGATTTAGCACAAACTCTTGTTATACTACCATGCCGTCTATCAGAAACAATTCATGCAAAATCTAAAAAATTTAAAATTAAACTAACTAATTACGACTAATTAAAACAAACAAGAACTAGAATAAATGCAAATGCAGACAAAGAAGTATAGCATACAAATACCAGCACCCCACACTTAGACGGGACACACTGCCCTCAGTGGAAAATAAATAAGAAGAACCTGATTAGTCGGACTCATCCTCTATGTCTGGGGTCATACCCCCTGCATCGAAATCATTATCAGAGTCGTCGTCATCAGAGTTCTCCTCCACGTCGGAGTATGGCATTCGTCGATCATCATCGGTTGGCATGTCGTCATCAAGAGGTTCCTCAAAATATATACCTACTCCACACATCGCCCTCGCATGCTCATTCATTAGGTAGTCATAATCCAACTGTTGGAGCTCTGCAGCAGTTGGAACACAACCCCCGCTCATCATGGTAAACTTCATCATGCCATATAAATAGCGGGAGAAGCTTTCGTCGCGAGCATGTCTTTCTGCAGTGGTTAGGTTGACGCCATGCATGGATTCAGCATCTTTAACCTTTGTGAGGTCAACCTTCTTCGGGTTGTGTGGAAGCTTATGATCTGCAGGTTTCTCTTTGATTTCCTCCTTCCTCAATATCACAGTCAACAGATTGCCAAATCTGAAGTGGGACCTCTTGTGCAGCCTGGCCTTACGCATTGAAGATCGAATAATCGCCCCAATGTTGATGGGGATGTTCGTCATCAAAGCGTACACCAAGCACACTCTATCACGTGTGATCTTTGTGTACTGTGACCCTGGAATCAGGCAATAATTGACTATCCACAACCATATCCGAGCTTCTCTGTTCAAGGAGGCATACGGAAAGGTATTGTGCCGACCGGTATCCTTGTGATGACTTCACCGTGCCATTGATCTTGTTCCATATAGTGTGTGTCTGATTTCCCTGTATGGAGGTCTGCGATAAAGCTCCTTGAGTGGTGATGGATCCACAGATGGAAGACCCAGAAAAGAGTTGAAGAACTCTGCATTCAGTTGCAAGACTTGGCCCCGAATCTTCACTTCACTTCCGGTAGTCTTTGGGGACCAATTGGCATAGAATTCTCGTGTTAGATCAATATTGCATTCTCCCATATCTTGGAAAATAAAATCAAGATGTAGCGCCATGATTTTAGCCAAAATGCGGGGTTCTTTCTTTGCTAGGCTCTCCTTTTGTATCAACTCCACATGAACATATTTTTTTTACTTTATTGTTCTTGTACCACTCTTTTCCTTCCTCCTCTAGGACCCATTTTATCCCGTACATGCGTCGAGGTATTTGCAGCGAGGAGGATTCACCTTGCTCTTTTCGTCCCCTTTTCTGGCCTTTTTGTGAAGTAGTTGTTTTTTCTTTTCCTTGTCTTGCTTTTGGTGCCATTGTACCTGAGATTAAAATAATAGTCATGTTAGCTTCATATCGGTAGATACAATCGACAAACAAGCAGTAGAGGTACCACCCCACACTTAATTTGTTGTGACAAACTAATTAAGTGAATGATGTCGATTACTCAGACTTCATCGACATACATTTAGGTGATATGTTCCAACAATATGTTCAGCACAGTCATACTTTCATGTCATCTTACTATCCTTTCCAACTCTATTTCATGTAATCTTGACTATACTTTCATGTGTGGATTAATGCACCTTTTGAGCAAGACTACTACATAGAGATTGAATCAAGTTATGGCATTAGAAATAATCACAACATCGTATGTTTGTAGTCAACCATGATTTTCATCTCGATGAACAAGTCATTCGAACATGTAAGCTTTCTAGTTACAAGATTATGCAATTTTCTTGACTATGTCAATTCCGCAAAAGTATGACAGTGTATCAAAATCAAATACAAGTTGGAAACAAGTCAAGAGCATCCTTACGTATTCTTTCACTCACTTAGTTGTATCACAACAAATCAACCATATTCAAATCACCAACACTACTTCAAGATTTAACAATTTATTATAGGCGTAGTAGTGTAGTACTTTACAGAATATAAAAGAAGAGCAAAGAAGTACTTACTTGGTTGATGGCCTCGGAAGATGTTCTTGCAAAGTTAAAAGAGCAAAAAGAAAATTTTTGAGAGATTTTGGAGAGGTAGGCGGCGCTTAGGTTGAATTTGTAATGCATTTTTGTTCTAAGACTAAGGTTCTATTTATAGGGCAAGCTTGGGTCGGGTTTTGACCCATTTGGAATCGGGTTAGGAGACCAAAAAGTGAGCATAGGCGGCGCCTTTTGCAAAGCCTAGTTGAGCATAGGCGGCGCCTATGATATTGCATTGTTAGGCATAGGCGGCGCCTATGCCATGGCACTCTAGATTCAGAGAGCTTAGGCCATAGCATAGGCCTTGCCTTGTTCGTTGCCTAGATTTTCATAGGCAATGCCTAACTCATAGCCTTTTACTTCTTCATTACCAACTTACCACCTTCAACATGCAATACTTCCAAATCAAAATTTGAAACCAATCTCCTCTTTTACATCTCTTGCACCTACACTTATTCAAAAACAATAAAAACGATTAGAATGATGGGTTGCCTCCCATCCAGTGCCTTAGTTTTGGTCGTGGCTCGACTCTTCTTTTTGGATATTTATTTTTTTATTTAACAAAAACAAACTCCTAGTAAAACAATAAAGAATGAAAAACGATGGGTTGCCTCCCATCTAGCGCTTGATTTATTGTCGCGGCACGACATAGTTACCTCGAGTACTTAAATTTCATCGAGATAGATGGTGGCCATGCATTTTATCGAGTCAAGAGGACCGATATATGATTTTACTCGTTGTCCATTCACCTTAAAGACAACACCATTATTGTCTTCTATCTCAACTACTCCAGACGAATAGACTTGGCTAATTTTGTGCGGACCAGACCATTTGGTCCTTAACTTCCTTGGGAATATCTTCAATCTGGAATTGAAAAGAAGTACCATATCACCCTTTTGAAAGTTTCGTTGAACAATCCATTAATCATGATATTTTTTCATCCGCTCCTTGTAGAAGTATGATATTTCATACGCATGTAGACGAAATTCATCCATCTCGTTCAGCTGCTCCAATCTCATATTCATGGCATCATCCCAATTTAAATTCAGTCGCTTCAATGCCCATAATGTTTTATGCTCGAGCTTAATGGGCAAGTGATAGGCCTTCCCATAAACTAGTTGGTACGGGGACATGCCAATTGGCATTTTGAATGCAGTCCTATAAGCCCATAGTGCATCGTCCAGCTTCCGAGACCAATCCTTCCCATTAGCGTTTACAGTCTTAGCAAGGATCTGCTTGATCTCTCGATTAGAAACCTCTACCTTTCCACTAGTTTGTGGGTGATAAGGCGTGGCTACCTTATGTTGCTTGACCCTATATTTCACCAACACAGATTTGAACAGCTTGTTGCAAAAGTGTGATCCTCCATCGCTTATGATGGTACGTGGTACCCCAAAATGAGAGAAGATATTTCTCTTCAAGAATGCTACAACACATTTTCCTTCATTATCGGCCAACGCTACTACTTCGACCCATTTGGATACATAGTCGACAGCAACTAGGATATATTTCATCCCAAATAAATTTACGAATGGGCCCATGAAATCAATACCCCACACATCAAACAGCTCTACTTCGAGGATTTTTGACATGGGCATCTCATGGTGCTTCGAAATCGTGCCTTGTCTCTGACATTGGTCACATCTTCTCACAAATTCGTAGGTATCTCTAAATATCGAAGGCTAATAATAGCTGTTTTGCAATACCTTCCTTGCTGTTCGACCACCTGCATGGTGTCCCCCAACTTGGGAAGCATGACTTGCTTCCAAGATACTCGGCACTTCCTCATGAGATATGCATCGCCTGATAACACCATCCGCGCATCGTCGAAACAAATATGGCTCATCCCAGAAGTAGTGTTTTACATCATGCATGAACTTCCTCTTTTGATGAAAAGACAGATGTGCAGGTATCACATTACTTACCATATAGTTTGCAAAGTCTGCGTACCATGGTAATTCTTCCACCATCGTGGCTAGGATCTCTTCATCGGGGAATGCATCATTAATCTCAAGATCGGGATGCGCTGTGTGCTCATTCTCAAGTCTAGATAGGTGATCAACCACTTGGTTTTCGCAACCTCTTCTATCTTTTACCTCGAAATCAAATTCTTGCAGCAATAACGCCCATCGAATTAGCCTCAGCTTTTCATCCTTCTTCGTCATTAGGTATCTCAGGGCTGCATGATCGGTATGAACCATCACTTTAGTCCCCAACAGGTAAGCACGAAACTTTTCAAAAGCATAAACAACTGCTAGAAGCTCTTGTTCCGTGACAGTATAGTTCTTCTGGGCTCCGTTCAAGACCTTGCTCGCGTAGTAGATTGGATGAAATAACTTTTCTCTTCTCTGGCCAAGTACAGCACCCAAAGCTACTCCACTTGCATCACACATAACTTCAAATGGTAGGGACCAATCAGGTGCTACAATGATAGGAGCTTCAATTAGCTTCCCTTTGAGGCATTCGAATGCCTTCAAGCAATCTTCACCGAAGTCGAACTTTGCATCCTTCTCCAAAATCTTGCATAACGGACTAGCAATCTTGGAAAAATCTTTAATGAACCTTCGATAAAAACCTGCATGCCCGAGGAAACTACGAATTCCCTTTACAGAGATTGGAGGTGGTAGTTTCTCGATGACTTTAATTTTAGCTTGATCCACCTCAATTCCTCTTTCGGAAATTTTATGCCCAAGAACAATACCTTCTTTAACCATAAAGTGGCACTTCTCCCAGTTTAGCACCAAGTTGAATTCAACATATCTCTATAACGCCATACTTAGATTCGCCAAGAACGATTCAAACGACTCACCCACAACTGAAACATCGTCCATGAATACCTCCATGGTGTCTTCAACCATATCAGAAAAAATGGACATCACACAACGCTGAAAAGTGGCGGGTGTGTTACATAGCCCAAATGGCATACGTTTGAAGGCAAACGTACTATATGGGCATGTAAACGTTGTCTTCTCTTGGTCTTCGGGGGTAATACAGATCTGATTATAGTCGGAATAACCATCTAAGAAGCAAAACCATCCTTTCCCTGCCAATCGATCAAGCATTTGGTCCATGAATGGCATTGGGAAGTGATCCTTAAGTGTCCATGAATTCAGCTTCCGGTAGTCCATGCATACTCTCCACCCTGTGACAGGTTTGAGTGGAATTAGCTCATTCCTTTCATTTGCAACTATCATCATGCCCCCTTTCTTGGGCACACACTGTACCGAACTCACCCATTTACTGTCAGAGATTGGATACACTACCCCTGTATCTAACCACTTAATAATTTCTTTCTTCACCACCTCTTGCATAGGTGGATTCAAACGTCTTTAATGGTTAATAGTGGGTATGCAATTTTCTTCAAGTTGAATCTTGTGCATACATATCCCAGGCGGAATACCAATAATATCAGCGATGGTCCAACCGATGGCTCTCATGTATTTCCTTAGAACAGCGATGAGAGCTGCAACTTGCTGCTCACCTAAGTCAGCCGCCACAATAACCGGGAGGGTGTTTCCACTTCCCAAGAATGCGTACTTTAGATGACTGGGTAGCTCCTTCAATTCTAACATTGGTGGCTCTTCAATGGATGGTTTAGCTGGTGGTGTAGGATGATTTTTGAGATCGAGGTCCAGCTTCTTGGGAGCATAAGGATACGACCCTGTTAGAGCACAAATAGTTTCTTCATAATTTTCAGCATCCTCACGCTCTATATTCATAAGCACAGCCGCTAATGGGTCAACAATAAGCTGCTCCTCTACGGATAATTCTTTCTCATCATCAAAATAAACATCAGCTACCGAGAACACGTTCAGATCTTTGGGTTGCTTCATTGATTTGTATACATCAAAGCAGACTACTTCATCATTCATCCAGAATAAAAGCTCATTCACTCTTAAATCAATAAGCACATTCCCTGTTGCAAGGAAAGGGCGCCCCAAGAATATGGGAACTTTAGAGTCCACCTCACAGTCCAGAATAACGAAGTCTGCCAGAAAGATGAATGAAGAAACCTTCACCAATACATCATATAAAATACCAACAGGTCGTTTTACCGACCTATCTGCCATCACGAGCCTCATATTGGTTGGAGTAGGATTACCCAACCCCAACTTTCTGTAAATAGATAGCGGCATCAAATTGATGCTGGCTCCTAAATCGCATAATGCCTTGGCAAAATTCAAAGATCCGATAGTGCAAGGAATAGTGAAGGCACCGGGGTCAGCCTTCTTCTGAACTAGTGATCTGGTAGCGATTGCACTGCAATGATGAACAGTATCCGTCAACTCATAACTTGTTGCCCGCTTCTTTGTCAAAAGATCTTTCATAAATTTTGCGTGCCCAGGCATTTGTTCCAGTGCCTCGACCAAAGGAACATTAATAGTTAGCTGCTTCAACATAGTCATAAACTTATTGAACCTGGTATCGTCAGCTTTCTTCTTCAATCTCTGAGGAAAAGGTGGTGGTGGAAAGGGAATAGTTTTCTCCACCGCTTCCTTTTCATCTTGCTTCAGTTCGGCGATCTTTTCAGGCTGTGGACGTTGAGAGGTGACGTCACGAACAACCTCATCAGCTGCTTCAGCATCTTTTGGTTCTGCAATAATCTTATTATCTTCTATATCATCAACCACCTGCTTGCCTTTGGATGGATTTTCCAACACTTTACCACTTCGGGTGGTGATAGCCATACATGATCCATCATTCCTTGGATTTTGCACTGTGTCGCTAGGTAGTGTTCCAGCTTTTCTTTGATTTAATGCCGCTGAAAGTTGACTCAACTGCTTCTCTAGTTGCTTTATTGCAGTAGAATGCGAGTCAACCAATTGATTTATTGAAGACAAATCGTTCTTCACCTTATTCACTCCCGTATTAGTTGCCTCTACTCCCTTCAACAGCTTTGCCATCATATCTTCCATCGACATCTTCCCAGAGCCAGATGCCACAGCCTCACGGTTTCCAGGAGGAACATACAAACCACTCCTATCAGTCTTATTCTTCCAACCACCTTGATCGCGGTCCTTGTATCCAGATTTATCATAACAGTTCCGACCTTGGTTTCCTTGGTCATTGCCTCGGAAACCCCCCTGATTATTCAAGTAGTTTGCTTTTTCCTCATAGTCGGATTCATCTCTTCCATGTGATACAACGGCTTTAACCTTTTCGGTCTTCCCTGATAATAAATGCTTGGTTAGAAGATCCATCTGCGTTTTCATGTGAGCCATATCTTGGTCACGTTCCTCTTGTCTACGCCTCTGCTCTGCAATCAAGCCAATAGATACTGTAGAGCTTGCTACCTCAGAATCCCTGGTATGCCAAGCTCTACTCTGCTTTGTCATACGATCTAGCATATCACTTACCTCAAGAAAAGTAAGGTCCATGAATGACCCACATGCAGCATTGTCAACCACTGGCTTTGTCACCGAGTTCAAAGCCCTATATAATATTTCCATCAAGTGGATATTCTTCATCTGATGGTTTGGGCACCTCATAATCTTCTTCTTGAACCTCTCCCATGTTTCGTGGAGAGCTTCAGTTGGAAGCTGTCGAAAATTGCTGATCTCATCCCGTAATTGGGCTCTCTTGGATGGCGGAAAGAATCTTTCTAGGAAAGCGTCTTTCAGTTGCCTCCAATTAGTAATAGAATCAGGAGTTAGCCCATTCAACCATAGAGTTGCCTCCCCAGACAGAGACAATGGAAATAAGCGCAGCCGAATTACATTCTGCCCAACTCCTGGATTGTCAAACGACTTGCATGTTGAAATAAAGTTGATCAGATGCATATTCGGATCATCTCCTGCGAGTCCACCAAATAACCCCTTGAGCTGCAATAACTGAATCATGGTGCTAGTGATATTGAACTTAGCTCTGAGTGCCAAGGGTGGAGGAATAATAGCCCCTGTGGCACCAGCTCCATCCAGATCGTCATCATCATCATCAAAAGGAGCCTGCACAGCTCGGCGGTCAGGTCTTATTCTAGCTTGACGATCTCTCCTATGCATAGGTGTTGCCACCTCATCTGCACGTCGTGGATTAAGTAACTCCTCATCACCCAGGTCCTCATCATCAGGATTTGTTGCCCGACCTGGGTTATCAATAATCTGTTGATGCACTTGAGCAGCTTCTAGTGCAGCTAGTCTAGCCTGCTCCTGTTGAGCCGCCCTTCTGTCAATGTCACGTTGTGCATCCATTCTGCCAATAAGTTGAGGTTCGGGATTGATAGGTAATAACAGTTGACCTGAACTTCGAGTGTTTAGCATGCACTCAAGCAAACCTGAATAAAACAAAAACAACAACTAAAAGTAAAATACGAGAATCTTTGACCAAAGGGTCTAGTAACTATCACAAACTTAGTTGACAACTGTATTCCCCGGAAACGGCGCCAAAATTTGATAACGCTCAAACTACAGCTCTCGTAAGAGTGTAAGCGGTCGTCGTCAAATATAGAACCCAACCGGGTTGGGTGTGGAATCCCACAGGGAATACTTGGTCACTAAGTATGCAACGATTAGTAGACTTTTGGTGAAAGTTCTGCGAAAAAAGGGGGGATTTTATGCGTGAAGTAAAATTATCAAAATAGCAAAGTAAAAACGGAATGTTTAGTAAGATTTTAATCAATGAGAATTGTAAGTTAGGGTTATGCCCACCTTATGAGTTTTACGTATCTATTGGCTATGAGTTATGCGGAATTCAGACATGCATGCGCTTATAGAGATTTGTATTCTATGGTAAATCCTAGTGTATTTCGACCATCAAGGATTATATCACTTTAACTCTTTCGATCTTAAAGTGTATACTAATGGTACGAATTCTCCAAGAGGTTAATCCAGTTACGGCACTAACTTTTAAACAGGGGTTGGTAGCCCTATTTCCTTGTCATTCTCTCTTTTCCAGACAAGTAACTTTTCTTTCGAACAAGTTAATGCTATACTGGCGTATTCTATATGTTTGCAACCACAAGAATTCAATTAAGATGAAGAGAGTAATGATATAAGCAGCATACATATCAAGAATTCACAAACTCATAGCAATAGATAGTATATCATAAGGCTTCCATAACCCTAACAGAGAAGTTTAGCTACTCATGAGCGCAACGGAGATCACAATAAACATCATCATCATATCAAAACTAGAATGATCTCATGTTGGAGAGGAGTGTGGCGTCACAACAAGGTTGACGTTTTTCCTCTTGGTGTTTCCCACGAGTTAGCATTTTTCTTTGTTAACAATTGTAACGTGAATTAGGAGCGGAAGTTGAATGAAAAAGACTTGAATTAATGAATGAGTGAATAATAAAAAGCTTCCAATGAATGAATAAGTGAATCATAAAAAGCTTCGAATTAATTAATCAGTGAATGCTGAAAAATTCAGCATCATAGGGTTTTTATAACATCCTTGTCCTAGTCCTACTGAAATAGGGTTTTTATCCTTGTCCTAGTCCTACTGGGTTACTGCATACTTGTCCTAATCCTACTATGTTACTGCTGATCCCCCAAGTCTTTAGAAATGCTGTTTTTGCCCGGGACAAGTTCTCCATGCATCACTTTCATTCCACAAGTTTCCAGAAGTTGTCTTCCTTCTTACTTGAAGTTTCCTTTGGCGTCCAACAGTCCATAAAATGCTGAAATCTTCATCATAAATACTTGAAATCTATCTAATCACGTTGGTTAGCTCACTTACAGGAAAAAGGACTAAAAGTGTAGGAATTATATATTTTGTCCTCAAAACTTAGCTAAAATATGGGTAAATTAAGGTGCTTTAGGCGTGTAAATACGCCTAACATCATCTATATGTTTGCAACCACAAGAATGTAATTAAGATGAAGAGAGTAATGATATAAGTAGCATACGTATCAAGAATTCACAAACTCATAGTAATAGATAGTATATCATAAGGCTTTCATAACCCTAACAGAGAAGTTTAGCTACTCATGATTACAACGGAGATCACAATAAACATCATCATCGTACCAAAGCTCAAAGAATCTCACGTTGAAGATGGGTGTGGCGTCAAACTAGGTTGACGTTTTTTTCCCTCTAGACGTTTCTCACAAGTTAGCATTTTTCTCTGTTAAAACTTACAGAATCTGTAAACTGAATAATACTAGAAAGTCGAATGAATAATGAATGTATCTATCAATTCGTGAATAATGAAAAGCATGAATGCATGAATGCTGAAAAATTTAGCAAAATAGGGTTTTTATAACATCCTTGTCCTATTCCTACTAAGTTACTGCTGATCCCCAAGTCTTTAGAAATACTATTTTTGCCTGGGACAAGTTCTCCATACATCACTTTCAGTCCATAAGCTTCCAAAAGCTGCCTTCCCTCTTATGTGAAGTTTCCCTTGCTACCAAAAGGTCCACAAAGTGCTGAAATCTTCATCATTAATACCTGAAAACATGCTAATCACGTTGGTTTGCTCACTTACAGGAAAATGGACTAAAAATACAGGAATTATATATTTTGTCCTTAAAACTTAGCTAAAATATGGGTAAATTATGGTGCTTTAGGCGTGTAAATGCGCTTATAATTAACACCCCACACTTAAAGCTTTGTTCGTCCTCGAACAAACTATTACGTCCATGCAATCATCTACTTAGAATATCACAGCAACAACATAAAATTTTCAACAAGACAGGCACGGCAATTATTAACAAAGAGTAGTTTTCTTGTTCACTACTAGAAATAATTCAACCTCCAACATAGACTTGTGATGATGGTTAATTCGTATCCATAAGTTAAGTCACAAAGAATCATATAACACTACCCAACAATCATCAACCATGTGTGTCTCACACAAGATATCACCCATAATCAATCAAGATTCTCCTTGCTCTCACTCTCACAAAGAATTCATATGTTGCAACTGATGACCATAGGCTTGCCCTTAGTGTAATGCTCTACTAATATCAGAATGCTAAGCTTAGGATCAAATAGGTCTTTACAGGTTGTAATGTAGGCTAAGGGACAGGTAGGACTATTTTGGCCAGAAATAGTGACTATTTTCCCTAAGCACTTTAATACATCACATTATGCCATTAACACTCTCTTTTAAACAACCCTTCTACCTTTGTTTTCATCTAACACCCCTTTTCACCTATTTTGTTATTCAATTATAAACACAAAGATGAGAATATACAACTTATTTTTGTATTTTTCTATTTCTGTTTTTTTTTATAAAACACCTCTATGATAGCCACTCCTTTTCACAACAATTTCAAGTACCAATACACTCTGAGGCATCACTCTCACCCAATTTCCTCTTATTTTGTCACATGACTCTACAATTTAAAGCGCTTAGGAATTTGGATCAAATTATGTTCTTGAAAAAAAAATGGATTAGGCTACATATGAGGCTATCAAAGAAAATAGCTAAAGGCTCAAAGGGGGTTAACTAGGATAATGTCCACGGGTAGGTAAAAAAAAGGTAAACAATCACAGGCTGCCAAAGAAATGCCAAAATCATCTCCTAAACTCACACTCTTTATTTTGCTTTACACACACACCAGGTAAGTTCTAGCATCAGTCACAACACAGAATATACTATAACCTCACACACACAAGGCACATGGTCAACTTTATTGGGAGCAGTATAGACTCTTGACCCAACAGGTGAATGAATTAAACCACACAATTATCACACAGTGAGTCATACTTAGAGCCTACGTGTCTCAATAGTAATGATTTTGGCACAAACTCTTGTCATAATACCATGCCGCCTATCAGAACAATTTCATGCAAAATCTAAAAAATCTAAAATTAAACTAACTAATTACGACTAATTAAAACAAACAAGAACTAGAATAAATGTAAATGCAGACAAAGAAGTGTAGCATACAAATACCAGCACCCCACACTTAGACGGGACGCACTGCCCTCAGTGGAAAATAAATAAGAAAAACCTGATTAGTCGTACTCCTCCTCTATGTATGGGGTCATACCCCCTGCATCGGAATCATCATTAGAGTTGTCGTCATCAGAGTTCTCCTTCACGTCTGATTCTGGCGTTCGGAGATCGTCATCGGTTGGCACGTCATCATCAAGAGGTTCCTCGAAATATACACCTACTCCGCACATAGCCCTCACATGCTCATTCATTGGGTAGTCATAGTCCAACTGTTGGAGCTCTGTAGCAGTTGGAACATGACCCCCGCTCATCATGGTGAACCTTGTCATGCCATATAAATGGAGAAAGAAGCTTTCGTCGCGAGCATGTCTTTCTACAGTGGTCAGGTTGACGCCATGCATAGATTCAACATCTTTCACCTTTGTGAGGTCAACTTCCTTTGGGTTGTGTGGAAGCTTATGATCTGCAGGTTCCTCTTCGATGTCCTCCTTTCTCAATATCGCAGTCAACAGATTGCCAAAGCTGAAGTGTGACCTCTTGTGCAGCCTAGCCTTACGCATTGAAGATCGAATAGTCACCCCAATGTTGATGGGGATATTCGTCATCAAAGCGTACACCAAGCATACTCTATCACGTGTGATCTTTGTGTACTGTGTTCCTGGAATCAAGCAAGAGTTGACTATCCGCAACCATATCTGAGCTTCTCGGTTCAAAGAAGCATATGGGAAGGTATTGTGCTGACCGGTATCCTTGTGACGACTCCAACGTGCCATTGATCTTGTTCCGCACAGTGTGTGTCTGATTGCCCTGTACAGAAGTCTGTTATAAAGCTCCTTGAGTGGTGATGGATCTACAGATGGCAAACCCAGAAAAGAGTTGAAGAACTCTGCATTTAGTTGCAAGACTTGGCCCCGAATCTTTACTTCACTCCCTGTAGTCTTTGGGGACCAATTGGCATAGATATCTCGCGTTAGATCAAGATTGCACTCTCCCATATCTCAGAAAATGAAATCAAGATGTAGCGTCATTACTTTAGCCAAAATGCGAGGTTCTCTCTTTGCTAGGCTCTCTTTTTGTATTAACTCCACGTGAACATATTTTTTCACTTTGTTGTTCTTGTACTACTCTTTTCCTTCCTCTTATAGGACCCATTTTATCCCGAACATGCGGCGAGGTATTTGCAGCGAGGAGGATTCAGTTTTCTCTTTTCTTCCTCTTTTCTGACCTTTCTGTGAGGTGGACGCTTTTTCTTTTCCTGGTCGACTTTTTGGTGCCATTGTGCCTGAGATTAAAATAAAGTCATGTTAGCTTCATCTCGGTAGATATAATCGACAAACAAACAGTAGTGGCACCACCCCACACTTAATTTGTAGTGACAAACTAATTAAGTGAACGATGTCGATTACTCAGACTTCATCGCCATACATTTAGGTGTTATGTTCCAACAATATATTCAGCGCAGTCATACTTTTCATGTCATCTTCACTATCCTTTTCAACTTTATTTCATATAAACTTGACCATACTGTATGGTTTGGATTAATGCACTTTTGGAACAAGACTACTACGTAGAGATCGAATCAGGTTTATGGCATAGAAATAATCACAACATCTCATGCTTGTATTCAATCATAATCTTTATCTCGATGAATGAGCCTTTCAAATCATTCCAACATTCGACTTACACGATTATGGGATTAGCTTTACCATTTCAATTCCGCAAAAAGATGACAGTGTATAACAACCAAAATACAAATCGAAACAAAGTTTAGAACACCCATATGTATTCTTTCACTCAAATAGATGTATCAATACAAACCAACTACATTCAAATCACCAACACTACTTCAAGATTTAACAAATCATTATAGGAGTATTATTGTAATAACTACGGAATATAAAAGAAGTACTTACTTGGTGATGGCCTCGGAAGATGATCTTGCAAGGTTAGAAGAGCAAAAAGAAAAATTTTGAGAGATTTGGAGAGTAAAGGTGGCGCCTAGGTTGAGAAAATAAGTGTGTTTTGTTCTAATGTTGAAGTTTTATTTATGGGACAAGGGTTGGGTCGGGTTTGACCCATTTAAAATCGGATTAGGAGACCAAAAAGTAAGCATAGGCGGCGCCTAATGCTTTGCCTATGCTTAGCATAGGCAGCGCCTTTTGCAAAGCCTAGTTGAGCATAGGCAGCGCCTATGCTATGGCATTGTTAGGCATAGGCGGCGCCTATGCTATGGTATTGTAGATTCAGAGAGCAAAGGCAATGGCATAGCGGCTCCTATGCTATGGCATTGTTGGGCATAGGCGGCGCCTATGCTATGGCATTGTAGATTCAGAGAGAAAAGACAATGGCATATGCGGCGCCTATGCTATGGCATTGTTGGGCATAGGCGGCGCCTATGCTATGGCATTGTAGATTCAGAGAGCTTAGGCCATAGCATAGGCCTTGCCTTGTTCATTGCCTAGATTTACATAGGCCTTGCCTTGTTCGTTGCCTAGATTTGCATAGGCAATGCCTAACCAATAGCCTTTGTTTCTTCATTCCAAACTTACCACCTTCAACATGACACAATTCCAAATTAAAATTTGGGTTAGATCTCCTCCTTATACGTCTTACACCTACATTTACTCAAAAACAACAAAAACAATTAGAACGATGGGTTGCCTCCCACCAAGCGCCTTAGTTTTGGTCGTGGCTCGACTCTTCTTTTTGGATTTTTATTTAACAAAAACAAACTCTTAGTAAAACAAAACGATTAAAAACGATGGGTTGCCTCCCATCTAGCGCTTGATTTATTGTCGCAGCACGACATAGTTATCTCAATTACTTAGACTTCGTCGAGATAGATGGTGTCCATGCATTTTATCGAGTCAAGAGGACCGATATATGGCTTCACTCGTTGGCCATTCACTTTAAAGACACCACCATCAATGCCTTCTAACTCTACTATTCCAGACGAGTAGACTTGGCTAATTCTGAATGGACCAGACCATTTAGACTTTAACTTACCTGGAAATAGCTTTAGTCTGGAGTTGAAAAGAAGTACCATATCACCCTTCTGAAAGTTTCGTTGGATAATCCGCCGATCATGGTACTTTTTCATCCGTTCTTTGTAGAGGTCTGCCCTTTCATACGCATGTAGATGAAATTCATCCATCTCATTCAGCTGCTCCAATCTCAGATTAATTGCATCATCCCAAGTCAGGTTAAGCCTCTTCAACGCCCACAAGGCTTTATGCTCGATCTCAATTGGCAAGTGACAAGACTTCATATAAACTAATTGGTATGGGGACATGCCAATTGGTGTCTTGAATGCAGTTCTATAAGCCCATAATGCATCGTCCAGCTTGATCTCCCGATTAGAAACCTCTACCTGCCCACTAGTTTGTGGGTGGTAAGTTGTAGCTACCTTGTGTTGCTTGACCCCATATTTCATCAACACGGCTCTAAACAGCTTGTTGCAAAAGTGTGATCCTCCATCGCTTATGATAGTACATGGTACCCCATAACAAGAGAAGATATTTCTCTTTAAAAATGCTACAACACGCTTGCCTTCATTATTGGCCAGCGCTACTGCTTCGACCCATTTGGATACATAGTCCACAGCAACTAGGATATATTTCATCCCAAACGAACTTACGAATGGGCCCATGAAATCAATACCCCATACATCAAACAGCTCTACTTCAAGAATTTTTGACATGGGCATCTCATGGTGCTTCGAAATCGCGCCTTGTCTCTGACATTGGTCACATCTTCTCACAAAATCGTAGGCATCCTTAAATATTGAAGGCTAATAATATCCGCTTTGCAATACCTTCCTGGTTGTCCGATCACCTGCATGGTGACCCCCAACTTGGGAAGCATGAATTGCCTCCAAGATGCTAGGCACCTCCACATCAGAGATGCATCGCCTAATAACACCATCAGCACATCATCGAAAAAGATACGGTTTATCCCAGAAGTAGTGTTTCACATCATGCATGAACTTTCTCTTTTGATGAAAGGAAAGATTCTCAGGCATCACTTTACTTACCACGTAGTTCGCAAAGTCTGTATACCATGGTAAGTCTTTCACCATAGCGGCTAGGATCTCTTCGTCGGGAAATGCATCATCAATATCAAGGTCGGGTTGCGCTATGTGCGCACTCTCAAGTCTAGATAGATGATCAGCTACTTGGTTTTCGCAACCTTTTCTATCCTTTACCTCGAAATCAAATTCTTGAAGCAATAACACCCACCGAATTAGCCTTGGCTTAGCATTCTTCTTTTCCATTAAATATCTCAGAGCCACATGATCTGTATGAACCACCACTTTGGTTCCCAACAAGTAAGCACGGAACTTTTCAAAAACATAAACAACTGCTAGAAGCTTTTGTTCCGTGACGGTATAGTTCTTCTGGGCTCCATTCAAGGCCTTGCTCGCATAGTATATCGGATGAAATAGCCTTTCTCTTTTCTGACCAAGTACAACACCCAAAGCTACCCCACTTGCATCACACATCACTTCAAACGGTAGAGACCAATCGGGTGCTACAATAATAGGAGCTTCAACTAGCTTCCTTTTGAGGCATTCAAATGCCTTCAAGCAATCTTCACCGAAGTCGAACTTTGCATCCTTATCCAAGAGTTTGCATAATGGACTAGAAATCTTGGAGAAGTCTTTGATAAACCTTCGATAAAAACTTGCATGACCGAGGAAACTACAAACTCCCTTTACAGAAATTGGAGGTGGTAGTTTCTCGATAACTTCAATTTTGGCTCGATCAACCTCAATTCCTCTTTTGGAGACTTTGTGCCCAAGAACAATGCCTTCCTTAACCATAAAATGGTACTTCTCCCAGTTTAGCACCAAGTTGAACTCAACACATCTCTGCAACGCCATACTCAGATTCGCCAAGCACGATTCAAACGATTCACCCATAACTGAAAAATTGTCCATAAACACCTCCAAGGTGTCTTCAACCATATCAGAAAAAATGGACATCATATGACGCTGAAAAGTGGCAGGTGCGTTACATAACCCAAACAGCATACGTTTGAAGGAAAACGTACCATATGGGCATGTAAAAGTGGTCTTCTCTTGATCCTCAGGAGCAATGCAAATCTGATTATAACCAGAATAAGCATCTAAGAAACAAAACCATCCCTTCCCTGCCAATCGATCAAGCATTTGGTCCATGAATGGCATTGGGAAGTGATCCTTAAGCGTCCACAAATTCAGCTTTCGGTAGTCCATACATACTCTCCACCCTGTGACAGGTCTGAGTGGAATCAGCTCATTCTTTTCATTCGCAACTACCGTCATGCCCCCTTTCTTGGGCACTCACTGTACCGGACTTACCCACTTACTGTCGGAGATTGGATATACTACCCCAGCATCTAACCACTTAATAATCTCTTTCTTCACCACCTCCTTCATGGGTGGATTCAAACGTCGTTAATGCTCAATGGTGGGCACACAATTTTCCTCGAGCTGAATCTTGTGCATACATATCCCAGGAGGGATACCAATAATATCAGCAATAGTCCAACCGATGGCTCTCTTGTATCTCCTCAGAACAGAAATAAGAGTCGCAACCTGTTGCTCACCTAAATCAGCCGCAACAATAATCGGAAGTGTATCACCACTTCCCAAAAATGCATATTTCAGGTGACTGGGCAGCTCCTTCAATTCTAGCACTGGTGGTTCTTCAATGGATGGCTTTGCTGGTGGTGAAGGGTGATTTTTAAGATCCAGATCCAGATTCTTAGGAGCATGAGAATAAGAGCCAATTCCTGTTAGAGCACAAATAGTTTCTTCATACACTTCAACATCCTCACGCCTAAAATTCATAAGCACAGCAGCCAATGGATCAACAATAAGCTGCTTCTCTACAGATAATTCTTTCTCATCATCATAATAAACATCAGCTACAGAGAAAACATTCATATCTTTGGGTTGCTTCATTGATTTGCATACATCAAAACGGACCACTTCGTCATTCATCCGAAATAAAAGCTCATTAGCTCTTAGATCAATAAGCACACTTCCTGTTGCAAGAAAAGGACGCCCCAAGATAATGGGAACTTCAGAATCCACCTCGCAATCCAAAATAACAAAGTCTGCAGGAAAGATAAAGGTGGAAACCTTCACCAATACATCATATAAGATACCAACAGGTCATTTTACCGACCTATCTTCCATCACGAGCCACATTTTGGTTGGTGTAGGATCACCCAACCCCAACTTTCTGTAAATAGATAGCGGCATCAAATTGATGCTAGCTCCCAAATCGCACAATGCCTTAGCAAAATCCAAAGATCCAACCGTGCAAGGAATAGTGAAAGCACCAGGATCTGCCTTCTTCTGAACTAGCGATCTTGTAGCGATTGCACTGCAATGATGAACATTATCTGCCAGCTCATAGCTTGCTGCCTGCTTCTTTGTCAAAATGTCCTTCATGAATTTAGCGTATCCGGGCATCTGCTCTAGCGCCTCCACCAAAGGAACATTAATAGTCAGTTGCTTCAACATAGTCATGAATTTACTGAACCTAGTGCCATCAGCTTTCTTCTTCAGTCTCTGCGGAAAAGGTGGTGGTGGAAGGGGAATCATTTTCTCCACCACTTCCTCTTTATCTTGCTTCCGATTATCACTCTTTTCAGGCTGGTGACGTCTAGGTGTAACATCATGAGCACTCACTTCAGCTTCTACGGCATCTTCAAACTCTGCTTCATCAACATTCTCTGCTATATCATCAACCACCTGCTTGCCTTTGGAAGGATTTTCCAACACTTTACCACTCCGGGTAGTAATAGCCATACACGATCTGTCATTTCTTGGGTTTTGCACAATGTCACTGGGTAGCGTGCCAGCCTTTCTTTGGTTGAATGCCGCTGATAATTGACTCAATTATTGCTCCAGCTGTTTTATTGCAGTAGAATGCGAGTCAACCAATTGATTTATTGATGACAAATCATTCTTTACCTCAGTAACTCCCGTGTTGGTTGCCTCCACTCTTTTCAAAAGCTTAGCCAACATATCTTCCATGGACATCTTTCCAGAGCCAGACGCCACAACCTCATGGTTTCCAGGAGGAACATACAAACCACTCCTGTCAGTCTTATTCTTCCAACCACCTTGATCGCGGTCTTTGTATCCAGATTTATCATAATAGTTCCGACCTTGGTTTCCTTGGGCATTGCCTCGGAAACCCCCCTGATTATTCAAGTAATTTGCTTCCCCCTCAGAATCTGACTCATCTCTTCCCTATGACACTACAACCTTGACTTTTTCAGTCTTCCCTGCTAATAAATGCTTGGTAAGAAGATCCATCTGCGTTTTCATGTGAGCCATATCCTGGTCACGTTCCTCTTGTCTTCGTCTCTGCTCTGCAGTCATGCCAATAGATACAGTAGAGCTCGCTACCTCAGAATCCCTGGTATGCCAAGCTCTACTCTGCTTTGTCATATGATCCAGTATATCACTCGCCTCAATAAAAGTAAGGTCCATGAATGACCCTCCGGCAGCATTATCAACCACTGGCTTTGTCACCGAGTTCAAAGCCCTATATAATATTTCCATCAAGTGGATATTCATCATCTGATGGTTTGGGCACTGCATAAGCTTCTTCTTGAACCTCTCCCATGTTTCGTGGAGAGCTTCAGTTGGAAGCTGTCGAAAGTTGCTGATCTCATCCCGTAATTGGGCTCTCTTGGATGGCGGAAAGAATTTTTCTAGGAAAGCGTCTTTCAGTTGCCTCCAATTAGTAATAGAATCAGGAGTTAGCCCGTTCAACCATAGAGTTGCCTCCCCAGACAGAGACAATGGAAATAAGCGCAGCCGAATTGCATTCTGCCCAACTCCTGGATTGTCAAACGACTTACATGTTGAAATAAAGTTGATCAGATGCATATTCGGATCATCTCCTATGAGTCCACCAAATAACCCCTTGAGTTGCAATAACTGAATCATGGTGCTAGTGATATTGAACTTAGCTCCGGGAGCCAAGGGTGGAGGAATAATAGCCCCTGTGGCACCAGCTCCATCCAGATCATCATCATCATCATCAAAAGGAGCCTGCACAGCTCGGCGGTCAGGTCTCATTCTAGTTTGACGATCTCTCCTGTGCATAGGTGCCGCCACTTCATCAGTACGTCTGGGATTCAGTAACTCATCATCACCCAGGTCCTCATCATCAGAATTTGTTGCTCGCCCTGGGTTATCAATATTCTGTTGATGTACTTGAGAAGCTGCCAGTGCAGCTAATCTAGCCTGCTCCTGTTGAGTCGCCCTTCTGTCAATGTCACGCTGTGCATCCATTCTTCCAATAAATTGAGGTTCAGGATTAATGGGTAATAATGGCTGACCAGAACTACGAGTATTTGGCATGCACTCAACAGAACCTGAATAAAACAAAAACAACAACTAAAAGTAAAATCTGAGAATTTTTTACCAAAGGGTCTAGTAACTATCACAAACTTAGTTGACAACTGTATTCCCCGGCAACGGCGCCAAAATTTGATAACGCCCAAACTAAAGCTCTCGTAAGAGTGTAAGTGGTCGCTATCAAATATAGAACCCAATTGGGTTGGGTGTCGAATCCCACAGGGAATACTTGGTCACTAAGTGTTGCAATTATTAATAGACTGTTGATCGAAAATTCCACAGAAAAGGGGGGATTGTTTAAGCGTGAATTAATACTATAGAAGTAACAACAGAATGCTTGATTTAGTAAGATTTAATCACTGAGAAAAATAAGTTAGGGTTATGTCCACCTTATGAGTTCTACGTATCTATTAACTATGAGTAATGCGGAATCCAGACATGCATGCACTTATAGAGATTTGTATTCTAATGGTAAATCCTAGTGTTTCTCAACCATCAAGGATTATTTCACTTTAACTCTCTCGAGCTTAAAGTGTATGACTAACGGTACAAATTCTCCAAAAAGTTAACCCAGTTACGGAACTAACGTGTAAATAGGGGTTGGTAGCCCTATTTCCTTGTCACACTCTCTTTTCCAAACATATAACTTTTCGCTCGAACAAGTTAATGCTATAATGGCGTATTCTATATGTTTGCAACCACAAGAATGTAATTAAGATGAAGAGAGTAATGATATAAGTAGCATACGTATCAAGAATTCACAAACTCATAGTAATAGATAGTATATCATAAGGCTTCCATAACCCTAACAGAGAAGTTTAGCTACTCATGATTACAACGGAGATCACAATAAACATCATCATCGTACCAAAGCTCAAAGAATCTCACGTTGAAGATGGGTGTGGCGTCAAACTAGGTTGACTTTTTTGACCTCTAGACGTTTCTCACAAGTTAGCGTTTTTCTCTGTTAAAACTTACAGAATCTGTAAACTGAATAATACTAGAAAGTCGAATGAATAATGAATGTATCTATCAATTCGTGAATAATGAAAAGCATGAATGCATGAATGCTGAAAAATTCAGCAAAATAGGGTTTTTATAACATCCTTGTCCTATTCCTACTAAGTTACTGCTGATCCCCAAGTCTTTAGAAATACTATTTTTGCCCGGGACAAGTTCTCCATGCATCACTTTCAGTCCATAAGCTTCCAAAAAGCTGCCTTCCCTCTTATGTGAAGTTTCCCTTGCTACCAAAAGGTCCACAAAGTGCTGAAATCTTCATCATTAATACCTGAAAACATGCTAATCATGTTGGTTAGCTCACTTACAGGAAAATGGACTAAAAATGCAGGAATTATATATTTTGTCCTTAAAACTTAGCTAAAATATGGGTAAATTATGGTGCTTTAGGCGTGTAAATGAGCCTATCATCAATCAACATAACCTATATACGTTTAAATAAAATGAACAAAGAAGAATTTATAATAGACGAAAAAACATATGAAAATCACGAAGGATTAAAAATAAAAATAGTATTCTCTAATTTAGGAAGAAGATATAAGAAAATAGGTGAACATTTATATTTCATGTTAGAAAAAGAAGAATTAAATTAGAAGATAAGTTGGCAGCCATGGTAAGAATAGAAAGAGAAAACGAAGAGATAGGCAGAAAAAGGAAATAGATAAAATAAAACAACAAACCACAGAAGAAATACGAAAAATAGAAGAAACTAAAAATAGTAGGATTGCTGAATTAGAAAAAGAACTACAAATGCTAAAAGATTTATATGAAAAAAGACAGAAAGAAAAAGTAGAAAAAGATAAAGAACAAAAATTATTAAATGAGATAAATCAATTTAAAGAAAAATTAGAAATCAAAAATAAAGAACCAGAAACCAGTGAATTAGAAACAAATGCAATAGATGCTGAAGAAACAGATAATTATGATTCGGAACATAGTGAAACATATACAGAAATTCTAGAAAACATAGGAAAACTAGAAATTAATGAAAAACAACAAGTAATTAATAAAGAAAATCTAGAACTAATAAATACAGAAGTAAATACTCTAGATAAAAATATAATACCTAGTACATCAGAAATAAGAAAACCAACATATAATTACAAAAGTAAGTTTAAAAAATATAATCCAAAGGATGAATATAATAAATGGACACCAAAACAAATAATTAATTACAACTTTTTAGATTTAGACTGTGTAATAGACACAAATAAAACAATACAACTATGGGTAGGATACATGTCAAAACAATTATTAGATAATAAAATAGATACAACAAACACACCAGAATATATAGAAAAGACATTAATAGGAACAGTAAAATTATGATTTTTAAACCTAGCCGAAGCAAGTAAAAAAGTACTAAGATCTGATAATAAAATAGAAGGAATATCAACAACTACTAAAATACTACCAACAGAAATATTAAAATAATATGAAATAGCTATAAGAGATGAATTTAGCAGTATGACAACAGAAGTAGAAGAGCAAAATGAAGAAAAAGATATAAATAGAAATTTAATGTTAAAACTAGCAATATGTAAGATGTGTTATATAGATGAGTATACGTCCGCATTTAAAGAATATTATTATAAAGGAACATATAATATAGAAGAAAGTAAAGAAATAAGAAGATTATATTTTAGTAAATTACCTTAACCATTTAGTTCAAAAATAATAAAGAGTTGGGATGAAGTAAAAATAGTAGATACCCTAGGAGCAAGAATAAAATTTTTACAACAATGGTATAGAAATCTATGTGAAAAATATAGAGAAGAAATAAAAATGGAAAAAACATTAATAAGAAATTTAGCATGTTGCAAAGATAAAAAAAGCACCTCAATTTGAATGTGAAGAAAGATATTATAAGAAAAGAAAAAGACATAAGAAATATAAGAAATACAAGAAATCAAAATATAAGTATAAGAAACCAAGAAAAAAATATTATGTAAAAAATTATAAACCTAAAAAACCATATAGGAAAAAGAAATCTATAAAAGAATGTACTTGTTATAATTGAGAAAACTAGGACATTTAGCTAGAGATTGTAAAATGCCTAAAAATAAAAAAAAAAATATCAGAAATAAAGATAGAAAATGCAGAATATATGTAAATAGATTATATAGATTATGAATTAGAAAGTGAAGATAGTATATATGAAATTTTGGAAAATGAAACAGATAGTGAATTAGATAAATCAAATGACTGAAGAAGATATAAAAATGAACCAAATAACTGAAGAAGATATAAAAATAATAACAAAGGAAGAATATTTAAATGAAGAAGGAACAGATCAAAAAACAATATTTGACAGTAATATATTTGACGAAATAAAAGGAAAAGAGTTAGACTTAAGTGTAGAAAAAATATTTAAAATACCAACAATAAAAAATATATTTAGTAGAAAAAGGGAAGAATACTACGTAGTAAGCCAAAAAGAACATGTAATAGACTGTAAATATGGAAAAGGTAGAGCTAGTATACCACTAGTAACAAAAAGAATAATTAATAAAGAAATAAACGATATAAAAAGTAAAGACCCAATAAAATATGTACACCTTGGAAGAACAGAGATATTAATAAAAGCATGTTTTAGAGAAGGAATAGATACACCAATAGAATTATATTTAGCAGATGATAGAATTATAAAACCTATAGAAAAAAGTATAATAACTGCCATAAAAGGAAATTTAATATACCAAAAATTAAATTTATAATAAGTGTGAATTATTCAGTAGCAATAACAGATAAAAATATAGATAAATCATTAGTATTATATTGGAAAATATCAAGAATAGAACTAACCCCAGGAAGTAAAATATTTACAGCAAGATGTAAAAATTTATATGTATTAACAACAAAACATAAAATAACAGATAAAATTAATAAAATACAAATAGAAAGTTCTTTCTAATAATTTGTAAAAATAATTGATAATAATGATTATAGTCACAAAGACATAGATATAGAAGAAGATTTACAAATAATAAATGATAGAATAAGCACAACAAAAAGAATAGCTCATGAAAAAACAGAATCATCAAGCTCATAAAAAAGAACAAGTTATGAAACAACTTCAACAGTTAATTTAAATCAATATTATATAATAGGAACAATAAATGAAAAAAAATATTTAATACTCCTAAACTCAGGACAAGAAGAAAATTATATAGCAAAATATCTAGTAAAAAGTGAAGAAATAAAATTTAATAGTAATATATGCCCAGATCTACCAAGGAGTCTAGTAAACATTAAAGATACGACAGAAAAAGAAATAATAATAGGAGTCAAAAAAATAAAAATAAAATTTGAAATAAAGGAAGAAATGCAAAAAGCAGACATAATATTAGGAATAAAATGGTTAGAACGAGTAAAACCATACAATATAGAACATACACAATTATCTATAACATATAATAAAGAAAGATTATTCATAAAAAGAGCTTTAACATGATATGAAAATATATGTACTTGTAAAAATAATAGTAGAAGGATATTATAATAGGTATTATACACCTATGATAGATACAGGAGCAGAAACAAACTTATATAGATACAACTGTTTATCAGAAAGTGAATGGGATAAATTAAAAACACCAATAGTAGTCAAAGGATTTAATAATGAAGGAAACTTAATTACATATAAATCTAAAAATGTAAAAATACAGATATGAGATAAAATAATAACAATAGAAGAAATCTATAATTATGAACTAACATAAAAAGATATGCTTTTAGGAATGCCATTTTTAGATAAATTATACCCACATATAATAACTAAAATAGATTGGTGGTTTACAACACCATGTAAACAAAAAGTAAGACCAAAAAGAGTTATTAATAAAATAAGAAAGAAAACTGATTGGATAAAAGGAAGTGAAAAAATTGCACAAAAGTTAGAAAATATTAAAAAATACAGAAGACACAGTAGAACTAGTTGTATTTTCGATAAATAAAAAAGAAATAACTATATTTTCAATAGATAAGGTAGAAATAATAAATAAAAAATTAAGACAATTATATAGTAAAGATCCATTAAAAGGATGGAAAAAACATAAAACTACTATAAAAATTGAATTAATAGATAAAAATAGCATAATAATTCAAAAATCATTAACATATAATTTTGACGATTTAAAATAATTTAAAATGCATATAGATGAATTATTAGAAAAATAGTATATACAAAAAAGCAATAGTAAACACAATAATCCAGCATTTATAGTAAATAAACGTAGTGAACAAAAAAGAGGAAAAAGTAGAATGGTTATTGATTATAGAAACCTAAATGCAAAAACTATGACATATAATTATCCAATACCAAATAAGATACTAAAAATAAGACAAATACAAGGATATAGTTATTTTAGTAAATTTGATTGTAAATCAGGATTTTACCACTTAAAGTTAGATGAAAATTCTAAGGAATTAACCGCATTTACGGTACCACAAGGATTTTATGAATGGAACGTATTACCATTTTGATATAAAAATGCACCAGGTGATACCAACATTTTATGGATAGTTATTTTAAACAATTACCTAATTGTATAGTATACATAGATGTTATACTACTATATACAAAAAATAAAGAAAAACATTTAAAATTACTAGAAAAATTTACAGATAGAAAAATCAGGAATAAGTTTAAGCGAAAAGAAAGCTGAAATTATAAAAAACCAGATAGAGTTTTTAGGAATACAAATAGATAAAAGTGGAGTAAAAATGCAACAACATATAGTACAAAAAATAATAAATTCAAAAGAAGAATTAGATACAAAAAAAACATTACAATCATTTTTAGGATTAATAAACCAAGTAAGAGAATATATATCAAAATTAGCAGAAAACCTAAAACCTTTACAGAAAAAATTAAAAAAAGATATAGAATATAATTACAACGAAGAAGATAAAAAACAAGTTCAGAAAATAAAAATACTTTGTAAAGAGTTACAAAAATTACAATTTTCAGACGAAAATAAAAATTTTATATATATAGTAGAAGCAGGTGCTAGTGAATATAGTTATGGAGGAGTACTTAAATATAGATATGAAGAAGAAAAATTAGAATATCATTGTAGATACTACTCAGGTACGTTTAATGAAACAAAAATAAAATGGGAAATAAATAGAAAAGAATTATGTTTATTAGCATTTGAGCCATATATTGTATACAACAAATTTATTGTACGAACAGATAATACACAGGTACGTTGGTGATTAACAAAGAAAATACAAAATTCAATTACAACGAAAGAAATTCGGAGACTAGTAATGAATATATTAAATTTTACATTTACAATTGAAGTAATTAGTACTAACAAAAATGTTATTGCAGATTACATATCAAGACAAAGCTACACAAACTGATATAATAGAAGCTGATGCTTTAGAAAAAATACTCAAAACCCTAACTACGCTTTCAATGAAAGTGGATAGTATGGGTAATGAAATAGAAATGCTAAAGACTAATGAAGTTAAACTAAAGTCTAAAGCTATGAATCAGCTAACTCAGCAGTGTGCAGAGCTATGTCAATCGGAAGAAAATAAAATTCCAGAGCTAAAAAGAGACGTTGAGACACTCCATAAAACCCATAACGTTTATCAATCTACAATTGCAGGTACAAACAAAGGAGTTAGTGGACAAAGGTACCAGAACATGTACATAAATAAGATATTTGAAAAACCATTTATACCAAAAGCACAAAAAGACCCCTTGTTCATACCCCCACAAATTACCACATATCGAGATAGTTTGAACCAAGATAAAAAAGCTTATAACCATATAGCCCGAGGATATATAGAAAATATCTAGAAAGTACAAATTTTCTAAACCTTAACTCCAGAGCTACAAATATCCAAGAACCAAACACAAACTATATAACCTAAAAATTGCAAGGTTACAACAAGCTAATCGCACTACCCAAAACCAACCCAAGCTTAATTAAAACTTGTTTCGACTATGGATTATTAAATACCGTATACACCCAAGATGGAGAAGAACTAAGAGCTATAGAAGAATTACATAAAGTATTCACCACCTATAAAAGAGTAACCAAAGAAAATCCATTTTATATAAAGTTTTTTATACTGCACCAGCAGAGATATTAACGACGAGATCAAACCAGTTATACAAATTGTAAAAATAGAATTAACCAGAGATATGATTATATCGGAAGATATTGTGCAGCATCCAGAGATACCCAAAATCGAGATACCTGATTTTTACGCAAATAAACAACTTATTGGAATAGCTACAATTATTCAAGAATTAGCAAATAATTATATCAATGGAAATCTAATATGGAGCTATTATTCAAGAGATCATCAAATGATTTATTCAAATTCAAGAGAACTACGACAAACAGATATGGAAAATCTTAGGCAATGGATAATGACGTTACTTAACCCAGAAAAATAATCTACTGCAAGAGCAATTAGGAAGGGATTTATTTCATACGGATTATTAACAAGATATTGCAAGATAATTTGACACAAATATCCAGACCATCAATGTTCGAGATGTAATGGAAAAAATAATATTATTTCGAAAGTCCGGCTAGAATAAAAGAAAAAATCAACCAAGAAGATAAGGACGCCAGCTAGAAGATTAAAATCAACAGAGCAATAATGGAAGAGAAAAAACACAAAATAGTAAAAGTTATGAAAGAAAATGACATGTGAATTGTTTCCTTGACTTTAGATACGTAAGTTATTATAGTATTTACTAGTTTTTGATAACTTTTTGACCTTTCTATGGAAAAGTGTCATTATTGTATATCTTTAGTCTTTATTAATTTTGTCTTTTTGTAGAATAGTCTCAGGATTTTTTGTAAAGTCTTTTGCAAATAGGACAAGTGTAAAGTAAAAAATAGTTTACATGTAAAACGTGTAAATTAGGAATAGTAGTAGGAATAGTTTCTTTTTCTCTTATAAATATGTAAGTCATTCGGCAAGATAAAGGCAAGACTTTCATGTGTTGAAAGCAAGCCTCCTCCTTTGTAAACAAACTTTTGAATATTTAAAAAGCAGATATATTTCCAAGGAAAAACTATGGATAAACAAAGCCTAGAATTATCAAATCTACCAGAACAGGTATATTTATTTACGATTATGAATAGCTAAATTCATAAATTCCTGACAATCATGATATGATAAAATAAGTTCATGATAGTTACTTTATAGTAGAATTATTTGAAAAATAAAAAATAGCATGTTAAGAAGTTTATTAGCAAAGTGGAAAAGGAGAAAAAATCCTAAAAACTATGTCATCCTAAAGGTGAAATCGGTGAGGCAAGAAAGTCGTGATAGGAGAGTAGCCAGAGTAGAGGCGCTGTTTAAGGAAAAAGTATCCAGATTACCATGCTAATAGTGACCGAAAAACATGTTATTTAAGAATAATCTAGTATATAGTAATCTAAAAATGATCATATTTTGTTACGTGTATGGTTGAAGGGAATATTTTGAAAATAGCATCATATGAAAAAGCATGACTACCTATTTATCTGATGGAATGATAGATAAATTTAAAATACTTGTTTTGTATGTACTTAAAGATATAGAAATAATAGATATAAGAAAAATTATATATGAAGAGGTATTTTATTTTAATGAAGATTTATTAAGTTCTATAGAAAACTTACACCTATATAATGAAAGCTACTGCTCATATTTAGATAGTTGTTACTCAGATGGATATTATACAGATTAGAAATGTTAGAATATATTAGAAAAATTAGAGAAAATCAAAGTGACCTATATGAAGAAATTAATTATAGAAACCGACTCAAAGAAATAATGGAAAATCTAAAAGAAAAATTAATATGGATAAAAGAAACCTTAGAAAATTTAGAAAAAAGTACAAAAAATAGTTTATATAACATAAAAAACTCATTAAGAGAAGAAGAAGGAGAGATAATTAATAGTATTAATAACCTTAATTCAGATATTAATTATAGTACAATCAGAATAGAATATTACACAGAAATTAGTAAACAAGAAACTACTTTAGAATAAAATGATAGACTATGAGTATTTAAAATACTGAAAACAAAATATGGAAGAAATAAGATTAATAGAAATACTTATGAAAGACAATTTAATTGAATATTTTGAAATAAAAGATATAGAATATTTAGAATACCTTCAAAATAATATACAAAGATTACAAAGACTAATAGAAAAAACTAAAGAATATTACAGTAAAACATTTAATCAATTACCATATAATCACCCCCCAAGATATGAACATTAATAAAATTAAAATAAATAAACTAAAAATAAAAATGATTAGAGAAGTTCAGAAATATCCACGCACGAACAAAAATAGATCCATTAGAGTTATAATAGATCTATTTAAGTTACCCAAGTTATCCATCCGCACCCCCCTACAACTGGTTGCACAAACTATGTTTGTGTCATGCTACATTTACCCAGCGTGACATGTTTGAAAGGTTTGCACAAACAATGTTTGAGCTGAATAAAATTAATATTGTCATTTTCTTTTTCCAGGATTCCTTGCATCCATCCTTCACAAAGGGAAGGGCAGTTATTGACACAAAAATTTTATCCTCTTCAAATTTTTGAGATTCTTCTAATCTAAACATTATTAAAATAAATGTTATGTTAAAATTTAGGTATTTTAAAATTGATTTAGATCTAATTTAGTCATTTTTATGTAATAATATATACTTCTGTATTTAATCATATGGAATCATATAAATTTTAATTAAGAAAATATTTTTAAAATTATAAAAATCTTGAGTAAATGAAAAATGCTTTGATTTTCCTCAAAATCGATTCAAAATTAAAAATTAATTTGTGTAACTAGTTTTGTTATTTTAAATGAATTTATTATGATCCATAAAATAATTATTTCTTATTATGGATACTAGAAGATCATTAATTAGTTCAGAATTTGATTTGTATTAATTCGATTGGCTGAATTTTACCCAATTTCAGAATAAACTTATTTCAATTTGGGCTGCTTCTTTTTTTTCTCATATATTTCAACCAAATTGGCCTAATTCCTAAAACTCCTGACTGGTCCCACTGTCTTACTCCCTCACATCAGTTTATACATACATACTCTTAATTATTTCCACCTCACCAACCTCACACGTGCCTCACACCCTCTTTCTTTCTCTTTTTTTCTTTCACGAACAAACAACAACATTAACAACAACAACATCTAAGTCAAAAAAAATTCCACCATAAAGCTCAAATTTCTATAAAAAAAAAAACTAAAATCATCCATATTCCATTGAATATTCTATCACTTCCCCGATAATTTATAGGAGTGGCGAGTAGGCACAACCTAGAAGATTCTAAAATCCTCCAGGTGGCTGCCAACGGATTAATCCTTAAGATATGGATAATTTTTCTTTATGCTATTTGATTTACGTATGAATTCATACATTATTCGTAGAATTTTCTTGGTCAGGGAGAATTTTGTTCGAATTTTGAATTATCCCCAATTCAATTTGCTATGTTGTTATCAAATTTTTGTACAAATTGTTACAATTATGAGCTATGGAATTTTATCCCCCTATTCAAATTTAAAATTTATCAAGTGTAATCCCTAAATTTTCCATCTACTTTCCTCGTCTTTTTCATCTATAAATAGTCCTTCCATTTTCTTGATTAAAAGAGGCTTTTGAGGGAAATATTGATATTCTTGGAGGTTTTGTTCTTTAACAATAAGTAACTTCAAAGCTTCGGCGATCTAAAAAATTCATAAAGAAATCAAGTGTTCCGATGAATTAGGGTGGGGTACCGATGGTGTAAATTTCATTACTAAAAATTTATCGTCTGTGTTTGCTGCTTCAGAACAGATAGAGATTTTGCATTTTTACACTATTTTTCATTGAAATCAGTAATTGTAAATTAAATTTGTTATTTTATTTTTTATTTTTTATTTTATGTATCGAGTCATATGGCCCGTTACACAGGGTTTATCTTATTTTAAAATGTGTAGTTTCCAGTAAGACTCTTGGGATTAAGAGTAGTAATATGTTCTTTGTAACCATAATATGTGATTTTCAAACAAATGTTAGGATTAATGGTTTTGGTGTGTTCATTCTGACTTCTTGCGATAAGGATACGAATACATGACTTTGTTTGGTACTCATATGTTTGAATTAGGGATGATAATTGAAGTGTCTTGTATGTACATCTATGATTTAAGTGTGTTTGGGTTGTTTTTTCTCCTTAACGCGCTATTGGTTTATAATGCCAAGTAGCATTTTGAAGGAGAAGAAAGGTTCTCGAGGATAGCTTTCTAGCTTCTGTTAGGGTTTTTGCCTTGATTTTCTTACCAAAATTAAGTTTTAATTTTCTATTGAAGGAAAATAAAAGTAGTATCATAATTACTTTATTTTTCTTTAAAAGAAAATTGAAAACTTTTTTATATTTGATAAACCTCTTTTTTGGAGGAAAGATTTTAGATATCTATAAATAGAAGACCTTCTTTTCATACAACAACATAATAGCATCCACAATGTAATCTTTTAAGAGTCTTGTTTAGGGGGAGATTTCTCCCAATAGATTTTATGTATTTTTTATTTAGTTTTTAATATGTAGGCTTCTTGGCTAATCATATCAAATAATATGTATTTTTATTACAGTTTTCTTTGTCATCTGATTTATCATGTCATGATTTGCAAACTTCAAGCTTTCACATGACACCCTCTCTATTTTGAACTCAATAAGTGGTATCAGAGCCTACGGTTCAAAGGTCCAATAGTGTGGTGAGACGAGACTAAACAGGTTAAACGCGGTTTCAAATCAAGTTGCAACCAGTTTGGTGATAATGATATTTGTGTCCAACTACATATGGAGAAGATATTTCAATCATATTTTCAACAATCTTGTTGTTACATCTTTAAAAATAAAACTCCCTTTTAACCCTGTAAAGGACTTCAATATTTTTAACCCAAAAGAACTTTATTTTTAAGCATGATAAATAGCAAACATAAATGAAGATTATGTAGAGAATTAAAATTATGCATATAACATGAAGAAAGCGGATTAAGTCAAGAAAATTAAACCAAAAGGGGAGATTTGTTAGGGTTTTTCCCTGATTTTCTTACCAAAATTAAGTTTTAATTTTCTATCGAAGGAAAATAAAAGTAGTACCATAATTACTTTATTTTTCCTTAAAATAAAATCGAAAACTTTCCCATATTTGGAAAACCTCTTTCTTGGAGGAAAGATTTTGGATATCTATAAATAGAAGACTCCCTTCTCATACAACAACACAATAACATCCACAATATAATATTTTAAGAGTCTTATTTAAAGGGAGATTTCTCCCAATAGATTTTTAAGTTTTTTGTATTTAGTTTTTAATATGTAAGCTTCTTGGCTAATAATTTCAAATAATATGTATTTTTATTATAGTTTTCTTTATCATCTAATTTTTCGTCTCATGATTTGCAAATTTCAAGCTTCCGCATGGTGCCCTCTCGATTTCGAATCCAACAGCTTCTTCTCAAAACCATTATTAAAGGAAGGAATAGGATTAGAAATAGCCTTTTTTATATCTAAAATTTGCTCTTTCGAAGCTTTTAAAGAAGTGTAGTTGCATAGTGATTTCCAATTATTTACATGCCCTGTTATTGTAGTTGCATAGTGATTTCCAATTATTTACATGCCCTGTTATTTTTTATTTTTTTTTTAGTTTGTTATTTTTTTCTCTTTCATTTCTTGGCAAATTAAGTGATCAAAATAGCCACTTAAAGTGATAAATAGACTGTTGTGGTCAGGTTCTAAGGCCTTCATGGTCTACAATACCATATAAGGTCCAACGAACAATCATGATATAGCACAAATTCTTTAGTTATGCTTAAAGCATAAGGTCTAGAATTGGATAGATTCTATTTTTTTATCTTCTTTAGTGACCTACTTTATCAATTCATTTCGGTCAGATTTCTTAAGGAACTCCACTCGATATTCTCATATCATTTGGAGTCTTAAAAGGAGAGTAGTAGTTATTAGTTTTTTAGTGAGCAAGAACTAGATATTGGCCCTTCATTTTTGATTTATGTCAAAGGCGTGGGCCGTTTAACCTTAATATATGTCTAGTAGTCTATTGCCTTTTATGCTTTCATGATTTATGTTCTCTTAAATTTTGGTTAGTGGTTCATAATGTGTTAGAATTTGTACATGAAGTGTTCAGTGACATGCTTTGCATAATTAGCTCTCATACTAGAAATTGTTTGATTTGTTTAGTCGGCTATTTGTTTATTCTCATATAGTGAAGGTCATACCTTTTCGAGTCAAATTCAAAAAAAGAGTTTTGTTCGCTTGGAATTTTCCTATCACTAGTATGCTTCATAAAGTATTTAAACAGTTTTTTACACGACTAATTTGAGAGGTTTTCGTACTATTGTATGCCCTTTTATTCAATGGCAATCTTCATCTTTAGATTTTTCATCGTCTCATTAGGTTAATTTATCATGCATATAATACTTAGTTTAATTTGATTATTTAAGTAGGTATTAATCTTTACTCTTCTTTCTTGCACATGAATTGGTTGATTCTAAATGTGTCACGACCCGAGGCTACCGCTTAGTTGCGACAACGGTGCTTATGGTCATAAGTGACCATAAGCTAACTCATGTGCTGGTACCTGCTGAGAGCACTGAATATGTAAGACACCGCAAAATTCTAAGCTTAACTCAGTTTGTTAAAGCTTGAAAAGAAGTCCTGAACTTAGAAATTTAAGCTAAGTGTTTATACTTAGAAGTATTTTAACCTTCGTAAATTGGCAATCCTATTTCACGAACCTTATGACCTTAAAGTATTAATTTTTAGGTTTATTCACGATCAGGAATGTTAGTAGGTCACTTCAGGTGAATTTCAGATGTTTCGAACCTCGTTTGAACCATGTCCAGGTGACCAAAAAGCTGGTCGATGAGATCTCAACATGTCGCGTTGCCCATCGCGTTGACAGATAATTTCCCCCAGCTTTCAGTGCAATTCTAGTGAACTAACGCGAACTCAACGCGACGCGTTGGTCATCGCATTGATGCCATCGACGCGGTGCGTCGGTCTGTACGTCACTGGACACGTTTTCAGTCATTAAAAGCCCACATCCATAGGGGTATTTGGGTCACTATCCCACCCATTTTCAGTCCCAAAACATAAAATCAAATGACCCTAGAGGCTAAATTTCTCACTTTCTTTCACATTCTCTCAAATTTACTCAAGAACAAACACTAGGGCATTTAATTTCTACAGAAAATCTTCAAGAACAAACCATCAGTCTATAGGAATTCAAGTACGAAGGTATGTTAGGTGTTTATCCAAGGGTTTCCTTCCACCCTTGGAGTTCAAGAACCTCTTTTAAAACTTCAAGTTTATTGAATTTATGAATTCCATGTTGGGCTTGAATGTATTCATGATTATGATGATAATTGGGTTTCTAATTCATGATTTATTACAATATTCATGTAAATTTATTTGACATATGTGTAGTATTATGTGAATTCATGTTAAAGCCGTTGAATTTGTAAGTTGGGAATGGAAATCCTGACGCTTACTTGTTGAATTGTATTATGTGCATATATTATGTTCCCCAAGTGTTTGATAAATTGTGCATGTAGATTAGATGGAAAAATCATGACATGCTAGCATATGTACAAGTTTATATCTTACAAGTGTTTGATAAAATGTCTCTATGAATGAGTTATGAACATTATAATTCTTTTCAAGATCATGCTTTGCTTTACAATTTATGCTTTCGAGTATTGGGGAAATTTAATACTCGACAATCTAGCTGTTTACCTAGATTTATAGTAGTTTCAGAATAGTCTCAATAATGTCACGTTCAGTAGTATTCAGACAGTTATAGAACTCAATGTATTCAATCAGTTAATAGAACTCAGTGTACTCAGTCAGTTAATAGAACTAAGTGAACTCAGTTTAGCTCAGATAGACAGCACAATCAATAATAATTCCATCAAGCCTAGTACAAACTAGAAATCAGTTCAGTGTCTATTCAGTTGGGAGTAGGAGCCAGCACCTAGTGAACCCAGGGATGAGGGCATTTCTGTCAGTAAAGGGTTTGACCCTTAGTAGCAATCCCTGTGTTATAGAACTACGTAGCCAGCGTAGGTTGAGATGTCTTTCAGCAAGTCTAGGGTTGATACAACTCGTACGAGTTTCCCTGCCAGCGAGGGTTGGCGAAAGAGCTTTCTGTCAGAGAGGGTTAACTCATAGCCATTGTTAGTATCCCTTGGCAAGGTGCTAACACCCTTCCAACTAGGGTAACAGGTTGGACCCCAACTCAATTTATAATCGGGGTATGTTGGTTAGATGAACACTCTCATTGTTTTAGTTTCAGACTCAGTATAAACCTCAGTTCTTTTTTAGAATCAGTACTGTCACATACAGTCACCCAACTCAGTATAGAACTCAGTTCAGTTATACATAATTAGGATTGTCTGAAATAATTATTCAGTATACAGTAATTCAGTATCAATAAACTCAGATGGCAGTCATTCAGTTATCAGAATTTAGTACCCAGTGTTGACATGAATCTCAATTACATCATGCATAGTTATGAGCATATCATTGCATATTTAGTATTTACAGTAGTGTTAGATATACATATATTCTCATTTAGTTATATTCATGTTATTCATTCAGTTATTTTTCATGCATATCAACCCATGTATACCAGCTTACTTAACTTAGCATACCAGTACATTCAAAGTACTGACGCATACCTTTCTTTTGCGCTATGATGTCTTATATCATAGGTTCAGATGCACGGGCTCCTAACCATACCCAGCAACCCAGATTATTAGTAGCAGACCTAGTGGTGAGTCCTTATAGTTTGAGGACAAAGTTATCATATCATTACATTATTTTAGTATTCGATTTATTTCAGTAGTTGGGGTTAGTTAGGGACTTGTTCCATCACCTCCAGTTTTAGACAGTTCAGTTAGAGGCTTTTCAGACAGTTCAATTATTTAGTTTTTCAGATATGATTGTCAGATATTCAGTATTTACATATCCATATATGACTCAGTTTTGAACCTTATGGAAATTTCTACCTAATTTCCACATTATACAGTATTATTATTTAGTGATTGCAGTAGGTACCAGTCATGGATTAGCTTATGGTCCTTCGGGATTATGAGCGCTGTATAGCGTCTGAGGTACAAACTCGGGGCATTACAAACTTGATATTAGAGCCTAAGGTTCAACAGAGTCCTAGGAAGTTTGAAAGCCATATCAAGTAGAGTCAGGTCCCCTAGATGAGCATGTCTCCCATGCTGAATTTAGAGCCGCTTTCACTACCCTAGCCAATTTTTTTGTAGCTCAAAATGAACGGCCAGCTACTATTTAGGTTAACCTATTGGCCAATACTATTGCATCTAGAATTTGATACTTCACTCGAATGAACCCTCCAGCCTTTACCGGGTCTAAGTCAGATGAGGACCCACATGAATTCTTTGATCTGGTGCAGAAAGTTACAAATATTATGGGGGTGAAAGCTAGTGAGAGTGTTGAGTTGGCCGCATTTTAGTTACATAATATGGCTCACTCATGGTTCAAGAAGTGGAAGGTAGAAAGGGTCGCAGATTAAGGGCCCGTAGAATGGGAGGAGTTTGCCACTGCATTTCTGGATAGGCTCTTCCCACTGGAGTTGAGAAAAGCGAAGGTGTTGGAGTTTATTAATCTGAAGTAGGGCAATATGACAGTGAAAGAGTATTCTCTCAAGTTTACTCAATTATCCAGATATACCCCTCACGTGGTAGCATATAGCAGATCTAAGATGAGTAAGTTTGTCCCTAGCGTGTCTAATAGTGTGGTCAAGGAGTGTAGGACCATAATTCTAATTAAGGAGATGGACATATCCAGGATCATGGTCCATGCTCAGGTGATAGAGGAGGCTAAGAATAGGGAGAAGGAAAGAGAGAACAAGAGAGCTAGAACAGGTAGTTTCAACTTCACTCAGCCTAAGTTAGAGGGTGGAAATTGTTCTCAGTTCCGCCTAAAATCTTTTGTTCCAACTCCATCCTCAGCCAGTGCTCCAGTTTTGAAATTCAGGGACGGCCATAAAGATAGGGCACCAGGCCCTAAACCCCAGGATAGTGTTAGCAGTGCCCAAACGAATCCCCTTTGCCAGAAGTGTGGCAGAAATCACCAGGGTATCTGCAGGGCTTGCAGTGATGTATATTTTAGATATGTCAAGCCAGGCTACAGGGTCAAAGAGTGTCCTCAGGTAGGTTTGCAGATTCAACATAATCGTCCTTCATCTCAGTCTGATCACCTAAATTAGCAGGGTGCCATTTCCAGTTCCACCAGTGGACAACGCCCAAATAGGATTTATGCACTTCAGTCCTGACAGGATTAGGAAAGTTCTCCGGATGTGGTCACTGGTATGTTACAAGTTTATCATTTGCACGTTTATGTTTTCTAGATCCAAGAGCTTCTTTGTCCTTTGTAACTCCTTATATAGCTGTTGACTTTGGAGTTAGTCCTAAAATCCTAGTAGAGCCCTTCTTAGTCTCTACCCCAATGGGTAAATCTATCGTAGCCCGACGGGTATACAGGAACTATCCGGTTATGGTATCTCAAAAAGTCACTTCAGCAGACTTAGTAGAATTAGAAATGACCGATTTTGATGTCATTCTCGGCATGGATTGGCTTCATTCATGCTATGCTTCAGTTGACTGCAGAAACAAAAATTGTCCATTTTCAATTTTTGAATGAACCTGTCCTTGAGTGGAGGGGTAGTACTTCAGCACTTAGGGTTTAACTTGTATCTTACCTTAGGGCGAGAAAATAATATCTAAGGTATGTGTCTGTCATCTCGTTTGAGTCGAAGACTCTAGTTCAAAAAACCCTAATCTTGAGTTAATATCAGTAGCATGTGAATTCCTAGATATGTTTCTCGAATATCTTTCTAGAGTCCCTCCTGAGTGGGAAATTGACTTCAGAATAGACCATTTTCCAGATACTCAGCCTGTCTCTATTTGCTATACAGAATGGATCCAACAAAACTCAAAGAGTTAAAAGAATAGTTAAAGGATCTCCTAGATAAGGGATTCATCAGACCCAACATTTCCCCGTGGGGCATACCAGTTCTATTGGTGGGTAAGAAAGACGGTTCTCTTAGAATGTGTATAGATTACCGTCAGCTAAATAAAGTCATGGTCAAGAACAAGTATCCACTTCCCCAAATTGATGACTTTTTTGACAAACTTCAGGGTGCCAGATACTTCACTAAGATAGACCTCAGATCAGGCTATCATCATCTCAGAGTCATAGAATGTGACATTCTGAAAATAGCTTTCAGAACTTGGTATGGCCACTTCAAATTCTTAGTCATGTCATTTGGTCTTACCAATGCTCCAGTAGCCTTTATAGACTTGATGAACCGCGTGTTCAAGTAGTACTTAGACATGTTCATCATAGTCTTCATTGATGACATTCTTGTCTACTCCCGCAGTGAACATGAACATGCAGACCATCTTAGGATAGTGTTACAGACCCTCAGAGCCTATCAATTGTTCGCCAAATTCAGTAAGTGTGAATTTTGACTAAGGTCAATAGCTTTCCTTGGCCATATAGTTTCCGCTGATGGCATTAGAGTTGATCCTCAAAAGACCAAAGCAGTGAAAAACTGGCCCAGACCCATCCCTTCATCAGATATCAGGAGTTTCTTGGGTTTGGCTGTCTATTACCGATGGTTTGTTGAAGGATTTTCATCTATTGCATCCTCCATGTACAGATTGACTCAGAAGAAAGTCAAATTCCAGTGGAAAGATTCATGTGAGAAAAGGTTTCATGAGTTGAAAACTTGACTCACTGCAGCCCCAGTTTTGACTCTACCAGATAGTTCAGATGGGTTTGTGGTATATTGTGATGCTTCCATAGCTGGTTTGGGGTATTTTTTTTATGCAGAGAGGTAAGTTCATAGCCTATGCCTCTAGACAACTTAAGCCCCATGAAAAGAATTACCCTACTCATGATCTCGATTAGCAGCTGTGGTGTTTGCCTTAAAGATTTGGAGGCATTATTTATATGCGGTACATATGGACTTGTTCACAGACCACAAGAGCCTATAGTATATGTTTTCTCAGAAACATCTGGACCTACATCATAGGAGGTGACTGGAGCTACTGAAAGACTACGACATGAGTATCCTGTATCATCCGAACAAGGACAATGTAGTGGCTGATGCTCTCAGTAGGATGTCTATGGATAGTGTTGCTCACATGGAGGATAATAAGAAAAAGTTAGTTCAAAAAGTTCATCGTCTTGCCTGACTAGGTGTCCACTTAGTCGATTCAGCAGAGGGAAGTGTTTGGGTGCAGAATAGTTTGGAATCATCTCTGGTTTCTGAAGTAAAGAAAAATCAGGACAGAGATCCTAGTTTAGTCAAGTTAAAAGAGTCATTCATAGATCATAAAGTAGAGGTTTTCTCCTAAGGGGGAGATGGTGTGTTGCGTTACCAGGGTTTACTATGTATTCCATGTGTAGATAACTTGAGGTAATGAATTCTTGCAGAAGTGCATGGTGCACGTTACTCTATTCATCCAGAGGCCACTAAGATATACCATGATTTGCGGGAGGTCTATTGGTGGAGTGGGATAAAGAGAGACATTACATAGTTTGTGGCTAAGTGCTCTACATATCATCAGGTTAAGATTGAGCACCAAAAAACTAGTGGTTCCATGCAAGAGTTTAGTATTACCATATGAAAGTGGAAGGAAGTGAACATGGACTTTATGACAGGTTTTCCCTATACTCGCCATCAACATGATTCAATTTGGGTCATTGTAGACAGGATGACCAAATCAGCTTATTTCTTACCAGTTCATACCTCTTATTAAACCGAGGATTATGCCAAGCTCTATGTTAGAGAGTTGGTCAGATTACACAAAGTTTCTTTGTCTATCATCTAAGATAGAGGTACCCAGTTTGCCTCTCATTTCTGAAAAGCCTTCCAAAAGGGTCTTGGTACCCAAGTTCACCTCAGTATAGCCTTCCACCCTCAGATAGATAGTCAAGCAGAAAGGACCATTTAGACTTTGGAAGATATGTTAAGAGCGTGTTCCATTGACTTTAAGGGTAGTTGGGATGACCACTTTCCCTTGTTTGAGTTTGCATATAATAACAACTATCATTCCAGCATTCAGATGGCTCCGTTCGAGGCGCTTTATGGGAGGAGATGTAGATCCCCCATTGGTTGGTTTGAAGTGGGTGAGGCCGTAGTGGTAGGGCCTGACTTGATATTTGATACCTTAAAAAAAGTTCAGTTGATTAGGGAAAGGCTTAAGACAACTCAGACACGACATAAATTGTATGCATATGTACGAAAAAGGATCTGGAGTTTGAGATTGGCGACTATGTGTATTTGAAAATATCTCGTATAAAAGGGGTGAAGAGGTTTCACAAAGGGAAACTCAGTCCCATATATGTCGGTCTTTGCCAAATTCGCAACCGTTTTTGAAAGGTAGCTGGCAAGCTTGAGTTGCCCTCAGACTTAGCTTTAGTACATCCAGTGTTTCATGTCTCCTCACTAAAGAAGTGCATAAGAGACCCAGTAGTTGTAGTCCCTTTAGAGGGTATAGATGTTCAGAACAATCTTTCTTATGAAGAGATCCCAGTATAAATCCTCGATCATCAGGTTCGCAGACTGAGGACCAAAGAAGTTCCGCTAGTCAAAGTTCTTTGGTGGAATCAGTCCATTGAGGGAGATACTTGAGAAGTAGAAGTATATCCTCACCTCTTCTCCACAAACTCAGACTTAGCTCAAGGTAACAGTTTTCCTTGAATTTATTCAATTCCTTGCTCAGATTACCTTTACAACTCTGTATCAGTTTAGTTGTATAGTATTTTTATATCATGCCTACCTTCATGAAACAACTCAGTTATATGTCATGTTTTTAGAACTCATTCATGCTTCAGTTATACATGTTCAGTATAAAATCTCAATATATATCAGTACTTTCAGTCATGCAATCACTCTTCAGTTGAGTGTGTTCAGTATATAAATTTAGTCTGTCAGTACTCTCAGCTTAGTCAGTCTCATTTGACGATGAATGTTCACAAGGGAGAGATATTGTAAGACCCCGCAAAATTCTAAGCTTAACTCAGTCTGTTAAAGCTTGAAAAGAGGTCCCAGGCTTTAAAATTTCAGAGGCCCCAGACTTAGAATATTCAGCTAAGTGTTTATACTTAGACGTATTTTAGACTTTGTATGTTGGCGAACCTATTTCATGACCCTTATGACCTTAAAGTATCAATTTTTATGTTTATTCATGTTCAGGAATATCAGTAGGTCACTTTGGGTGAATTTTGAATTTTTGGAACCTCGTTTGAACCATGTTCAGGTGATCAAAATAGTGGGTCAATGCGTCGCGTCGCCTATCGCATCGATAGATAATTTCCCCCAGTTTTTAGTGCAATTCCAGTGATCTGACACGAACTCGACGCGGTGCATTGGTCATCACGTTGATGCCATCGATGCGGTGCGTCAGACTGCGTATCACTGAAAATATTTTTAGTCTTTAAAAGTACGCATCCAGAGGGGTATTAGGGTCACTATCCCACTCATTTTCAGACACAAAACATAAAATCAAACGACCCTAGAGGCTAAATTGTTCACTTTCTTTCAAATTCTCTCAAATTTACTCAAGAACAAACCCTATGGCTTTTAATGTCAAGAGCAAATCTTCAAGAACAAGCCATCAGTCTTTAGGAATTCAAGCACCAAGGTATGTTAGGTGTTCATCCAAGGGTTTCCTTCCACTCTTGGAGTTCAAGAACATCTTTTAAGACTTTAAGTTTATGACTTCATGAATTCCATATTGGGCTTGATGTATTCAGGATTATGAGGATAATTGATTTCTAATTCATGATTTATTACAAGATTCATGTAAATTTATTTGACATATATGTAGTATTCTGCGAATTCATGTTAAATCCCTTGAATTTATAAGTTGGGATTTGAAATCATGATGCCTACATGTTGAATTGTATTATGTGCATTTATTATGTTCCCCAAGTGTTTGATAAATTGTGCATGTGGATTAAATAGGGAAATAATGACATGCTAGCATATGTACAAGCTTATATCTTACAAGTGTTTGATAAAATGTCTCTATGAATGAGTTATGAACATTATAATGTTTTTCAAGATCATGTTATGCTTTCGAGTCTTGGGGTATTTAATTCCCAACAATCTAGCTGTTTACCTAGATTTATAGTAGTTTTAGAATAGTCTAAGTAATGTCACGTCCAGTAGTACTCAGACAGTTACAGACCTCAGTGTATTCAGTCAGTTAACAGAACTCAGTGTACTCAGTCAGTTAAGAGAACTCAGTGAACTCAGTTTAGTTCAGATAGACATCACGATCAGTAACAGTTCAGTCAAGCCTAGTACATACTAGAAATCAGTTCAGTGTCAAGGGTTACTAACAATGGCTATGAGTTAGCCCTCTCCGACAGGAAGCTTTTTCGTCAAACCTAGCTGGCAGGAAAACTCGTATGAGATGTATCAACCCTAGGCTGGAAGGAAGACATCTCAACCTATGCTGATTACGTAGTTCTATAATGCAGGGATTGCTTGTAAGGGTCAAACCATTTACTGACAGGAATGCCCCCACGATCAGCACCGAGTGAACCCAGGGATGGGGGCATTCCTCTCAGTAAATGGTTTGACCCTTAGTAACAATCCCTGCATTACAGAACTACGTAGCCAACATAGGTTGAGATGTATTCCTACCAGTCTAGGGTTGATACATCTCGTACGAGTTTTCCTGCCAGCTAGGTTTGATGAAAGAGCTTTCTGTCAGAGAGGGCTAACTCATAGCCATTGTTAGTATCCCTTGGCAAGGTGCTAACACCCTTCTAACTGGGGTCACAGGTCGGATCCCAACTCAGTTTATAATCGGGGTATATCGTTTAGATGAACACTCCCACAGTTTCAATTTTAGACTCAGTATAAACCTCAGTTCAGTTTCAGAATCAGGACTGTCAGATACAGTCACCCAACTTAGTATAGAACTCAGTTTAATTCTACAGAATTAGGACTATCTGAAATAGTCACTCAGTATACAGTAATTTAGTATCAGTAAACTTAGATGCCAGTCATTCAGTTATTAGAATTCAATACCTAGTGTTGACATGAATCTCCGTTATAGCATGCATAGTTATGAACATATCATTGCATATTCAGTATTTAGAGTAGTGTCAGACATATATTTATTCTTAGTCAGTTATATTCATGTTATTCAGTCAGTTATTGTTCATGCATATGAACCCATGCATACTAACCTACCTCACTTAGCATACCAGTATATTCAAAGTACTGAGGCATACCTTTCTTTTGTGCTATGATGTCTTATATCATAGGTTCAGATGCACGGGCTCCTGACTGTACCTAGTAGCCCAAATTATCAGCAGCAGACCTAGTGGTGAGTCTTCATAGTTCGAGGACAAAGTTATCATATCATTACATCATTTCAGTATTCGGTTTATTTCAGTAGTCGGGGTTAGTTGGGGACTTGTCCCATCAACTCCAGCTTTAGACAGTTTAGTTAGAGGCTTTTCAGGCTAGATTATTTTAGACAGTTCAGTTATTTAGTTTTTCAGATATGATTGTTAGATATTCAGTATTTAGTATTTATGTATCCATATATGATTCAATTTTGAACCTTATGGCAATTTCCACGTAATTTTTGCATTATACAATATTATTATTCAATGATTGCAGCAGGTACCATTCATAGGTTTGCTTGTGGTCCTTCGGGATTATGAGCATCGTATAGCATTTGGGGTACAGACTCGGGGCATTACAGAATAAAATAATAATAATAGACATATATGAAAAATAACTGATAAAGCCATAAAGTCTGAATACTGAAAATACAAATTAATAACAAGTTTGAAACATCTGATAATACTGAAAAAACTGACTAACTATCTAAGTGACTGTCTGAATATTGTATTGTCTCAGAAGCCTCTAACTGACTGACTGAGGAGTTGATGGAACAAGCCCCCAAATAACTCCGACTGATTGAAAATATGGAACTATTGAAATAAATAAAATAATTAATCCTTCCCTCGATGGATGAGGACTCACCACTACTGTTGGTAGGTGTGCTAGACTATCTAAGTGCAGTCAGTAAACTGAGTGTCTGAACCTATGATATAAGACATCATAGCACAAAAATAGTATGCGATCAATACTTTGAATGTACTGGTATGTGAAATGAGGTATGGCTGAAATGCATGGGGTACAGTTTACATGAGATAAGGACTAACTAAACAACATAAAATAATTGATCATCGATACATGAAAATTCTAATATTTGAGATTGCAAAACCAAGCATATACATGTTTTTGAAATAACCTGTAAACTGAATGACTGAAATCTGATAACCGAATAATTGAGTATCTTTACACTTGGTCAAGCAAACCTGAATTGAAAATACATTGAATACTGTACTGAGACCGTGGGAGGTGCCATGTAACTAACATGCCCCGATCTGAGCTAATCAAGGTCCAACCTGTAACCCCAGTTGGAAGGGTGTTAGTACTGTACCACGAGTACTAACACTGGCTGTGTGGATTCACTAAACTGGTGTCCCAAAGGACTAATGAGTTACCCTCAACTGGAAGGTGCTCCAATGAGATATGTGTTACCCTCAATTGGAACGTAAACACTTTGTCAACCTTCAACTGGAAGGTAGACATGTCAAACCTATGCTGGATATGTAGTTTTGGAACTCGGGGATTGCTACTATGGGTCACACCTTCTACTAATAGATGATCCCCTATCCTTGGATTCGCTCGGTGCTAAATCTTACTCCCGACTGAAAGACACTGGAACCAAAACTGGACTAAGTTTAACTGAGCATTATTTCATGACTGATAGTTCTCATTATGATCATAATAACTGAATAAATAGGAATAATCATTGTTTACCTATATCATACTTGAAAATTTGAAAATCGTGTAAATCACGTAGGTATCGGGTGTTCATAACCCACCAGCAATGAATAATCACTGAATGTAATAATAAGCTTAAAACTGTAGTAAAGGATCATGGTTCCAAACCCATAAGCATAGACATTTCATCACACATGTGCAGATCATAAATTTAACATGGGAGCTTGCTAAGAATCATAAAATTCATTTGAATAAAGCATGGGAAACTTAAATTCATAGCATAAGAAATTTAAATTCTTTCATGGGATCTGACACAGGCTGAATTATATTTAAATTACCATGGAAACATGAATTAAACCCATACTAAGCAATGCAAAATACAATAATCATAGAAAAAATTCAATCTTTAATCTAAAAGAGGGTTTTTGGGTTGCATAGGTGAAAGAAACCCATGAATGAACATCCCACATACCTTAAACCATAAACTTGAAAGAGAAATACCAATATTAATGCTTTCCTGAAGGTTCTTGAACTTGGGAAACTTGAATTCTTGATTTCTTGGGGAGAAAGGAATTGAATTTGTGTTCTTGGGAAAAAATAGGGTGTTTTCTTGAGAGGGATTTAGAGAAGAAGGGCAAATAATGCCCAAAGTGATGTCTCAATTCATATTATGGACCAGTTGGGTTGAGGGGAAAAGAACTAATTTCCCCTCATCTATTTAAATAAAAAAATAGATGCACAAAATGTCACCGCGATGTGATCTAATCGCGGTCGTTGAATTCCCTCACCGCGACACGGTGAACTTGAGAATGAGACTATTTCTATTACGCGATCTTATCGCAGTAACCCTCTGGTTTCGTGATCCAAACTTGACCGAAACCCCATCCAAAAAATCTGAAACTTCCCCAAGACATGCTTCTTACACCCCTGAACAAGAATAAACTCAAAAACCAACATCTCAGGGTTGGAAAGATCAAATTAAAAATCATCAAAGTTTAGAGGCCTTAAAAATGACTAATTCCCCAACACTTAGTAAGATTTTTAGGCCTTAATCCCCTTATGCATACAACTAGAAACTGAACTGAGCTAAAAATAGTATGGGGTATTACAATATTTCCCCTTGGGAACATTCGTTCTCAAATGAGACTAGCTAGACTGAGAGTACTTAACTAAGACAATTGAGATCAGGTACTGCACATGCATGACTGGGGACATGAATACATAACTGAGTCTGAAACATGATACATGAAGTGGACTAATTTCATGAATGCATGAAATGACATAAGAATAGTTATATAGCTGGAACTGAGAATGGGAAAGAGTCAATCTAAGGAAAACAGTTACCTTAAGCAAAGTCTGAGTTTGTGGCGAAAAGATGAGGATAGTTGGTACACATATCTTCTTCTACTTTCTAAGTAGCTCCCTCAATGGACTGATTTCGCCATAGAACTTTAACTAAGGGAATTTCTTTGTTTCTTAGTCTATGAATCTGATGGTCTAGGATCTCTACTGGGATTCTTTGAAAGAAAGGCTATCCTGAACACCTGTACTTTCTAAAGGAATAACAACAACTAAATCGCAATACATTTCTTTAATAAATAAACATGAAACACTAGATGGACTGATGCCAAATCAGTAGGCAACTCTAACTCATACGCTACCTTCCTAAAACGGTTCAAGATTCTATAAGAACCAACATAACGGGGATTGATCTTCCGTTTATTTCCAAATCTCTTCACTCTCTTTATGGGTGAGATTTTCAAATAGAATAAGTCACCAACATCAAACTCAAGGTCTCTCCTCCTCACATCTATATAAGACTTTTGATGGCTTTGGGCTATCTTCAGCCTCTCCCTAATCAACTGAACTTTCTCTATTGCATCAAACACTGAATGTGACCCTATCAAAGCAGCCTCACCTGATTCAAGACAAGATATAGGAGACGTACATCTCCTCCCATAGAGAGCCTCAAACAGAGCCATTTAAATACTGGAGTGATAGCTGTTATTGTAGGGAAACTCAATCAAGGGTAAGTGGTTATGCCAACTACTTTTAAAATCAATAACACAAGCTCTAACATGTCCTCTAAGGTCTGAATGGTCCTTTCTTCCTGACCATCTGCATAAGGATGAAAAGTTATACTGAGATGAACTTGGTTACCAAGATCTTTCTGACAAGCCCTCCAAAAGTGAGAGGTAAACTGAGTACCTCTATCCAAAATAATAGACAATGAAACTCCATGCAACTTAACTAACTCTCTGATATAAAGCCTAGCATAATCCTCAGATAAGTATGAAGTATAAACTGTCAAGAAATGAGCTGATTTAGTTATTCTATCCACAATGACCCATATTGAATCATCCTGATGACGAGTACGAGACAAACCCATCACAAAATCCATGTTCACCACTTCCCACTTCCAAGTGGGGATGTTGAACTCCTATAAATGCACCACTAGGCCTATGGTTCTCAACTTTAACCTACTGACAAGTTAAACACTTAGTCACAAACTCTATAATATCCTTCTTCATACCATTCCATCAATAGATTTCTCGCAAGTCACGGTATATCTTGGTGGATCTTGGATGAATGTAATATCGTGTACTATACGCTTCCACCAAAATCCACTACCTTAGACCATCAAAACGTGGAACACATAACCTGCCTTGACAATGCAACACACCATCTCCCCCTTGGGAGAAAACCTCTACTTTCTGATCTCTAACTGATTCCTTCAACTTAACCAGATTGGGATTCCTATCTTACTTTTCATTTTACTTAGACATCCAATGAAGATTATAAACCATTTTAAACTCATATACTACCTTCATCTAAATAAACCAATCGAACCCCTAATCTAGTAAGCTGATGAACCTCCCTGACTAACTTCTTCTTATCATTCTTAACATTGGCAACAATACCCATAGACAATCTACTAAGGGCATCTGCTAATACATTGGGCTTGCTCGGATGATATAAAACACTCATATCATAATCCTTTAACAACTCTATCCACCTTCTCTGTCAAAGATTCAAATCTTTCTGCGAGAACACATACTATAAACTTTTGTGATCCGTGAATACAATAACATGAACCCCATAAATATAGTGCCTCCAAATTTTCAAGGGAAAAACAATAGCTTCCAACTCAAGATCATGGGTAGGATAATTCTTTTCATGGGGTTTAAGATATCTATAGGCGTAGGCTATGACCTTATCTCTTTGCATCAATACACAACCAAGACCAACTATGGAAGCATCACAGTAAACTACAAACCCATATGAACCATATGGCAAAGTCAAGATTAGGGATGAAGTGAGTCGAGTCTTCAACTCCTGAAAACTCTTCACACATGAATCTGACCATTGAAATTTGACTTTCTTTTGAGTCAATCGATACATGAGGGATGCAATAGAAGAGAAACCTTCAACAAACCACCTGTAATAGCCATACCAACCCAAGAAACTCCAGATATCCGATGGAGAGATGGGTCTGGACTGGTTTCTCTCTACTTTGATCTTTTAAGGGTCAACTCAAATGCCATCATCGAAAAAATATGGCCAAGAAAAGCTATTGATCTTAGTCAAAACTCGCACTTACTAAACTTGGGGAACAATTGATGAGCTCTTAGGGTCTATAATATAATTCTCAGATGGTCTGCATGATCATTTTCACTACGCTAATAGATAAGAAAATCATTAATGAAGACTATGAAGAACCTGTCCAAGTACTGCTTGAACACTCTATTCATTAAGTCCATGAAAGTTGTAGGAGCATTTGTTAGTCCAAAATACATAACTAAGAATTTCAAATGACCATATCGATTTCTGAAAGCTATCTTTGGAATGTCACATTCTCTGACTGTGAGATGATGATAGACGAATTTGAGGTCTATCATGGAGAAGTAACTGACACCCTGAAGTTTGTCAAACAAGTCATTAAACTTGGGGAGTAGATATTTATTATTTATTGTGACTTTTTTCAACTGACGATAATCGATGCACATTCTGATAGAATCATCTTTATTAAACATAAAAAGGACTGGTGCGCCCTACAAGGAACACTAAGCCTGATGAATCCCTTATCTAAGAGATCTTTCAATTGTTCTTTCAATTCTCTAAGCTCAACTAGAGCTATTTTGTAGGGCGGAATAGAGATAGGTTGGGTATTTGGAAGGAGATCTATTCTGAAGTTAATTTCCCTTTTAGGAGGAACTTCGAGAAGGTCCTCAGGGAAAATTTTTGGAAATTCCCTTACTACTGAAACAGACTCGAGACTTGGAGTCTTAGAACTAGCGTCTTTGACTCGAATAAGATAATACATGCACCTTTTAATATTGAAACTGAACGACTCCACTTCTATAGTCATCTAAGGCATAGCATGAGTAGAGCCAATCCATGCCGAGAATGATATTAAAATCAGTTATCTCTAAATCCACAAGATTAACTGAGGTGTTTTTTTAAGATACTGTGACCAGGAAATTTTTGTATACCCATCTGGATATAATAGATTTACCCATAGGGGGAGATATTGAGAAAAGTTCTACTAAATATTCGGGACTGACACCGAAATCGACTGCTATATAGGGGGTTACAAAGAAGAGTAAAGCTCTAGGGTCTAATAAATCATAAACATGGAGATAAAAGACATGCAACGTACCCATAACTACATCAAGAGAACTTTCCTATTCATATCGAGTCTGGAGAGCATATAACCTATTCTGACACTGCCTACTGATTACACTGGAAGTGGCAACCTGCTGAGTCAAGTGACCGACTAGAATTGGAGGATGGTTGGACTGGCCCTGCTGACCAATCTTTAGGCAATCTCTGACTCTGTGGCCTAGCTTTCCACATCCAAAACACACATCACTGTCAGTTCTACCCACACTCTGATTATGCCTGCTATATTTCTTGTAGAGAGGGTTAGTAAGACCACTATTCACACTACCCTGGAACTTAAAGTCTGTCTCTCTATCCCGACTATCTTATCTGAACTTAGGCACTGGCGCACTAGCTGAGGATGGAGCTGGGGATGAGAACTTCTGACGAAATAGAGAATGGTTACCACCTTTCAACCTTGGCTGAGAGAAGTTAAAAATACCTATTTTGGACCTCTTATTATCTCTCTCTCTTTCTCCTTAAGCTTCTCTTCCCCAATCTGATGAGCATGATCCATAAGTATTAATAAGTCCATATCCTTAATCAATATTGTGGTCCTACACTCCTTAACCACACTATCAACTACATCAGACATGAACTTACTCATTCTAGACCTATTGTCTAAAACCATATTAAGAGCATACCTCGCCAACTGAGTAAACTTAAGCGAGTACTCCTTGACACTCATGCTTCCCTGCTTCAAATTAATGAACTCCTGAATATTAGTCTCCCTCAACTCTAATGGGAAGGACCTGTCTAGAAAAGCTGCGGCAAATTTCTCCTACTCAACTGGCCCTACATCAACACCACAATCTTTCTTCCACTACTTAAACCAGGTGTGAGCTATATCCTGCAACTGATATGCAGCCAACTCTACACTGTCACTTGAGGTGATGCCCATAATATTTGTCACCTTCTAAAACATATCAAGAAATTCCTGTAGATCCTCTTTAGACTTGGATTCTAAAAATGAAGGGGGATTCATTCCTATGAAATCCTGAATCCTAGCTACAGCTGTATTTGCCACTGGTTGGCTGGAAAATCAGCTCACTGGTTGTTTTGAGCAACTACTGAATGGGATAAAGTAGTAAAATCAGCTCTAAACTCTACGTGAGAGACATGCTCATTCAGGGGATCATCATGAACAGGCAGAGGTGCAGGCTGGTCCCATCACTTCTTCCATTCTTTCTTTTGGGAGGCATAGTCTATAAACAAAATGAAGGATGAGTTAGAAAGAGAGTTTAAATAGAGATCATGCTCATTCGCACGACATGAATAATAAAAGAAGGGAAACTTTTTCAAAAACGTCTCATAGCCTCGTGTCCATCAGTGTGGCACGCTTCACACCCATGCACAAGAATCTACTCAACGCGGCTTTCAAACTCGCTAAGACACTTTAAGATCTTAGGCTCTGATACCAAGTTTTTTCATGACCTGAGGCTACCCCTTAGTCACGATAATGGTGTTTACGGTCACAAGTGACCACAAGCTAACCCATGTGCTGGTACCTGCTAAAAGCACTGAATAAAATAATGATAATGGACATGTGCGGAAAACAATGGATAAAGACATAAAGTCTGAATACTGAAAATATGAATGAATCACAAGTCTAAAACATCTCATAAGACTGAATAAAACTGACTAACTATCTAATTGACTGTCTGAATGTCTGATTATTTGAAAAGCCTCTAACCGAATGACTGAGGAGTTGATGGGACAAGACCCAACTAATTCCAACTGACTAAAAATATGAAACTACTGAAATAAATAAAATAATCAATCCTACCCTCGATGGATAGGACTCACCACTACTATTGTTGGGTGTGCTGGACTGTCTAAGCACGATTAGGAAATTAAGCATTTGAACTAATAATATAACATATCATAGCGCAAAGAAGAGTATGCAGTCAGTACTTTGAATATACTAGTATATAAAATGAGGTCTGGCTGAAATGAATGGGGTATTGTGTACATAAGATAAGGACTAACTGAAAAGCATGAAATAACTGAGCATAAATGCATGAAAACTGTAATATCTGAGATTGCAAGACCAAGCATATACATATTTCTGAAATAATTTGTGAATTGAAAGACTGAAATCTGATAACTGAATAACTAAGAATTTGTACACTTGGTCATGCAAACCTAAACTCAAAATACACTAAATACTATACTGACACTGTAGGAGGTATCATGTAAATGGCATGCCTCGATCTGAGCTAATCGGGGTCCAACCTGTAACCCTAGTTAGAAGGGTGTTAGAATCGTGTGACGGGTGCTAACACTAGCTATGTGGATCTTCTAAACTAGTGTCCTAAGGACTAATGAGTCACCCTCAACTGGCATGTAGATATCTCTAACCTACGTTGGCTACGTAGTTATGGAACTCGGGGATTTATACTAAGGGTCACACCCTCTACTAGCAAGTGATCCCCTATCCCTAGGTTCGCTCGGTGCTAAATCCTACTCCCAACTAAATGACACTAAAACCAAAACTGGATTGAGTTTAACTGAACATTATTTCATGACTAATAGTTCTCATTATGATCATAATAACTGAATAAATAGGAATAATCATGGTTTAACTAAATCATACTTGAAAATATAAAAATCATGTAAAACACGTAGGTATCGGGTGTTCATAACCCACCAACACTAAATAATTACTGAATATAATAACAAGCTTAAAAATATAGTAAAGGATCATGGTTCAAAACCCATAAGCATATACATTTCATAAAATACGTGGGGATCATGAATTTAACATGGGAATGCTTGCTAAGAATCATAAAATTCAATTGAATAAAGCATGGGAAACTCAAATTCATAACATGAGGAATTTAAATTCTTGCATGGGATCATACAAGGACTGAATTATATTTAAATTACCATGAAAACATGAATTAAACCAATCTTAAGCAATACAAAATACAATAATGATAGAAAAAAATCAATCTTTAATCGAAAGTCGAGTTTTTGGGCTCCATGGGTGAAAGAAGCCCATGAATGAACATCTGTAACACCCCAAAAATCTGTCCTGAGACATAATACAGCTAACCCATGAACTGGCATACTATTAAGAAACTAAATAAATATGAAATAAATACTAAGTTTACTGTGTGGAATCATAATAATGGTGAAATATACAATGATACAATAGGGATAAAACATTACATTCTGATAAAGTCTAAAAAGAGGAACTGAAATTGCAAGACTAACTCTAACAGACATCTGTGAAGCCTCTACTATACTAACTATAGGTAGCTATGACGCGATCCTAACTACCACTAATCAATACATATGAGTAAGAAAGTAAAGAACATAAATAAATCTAATTGAAATCCCTGAAGTAGGAGGACTCATCATCTTGCTTGTTGGAATCTGCAACTGTCTGAATCTGAATGTGCATACTAAAACTTGTACCTATATTATGAGACAATGTAGTGCATATACATATATGTAGATCAGTACTTTGAGAATGTACTGAGTATATTGGGGTGAAATGCATAAGTAAAACATCATCTCATCATCATAATTTGTAAAACAATGCATGCTAAATGTAAATGACTCACATAAGCTGGAGTGTATGAAATACTAAAATCTGAGGCAATAAGAGCAATTCATACTTTATAAATCTTGTAAGCCATTACATTTAGTTCTAGAAACTATACTTGCATTCTTTCTTTAAAAGACACTAAGTGTAGGAAGGACTCACTCTTGAATCTGAAATCTGAAAGCTAAAATCTGAAACTACTATCTTTCTTTAGAACATAATCTGAGTAAAACTTGTGAGACTTTACACTTAGTTTTCTAAAAGATTTTCTGTAAGACTATTCTCTTTAGGAAAACTCTTTAAAACTATACTGGAAGGGAGGTTCTCTTAACCGACATAAACCATGCGAGCTACATGAAGTCCAACGTCTTGTCCTCCTAAAGAAAAAACCTCACGTTGGGGAGAGGTTTCATACTCTTTCCAGGAAGTATAACCTCAACTCAAGTGATCACAACTCTACCTCAATGGGCACTCAAATTCTCAATCCTATGGTGGCACGTAGTTCTGGGTATGAGACTTTGAAATCATACCCAACTCGATGCTAAATACTACTCCTTTTAATTTGCTATGCTCATCTCGTGGAAGTCCATCTTAAAATGCGCATAAGGGTTTACTATGAAAAAGTTATGCATTTATCAGAATTAAATTTGTAAAGTGGATTACAAAACTCATTCGGAGGATCAAAAGATCAAATCAAATACTATTTATATAATTGAATATCAATATATCAAACTTATGTAAATGCATGGCAAAATATCATGCCTTGTAAGCTTCTTAAAATTCATCAATAATATCAAGATAATAACTTCAAATAATAATCTCATGCTCAATTCAATGGAAAAGCTGTAAACAATACCTCAAATCATGCTCATGGTATTCAAAATCATAAAAGAGCATTGTTTAACTCAAAATAAACATGGGATTTCATAATTCAATCATAGCATACTTAAAATAATCAATAAGATACTTTGGGTGTAAAACCTATCTTAAAATTATAAAAAAATTATTAAAAAACATAATTTTGGGCATAAGGACGAAAGAATTATCCTTATTCAAACCTCAGATACCTTAATAGTTTGGATTTGATGAATTGAATGTAAAACCTTGAACATTTGAATCTCTAATGGTGTTCTTGAAGCTAATTCTTGAAATTCTTGAATTAGGAAGCTTAGATTCTTGACTATCTTGAAGGAAATTTGATGTGGTTCTTGGGTGTTCTTGAGGGGGCTAGGTTTTCTTGGAGAGAAAAAAGATGAATGAGAATGTATCTAATGCTTTTGGGGGCTGAAATTTATTGTTATGGATGGATTTGGGTGATTAGAATTGACCAAATTGACCCTAGGCCCTTTTGGAATTGAATTAGCATGTAAAACAACTTCCGATTCGCGTCAAGTTTCATGTCAAGGTGCAGTCGACGCGACGCATCAAGATCACGTCGGCTCACTGCCTCACACGAAAAATGCCATAACTTTTTACTCGATTATCGGATTTTTGCAAAATTGGTATCGTTGAAAATCTAATTCAATTATCTAAAATTTTGTGGGTCTTAAGCTGAAAAATTCTACGTATATAAAAAGTTATACATGTTTAAAGTAGACCCTTATAGAATCGAATATCAAACTTTGGACGAATCAAAGGATCTTAGCTCCACTGGGCTCTAAGTGACTTCTATGAACATTTTTCACCTCAAAATCAAATCAAACACAAGGATAAATATCATTCAACTCATATTTTTATGGGAATAATTTAGATTATAGCTCATACACATAGGAACGACGGTTCAAAGACTTGCCCAAAAATGCAGGGTATTACAACATCCCACATACCTTAAATCTTTAACTTAAAAGAGAAACACCAATCTTGATGCTTTCTTGAAGGTTCTTGAACTTGGGGAGCTTGAATTCTTGATTTCTTGGGGATAAAGAAATTGAATTTGTGTTCTTGGAAAAAAATAGAGTGTTTCCTTGACAGGGATTTGGAGAAGAAGGGAAAATAATGCCCTAAATAATTTCTCAATTCGTATTATAGATGAGTTGGATTGAGGGAAAAAGACTCGATTTCCCCTCAATGATTTAATAAAAAACTAGACGCACCAATGTTACCATGACGCGGTCTAGTCACGATCATTAAATTCCCTCACCACGATGTGGTGAACATAAGAATGGGACTATTGCTGCAATGCGGCCTTATTGCAGTAGCCTTCTAGTTCATGATCCAAACATGACCCAAACCCCATCCAAAAAATCCAAAACTTCTTTGAGATATGCTCCTTACACCCTTGAACATGAATTAAGTAAAAAGCTAATATCTTGGGGTTGAAAGACCAAATTAAAAATCCTCAAAGTTTAGAGGCCTTAAAAATGACTAAGTCCCCAACACTTAGTAAAATTTTCAGGCCTTAATCCCCTTATGTATGCAACTAGAAGATGAACTAAGCTAAGAATAGTATGGGGTATTAAAAATAATCTCCATCCTCTGCATATTTTTCAGTGGAAAGAGGCCCAAGTATCGAGTCCAAGCCTCTCATTAAGTCCAAACAGGACTGATTCATTGTAATAGACAACAAATATATAGTAGTATCCAATGGACATACTACAAAAATGAGAAAATGAAGCAAGTATACATGTGGAATACAAAATATGTGATTAATATAAAGTCATACATGTTGATATACAGAAAAACAAGATATGAATACATAATAAAAATAGGCTAAAAGGTCCATAAAAGGAAATTTTATAAGGACTTGTTCTGTGAATTTTTTCTCTTTATGTGTTTTGACTATTTTACCCCTCTCCATGGTTGCTACGTGATTTTTCTAAGGTGTAAGGATGGTTGGCACAACTCCCAATGCAATTCAAAATGATGTGTGCAATATTATGTTTTTTAGATGGTAAAAAATCCTTATAGTTGACTTCAGTCAACATTCATTATTCTGGGCATCAGATGAAAAATTGAACTGCACCAATAGATTTGAAAAATTAATTTTGGATTGGTAACAAGTTGGTGTGATTTTATGGCTTTTGATCTCATTTTGACCCTAGATTAAAAAAATGTGAAATTAGGTCTCGGGGGTCAATTTTGTGAAAACAACCTCTTTTCAAAAATTTGATATCCCCATTGAGTCTAAAATATCAAATTTAGTCAGTAGCATAATTTGTTTGCCTGCAAGGGATTTCGAATGAATTTCGAGGGTTTGATATGCAAGTTTGCATTTTTAGAAAAGTTGTTGGTGAACCAAAAATCTAGTGCACCCACTTTAGTGTCCATGGGACCTAAAGTAGCTATCGCTTTATCGTCCAAGCACCGCTAGAGGGGAGCCCAGCTGGTCAATCAGGTACTGGTAAAGGAGACCCTGACCACTTGAGTAGTCTCTGCTTTAGCTGTTGGGGAACACTTTAGAAGGAAACCCTTGTAGGGAAGGACTGCTTTACCGGTCGACCAATGCTAAACCGGTGATTACTTTAGTGGTCAGCGCTGGCTCAAGTATAAAAATGTCTTTCTCAAATTTTCTTCTAATTTTGAGACTTTAAGCTTTGTGATGAGATGATTTTGAATGATTTCTTCCATTTTCAAGCTTGGGTAAGCTCCAAATCACTATTTAAATTATTTTAGTTTTATTATTGTTATCTAAAACTCATTAAAATGTGATTTCAAAAGTGGAATTTGGGGTTTTTAGCTCGAGAGGCCTAAAATGGTTTTGTTGGGTGTAAACCTCATTTTTTAATCCGGTTTCACTTGAATTTTCTTCTATGGATTTCTTTAATCATGATCAAGGTTTTCATAAGCTAAAATTTTGATCTTACACTTTTTTTTGAAAACTCATTTCGAGGGTCTATTTTGACACTGATTAAAAAATAAGAAATACGGGTATCGTTAGCTTTCTTTTGATGCGTAGATTCTAAATTTGTATATTTTAGTTGATTTTGAGGTCGTTCGAGAGGTGAAAATCTCCATGTGAAGGGTTTTAGGCTTGGATTCATTATCACGAGGTAGGTTATGACTTACTATTATCTAGACTAGGTTGTGTAGTTAATATTTATATAAAAGTATGTTATAGGTAGGGGTAATAATCGTGGGAATAATGTTATTACTTTTGTGTGCCTGTGTGGGGCTTATGTTTTTGTTATTGGTGATATGAGATGATAATTATTATGTGTAGCCCGTGTAAGGGTCTTACCTGATAGTGTTAGCCTTGTGTATACATTGATTTTTTTTTCATCATAGAAATTCCTAAGTTGGGGTTAATGAGATATAATGATGTCTTACATGCATATTTTACTCCAATGGTACATGGATTAAATTATGGATGGTTGACATATTCAATAAATTTTGAGCTCACATGTGTATTTATTGAGTGGACTTGATATCTTCATACTGATTTATTTATGATTATTATATCATCATATAATACATACATTCATGAGATATTCACCCTATTATGAAAATACTAATTTTTGATAGAAATGAGACACTTTTACTAAATTCTCTATTTTAGCCCACGTGTCGGAGAGGAGATATAGATATTGAGATTGAAATTGAGTATTGAGATAGTATATGAGTAAAGAAACCCCACGATCCTACCTTTAAGCGTTGAGGCGTGATAGGTGTATGCAAAGGTTATACGATAACCTCGACCATATCACATCATCATCATTATCATCCTCATTACATTTCATCTATTTATGCATCTTCTATGCTGTGTTTTTGTATTTTATCTAATGCATGTCTATTATGTTTCTTTATGTATCTATTTCTGAATTATGTGATATATTTAGAATTATTAGTGGAGACGGCGTGTGCTACTATTTGGTATAGTTTTTGCTTGCAGGTGACGTTCACATAGTGTATTTTTATATACCTTATTTTCTACTTTTCTCAACCGGTCTATGATATCTACTAAGTATAAGTGGGCTATACTCATCCCTACTGTGCCTTTTTGGTGTATATCCAAGTATGAGTGCGTCGTACAGAAGCTGAGTTCATATGGTAATTTGGACACTTTGAGGTATAGGTTGTTCTACACCTTCAGAGTCGACCTTTGACCCCCTCCTATCCAGCTTATGTCTTATTTTGTATTTATAGGCAGACTTGTGGTTTTCTTTCTAATTTCAGTTATATTTTCAGATTCCGAGTTGTATTTAGATTATTCTTATGTTGTGACACCATGTTTTGGAATGGCTTATGGTATTATTGATATTTAGGCTTCCGCTATTATTATACATGTATGGGTTGACTTTGCTCTAGAAGTCTTGCCTTGGAATTTTCTGTTGTTTTTCTTATTGCATATCAGTTTGGGTGATTAGCTTAATAGGCTTAGCTATGATGAGTGTCATCATGACCTTAGTTTTTGGATCATGAAAAATTCGTAGTTTGGATATATTTCCTTGGGCGAAAACAGGGGTCCATACTTAAACTCCCACTTTATTTGTAATTTGTAGGCTGTTTTTGTCACTTGCTTGTAATTAGCACTTTGTTTTAACTTAATATGAATCTTCATGGAGTTTAAAATTTATTTTCTCCTTTATATTATAAAAATTACTCCAATATTTTTATTTGAACAAGTGTTTACAAAATGAAATTTTGTGGTCACACTTGAGCTTTAAAGACTAAATAATTATCCATTCTATTAGTTAGTAGTTAGCTCGATATCAATGATAAAGAAGTTGGATTAACAATTTAACTCGAAAACTTTATTTGGATAAATTATTAAAGTTGAGATTGCTTTGAAACTTTGACTTTTAGTTTATTTTTATTATTTGAAATAAATTAAATGGATAAGTCTTAATAAATTCAATTCATTTCAAAAATAAGATTTTTCGAGTAAACTTCAAATGTTTTGTTAAAAATAACTCTCTACAAATGTCATGACCCGACCCCGGGCCTAGTCGTGACGGGCATCTCAAGTCCACCGAGTATCGGATACCACCCCCATAACCTATCCAATCCAAACATATTTCAAATATTAACAAAGCATAATACAACCAGAGAATAAGGATAAAATAGTTAATATAGCTTGAAATAAGCTCTAAGAGTCAACAACACCATCCAACCCGCACATGTCCACAAAAGCCTCTAAGCCAATTCGAATATCAAACTAGGTCGGGACATGCTTCCGACCATGGCCAAAAAGGAATCCAAAATATGAAAAGAAACTGATAGGATTTTGATACTCATAAAGAAAGCAATGAAATGTTTGGCCTCCCGGGAGATGGAGGTGCACCACTTTAATGTAAACCAACTGATGAACAAAAATCCACCTAACGTTGCACAGGTGTAAAAGAGGTGTCCTCGGACCCTACATTACGAAGCAAGTAGCATCCTAGGATAGTTAGCAGGGTGAGCTCTATCATGAAACTCAGGATAGGAATAAAATAATGTTATTTCAAAATCAAGTTCAAACTCTATGTGCATGTTCACATACATGCATATATACATATATATAAAATGCTGGAATAGGGGACAAGGTTTAGCATGAGATTTAAACCATTAACCTAGACTATGTAGCTCAACTGTCCTAAGGGTACCCATGGGCTATATGGGTCCAGTTCCCCCCATCGGAAGGGCTCTAGTGCGTGTTAGTCATACAAACCAGAGAAATCCAAGGAAGGGCTAGGGAATGCCTAGACCCTAACTAATCCAAAGTATGTATAAAATGTGACCTATGCACCACACCGTCAAATGCGGTTTTCAGTATTGGTCCCTCCAGGACCTCCACCTTTCATGGTGAGCTACACAACCCCATTTAAGCCCAAATAAAATATTTAAACATAACCCCTTCCATTTAACCAAGAAATCTTCCATTAAGGCATAACCAAATGATATCATCATACCAATATGATTGAAAGCTTATAGAATTATGCCATTCTAACTATCCATCAACTTGGGGAATCCACGACCCTCAAGTTCTAATTTAAAACCAAATCATGGCCACTAAGGCCTTTCAAAATCATTTATACTCTATTACTCTTTTATGCAATGCAATATTTCCAAAAAATAGTTAAATTATGCATATAGCCATGTTTCAAAGCCAATTTCATTATGTGGGTTGAGGTTAATACAAATTCCAAAAATTTCAAAAAATTTGGGGAATGTCACGACCCTCATTCCATTCACCATGCCTATGCACTTTCTGAGTTCCAAAATCCACCCATAAAGCATAAACAAATGCATGTAAACCATGAGAACACCATTTAAACAATAATCATCCAAAACCCTCAACCCAAATTCCAAAACCAAACATTAAAACCATATGAATACCAAACCGTTGCATGAAAAAATAAAAGTACAAGTTTAAGGGGAGACATACATGCCTAAAAATTCCAAGAATTTGGAGAAGAAACCACCCTTTGAGACTTAGATGGCCAACCCTTAGAAACCCTAGATTTGTTCTTGATTTGGGAATTTGAGAGGGAAGGGAGTGTTTATATTATGTTTAATGGATGGAAATAGGGATAAGGGAATGTTTTATGTCTTTGAAATAGTGTAAAGTAGGGGAAAGACCGAATTACCCTTGATGAAAAATGTTCAGGAAAATAACTCCCAGTTGCTGCAAGACGGGTAACGACTCATGGTCACTGGTCACGAGTCGTCACCACTACTCATTGTTTGGAAAGTGACCTAGGGCCACCTTATAAGTTTGGTCATGATTCCTACCCTACAACTCATGACCTCACCCTATGACTCGTGGAGTCTAGTCGTTACCAAGACAGCAACCTTGGGTCATCTCATTGATAAGGTCTCGAGTCCCTCACCATGACTCGTGATATTACCTTATGACTCATATATTCCCAGTTGTGACCATAACTAAAACTTAGGGAAACCTTACTGGTTTGACTACAATTAGCTCTAGATGACTTGTGATGAGTCTTCACGACTCGTTAGCTGAGTCATACCCTGAGCAGTAAGCATGATTACTGAGAAAAAAATTAGAGTCAAAACCTAGGGTATTACAACAAAGTTTTGTCGAATAAGTGGAATCCATCATGAACCAAATTTTGTAGATTTTCAAAGTATCTAACATCTTCTTTTGAATTTAACTTGAACCTTTACTTAGACTCTGATTTTTCAATAAAAGATTTTCTCTCAAAATTACGTTTGTTTTAAAACTTAAATGGTTTTCTTAATTTTCCAAAAAAAAATTGATTGTCGACTCTCTCTTTACCTAGAAATTATTTTTTGAAATAAAATAAAATATTTTTTGCCAAAAGTTATGGAAAGTGTTGAAACGTTGATTTTCATAATTGATCGTAACATTATGTCACGACCCAAAAGTTTTGAGATTGTGATAATACCTCTATCGACCTACCCACAATAGGTAAGATTGACCCACAAACCTCGAAACATTTCGATATGAAATAGAATTAATGAAAAACTAGACAGTAATACTCAAATATAAAAGCAACTCCACTAATATCCCATAAGACGAATGATCCAACTAAATCCCAAGACAAGTATCATGAGTACTAAGCGAATCTAATGTCAAATGTAGCGATTGAAAAGCAAATACAGTTATCTCTAAGAAAAATAAAGACATAAAAGTAATAATAGATGAAATTAGGAGTCCACTTCAAACAAGAAGCACACCACGACTTCTAATGGTTGGCTAAAAATGTATGATCAGGTCCTCGAGGAGCACGCATACTAGGATTTGCACCAAAAGGGTAAAAAATGTAGGAAAGAGAGTAAGGTTTTCTTATACTCAATAGGCATCATAGGTTGATCGAACTTTAGTAGATAACTAAATCAAATTAAAAACTATGAATGAATTAAATGCCCTGCATATAGAAAAGTACCAATAGATCAAAGTTTCATCAAATACACAATATATGAATATGTGTCAATAACTCTCTCTCTCTGTGTGTATATATATATAAGTGAATGCATTCATCAAAGTATACCTAGTATACACCTTCCGAGCATAAGCATTCAGGAGAGGACCCATGGGGGCTTGCAATATATATACATATCACAATCTTAATAGTTGATGTTACTTTCATGTCCCTCGATTAAGTTATTTCACAATATCACGTCACTTATTAGTAAAATTTTTGGACAAGATTTTATAAGATGGTTCAATTTTTTCATAATGAATCCATATTTAAGTAGTACCCATTCAATGAATCAATAAATGAATGAGTATGCATATTCAGGGGAAAATCATGCACAAAACCAGCTTAACAATAGTATATATGAACCAAAACCTCCCAAATCACACTGAATCATAATACAAGCCCCCACATGGGCTACACAATATTAATAAGAACTAATTAAGACACTAATAAGGTCAACGCAATCCCTCATATGACATTATAATGATAATAATTATCCAAAATCGATGATAAGGTCAACACAAGTGCCCATACGAGCATCACAATAATAATAATCAACCCAAATAATGTAAACACTGAGACTTCACCCAATCCATGACATGTTTTACATGATAAGTTCTCTACCCTAGCCAAGTCTATTTTGAGCGGTCTCAGAATAGTCCCAATTTATTAGAATGGCTTCTACATGTAAATATAAGTCTATAGATACCCATATTGATATACTTTTATTTTAGATATAAAAATAAACCTGAAAATCAACCCCAAAAATAAAAAGGTAAAACTTAAATTTTATAGAAAATCACTTTAGCCATAGTATAAGTAGTTTATATCTGAAATCTCATTGAAAACAAAGTTGAAATCGAGCTTGAAATTATCAAAATATGATTATTTCACTTTACTAAGAAAAATCCAAAATTCCAAGTTTAAAATCCACGATTTGAAGATGAAAACACAAAATAAATGATGGTAATGATGAATTAGAAGTTTAGAAGCTCACTCAATTGGAATTCTTTGAAAAAGACTTTCAAATAATCTAAAACAGAGCCTCCAAACTTTGAAAATGGGTTCAAGATCAAAATTAGAGGTATTTATACTATTTTATAAATTGTGCACTATGGCGTTTGAGATTGCCCTTCATATTCATGAAGGCAACCGATCAATACCCACCTTAATCATGGTGATCGATCATAGATGTGCAGTTTTGATTCAACTCAAACCTGATCTAACCCTCTGTGAACACAGTGGCCAACCTCATATTCAAGCGATGACCAAGACATAAACTTCTTTGTGAATCCATGTCATAGGCTTGGAATGTGATTAAAGGTGACTTGGTGCATCAGAAACTCATCTACAATAGAAATATAAATTCTAATTCCTCTGAATGGGCCGTCAAGATTCATTCGACACCTTACAGAAACAAACCAATCTGCAACTAGGCTAATTGTATGTTCCAAACTCTATGGAACCATCAAAATCACCAAAGTAACTCATTATTAATAGTTTCAATAGAAACCAACACTAGGAAACATAAAAATAACTTCTTGTCTAAATTATCAAAATCATACCAAAACTCTCGAGACCCGAACTAATCATGCTACTAACCTAAATTAAATATTCCAGAGCTGATCAAACTAACAAATTTTAATTTCAAACTCAGATTATAGAATATTGACTAAATCCAACTACATCAATTTAACATCTTCTTAAAATAAAATAAAATCATCAAAAAAAACATTGGGTTCTGCACCACCCGCTCCTGCTACTCATGAATGCTAGAAACAACTATCGAGAGGTACAAAAGGGTCATAACACTGAAAAATCTAAAAATCACCATGATTGTTGTTACATTGTATTGAATGTAATGATCAATCTAAGGATATGATCAACATGATCATGATAATAGAAATAACAAACATTCAGAGATAGAGAACCTTAGGATGTAAGGTAGTTGTAGTTTTGTCTATGTTAGTGTTGTAGTGTCAGTAAACATCTACTTGTAAATGTAACTTATAGTTAAGACTCTTATAACTATTCTAGGGTTCTACAGCTATATTAGATCCAACTCCTATAAGAAGGAGCATGTACTTGACTTCTTGATCATCAATAACATACTTTGATTCTCTCCATTAAGCATAAGAATTTTGTATGGAGTCAGAGTTTTGAGCTCTTCATGCTACTTAAATACTAGATTCCCTTACTTTCAATCTCCAAAGCTTAACTAATGGTCTCTTCAATATCCTCAACCAATAATCTTTCAACCTCCTCACTTCATCACCTAATTGCTTTATTTTCCATTAAGCTTAAGCCTACAAACTACTTCATTTGGAAAACATAAATAATGTAGTTAATACAGGTTATCAGACTAACATATCTCATTAAGAAGATCAAGATAGAACCAACATTTATTGAGAAGTAACCTAGAAAAGCTATTAGAAATAATGTGGATGGGGCTACTAAGAAAGATATTATAGACAGTGGCAAGACTACTGATTGAGAAGACAAGAATTTATTATTGAGGAGTTGGATTTTAAGAACACTGATAGAAGAAATCATGTACCTCATAGTAGCTTTCTCTACTCTCAAAGAGATGTGGGAATACTTGGAAGAATCCTATCTTCAAGCAACAAAGGATAAGGAATTCCATCCTAATAAAAAATTATAAAGTGTAAGGCTGGGAAACAAGAAAGTTGATAAATATGTCAAAGAGTTCAAAGGTATTTGTGATGGACTTACAGTCATACACAATCTTGTTGATGAGGACAACAAAGTAATTAACTTTACTAGAGGTCTAGGTATCAAATACAAGACCTTTAGGATTGTCATTATAGGTAAGATACCTTATCTTACACCAAAACAATTTGTCAATGCAGGTTTTGACATAACGGAGGATGAAGAAGTGCCACAATAAAACTCAAACATGGAATTTTATATTATCTCTAGTCAAAAAAACAGAGAAAAGGGATACTACACTCAGAAAAGAGGTAACAATAGTTTTAATTATAGAGGTAGAGGTCTTATACCTACTTGACAAATAACACATAATCAGAATAATCAAGCTCAACAAGGTGGAAATCATAATAAGGAGAATAACGAAACTGAGTCATGTCAAATCTATTGTAGGAATAATTACAGAACTCTTAACTTCTTTTATAGGTGGGATTACTCTTATTAGGTTGCTGATGAACTTTTACAAGCACTAGCTATTATGAACTTATAGAACACATCAAATGATGATGATGCTTTTTACATGGATTCAGGTGCAACTGTCACATGATAAATAACTCATGTACTTTATTTGAGATTAAATATTATAAAGGTGGTGACAAGATAATTATTAAAAATGGATCAGTTAGCTATTACACATATGGGGAATACAGTTAGGTCAAGTTTGAAATCACACAAAGTTATTGGAGTACCTAAGATTGATAAGATTCTTCTCTCATTTAGAAAAATTACAAAAGATAACTCTTACACTCTTGAATTTGATGAAACTAAATTTTTTGTAGAGGACAAAAAGATAAGAACGCAAATGGCAAAGAGATCTAAGAGGAGTTGTAAAGGACAAGAAGATAATGACACTAATAGCTAAGGGACTTAGGAGGAATGATCTTTATGCCTTGGAAGACAACAACCTCTATGAATTAACTGTCACGTAAGACTGGAAGACATCATACAACATTTGGCATAATAGATTAGGACATCCTAGTTTGAAGATCTTAAAGATTTTGAATAGTGATAGTTCTATTAATATTAGTAGTTGGAGTAAAATGCCTATTATTTGTTCTAGTTATTAGTTAGGCAAAGGTTGTAAACTACTATTTGGCTTAAGTAATAAAATTAAGAAAGAACTTTTATTGAAAATTCATTAAGGTCTTTAGGGTCCTGCACCTGTTGAATCCACTTAACACATGAGATATTATATAGTCTTTATAGATGATAATACAGCATACACACGACTTTATCCTTCAAAAAAGAAATCTAAATTTCTTGAAGCCTTTCTCAAGTTTTAGAAAATGGTGGAAAAATAATTTTCGAAGTTCATTAATATTTTTCAATGTGATGGTGATGGTGAGTTCATCAAAGAAGGATATCTTGAGCATCTAGACAAATGTGGTATGATCATACACATCTATTTTCTTAAGACACCTAAACATAAAGGAAATGCTCAGATATAACATAGGCATATAGTTGAAACTAGACTAACTATGTTACTACATGCTAATCTACCTCTGTTTCTATAGGTAGAAGCCTTTTTAACTGTTGTATTTCCCACTAATAGGCTTCTATCCTCAATACTGCAGATGGTAACTCCCTTTTGTCAAGTTATTTTATACACAACCTAACTATAACAACTTAAAAGGAATTTGGTTGTAGATGTTTTCCATAAGGGTGACATTAAGTTCAGTCCAAAGACTTATCCATGTGTGTTTATGTCACGGCCCAAACCCCTTTTGCCTAGTAAGAAAGAACATAATACACTGACCAGTGGATGAATTCTTAATGTATAACAAGATAGAGTCAACAGTAACTCAAGGTCTAAGAATGTCAATAACCAATACCCAGTACACAAAAATATACAAAGCCTCTAAACCAGAAAATAACCTACTTTGGGACATGCCCCCGACCATGACAATGTAAATGTGAAGTCTTCAATTCTAATTTTTGGAAGGAAAATTGATGGAACAATCAAGTCTTTTAGAGAATGTAAGCTCACCACTTCACTGCAAATGACCGACTCTAAGATCACCTATCACTGGGCAGGAAAAGTAGAAGTGCCTTTGGACCCTACATTACATGGGGATACAACATTCAGACATGGTTAGTAGGGTGAGCACTAGTATGAAACTCAGGATAAGTATAAAATAATGTCAGTCAAAAGTTCAATTTCAAACTCACTGTGAATGTTCACATATATGCATACATATATATAATAGATGCTAGGGTAGGGAACAAGGTTTAGTACGATAGTAAAACATTATCCTGGACTATGTAGCTCAACCATCACAACAGGCACCCACGGGAGATATGGATTTATCTCCCTCTGTTGAAAGGGCCTCAGTGTACGTTATCCACACAAAATAGAGGTAACAAGGAATACCAGGGAATTCTCCGACCCTACGTCAATCTTGGATACAAAATATATCTATAGTGTGAACCATATAGATGGTTATCTAGACCAACCCTCACGTTAGCAAATGTTAGTTTCTAGTATTAGTCATTCGAGACTCACACTTTCACAACTTAGTGACATAACCCCCATTAAGACTAATTAAAATAAAACACCCCAAATTTTGGTCCTTGAAGATTTTCTAAATTTTTAAACTTACTACCCAGACTATCACTCTCCCTATGAGTCGTAACGTGTCATTGTGGGTCTTATGAACCCAAGTATAGCAAGACTTGTGTGCTATCCTGATGTTACTCCTTGACTATGACTAGTGGTTATGAGTTGTAAAGACTTAAAATGAGTCGCATGGTCCCATCTGTAGCCAAACCAGTGTGGGCTCCAAGTGTTTCTGTCTTGACTACGACTTGGACCCTACGAGTCATTAGGTTACCTAGCGAGTAATATGGTATAAATTATAGGCTCACCAGAGGAGGGTCCTTCAGCTACTTACTTGGCTGCAACCCATGGTGATGAGACATAACGTGTCCTTACTAGTCGTATAGTGACTTGTAGTCATTGGCGATAATTTGTTAGCTTTTAATTAAGGGCACTTTAGGTATTTCTCCTTTTCCCCAAATCATGACCCACGACTTAAAACCTCTTTAGGGTGTTATTATCACTCCAAAAAAATTGAAATAACTTCTAAAATACTCTTAATTCTCCAAGGACAACATACTTGGGGTTTTCAAGAAGTTGATCAATTAAAACTTCCAAGTGCAAATTATCTCCATAAACCGTGATACTTATGGCATGTGACTCTACCCTTAAATTTTTTTTACTTAAAGTATGAACTTATATGATTGTTTATGTGGATTTAAACATGGGTCTTGATATGGGTTGAGGGTTTAGGAATGATTGTTTCTTAAATTATTTTCCCATGATTTATTATGCATTGTTCATGATTTATATATGGTTTTAAGCTTGTGGGGTGCATGGGCATGGTGAATAAACTAGGAGATTGTGATTTCCCTAAATTTTATGAATATTGACAATCAAATTGGTAATAAACCCAACCCAATTTTATCGTAGTGGTTTTGAGTATGAGTATAATTACATTGAACTACTTTAAAAATAATTGCATGATATAAGGTGGTATTTGAAACATGATGGTTTGATTTAAGGAGGAAAGAGAGTAATTGTTCCCCCACCTTGTATGAATGAACAAAGGGAGTTATTTTCCCAAGTTAATGGAATTTAAATGGCATGATAATGTTACCTTACAAATATAGTTGGTATGACAATACCAACAGTGTATGCCTAAATGTGTATTATGGTTCAATGAATGTGAATGTGTGATAATGTTTTAATGGGGCTTAAAATAGGGTTGTGTATCTATTCCGTGAAAGTGGAGGTCCCAAGGGACCACTACTAGAAATTATGTTTGCCGGCACGGGGTTCTAAATGGCCTAGGGTTTGATCCGCCTTGCTTATGACCGGATGGTTCGAGTCCCCCTTACTATATGATTTTGAGATTAGATTCCCCCATATTACATTACATGATCAGGTGCTTAAGTCACCTTTAGTATATGATTGGAAGGTTCTAGTCCACTATGCATAAATATAAGATTATTCTCTGATTCATACGACTACACGCAGTAGGGCTCGATAAGAGGGTGAGAGATACGACCCATATAGCCCGTGGGTACTATTATATGATGATTAAGCTACAAAATCTAAGATAAAGTTTTAAAGTACATGTTAAGCCTTGTTCCCTATCCCAATATTTTATGTAAGTATATATGCATACACACATATATGTGAATATGTACATTGAGTTGAACTAGAATTTTAAATTGTCATTCCTTTATCCTTATCATTTAGTTACATGCTAGTTTTCAACCTACCAACCATCTCTGGATGTTGTATCTCCATGCGATACAGGGTCCAAAGTTAATCCTACTTTTCCTGCACAATGTTAGGTGGATCGGCTCGATTCATCGGTTATTTGTGGTGAAGTGGTGAGCTTTTATTCTCTGGAAGACTTGATCATTCCATTAATTTTCCTTTCCTAAATTAGAAGTGAAGACTTCATATTAAAATTATCAATTATTAAAGACGAGGGCATGTCCCAACGTAGTTTGCTTTTATAGTATAAAGGCTTGGTAGATTATTTGGATGGGTTTTGGTTACTTACATTCATAGACTTTGAGTCACTTTTTACTCTATCTTGTTATATGCTTAGAATTCAACTACTGATAGGTGTGTTATGTTCTATTTGGTTAGGAAAAAGGAGTGATCTCCGATCCTCGATGGACTTGATATACTCATCACATCTAGGCCCTAGTTTGGATTATGACAAAGTTGGTATCAAAGACTAGGTTTGCTGTTATTGGGTGTCCATAAAGTCGTTTCAAGTAGAGTCTCTTTTATGGGTGTATAGTGCGCCACACTTATAAGGGAGAGGCTACGAGACATTTAGGAATGTCTCATTTCTTATTGTTCTATTTTGTGCTATAGGGACTAAGGTCTTGAATCTCCTCTAATCCCTATTTGTTTGTATTTTAGATCATCCCTCCAAGAAGATCTAATGCTCGTGGAAACTCTTCAGTTCCTCACTACAAGAAAAAGGTCTATTTAAGACCAACATTCCGGGTAGAGTTAATAATTTGGTCTCTAAAAGTATACTTATTAGGACGAGATTAAATTTTAGTCCTTAATAATATATTTTATTGCGAAGGTACAAAATCTGGTCTCTAATATTTTTTTAAACTGGTCCCAAATTTTAATTAGGAGCTTTGAGCGGGAAAAACTAACCCAAAATAAAATATTAAAATTTTGATAATTTATTTTATTTCAATAAACGTGCTAGTTCTTTTTATTTTTAAGTACTTTCTAAAAAGTATCGCACCTTTTTCATCATACGTATACTCCTCTCCTCTATGTACATCCGTTTTCAATCGTATTGGCACATCTGGTCGCAATTTTACCCTAGAGATCCATTAATATATGCACCAATTTTGCAGTGAGGGAGCAGATTTTCCAATTGATTCTTCAATTCCGTGGTTTATTGCAACTTATAATTTTCCCTAATCTCAGTTTTCTATTCTGTAGAGTTGCAAATAATTACTTCTTCAATTTTGCGAATTCAAGGTACGATTTCTATTCTGTATAGTTGTTATTTTCTTCCAAAATTGTTCTAAATTAGTTTTATTACTTGGTTGTTCGAGCTACTCTTATTCTTCCAACTTTATTTGATACGAATCTTTACTTTTTTATTTGTACAACTCTGTAATTCAATATGAAAATTGTAAATTTGTGGTTGGTCTATTATCATCTCTCTATCATCTAGCTACTAGGAATAGCAATAGGGTATAGCAGGTGTAGAGTGGGGCTGGTTTACTGCTATGCGGGGCAGTCTCCAAGTGGGCGGGGCTGGGCGGGTTGTGGCATAGCCTTAGCTTTTTAAAATTATGCTGGTGTGGTGATAGAATCACTAATATTACTGGAAGAAGTTTTGGGTGATGGAATCGTTGAATCGCTGGTAAGTGTATTTCATTCATAAATGAGACCGAGATGGCCATACACAATATTAGTTCATAATTTCTTAAAGGGGAGAACATTGGATTGTGCATCAAAAAAGACTATTATTTCAAAACTGTTTTACAAAATGAAACCATTTATTGAATGTTTCTTCAATGTTCATTTGCACATAAGGTAAAATGTAACCTCATAAATTTCTTAAAGAAAAATGTTGAACCTCATAAGATGTGATGGGGTGGTGTCATGGGAATGATGATTTGTGTCATCTATAGTTAGGCAGCAAATATATGTTCTACAAGTTAGGAAACAAGGTTAAGATAATATTGCTAGAAGAAAGTGATCAATCAATCAACTGTGCCTCAATCCTAAACTAGTTATAGTCGGTATTGGTTTTGGTCGGGAATGAGTGGACTGTAACTGATTTGTTCTGTCCGAGCGCCGACGGTGGAAAAATTCAAGAATAACGGATGAATTTCATAGGAGGCAGTATCATTTTTCGGCAAAGATTTACCGGAAAAATATATTACTCCTCCATTTGTCTCTCTCTGTCAATCTCTTCTCCCTTTCCTGATCTTTCTTCTTCTTTTCACTTAATTTCACTGTGTGTGCGTATGTAGTGTTGTCTTCAATCAACTCTATATGTGATGGTGGTGTTTTTCAAAAAAATGGAAGCTGGTCGAGTAGTGGTGTGTGCAGATATCGTTGTGCGTATGTTTTGTAAGGGAAAAGAAAAAAGAAACGTGATGAGTGTGTGCAGGTATTGAGAGTGGCGAGTGTATGGTTTTCTCATGGAGAGGATAAAAAATGGAGAAGCGTATCTTGCTCTTCTCTATTTTGTTTCATCCCTGGAAAGATCATGAAGGGTATATGTATTGGGTATGAATATGGTGGGACCCCTATTCTCCTGTGCTTCTTTTTATATTCTGTCCATGAGAAAAATAAGGGAGAGCCCTTTTTTTTTATTTGTCCTCCCCCCTATACCCGTGTATGTGTATCATGAGATTAGGGTGGGGTAGTGGGGTAGGGTAGGTTGGGTAGGGTAGGTTGGTTAGGATAAGGTTGTTAATTTGTTAAGAAGTTTTTTTTATCTTGTCATTTTGTGGAGGGATAATTACACAGTTGAGGGTACGCGGTAGAATAAGGTAAACAGGTGAAAAATAATCTTTTGAAGGGACAAAATTATGTGTCTATAGGTTATATGCATGCTCTGCATCCATTAATGTTGTCAGTCCATTTAAATTAAATAATAACTAAGGTAAACTAACTAGAAGTTCTCTAATTTCACGCTTACCCAGACGACACACAAGTCTCTAGAGTAAGAATGGAAAGAATCTAGATAAATACTAAACCAAATGTAAGTGTATCAGTTGATCTTGAAGATAAAGAAAATATTTTGAAGACTATGGAAATCATATTTTGAAGATAAAAGATGATGTCCTACAACAGGTTATCTCTTGGTGTAGATTAGACTTTAGAGTTGGTAAATGATGTTGAAACCTTGGCAGACTTTATTAGTTCCCAGCATAGTTTGAATTGAACCCCGTTTTGGTTTATTCTTTTAATTTACTACTACTGGTTTGAAAAAATCCATATTAAAGCCATCAGGTATCAGGGCCTTATCTCTCGCACATGCCTTGATGCTTTCCAAAAATTCATGGGAATCAAAAGGAACCTCTACCATAGATTTTTCCACTTCACTGATCTTCAGACTATTTGCTATTTCTAGTTAAGGTCTCCAATCTTATGTCTCTGCATATAAGTTTTTGTAAAAGTTTTTGTAAAAGGATATTACTTCTTTCTTAATCTCCTCAAGATTTTCTTTGTACAAATACGTCTCTTTATTGTTTATTATTAAGTTTATATCTGAAGTCATTATTTCTATCTCGAATTTCTAAATTGATTTTGTTCAAGTGTCCAAAATTGTTTTACCATATCAGATATGGATGTCAGACCCTATCCACACCCACACCCATGCCGTGTCGACATGGATGTGACACCGAAATTGAAGAGTGTGGAACTGAGCCTTTTTCATCCTTTTGACGAAGATCAAGTTTAGAACTTTAGTCATTTCATTTTAGAAAGAAATAGCAAAAGAAACAAAGTACTTTTCTTGGTGCAGAGAATAGCCTTGTCTTGTTGGATGTCTCTGCAAGCGTTCTTCCTTATTGAATTTATGTTAGAGAGGATATTTGTGTGTAAGTGTGAATAAAAGTAAATATTCTTAGTTGCTCAAATTTTGGACAAATAAGATAAGATAAATAAGTGCTTATTGCTCTTTGTATCTAGTAGTCATTATCTCCAAGTTCAGAAATGAAGTTCACCTTAATGAATAATTTGTAGAAATATGTAATTTATAATACTATTACATTTATTAGTAATAGTCCTAAGCGGAGGGTCTATCAGAAACAACCTCTCTACTTCACCTGAGGTAGTGGTATGGTTTGCGTATACTCTACCCTCGCCAGACCCCACTATGTGGGAATACACTGAGAATGTTGTTGTAATCCTTACATTTTCTTACTCGTCCAATGATGGTTTTGCTCCCTTTCAGTAAGTCTTCTTCTATACAAAAGCGTACCATTATCTTGACTGCTTGTGTGGGTGTCATTTGTTTCTACAACTTGTCAATAAAAGGAAATCTTTTTGTAAGGACGCACGTTATTGTTTTTATAGGTTATTAGTTGTAAGTATCTTTTTTAAACTTCCATATTGGGAGTATCTCTTAATGCGACATAATTTGGATGTTATGCATATTGAAAAAAATACATGTGAGGCTTGTATGGGGACATTTATGAATGTCAAAGTAAAGTCCAAGGATAAAATTAACACTCTATTAGACTTGCAAGGAACATTAGGACGGAAATGCACCTCATCCAAAAGGGGGAGAAAGTTGAAGTTCCAACTAAATATTACTCATTACCTCCTGAAGATAAGCACAAATTTTGTCTTTTCTTAAAGAATCTGAAAGTGCCTGATGGTTTTTTATCTAATATTTCTCAATGTGTAAACTTAAAAGATCACAAGATATCTGGGTTGAAAAGTCATGATTGTCATGTTCTTCTTCAACATCTACTCCCTCTTACCCTTCGTGGTATGTTGTCCAAAGAACTGTGTGAACAACTTATTGAGTTATCTTATTTTTTTAGTGTGCTTGGATCCAAGTAATTGAGAACTGATGATTTGGAACATATTGAAGTGCAAATTCCCATAACACTTTACAAGTTAGAAAAGGTCTTTCCTCTTTTATTTTTTGATGTCATGGTGCACTTGCCTATTCATTTATCTACTGAAGCTAAGATTGTCGGGCCTATTCATTATAGGTGGATGCATCCTGTGGAACGATGGTTGTATTTTTTGAAATCTCTCATTGGTAATAGGGCTTGCCCTGAAGGTTCTATTGCAGAGGGCTACATTGCAAATGAGTGTATAACCTTGTGTTCAAGGTATTTGCATAGAATTGACACAAAATTCAATCGGCGTAAAATAAATTATGATGGGGTTTTAAAAGAATCTGATAGAGATAGTTCTCCTGCCATTACATTCGGAAACATTTATACCAAAACACATGCAAGTCTACTCATAAAATATTTTAAACCATATTGACACTTTCTCCAAAGCTTTTGAATCCTAATATACCAAGGCCGAACCTATATCAAGTGAATATTAGCCTTTTGTTGTCTACAACTTGTTTAGTGAAGCCATTGATATGACATAAATGATATAAATGATAATCAGGTACAATAACTAGTAATGGAAGGAGGAGGTACTCCAATACTGTTGATACGTATGGCATGGCAATAGAAAAATAAAAAAGGAAAAAAAAAAGAAAACTGAACCATCTAAAGCATACAGTTAGCTTTATAGTATAGAACCCAATACAACATAGCCCAAATATCTTGCAACAACAAAGCCCTTTAGCACTTCTATAGACAACTGCCTTCTTTCGAACATATACAACAAGTTATAAACATGATGAAATAAAGGTTCAAGTATCCCATACCGTAAAAGGAAAGGTTCAAGTCAAGTGTATATTGACTTTCATTAATTTATAAATACTTAATATTTTGATTATTAGGGAGTTGAATTAGACCGCCTTCTACTTTTCTCCTTTGGGTTCTAATTTTCTACTCATTTTTTCTTGTTGTCCCAGTGGTCCAACCCACATTATTCATACTTTGAATTCACACCACTCTTGCTATGGTTGAAATTCAAAACTTTGCATCACGCAAGTTGAGAGTTTAGACCAATTCAAAGTCCCTTCCCCTATATATAGAGAGCCATATTGCTATCTATAGACATCTCATCCTTCCCTAGCAAACTAGCAATCAACAACTTCCTCAATTATGATATCTATAGGGAAGACCTGGACAAAATATTGTGCATGATTGTCTTTGATTCTGTAGTCATTGCTAGTTTGGCACAAGATGCATCATCCCAAATAGTACATATGGTTGAGGACAACATGGGTTGGGTCATACCGAATAATGGCGCAGCAGCTTACACAAATTGGGCTAATGGAAAACCATTCAGTGTTGGAAATACTCTAGGTATATCTAGGTAGAAAAAAACATTCAGTGTTGGCGACACTTGATAGTTTTGCCTGTAAGATGGTAGATTGTTTGGCCACATTGGTGGTAATTTCCCAACTATGTGCAAAGACTCATGTTAAAGAAAAAGATTACAAGAAGAGTATAAAAAGGAAAAGCCACTGAACTGAACTTTTGAAATTTGTTTTTTTGGGTTACTTTTTGTATTTGTATAAAGATTATTTAAACTTTGACTATATGTCATATTTGGCTAGTATTTACTCCTCTATTTTTGTTATCTTAATGCAGGCTAGTTATGAAGTTGGATGTCTAATTGTGCTCGACAGACATATAAAGGTGAAGTACTAAATATTTCAACGAACTCCTTAACGTTGAAATACCAAATATTTATACTTGTGATTTATGAATAGCTGAACCGATTTCACAGATTATTTTTCTCCTAAAGTGATGTACTAATTTTCTTCTTAACTATTGCAGGAGTTTATTAATTTAGGTGAAGCAGTAGGAACTAAAAGTGGACGACTTTATTATTTTTTTGCCCTATGATGGAAGTTGGAGATTTGAACTGAAAGTCGATGACTTAAACAGTAGAAACAGGAGTTACTTGATTATTTTTATTGTTATGTATTCAAATCTTATGGAAAAATTGATATCATACTTAATTAGCTCTATCGGGATGGTAACTATATTTTTTGTGAAACAATTATTGAAACTAATATCATGGGATGTTAACTTAGTTTTTTGGTCCCTAATTGTATCGAGATTCTCGATAGCAATTTGATATAAATTGATGAAATTTATTATTTTGTGATATATATTAGCCTCATTTGTGTCCAATTAGAGACTAGAAATATTTCTCGTCTTTAAAGATTGATCTAGGACTAGAATATTTTTTGTCTTTAAAAGTTGATCTACAACTAGGATTTTGCTCGTCCTTAAAGGTTGATCTAGGAATAGTATTTTGCTCTTCGCTAAAAAATAATTTAGGAACAAGTATTTCTCTTCCCTAAAAGATATATAGGATGAGGTAGTTAGTCTATTTGAGTCGAGATATATCGTCGCTAAAAGATAATTATGACCAAGTAGTTAGTCTATTGGACGAGATATATCATCGCTAAAATATAATTATGACCAGGTAGTTGGTCTATTTGGGACGAGATATACCGTCACTAAAAGATAATTAGGATCAGGTAGTTAGTTTATTTGGGATGAGATATATCATCGTAAAAGGATAATTAGGACAAGGAAGTTAGTCTATTTGGGATGAGATACATCATCGCAAAAGGATAATTAAGACTGGATTTTGGGTTGTCTCAAAAGGTTTTTAAGGACCCTCTTTGTTATGTCGTCACTATTGAACTTTTCCGGCAGAGCCTGTTAGGACGAGATGTGACCGGATTTTTCCCATCCTAAAAATCCAATTGGGATGAGATTTGGACTTTTTGGGACCAGATTTCTCTTCCTTATTGGCTATTTTTCTTGTAGTGCCTCTTGGGGAAAATGTAGATGCAGATCATCCTAATTATGGAGTTCAGAATCGGTCTAGGGGTTCATCTCCTGATTGACCTCGTGGAGGTTCATCGATTCCCCTATCCCTCCTTGGACACCTCACGCTGGTGTATGTAATGCTGAGTTTTTCCAGTCGATCTATTTTCTTACACAGTTAGTTACCTCTCAGACTGAGTGTGTTGCTTCTGTTACTTTATCTTCTGAGGTCACTAGAGTTAGTCAGTTTATAAGGTTGATTATTCTGACTTTCACTAGTTTGAAGTATGAGGAATATCCTCAAAATTTTATTGATGAGATAAAAAAGATTTTTCATGTGCTACATGCTTTTGGCTCTAAGGGTGTTGATTTTGCCGCATACTTGCTTAAGAATGTAGCATATCAATGGTATGAGGAGTAGGATCAGTCTAGGGGTGATAATGTAGAGTTGGCACTATGGGATGAGTTTTCAGGTGCCTTTTTGGATTGTTTCTTTCCTTAGGAGTTGAGGGAAGCTAAAGTTGAGGAGTTCGTGAATCTAAAATAGGACAGGATGACTGTGAAAGAGTATGCCCTAAAATTTCACCAATTATCTTGTTATGCTCTTAAGCTAGTGTAACTCCCTGAAACCTGGTCCCAAGACATCACACGGTGCTCAAGACTACGAGCAGCCTCAAGCTAACCGTGACTGCCTTCTACTAAGTCTGAATCTCATAACAAAGGAATGTAGATATAAAATCATATTAAATGTGGAAATATATCTAAGCTAACTAAGAATATATGTATATAATCTCTAAAAAATACTAGTCTCTATAGTCTGAACAATTAATACTGGATAATCTGAATCATAACTAGCAATCTGACAAGCCTCAACTACTAATAACTAGAGAGTCACTGGGATAAACCCCCAGATGACTAGAAATGTCTATAAAATACTGAAATCATCTGTACTAGAAAGCTAAAAATCTGAATGACTAAGTCCCCAGACTATGAGGACTCACCAACCGCCGGGATGTAGATGAAGATATTTAAAATCACCCACGCTGCTGAAACTGAGCACCTGAACCTACATTATAAGATAATATAGTACATAGACATATGTGTGGATAAGTACTTTGAGGATGTACTGAGTATATGGGGGTGAATGCATAAGTAAAACATTATCTCAACATTTATATCAATTTGCAAAGGAATGCATGCTAAATGTAAATAACTCACATAAGGTAGAATATCTGAAAGTTGAAAACTGTAATCTTGAATAACAAAACATATTGTATAAATCTAGTGAGTCATAACATTTAGTTCTAAAAGATGTACTAGAGTTCTGCAAGTAAATCATGTTGTCTAAGTGTAGAAAGGACTCCCTTTTATATCTGAAATTTGAAAGTGGGAATCTGTAGATAATATCTTTCTGTAAAGCGTAATCTGAATAAAGTTGTGAGCCTTTACACTTAGTTTCTAAAAGATTTTCTATTATTCTATTTTAAAATCTGTAGTTTATAGTATGAAGGCTTTAGGGAGGTTCTTCTAACTTACATAAACCATGTGAGCTATCATGGAGTCCAATGTATTATTCCCCTATGAGGAAAACCTCACGATGGGGAGAGGTTTCATACTCTTGTCAAGGAGTATAACCTAATATAAGTGATCATATCTGTAACTATCATCCATATAGAAATAAGAATAATCTAAATCTTTACCTCATTGGCTCGTAGTTTTGTGGAAGTAGAATACACTAAACCCACACTTCCCACTCGGTGCTAAATACTACTCTCTTTAATTTGTATGCTCATTCTGTTGGAAATCCACTTTTACAAGCTAGTATAAGGATTTATTATGAAACCAATTATGCATTTATCTGATTCAAATATGTAAATAAAGATAATCTATTTTTTGTAAACTGTAATAAATCTATAAATTGGATTCCAAATCTTATCAGAGGATTAAAGGTCAAATCTTTATTGAAAATCTGAAATTAAACTGACCATATTTTACTTAAAGCATAATCTTTCTTGGAATAATAGTATTCAATCTAGGGGTAGTAACCCATGCATCAATGTCATGTCAAAATATCATAATATTCATGCTTGGTAATGAAAATAATGGCAATTTAACCCAAAATCTGGAATTTACTACAATACGCATGAAAATATGGAAATAGACATGCAATTTAACATCAAAATATCTCAAAAACTCATAATCTTGCAAATGACAATAATGGGTCTGAACCCTAATTTAAATCTCATGTATATTCATACAAAATCATGTAAATTTATAGTTAAAAGTTGGTTTTGGGCACAAGGATGAAAGAGGATCCTTGTTCATAAACCCCACATACCTTAATTGATGAAATTTCTAAGGAAGCTTGAACTTGAATCTCTATTTGTGCTCTTGAAGATGAACTCTTGAGTATCTTGATTTGGAAATCCTCAATTTTGGGTTTTCTTGGAGAAACAATGGAGGAAATTGTATTTCTTGGAGCTTAAGTTTTGAACTCTAGTTTTTTTTCTTTTACAGAGAATTGATGAAAATATGCATAAAGTGCTTAAGAATGAGCTTAATTCCTTGTTATGGACGAATTGGGGCTTGGGAATTGACCTAATTGCTCGTTTTAAATTTTTAATCGGAACTGGAAAAAGATGAAATTTCTGATTTTACCACCCACCGTGATGCGCCACTATCATGGTGGATTACTGGAAAAGGGACGAGTGGGAACTATAAAATCAGCGTGATGCGGAGCTATCGTGGTGTGCTACTGAAATGCCATTTTGTCCATCACCGCAATGTGCCACCATTGTGGTGAGCCACGGAAAATTGAAAACTGGGAAATGGGGCTTCAACACAAAGCGGGTTTATCACAGAGGTCCACTGGAATCGGACAATTTCCATTTTGGCATCCACCGCGATGCAGTGACTGTCTAAATACCACACTACTTTACTAAAAATACCATATCTTCTCAACCGAATATCGGATTTAGGCGAAATTGGTATCATTGAAAAGCTAATTCAATTTTCTACACACTGGAGGGTCTACAACTAGAAAATTCCATATGTATCAAAGGTCATTCATTTTTTGGGCTAATCCTTGACATTCTAGGAGCTAAATTAAGCTAGGAAAAAGTGTGGGGTATTACATTATCTCCCCCTTAGGAACATTCATCCTCGAATGCGGCTAGTTAAACTGAAAATACTAAGGAAATGAGGCTATATGCTGATATGCACAACTGAAACAAGTTGTATGACTGAATTTAAAACATACTGAGAGACTAAGCAAATTTGTGAGTGCATGAATTTACATGAGGACAACTATATAGATGAATCTGAGACTGGAAAAGAACTGAATTAGGAAAAAACATTACCTTCGGTTGAATCTGAGTTTGTGGAGAAGAGATGAGGATACTTGGTACGCATGTCTGCTTCTACTTCCCAAGTAACACCCTCAATGGACTGATTTCGCCACAGAACTTTGACCAAGGGAACTTCTTTGTTCTTTAGTCTACGGATCTGATGATCAAGAATCTCCACTAGAACTTCTTCATATGAGAGGCTATTCTGAATATCTGTACTTTCTAGAGGGACTATAATGGTTGAATCTTCCATGCACTTCTTCAATAAAGACACATAGAACACTAGATGAACTGAGGACAAATCTGTGGGTACCTCAAGCTCATACGCTTCCTTTCCAACACGACTCAAAATCTGATAGGGGCCTACATATCGAGGACTAAACTTTCCTTTTTTGCCAAATCTCTTCACCCCCTTCATGGGTGAAACTTTAAAATACACGAGGTCATCTACCTCAAATTCAAGGTCTCTTCTTATCGTGTCTTCATAGGATTTCTGATGACTTTGAGCTGCTTTCAATCTCACTCAAATCCACTGAACTTTTTTCATAGCCTCAAACACCATATCTGGACCAATCAAAGCGGCCTCACCCACTTTGAACCAACTAACTTGTGATCTACATCTACGCCCATAAAGAGCCTCAAACGGGACCATCTGAATACTAGCATGGTAACTATTATTATAGGCGAACTCAATCAATGGAAAATGCTAATCCCAACTACCTTTGAAATCAAGAACACATGCCCTCAACATATCCTCTAGAGTCTGAATGGTCCTCTCTGCCTGACCATCTGTCTACGAATAAAAAGCTGAACTAAGATGAACTTGGGTACCAAGACCTTTCTGAAAGGCTTTCCAAAATTAAGAGGTAAACTGAGTGCCCCTATCTAAGATGATAGAAAAAGGAACTCCATGCAATCTGACTAACTCTTTGATATACAACTTTGCATAATCTTCGTTAGTGTAGGACATATGAATTGGCAAGAAATATGTTCACTTAGTCAATCTATCTATAATCACCCAAATCGAATCATGCTGATGACGCAAATGGGGTAATCCAGTCACAAAGTCCATATTCACCTCATCACACTTTCAAGTAGGGATACTAAACTCCTGCAAAGTACCACCAGGTCTTTGGTGCTCTACCTTAACCTGTTGACAAGTTGCACACTTGGCTACAAATTCTTCTATATCTTTCTTCATAGCACTCCACCAATAGATTTCTCGCAAGTTGCGGTACATCTTGGTGACAGCTGGATGGATGGAGTAACGTGCACCATGCGCTTCCTCCATAATCCGTTGCCTCAAATCATCAACATATGGCACACACAATCTACTCTAGTATCTTAACACACTATCTCCTGCTTGGGAGAAAACCTCTACCTTTTGGTCTTTAATTGACTCTTTTAGTTTGACCAAACCAAAGTCCTTATCCTGCCTTTCCTTCACTTCCGAAACTAGAGAAGATTAAGAACTCTCTGGACCCAAATATTTCCTTCAGCTGAATCAACAAACCTCACACCCAATCTAGCTAACCGGTTCACTTCTCAAATTAACTCTTTCTTATCATTCTCCATATGAGAAACACTGCCCATCAACAATCTACTAAGGGCTTCTGCCACCATATTGGCCTTGCCCAATGATAAAACACACTCATATAATAATCTTTCAACAATTCCAACCACCTTCTCTGACGAAGATTTAACTTCCTCTGAGTAAACACATACTACAAACTTTTGTGGTCCATAAACACATCAACATTCACCCCATAAAGATAGTATCTCCAGATTTTCAAATCAAACACAACAACAGTTAACTCAAGATCATGGGCCAGGTAGTTCTTTTCGTTCGGCTTAAGCTGACTAGAGGCGTAGGCTATAACTTTACCTCTCTACATAAACACACAACCCAAACCAATTATAGAGGCATAACAATACACAACAAAACCCTCTATACCATCAGGTAATGCTAAAACTGGGGCTGAAGTGAATTAAGTCTTCAAATCTTGAAAAACTCTTCTCACAGGAATCTGACCACTGAAACTTAACTTTCTTCTGAGTTAATCTAGACATAGAAGATATAATAGATGAGAAACCCTCAATGAAATGTCTGTAATATCTAGCTAAACCCAAGAAACTTCTAATGTATGACAAAGAAATAGGTCTAGGCCAGTTTCTTACTGCTTCTTCCTTTTGGGGATCAACTCTGATACCATCACTGGAAAAAATATGACCGAGGAAAGCTACTGATCTTAGCCAAAATTCATATTTGTTGAATTTGGTGAATAACTGGTGATTTCTAAGACTTTACAACACAATTCTAAGGTGGTCTGCATGATCATCCTCACTACGAGAATAGACGAGAATGTCAACTATAAAGACTATGACAAACATGTTTAAATACTGATTGAACACTATGTTCATCAAGTCTATAAAGGCTTCTAGGGTATTTGTTATCCTGAAGGACATGACTAGAAACTCAAAATGACCATAATGGGTTATGAATGCTGTCTTTGGAATATAATATTCCCTCACTCTAAGATGATGATAGCCGGATCTAAGGTCTATCTTTCAAAAGTAACTTGCATCTTGGAGTTAGTCAAATAAGTCATCAATTATAGGAATAGAATATTTGTTTTTGACTGTAATTTTATTCAACTGACGATAATCAATGCACATTCGCAAAGAACCATCTTTCTTTCGCATGAATAGGATGGGAGTGCCCCATGGAGAAACACTGGACCTTATGAAACCTTTATCTAAAAGATCTTTAAGCTGCTCTTCCAACTCTTTAAGTTCGGCTAGAGACATACGATATAGAGGAATAGAGATAGGCTGAGTATCTGGGAGAAGATCAATATTGAATTCTATTTTTCTATCAGGAGGTACCCCTGGTAAATCTTTGGAAAAAACATCAAGAAACTCATTGACTACATTAACTGACTAAACTGTTGGAGTCTCAGACTCAGTGTCTTTGACTCGAACTAGATGATAGATACACACTTTTGAGATCAACTTTCTTGCTTTAAGAGAGGATATGACATGACTTTTGGGAGACACTAAATTTCTTTCCCACTCAATGACTGGCTCATCTGGAAACTGAAACTTTACCACTCGAGTGCAACAATCTATAGATGTATAATAGAAATAGAGCTAATCAAAACTAAGAATAAGGTCAAAGTCAACCATATCTAATTCTATTAAATCTGCTAACATGATTTTATGAAGGACAGTGATAGGACACTTTCTATAGATATATTTGGCAACAACTGACTCACCCACTGGGGTAGAAACTAAGAAGGGCTCAGGGATCTTTTCAGGACTTATTTCAAAATTTATTGCAACTAACGGGGTCACATAAGAAAAAATCAACTCGAGGTCTAACAGCACATAAACATCAAGGCAAAAGACACGAAGCATACCAGTGACAACATCTGGTGAATCTTCTTACTCCTGATGGGAGGGTAAAGCATAAAACCAATTCTGGCGTTGACCATCACCGGTACTGGATAATGCGTCCTAAGGAAGAACTGGGCGACCTAGAGGAGCTGGTGAACTAGTAGCCTGAGTCTGGGGACGAATATCTCTATTTCCCTGCTTAGTATGCAGATACTCTCTAATTCCATGTCCCATATTACCACAACCATAACAACCTTTCTATACAAACAATCACTCACCAGGATGATTCTTACCACACTTAGCACATAGAGGATAACTGGGCTTTCCACTCACATTATTTTAAGATCTGGACATAGAGGACTTACCACACTTCTCCTGCCTAGATATGGGAGCGGGAGCACTAGCTGAAGACATTGATGAAATAGATGAACAATTCTAAAACTACGAATGATTTCCCCCTCCAAACCTAGCCTAGCCATACTCAAACTACCCAGTTCTAGCCTTCTTATTTCCCCTCTTTCTTTCTTTTAACTTTTCTACCTCAATCTGTTGTGCATAAATCATCAACCTAGAAACATCCATGTCTCCAATAAGCATGGTAGTCCTATACTCCTTGACTACCAAGTTAGATACGCTAGTAACAAACTTACTCATGCTTGTCGTAGGATCAACCAACATATCAGAGGCATACTTACATAATTGATTGAACTTAAGGCAGTACTCCTTCACTGTCATTGAGCCTTGCCTCAGGTTCACAAACTCCTCTATCTTAGCTTCTCTTATTTCAAATGAAAAGAACCTATCGAGAAAGGTATCTTGAAATACCTACCAACTCATAGGAGCTACATTCTTACCTCTACTATTTTTCCACACAACTACCCAATCATGCGCTATATCCTTTAATCTATAGTATGCCAACTCTATACTCTAAACTTTAGAAATATGCATAATCTGGGTGATCTTCTACTCCTCATCTAAATAAAGTCATGGGTTCTCACCTACTTTTGATCCAAAGAACTCTGGTGGATTCATTCTCATAAAGTCTCTGATTTTGGCTGCTGCTAAATCGCCATTTTGCTAAAGTGGGACTGACGCCTAATGGTTTCCCTAAACATTGGTAGTCACTATTTGGGCCAACGCCTGAAAGGAAGCCTAAAACTTAACATAGGATATATTCTCATTCAGAGGGTCAACAGGATTGGGTGGCTGGTTATCATTTTTGTGGGCGTTAGCTCGACAAGGAAGCATGTTCAACTATCACGTAAAAGCACAAGTTAAAAGTAGATAGACATATTGTAAGCATAATAGATCATAAAAGAAAAATATGATTTCCTAAAAATGTCTCGTAGCCTCTTTCTCATAAATATGGTATGCTTCACACTCATGACCAAGACTCTACGTAACACGTCTTGTTTGACTCCCTGAGACTCTTATAAACCTTAGGCTCTAATACCAAGTTTGTAACACTCCAAAATATGGCCCCGAGATGTCACACAATGCTCAAGACTACGAGTAGCCTCAAGCTAACCCTGACTACCTTCTACTAAATCTGAATCTCATAACAAAGGAATATAGATATAAAATCATATTAAATGTGGAAATCTGTCTGAGATAACTAAGAATATATGTATATAATCTGTGACTAGAATCTATAGTCTGAACAATCAATACTAGATAATCTGAATCATAACTAGAAATCCGACAAGCCTCTACTACTAATAACTAGAGAGTCACTACCACAAACCCCCAGCTGACTCAAAATGTCTAAAAAATACTAAAATCATTTGTACTAGAAAGCTGAAAATCTGAATGACTAAGTCCCCGAACTATGAGGACTCACCAACTATCGGGATGTAGATGGAGATGCTCGAAATCACTTATGCTGCTGAAATTGAGCACCTGAACCTACATTATGAGATAATGTAGCACATAGACGTATATGTGGATCATTACTTTAAGGATGTACTAAGTATATGGTGTTGAATGCATAAGTAAAACATTATCTTAACATTTATATCAATTTGCAAAGGAATGCATGCTAAATGTAAATGACTCACATAAGATGGAAGATCTGAAAGTTGAAAACTGTAATCTTGAATAATAAAACATATTGTATAAATCTAGTGAGTCATGACATTTAGTTCTAAAAGTTATACTAGCATTTTGTCTGTAAATCATATTGTCTAAGTGTAGAAAGGCTCACTTTTATATCTAAAATTTGAAAGTTGGAATTTGTAGCTAATATCTTTCTATAAAGCATAATCTGAATAAAGTTGTAATCCTTTACACTTAGTTTCTAAAAGTTTTTCTATTATTCTTTTCTAAAATCTATAGTTTATAGTCTGAAGGCTTTAGGGAGGTTCTTCTAACTGACATAAACTATGTGAGTTATCATGGAGTCTAACATCTTGTTCCCCTATTGGTAAAACCTCACGATGGGGAGAGGTGTCATACTTTTGCTAAGGAGTATAACCTAATCTAAGTGATCACATCTGTAACTATCATCCATATAGAAATGGGAATAATATTAATATGTACCTATGTTGGCTCGTAGTTCTGTGGAAGTTGGATGCGCTAAACCCACACTTCCCGCTCAGTGCTAAATACTACTCATTTTAATCTTTATGCTCATTATGTTGGAAATGCACTCTTAAAAGCTAGCATAAGGATTTATTATGAAACCAATTATGAATTTATCTAATTTAAATCTGTAAATAAAGCTAATCTATTTTCTGTAAACTATAATAAATCTATGAAGTGGATTTCAAATCTTATCTGGGGAGTAAAGGTCAATCTTTATTGAAAATCTAAAATTAAACTGACCATATGATACTTAAAGCATAATCTTTCTTGGAATAATAATATTCAATCTAGGGGTAATAACCCATGTGTCAATGTCATGTCATAATATCGTAATACTCATGCTTGGTAATGAAAATAATGGTAATTCAATCCAAAATCTGCAATTTACTACAATACGCATGAAAATATGGAAATAGACATGCAATTTAACATCAAAATATCTCAAAAACTCATAATCTTTCAAATAACAATAATATGTATGAACCCTAATTTAAATCTCATGTATATTCATACAAAATCATGTAAATTTATAGTTAAAAGTTGGTTTTGGGCACAAGGATGAAAGAAGATCCTTGTTCATAAATCCCACATACCTTAATTGATGAAATTTCTAAGGAAGCTTGAACTTGAATCTCTATTTGTGCTCTTGAAGATGAACTCTTGAGTATCTTGATTTGGAAATCCTCAATTTTGGGTTTTCTTGGAGAAACAATGGAGGAAATTGTATTTCTTGGAGCTTAAGTTTTGAGCTCTACTTTTTTTTTCTTTTACAGAGAATTGATGAAAATATGCATAAAGTGCTTAAGAATGAGCTTAATTCCTTGTTATGGATGAATTGGGGCTTGGGAATTGACCTAATTGCTCATTTTAAATTTTTAATCGGAACTGGAAAAAGATGAAATTTCTGATTTTACCACCCACCGTGATGCGCCACTATCGTGGTGGATCACTGGAAAAGGGATGAGTGGGAACTATAAAATCAGCGTGATGCGGAGCTATCGTGGTGTGCTACTGAAATGTCATTTTGTCCATCACCACAATGCGCCACCATCATGGTGAGCCACTAGAAATTGAAAACTGGGAAATGGGGCTTCAACACGAAGTGGGTTTATCACAGAGGTCCACTGGAATCTTACAATTGCTATTTTGGCATCCACCGCGATGCAGTGACTGTCTAAATACCACACTACTTTACTAAAAATGTCATATCTTCTCAACCGAATATCGGATTTAGGCGAAATTGGTATCATTGGAAAGCTAATTCAATTTTCTACACACTTGAGGGTCTACAACTGAAAAATTACATATGTATCAAAGGTCATTCATTATTGGAGCTAATTCTTGACATTCTTAGAGCTAAATTAAGCTAGGAAAAAGTGTGGGGTATTATAGCTAGTGTCTTTCATGAGGGCTAGAATGAGGAAATTTGCTTTTGGGTTGTCCCACAATCTATTTTTGGAGCACAAGTATGCCTTATTGAACAAGGATATGGATATCTCATGACTTATGGTATACGTGCAATAGGTCGAGGAAAAGAAGAAGCAGGCAGTGATGAGGAAAGGCAGAGTAAGAAGTTTTAGTATTCAGATCAAGATGGAGGTCAGTAGCAGAGTTGTAGAGATGGGTGAAAATGTTCTAAGAAGAAGTGGGGTAATTTTGGTTCCCATTCTACGATAAGTGCCCCATATCCAAAGTTATCTGGTGACCGTTATTTTCAGAGAAATAGTGGATTTAAGGCACATGTGCTTAGTCTCAGTCTAGCGGAGCTTAATTGGCCCCATCTTATCTCCCTTGCCAATAGGTGCATCATAGATTTTATGAGAATGGGAGAAACAAGTTCTTTAAGTATGGTCAATTGGGCCACATACATTGGGATTTTCCCACAATCAAGGTTTCTACTTGGCTAATAAGGTTTTTTTTTCCACGTACCCAGCTCCTGCACCAAAAGGTGCTACTTCTATCTTTGCCACTGGTCGAAATTACCTTTATGCTTTTTCTACTCATGAGGAATCTAAGGCTTATCTTGATATTTTAACAAGTACGTTAAACCTCTTTTCTTGTGATGTGTATTTTCTTCTTGATATAGGGTCTACGCATGTGACCCCATATATTGCTATTTATTTTGGTTTTAGTCCTGAGAGTATTTTAGACCCTTTTTTTGTGTCCACCCTAGTGGGTGATTCTGTGGTTGCTAGAAGTGTTTATAGGGGTTGTTTGATATCTATCTAGCATAGAGAGACCTTGGTATACTTGATAGAATTGGATATGGTTGATTTTGACATTATCCTGAGGATGGATTGGCTCCATTCATGTTATGCCTCTTTAGATTGTCAAACCCAAAGGGTCAGTTTCTAACTTTTGAATGAACCGGTGATTGAGTGGTAAGGTAATTCCTTAGTGCCTAAGGGATGATTCATTTCTTATATTAGAGATTAAAAGTTAATTTCCAAGGGGTATCTATATCACTTGGTTTGAGTTAAAGATTCTAATTTAGAGGGTCCTTCATTGCAATCTTTCCCTATGATTTGTGAGTTTCTCAAGGTGTTTCCCAATGATCTTCTCTGTGTTTCTCCTGATAGGGAGATAGATTTTGGGATTGATCTTCTATTAGATACTTGTCCTATCTCTATCCCTCTGTATAGAATAGCTCCAGCTGAATTGAAAAAACTCAAGAAGCATTTGAAAAATCTTATTGATAAGGGTTTTATTTGCCCTAGTGTTTCTCTGTGGGGTGCTCTGATACTCTTCATGCATAAAAAGAATGGGTCCCTTTGAATGTGTATAAATTACCACTAGTTGAATAAGGTAACGGTGAAGAATAAGCATTCTCTTTCAAGGATTGAAGACTTATTTGATCAGCTTCAGGGTGCTAAGTACTTATCTAAGATTTACCTTCGGTCGGGTTATCATCAGTTGAAGATTAGGGAGGTAGATATCCTTATGACTGCTTTCCAAACTCGGTATGGTCATTTTGAGTTTTTGGTGATGTCCTTCGATTTCACTGATGCACTGATAGCATTTATAGATCTTATGAACCAGGTATTCCGTTAGTTTCTGGACTTGTTCATTATTGTGTTGATTAATGATATTTTGGTATACTCAAAAAGTGAGAGAAATTATGTCGATCACCTCTGTATACTATTGCAAACCCTTAAGGATCCACGATTGTATGCTAAGTTCTCGAATTATGAGTTTTGGTGGAATTCTACTACTTTTCTGGGTCATGTTGTTTCTAGTGAAGGGATCATGGTGGATCCAAAAAATGTTGTGGTTATTAAGATATGACCTAGATCAATGACTCCAACTGATATTCGGAACTTCTCTGGTTTAACCGGGTATTATAGGATATTTGTAGAGAGATTTTCTTCTATTGCTGCCCCATTGACTTGGTTGATCCAGAAGAAGGTGAAGTTTCTATAGTCTGATGCCTGTGAGGGAAGTTTTGAGAAGTTGATATACAAGTTAACTTCTGCACCTATTTTGACCCTGCTTGAGGTTAATGATGGCTTCGTGGTTTATTATGATGCATCTCGTATGGGATTTGATTGTGTTTTGATGCAACATGGTAAGGTGGTGGCATATTTTTCTAGACAATTGAAGGTCCATGAGCAGAATTATCTGACCCATGATTTGGAGTTATTAGTTATGGTATTTGCCTTGAAGATCTGGAGCCACTACTTGTATGGAGTTCATGTTGACATTTATTTTGATCAAAAAAGCTTGTTATATGTTTTCACCTAGAAGGAGTTGAATCTCAGGAAAAGAAGATGGCTTGAGTTGCTCAAGAATTATGATGTGAGTCTGCATCATCATCCAGGTAAAGCTAATATGGTTGCTGATGCTCTTAGAAGGTTGTCCATAGGGAGATTATCTCATGTTGATGAGGAGAAGTGAGGTTTGGAGAAGGATATTCACCGGTTGGAAAATCTTAAAGTTCATCTCTTGGACTCCGAGGATGGAGGTGTGTTTGTGCAAGAGGTGGTGAAGTTATCTCTTGGTATGGAGGTGAAAGAGAATGTAATACCACGTGTTTTGAAGTCACCGTACAACATATGACTCATAACCCTGAGTCGTACATACAACATATAAGTCATATGTTGTAGTCATAGCTATGGCAGTGTGTGATGGGTGATGTTCTGCTCAAGGTACGACTCAACCATTGGAGTCAAAAGAAGATCATATGAGTCGTATAGGGTAAGTCGTAGTTAAGTCAGTGTGTGGTGAGGTAAATTTTGACCAGGGTACAAGAGGGTGAACACAATTCATATGAGATGTTACGAGTCATATAAAGTGGACTCGTAAGTTCAGTAGTGTAGACTCCATAAGATTCTGTTCAAGTTATGAGAAGACGATACTAGTCATATGTTATGATACGAGTCGAAAGGTGGTACTCATATAATGGCCAATAAATATCATTTCAATTATTCCATGCTTACGAGTCAAGAGGCCAGTCATACCCTAACATACGAGTCGAATAGTCGACATAGACTGACGCCAAATCCTATAATGTTCAGTTAAAGGGATTTTTAGTCTTTTTCTCTTCTTATAACTTCTACTAATGACTTATAACCCACAAATAAGCTATTTTTCCCCAATTCTTAAATGCTTAACACTCTACTTTCTCTCCTAAACTCAAGAACAACCATCTAGGGTTTTTTCTTCAAGAACATCTTTAAAGTCTCAAATTCAAGCCCTCTTCTCAAGTCAAGTAATTTAAGGTATGTGGGATGTTCATCAATGGATCTCTTTCACCCATAGAGCCCAAAACCCTATCTTTGATTAAAATATGGATTTTTCCTTCATTATGGAATTTCATATGTTCAAGATAAGTTTAATCCATACTTTTCCTTAGTAGTTTTAATTCAATCCATGTCCACATATGATCCCATGAAAAATAGGTTATTTTAAGTTTTAAATTCAATTTCCTATGTCATATTCAAATGATTTCATGTTACAATAGCAAATTATGCATTAAACCATGTAAATATGTTATTCCCTTATGTTTAACACATTCTCGTGTTTAAATTCATATTTCTCACCTATTTTTTGAAATACCTTATGTTTTGGGTCTTTGAACTATGTTTTTATACCACTGTTTTAAGCATTGTTATCATATTTTTGTGATCATTCAGTGCAGGTGGCTTATGAACACCTAATACCTATGTGTTCTTACATGATTTTGTTTAAAATACCAAATCAGTCAGACCATGGTTTCATTATTTTATTCAGAACATCATGTCCATGCTGAGTACTTACAAGTACCGTATCATGTTATATTAAATAACTAATAATACCAAAGTCATTTATTTGTGTGTAACACTTAGTACCGAGTGAACGCAAGGATAATGATTCCCCTGTCAGTAAAGGCATGAGTCGTTAGTAGCAGTCCTAAGTTCCATCCCTACAGTGCCACCGTAGATTATGAGGGGTCCTCCATCAGTAAAGGCATGACACCCTCATCCTTTGGGACATCCTCCTTGTGGATCCATATTGTCAGACAAATATTGGTACCCCTGGCAAGGTTCCAGCACCCTTCCAAGTGGGGTTACAAGTTGGACCCCAACAACTCAGATTGGGGTATGTCAATTGTAGTCAGCTCCCACAGTCTCAGTTTAGTTTTCAGAATAGATCAAGTTAGGTTTGCATAACCAAGTGTACATATTTCAGTTGTTCAGTTACATAGATTTCAGTCTTTCAGATTACAGATTAGTTCAGTATATGTTTATGCTTGTTCTTGCATTCTCAGATTTTACATGTTCATGTATCCATGTTCTGTTATCTTATGCATTTTAGTTAGTACTTATCTCACGTACCAGTATATTCAAAGTACTGATTGCATACTCTTCTTTTGAACTATGTTTTCCTACAACATAGGATCGGACGCTCAGTTTCCTGACCGTTCTTAGACAGTTTAGCGTTACCCAGCAAAAGTAGTGGTGAGTCCTCTTCTATCGAGGACATAATATATTTTTACAGTTATTTCAGTATTTTCTTATGTTCAGTCAGCTGGAGTTAGTTAGGGGTTTGTCCCATCAACTTCTCATTATCTCTAGAGGCTTTCAGACAGTTAGTAAGATAGTCAATTTTTATTAGTTGATATAGACAAGTGGACATATATTTAGTTTTAGTCTATATAGTTGTTTTAGATTATATTTTAGTGTTTTAGATTATAATACCTTATTAGTTTATCTTCCACGCATGTGGTTCTATTATTATATTATTCAGTGCTCAGAACAGGTACCAGCTCACGGGTTAGCTTGTGGTCACTTATGGCTGTAATCACCATTGTTATGACCAAGGGGTAGTTTTAAGTCATGACAGATAAATAGGTTTTGGATCCTGTCTTGATATGGATCAAGGATAATGTGGGTTAGAAAAGTGATGGCTTTTGAGATTGGTGGAGATGGTATCTTAAGGTACTAAGGTAGGTTGTGTATTCCTAATGTTGATGGGCTGAGAGAGAGGATCTTGGTTGAGGCTCATGATTTGAGGTATATGATTCATCCCAATTTGATAAGATGTACCGTGACTTCAAATAGATCTATTTGTAGAATAACATGAAATGGGATGTGGCCAATTACGTGGATAAGTGCATAGTTGTGTCAGCAAATAAAGATAGAGAACTTGAGGCCTGGTGGATTATTTCAAGAAATCAAGTTTCCCGTGTGTAAATGGGAGGTTATTAATAGAGATTTCGTTATCATTATTCCCTTGTCTCGCAGTTAGTTCGATTCGATTTGGGTCATCGTGGATAGTATGACCAAGTCTTCTCACCTTTTTCCTGTGAGGTCTAATTAATCTTCAGAGGATGATGCAAGGTTGTTCATCCAAAATATGGTAAAATTGCATGGTGCGCCTGTTTTTATTATTTCGAATCGAGGTAATCAGTTCTTATCTCACTTTTGGTGCTCATTTTAGAAAGGTTTGTGAACTAAGGTGAACCATAGCTCCACTTTTCACACTCAAGCGGATGGAAAAGCGGAGAGGACCATTCAAATGTTGAAGGATATGCTTAATTCTTGTGTGATCAACTTTGGTGGTAATTGATTTGATCATTTGCCTCTCATCGATTTCACTTATGATAATAGTTATCACTCTAGCATTGGGATGTCTATGTTTGAGGCTTTGTATGATAGAAGATTTTGTTCTCCTATTAGGTGGTTTGAGGTTGGTGAGGCTAGGTTTCTCGGTCCTGATTTGGTTCATTAGGCTATGGAGAAGGTGAGGTGATTCATTATAGGCTTAAGACCACCTAAAGTCTCCAAAAGTCCTATAAAGATGTGAGGCGGAGAGAGTTGCATTTTAAAGTTGGCGATGGGATGTTGTTGAAGGTACTCTCCCCATGAAGGGAGTGATGTGGTTAGGAAAAAAGGGAAAACTCATTCCCCATTATGTGGTCCCTTATTTGATTTTGATGAAAAGAGGGAAAATAGCTTATGAGTTGGAGTTACCTCCCTGTTTGGGTTCCGCTCACCCAATTTTTCATGTTTTGATGTTGAGAAATTGCATGGGTGATCCTTCCTTGGTTGTTCCATGGGAAAGTGTTTTTTTTTCATACTTCTCGTTGTATGATAAGGTCCCGGTATAGTTCTTGGATCGGCAAGTCCGTCGATTGCGGACAAAGGAGGTGGCTTCGGTGAAGGTTTTATGGAGGAACCAAAATTTTAAAAAAGATACTTAGGAAGCTGAAGAGGACATGAATTCCAAATACCCATTCTTTTTCCCCATTCCAGATAATCATTCCTAATTTATGTGTTAATCTTAACATCTTTGTTTTCTCACTTTGTTAAAGAAAATTGTGATTTTCCTTGACATCTTTGTTTTCTGTCTTTGTTAAAGGTAAGTGTAGTTGTATTCCATGTTAAATCATGCCAAAGGATGCGTTTTCTCATCATTTGAGGACGAATTATCCCAAGGAGGGGAGAAAGAAGCACCTCAGATTTTGATCCTTGAAAATTTCTGAGTCTTTAAACTCACTGCCCAGACTAAAACTCTTCCTATGAGTCGTAACATGCCATTGCGGGTCTTAAGGATCCAATAGTAGCCATACCAGTGTGCCAGCCTGATGTTACTACCTTGACTATGACTGGGGGTTACGAGTCGTAAAGACACAAAATGAGTCGTATGGTCCTATCCATAGCCAAACCAATGTGTGCTCCAAGTGTTCTGTCTTGACTATGACTTGGACCCTACGAGTTGTAAGGTCATCTGACGAGTCATATGGTGTGAATTGTAGGGTCACCGGGGAAGGGTTCTTCAACTACTATCTTGACTGCGACTCATGGTGATGAGCTGTAATGTGTCCTTATGAGTCATATAGTGACTCGTAATTACTGGTAACAATTTTGCAGCTTTTAATTAAGGGCTCTTTGGACATTTCCCCTTTTCCCCAAATTGTGACCCACAACTTAAAACCTATTTAGGGTGTCATTATCACTCCAAAACAAATCGAAGTAACTTCTAAAACACTCTCAATTCTCCAGGGTCAAGATACTTATGGTTTCCAAGAAGTTGGTCAATTAAAGCTTCCAAGGGAAAATTTTTTCCTAACTTTTGATATTTCAGGCATATGACACTACCCTTAAATTTGTTTTACTAAAATCATGAACTTATATGATTGCTTATATGGATTTTAACATGGGTCTTAATAAGGTTTGAGGGTTTTGGAATGATTGTTTCTTAAATTATTTTCCCATGATTTATTTTGCATTGTTCAGGCTTTATATATGCTTGTAAACTTGTGGGTGCATGGGCACGGTGAATAAACTAAGGGATTGTAATTTCCCTAAATTTTGTGAATATTGACAATCGAATTGGTAATAACCCCATTCCAATTCGCCCATGCACCCCATTTGTTCAAAATCATTCAATTCAAAGCAGGAATAGCTCATGAAAACTATGGGAAAACAATTCAAGGATCAACCATTCAAAAACCCTTAACCATGTCAAAGTCCATATTCAAATCCGTACAATTAAACCATTTAAAATATATTCTTTTCACAAAATAAAATCTAGGAATGAGTAACATGCCTGAAAAGTTCACAATTTTGGAGGGAATTTTCTGTTGGAAGCACTAGACAATCAACCTTGAGAAAACTCTAATGCTCTTGCTTTAGAGAATTTGTGAGAAGAAAGAAGTTATTTTGGTGTGTTATGGATGGGAATGGGGTTCCCAAAAGGTTTTAAAGTCGTGGGTCACATTTGGGGAAAAGGGTAAATGCCTAAAGTACCCTTAATGAAATACTGAAAAATTATCGCCCAATCATTGTGGACGACCCTACGACTCGTAAGGTCACCTTACGACTTATGGCCTCCAGTTGTAGTCTAGACAACATCCATAGGCTCCCACACTGGTTTGGTTATAAGTCGTACCATATGACTCGTACTTAGACGTTATGACTGTTTTTGTCAAATCGTAGGCAAGACAGAATATCTGGGCATACACTAGTTTGACTACGGATGGCACTATACGACTCGTATAAAGTCTTTACGACTCGTTAGGAGCCAATCATAATCATAACAGAAACTTGGACAATCCATACTTGTCAGGCTATGATGAGGGTCCTACTACTCGTAATGACACCCTACGACTCATAGGGAGAGTAGTAGTCTGGGCAGTAAGCTAATAGGACAACAAATCTTCAAGGATGAAAATTTAGGGTGTTGCATTCTCCCCCCTCCCTAGGATCATTCGTTCGCGAATGATGAGTCAAGGCATCCATTAGCATGATTTAACATAGAGTACAACCACACTTACCTTTAACAAAGACAGAAAACAAGGATGTTAGGGAATAAACATACCTCAAGCACGATTATCCAAAGCGGGAAATAAGAATGGATATTTGGACTTCATGTACTCTTCGTTTTCCCAGTAGCTTCTTCGACCTTATGGTTCCTCCATAGAACTTTCTCCGAAACTACATCCTTAGTCCTCGGATGACAGACTTGCCTATCCAAAATTTCCACTGGGACTTCCTCATAGGATAAGGAATCTGAAACACCGACACTCTCAGAAGGAATAATCACATAAGGATCACCCACATACTTACTCAATATCGAAACATGGAAGACCGAATGAATAGAACCCAACCTAGATGCCGACTCCAACTCATAAGCCACATGGCCCACCCACCTTAAAACACAAAAGGGACCAATATATTGGGGACTGAGCTTTCCCTTCTTTCCAAATTTCATCATTCCCTTCATGGTAGATACCTTCAAGAACACCAAATCATCCACATTGAACTCCAACTCCCTATGCCTCACATCCGCATAGTACTTTTGGTGACTTTGGGAAGCCTTAAGTCTATCCCAAATCACCTTCACCTCGTCACCCAAATAGGACTTCTCCACCTCTTGAACAATCACACCACCATCCTCAGAGTCCAAAAGATGAACTCTGAGATTAACCAACTGGTGAATATCCTTCACCAACCCTCACTTCTCCTTATCAACATGTGACAAGCTTCCCATACATAACCTTCTCAAAGAATCAGCAACCACGTTCGCCTTACCTAGATGATAATGGAGACCCATATCATAGTCCTTGAGTAACTCAAGCCATCGCTTTTATTTGAGATTCAACTCATTCTGGGTGAACACGTACTGCAAGCTCTTGCGGTCTGAGAAGATATCAACATAAACCCCATACAGGTAATGGCACCAAATCTTCAAAGCAAAGACTATCGCCAACAACTCCAAGTCATAAGTTGGATAGTTCTTTTCATACACCTTCAGCTGCCTAGAAGCATATGCCACAACCTTACCATGCTACATCAATTCACAACCCATCCTCACATGAGATGCATCACAATAAATAACAAAGCCATCAGTACCCTTAGGTAGGGTAAAAATAGGAGCAAAAGTCAACTTATCCTTCAACTTTTTGCAACTACCCTCGCAAGCATCGAACCACAGGAACTTCACCTTTTTTTAAGACAACCCATTCAATAGGGCAACAATAGAAGAAAAGAACTCTATAAACCTCCTATAATACCTAGCTAAACCCAAGAAACTCCGAATATCGATTGGAGTCATGGGTCTAGGCCACTTCCTAACCACCTTAACTTTCTGTAGATCCACCATGATCCCTCCGCTAGAAACAACATGACCAAGAAAAGTAACAACATTCAACCAAAACTCACACTTCTAAAACTTAGCATACAAAAGTTGATCCTTAAGGGTCTGCAACACTATACTAAGGTGATCGGCATAATCTACCTTGCTCATAGAGTAAAACAAGATGTCATCAATAAACACAATGACGAATAAATCCAAAATCTGACGAAAAACTTGATTCATAAGATCCATGAATGTCCTCAGTGCATTAGTTAAACCAAAGGACATCACCAAGAACTTAAAATGACCATACTAGGTACGAAAAGTTGTCTTAGGGATATCCACCTCCCTAATCTTCAACTGATGATAAACCGACCAAAGGTTAATCTTAGAAAAGTATTTTGCACCCAACAGCTTATAAAACAGGTCATCAATCCTAGGAAGAGGATACTTATTCTTCACTTTAATCTTATTCAGCTGGTCGTAATCTATACACATTCAAAGGGACCCGTACTTCGTACGCATAAAGAGTACCAGCGCGCCCAATGAGGAAACACTAGGACGGATTAAATTCTTATCAAGAAGATCCTTCAACTGCTCCTTAAGTTCTTTCAACTCAATCAGAACCATTCAATATGGAGGGATAGAGATAGGATGAGTGTCCGAAAGAAGATCGATCCTAAAATTAGTTTCCCTATTAGGAGGGACACCAAGAAGATCATCAGGAAACACTTCAGGAAAATCATTGGCTACAGGGATGGATAAAAAGGAAGGAACCTCGGAATAAGAATCTTTAACTCAAACTAGGTGACACAGACACCCTTTAGAAATCAATTTGTAGGCTCTTAGTTAAGAAACGAACCTTTCCTTAGTCAATAGGGAATTCCCTTCCCACTTGATCACCGGTTCATCCAGGAATTGGAGACTGACCTTTTGGTTATTACAATTAACATATGCATATCACGAATAGAGCTAATATATCCCAAAGATAACATCAAAATCTAACGTCTCCAACTCTATAAAATCCACCAACGTCTCCCTATCACAGATAGATACCACACAACCCCTAAGACTCTCCTAGCCACAGTAGAGTCACCCATCGGGTTAGACATAAGAAAAAAAATACGTAATACACTCCGTACCAAAACCAAAATTAATAGCCACATAAGGGGTCACAAAAGAAAGGGTAGACCTGGGATTTAAAAGACAATACACATCATGAGAAAAAAGTTTTAGTGCATCGATAACAATATCAAAAGATGCCTCAGAGGGGTGGCAAGAGCATACAAATAATTCCAACCAGTGTCGGAGCCAAAAGTAGCACTTCTCTCCTTTAACAAAGTCAGAAAACAAAGATGTCAAGGAAATCATAATTTCCTTTAACAAAGTCAGAAAACAAAGATGTTAAGGATTACACATACCTCAATAACAATTATCCAAAGCGGGAAATAAGAATGGATATTTGGACTTCATGTCCTTTTTGGCTTCCCAAGTAGATTCTTCAACCTTATGGTTCCTCCATAGAACTTTCGCCGAAGCCACATCCTTAGACCTTAGACAAATGGACTTTCCTATCCAAAATTTCCACCAGACTTCCTCATAGGACAAGGAATCCAAAACACCAACACTCTGCAAAAGAAAAAACAAGAAAGGATCGCCCACTCACTTCCTCATTATCAAAACATGGAAGACCATATCAATAGAACCAAATCTAGATGACAACTCCAACTCGTAGGCCACATGGCCCACTCGCTTCAAAACACGAAAGGGACCAACATACCGAGGACTAAACTTTTCTTTATTTCAAAACTGCATCACTTCTTTCATGGGAGATACCTTCAAGACCACCAAATTATCCACATTAAACCCCAACTCCCTGTGCCTCACATTCAAATAGGAATTTTGATGACTTTGGGAAGCCTTAAGTCTATCTTAAATCACCTTCACCTTTTCTATGGCTTAGTGAACTAGGTCGGAACCGAATAACCTATTCTCACCAACCTCAAACCACCTAATATGGGACCTACACCTCCTAACATAAAAGGCCTCAAAAGGAACCATCCCAATACTAGAGTGAAAACTATTATTATAAGCAAATACTTTGAGAGGAAAATGATCAACCCAACTACCACCAAAGTCGATCATACATGACCTTCGTATAACTTCCAAAGTCTGAATCATCCTTTTTGCTTGTCCATCCACTTGAGGGGGAAAGTGGTGCTAAGGCTCACCTTAGTTCCCAAGCCTCTCTGAAAAGAATGTTAAAAGTGTGATGAGAAGTGAGTACCTCGATTAGATATGATGGAAATCAGAGCACCATGCAACTTAATGATTTCTTAAGGAAAATCTTAGCATAAACTCTACCAAAAAAGTAGTCTTCACTAGCTAAAAGTTAGAGGACTTAGTCATCCTAGCAACGATGACCCAAATTGAATCAAAGTAATTTCGAGATCACGGAAAAGCGATACCAAAATCCATATTAATCACCGCCCACTTCCACACAGGCAACTCAATTTCCTGAAATAATACACAAGGCCTCAAATTTTCCATATTTACCTATTGAGACACCATACACTTGGCCACATTTCTCTTCATGTTATTCCACTAATAGATCTCTATCAAATCCTGGTACATCTTCGTCAAACTAGGATGAACAGTGTACCTTGACTCATGAACCTTATCTAAGATCCTTTCTCACAGTCCATCAACATCGAGAACATAAAATCTACCTAGGTATCTCAAGATACCATTGCCACTAATCTCGAAACCCATCACTTTCTACTAAACAATATCATCATTTATTCTCATCAAAATAGGATCCGAAACCTACTTCTCTTTCACCTCGGCACCAAGAGATGACTTTGCCACCTCTTGAACAATCACACCTCTATCCTTAGAGTCTAAAAGATGAACTCTAAGATTAGACAAATGGTGAATATCCTTCACCAAGCTTCGCTTCTCCTCATCAACATGAGTCAAGCTTCCCATGGACAACCTTCTAAGAGCATCAGCAACTACATTAGCTTTACCTAGATGGTAATCCAGACTCATATCATAGTCCTAGAGAAACTCAAGCTATCTCTTTTGCCTGAGATTCAACTTCTTCTGGGTGAACATATACTGCAGGCTTTTGTAAAACGAAAATATGTCAACATGCACCCTATACAAATAGTGATGCCAAATCTGTGAAGCAAAAACCACAACCAATAATTCTAAGTCGTACATCGGGTAATTCTTCTCATGAACTTTAAGATGATGAGAAGCATAGGCCTCAACCTTAATATGTTGCATCATAATACAATTAAGCCCCACACGGGAGGCATCACAATAGACAACAAAACCATCAATACCCTCGGGAAGGGTCAACATCAAAGAAAAATTCAACTTATCCTTTAATTTCACAAAATAACCTTCTATAGTACCCGGCCAAACCAAAGAAGCTCTGAATGTTGATTAGAGTCATGGGTCTAGGCCACTTCTTAATTGCTTCCATTTTATGTGGATCCATAATGATCCCCTCATTAGAAATAACATAAGCCATAAAAGTCACTGCATTCAACAAAAACTCATACTTAGAAAACTTTGCATATAATTGTTGATCCTTAAGGGTCTGTAACAATAAATAGAGGTGAATGACATGATCCTTCTCACTCTTAGAATACACCAATATGTCATCAATGAACATAATCATAAACAAATCTAAGAAATGTAAATACTCGATTCATGGGATCCATAAATATTGTTAGGGCATTAGTCAAACCAAAGGACATATCCATAAACTCGTAATAACCATATCGGGTACAAAAAGCAGTCTTAGGGGTATCCACTTCCCTAATCTTCAAATAGTGATAACCCGAGAGGTCAATTTTAGAGAAGTACTTAGCACCCTAAAGCTGGTCAAATAGGTCATCAATCCTAAGAAGAGGATATTTATTCATCATTGACACCTTATTTAATTGGTAGTAATCTATAAACATCCGAAAGGATCCATCCTTCTTATGAATGAAGAGTATTGGAACGCCCCACAAAAAACACTAGGGTGAATAAAACCCTTATCAAAAAGATATTTCAACTGCTCCTTGAGTTCTTTCAACTCAATCGAAGCCATTCTATATGGAGGGATAGAGATAGAAAGGGTATTCGATAGAAAATTAATCCCAAAATCTATTTCCCTATCATGAGGGATACCAAAATATCATCAGGAATCACTTTGGGAAACTCACAGACCACAGGGATAAATTGTAAAGAAGGACCCTCTGAGTTAGAATTTTTAACCTGGACCAAGTGATGAAGATACCCCTTAGAAATCAACTTCCAAGCTATAAGATAAGAAATGAACCTTCCTTTAGGCACTAGGGAACTACCTTTTCACTCAACCATTGATTCATTCGGGAATTGGAAACTAACCCTTTGGGTCCTATAATCAAGAGATGTATAACACTAATAGAGGCAATACATCCCTTAGATCACATAAAAATCTAACATGTCCAACTGTATCAAATCTACCAAAGTCTCTCTATCATAGATAAATACCACATAATCCCTATAAACCTTTCAAGCCACAATAAAGTCACCCATCGAGGTAGACACGGAAAAGGGAACAGGAATACACTCAGGATGAAAACCAAAATAAATAGCAACATAAGAGGTCACATAAGGGTAGACCTGGGATCTAGTAGAAAATACATATTATGAGAGAAAAGTTTTATCATACCAAAAAAACATTAGGAGACGCCTTCAAAACCTGATGGGTGGTAAGAGCATACAAATAATTCTGACTAGTACCAGAGCCAGAAGTATCACCCATTGGTGCAAGAGCTGAAGAGAAGCAACCGGGACCTTACTAGCCCCAGTAGTAACATCACCAAATGGAAAGTTCCTTTGAATGTGCCAAAATATGTACTCCTTATTTTATCACAAAATCCATGGTGTAATTGTCCATAAAATCTACAAGAAGGATGTGACAGAGATGAGTGGGCCCTACTGGCATGAGATTAGGCACCTTGTGCCTTAAACCCACTATTGCTCTTAAAATGGCGATCATCGGATGGCTTCAGATATGGAGCACTAGACGTAGAATAGGAACCAAAATTTCCGCACTTATTATTAGACCACTGTCTACCATTATTACATTATTCTGCTGGCCTCTCTCTTATTTCGGCTTATTTTTTTCATCTTTAACCTACTGCATATACACCATAAGCCTCGAGATATCCATGTCACTATTCAGCAAGGTGGCCTTGCACTCTAGCACCTAGTCCCAAGACAAGGCAGAAGCAAAATTCTTCATCTTATCCCTTATGATAGAAACTATCTCGGGAGCATAATGGGACAATTGATGAAATTCAGGACATACTTTTTCATGGTCATCCTTCCCTGTTTCATATTTACAATCTCCTCAACTTTGGCCTCCCTCAACTCATGAGGAAAAAAATGATATAGGAAGGCACCCAGAGACTTATCCCATAGTGCTAAATCTGCATCATCACCCCTAGATTTGTCCCACTCCTCATAACACTAATATGCCATATCCTTCAAATGATAGATGGGAAATTCTATGCCTTCGGAGTCAGAGGCATGTATAACCCTGAATATTTTCTCCATCTCATCTACGAACCCTTGAGGATCTTTCTCAACCTTAGAACTAGTGAAAGTGGGATAAATGAGCCTCATAAAATGTTCTACTCAAGTAACCTCAGAAGAACTCATAGTAGGACCCAATTGATGTGACTGAGATATCACCAACTAGGTCAATAGATAAATATATCGATGAAAATCAACATTAAAGATGTCTCCTTAGGGTGGTAGGGCATGACCATCATCTTGAGGACGACTGGTAGGTACCGGTAGAACTCTATAAGGGGTAGTACAATTAGAAGTTGGAGCCTTAGACCAGGTCTAAACTCCATAAGTAGGATGAATTCCATCCACATTATCCTCAGGTAGGATAGAAGAAGTTCCAAAAGCATCAGGTCTTTAGGGAGGCATGATCTGAAATGTGAACAAACAGATATTAGGGGAGTTTTAAGACCTTAGACTCTATAGCTTAAAATAGAACATCAAAAAAGGAAAGAATTCCTAAATGTCTTGTAGCTTCTTTCTATCAATGTGGTGTGATACAAACTAATAAAAGAGACTCTACTTGACACGGTTTTGTGGACACCCAATTAACCATGAACCTAGGCTTTGATACCAACTTTGTCCCGACCCAAACCAGGGTCTGGCCATGACTGGTATCTCAAGTCCATTAAGGATCAAAGACCACCCTCTTATCTTATCTAAATAAAACATAACACACATGACAACTTCTAAATTCCAAAGATATAACAAGATAGAAAGAAATAAGTTTAAAGATATCTAAGAGTGTTAACATCAATACCCAATCCATATTAATATCCATAAAGACTCTACTAATATAAAAACAAATCTAAGTCGGGACATCCACCTACCCTGACAATGATAATGATAATGTGAAGACTTCAGTTCTAATTTAGGAAAAGAAAAATTAATGGAATGATCAAGTCTTTCGGAGAATGAAAGCTCATCACTTCACTGCAAACGATTGATGAATCGAGCTGATCCACCTAACACTACGCAGGAAAAGTAGACTTTTCTTTAGACCCTACATTGCATGGGGATACAACGTCCAGAGATAGCTAGTGGGTTGAGCACTAGCATGTAACTTAGGATAAAGGTAAAATACTGTCATTCAAAATTTCAATTTCAAACTGGTTATACATGTTCACATAGATACATACATATATAACAGAAGTCGAGGTAGGGAATAGGGTTTAGCATGATAGTTAAAAATTATCATAGACTATGTAGCTCAACCGTTATAGACCGGTACCCACGGGCTATATGGGTTCAGCTCCCCCTGCTGAAAGGTCCTTAGTGAGTATTATCCACATAAATCGAAGGTATCAAAGAACACCAGGGAATGCCTCAACCCCATGTTAGTCCTAGATACAAGATATATCAATAGTGTGAACTATGTACACAGTCGACAAGACCAACCCTCACGTCGATAAACATGAGTTTCCAATATAAGTCATTCGAGACCCACACCTTCACAACTTAGCTACATATCCCCCATTAAGCCTAATTAAAACAAGTTTCACATAACCCATTCATTAACCAAGGAATTATACATTAAGGAACACCACATATATCATTATACCATTTAGCTTGCAAGCTTTGAATTATGCCATTACAATTCCATTAACTTGGGGGAATGCCTCGACCTCCTTTATTCATTAAATCAAGTTGGAGAAATGCTGCGAACTCCGTTAATTTAACAAATCAAATTGTGGGAATGCCTGGACCCCCTTTGTTCATTAAATCAAAACATAGCCAACGAGACCATGAAATCCACATTTAACCATTTAACTATTTATGCAATGCAATAGTATGGGTATAATTCAAACTATGTGATAAATCCATATTTCAAATTCAATTTCACAAATGGGTTGAGGGAAAATAATTATTCAAATCTAACTCCAAGTTCAATACATCAATTTAGGGGATTACCTTGACCCCATTTCCAATTCCCACACCCATGCACCCCATTAGTTAAAAAAATATTCAATTCAATGCATAAACAACTCATAAAACTATGGGAAAACAATTTAAGGATCAACCATTCCAAAACTCTCAACCATATCAAAACCCACATTCAAATACATATAATTAAACCATTTAAAACATATGCTTTTGACAAATAGGAATTAAGGAAGAGGAACATGCATAAAATTATCAAAACTGTGGAGAGAAATCACCCTTGAAAGCCCTAACTAACAAAATTCTTAGAAACCCCAAGTATTCTTGACCTTGGAGATTTTAGAGAGTTTCAAAAGTTATTTTGAATTATTTTGGAGTGATGATGACACCCTAAAGGGGTTTTAAATCATGGGTCAAAATTAGGGAAGAGGGGGTATGTACAAAGTGCCCTTAATGAAACACTAAAAAATTATCGCCAGTGACTACAGGCTATTATGTGACTCAGACGGAATCAATACGACTCATCACCATGAGTTGTAGTCAAGAAAGTATCTAAAGTACCCTTATCTGGTGACCCTACAATTTACACCATACAACTCATCAGGTGACCCTACGACTCGTAAGGTCCAAGTCGTATCTAGGACAGAAACACTTGGGGCACACACTGATTTGGCTAGGAATGGCACTATATGACTTGTATAGAGTTTTCACGACTCAGTAGGATCCAATCATAATAAAAATAGAAACTTGGCAAAACCACACTATACATGCTATGATTAGGGTCCTATGACCTGTAGTGATACCGTACGACTCGTATAGAGAATCATAATCTGGGAAGTAAGACCATAGGTTGAGAGATTTTCAAGGTCCAAAACTTGGGGTATTTCAATTGCCTGCCATCTCTACCACTATTCTGTTGGCCTCCACCCTGCTCAAAATACCTAGACCTTTTACTTTATCTCTCCCCTATTTTGGCTTGTTTCTTCTTTTCATCTTTGACCTGTTGGGTATACACCATAAGCCTAGAGATATCCATGTCACTATTAAACAAGGCAGCCTTTCACTCTATCACCAAGTCCTGAGACAAGCTCGAAGAAAACTTTCTCATCCTAGCCGTCATACTAGACACCAACTCAGGAGCATAATGGAACAACTGATGAAATTTCAGATACTCTTTCACAGACATCCTATCCTGCGTTAGGTTCAAAAACTCCTCGACTTTAGCCTCCCTCAACTCCTGAGGAAAGAAACAATCTTTAAAGGCACTCGAAAACTAATTCCGTAGTGCTAACTCTATATCATCACCCCTAGACTGATCCCACTCATCATACCACTGATATGCTATATCTTTCAGCTGATAAATAGTAAATTTCACACCCTTAAACTCAGAAGCATGCTGAACTCTTAATATCTTCTCCATCTTATCTATGAACCCTTAAGAATCCTGCTCAACCTTAGAGCCAGTAAAGGTCAGAGGATTGATCCTCATAAACCTTTCGACTTGAGTAACCTCAGAAGAACTCACAACGGTACCAGTAGGACCTGACTGACGTAACTGAGATGTCCCCAACTGGGTCAACAGATGAATAGATTGATGAAACTCAGCATTTAAAATTCTTTCTTGGGGCGGTGGAGCATAATCATCATCAGTCTAAGGATCCCGATGAGGACTGGTAGGAACTGGTGGAACTCCATGGTGGGTAGTACAATCAGGAGATGGAACCCTAGACTGAGTTTAAACTCCATAAGTAGGATGAGTTCCATCCATATTGCCCTCGAGTGGGATAGAAGAGGTTCCCCGAGAATAAGATCTTCGAGGAGGCATGATCTGAAATGTGAAAAAATTAGAATTAGAGGAGATTTCAACACCCTACACTCTACAGGCCGAAACTAGAACAACAAGAAAGGGAAATATTCCTAAATATCTCATAGCATCTCCCTTATAAGTGTGGAGCACTACACACCCATGAAAGCGACTCTACTTGACACGACTTTGTGGAAACCCAATTGACCATGAACTTAGGCTCTTATACAAACTTTTTCATGACACGAACTAAGGCCTGGACATAACGGATATCTCAAGTCCACGGAAGACCAGAGACTACGCTATTTGCCTATTCAACAAAACATAATATACTGACCAGTGGATAAATTCTGAACATATAACATGATGGATTAAACAGTAACTTAAAGTCTAATAATGTTAACAACCAATACCCAGTCTATAGTAATCCACAAATCCTCTAACCAGAAAATCACCTACGTCCGAACATGTCTCCGACACTGACAATGACAATGTAAATATGAAGTATTCAATTCTAATTTATAGAAGGAAAATCGATGGAATGACAAAATCTTTAGGAGAAAGGAAACTCACCACGTCATCACAAATGATTGACTTTTAGATCACCTATCACTACATAGAAAAAGTAGAAGTACCTTCAGACCCAGCATCGCGGGGGGATACGACATCCAGAAATGGTTAGTGAGGTGAGCACTAGTATGTAACTCAGGATAAGGATAAAATAATATCAGTCAAAAGCTCAATTTCAAACTCGTTGTACATGTTCACATACATGGATACCTATTCATAATAGATGTTGGGGTAGGGAAAAAGGCTTATCATGATTATAAAATATTATTCTGGACTATGTAGCTCAACCGTCATAACAGGCATACACAGGCTATATGGGTTCAACTCTTCCTACTAAAAGGTCCCCAGTACGTATTAGCCGCATGAACCAAAGGTATCAAGGAAGACCAGGGAATGCCCCAACCCTTTGTTAATCCAATATACAAAATTTATCAATAGTGTGAACCATGAACAGGGTCATCTAGACCAACCCTTACGTCGGCAAATGTGACTTTTCAGTATAAGTCATTCGTGACCCATATCTTTATGCCTTAACTACATAACCACCATTAAGCCCAATTAAAAGAACTTTCACATAACCCATTCATTAAAGAAGGAATCATACATTAAGTCACATGACGGAATCATCATACCATTTAGCTTGCAAGCTTATAATCATGCCATTACAATTCTATTCACTTGGCGGAATGCCTCAACCCCTTTTGTTCATTAAATTAAATTAGAGGAATGCCTCAACCTCTTTTAGTTTATCAAATCAAATTAGGGGAATGCCTCGACCCCTTTTATTCATTAAATCAAAACATAGCCAACAAGGCTTTTAAAATCTATGTTCATTGTTTAATCATTTATGCAATGCAACAGTATATGTGTGTAAGTCAACCAAGTGAGAATTCCATAATTCAAAGCCATTAACACAAGTGAATTAAGGGAACACAATTATTCAAAACCAATTTCCAAGATCAAAACATCAGTTTGGCGGATTACCTCTGTAACGACCCGGGACTACCCCCAGTCCTGAGGGACCACAAGCTAACTCATGAGCTGGTACCTATTGTGAGCACTGAATAATAATATCATAATTGCGGAAAATATCTGATATTGCCATAAGTTTTTATCACTGAGTCAATACTGAATTATGAATCTATAGAAAAACTGACTCAATCTGATTAAATACTAATAAACTGACATGTCAACTGAATATCTGAATACTAAATAACTAACTCTAATGTATGAAAAGCCTTTAAAACTGACTGAATGATTATGAGTTGATGGGATAGGCCCCCAACTAACTTTGCTAACTACTGAAATAGAGATATGAAGTAAAATAATCTATCCTCAAATAATGAGGACTCACTACTGCTACTGTGTTGCTGATAACTTGAGGAGTGGGATCTAAGTTTGGTTCGGGAACTGAGCATCAGCACCTATGATATGATACATCATAACACAAAAGAAAAGAATGCAATCAGTACTTTGAATGTACTGGTATGCTAAATAAGGCAGGTTGATATGCATGTTTTCATGAACAGAACTAATAATTAACTAAATATGCATGCAAAGCATGGAGTACTAAGTAGAGAACATGGAATCCGTAGATACTAAAAAGATGGAGAATTTGTAAATATTGAGTATGCATGACAGTCTGTAAATACTGAAGATACATGAAAATTTGTAGACACTGAGAATGTATGACCAAGCATATAACCTGGATCGAGTAAAATCTATAAACTAAATAACTAAAAAATACTGATATTTGTATGGTTTGGTCCAACAACCCTAAGACTATTTAACTGAACTAGGACTATAACTGAGACTGCATCTGAGACTGTGGGAGATATCATCTAACCGACATTCCCCAATTTGAGCTAATCGGGGTCCAACCTGTAACCCCAATTGGAAGGGTGTTAATACCATGCCACGGGTACTAACGACGGCTGTGTGGATCCACTAAACTGATATAATGTCCAAAGGACTAAGGGTGTCAAGTCTGAACTGACGGGTGACCCCTGCGAAATAGTCAAACCTAATTTGACGGGTGACTTCTCATATCCTACACTGGCTACGTAATTCTAGAGTATAGGGATTTCTACTAACGACTCTACCTATCTGGCGGGGAAGCCACCATCCCTACACTCACTCGATGCTAAAACTTAATTCCAATTGAAAGACACTGAAATACTAGACTGTTATGAGTTCATCTGACTAGTAACTGATTATTCTGATAGTGCTCATAGTATGTTCTGAAGACTATTCATAATGTACAGTTACTAGATTAAGTAAGAAGGTATGGATTTCGGGTATTCAATATCCCCAGGACTCAAAATAATAATAGTAAAATGACACTAAGTCTTGAAGGACAAAACATGAAGGCTTTTATTTAAATCAATCACTCTAGTAGGCGTTTTATCAAACACTTGTAGTTCAGGGTTGAAACAATCATAGGAATGCCATGAAACTTATAAAAATAGCATGAATTCAACATAATAGTACTAAATCATGGTTTAATTCAATAAATAATAATATTAAAACATGGAGGATTGAATGATATCAATAATTTCATGGTAACATGGTATAAAATCAATAGTACATGGAGGTTCATGGATGAAATCATAATTTAAAATCAAATAGCTTGAAAAGATTAAAACTTGGTAATTAAAATAGGATACTTGGACTCCATAGATGAAAGGAATACATGGATGAACATCTAACATACCTGGGATAGTAAATTTCGTAAGGTTCTTAGTGAGTTCTTGAGGATTGATCATGAATTTGAGAGTTAGGGTTTCTTGTTCTTGGAAAAGAGGATATTTAATTTGAGAGGAAATTGAATAATGAATGATTATTTAGGTTATTTGGGGATAAATTTCTTGTTTTAGGATGATTTTAGGGCTTAGGAAAAAGACCCAAATACCCTTAAACGAATTTACAAAGTAAGCTGAAAACTGACCATCCCAATTTTTGGCCTTGGTGTGACGTGCCACTATCGCGCCAAGCCAATGGAAAAAGGGACAATTGGGACTGGGAAAAACACCGCGGCAAGGAGTTATCACGTTAATCCTTTGAAATGCCAATTTGGCCACCTTCACGGTGCACCAACATCGCGAAGGCCCACTGAAAATTGCCAAACGGGAAAGTGGCCTGCTCCGCGATCACCATGATCGCGGAGTCATACTGGAAATTGACAATTATTATTTGGAATTTCTCCACGATGATATAATGGTTAAAATGATGGGGTCTAACGACTAAAACTTAAAATCTCCATAACTTCTTACCGGGTTATTGGATTTGGGCAAATTTTATATCGTTGGAAAGCTAATTGAATTTTCTACGCAATGGCAAGATCTAAACTGAAAAATAATGAGTGTTTCAAAAATTTTATATATGAATACTCATGTATTTGGACTTAGATTATGCTAGGGAAATACAAGATGTTACAATATCTCCCTCTTGGGATCATTCGTCCTCAAATGAAACTAGTTAAGCTGAGGAAAACTGATGGACTGAGCTTACACCCTGAACATGCATATTTGATGCATGGGTTACATGACTAAATTGATTTATAAATACACGACTGACATGAACATGATGTGCAACTGAAACTGAGAATGATAGAGAGAAATCTTAAGAAGATTAGTACCTTATACTGAATCTGGATTCGCGGAGAAAAGATGAGGGTACTTGGTCCGCATAGCTACCTATGCTTCCTAAGTGGCTCCCTCAATGGACTAATTCCATCAAAGAACTTTGACTAGTGGAACTTCTTTGTTCCTTAGTTCATGAACTTGATGATCAAGAATTTTGACTGGAACTTTCTCAAAAGAAAGACTGTTCTGAATATCTACACCTTCTAAGGGAATAACTATAGCTGGATCACCAATATACTTTTTTAACAATAAGACATGGAACACTGGGTGTACTGAGTCTAGATATGAAGGCAACTCAAGGGACGACTGAGAACTTTGAAGGGACTTACATATCGGGGACTGAGTTTCCCTTTCTTGTCAAATCTCTTCACTTCTTTCATGGGAGAGATTTTCAAGTACACAAGATCACCAACCTCAAAATCGATGTCCTTTCTCCTCACATCTCGATACGATTTCTATCGGCTCTAGGAATCCCTAAGCCTTTCTCTGATCAACTAAACCTTCTCTAACGCATCAAACACCAAGTCAGGCCCTACTACTGTGACCTCGCCGACTTTAAACCAACCAATTGGAGATCTACATCTCCTACCATAGAAAGCCTCAAATGGAGCCATACGGATACTAGAATGATAGTTGTTATTGTGTGTGAACTCAATCAAAGGAAAGTGGTCATCCCAACTACCTTTAAAATCAACTACATATGCTCTCATAATATCCTTAAGAGTCTGAATGGTCCTTTATGCTTGACCATCTGTCTGAGGGTGAAAGGTTGTACTAAGATGGACTTGGGTACCAAGACCCTTTTGGAATACTTTCCATAAATGAGAGTTAAACTGGGTACCTCTATTTGAGATGATAGATAAGGAAACACCGTGCAACCTAACCAACTCTCTGAGATAGTGTTTGGCATAGTCCTTGGGTAAATAAGAGGTATGGACTGGCAATAAATTAGTTGATTTGGTCATCCTGTCTATGATAACCCAAATAGAATCATGTTGATGATGGGTACAAGGCAAACCTATCACAAAATCCATGTTCACTTCCTCCCACTTCCAAGTGGGATTACTAAACTCCTACATGGACCCACTAGGTTTTTGGTGCTCAATCTTAACTTGTTGTCATATAGAGCACTTAGCCACAAACTCTGCAATATCTTTCTTTATCCCACTCCACCAATAGATCTTCTGCAAATCACGGTACATCTTAGTGGCCCCTGGATGAATAGAGTAACGCGCACCATGCACCTTCGCAAGAATTCGTTGCCTCAATTCATCTACACCAGGCACACACAATCTACCCTAAAAACACAACACATCATCTCCCCTTTGGGAGAAAACCTCCACTTTTTTATCTCTAACTTATTCTTTCAACCTAACTAGACTGGAATCTCTATCCTGCTTTTCCTTTACCTCAGAAACTAGAAATGATTCTGAGCTACTCTACATCCATACGCTACCCTCTGTTGAGTCGACTAAGAAGACACCTAGTCGAGCAAGCTGATGGACTTCCTAAGCTAACTTCTTCTTACCATCCTCAACATGAGCTACACTACCCATGGACAATCTACTGAGAGCATCATCCACTATATTGGCCTTGCCCAGATGATACAGAACACTCATGACATAATCCTTTGATAATTCTAAATACCTTCTCTGATACAGATTCAAATCTTTCTGAAAGAACACATACTGAAGGCTTTTGTGATCTATGAACACATCCACATGCACCCTATATAAGTAATGCCTCCAAATCTTTAAGGCAAACACTAAAGTTGCTAACTCAAGATCATGAGTAGGGTTATTCTTGTCATGGGGTTTAAGTTATCTAGAGGCATAGGCTATGACCTTACCTCTATGCATGAGGACACAACCCAAACCTACTCTAGATGCATCACAATACACAACAAACCCATCTGAACCATCTGGCAAGGTAAGAACTGGGGCTGAGGTGAGTCGAGTCTTTAACTCTTGAAAACTCTTCTCGCATGAATCTGACCACTAAAACTTTACTTTCTTTTGAGTTAGTCTGGACATAGGGGATGAAATAGAAGAAAACCCTTCAACAAACCAATAGTAATAGCCAACTAAACCCAAGAAACTCCTGATATCTAATGGAGAGATAGGTCTAGTCCAGTTTCTCACCGCCTTGGTCTTTTGAGGATCAACTCTAATGCCATCACCAGAAATAATATGGCCAAGGAAAGCTACTGATCTTAGCCATAATTCACACTTACTAAATTTAGCGAATAACTGGTGAGCTCTAAGAGTCTGAAGCACTACTCTAAGGTGGTCTGCATGATCATTTTTACTACAAGAGTAAACAAGAATGTCATCAACGAAGACGATGACTAACATGTCCAAGTACTGTTTGAACACTCGGTTCATCAGTTCTATGAAGGTTGCTGGGACAATGGTAAGACCAAAGGACATGACTAGAAATTTGAAATGACCATGCCGAATTCAGGAAGCTATTTTTGGAATGTCACATTTCCTGACCCTGAGCTAATGATAGCCTGATCTGAGGTCTATCTTTGAAAAATAGTTGGCACCCTGAAGTTGATCAAACAAGTCATCGATTATAGGAAGTGGGTATTTATTCTTGATTGTGACTTTGTTCAACTAATGGTAGTCTATGCACATTCTGAGAGAACCATCTTTCTTACGCATGAATAGAATAGGTGCTCCCCACGGGGAGATGCTGGATCTGATGAATCCCTTATCTAAGAGATCTTTCTGCTGTTCTTTCAATTTTTTAAGTTCAGCTGGAGCCATTATTTATGGCAGAATAGATACAGGCTGAGTATCTGGAAGAAGGTCTATTCCTAAGTCAAATTCCCTTACGGGAGGTACTCCGAGGAAATCTTTAGGGAACACATCTGGAAATTCCCTAACTATTGAAACTGACTCAAGGGTTGAAGTTTCTAAGTTAGAGTTTTTGACTCGCACAATATGGTAAATACACCCCTTTGATATCATCTTTTTGGCTCTAAGGTACGAGATCAACTGACCCCTAAGAGCTATAGTACTACCCCTCTATTCAAGGACTGGTTCATTTGGGAACTGAAAATGAACTATTCTATTTCTACAGCTAACTGAGACATAGCATGAATGGAGCTAATCCATGCCGAGAATGATGTCAAAATCCATCATCTCTAACTCCATGAGATCAACTGAGGTAACTTTCTGAGATATTATGCCCGGACAGTTCCTGTATACTTTTTTGGCTATAGTGGAAATGCCTACTGGGGTATACACTAAAAAGGGCTCTGCTAGAGTTTCGGGACTGACTCCAAAGTTGATGGCTATATGTGGAGTTACAAAAGAAAGAGAAGCCCCAAGATCTAGTAAAGCATAAACATATAAGTGAAACACCTGCAACATACCAGTAACTACGTCAGGAGAATTTTCCTAATCTTTGCGGGACTGAAGAGCATATAATTTATTCGAACGCTAACCACTGGTAGCACTAGAAGAGGCACCCTGCTGAGTCGGGAGACCAGATGGAACTGATGACTGATGGGACTAGCCATGTTGGCGCACATCCCTATCTTTCTGAGAAACTATCCAATACTCCCAAATCCGATGTCCTGGCTTTCCACACCCGAAGCACGCATCACTACCCGCTCTACACTCACCCTGATGGTGTTTGCCATATTTTTGACATAGAGGATTTGTACGAGCACTGCTAACACTGACCTGGGACTTAGAGACTGGTGCTCTATCTCTATTATTATTTCTGAATTTGGGTAATGGGGTACTGGCTGAAGAGGGTACTGGGGATGAAGACCTATGATGAAACTAAGAATGGTTACCACCCTCTGACTTTGGTTGACTGAAGTTAAAACTACCCGTCCTATCCTTCTTTTTTTCTCTCTCCTTCTCCTTAATCTTCTTCTCTTTTATCCGTTGAGCATGGACCATCAACCTAGACAATTCCATCTCATTAATTAGCATTACGGTCCTACACTCTTTGACCACACTATCAGATACGCCAGACACAAACTTACTCATCTTGGACCTGTTATTAGCTACCACATAAGGAGCATATCTAGATAACTGAGTAAACTTAAGGGAATACTACCTCACACTTATTCTTCCCTGCCTTAAGTTAATAAACTCTAACATTTTGGCCTCCCTCAACTCCAATGGGAAGAATCTGTCTAAGAAAGTTATGGCAAACTCTTCCCATTCTACAAGCCTTGCATCTATACCCCTATCAACCTTCAACTGCTTAAACCAAGTATGGTCTACATTCTACAAGTGGTATGCATCCAACTCAGCACTCTGACTAGTGTCACCCCCATAGCATCCGTGATAGTCTAAACCATATCTAAGAATTCCTGTGGATCCTCTTCAGACTCAGATCCTATGAAAGAAGGAGGATTTATCCGGGTGAAATCTCAAATTCTGGTTGTACCAGTATTGGCCACTAGATTGTCCAGAATAATATCCGGTTGTTTATTCTTACCTGCTACGAATTTTGCTAGAATAGTGAACACAACTCTAAATTTTACGTGAGAGACATGCTCGTCCAGAGGATCTGCCTGGATGGGCTGAAGGGTTGGCTGGTTTCCTGTTCTTTTTCCATTCTTTTTGGGAGGTATGTTCTATAAATGAAAGAAAAAAATAGATTAGAAAAGGATTTTAACTTGAGCTCATGCTCACCCGCACGACATGAATACTGAAAGAAGGGAAACTTTTTTTCCTAAATGCCTTGTAACCTCTCGTCCATAAGTGTGGCGCGCTATACACCCATTCACAAAACTCTACTTGGAATGGCTTTTAGACTTCCTAGGATACTTTAAAACCTTAATCTATGATACCAAGTTTGTAATGACCCGGGACTACCCCCTAGTCATCACACGGTGCTTACAGTCCCGAGGGACCACAAGCTAACCCATGAGCTGGTACCTGTTGTGAGCACTGAAAAATAATATCATAATTGCAGAAAACATCTGATATTGCCATAAGGTTTTATCACTAAATCGATACTGAAATATGAATCTATAGAAAAACTGACTGAATCTGATTAAATACTAATAAACTGACATGTCAACTAAAATTCGAATACTAAATAACTGACTCTAATGTCTAAAAAGCCTCTAAAACTAATTGATTGATTATGAGTGGAGGGTACAGGACCTAACTAACTTTGCTAACTACTAAAATAGAGATATGAAGTAAAATAATCTGTCCTCGAATGATGAGGACTCACCATTTCTACTGTGTTGCTAATGGCCTGAAGAGTGAGGTTTAAGTATGGTCCGGGAATTGAGCGTTACCACCTATGATATGATACAACATAGCACAAAAGAAAGGCATGTGATCAGTACTTTGAATGTACTGGTATGCTAAATAAGGTAGGATGATATATATGTTTTCATGAACTGAACTAATAATTAACGGAATATACATTCAAAACATAAAGTACTTAGTAGAAAACATGGAATCTGTAGATACTAAAAAGATGGAGAATCTATAAATAGCGAGTATGCATGACAGTCTGTAAATACTGAAGATACGTGAAAATCAGTAGATACTGGGATGCATGACCAAGTATATAATCTGGACCGAGTAAAATCTGTAAACTGAAATACTAAAAAATATTAATATTTGTATGCTTTGGTCTAACAACCCTAAGACTATATAACTGAACTGCATCTGAGACTGTGGGAGGTACATCTAACTGACATTACCCAATTGGAGCTAATCGGGGTCCAACCTGTAACCCCAGTTGGAAGGGTGTTAATACCATTCCACGGGTACTAACGAAGGCTGTGCAGATCCACTAAACTGATATAATGTCCAAAGGACTAAGAGTGTCAAACCTAAACTGACGGGTGACCCCTGTGAGATAGTCAAGCCTAATCTGACGGGTGACTTCTCATATCCTACGCTGGCTACATAGTTCTGGAGTATAGGGACTGCTACTAACAACTCTGCCTATCTGTCGGGGAAGCTTCCATCCCTACACTCGCTCGGTGCTAAATCCTAATCCCAACTAAAAGACACTGAAATACTAGACTATTCTTAGTTTATCTGACTGGTAACTGACTATTCTGATAGTGCTCATAGTATGTTCTGAAGACTATTCTGTAATGTACTGATACTAGAATAAGTAAGAAGGTATGGATTTCAGGTATTCAATACCCCCAGGACTCAAAACTATAATAGTAAAATAACACTAAGGCTTGAAGGACAAAACATGAAGGCTTTTATTTAAATCAATCACTCTTGTAGGCGTTTTATCAAACACTAGTAGTTCCGGGTTAAAACAATTATAGGAATGCCATGAAACTTATAAAATAGCATGAATTCAACATAATAGTACTAAATCATGGTTTAATTTAATAAATAATAATATTAAAACTTGGAGGATTGAATGATATCAATAATTTCATGGTAACATGCTATAAAATCAATAGTACATGGAGGTTCATGGATGAAATCATAATTTAAAATCAAATAGCTTGAAAATATTATAACTTGGTAATTAAAATAGGATATTTGGACTCCATGGATGAAAGGAATCCATGGATAAACATCTAACATACCTGGGATAATGAATTTCCTATGGTTCTTGGTGAGTTCTTGAGGATTGATATTGAATTTGAAAGCTGGGATTTCTTGTTCTTGGAAAAGGGGATCTTTAATTTGAGAGAAAATTGAATAATGAATGATTATTTATGTTAGTAGGGGCTAAATTTCGTATTTTAGGATGAGTTTAGTGCTTAGGAAAATGACCCAATTACCCTTAAATGGATTTAAAACATAAGCTGAAAACTGACCATCCCGATTTTGGGCCTTGGCACGACGCGCCACTACCGCGCCACTGGAAAAAGGAACAATTGGGACCTGGACAAACACCGTGACGTGGAGCTATCGCGTTAATCCTTTTAAGTGCCAATTTGGCCACCTTCGTGATGCGCTAACATCGCGAAGGCCCACTAGAAATTTCCAAACGGGAAATTAGCCTGCTCCGCGATGCGCGATAATCGTGGAGTCATGCTAGAAATTGACAATTGTCATTTGGACTTTCTCCGGGATGCGCTAAGGGTTAAAATGATGGGGTCTAATGACTGAAACTTAAAATCGCCATAACTTCTTACCCGGCTATCGAATTTGGGCGAATTTTATATCGTTGGAAAGCTAATTGAATTTTCTACGCAATGGCAGTCTCTAAACTGAAAAATAAGAAGTGGTTAAAAATTTTTATATAAGAATACTCATGTATTGGGACTTAGATTATTCTAGGGAAATACGGGGTGTTACAACCTTGACCCCCATTCCAATTCCACCACCCATTCACCCTATTAGTTCAAAATTATTCAATTCAAAGAAAGAACAGTGCATGAAAACTATAGGAAAACAATTCAATGATCAACCATTCCAAAACCTACAACCCATGTCAAATCCTATATTCAAATCCATACAATTAAACCATTTTAAATACATGTTTTTTAGAAAATAAGATTTGGGGATGAGTAACATGCATGAAAGGTTCACAATTTTGAAGGTAATTTGCCCTTAGAAGATCTAGACAATCAACCTTGAGAAAACCCTAATGCTCTTGCTTGAAAGAATTTGTAAGAAGAGAAAATTTATTTTGGTGTTTTATGGATGGGAATAGGGTCCCAATAAAGTTTTAAAGTCATGTGTGACATTTGTGGAAAAGGGGAAATACCCAAATTGACCTTAATGAAATACTGAAAAATCATCGCCTAGTTGTTACGAATGACCTTGCGAATCATAGGGTCACCTTACAACTCATGGACACCATTCGAAGTCTTGACAGTATCCATGGTCACCCATACTGGTCTGGCTACGAGTCGTACCATATGACTCAGATTCAGACGTTACAACTAGTTTGGTTAAATTGTAAGCAAGACAGAACATTTAGGCATCATACTGGTTTGTCTACGGATAGGACTATATGACTCGTATAGAGTATGTATGACTCGTTAGGAGCCAATAACAATCATAATGGAAACTTGGCCAATCCATACTAGTCAGGCTATGATTAAGGTCCTACAATCTGTAATGACACGCTATGACTCGTAGGGAGAGTAGTAGTGTAGGCAGTAAGCTCATAGGCCAAGAAATTTTCAAGGACTAAAATCAAGGGTGTTTCAGTTTATAGGATATAATAGTCAACATAAAAGATATAGATGCTATTATCCTCCTACAAAGAAAGTGTATGTGTCAAGGTATGTTATTTTGGATGAGTATGCACTACTTTATGTTCAATCAGTATAGTCTCAAGTTAAAATTGATATCTCACCTCACTTAAGTACCTTTTTTGAGTTTTGTAATAACTTGTAGAAACAATATTCTTTTAAAGTCACTCCATGGGAAGTTTTGCCAATTATTGAGGATCAAGCTACTCAGGTAGCTGATTTAACAACACATGTAGAGAATATGTTGCTAGATCAGCCTGCCTTGGCCATTCTTTTGATGGGTAATGAGAGTAATCCTAGTTCAATATTTACAAATAAGTCCATTAAAGACATCTCAAATGTTGAACTAGTAGAAATTATTTCTAAGTCAATAGAACCTATATTAGTTTCAATGAATAATCCACAAGGGATACAACTAATTTTTAATCTCTCAAAATGGCTCAATGTTGAGAACCTTTCTGCTAATGCTACCAGAACACCTATAGTAGATACTTCAGAAGTAGTTAAAACATCTTCAATAGATGATATATCTCAGACATCACCAGCACCATAAAGGCATCATATACTCACTATACATAAGACTAAATCAGCTGCTTTACCACATCTATCTCTTATTGCAAGCCAAGAAGAGACCATAGGGAACCAAAGTCAACAAATGAGGTTTGAAATTACCTCATAAGTTTGCATCCATGAAGGTTGAGATGAATGTTTTACACAGCAACAAGACTTAGATATTCGTAACAAAACATGTAGGTATGAACTTGGTTGGCTCCAAATGAGTGTTTAAAACTAAATTATAGGAAAATAGAGCAGTAGAAAAGTACAAGCAAGGATTTTTGTTAGGGGTTTGTTTCAGATTAAAGGGATAGGTTTTGAAGAAACCTTCAACCCTATAGTTAAGGCTACAACTATTAGAGTAGTACTACAGTAGTTGTTGCCTCTAACTGGAAAATTAGACAAATTGATTTAAAAAATAAATTTATACATGGTAATCTAAAAAAAAGAAGTCTGCATGAGTCAAATCTCTAAGATTTATTAACTCTAGGTATTCAAATCATGTTTGTCTATTAAAAAATGCATTGTATCATCTTAAATAGGCACCTAGAGCCTGGTTTGGCAGATTTAGCATGTATTTGCTTCATCTTAGATTTGTTTGTAGTAAGGCAGATCCCTCTTTATTTACTTTGCATAATCACAGGGGCACTAGTTTACTGTTGTTATATGTAGATGATATAATTTCCATAGAAAGTGATCAAAAACATGTCTTAGAGATGGTTGCTAAACATGAAAATGAATTTGTAATGAAAGATCTTGGCCCTCTACATTTATTTCTAGGTATTGAGGTCTAAGCATTTCCTAGGTATCCATCACTTGAGTTAGGGGAAACGAGATGGAACAAGCAAAGGTAATAAATACACCACTTCCATGAAGTATGGTTACATAAGGTTATTGGTGGTTTTATTGATGCATCCATGTATATGAGGATGGTAGAAAGCTTCAGTATTTGACACTCACTAGGCCTAACATCATTCACACTATAAGTCTAGCTAGTCAGTTTATGCAAAGTCCAAATAATAAATATTTTCAAGGATAAAGAGGATACCCATTAACATAAAAGCTTCATTACATCATGAACTACGAGTTATATGACACTTACCCTGCAAGCTCTATGGTTATTTAGATGTTGATCGGGGAAGTTGTACTATAACTAGAAGATCTATCACTGTCTACAATATCTACTTAGAAGCAGATTATATTTCTTGGAAAGAAGCAAACAATAGTGACAAGATCTAGTATCAAATGTAAATATAGAGTTTTAGCTTTTACTGCAACTGAGATGACATGGATTCCTTACTTTCTTCATGATATTAGAGTATATCGCACGATATTTACTCTATTGTATTGTGATAATTTGAGTGCTCTATATGTGATAATAAATCCAGTTATGCATGTCAAAATAAAACATATGGAAATGGATTATCACTTTGTTAGAGAAAAAGTAGCCAAAGGACACTTTCTTACCCAGTTTGTGAAGTCACAAGACCAGCTAGCTAACATCATACCAAGGCCCTACAAAATAGGTATTTGTAAACTTTGTATTCAAGATAGGAGTGAGTGTAACACCACTCACTAGATTGAGGGGAAGTGTTGAAGATAATCATCAAGCTATGGATAATGATCAACATGATCATGATCACAAAAGTGATCGACATTCAAAGATTGGGAATGTTAGGAGTGTAAGGTAGTTATAGTTAGTCTATGTTAGTGGTGTAGTATCAATAATATCTACTTGTAAATGTAACTTATAGTTAAAACAATTGTAATTAAACTAGGACTCTACAACTACATTGTATCCAACTCCTATAAGAAGGAGCATGTGCTTGACTTCTTTATTATCAGTAGCATACTTTTATTTTCTTTATTAAGCTTGAATATTTTACACATTATCCATCACTGGAATACATGATCGTCCTCAAACATAAGGACAAAAAAAGTATATGAACCAGCAAAAATCCAAGGAAATCTACTATGCATGTCGGAGTAAATATAATGAATGTCTTATTTTCCAATCACTTGTCCTAGACCATGGAATTTGTGCAAAATAATGTAGTTATTACTTCAATGTGATAAATATTAATAACTTTTCCTATGCACTTCTTGATCTAGACTATGATAATTTGTGCGAGATAATATAATTACTCATAATGTGGTAATAAAACTAAGAGCTTTCATTTTGCGTCCTTAATTTATTAACTATGTATCATCTCTATGAACTTGGACAAGCTTGCATGTGTATAATTATCCTTCTATTTCTAAGTAAATAAATATCTTCTATTTTTGTCTCATACATGTACCACAAGTTGTGTAATATTAAAATATAATTAGAAAATTTTTGTTCATATTGTCTAATCAAGTGTGTTTAACCAAATAGCAAAGTACAAACTAGATATTAACAACATAAAACTCAAATTAAGAAAATTATCTAAATACGATCAAGATACCATGCTCTCTAATCAAGTGCATTTAACCAAAAGAGAAGTACAAATAAGAATATATACTACATTAATCATAAAATCAAATCAAAGTAATTCCCTAATATGCACGATCAAGATACATTGTGGACAGTACAAGTAGGAAAAAATGGAGAAGTTATTCCCTTAGTTTAACGATAACCACTAAACTTTTATCCTTTCATTCTATATTACGAGATTATTGTAAATGAAATTATTTTCTATACAAAATTACAAAATATTTAAATTACAAGTACTATATTTATGATACTATTATATTTTTCAAATATGTAAATGATAATGTTAAGGAAGCTCCATTAATGGAAGCCTTGAGAAGGAAAAGAAGAGGGAGGACAGAAATAGAAAATGAAACTACTATTTTATTGAATCAGAACTCAGAAAATTGAATATTACAAAATGAATTCTCTCTCAATATTTGGCTACTACTACTTTCTTTTATACACACAACTAAATGCTCTTATCATGACTAGTCATCAAAGTTTGTCAACTGTGTAACTGTCTACCAACCTCATGATTAGCCTTCTAACTAACTAACTACATTACTTAAATTACTTAGTGCTTGTAGCATTCATAGCTTAAAACTCCCCCCGCAAGTTGAGGACTGAAAACATTTTTCATTCCAGCTTGCTAAGTAAGATGTCATGTTGTGGTTTGCATAAGACTTTAGTTAAAAAATCTTCTTACTGCTCCTTTGTACCTATGTGTTGTATTTGATCAAACCATCAATAATTTTTTTCCTGACAAAGTGACAATGTATATCAAAATGTTTGGTTCTCTCATGAAATATTGGATTTACTGCAATCTGAATAGCAGTTTTACTGTCATAGAATAATTGAACTGGTATATGAACAATTCCTAGTTCTTTGAATAGCCCCTTTAGCCATACTATCTCAGCCAATATTATGGTCATGCTTCTGAACTCATCTTCTGCAAAACTTCTTGACACAGTCCCTTGTTTCTTTGATTTCCATGAAATAGCAGCTTCTCCAAACTTGATTACATATCCTATTATAGATCTTTTGGTTTCTACACATGCACCCAAATCAGAATCACAGTAGGCTACTAGTTTTGAACATCTTCCACTAGGCATGAACAAACCAAGACCAGTAGTTCCTTTCACATACTTAACTACCTTCAAGTCTGCTTCCATATGTGACCTCTTAGGTGAATGCATAAATTGACTGAGTACTTGAACTAAAAAAGCAATATCAGGCCTTGTCATAGTTAAATACAACAGTCTACCAAAGTCTTTGGTAATTTCCACAATCATTAAAAAGTATGTCTATATCAGTGTCATTAGTACCAATATGATTGTCATAATATGTGGATGTCAATTTGTGATTGAACTCTAAAGGTATACTTGCAGGCTTTCTTCCTGCTAGCCCCATCTCAGACATAAGCTCAAGTGCATACATTATCTGACACATGACAATCCCTTCATGAGATCTAGAAACTCAATGCCTAGAAAATATTTTAACTCTCTCATATCCTACATTTTAAATCTATGTTGTAAATTTTGTCTTACTTGTTGAATGAGAGATATGTTTGATCTTGTTACCAATAGGTCATCAATATATACCAAAATAATAATAATATCATTCCTAGCCTCTTGAGTAAACAATTAGTAGTCATAATGAGACTGAACAAACTACATTTCTATCAAATCTTCTATTAGTTTAAGATTCTACTATCTAAGAGCCTGCTTAAGACCATATAGGGACTTGTGGAGTTTGCAATCTATAGCATTCTCCCCCTGGGTTGCAAAACCATCAGGCAACTGCATAAACACATCCTCAAGGAGATCACCTTGCAGGAAAGCATTAGAAACATCCATTTTGTACACAAACCATCCATAGGAAGCATCCAAACCACAACTGATCTAACAGTAACCATCTTAGCTACAGAGGAAAATGACTCAGTGTAGTCCATACATTCTTGTTGGTTGTACCCATTGGCCACAAATCTAGCCTTGTACCTGTCAACTTGTCCATTAAAATGAAACTTAACCTTATATACCCATTTGCAGCCAATGGGAATCTTGTCAGGAGGTAGAGGAACAAAGACCAAGTCTGATTGTCCTCAAGAGATTTTATTTCTTTTTGCATATAGCAGTGATCAACTTGGGATCAAGACAAGCTTCCTTGTAGGACGTAGGTTCTAAGATAGATGAATAACATACAAGGGATTCTCCATAGTCAAGAGATAAGGAGTTGTATTGAACAAACTGAGATACTAGATACAAGTAGTGTCACGACCCAAACCAGGGCTTGGCTGTGATAGGTATCTCAAGTTTGTTGAGGACTAGAGACCACCCCTTTAACCCTAGCTAACCAAAACACAATATAACTAGTAGCGTATGAATTCCAAACATATAACAAGATAGATGAATACTAACTCAAGATGAATACTAAGATATGCAACAACAATCCCCATCCACAGTATCCATAGAGACTCTACTATATGAAAATAATATGAGTCAGGACATGACCCCGATGATAGCCAAAAGAAACCATGGGAAAATAGTTTATGACACAAAATAAATCAAAAAGTAAACGACTTCCGAAAAAAGGAGGCTCACCACTTCAAGATGACTCACGAAAGGTCTAAGATCACCTATCACTACGCAGAAAAAAAAGAAGTATCTATGGTTCCTACATCGCATGAGGATACAGTGTCCGAAGATGGTTAGCGGGTTGAGCGCTAGTATGTAACTTAGGGAAAGGACAAAATAATGCCAAGTCAAAATCACAGTAAAATCACATGCTCACATTGTATATACATAAATATAACATGCTGGGGTAGGGAACAAGGTTTAGCATGAAAGTAAAATATTATCCTGGACTATGTAGCTTAACCGTCATAAAAAGGATCCACGAGCTTTATGGGTTCAGCTCCCCCTGCTGAAAGGGTCCTAGTGTGTGTTAGCCGCATGAACCATAGGTATCAAGAATGACCAGGGAATACCCTAACCCCATGTCAATACAGGATACAAATAAGTATAAGTAGTGTAAACTATGCACACGATCATCAAGACCAACCCATACACCGACAAATATGAATTTCTAGTATTGGTTCGTTGGGACCTCTACCTTTACAATTTAGCTACATAACCCCCACTAAGCCCAATTAAAACAATTTTGACATAACACATCTATGTAACCAAGGAATTGACCAGTAAGGCACACCATAGGTATCTTCATACCCTTACACTTGCAAGTTATAATTATGCCATTACAATTCCATTAACAAGGGAAATGCCTCGACCCCTTTTGTTCATTAAATCAAATTTGGGGAATATCGGACCCCTTTTGTTCATTAATCAAATTTGGGGAATACCTCAACCCCTTTTGGTTATCAATTTAACCCAAAGAAATACCTCGACCCCCGAGCTTCTAATATTAAAATTAAAGCACGGCTAACAAGGCCTTCAAAATCCATGTTTAACAGTTTAACCATTTATGCAATGCAATAGTATAGTTAAGTAGGTAAAATCATGTGACAAACTATCTTTCAAAACTAATTAACCAGTGGATTGAGGGATGGTGATTAGCATGGTCCTTCTCACTCTTAGAATAAACCAGGATGTCATCAAAAAACACAATGATGAATAATTCCAGAAACTAACAAAATACCCGATTCATAAGATCCACGAACCCTGCTGAAGATTAGTCCACCGAAAATACATGACTAAGACCTCGTAGTGACCATACTAGGTACGAAATGTAGTCTTAGGGATATCTGTCTTCCTAATCTTCAATTGATGATTACCTGACCGAAGATTAGTCTTAGAAAAATATCTAGCACCCTGAAGCTGGTCGAACATGTCATCAATCCTAGGAAGGGGATACTTATTCTTCACAGTCACCTAATTCAACTGTCGATAGCCTATGCACATTCGAAGAGACCTATCCTTCTTACGCATGAAAAGTAAGGAGCACGCCATGAAGAAATACTAGGGCAAATAAAACCCTTATTAACAAGATCTTTCAGTTGCTCCTTAAGCTCTTTCAACTCAACCAGAGCCATTTTGTAAGGAGGGATAAAGATAGGACAGGTATTTAGGAGAAGGTCAATCCCACAGTCTATTTTCCTATTGGGAGAAATTCCAGGAAGATCATCGAGAAACACTTTGGGAAACTCATTGACTACAAGGTCAGATTGCAAAGAAGGACCCTCAGAATTAGAATCCTTGACCCAAACAAGATGGTATAGACACCCTTTGTAAATCAATTTCCAAGGTCTTAGATAAGAAATAAATCTCCTCCTAGGTGCTAAAGAACTATGTTCCTACTCAATCACATGTTCATTCGAGAATTAAAAATTGACCATTTGGGTTCTACAATCAAGAGACGCATAGCACGAAAGGAGCCAATCTATCCCCAAAATGACATCAAAGTCTAACATATCAAAATCTATTAGATCCACCAACGTCTCCCTACCACAGATAGATACCACACAACCCCTGTAGTCTTTTCTAGCCACAATAGAATCACCCACCGGGGTAGACACAGAAAAGGGATTAGAAATACACCTAGGACCAAAACCAAAATGAAGCCACATAAAAGATCACATAAAAAAGAGTAGACCCCAGATCAAGTAAGCAATACACGTCATGAGAGAAGAGTTATAACATACCAGTGACAACATCAAGAGAAGCCTTAGATTCCTGACGGGTGGCAAGAACATATAGATAATTTTGGAAAGTGTCGATATGAGAAGTAGCACCCTTTGGTGTAGGAGCTAAAGAAGTAGAAACTGGAACCTTATCAGCCGCAGTAGCGACATCGTTGGAAGGACAGTTCCTCTAAATATGACCCTGCTAGCCATATATGAAACAATTATTCCTCCCATCACCATAAAAACCATGGTACAATTATCTACAAAACCTGCAAGGAGGATATGATAGAGCTGACTAGGCCCCACTAGCATGAGATTAGGCATCTTGGGTCTTAAACTCACTGTTGCTCTAGAAGCAACAGTCACCAAATAGCCTAGGATAGGGAGCACTAGCCATAGAATAGGAACTATAATTTCCCCACTTGTTCTTAGACCACTGCCTGCCATCTGTACTACTATTCTGCTGGCCTCCACACTACTCAAAATACCTGAATTTCTTACTTTGTCTCTCCCATATCTTAACTTTTTTCTTCTTTTCATCTTCAACCTACTTCATATACACCACAAGCCTAGAGATATCCAAAGGTGGCCTTTAACTCCAACACCAAGTCCTGACACAGACCCAAGTGAACTGCCTTATCTTAGCCCTTGTGAAAGATACCAACTCCAGAGCATAACGGGACAACTAATAAAACTTCAAGTCATACTCTTTCACAGTTATTCTACTTTGCTTCAGATTCGTAAACTCCTCAACTTTTGTCTTCCTTAACCCCTTAAGAAAGAAGCAATTAAGAAAAATAGCAGAAAACTTATCACATAATATCGGCTCCACATTATCCCCTCTCAACTGTTCCCACTCCTCACCACTGATATGCCACATCCTTCAACTGATATGCATTGAACTCTACAGCTTCCAAGTTAGAAGTAGGCATCACTTGGAAGATCTTTTCCATCTCATCTATAAACCCTTGAGGATCCTTCTCAACCTTGAAACCAGTGAAAGTTGGAGGACTCAATCTCATGAACTGTCCAACCCTTATGGCCTTAAAAGAAGAAGTGACAGAAGAAACACGTTCAAACTGGCGTGACTGGAAGGCCACCAACTGAGTAAGAAAATGGATCGACTGGTGAAACTCAAAATTAGACATACCACCCTAATGAGTCCGGGGGGACTAGAGGGAACCGGTCAAACTCCATGGGGCAATCAGAAGTAGGGACCCTAGACTAGGTATGTACCTTATAGGCAGGGTGAGTTTCGTTCGCGTTGTCCTCAGGTAGGACAAAAGAGTTTCCATGAGCATCAGATCTTCTGGGAGGCATAATCTGAAATGTGAACAAATAAGAATTAGAGGATATTTCAACATCTAGACTCTACAGCCTGAAAGTACAACACAAGAAAGGGGAACATTCATAATTGCCTCATAGCCTCTTCCTTATAAGTGTAGTGTACTATATACCTTTAAAAGAGACTCTACGTGACACGACTTTATAGACACCCAATTGACCATGAACCTAGGGTTTTGATACCAACCTGTCACAACCTAAACCAAGGCTTGGCTATGACTGGTAGTTCAAGTCGACAGAGAACTAGAGACCAACCCTTTACCCTAGCCAACCAGAACACAGTACAACTAGCAACGGATGGACTTTGAACATATAATAACATAGATGAATGTCTAACTCAAGATATATACTAAGATATGCAACAATAATCCCAATCCATAGTATCCATAAAGCCTATAATATTCAAAAAGAAACCACAGTAAATAGTCTATGACATAAAATAAACCAAGAAGTAACAGCCTTTCAAAAGAAGGAGGCTCAGTACTTCAAGTTGACTTACAAATGATCCAAGATCACTTATCACTACATCGAAAAAGCATAAGTGTCTTCAATTTCTACATTGTATGGGAATACAACATCCGGAGATGGCTAGCGGGTTGAGCGCTAGCATGTAACTTAGGGAAGAGATAAAATAATGCCAAGTCAAAACCACAATAAAATCCACATGCACACATTGTACATACAAACATATATATATTTATATATATATATATAACATGCTAGGGTAGGGAATACAGTTTATCATGAAAGTAAAATATTAGCCTGGACTATGTAACTTAACTGTCATAAAAAGGCACCCACAGTCTATATGGGTTCAGATCTCCTATGGAATGGACCCCAGTTCGTGTTAGCCACACGAACCAGAGGTATCGAGGAAGATAAAGGAATGCCCCGACCCCGCATCAATCTAGGATATAAATAAATATCAACACTGTGAACCATGCACACGGTCATCAAAAACAACCCTTATGCCTACAAATATGAGTTTCCAGTATCGGTCATTTGGGACCTCCATCTTTATGGCTTAGCTACATAACCCCCATTAAGCCTAATTAAAATAAGTTTCACATAACCTATCCGTTTGACCAAGGAATTGACCACCAAGGAACACCATAGGTATCGCCATATCCTTATATTTGGAAACTTATATTTATGTCATTATAATTCCATTAACTTGGCGAAATGCATCGATCCCTTTTGTTCATTAAATCAAATTTGGGGAATGCCACAACCCCCTTTGTTCAATAAGTCAAATTTGGGGAATGCCTCGACCTCTTTTGGTTATCAATTACACCTGATGAAATGTCTCGACCCCTAAGATTCCAATTTTAAAATTAAAGCATAGCCAACAAGGCCTTCAAAATCTATGTTTATCAGTTTAACCATTTATGCAATGCAATAGTATAAGTAAGTAAGTCAAATCCAAACTAATTTCCAACAACAAAACGTTAATTTGGGGGAATATCTTGACCCTATTTTCAATTCTCATACTCATGCACCCAATTAGTTTAAAAATTATTGATAAAGTACAAACAATGCATATAAAATCATGGGAGTTCAATTCAAGTAACATTCATTCCAAAACCCTCAAACCCATATTCATAAACCACAATTAAATCATATGGGTAATAATTTAAATACATGCTTTCAATAAAATAAGCTTTATAAAAGATTAAAATGACTAAGATATCAAGAATTAAGAAGAGAAATTAACCCTTGGAAGCTCTAATTGCCAATTTCTTGAAAAACCCTAGGTGTTCTTGACTTAGGGATTTGAGAGAGAAAAATAAGAATTTTGATTTGATAAATGTTGAAAATAGGGTCCCCAATATGTTTTTAAGTCGTGAGTCTTAAGTGGGGAAAGATAAAAATGTCCAAAGTTACCTTAATTAAAACATCACAGTGACCACGGGTCACCTTATGACTCGTGAGAACACGCTACGACTCATAAAGTCCTAATCGTACCCAAAGTAGAAGCATAGACCATCACACTGGTTTGATCATAAGTCACACCTTACGAATCGTGACCACACTATATGACTCGTTGAGTCTAGTCGTGATCAAGATAGAGAGTTTGGCACCATCACTAGTTTGCCTACTAATCATACCTTATGACTCATAATGAGTCCTTATGATTCGTAATGTTCAAATCGTAACCAAGGAAGAAACAAAAACAACCTTTATTGGTCACTCTACGACTCAATATCAATAACCCATAAGGAGACCTTACAACTCATTTGATGAGTCGTAGTCAGAGAATTGAGCTCAAAACTCAGGGATTTTCAAAGCCAAAATTTGGGGTATTACAAGCATGATTTAGTAGATTTGGAGGGTAAGACATAGTCAACCACCCATACAGGTGGTTTAGAACTTTTAATAGACTTTTTAGGAGGAGGTCGTGAAATAGAAAGAGAGCAAAAAAGTACAGGAAGAGATAAATTAGACTTAGTAGGTATAAAAGAGGGTGAAGTAGAAGAAAGAGAAGATACACCAGGTATAGGAATGGTGGAATCATCCATAAAGTCAAGGATTGGAAATAAAGGCCGAGGACTGGAGCTTAAATATTTTAAAGGGAAAATGGATTCCTGAAAGACAATATCCCTACTGAAGAAGGATTTAGAAGTAAGATCATATAATAGAAAGCCCTTTTGAGATGAGGAGTGACCAAGATGAACTGCGGGATATGCTTTGGGAGTAAACTTATCATATCTTTTGACATCAGTATCATAACATAGAGATCCAAATACTCTAAAAATATGCAAAGTAGGTGCCTTATGGAATAGCTTTTCAAAAGGGGATACACCATGCAATAAAATAGAAGGTAATCTATTTAAGATTTACACAGCAACAGACACACACTTACCCCAAAACTTAAGTGGAAGAAAGGCTTGAAACCTTAATGCAGTGGACATGTCAAGAATATACTTGTGTCTACTCTAAATAACTCTATTTTGTTGAGGTGTATAGACACATGAACTTTGATGAAGAATACCATTCTATTTAAATAAAGCATTAACTTGAGAGTTAAAGAACTTTGTACCATTTTTAGTTCTGAAACATTTCACCACAACACCAAACTTATTCTTCACTATGAGAATAAAATCTCTAAGTGAAACAATACAATCAGCCTTACTAGTCAGCAAGAAAATTCAAGTATATCTAGAGAAGTCATCTACCAAGGTCAAGAAATATCTTTTGTCATCATGAGTTGCTCTTCTATAGGGACCTCATACATCAGAATGAACAAAATCAAAAGAACAAGAAGAAGTAGAAATATTTTTAGGAAATAGAAACCTTGTCTGTTTTGCAATAGGACATACATTGCATTGGTGATCTTATACTTTGACATTATGTAAGCCTGCGATCCTTCTTAGAATAGAAATAGGAGCATGCCTAACCTCTTATGCCATAAACTTGCTACACAACCATTAATACTAAAAGAATGAGAAATTCTATAATTATTTATACTACCAGAGGCAACAGACAAAGACACAAGACTAGAAGGCTCATTTTCAGCTGTCGAAATGGGAGAAGCATCAATCTGCAACAAATATAGACTATGTTTCTCTTTACCAATCCCCAGTACCTTCCCAGTGAAGACTTCTTGAAAGATGCAGAAATTAAGGAAGAATAGAACACCACATTTGATATTTTTAGTCAGTTGAGATACTGATAATAGGTTGTACTTAAAATCTAGTATGAATAGTACATCTGTCACAGTCATATCTCCAAGAAATGAAGATTCCTTAGTATGACTAATAGAAACTTGACCTCCAATAGGTAAATTAACTTGATTACTGTATTTTGCATTCAATTCTAAATATTGTTTCAATAGGTTAAAGTTATGTGACATGTGATTTGATACACCTGTGTCTACTATCCATTTTGTACTAGATATGTTAGGCATGATTGAAGAAATAGTACCTGAATCGATAGTAGTTGCAATATTAGCACTGGCATCAATTTCCTTGCCTTTGTTGAGCATTTTAAGAATCTAGTTATATTGATCTTGAGTGAAAAATGGAGTTGAAGAAGGTATTCCCAGATAAAAGGGACTTGAGGAGCATTAGGCATCAGTAAGTCAGCAAAGGAATTGCTATGAATAGTGACATTACTGGCATGATTATGAAATATGATCCCTCTCTTCTCCTTCCTATCAGATGGATAACCATTCAATTTATAACAGGTTTCTTTGGTATGTCCCTTAAGATGACAATAGTCACACACCAACTGACTTCTTCCATAACCTCTTCTCTAATCATAGTGCATTCTAGGTCTGTGATTAAAGCCAACGTTACTAGCATGTTCATTAGTAAGACCACTATATCCACTACTATATCCACCATAATTGTTGTTATGACCTCCATAACCACTGCTTGAACTTCCAAGAGGCATCTTGTTACTCATAAGAGCAGTAGATCCTAAACTATTATCACCAGGAGGAGAACCACCTAAGGTTGTACCATTTAACCTTTGACTTTCCACATTTATAATGATAGCATAATCTTGATTAATAGTAGGCAGAGGTGTGGTCATAAGAACCTGACTGGTTCTGATACCATGTTAAGGAAGCTCCATTAATGGAAGCCTTGAGAAGGAGAAGAAGAAGGAAGAGAGAAACTGGAAATGAAACTACTATTTCATTGAATCAGAATTCGGAAAAATGAATATTACAAAATGAATTTTCTCTAAATATCTGGTTACTACTACTTCCTTTTATACAAATAACTAATTGCTCCTAGCATGCCTAGTCATCAAAGTTTGTTAGTTGTCTAATAACTATCTAACAACCTCATGATTAGCCTTCTAACTAACTAACTGCATCACTTAAATTACTTAGTGCTTGTAGCATTCATAGCTCAACAGATAATTACAAAGTAATTATTATCGAAGGTTGTATAGCATGCGTTCTTATCATATTTAATTCACGTAGGGAGAAAATAGTTAAGAAATTATTTAAAGTAAGCATACATTTCTGTTGGTTTACATAAGTTTGCTTATATGATCAGTTTAACTAATAATATTTTTTTATTAAAAAAAAGAAGCACGTGGTATATCCACAAATAAAACAAAATTAGTTAATTTGTAACAAACTCTTATAACATGAATCTAATTTGACCTTTTATTTCGATACAATTTTTAAAAATATTTTAATTATAAGTATCGTAATTTATAATATTTTTATACTTTCTCAAATATGTAAATGAAATACAAAGTTAATATCTTAGTTATCGTTGCAAGTTAGATAGCATTTCCATCGTGCTCCGAATCATATTAGAAAAAAAAAAATAGTTAAAAAAATAAATTGAACAAATAATTATGTCTACATAAATTTTGCTATATGATCAATTTATAGTAATTAAAAAAACATGTGGTAATTTGACAAATAAAGTAAAGTTAATCAATTTGTAAAGAACTCTTAATATAAATTCTAAAATTAGCAATGATCAATACATATAACCAACACAACTAATTTTAGAAAAAGTAAATGTCATTATAGCGGAATGCATTTTAAAAAATAATCAAAATGCCCCGGTAAGGGCGTTAGTATAAATTTCCTAGTTCATGCATTTGTTCATATCGAAGTGATGATCAAATGTTATTTTGCATCGTTCTTGAAGCTTTACAGTAAGTTTCAGCACATTTCTTTAGATTTTTCACTACATTTTTATTGAAAAAGGTACCTAGTGCTACTCTTTTTGTTTAAGAAATTTAGTATTTCTTTATTTTTCTGAGACTACTTAAAGTCCATAGGTGAGGCTTTTCAAGATTCTTGGCTGGTTGTATTGTGCTGCAGTTGGCTTTTGGTGGGTTGGTTTCAGCATTTGGCATGCAAAATGGTTTCTTGTCAAATGTCTAAGAAATATACAAATTTAGGGTGGGTTATGAGGTCAAATAGCCCTAAGGTTCAATGGTGGTTTAAGTTATTGACAGTGAGTGTTTTTCTTGGAATCTTGATTGTGTGGGAGGGTAGCTTTCCTAGAGATTTTGTTTTGTTGAAGGTGAATAGTAGTTCAGAAAAGTTTAGTCCTACCTTTAAAGATTTCAGCTTTACCAATATTATCCAATATTACCGGAATTGGGTAAATACTTACCATAAACTGAACCAAGAATTTGCTCCTAAATCCGAACATCAACCAATAAATTTGACTGAATATCAAGGTAATGCCCCTGATTTCAGTCTTGAAATGGTGAGAAATTTGTCCTATAAGAAACATTTTTCAAGACCAAGAATTGTTAGGTGGATTTCAGCTGACTTAGAGGCAAATTATTCGTCAAATCTACTTGTTAAGTGGTTGGCTCCTAGCGGTGAGCCATGTAGGGAATCAAGAACTGTGGATGTACATATCCCTGCTTTGGATGGTCGTGAGAACATTGAGTTGTCAACTGGGGATATTCATGAGTTTGTTTTCCATGCGTTGGATGATTCTGGAAAGCCTCATTGTTTGGGTGGTGATTATTTCGAAACTGATATTGCTGGTGAAACATGGAAATCTAGGCCTCCTATTAAAGATTTTGGCAATGGTACTTACCAATTTTACCTTCAAGTCCATCCTGATTTTTCAGGAGACTACAATCTCACCATCATCCTACTATTTCGACATTATGAAGGTTTGAGGTTTAGGCCCAAAAGGTTTGCATTTGACAAGGTTATGCGCGTGGTCCCAGTCAAGTTCTCCAAGTCTTCTATTGAATTACCTGAAATATCTCAATGCAAGAAGTCAGATCTTGTTAGAGATGTGTGGTCTGGTCGATGGACTCGTCATGCCAAGAACGATAGCTGCCCAATTAGCAATTATGGGCGATACATATGCCAAGAACCAAATTTTGCATGCCAAAAACCATGGTGTAATGGTCCACTGGGGTCCTTGGAGAGCAATGGTTGGGTGTATTCAACACATTGTTCATTCAAAATTTTCTCAAGTGAAGAAGCATGGAACTGTTTGAAGGATCGCTGGATTTTCTGGTGGGGTGATTCAAATCATTGTGACACAGTGAGAAACATCCTTCATTTCATTTTAGATGTGAAGGATATAAAGAGGGTTCCAAGAAGAGCTGATTTGAATATCAGCAACCCAAAGAATCCGTCACAAACAGTTCGGTTTACTAACATTTTCAATGGGCATCCTAATGAGTTTGGCAAAAATCAAGGCTTGAATTCGTTCAAGGATACAGGCTATAGAGAACTTTTAAAAGGATGCTTCTCTGGACATGTTGTTCCAGACACTATAATCATGAATTCAGGCTTACATGATGGACTACATTGGTCTAATATTAGTGGTTTCATTAAATGTGCCGACTATGCAGCATCATTTTGGGCTGAGTTATTTAACGGCGTAAGGCAGAGAGGGTTGACACCACCAGAAGTCATATATAGGACTACGGTCGCCGCTGGTGGAGACTCTAGAACATTAGGGGTCAATCCAAATAAAATGGAGGTCTTCAATGGTGTAGTCTTGGATAAGTTTAGGGCATATGGTTTAGTTGATCACGTCATTGATGATTTCGACATGACTTATCCATGGCACTATGACAACAGATGCAGTGATGGGGTGCATTATGGCCGTTTTCCTGCCAAGCAGAAATGGAGGGACGGGCTGATTGGGCACCAGTACTTTGTGGACGTTATGCTTGGTCACGTGCTGACCAATGCATTGTGTGCAAGATAGAAGATGGCAAGTGGTGATGCTAACCGCTCGCCTTGGCTCTTGTTTTGTCCGACAAAATGCAACCAACTTCTAGAAATTGATGGTGTATTTTAAGCTGGACTTGTAGATTTTCCCAAGAGGAAGACTAGGGTGCAACAAGTTTAGTGACATTTCTGCGCGCATTTTATGTCGTTATGTTTTCTGAAATTTCTTCCACCTTGTAGGTCATATGTTAGATTTAGGTCATTGTATGGGTCAATACCTGTGACTTTTGAAGTAAAGGACTTAAATATGTTACTTAATAAGTACAAAAGACTTATGCTCCCTTCTGCTACTTGAAAATATTTCAATTATTCCTTACAGTATTTTCTTATTCTGCGGTAGGAAAAAAGCTTAAATATGTCATGAAACTTTTAGAAAAGGTTCATCTATGTCATTCGTTAAAAGTTGGGGTCACCTATGCCATTGTTCTGACTAAAAGTGCTCATTTGTGCCACTATATATTAACGAAAAATGTATATGGTTTTCAAATACCTTTTTTTTTTACACGAAAATGCTGAGTGCTAGATTAAAATTCTATGTTCAATTTTAAATTGTAGTGTATATTTTATTGATCACCAGAAAGTTGATAAAATAAAGCAGAGTACTGAAAAGGAAAGGCTATCATCTTATTATAACGAATTCAACACTTTTTTATGAACATTTGCTTATTATATGACAATTTACATTTTATATCCTTGCGTAGTTTTGTAAGTGTGCCAGTTCTCATTCCATGCGTTGAGAGGCATGGTGGAAAGCCTATTAATTAGGTGATCTAACAAACTATTCTTAACAAACAGTAATTTTGCATTTTCACAATTTAATTTTGATTTTCATTTTTGAGTTTCACTGTATTAACTTTTGGAATAAATTAAGGGTTTCGCAGTATTATTTGTTTCTTTGCTTTTGACTCAAATTAGCAGATTTTCCCATAGCACATGAGTAAAATTGATGTGGTAACATTTGAGTTAATTTACAAATAACTAGTACATCATCTAATTTTTTACATAACTACTGCAAACTTACTGGTTTCCTTACCGTGCATGTTACTTATTCAACTCTTGTCGCAAACAAAAACTTGATATTTAAGTGGAGAAGGATGAAAAGATAGATCCATTAATAATTAATCACCAAGTTTCAAATTGTATGTCACGGTCCTGGAGGATTCTTGATTAAAAAAATAAGGTTTCATATGATCTGAAGGAAGGAGAATCAAAGATATTGCTTTTATGCCCAAGATTGAACCTCAATGGTTTGGAAAAAAATATATACTTGTTTCTTTACATATTTTCAGGTAGTGATATTGGTAAGTATATTTTCAATAGTTTATCATGAATTTATACATTAAACCATATGTTAATGTTATGAATTAATTTTTTCTGTTATTTTGACTGATTTTGAGTCGAGCATTATTGAATGGAACTTGAAGGGAAAAAAGAACAAGAACAATGTGTATAAAAAGCTGCAGGTACAATTGAGTTCCATTGAACATAATTTGGAACAAGACATAATTTTTGACAGCTCACTAAGTTTTGTACCTTTAGCATACATACTTATGGAAAAAGATAAAGTCAACAGACATATAAAATTGGGAAAAATTAGCAAAAGAGACACTTTCCAAAACTATTTAGACAAATACCCACTAAATTTTTTTTTGATTTAATTTTTAGGGTTAGGATGTAAAAAGTGGGGCCCACACGTGGGCCAAGGAACCATTTCATCATTTTTACAACTTTGCAAATTTAATATAATACACCTAACACCCTCCACTTATTCCAATATAAAAAAAAAACCTCTCTCTTCAATTCTCTCCCAACTCCCGCTTTCGAGAACCCTGCTCCCAAAAACGTCATTTTCGTTTCTTCTTCTTCTCCAGCTGCTAAGCGCTCGTTGTTGCTTCGCAAGGTTAGTTAAAATCAAGTTTTGATCATTTTTAGATCCATTTAAACGAATTTTTTTACTAATCGATTCGTAGTGATGTAGGAAATTTATTTATTTATTTGAATTTGGTTCGTCAAGTAGTTAAAAAAATGAAAATTTTATAGGTAATGATTTTGATTTTGAAGCAATGGTTGAGGTTTTATGCGGCATTTTTAACAGATTTTTTCGTCGATCATGATGTTGAATTTTGAAACTTTTGTTTAGGAGTTTTGGTTTAGTTCTGATTTTTTTTAGCAACGAAGTGTTGAATGGTGGGATAATTGTTGTTTGAAGAGTTATTTTGGCATTTTTATTCGAACGGTGACTTGTTTCTGTCCGTAGACCCGTGGTCTATTCGGAGACCCGTGGTCTATGAAATGAGAATTGCCTAGATTGAAATCAATTTTTAGACATTTGAAATTCTTTTAAAATCTGATTGCTAAAATAGTAAAAATTGAAAGATTAATAGCTAATTAGTTTGATTAGGTGCACTAGTTTGATTTTTAGCAATTATTGTGTTTTGATACTGCATGTTGGATTTTGGTTCAGTTATTGTTTGTTTGCGTAGTGAATTGTTTAATGGTGGGGTATTTCTTAATTATTTTTTCTTTTTTTCTTTTTTTCTTTTTTTTTTGGGGGGGAGGGGGGTATTTGAGCATTGAGTTATTTCTGTTGATAGACTTGTGGTCTGTGAACTGAAAATGGGAGATTTGTTCTGCAGGTGTAAATTGTGTTGAAAATGGCTAAAAAAAACATCCTTCCTAAACGCAAAGACAGTACTGCTTCTGATTCTGCTGGTAGCAGTAGAAAAAAAAAACTGACACAGTTGAAAATGTCTCAAAAAGGAAGAAAATTGAAGAGGCAGTGTCCGAATCATGAGAAAAACACTATTTTCTTCGCAATCTTGAAGCCTTTGTAGTAGATTAAATCTTTCCAAACCATGAAAATTTGATGTCTCGGATCCCGGACTCAACGTTGATGGACTGCTTGGAGGTGATACCTCGTCAAGCCATTTAAAAAACAAACATGAGTCATTATCCTTGAAAAAAATAATAATTACATAACGATTTACTTAACTTTATAAAAAAAGATGTACACGACTCACCTTCGCAATTGCACAATTATAAAATTTGTGACCTGGATTTGAGTCTGTGTGTGACGTCCTCAGGACAGGCGCATTCACAATGACAAATTAGAGTCTTTTTATAATTGGATATTTAGGATGCTTAAGACATTGTAGAATTTAAAAATAAAAACAAAGTGGATGAAATAAAATAATGAGGGAGGGACGACCTTATATATGAAGTAAAAATAAAGTGTTAACCCGATGGATTACAAAAGTAGCCGTTTATTACCGTTGAACAGTAATTTTATTTTTTGAACTGGTGGTGACACTCAATAGACTATCGCAGATCATGATCTATGTCAGCCATCAACAAGATACCAAAGTCTACCGTACACACTCATAATCGATGGACCCTCAATAATATGTTAAATAAAAAATATTACAGTAAAAAATATACTTGTGCTTTGAGGGTCCATCGATTCAGTTGGTCTATCGTAGACTTACTTCGTAATGGGTGCATTGATTGATCTCCTAATTATGCATAGACCTATGCTATAGACCAACACTTGGATGTTGTTTAAAAATAAATAAATAAATTTTTAAAAAAATATAGTTTGGGTTGTACATATATGAAGGAGTGTAAACTTGTCACATAATCATATTAGAGCTTATACAAATTAGGGGTGGTGAATTAAGGAGTGTGTGGATGGGTAGTGGTCGAACAAATAATATCCTAAGAGTAATGGTTGTCAAAACACAAGTATATTTTTAGGATGATGATTGTTCAACCATTATCCATTCCACATACTCTTTTGATTTGGGGGTGGTGATTGAAGAGTGGTGATTGAAGGAGTATGTGGAATAAGTAGTCATCAAATACAATCAACATCCTCAAAACATACTTGTGCTTTGACAAACATTACTCTTAGGATATTGTTTGTTTCGATCAATACCCATCCACACACTCTTTAATTCACCACCCCTAATTTGTATAAACTCTAATATGATTATGTGACTTGTTTACACTTCTTCATATGTGTACAAACCCATACTACATTTATTTTTAATTTATTTATTCATTTTTAAACAACATTCAAGTGTTGGTCTATAGCAGTGTACATAGAACTATGTGGTATACGAATAATCAGGAGATTAATTTATGCACTCCTTATGGTGTAAATTTACGGTAGACCAAGCGGATCGATGGACCCTCAAAGCAAAAGTATATTTTTTTACATGAATTTGACATGGATCAATATCGATGAGAGTCTATTAAGTGTCACCAAAAATTCAAGATTGTTTGTTTAACCACCCCCAAATCATGTGATTACGTGTTTAAACCTTTTTAAATTTAATTATTTTCTTTCAACATCCCCAAATCATGTGATTATATTTTTAAACTTTTTAAAATCTACTTTTTTTCTGTAACCATCCCCAAAACACGTGAATTATCGATTTAAATCTTTTTTAATTTAATTATTTTTTTTCAAACTACAAGCAACTTATGGGCCATCAATTCATGTAGTCTACCGTCGACTATCATGTTTTGTCGAGGAATGAAGGAGTCTAAGATCGACAATAAATTATATATGTGATCTGTATTTACTCTACGTGAATTCAATCAAGTCAATCTATAGATGCCTTCATTGAACGTGTAATAAAGCAAACACATAAAACAACAATAACTAAAAAGAGGAAAACACAATTTGAAAACAGAAATACTTATGTTAACATTTGTTCATTGCACAATCATAGGAATCATACATTGGCACAACGGTCAGAATAAGCAAAATAAGCAAAAAAAGAAGAATCAAAGGACCTCTCAGCTACATTTATCCTCAAAATAGGCCTAAAGCCATTTGTATCGGCATCCATCATGTACGTCAGCAACACGTACATCATTATTTATGATCGTAGAATTCATCTTTTTTCTCGAATGCATTAGATAGCTAATGACCACGTCGCTCGGCGCGTAATCTAGATCCCCGCTCTGCATTACGCTTGCAACGAATTCGTCGTACGAATTGTTGCAGCGAACAGGAATGGGTTGTCACCTTGGTAAAAGATTTTTATTTTCAACATTTGGGAGTCTCCACCCATTCTCCCATGAAATCACCAGAAACAAGAAAAAATTCTGCAATAGACATCCTAGAATTATGCTTTGGTCGATGGTCCACTATGCTTATGGTCTAGGTCGGGTTATATGCACGGTCGATGAATGACGATGAGTGGTCGATGACTGGGCAGGTATCCATACGAAAATCTTAAAATTACAAATATTGCTTCTAATCAATGATTGTTAGGTTTATGGAATGGAGAAATGAACTTAGAGTCGCTTGGGCTGCTGTAATGTACTTTCTAAAGTGGTTTTGAGTGACGTGAGCGATTTCAAGTTTTTTAACAATGGTGGAAAGTGTGTTTGAGAAGATAGAAAACAAATGGGGTAACAATGGATGCAATGGAAAAGCTTATGATGTTTGTGGACTGATTTACAGCTGATCGCCGGAAAATAATGCCGGAAAAATGGCCGGAATCGGAGCTTTTTGAAGGAAAAAACAACCACCTTCTATTTTTAGCTTTTGAATTTTTTTTAAAAAAATATTTTTGGAATTTTGTATATAATAGTGGATGATGGAGTGGGTTAAAGTATATTATTAGAAACTTGTGGGTGAATTTATTAAGTTGAAAATATTGAGTTAAAGTGAATTATTATAAAACTTGTGGCTGAAGTTGATAAGTTGAAAAAGTTAATGGTGATGTGGAACTAAGTGGGTCTATGACCAATTTTTTCAAACGTGTGTCTATTTGGCAAAATTGTTTCGAAGACTATCCTTTATGGAAAACTTGCCCTACAAAATTGGTGTTGTTGCGGCTACACCTCCCAATGTGTCAGGTATAGCTCAACATTATTTAGGGGTCGTTTGATTAGAAACAAGTTACTTCGAGATTAATTATCCTGGGATTAGTTATCCCGGAATTAGTTATATCTCATCCTTAAGTTAGAATAAAAATAACACTATAATTCTAGGATGAGTTATCTCATGTATTTTATCGCAACCAAATATGAGATAAGCTCATCCTAAAATTAATCCTAAAATTAGTTATCTCTTATCCTTGTACCAAACAAGCCCTTAAAATGTGTGTATTGCATCCCACTTACCATCCATCAAACAATGAAGGCTTGTGTAAGTCACACAATTTTATACATTGATATTGTGACAAAGTAACAAATAACACAAAGACACATCGCATTTAAATCCAAATGATGATATTTTTTCCCTCACATAATTCTTCATCTCCAAATTTGTATTTTTACACTCATTACCGACGTTCTGTCTCTTCCTAGTTCAAACCTAATATTATGAAGCATACACTTGATTTTAAATTCTAAATGTGAACTTGTTTACTTCATTAAAGAAGAGAAGATAGAACAATGAGAGGAGAAGGAGAGAATCAATCTTATTGATGAATGAATGATCAATGCTTAGGTGTTTGTCAAATACATAAGTCATACTTATATAGTTATAATAACTAACTCTTAATAAACTATCCTGCAGCTAACACCTTTAATTAACAGACTAGACTAATTGTGGTCTAACTAACAGAGTTAGTTATATAACTAACTCTAGGAAACAGTAAAAACAGTTTACGTTGTGTAGTGTAAAATATAATATATACTGTATATAGTCTACTTTCTAACATCTCTTCTCAAGTTAGGTGTCATAAAGATGTTAAGTACACCAAACTTGTTGTTGAGGTATTGATGTTGAGCCTTGGAAAGTCCCTTGTTAAATACCTGCAGGCTGATCATTTGTAGGAATATAGTGAGTCTATATCTTGCGTTGTTGGATCTTTTCTCCAGTACAAGGACAATCTATGTCTATATGTTTAGTCCTCTCATGAAAAAGTGGATTAGCAGCTATTTGAATAGTTAATTTGCTGTCACTGAATGGTTGAACTGGAAGATTAATCTTGACCTCTAATTCCTCAAGTAAATCAAGCAGACACATAAGTTCAGACACTATAGAAGTCATACTTTTGTATTCTGCTTCTGTAAAACTCCTGGAGATTGTTTTTTGTTTCTTAGATTTTCAAGAAACCGGTGACTCTCCAGGCTTGAAGAGATATCCAAAAACTGATCTTCTATGAGGACATGTTGCCCAATCAGCATTATAATAGACAATGATTTCCTCTATAGCTTTTCTAGAAATGAGTACACCTTATCCAGGTTGAGGCTTGATGTACTTAACAATTCTCAGAGTTGCATCCATATAAGATTTATTAGGATGTTGTAGATATTGATTCAGTGTTTGAACACTTAATATAGGAGCATGCCTTGTAACAGTTAAGCAGAGTAGTTTGCCTATAAGCCTTTGATAGATACTAGGATCAGGTATAGGGGGATCAGTTGTACTGCTGGATATATGATCATTATATTCCTTGGTTGTCAATTTGACATTTGTGTCAATAGGAGTAATTGTAGGCCTAGATACTACTAAAGCAAGCTCAGAAATCAACTCGAGTGAGTACTTTCTTTGGTGCATTTGAATGTCTTGACTTGATCTAGTAAACTCTATAAGTCTCCCAATTCTAGTAACCTCTATAAGTCTCCCAATTCTTTCATCTTGAACATCTATTGCAGAGATAATTTTGCTTCTCCAATCAGTTTGACACAATTTCCAATGATCAATAAGTAATATACATATACTAAAATCATTACAACACCTTGACTTGTCCTCTTAATGAACAATGAATGATCTTGTTTGATCAATGCTTCCTTTAGTTTTTCATTCCATTGCCGAGAGGCTTGTTTTAATCTATATAAGGATTTGATAAGTTTGCATACTTGTTTAGACTTTTCCGGGCTATCAAATCCTTGAGGTAGATCCATGTAGATGTCATCATGTGAATTCCTTCGCAAAAATATATTGTAAACATCCATTTGTTGAATTAACCAATTGTTTGATGCTGCTAGTGATAGAACAATTCTTACAGTTACCATCTTTACAACAGGAGAAAATTATGAGTTGAATTTTTAATTTAGTTCAACTTTTTTTGGTTCCTAATATCACTTTTATGGAAAAAATAGACTATGCATTGTCTACTTTCTATTTGTGAAAATTAAAAACATATTTCCCTACATATGAGTGTGTTTAATTTGTTTTACCTTTGATATTATTTATTTTTAGATTTTAAATTCTAACTTCATAGTTTCACGTGAATCTTTTTGGAAAGTCCTCAAAGTTAATTTTGTTATACTATTTCTTTAGGTTTCTTAAATATTCATCGGAGTAATTAATTGAACAAAAATTTGAACAAGTTCAAATAGTTGAAGGAAATTCGGAAATTTAATTTAAATTCAATATCAAAATTGTAAGAGAAAATATAATGTCACTTCCGTAGTGGTTCATCGGGATATAATCAAGATTTCACAACTCAATAATTTGGAATTAATTGAGGTTCATTTTCATAGTTTTGCTCTTTTCAATCATAAGAAAAGACGAAATCAAATTATTGAGACTTGCATTAAAGAAAAAGTAAAGTACCACCTTTTAAATGTATTTTACTACTATATAAAAATTAATGTGAGCAAGCAAGCAGTTTTTAGTCATTATGCTTCCTAGTAGATCAAGGGATAATTTACGTATATGAAAAAGTAGTTGTTTTGACTGTCTTGTATCAAACATTGTTGTGATTGTATTATTCATTTGTTAGAAAAAAAAATATCAAAGCACATTACTTATTATCCATTTGCCCTCTCAAAAAGTTGCTTCTTTCTTGACTCCGTGGCACCTATCAAAAAGATACTTCGAAAGCTTTGGGATCGAGGCCTCATTACCCCGCCCCGCACACAAATTGAAATATTTGCTACGTGCTTTTGCTTTTTTCAATGTTGAAAGTGTGCTGCTCAATTGAATTTGTATGCTACGCGATAGTTGCAGCTCTTCTAAATGACTCATTAGAAAAGTGGGTCTCATTTACACTTGTTCTGCAGTTGCTGCTTTTTCTTGTTTCTCTCCTTACCACTTATCTGAGATGAGATGCCTATGCCTGACTAATGGAAGCAAGGAAATGAAAGTCTCTCTCGGATCTATTCTTCATCACTGTTGGAACAAAACAAAAATACCGGATGCAACGATATTGAAATATTGGCTTATGTTCTTCATGTAGCATTCAGAACGAATGACTCTATGAAATCGGGTTGATACTTCCACATATTATGGGTACGGTAGGAGACATAGTTTGACTTGATACGAAATTTTAAAAATTAATAAAATTCTTAGATTCTCTAATTTTAAACTAACAATATACAAAATGTATAAAAAATTATCATATGATTTTATGATCTTAAACATATTATGTGAAAACTTGAAATTAAATTTAACAAGTGAAAAACAAATAAAATGAATTAAATGAAGTAACATTTTAAGTGTCTCGATATTTAAAATAAAATAGAATATCCTAAGAAACAAGTTAAAATAAATAATCTTACAAACTGTAAATTTGTGATCAAATTAATTAAATATATTTATAATTGATGAATAAATTGTGTCGATCCTTATAATAATTTTTATTATTAAAAAATAAAGATAAATATTACATTAGCAGAAACATTTTCCAATGTATTAGGCACCCAAATATAAAGTATCAAATAGCCAGAATGATTCATTAGTAAATAATACGTAATTATAATAGTTCAAGTAAAAGCAACAATAGTAGAAGTATTTATATCATATCTATGTTCATTTTATAATGCAATAGACACGTTTAATTGTTATATATAAGTGACATAATGATTTACATATCAAATATGCCTTATAAATATTTTTTTTAATATGACCCAAGTTAATACAATCACTTCGTGGGATCATACTAATCATATTGTTTTTATTGTATGACCTGTATAAATACTAATTCTACAATATTTTTCTGGGTTCTTTGTATTTCAAGTTATAGCGTTTGTATGCATATGAGAGATTCCAAAGGTTTTCGCGTTTTGGTTTGGTATCATTCAAATGATATTTTTGAGTTTCAAAAAGTAATTAAAGTCCAACTGGTCTTAAATATTAGCCCTAGTTTGATTAGCACTTTTAAAAAGTCATATAATTACATAGAAAATTTTCATTTATATACAAAAACTAGTTCCACCCAGGCTTGTGCTAAGACCAGACCCAAATTTAGGAAACAAAGATAAAAATAATAACTTATATTATTTTTTAATCTTATAATTAATATTATTTAATGGAAAATTAAACATGCATTTTTTATAAGTATTCATAATTATTTAAGTTCATAATCATACAATTTTATAATTTAAATTAGAATATTATTTTTGAGAAATAAAGTACTATTGGATAATTATATATTTTATAAAATAACATGATTTAAAGTATATAAATAATTACGATTCGACAAAAATAATAAGTCGAATAATTTCAATACTTTTATGAATTTGTTAGTATATAAGATAAATTTATTTGATGTTTGTTAAGTTTTTTCGCTCATAATTTAATGTGGCAAAAGTTTTTGAAAAATTCTTTTTTTCTTTTTATAGAATTATTTAATACAACAATTATTTCTATGACTTCACATTTATATTAAAATAATTATAAAATTAATTTAGAGTTTTCACACAAATTAACTTAACAATGATCTAATTGAATTACAGTAGTACATTACTCATTTACCTGTCTTATTTATTTTTTACCCATCCCTTAAAGAATAAACATTTCATCCCATTTTAATTATTGATTTTCTTTTTTTTCATGTCTACTAAGAAAAATAATAAATACAAGATATTATTTATTAAGTTTCCTATTTAGTACTTATACTTTTTTTAAAAAAATTAAATAATATTTTAAAAAATTAGAATGATGTAGTTGAAAATCATTGCAAACTTTTATTCTGTATTAAAAGTTATTTAGACATAATTTTTTTCAAGCTAAAGTGATTGTTTTTGATAAATAAAATAAAGTTTTAATCAAAAGGTAATTCAAAAAATAACAAAAAGAACAATTACAAAAGACCAAGTGATAATGGTCTTAACAAAAAAAGGAGAAGGGGAGAGGGGGCAAAAATAAAAATATACAAGAAAAAGACACCATGAATACACTATAAATTTGACATGTGTAGCAATTTTACTTCACCAAATAAGTGAAATATCTAAAAAATTCTTGTGAGGATTGCCAAAATATGTGATTCTCCCTTATATATAAGTAAGTATATATATAAAGTAAAAAGTTTACAATAAAACTAGCCAAATATTTGTTTATTACTTAAAATGGCCATTAGGTGTTTTCTTCTTCTATCTTTTCCTGGGATTTTTTTTTTTTTTTAAAAAAACACTTTTTTGTTGATTTTTTGGTGTGTCTTTTATTATTAAAAAAAATCCACTCTTTTTTAAAAAAAAAAATTGTGCAGCTTTTTTCATGTATCAAAATTGTATAAATAATGTATAAAATTATTGATACTGTACAAATAGTATATAAATATGTATCGATATTACATAAAAGTTATATAATGTATAGATATTATATATATATATATATTATATAAATGTGGATCAATCTTTTCTTGTTCTTCAAAATATCGATTCAATAATGGCTTGCCAATAATGCCAAAGCTCATTTTCGTATACTTAATTTTAGATTTTTACAACTTTAAAATTTTCAAAAATTTCAACCAACAAAATCTACACATCAATTCATCCATTTTAGAATAGATAAACCACAACTTTGTAGATAGATATTTTAATTCCCAGCATTTTGGTCAGTTGCTGAAGTTTGATTGTTCCAACAATGATTCCATTGATATCAAACCCAGTTAAAATTTTCATTCAAAATTCAATAATTTCAACTATATGAACTTAGAAATCTCCCATGAAACATCAAATTTCACATACCAAACAAAAAACATACAAAATTCAGCAAATTCGATTAGATTCTCACATGATCAATTTGAATTTCACCAAAAAATTCAACCAATCCAAAAAAAACCTCCGGGTTTGTTTCTGTTTGTCAAATAATTTTACTTCTTTTTATTCAATTTCCATCAATTCAAAATCTCCTCTAAACTGTCTCAAATGTTTGGAGTCTTTTGATATATATATATATATATATATATATATATATATATATATATATATATATATATATATATAATTTGGTTGAAATAATTTGCATTTGTGGTACATTGGATTTTAAAATCAAACCTTTAAGAGGCTTTAAGTATTAATATGAACAAAGAAAAGAAGGAGAAGAATTAGGAGAAGCAAGTGAGAAGAAGGAGAAGGAGAAAAAGAAGGAGGAGAAAGAGAAGAAAAAAAATAATAAGGAGGAGGAGGAGGGGAGGAGAAGAAAAAGGATGTCACAATCCAAAAATCAAGAGTCATGATGGCAGTTGTCGCGGCAAGTCTTGACAAGTAAGTCTATCACCCAAACTGATATGAAAAGGGATAACAATACCAAAACTCAAGGTAAGCCTTCTAGAACAAAGTCGAACTACACATATACAATAAGAGCGGAAAATACATAACAAAAACACCATAAAATCTCTCAAAATTTGGTGTTACAGTGTAAGAATCAGCTAAATACATCTCGAAGTCAAAATGTACAATTGATAGTCCAAAAGGAACATAATCTGTCTCTGAATACGAAAATAAGACATAAACTAAATAAGAAGAGGTAGTAGATCAACACTGGAAGCATAGTCGGATCACTACCTCGAAAACACTTTGAACACCGCCCGAATCAGCTATCTTGCAGCACACTCATACATGAATCTGCACCGAAAAAACGCAATAGGAGTGAGTACGGTCCACTTATAATTAGTAGGTATCATAGGCCGACTGAGCAAAGTAGAAAATAAAGTATATAAAATACACACTATGGGAACGTCACGTGCAATCAGAAAATGTCCCAAACAATAGCCTACACCGTCTCCACTAATAATTTTACAAGATACACATACAAAAATACAAGAACAAGAAAGAAACACATAGATAGCTATCACATCAAGAACAAAAATACAACACAGAATGTATATAGTGTATCAAATACAATGAAGATGATTATGATGATTCACGAGGTTGTCGCACAACCTTCGTATACACCTACCAAGTTGTGCTCCTGAGGTAGGATCCAGGAGGGGAGGGGGGCATCAACCCATATATAATCCAATATTCAATACCAATCTAATATCTATAACTCCTCTCAGGCACATACATCGGCAGAGGGTTTTTAAAGCTATCACATTTTCTGTCAGAAAAAAGCCAGTATTTTCACGGTGGTACCAATGTTTCATGAATGTGTATGATATGAAGATGTAATGCTCACAACCAACCAGAATGAGAATTTTCAAACCCAACCAAGTGAGCCACAATTCCACCCAATATGCCAACCATTCATGATCCCATATAGTCCATAAACCAAAAGAGTAGGATATACAATAATATGTCATTTGATACCACACAAATACCAACTTCAATATTTTTTCACCAAGACGAATATAACTAATTACATAAATACCGGGCCAATAACATCATATAAGACCTGAAATGGTCACACATAGCAAATAATGTCTAAAATTCACCAAATAACAACAACACAGGCCCCTATACGTGCATAAAATAATAATAAAGCCATTTCCATAATTAGTTACCAAATCCATAACATAATTTTATACCAATACGAACTACTTACCCAGTTGAAAGAAAGTTAAGTCATAACCCACCTCGAATGAAGAAAACCAAGTCCGAAAGTCTTCAACATGGAGCCTTTACCTCACGAACGGACTCAAAATTAACTAAAACATACACATATAGAATCTACGCGTTAAAAGAAAGCCAACAATACTCATATTGCCCATTTTTAGTCGAAGTCAAAATGGACCCTCAAAATAGGTTTTTGAAAAAGGGTAAAACTGGAATTCTAGTTCAAAAAGACATTATCCATGATTAAAGAAAGCCATAGAAGAAAACTTAAGTGAAAACGACTTAAAATTGTGGTTCAAATCGAAGAATTTCTAATTTAGGCCTCTAGGCCAAAATGCCCAAATTTCACTTTTGAAATTGAGTTTTAACAAGATTTAAATGACAACAACCAAAGAAAAATAATTGAAATAAGGACTTTGAGCTTACCCAAGCTTGAAAATTGTCACGACCCGAACCAAGACCTAGTCGTGATGGGTATCTCAAGCCCACCATGATCCAGAGACCACCCCCTTAGCCTAACATCCAGAACACAATAAAATGGTAATAATAAAGATAGATAATCAAATGTAAACTAAGAGTCAAAAACAAATATCTAACCAATACTTGACCACGAAAGCCTCCAAAACCAGAATAACATCTAAGTCAGAATATGCCCCCAACTATGACTAAAAGAATCCAAAAGTACTATGACAATAAATAAAGAATAATGAATTATAAGGCCTTCCGAAGGATGGAAGCTCACCACTTCACAACAACTCAACAAACACACCACACCGCCTAATGTTGCATAGGAGTAATAGAAAATCCTTCAGAACCTACATCATGAAACAATGTATATTCTAGGGATAGTCATTGTGATAAGAACTGGCATGTAACATAGAAAATAAGAATAAAACAGTGTCTATGCCATAAACCTGTAATACCCCACATTCTTTAGCTAAAATTTAAACCATCGCTCCTATGTGTAGTAACTCAAAACCAATGATTCCTATGTGAATATAAGTATCATTATCATTAGAATAGTGTGAAGAGTGCATATGAGGTGAAGAATTTTCATAGGAAACACTTAGAGCAAAGTTGAGTTGAGAGTTTTTGATTCAACCAAATTTGGGTATTCGATCCTACAAGGGCCAACATTGAATCTATATAACTTCTGAAATATATGGAATTTTGGAGCTTAAGACTCACAAAATTATATATAAATGTGTCCTCTTTCTAACTCATCAAATTTCACCTTAATCTGACACTCGAGCAAAAATTTATGAGCATTTTCATAAGGAAATAATAAGGGTCCGTGATTTCAGCGTGGCACGGACCATATGCTCTGCATTTTGTAGTGTGGCACCAACCTTATGCTTTGCATTTTTTATCTTGACATGGACCTTGTTTTTTGCATTTTATAGCGTGCCACGAACATTGTTCAGGAATGTTAAAACACGTGTTTCTCTTCAGTTTTCAAGGTTAAACATGTCATTTACACCCTAAATCATCCTAAACTATCCTATGATCGATATAAGAATGATTTTATCATTCCATAACCCAAATACATCAAATACAAAATTCCTCTTCTCTCAAATCCTCAAGAACACCAAATAAGGGTTCTTCTTTGAGAATTCAACTTCCAAGGATCCAAATTCATTCTTTCCTTTAAGAAGTCAAAAAATTCAGGTATGTGGGTTTCTTCCACCTATTGGGTGCCAAAAGAATGCCTTGTTTTTCTAGTATAAACTATTTTCCCTCTCTTTATATAATTTCAGTGTCAAGTATGAATTTACTCAATGTTCTCTTAGTAGTTTTGAATTCAAGCCATGCCAATATATTTCCCCATGTGAATTATGTTATTATATGTTTCAAATTCCAATCATCCATAGTTTGTTTAGTTGATACCATGTTAATTTATCAATTTATAAATTGAACCATGTGAGCATGTTGTCCCCATAAGTTTAATATATTTCCATACTCGTAATTAAGGATTCCATCAGTTAGGGATATACTCTAGGTTTTGGGTCTCTGAATCATGAATTTTCTTACAGTGTTTTAAATGATGTTACCATATTCAAAGTAGTTACTTAGCGCTGAGGGTTATGAACACCCGATACTTTCATGCATATTTCAAATTTCAAGTTATGAGTTATTCAGACCATATTTATTTCATTATGTTTAGAATATAAATACACTATCAGTTTTCAGAATACCATGTTTGAGCAAATCAGTTATCAGTGCATGTATTAGTTTGTGTCTCCTCAGTTCAGTTGGGAGTATAGCTTAAGCACTAAGTGAACTCAGGGATGTCAGCTCCTCTATTAGCTTAGGCGAAGTCGTTAGTAGCATTACCTAAGATCTAGAACTACGTAACTAACATAGGTTATGTGGGGTTACCCATCAGTTTAGGTTTGACTTCCTCACAGGGGTCACCTATTAGTTTAGACTTGACACTCTAGTCCTTCGAGACATCAGCTTTGTGGATCCACACTATCAATGTCAGTACCCGTGGCAAGGTATTTACACCCTTCCAACTGGGGTTATAGGTTGGACCCCCAATTAGCTCAGATTGGGGAATGTTGGTTAAATGTTAGCTCCCACAGTCTTAGTTCAGTATTCAGACCATATCATCTTAGGTTTAAACGATCAAGTGTTCAGTTTATCAGTTATTCAGTATTCAGTTTTACAAAATATTTTAGTACATGCTTTACTTGGTCTTGTATTTATTTTACATGTTCATACTTTTATGTCCAATATTTATACATGATCCTCAATACGATTTTGCAATCTATTCAACTTTAGCTTGAGATTTACATATAGTATCCATCTTTCTATCGCTTTCCATCTTACAATAATATTTTCAGTTCATAATTTAGAAATTTCACTATGTCTTACAACTTTTACATTCTACCATGATTTAAATACATATTTCAGAAAATAGCTTATGTCTTCAGATTTAGAGTAAACATTTAGTATTCCCGTGATTTAGTGTATGTCCCATATACTCACTATATTTCAAAGTACTAACCATATATATGCATTTGTGGATATATTCCTTCATAATGTAGGTACCAGATGTAGCCCATACACTAGGTTCAGACAGTTGTCAGCATTCACCCAGCGGGTGGTGAGTTCTCTTATTTTAGGACTCAAGTCAATTGTAGTTCCTGTAATTTATTTCCATTATTTTTATGTATTGATTAGGGTTAGTTGGGGGTCGCATCCCGACTATCTATAGTCAGTATAGTAGAGACTCCATAGATGGTCAGTCAAAGTCAGTATTTATAATTTATGCTTTTATTTGTCTCAAATATTAGTGTTGTAAACTTTGATCAGTTATGAATTGAAATAACTTATCTCATGGTTATTATGCTTCTTCTCGATTATTTATCTTTTATAATCATATTAAATCAGTTGCTCAAGTATCATGCCAGTACATGGGTTAGCTTGGGATCACTTATGGTTCTAAGCACCGTATTACAACTAGAAAGTAGTCTCGGTTCATAACAAACTTGGTATCAGAGCACAAGGTTCAAGTTTCCTAGGGTGTCTATGAAGTCGTGTCTAGTAGAGTCTTGCGAAACAGTACAGCTCTGTACTTTTCTTTGAGAGGCTATAAGGAATTTAAGACATGCTTTCCTTCTTTCATATCTCAGATCATGCAGTAAAGTTATTCTCTAAGAAACTTACACAGATTCTTACATTACTCCATTCGTGTCAGCTGTACCTTATTTTTGAGGTAGTAGATTAGTCAAGCTTAAATTGCAATTGATAGAGTTTTCTCAAACAGTTATGGGAATGCATATGGGCTAAAAAAGGACCCCATCAGTGCCTTTAAGTTCCAAAGTTTGAAAGTGTTTGTTCTTATTCATGAAAATTGTACGCTAAGATAAAGTCAGATGTGCCCTCAAATCCCTTCTCATAATCCTATGATAGCATATGATCTAGAGTTAGAAGCATGAACCTAGAAGTTTAGCAGTAGTAAAGTACGAATAATGTTTATCTGGATTTAGTAGATGATGTATCCATAGGGATAGAAAGGTGCTATAAAGTTTATTTAATAGCAATTTGAGATACATTTCTTAGTTAAGAGAGACTTAGAGTATGTTAATGCCTTAGTGGGGATAGAGATTAGGAAGTGACCACTGTGATAGAGAAGCTTGTTAAGGTTGAGTATGTTTATACAATTTTATGTGGATTGGTGTTTCATGATTCTTATCTAGTAGTAATAAGTGGGTATTAGTGTATAAGAAGTTATATTCATATCCATGTTAAGTTCTAGAATCTAAGTTTGCATCTTAGAGGATTGAGTTAATAAAAAGAAGAGCTGAAATTCTAGATGGTGTGCACTCAGGGTATGGCTATACTCCTAAAAATTCTAACTTAGTAAGTGTTTAAGTTATTATATAATGACTATTGAGGATATAGAAAGTTAAGAGTTCTATCTCAGAATAAAGTACTATCAGTGGGTTTTACACTTTAAGATATAGTCTTTCAGGGTGAGTTTATTATTTATGTGTATTGTTATATCTCAGACTCTAGAGTAGAGTCATTGCAGTTCATTTTAGAGTTTATTAAAGGGGTCCTCAGACTTAGAACGATGGATTAAATCTAGGGGGGGAGATGATAAAACAATAAACCAAGTCAGGCTCTCAGATTTTAGTAGTGATTCCATTGTGTTGTAGAACAACACTAGGGGAGGAAGATGACCGACCCATTCTTATCTCAGTATAAACTTTTGTGCTCTATTTATCACGACATTTTCTCAAGCCTTCCAAGTCAGCTCCATGATCATAGCTCATACTATGCATTTTCCATAGAATCATGTACGTTCCCAGTTCCTTGTATAAGGAGTTCCAGTTTAGTTAGAAGTACGAATCATATTCCATGAATTTATGAACTCCAAACTTAAGTCATGCAACTCATGACTCATGTACTCATGTTTTACAGTATGCTCAGTTCCCATAACTCATGGTACACTCTTAATGACCAGTGAAATTCAGATTATGGCATCTATGTCCTCATTTTTTATCTCATTAATGAATCCATGCCTTTGATGCTCTATCCCTCGGGCCTCAATTAAGTGTCAAAGTTATGCCTAGTATTCTTTCATTCTTTAAGTCCTCATGTTCTAACCTTTCAGTGACCTCTCCTTATGTAAAGATACTGGTGATGAAAATTAATGAAAAATAGTTTAGATGGAAGAGAGTAAGTGTTTCTTATTTGGGAAATATTATTGTATTATTGTTTTATATAAGGCTATAAGTATGAAGTAATATTGAGGACAAGCTTTGTTATATGTCATAGTTAGTTGAAAATTCTTGGTGTGTCTTCGTGGTAATAATGCAAGAAGGTTGGTATTAATGAATGTATTAGAGAATATGGGAAAATTCCTTGGTGGGTTGGTTGCCTAGAATTTTATGTGTGGTTATAATGATAGGATTGAATGTCATGTTGGTATAAGGAGTTAGTGATTGAAGTTGGTGGTTTAAGTGGTAAAGAGTATTATTCTTGAAATGAGAATTGTGAAAACACATAGGATATTAAATTCGTGGTTTAGATTAGTACTATGGTGTTATGTGGGGTACCTTGTGACTTTGAGTAGGCTTGAACATGGTGAGAGAATTTATTTTAGCTCAAAATTTAGTAGATAGAGTTATGAATGCCCATGTGAATATTAGAAGTGGCACCAAATGAAGGGTAGTATTTAAGAGGAAAAACATAGTTGATGAAGTATTTGAGAAGTGGGGCTAAGCTTGAAAGTTAGCAGTTGCACTGCCTAAGGCATAGTAATTCTATCCTGGATTATTTTTGATAGGCCTATATTTCATGTTAGTTATAGAGTTGTAGCCATGTTGCGATTCCTTCTTCATATATCTTATTCAGATCATGTCCAAAATTATTTGCTCTCTAATGTTATTAGAACTTCTTAGAAAGAGTGTTGAAGAAAAACTTAAGTGAGTATAAACTTCTAGTATGAGTCAGTCCATATAACCTGTAATGCAGTTTAGCAATCAGACAGATAACCTCCTATAGTTTTCCATCTTTTCACCTTTCCATCTTTCTATCTAGTCTTACTATCCGAAGTTTCATGAGTATGGGTATTCCATGAGGTAATTTATTCACATCCATGGAAATTATGAGTTCAGTTCAGTCCATACATCATGTCTCAAATTCAGATATTTAGTCTTGATTCATTTCATAGGTTTTCAGTGCATGCTCTCAGTTTTCCAAGTATTCTAGCTCAGATATTGTAATACCCCTTGTATGACCTTAGTCTCATTGTCTCATGATTCGTGCTTACATAATGTACTTGGTGACGCCATTTAGCTCTTTTCTTTTGATTCCTATACGTGTTTTTTAGGGATAATCCCTAATGTGAGGTTACATACATTATTCAATACTTCTAAAGCTATAATAAGTTTCTACCCATCATTTGAGGATGAATGATGCCAAGAGAGAGATAATGTAACACCCCACATTTTCAGGCTAGAATTCAAACCATTGATCTTACTTGTTTTAAATCAAAACCAATGATTCCTATGTGAATATAAGTGTCATGATCATTAGCCTAGTGTGAATAGTGCTTACGAGGTAAAAAATATTCATAGGAAACACTTAGAGCAAAGTTGAGTTAAGAACCTTTGATTCAACAAAATTTTGGTATTTGATCCTACAAGGGTAAACTTTGAACGTGTATAACTTATGGAATATTGGAATTTTAGATATAAAGACCCACCAAATTATAGATAAATGTTTCCTCTTTCCAACGCATCCGATTTTGACTTAATCCGACACCCGAGCGAAAAGTTATGAGCATTTTTGTGAGGAAATAGTGAGGGTCAGTGATTTTAGTGTGACACGGACCTTATGCTCCATTTTTTGAAGCGTGGCACGGACCTTATGCTCCGTGTTTTTCAGAGTGACATGGACCTTATTCTCCCATTTTGAAGCGTGCCATGAACCTTGTTCAGGAACGTTAAAACACACATTTCTCTTCAGTTTTTCAAGGTTGAACAAGTTATTTACACCCTAAATCATCCTAAATTTCCATATGACCGATATAAACATGATTTTATCAGTCCATATCCCCAAATACATCAAATACAAAATCCCTCTTCTCCCAAATCCTCAAGAACACCAAATAAGGGTTCTTCTTCAAGAATTCAACTTCCAAGGATTCAAATTCATGATTTCCTATAAGAAGTCAAGAAATTCAAGTATGTAGGGTATTCATCAATGGGTTCCTTCCTCCCATTGAGTCTTAAAAGAATCCCATGTTTTCCAAGTATAAACCATTTTTCCTCCTTTTATGTAATTTCAATGTCAAGTATGAATTTACTCAATGTTCTCTTAGTAGTTTTGAATTCAAGCTATGCCAATATATTTCCCCATGTGAATTATGTTATTATATGCTTCAAATTCCAATCACCCATATCATTTTTAGTTTATACCATGTTAATTTATCAATATATAAATTGAACCATGTGAGCATTTTTCCCCATAAGTTTAACATATTTCCATACTCTTAATCATGAATTTCATAAGTTAGGGATATATTCTAGGTTTTGGGTCTCTGGATCATGAATTTCCTTACAGTGTTTTAAATATTGTTACTGTATTCAAAGTAGTTATTCAGTGCTGGAGGGTTATGAACACCCGATACCCATAGGTTCATGTATATTTTGGATTTCAAGTTACGAGTTATTCAGACCATGTTTATTTCATTATGTTCAGATTATAAATACACTGTTAGTTTTTAGAATGCCATGTTTGAGCAAATCAGTTATCGGTGAATGTATTTGTTTGTAATTTCATGTCAGTTTAGTTGGGAGTATAGCTTAGCACCGAGTTAACCTAGGGATGCGGCTTCCACCATCTTAGGTGGAGTCGTTAGTAGAAGTCCCTAAGTTCAAGAACTACGTAGACAATGTAAGTTATGAGGGATCACTCGTCAGTTTAGGTTAACTTTCTCTCAGGGGTCACCCGTCAGTTTAGGCTTAACACATGGTCCTTCGAGACATCAGCTTTGTGGATCCACACTGCCAGTGTCAGCACCCATAGCAAGGTATTGACATCCTTCCAACTGAGGTTACAGGTTGGACCCCGATTAGCTTAGATTGGGGCATGTCGGTTAAATGTTTGCTCCCATAGTCTCAGTTCAGTATTCAGACCACATCAACTTAGGTTTACATGACCAGGTGTTCAGTTTATCAGTTATTCAATATTCCATTTTACAGATTATTTCAATACATGCTTTAATTGGTCTTGCATTTGTTTTACATGTTCATGCTTTCATGTTCAGTATTTATACATGATCCTCAGTAAAATTTTGCAACCTATTCAACTTTTACTTAAGATTTACATTTAGTATTCATGTTTCTACCGCTTTCCTGCTTACAATAATATTTTTAGCTCATGATTTCGAAATTTCATGGTCTTATATCTTTTACGTACAACCATGATTTAAATGCATATTTCATCAAATAGTTTATGTCCTCAGATTTAGAGCATTCATTAAGTATTTCCATGATTTAGTGCATCTCCCATATACTCAGTATATTCCAAAGTACTGACCACATATATGTATTTGTCGATACATTCCTTCATAATGTAGGTACCATATGTATCCCACACACCAGGGTCAGATAGTTATCAGTATTCAGCCAGCAGGTGACGAGTTCTCTTATTTTGGGACTCAGGTCAGTTGCAGTTCCTGTATTTTATTTCCATTATTCTTATGTAATTATTAGGGTTAGCTGGGTTTTGCGTCTCGACTATCTATAGTCAGTATATTAGAGTCTTCATAGATGGTCAGTCAAAGTCAGTACTTGTAATTCAAGCTCCCCATTCCCTCAAATTTTAGTGTTGTAAACTTTGATCAGTTATGAATTAAAACAACTTATCTCATGTTGATTATGCTTTTGCTAAGTTATTTAGCTTTTATAAACATATTAAATCAGTTTCTCAAGTATCATGCCAATACATGGGTTAGCTTGGGATCACTTGTGTTTCTAAGCATCGTGTTACGACTTTGGGGTATTCACATGATATGACAAAACCAGTCAAAACCATATGCAAAACAATTATATATACATATATAGGATGTTAGGATAAGGACAAGGGTCATAAACATGAGAGTTTAGAGATTTAATCTGAACTGTGTAGCTCGATCCGTCCTAAAGGAACCTATGGGCTATATGGGTCCAGTCCCCTTATTGGAAGGCCCCCAGTGCGTGTTAGCCGCACGAACTGAGGAATAATCGAGGGAAAACTAGACACAAAGGGAATATCTAACCCAATATATATATATATATATATATATATATATATATCAAGTGTGAACCAAGAACACGGTCGTATAGACCCCCAACACCGGCAAACGTGTTTTTCATTGTTCGTCACCCGGAGACTTACACCTTCACGGTGAGCTACATAATTTCCTTTAAGCTTAAATTAAAATAATTTGCACATAAACCAATCCATTAACCCGGGAGTCATTCATTAAGGCATTTACCACTTGGTACCGTCATATCAATATGCTTGCAAGCTTATTTAATTATGCCAAACCAATTCACATAACCAAATTGGAATCCCAAGTTCCATTTAAAATACAAAACTATGGCCACCAAGGCCATCCAAAACCATATTCATATCTATTTATCCATTAATACAACACAATTGGTTCAAAACAAGTTAAACCATGCAATTATCCATATTTAAAACCAAGATTATAACGCGGGTTGAGGTTAATGCCAATTCTAAGACAAAATTCATCCCATGTGGGAAAACCCATGTCCCCATTCCAATCATTTAAACAATACCCCAATTCTGTCCTAAAATATTAATTTAAAGCATGAATAATCAATTTAAAATATAGGACAAGTAATTCAATCAGTAACAACCAAAACCCCTCAACCCAATTTCAAAACTCATAATCTAAATCACATGAAAATCCATTCAATTAATAGCACAATGTAAAATTCAAGTTATGGGGAAAGAAACATGCATGAAATACATGAAAAATTAAAGTCAATTCAAAGTTTGGAGCCCAGATGATGAATTCATCGTAAAACCATTGAATGTTCTTGGGTTTTGAGTTTAAGAGATAAAGATCTTGATTTGATATTTGAAAACTGAAGGAAATGAGGTTATTTTATGTTTAATTATCGTACAAGGGGTAAAACAATAAAATCCCCTCACCCCAAGTGAGAAAACCAAAAATGGGATGAAATTAAAATAGCAACGTGGCACGCCAATATCACGAAAGTTAGCCCCTGTGCCTCACCAAAATCACGGAGATTAACCTTTATGATACAGCCTTATCATGGAAGCTACTATCTCAGGATCCCAAAATGACCTCGAACCCCTTTTGAAAAATCCAAAACTTTCCTTAAACAACCTTTACATCCCTAAACATAATTCAAGTAAAAAATTTACATTACGCACGCGGGATGGTCAAAATTAAAATCATCAAAGTTTTTTAGGGTCTCACAAAAATGGAAGAAATCATCCAAAATTCTAGAACCTCAAGCTCTTAGTGTCAAAAATAATGAAAATGCAAAAAAGGGGTATATATGCCACCCAAACATCGCTTAAGCAACACCCATCAATGCCGCATGTGTCACTTAAGAAAACCAAGGATTGTTTAAGTGGCACTCGCTTAAGAGGACCCAAGGCCGCTTAAGCGACCAAGTGTCGCTGAAGCGACACCTACCAATGTTACATGTGTCACCTAAGCGGACCAAGGATCATTAAAGTGGCAATCTCTTAAGAGGACCTAAGGACGCTTAAGCGACACTTGCTGGTGTAAGCCAGGTCGCTTAAGCGATTGGCCGACCGCTTAAGTGACCCAAGTGTCACTTAAGCAGATGCACTAGCTGACTGGGTCAGCCAGAATCCTGAGAATGCAAATGAACTATTCTACCCTACTAAATGTGATACTCCAGACTAAATGACGATATCAGATTTTTGAAAAAATGTCATTTTTACAAAATTAACCTCTAAAATCTAATTTCATAATTTTTTGAACTAAGGATCGAAATGAGGAACAAATGTCGTAAAATCACACTAATTATGTTACCAACCTAAAATCGACATTCTATATCTGCTGGCGTGTCCATTTTTCTATCCGATGTACAGAACAACAAATGTTGATCAAAGTCAACTATAAACTATTTTTAACCTTCAAAAATTATAAACTCACAAATCACACCGAAATATATTGGGAACCATGCCAATCATCCCCAACCCTAAAAAATACCATAAAACAACCATGGGGAGGGGTAACATGGTCAAATCACACAAAAATAAATAATTTATTAATATCAAGTCGTTATATCATCCACCACTAAAAAACTAGTTTGTCCCCAAACTAAAGGCAAGAAAAATACTTGAGTCAACAAAAAGATGGGGATAACTACCATGCATATCAGACTCGACCTGTAATACCCCTAATTTTTCAAGCTCTATACTTCTTAAAAAAATAGGCCACAAAGTTAGATTTCCAATGTTTTAAGTCTCGCCTTAATCCGATGTCGTGGCAAAAGGTTGCAGAAAGTGTCCCTGAGGACCTGATACACTACCATGACTATGACTCACTGAAATGAGTCATAACTACTGATAATGAGTCATCACGAGTGAGTCGTAGTCCTCCAGTGAAGGACCCTCAACTATAGCCAGTGACCACGACTTCTCCCTCTGACTTGTAATTAGTGGCTATGGGTCGTATGGAGGGACTTATAGTCACAGCAGTGAAACCCAAGAACCACTTTAGTGGTTATGAGTCTATCATGAAACTCGTAGTATGACATTACAAGTTGTATAGTGGACTGGTAGCCTGGCTAATGAGTGACCCAAGAACCCATTGTTAAACTAGGGATCCACCTAATGACTCATAGGCAGACCCAACGAGTCATAGAGTGGTGAGACATAGCTAAGTCAGTGAAGGCACCAGCCTCAGAGTCCCAGCCTATGGCTCATAACCAGTAATGATGAGTCGTAGGATAAGTCGTAACGACCGACAACCCATATTTTTGTATGATTTTCCAAGGGATTTTAAATCTTTTCCCACTCTTTGTAAAGCTTAACCCACGTTGTTTAGGCTTTCCAAAGGGGGGTATAAAAGACCAAAATCCCTCAACTCCTTTATTTATTATAATTTCACCCAAAGAAAAGCAAAATGAGTGGTTTCCTTCTTCTTCAAGAACAAACTAAGGTTCTCAAGAACAAAGATAAAGTTCAAGAAATTCAACCAAGGATTTCACTAAAGGTATGCGGGATATTCATCAATGGGTTTCTTTCATCAATTGAGCCCCAAAGTATTCTAAAAATCAAGTTAAATTCCCCTTTTGATTTAGGGTTTCATGAAAAGCATAAATTCCTTGATTCCTCTACGTAATTCTCGAATTCAACCATGAGATAATGCTTTCTTATAACTTCAAGTATCCTTCCGTACTCTAGTCATGATAACTTATCATATTAATGAAAGTTTTGGATTCTTGAGTCAAAGTCATGAAATTTCCTATCATGTCATTATATTGAAATCATCATAATTAACTATATTGTTTTCTATGATAGTGAGACATGAACACCCGATACCTAATTGACTTCACATATATAGTTTTTAAGATTTCAAGTTAATCACACCATGTTTATACCATAAAGTTAATAACATTTTCATGTTGACCATTATCAGTATTAAATCATGTTAAGTAACCAGTACTAGTATCTTTTAGTTAGGAATAATACTTTGCACTGAGCGAATACACGGATGGAGGCTCCCTCGTCAGTTAGGCAGAGTCGTTTGTAGCATTCCCTAAGTTCTTGAACTACGTTACCACCATAGTCTATGAGGGGTCACCCGTCAGTTTAGGCTTGACATCCTCTTAGGGGTCACCCATCAGTTAAGTTTGACACCCTAGTCTTTTGCGATATCATTTTAGTGAATCCGCACAGTGTCAGTACTGGTAGCAGGGTATTAACACCCTTCCAACTGAGGTTACATGTTGGACCTAGATTAGATCAGATTGGGGCATATCGATTAAATATTAGATCCCATAATTTTAGATCAGTATTCAGACTATATCAGTTAAGGTTTGCATGACCAAGTGTCCATATATCATTTATTCAGTTATTCAGATTATTTTAGTACATGTCTATGCTTGGACTTGCATTCATTTTTCTTGTTCATGTATTTATACTCAGTGCCTCTATGTATTTATTTAGACCCTATCTCACATACCAATACATTAAAAGTACTGACCACATTATCTGTTTTGTGCTATATTGATATTACAATATAGGTTCGGGTGCTCAGTTCCTAGATCACACATAGTCCATTCCTATATTACTCAACTGTAGCATTGGTGAGTCCTTATTAGTTGAGGACTATTCATATTATTTATCATGCTTTTCAGTATCTTATTTCATGTTATTTCAATAGTCAGAGTTATTTGGGGACCTATTCCAACAACCCATCATGTTTAGAGGTTTTCAGACAGTTTGACAATTAGTTATGTTTTCAACAATGTGATTCAGACTCTTTTGTCATGAATTTGACATTTAGTTATTTTATTAAATTTTTCCACACAGTATTTTGTTATATACTTTCAATACCTTACAACGTATTCCAGTTCATGGGTTAGTTTGAGGTCACTTGTTACCTTAAGCATCGTGTTACGACTAAGCGGTAGTCTCGGATCGTGTCAAACTTGGTATCATAGACTAAGGTTTTAAAGTGTCCTAGGGTGTCTAAAAGTCACATTAAGTAGAGTTTTGTGCATGGGTGTAAAGAGCGCCACACTTATGGGTGAGAGGCTACGAGACGTTTTAGGAAAATTTCCATTCTTTTAGTATTCATGTTGTGTGATGGAGTGTAAACTCCATTGATCTTCCTCTTCTAACTCGTTCTCTACTGCTTATAGAAAATGCCTCCCAAAAGGTCTAACTGAAGGAGAAACGGGGACCAGCCCACACCACTTATTCAGGAAGACCCTCTGAACGAACATGTCTCTGATCCCTTATTCAGGACTGCTTTCATATTTTTGGCCCAGACTATGGCTGCCCAAAATAACTAGTAAGATATTGCCTCGGCCAATCCAGTAGTTAACATGGCAGCAACTATGATCCGAGACTTTACTCAGATAAATCCTCCAGTGTTTTCTAGAACCAAGTCTGAGGAGGGTCCACAAAAGTTTCTCTATTATGTGTTGAAGATGAAAGATATCATGGGTGTCACTCCTAGTGAGAGTAATGACTTAGATTCTTACCATTTGCAAGGAGTGTCTCATACTTGGTTCAAGCAGTGGAAGAAGGACAGAGGTGTTGAGGTAGGGCCAATAGAATGAGATGAGTTTGCTATAACTTTCTTAGATAGGTTCTTTCCACTTGATATTAGGGAGTCAAAGGTGCAGGAGTTCATTAATTTGAAGCAGGGTAACATGAGTGTGAAAGAGTATCTATTCAAGTTCAACTAATTATCAAGGTATGCACCGACAATAATGGATCATTCTAGGGCCAGAATGAGCAAGTTAATGTCTGGTGTGTCATATGATGTAGTCAAGGAGTGTAGAATTGTTATGTTGATTAAGGAGATGGAACTTTCAAGATTTATGTTCCATGATCAGCAGATTAAGGAGGAAAATCTCAAGGAAAGGGAAAGGGAGGGCCAAAACTGGTAGCTTCAACTTTTCTAATAAAAGGTCTGATGGAAGAAATCATTCTCAGTTCCACCAGAAATCTTTAGATCCATTCCTATCTTCAGTCAGTTCTCCAGTACCTAACTTCAGACAAGACAATTGGGATAGAGAACTAAGCTCTAAGTCCCAAGATAACGTGACTAGTGGTCACACCAATCTAGTTTGTAGAATATATAGTAAGAACTACTAGGGTGAGTGCCGAGTAGGTAGTGATACGTGTTTTGGGTGTGGCAAGTCAGGAAATAGAATAAGGGAATTCCCTATAGTTGTCTAGCAAGGAAGGAATGATAGTCAGCAAGTACAAGCTAACTCTTCATCATTCCCAGTAGGACGCCCAACTCATCAGGGTGCCATTTGCAGTGTCACCAGTGGACAACATCAGAATTGACTCTATGCCCTCCAGACTCTAGAGGATCCAAAAAGTTCTCTTGATGTGGTTGTTGTACATTATAAGTTTTCCATCTTTATGTTTATGCATTATTAGACTCAGGAGATTCACTTTCTTTTGTAACTCCCTATATAGTCGTAGACTTTGGTGTTAGTCTCGACATATTAGAAGAACTCTTCTCAGTGTCTACTCCAGTGGGTAGTTCAATTATAGCCAGACGGGTCTACAGAAACTGCCCATTCATAGTGTCCTAGAAGGTTTCCTCAGTAAATCTTGTAGAATTAGAGATGACTAATTTTGATGTCATACTCGTCATACATTGGATCCACTCTTGTTATGCCTCAGTGTATTATAGAAATAGAGTCATCCAATTTTGATTTCCTAATGATCCAGTCATAGAATTAAGGGGTAGTACCTCAGCGCCTATAGGTTGATTCACCTCTAACCTTAAGGAAGGAAAGATGATCTCCAAGGCTTGTATCTATCATCTTGTCCAAGTCAAGGACTCAAGTTCCAAAATCTTGAGTCTTGGATCAGTTCCAGTCATAAATAAATTTCCTGAGGTCTTTTCTGAAGATCTACTCGGAGTTCCACCCGAGAGAGAAATTGACTTTGGAATAGATCTCCTCTAAGATACCCAACCTATTTCAATTTCACCTTATAAAATAGCTCCAGCTGAGCTTAAGAAATTAAAGGAACAATTAAAGATATCTTAGATAAGGGTTTTATCAGGCCTAGTGTTTCCTCGTAGGGTGCTCCAGTTCCCTTCATGTGCAAGAATGATAGTTCTCTCAGAATATGCATTGACTACCATCAATTTAGGAAAGTCACAATCAAGAATAGGTATCCTCTCCCCAAGATTAATGACTTGTTTGACCAAATTCAAGGAGCCAATTATTTCTCTAAAATAGACCTCAGATCTGGCTATCATCAGCTTAGAGTTTTAGAAAGTGACATTTCAAAGACAACCTTCAAAACTCGGTATGGTCACTTTGAATTTGTAGTTATTTCTTTTGTACTAACAAATGCTCCTACAAATTTTATGGACTTGATGAATAGAGTGTTCAAGCAGTACCTGCACATGTTCATCATAGTCTTCATAGATGACATCCTCGTCTATTCTCGTAGTGAAGGTGATCATGTAGACCACTAGAGGATTGTTTTCCATCCCCTTAAGAATCAATATCTATTTTCTAAGTTCAGAAAGTGTAAATTTTGGTTAAAATTTATAGCTTTCCTCGGTTACATCATTTTTGGTAATGGAATTAAAGTTGATCCTAAAAAAATTAAAGCAGTTAGAAATTGTCCTAGACATATCTCTCTATCAGATATCAAAAGTTTCTTAGGTTTAGCCAGTTACCAAAGATAGTTTTTTGAAGGATTTTCTTCTATTGCTTATCCCATATCTCGACTGACTTAGAAAAAGTCAAATTTTAGTGGTCAGATTCTTGTGAGAAGATTTTTCAGGAGTTGAAGACTTGACTCACTTCTGCTCCAGTATTGACTCTACCAAAAGGTTCAGATTGGTTCATAGTTTATTGTGATGCTTCTAGAGTTGATCTTGGTTGTGTGTTGATGCAGTGAGGTAAGTTTATAACTTATGCTTCTAGACAACTCAAATCCCATGAGAAGAATTACCCAACTCATAATCTTGAGTTTGCAGCAGTTGTTTTTTACTAAAAGATTTAGAGGCAATACCTTTATGGGGCTCATATCTATGTGTTTACTTATCACAAGAGTTTGTAGTATGTGTGTATGTAGAAAGATATAAATCTTTATTAGAGAAGGTGGTTTGAATTGCTGAAAGACTATGATACGAGTGTATTATATCTCCCGAGTAAGACCAATGTTGTGGACGATTCCCTTAGTAGACTGTATCTGGAGAGTGTTTCCCATGTTGAGGATGATAAGAAAGAGCTGGTTCGTGAGGTTCATCAGCTTGCTAGATTGGGTGTTCGGTTGGTTGATTTGGCCGAAGGTAGTGTATAGGTTCAGAATAGTTCAAAATCTTCTTTAGTTTTTGAGGTAAACAAAAAACAAGGTAGAGATCCTATTCTGGTTAAGCTGAAAGAAGTAGTTCGAGATTAGAAAGTTGAGGCTTTATCCTAAGGGGAAGATGGTGTGATACATTATCAAGGTACATTATGTGTATCGGATGTGGATAATTTGAGGCAGAGAATATTAGCAGAGGCTCATTGTTCGCGGTATTCTATCCACCCAGGAGCCACTAATATGTACCACAATTTGTAGGAAGTCTATTGGTGGAATGGTATGAAGAAGGATGTTACAAAATTTGTGGCTAAGTGTTCGAATTGTCATCCAGTCAAGGTCGAGGACAAGAAACCTAGTGGTACGCTTTAGGAGTTCTGCATTCCCACTTGGAAGTAGGAAGCAGTGAAAATAGACTATGTTATAGGGGTTCCCTGTACGTATCGTCAGCATTATTTTATTTTGGTCATTGTGGATAGAATGACCAATTCAGCTAATTTCTTGTTGGTCCAGACTTCTTATTCAACCGAGGATTATGCTAGACTCTACCTCAGGGAGTTGGTAAAGTTGCATGGACTCCCGTTTACCATCATATCATGCATAGGTACTCAGTTTACCTCTCATTTTTGGAAGGCTTTTCAGAAGGGTTTTGGTACCGAGTTTATCTCAGTACAACTTTTCACACACAGAAAGATGGCCAGGTAGAAATAACTATTCATACCCTAAAGGACATGTTGAGAGCTTGCCTTATCGATTTCAAGGGTAGTTGAGATAATTGCTTGCCTTTGATTGAGTTTTCCTATAATAATATCTTCCACTCTAGTATTTAGATGGCTTTATTTGAGGCTCTTTATGGTAGGAGGTTTAGTTCCCCTATTGGTTGGTTTGAAGATGGTAAAGCTGCTTTGGTAGGGCAAAATTTAGTATTTGAGGCGATGTAAAAGGTTCGATTGATTCATGAAAGGCTGAAGAAAACCCAGAGCCGTCAGAAATCCTATGAAGATGTGAGGAGAAGAGAGCTTGAATATGATGTTGGTGACTTTGTGTATTTGAAAATTTAGCCTTCGAGCTAGAGTTGCATGCATATCTAGCATTATTGTATCCGCTATTTCATGTCTCCATACTAAAGAAATGCATTGGAGACCCAAATTTGATTGATACTTTAGAGAGTGTGGGTGTGGAAGACAGCCTCTCCTATGACGAAATCCCAGTTGAAATCCTTGACTGTCAAATTTATTGGTTGAGGAATAAAGAAGTAGCCTTAGTTAAGGTTTTATGGAGGAATCAGTCCTTTGAGGGAGGCTACTTGGGAAGCAAAAGTCGATATGTAAGCCAAGTATCCCTACCTTTTCTCTACGAATTCAATAGCTTGAGGTAATGGTTTTATTAAATTAAATCTTTCATTTTCTATCTCAGTTATCCAACCATCCCTATATCATAGCATGCATTCGAGAGTTCAGTTCAGGCCACGCATTATGTTTCAGATTTCAGATATTTAATAATGATTCAACTCCTAGATGTTTAGGGCAATATCTCAGCCTTCTTAGCATCCCGGTTTAGTTAGTTTCATTCGAGGATGAATGATCCCAAGAGGGATATATTGTAATACCCTGAATTTTTCAATATGTAAACCTCTTTAAAAAATAGGCCTCGAAGTTAGCTTTCAAACGCTTCAAGTCTCTCCTTAGTTCGATGTCGTGGAAAAAAGTTGTGGAAAGTTTCCCTGAGGTCCTGATACACTGCCATGACGAGTCAAAACCACTCGTGACGAGTCGTCATGAGTGATTCGTAGTCACTCTAGTGAAGGACCCTCAGATGTAGCTAGTGACCATGACTTCTCCTTATGACTCGTATCAATGGCTACGAGTCGTATGTAGGGACTCGCAGTCACAATAGTGTGCTACCCAAGACCCATTCCAGTGGTTACGAGTCCAGCATATTGACACGCCCCAAACCAAGGCCTAGTCGTGTTGGGCATCTCAAGTCCAACCAGGTTGGAGACCACCACCAATACCAAACCATAACCACCCTGCACCCTATGTCGGGTGAATTCTAAACATATGAAATGATAAAACAATAATAATTCAAAGACATTAAATGAATTCTATAATCATAATCCAACAACCTCAACCAAATATCCAATCGGTGCCAACCCTAATGCCAATAACAATACAAAGGCTGACACCAATACCAATACTTTCCATCCCCATGTAGTATGACAAAGCCTCTAACCAGATCAAAGAACATTCAGTCGGGACATGCCCTCGACCATAGACAAAACCAAAATTCAAGAAACAAACATAATGAAAAGAAGTTCATAGCATGAAATGGAGTCTTTAGGAGTATGAAAGCTCACCACTTCAGTCTGACTCAAAGTTGTCCCCCGAATCAAAGTTACTAAGTAGGAGGAATAGTAGTATGGCCAATTTCTGCATCGCATGGGTATACAACACCGGAAGACGACTAGCGGAGTGAACAATGGAATGTACTCATGGATAAAGATAAAATAATGCCATTATTGAAAACTAAATAAAATAACCATATGCAATCACATATATACATATATACATATATACTGTACCAGTGTAGGGAACAAAGTTTAACATACATTTAAAACCTTAACCTGGACTGTGTAGCTTTGCCGTCCTAAATGTCCACCCACGGGCTATATGGATTAAAATCCCCCAGTTGAAGGGGACTCGGTGCGTGTTAGCTGCATGAACTAGAGAAAACCCTGATGAGATGACTTGTACATCTCCCAAAATATAAAGTATGACATCATGCACATTGTAACCATGACCAAACCTCAAATCTTCAACATGAGTTTTCAGTATTGGTTCCCCCGTGACCTCCACCTTCCACAACTTTGATACACAAACCCCCTTAATCCTATATTAAAACCAATAACACATTCACAACCATTTACCAAGGAGTTTTTTAAATAGGCATTAACCATTGGTATCGTCATACCAAGTTTAGAGCTTGCAAGTCCATTCCAACCATGCCATATAAAACTATTAAACCAAAGTTAGACTCCATTGTTTCCAATTTAATCAAGACCATGGCCACCAACACCTTTCCAAACCATTTAAATTCAACCAGACCCATTCAGGTTCCATTACCTTTTATGCAATGCAAAGATTTCAAGAATAGTAAAACTAGGTGGCAAAAATCCTTCTCATTGGCATTTTAACAAAAAGGTTGAGGGAACATATGTTGGAAAACCTTAACTAAGTAATTTGGGGAACCCATAATACCCCAAAATCCACTTACCATTAAATTGCATCCCACAATGTCAAAATCATACTAAAAGCATGAAAGAAACATAATTGAACCATGAGAAACATTATTCAACCATGAATATCCAAAACCCCCAACCTTTATTGCAAAACCATAATAGTACCATTAAAACCATTTATTAAAACACATGCTCTTTGTAAAATAACAATGGGAGAGGAGTAACATACCTTAAACGCCAAGGAAGACGGAGGGAAACCACCCTTGAAAGTGTTAATCGATTATCTTGATGAAACCTTAGACTTTAGCTTGGAAGAGAGTTTGAGAGAGATTTTAAGAGTGTTTGATTGGGAATAATAGTTTAATGAAGTCCCAAAAGGTGTTTTAAGTTGTGGTGTCAAAGGAAGTTAAAAGGGGAAATATCCAAAATGCCCCCAACTTAAAACTGTAAAAATACCACAAATGGTTATGAGTCGATCCCGTGACTCGTGACCACAACATACGACTCATACCATTGAGTCATTACCAATACAGTGAGTTGGACACCCACACGTTCTCCACCATATGACTCCCTGATCCCTCTCATTACCAAACCATACGACTCGTATAGCCTAGTTGTACCCAAGACAGAATCCAAAGGTATTGACACTGGACAACATATGATTCAACTATACCACTCATACACTATCCTCATGGCTCTTAGTGAGCCACTCGTACTCAGAACCAAGTCAAGTTACTAAGTTTTTTATTTGATGAAGGATCGTCCTAACGAACCGTCACCACTCTTAACGGCCCGTACCACTAAGTTATAACCACAACAGAACCCCAACCATCGTCTACTGGACACCTAACAATTTAGGTTACCTGACCCGCACCCATACCATTCGACTCGTATGGTGAGTCGTTATTAAGACAGTGAGCTCAAAGCTTAAGAAATTTCCAAGGGCTAAAACCTAGGGTGTTTCAATTCTCCCTCACTTAGATCATTCATCCCTGAATGATGGGATAAGTCATTGATTGGCATGATCAAATCCCAAATGCCTCTACTCTGGCCTTTAACTATGTTAGAAAACAAAGATGTTAAGAATAACCCATACCTTATGCACGATCTTCTGGAGCAAAAAACAAAGATGGATACTTGGACTTCATGTCCTCTTCAGCTTCCCAAGTAGCCTCTTCAAGCTTGTGATTTCTCCATAAAACCTTTACCGAAGCTACATCCTTGGTTCGCAACCGACGAACCTACCAATCCAAGATTTCAATTGGGACCTCTTCATAGGACAGGGAATCTGAAATACTAATATCCTTAATAGGCACAATTTGCGATGAATCACCCACACATTACCTCAGCAATGTGGGACATAGAACACCGGATGAACAGAGCTCAAAATAGAAGGCAATTCCAACTCATACGCAACATTACTAACCCTTCTCAAAACCAAGTACGGACCAACATAAAGGGAACTGAGTTTCCCCGTCTTCCCAAACCGCATCACCCCATTCATGGGGGACACCTTCAGGAACACTCTATCCCCAACTTCAAACTCTAACTTCCTATGCCTCACATCAGTATAGGACTTTTGGTGACTTTGGGCAGCTTTAAGCCTATCTCGGATAACTTTCACCTTCTCCATGGCTTAGTGAACCAAATTTGGGCCAAACATCTCCGCCTCACCAACCTCAAACCACTCAATAGGAAACTGACATCTCCTATCATACAAGGCCTCGAACGGAGCCATCCCAATGCTAAAGGTGTAGCTATTGTTACACGCAAACTCTATAAGAGGCAAATGCTTAACCCAACTACTACCATAGTTAATCACACAATCTCTAAGCATATCCTCTAGTGTCTGAATAGTTCGTTCTGCTTGTCCATCCAACTGCAGGTGGAAAGACATACTAAGACTCACCTTAGACCCCAAACCTTTATGAAAAGATCACTAAAAGTGTGATGAAAACTGCATACCATGATCCGAGATAATAGAAACAAGGACCCCATGGAACTTCACCATCTCATGAAGATACAACCTTGCATAATCCTCTACCAAAAAATTTATCCTCGCTAGCAAAAAATGAGCGGACTTAGTCATCATATCCTCAATGTCCCAAATCAAATTGAACTAATTTTGAGACCAAGGAAGATCGATAATGAAATCCATATTGATCTCTTCTCACTTCCACATAGGTAACTTAATTTCTTGATACAATCCTTTGGGCCTCATATGCTCAACTTTTACTTGTTGTCACATCATGCACTTGGCTACGAAACTAACTGTATCCCACTATATATTGTTCCACCAATATATGTCTTTAAGGTCATGATATATGTTTGTCGAACCAAGATGAATAGCATAGAGTGACTCATGCACCTCGGTTAAGATCCTCGCTCGCAATCCATCCATATACGGGATGCACAATCTTCCTTGGTACCACAAGGGACCATCACCACAAATCTCAAAGGCTATCACCTTTTGCCCACTTACATCACCCTTGATTCTTATTGGGATAGGATCTAACACTTGCTTCTTTTTCACCTCAACACTCGAGGACGATTGTACCACCTTCTGCAAAAACATACCACCATCCTCAGAGTCCAAGAGGATTAATCCAAGGTTTGCCAAATGGTGAATATCTTTAACCAATTGTCACTTTTCCTCATCCATATGAATAAATTCCCCTTAAATAACCTGCTAAGAGAATCAACAACCACATTATCTTTACCTAGATGGTGATGAAGACTCATGTCATAATCCTTGAGCAGCTCAAGACATCTTTTTTTTTTCTGAGGTTAAACTCTTTCTGAGTAAAGAAATATTGTTAGCTCTAATGATCGAAAAAGATATCCATATGCATTTCATACAAATAGTGATGCCAAATTTTAAGTGTGAACACCACAACTAATAGCTCCAAGTTATGAGTCAGATAATTTTTCTCATACACCTTTAAATGTCTAGAGGAATAAGCTATCACCTTTCCATGCTGCATCAAGACGCAACCAAGACCTACATAGGACATATCACAATAGACCATAAATCCATCAGTGCCTATGGGAAAAGTCAAGAATGGAGCTGAAGTCATCTTATCCTTCAGCTTTTCAAAACTATCCTCACAAGCATCGACCAAAAGAACTTTACCTTCTTCTGAGTTAACTTAGTCAATAGGCAGTTATAGAAGAGAAACTTTTCACAAACCTTCTATAATAACTAGCTAAACCCAAGAAGCTCCGAATATCGATTGGAGTCGTGGGTCTAGGCCATCTCTTAACCACTGCAAATTTCTATGGATCCACCATGTTTCTTTCACTAGAAATGACAAGACCCAGAAAAGTGACAATGTTCAACCAGAATTAAGATTTTTAAAATTTGGCATCAACTGTTGCTCCTTCAGGGTCTGCAACACAATGCGGAGGTGATCGAGATGATCCACTTTACTCTTAGAATACATCAGAATATCGTCTATGAACATAATGACGAACAAATCCAGAAACTAATGAAAGACTCTATTCATCAAGTCTATGAATGTCACTGGGGCATTAGTCAACCCAAAATACATAACCATAAACTAAAAATACCCATATCAAGTACGAAAGAAAGTCTTAGGTATATCCACCTCCCTAATCTTTAAATAATGATACCCGAATCAAAGGTCAATCTTGGAGAAAAACTTGGCACCCTGAAGTTGGTCAAACAAATCATCTATTCTTAGAAGAGGGTACTTATTCTTTATCGTTACCTTATTCAGTTTCTAGTAATCAATACATATATAGAGGGAACCATCTTTCTTTCGCATGAATAAAACAGGTGCACCCCACAGAGACACACTAGGATGGATGAAACCCTTATTTAAAAGATTCTTTAGTTGCTCCTTTAACTCAGCTAGAACCATTCTATACTGGGGAATAAAAATATGACGAGTGTCCAAAGCTAGATCTATCCTAAAATCAATCTCTTTATCAGGAGAAACACTAGGAAGGTCATCAAGAAAGACCTCAAGAAATTCATTCACCACCGGGATGGAATTTAAAGAAGGACCATTCGAGTTAGAATTTTTAACCCAGACCAGATGATGACACCCCTAAAAAATTAATATCTAGGCTTTAAGATATGATATAAACCTCTCATTAGGATCTAGGTAACCACCCTTCCAATTAATTACCAGCTCATTAGGGAATTTAAAAATAACCTTATGAGTACGACAGTCTAGAGAAGCATAGCATAAGTGCAACCAATCCATTCCTTATGTGACATCGAAATTAACTATGTCCAATTCAAACAGATCCACCAAAGTCTCCCGACCACCCACAGACACCACACAACCCCTATAAACTCTTCTAGCCGCCACAAAGTCAGCTACCAGGGTAGAAATAAAAAAGGGGTCCAAAATACACTCAGGACTGAAACCAAAATGCATAATCACAAATAGGGTCACATAACAGAGAGTGGAACCCAGATCAAGTAAATAGTACACATCACGTGAAAAGAATTTTAACATACCTATAATGACATCAGATGATTACTCAGACTCCTGACGGGTAGTGAAAGCATAGAGTCAGTTTCAACCAGTTCCGAAGCCAGGTTGTGCACCCTTTGGTGCCGGAGTTAAAGAAGAGGAAACAAGAACCTTATTTTCCCCAGAGGCAACCTTACCAATAGGACAGTTTCTAATCGTGTACCCTGGCTGACCACAGTTGAAACACTATTCTTTTCCTTCATCATAGTAGCCCCGACGCAATCGACCATAAAATCTACAGGGAGGATAGGATGGAGCTTACTGGGCCCTACTATCCTGAGATTGGACACTCTGTGACCTATAATTATCGCCACCATGAAAATGCCTATCTCCCGATGGCTTTGGGTAGGGAGAACTAGTCATCGAGTAAGACTCAAAATTGCTCCAGTTTTTAATGGGCCACTTTCCACCATCCCTACCACTCTGTTACTGGACACCACCCTGCTTAGAAAATCTAAGCTTCTTTCTTTTTCTCTCCCCTATTTCAGGTTACTTCTTATTCTCTTCCTCGACCTGCTACATGTACATAACTAACCAAGATATATCCATGTCCTTGTTCAACAAGGCAGTCTTACTTTTCAAAATCAAGTCTCGAGACATCTGGAAGCGAACTTCCTCATTCTAGCCCTCATGCTAGAAGCCAGCTCCGGAGCATACCGAGATAACTAGTGAAACTTTAAGGAATACTCCTTGATTGATATCTTGCATTGCTTTAGGTTAACAAACTCTTCTGCCTTCGCCTCCATCAACTTCTGAGGAAAGAAGCAATCCAGAAAAACACTAGAAAAATCATCCCACAAGGCTGACTCAGCATCGTTACCCCTAGACTATTCCCATTCCTCATACCATTGGTAGGATACATCCCTCAGTTGATAGGCAACAAATTCTACACCCTCCACATTCGTAGCATGCACAACACAAATGATTTTTTCCATCTCATCTATAAAACCTTGAGGATCCCCCATAACCTTAGCACCAGTAAACACAGGAGGGCTCAACCTTATAAATTGGCCAACCCTTGTGGCCTCAGAAGATGGAGTAATAGAAATACCACGCTTAGCCTGAGAAGCTACTAATTGAGACAACATATGAATAGACTAATGAAACTCAACATTCATCATATCAGCCTGAGGAGCTTGAGAAGGACCGGCGGGAACTGGTGGAACTCCAGGAGAGCAATCAGGGACTGGGCCCCTAGACTGGGTTAGGAACCTATAGTAGGATGGGTCCCATAAACATTGTCCTCGGGTAGGATAAAGGAATTTCTGTGAACTTCAGATCATCTGGGAGACATGATCTCAAAAGCGAACAAATGGGTATTAAAGAAGATTTCAGGACCTTAGACTCTACAGCTTGAAAATAGAACACAAGAAAGAGAAACATTTCTAAATTTCTTGTAGCCTCTCCCTTATAAGTGTGGCACATACACACCCTTAAAATAGAATCTTCTCGAGACCCCTTTGTAGACATCTAAGTGATAATGAACCTAGGGCTCTGATACCAATCTGACATGACCCAAACTAGGTCTTAGTTGTGCTAGGCATCTAAAGTCCAACCAGGATCGAATACCACCCCCAATACGCAACTGTAACCGCCCTGCACCCTATGTCAGATGAATTCCAAACATATAACAAGATAAAAAAATAATAATTCAAAAACATTAAATAAAATCTATAATCATAATCTAACAACCTCAATCAAATATCAAATCGATGCCAACCTTAATGCCAATACCAATACCAAGGCTGACACCGATACTGACACCGCCCATGACCATAGTAGTCTGAGAAAGCCTCTTACCAGAATCAAAGAACATCCGATCAAGACATACTTCCGACCATAACCAAAACCAAAATTCAATAAGCGAAAATAATGAAAAGAAGTCCTTAGAATGAAATGGAATCTTTTGGGGTATGAAAGCTCACCATTTCAGTCTGACTCAAAGTCATCCCCCCAATCTAAGCCACTGAATAGGAGGACTAGTAATATGGTCAATTCCTGCATCGCATGGGGATACAGTGCCCGAAGATGATTAACGTAGTGAATGATAGCATGTACTCATGGATAAAGATAAAATAATGCCATTATTCAAAACCAAATCAAATAGCCATATGCAATCACATATATACCGTGCTGGGGTAGGAAATAAGGTCTAGTATGCATTTAAAATCTTAACCTGGACTGTGTAGCTCTATCATCCTAAATGTTCACCCACGGGCTAGATGGGTTCAACTCTTCTTATTGAAAGGGCCTCGGTGCATTTTAGACAGGCAAACTAGAGAAAAACCTAAGATGACAAGTACATCTCCCAAAATATAAAGTGTTACATCATGCACATGGTCACCATGCCCAAACCTCACATTGACAACATGAGTTTTCAGTATTGGTCCCCCTGGGACCTCTATCTTCCACGATTTTTCTACACTATCCCACTTAAGCCCATATTAAAACCAATTACATATTCATAACCATTTACTAAGGAGTTTTTTAATTAGGCATTAACTTGGTATCGTCATACCAATATTAGAGCTTGCAAGTCCATTCCATCCATACCATATAAAATCATTAAGCCAAAGTTAGACTCCACTATTTCTACTTTAAACAAGACCATGGCTACCAAGGCCTTTACAAACCATTTAAAATCAACCAGACCCATTCAGGTTCCATGACCTTTTATGCAATGCAAAGATTTCAAGAACAGTAAGACTAGGTGGCAAGAATCCTTCTTATTGGCATTTTAACAAAAAGGTTGAGGGCACATATGTTGCAAAACCTTAACTAAGTAATTTGGGGAACTCATAATACCCCACAATCAACTTACCATTAAATTGCATCCCACAATGTCAAAATCATACTAAAAGCATGAAAGAAACATAATTAAACCATGAGAAACATTATTCAACCATGAACATCCAAAAACCTCAGCCCTTATTGCAAAACTATAATAGTACCATTAAAAAACATGCTCTTTGTAAAATAATAATGAAGGTGGAGTAACATGCCTTAACACCAAGGAAGATGGAGAGAAACCACCCTTGAAATCCTTAATTGATTATCTTGATAAAACCCTAGCCTTTTGCTTGAAAGAGAGTTTGAGAGAGATTTTAAGGGTGTTTGTTTGGGAATAATAGGTTAATGAAGTCCCAAAAGGTGTTTTAAGTCGTGGTGTCAAAGTTAAAAAGGGAAATGTCTAGAATTCCTCCAACTTAAAACTGTAAAAATACCGCAGGTGGTTATGAGTCGATCCCATGACTCGTGACCACAACATGTGACTCATACCATTGAGTCATCACCAATATAGTGAGTTGGACACTCACACACCATCCGCCATAAGACTCCTTGATTCCACTCGTTACCAAACCATAGACTCGTATTGCCTAGTCATACCCAAGATAGAATCCAAAGGGATTGATACTTGACAATATACGATTCAACTATACCACTAGTATTGTATCCTCACAGCTCATAGTGAGCCATTCGTACTCATAGCCAAGTCTATAAATAATTTTTGGATTTGTTGAAGGATTATCCTAACAACCCGTCACCACCCCTTATGACACTTACTATTAAGTTGTAACCATAATAGAACCTGAACCACCATCCATTGGACACCTAACAATTTGGGTTACCTGACCCGTACCCACATCATACGACTCATATGGTGAGTCATTACTAGTATAATGAGCTCAAAGCTTAGGAAATTTCCGAGGGCTAAAACTCAAACTATTTCATATATGAATCATAGTCTAACATTATGAGTCGTATAGTAGACTCGTAGCCTGTCCAGTGAGTTACCCTTGAACCCAGCTTCAGATTATGACTCCATCTAATGACTTATTAGCATACTCAACGAGTCGTAAGGTGGTGAGTTATGTCCAAGACAGTGAAGGCCCTAGACTCAGAGTCCTAACCTAAGGCTCAGACTATAACTCAAAACCAGTCATGACGAGCCGTAGGATGAGTCATAACGACTGGAAACCCTGATCTCTGTATGATTTTCTAGTGGCTTTAAAGTCTTTTCCCACTCCTTTTAAATCCTAACCCATGTCGTTTAGGATTCCTAAAGGGGGTTATAAAATACCCAAAAAACCCCAATTCCTCCATTCATTATAATTACACCCAATGAAATGCAAAAGAATCAGTTTCCTTCTTCTTTAAGAGAAAACTAGGGTTCTTAAGAACAAAGATTAAGTTTAAGAAATTCACCCAAGTCTTTCACTCCAGCTATGTGGGATATTTATCAATGGGTTTCTTTTACCCATTAAGCTTCAAAGTATTCTAAATTTCAAGTTAAATTCCCCTTTTCATTTAGGATTTCATGAAAAGTATAAATTCCATGATTTCTCTATGTAATTCTCGAATTCAACCAAGAGATAGTGCTGCCTTATAACTTCAAGTATCCTTCCGTACTCTAGTCATGATAACTTGCCATATTAATGAAAGTGTTGGACTCTTGAGTCAAAGTCATGAAATTTCTTATCATGTCATTAAACTAAAATCATCATAATTAACTACATTGTATTCTATGCAAGTGAGATATGAATACCTAATACCGAGTTGACTTCGCATGTACAGTTTTCAAGATTTTAAGTTAATCACACCACATTTATAACATAAAGGTTATAACATTGTCATGTTGAACATTATTAGTATTGAATTATGTTAATTAACCAGTACTAGCGTCTTTTAGTTGGGAGTAATATTTAGCACCAAGAAAATGTAGGGATAGAGACTCCCTCATCAGTTAGGCAGAGTTATTAGAAGTAGTCCCTAAGTTCTAAAATTGCGTTGCCAGCATAGGTTATGAGGCATCACCCATTAGTTTAGGTTTGACATCCTCTTAGGGGTCACCTGTCAGTTAGGCTTGACACCCTAGTCATTCGAAATATCAGTTTAGTGGATCCACACAGCTAGTGTCAGTACTTGTGTCAAGGTATTGACACTCTTCCAATTGGGTTATAGGTTTGACCTCGATTATCTCATATTGGGGCATGCAGGTCAAATATTAGCTTCCACAGTTGTAGATCAGTATTCAGACTATATCAGTTCAGGTTTGCATGACCAAGGGTCTATATATCAATTATTCAGATTATTTTAGTACATGTTTATACTTGGTCTTGTATTTATTTTACATGTTCATGCATTTGTGCTCAATGCCTATATGTACTTCAGTTAATCCTTATCCCACGTACCAGTACATTCATAGTACTGACTACATACTCTCTTCTATGCTATATTGGATGCTCAATTCCCAGATCATACATAGTCCATTCCTGTATCACTCAGCTGCAGCATTGGTGAGTCCTTATCAGTTGAGGACTATTCATATTATTTATCATGATTTCTAGTATCTTATTTTATGTTATTTCAGTAGTCAGAGTAAGTTGGGGACCTTTCCCAACAACTTATTATGTTTAGAGGATTTTAGCCAGTTTGATAGTTAGTTATGTTTTCAGTGATGTGATTCCGACTTCTTTATTATGGATTTGACATTCAGCTATTTTATTAAATGATTTTCATTCAGTATTTTGTTACATACTTTCAGTACCATGCAACTTATGCCAGTTCATTGGTTAGGTTGAGGTCATTTGTGACATTAAATACCGTGTTACGACTAAGGGTAGTCTCGGGTCATGACACGACCTTCCACTCTGCCTCATCTACAGACCGATGTATCTACTGGACCTTAACCACTAGAATATCTCTAGAATGCAACCGTCTAAAATCCATGGCTAGAATAGAGATGGGCTCCTCAACAAAATACAACCTCTCATCTAACTGGACTGAATCCCAACAAATGACATAAGACTCATCCAAAATATAATGCCAAGGCATGGAAACATGAAAAATTGGATGAACAGTTGATAAATCTGAGGGAAATACTAACTCATACGTGACATTCCCAATAGTTCAAAGAATATCAAAAGGTCCAATATACCTGGGACTAAGATAACACCCCTTCCCAAACCTCATCACGCCCTTCATGGGTGACACACTAAGAAAGACTCAATCAATTACACCAAATCTTAAGGTACAAAGTCTACGATCTGCATAGCACTTTTGCCTACTCTAAGCCACTTGAAGTTTATCCTAAATGATTCGAACTCTATCCAAAGACTTACGAAGTAAGTTCATACCTCAAGATTTAGTCTTAAAACCTCAAACCAACCAACTGAAGAACAATAATGCCTACCATAGAATTCCTCGAAAGGAGCCATCTCAATACTTGAATGATAGCTATTATTATACGCAAACTCTAACATAAGCGTTGAGAATATCCTCCAAAACTTAAATAGTTTGCTCTGACTGACTATCGGTCTTGGGGTGAAAAGTTATGCTAAGATCAACCCAGGTACCCAACTCCTCCTGAAAATTCTTCCAAAAGTGAAATATGAACACTAAACCTCTATTTGAGATGATAGACACAGTCACACCACGAAGACAAACTATCTCATGAATATAGCTATCCAACCTCTCAGCACTAAAAAAGACCTGAACTAAAATGAAATAGCAGATTTAGACAATCAATCCATAATGATCCAAACACTATCAGAAACATGGTATTATGAGGAAACCTAGTTGTGATGTCCATAGTGGTCCATTCCTATTTCCACTCGAGAAGGGATAACCTCTGAAGTAAACCACTAGGCCTCAAGCGCTCGACTTTTACCAACTGATAACATAGGCAATGAGTTATAAAATCCACCACATCCTTCCTTATACCACTCCACCATTAGTGTTGTCTCAAATCGCAATACATCCTAGTCACTCTCTAATGGATGGAATACCTGGAATAATAATCCTCCTAAAAAATCAGTCTAATACATTCACCCACTCTCGGCATATAGACTCGACCACCAATCCTCAAAACACTATTTAGATCAAGCAAGGCTTTCTTATCCTCTTCACGCAACACCTTATCCTAAATCATCCTCGACCTAACATCATTAAACTGAAGAGCTTGAATCTGCTCCATCAAGAAAGACTGTAAGGCCTCATAAAAATTTTGATGATTTTACTTTTTACCCCCTCAAGTGCATAATGTTAATTTTTGACTTGAATTATATTTAAGGATATTAAAAGGGTATTTTAGGAAAGTTTTAGAATTTTTGGCAGGGGTTCGGGGCTATTTTGGAACTCTGAGGCAGTGTGCCTTCGCGATAGTGGTGTGCTATGCCAGTGGTGTTCCGCGATAGCAGCATGGCATAGGGGATAGCCTCTGCGATATTAACATAGCATGTTGTTGTGTTAATATCACCCAATTTTTATTTTTTCCACTTGGGTTGAGGTCCATTTGGTATTTTCACCCTTTCCATTGCTTATAAACATAAAAACAACCTTTTCTCTTTAGTTTTCAAAGATAAAAATCATTTTTTTCCTCTCTAACTCTAAACCCAAGAAAGCTCACATTTTATAGGAGATTCACTATTCAAGCTCCTAACTCTGAATTGTTTTCAATTTCTTATGTATTTCAGGCATGTTTCTCATTCCCCACCTTTAATTTTACATTGTGGCATTTATTTACTCATTAAACATGTGATTAAAATTGATGAGTTTGAAATTGGGTTAAGGGGTTTTGATTGGTATTACTTTAATTACTTTTTTCATATTTTAAATTGATGATTTATTCTTTAAATTTATAGTTTTTTGACTGAATGAGTGCATTGTAATGGGAATTAGAATGGGGAACATGGGTTTCTCAAAATTAATGACTTTTTTAGCTTGGTAATAGCATTAACCCCAACCCACTTTGTTTTTTGAACATGGATAATTGCATAATTCAACTAATTTATGAACCCATTGCATGACATTAATGGATAAATGGCTAAAATGAATTTGAAAGGCCTTTGGTGGCCATGACTTTGGATTTTAAATCGAACTTGATAGTCGAATGGTTACATGGATTGTTTGTCATGATTATATAATCTTACAAGCATAATTGATCTGCCAATATCAAGTGGTAAATGTCTTAATATAAGACTCTTTGGTTAATGGTTGGCTTTATGTGCAAACTATTTTAATTTGGGCTTAAAGAGGATTGTGTTGCTCAGCATGTAGGTGTAGTCCCAAGAAAATTAAAACTGGAAACAATGTTTGCCGGCGTGGGGGTATATATGACTGTGTGCTTGGTTCACATATTATATTTTGGGATGGCTAAAGCCTTAGAGTCCTTAGCCTTTCTTTTGGTTTCCTCAGTTCATGCGACTAATACACATTGGAGCCCTTTCAACAGGGGGAGCTAAACACATATAGATCGTGGGAGCCTTTAGGATAGAGCGAGCTACACAGTTGAGGATAATGGTTTAAACTCTCATGTTCATGACCCTTATCCCTATCCCGGCATCCTATATATGTATATAGAATTATTATGCATATGGTTATGACTGGTTTATAAAATTAGCATTATTTTATCACTTTCCCTAAGTTACATGCAGTGCTTATCCCACTGACCATCCCAGTATGTTGCATCATTTCATGATGTAGGGTCTGAGGGCTTTTTTATTACTCATGTGTCGCATTAGGTGGTTCGATACATCTATTGAGTAGTTGTGAAGTGGTGAGACTGCATCTTTCGGTAGGCCCAACCATTTTATCTATTTCCCTTATGTCTTGGTATTTTCTTGGATTTTGTTTTGTTCATAGTTGGGGTCATGTACCAACTTTGTTGGTAATTCTAATATTATAGGATTTTGTAGACAAGTGTGAGTTGATTGTTTGTTTTGACTCTTAGTTTCCATTTAATTTTTCTATTCATCTTATCATCATATTTGGTTGGCTTACACTGTATTCTTTTATTGTATTTTGGATGTTAGGCTAATGGGGTGGTCTCCGGTTTAAGGGAGGCTTGAGATACCTGTCACAACTAGGCCCAAGTTTGTGTCGTGACAATCTTGGTATCAGAGCACGATTCATGGTCATTGGGTATCCACAAAGACATGTCGAGTAGAGTCCGGTTTATGGGTGTGTAGTGTGCCATACTTATAAGGGGGAGGCTGTTGACACCTAATTTTTGCCCTCAATTACTAAATTTAATCCTGAGTTTCTTTGATTTTTTATAAAATTTGAATGTTTATTTCATCTGGATAAATGTTCTCTAAAATATTTATTTTGGGTTAATTTTGTTATTTAAGTGACGATTATATGTTTTCGCATTTACATATATGAGATTATATAAATTTTGTTACTTAAATGAATATTTTTATCAAAACTAAACTATTATTGAGATTAATCTTAAAAATTAATTCAAATGGGTAAAATCTTGATCTAAATATAATTTATTCTCAAAAATAATTTATTTTAAAAAATATTTATTTGGTTTTATCTGATCAAGAATCTCGGGATTAGACCGGTTTATAATTTGTATCGGATCTTATTTAAATTTTAGACAATTTAATGAATTTGATCATAATTGAAATCAATTTGGCCATAATTGTAATGCTATTGGCCAATTGATTTTCAATATGATTTCAATTTAAATAAAATTGACCAAAGTTATGATTTAGAGCCATTTATTAAATCTTAATCTCAATAAACTCATCAACAACTAAATTTTCCTCTAATACCCAATCTTAATCCCAAAAATTCAAATATGAAATTCAAAATTTATTCTAGATTGGACAATTCCACCTCAACATTATCCTCTTTTTCATTTAAATTTTAAAATTTGCAATAGATTGTACAATTCCACCTCAACCTTATTCTTTTTCCATTTTGAAATTCAAATTTATACTAGATTATACAATTCCACCTCAACCTTATTTTTTTATTTTTAAAATTCAAAATTTGTACTAGATTGTACAATTCTACCTCAGCTTATCATCCAAAAAACCTTATCCTTAATTTTAAATTTCCAAAACACCCTTAAGTTCTTTCTCCCATATTGGTGGATTCAAAGAATTGAATTCCCATCCATTCCTATAAATACTACCACTATTTTGGTAGAGAGGCAAGTCTCAAAGAGTGAAAAAACTTTTGAGTAAAGAGTTAAATTTTTTTGTTAGTAAAATTTTTTCAAGCGGTAGGCTAATCGGGGTTCTCGAAAGATTGCTTTCTGGTGGTGATCAAAACTCCTAAGAAAGCTTGAAGTCCCATTTTGCTTCTTCAAAAAAGGAAAACACATCTTTTCCTTTTAATTTTGTTGTCATTTTCTTCTTCATCCCCTTCTTCGTAATTTCATAGTTGTAATTTTGTTTATTGGGATTATTTGTTGTAGATGGCCTTGAAGGCCATAGGATGATGTGATATCAATATTATGGCTATTTTTATGTTCATGGTATAAAATAAGCTAACAATTATAGATTGTGTTTCTTCGGCTTTCTTCTTTAATTATTATGATTAGATAGATAAAGTTTCGATATTTGCTTGATTAAAATACGTACTCATGCCTAGTTTAAATTTTTTATTGGATATGTTCGCTTTTAGAATGTAAGTTGTTTCCTTTATGTCAAAAAGAATAGTTACTATTGTTTGTTTTGCATTAATAAATTAGATGGATAAAATTTTGATATTTTCTTGATTAAAATACGTACTCATGCCTTGTTTAAATTAGTTATTGGTGTATATATTTGATTTTAGTATATAAAATTATTTTCTTTATGTTGAAAAGAATAGTTACTATTATTTTTTTTGCCTTAATAAAATAGTAGTTGGCTAAGTCAAAGCACAAGAACTTGTTATCTGCTTACTAGTTATTTTGACGGATTTCAAAATCCTCATATGAGAGATGAAGTGTTAGGTTTATTTTACATCTGAGTTTTTTTATTTCTCTTCTATTCGCATATTTTTTTTTTTCAAAATGATGAGAAAATTCTTACTTTTATTAATTAGAGAAAGAGGTTCAATGAGTTTAGCAATATCTTGCCTTCCTCTAATGAAGTCCAGACTCGTGTTTGTTATTTTCAAAGGGTCTATGAAATTATATCTCAAATTGAAGTAGTGACTTACCTGTATCTAGGAATTTGGTGTTATTTTTGAAAGGCATATCATAGTGTGCTGTGTTTTTGGCCTAGCGATTTCCAAAATCACTACTTAAGGTTAAAGTTGACCACTTTGACATACACGTGATAGTTGACTCATTCACATGTAAAAATTATAATGTAAGTGCTACTTTTAAGATCTAACTTCTTTGTCGATCCTTAATTCTTTTTATTAAAGAGTTATTTTTCTCCATGATTATATGCCACGATGAAATGCCAAGTTCTTTTGATATATGTTTGTGGTCATGATTTACTCATCTTCAAGGTCAAAATTGTCTTTGATTTTCTCTTGTTAAATTGAAAAGTTGTTATAGATTTTGTTGAAAGGGTGTAAAACTAAAATAGGAGTTGGCATAATTGGATACTTTTTTCTTAAAATTAATATTTTACCATTTTCCTTTCCTTGTCTTTGAATATAATTTCTCAAACATATTTAATATGTGCAATTTGCTTCACTTTGCTTATTGGATTACTTCTTAAAGTATTTTTTTTATTCATTTAGATGTCTCATTGATATTCTCATGCTATAGTAATTTTTTTTCAAGTTATAGATTTGTTGATAGACTCCACTTTGTATTGAAAAAGTGTTGTTGCATTAGTATGCCTTGTATTTCATATTTGAGGTGCTACGAAAGATTTTCTCATGTCTTGCTCATTTCCCTTTTTTTTTTCAAATAAAAACATGCCTTGGACTTTATCATGTCATAGTATTCGGTACAAATATATGTTCATCTATAGAAAATATTTGTCTAAATTTTAAGCAACTATGCTTGTGGATCCATATCTTCTTTTCAAGGCTAGGTTTAATTTTGTAAGATTATTTAAGAAATAGATTAATTCCCTTTTTGTTAGATAATTTGGTTTGCTTTGATATCATAGTTTCCTATTCCTTTATGTTTGAGAATGCTATTTTATCATATCATCATTTATCTATTAAGTGTAGAATTTTTGAACATATATTGATTCCTTCTTCTATTTCTTTGCATGAATTTGCCTTGGAGTCCAAATGGACTTTTACCCCTTTGTATTCAACAATGGGTCGATGAGTCCCATCTTTTCAAGGAAATTTTAAAATAAAGTCCAAAAATTAGTTAGGTGGCATACAGATGTAAGAAGAAGAAAAATGGGTCAAAATCCATTGATGAAGTCGCTAAGAGATTTGAAAAGTCTCGATTTTCATTATTACCTTTTTCTTTCTTTCTTTCTTTCTTTCTTTCTTTATTTATTCATTTAGGGCCTCGAAGATAAAGTTGTAATCTAATACATGTGAAGCAGATTTTGGACCCCAAAGGTCCAAAAAGATAGTTTTGGACAGGTTGTGGGCCAAAAGCCCGAATGATTAGATTAGGACAGGTTATGGGCCAAAAGCTAAAGTATTTAGATTAAGACAGGTGAATATGGATCAAAATCCCAAATTAGACTAGCACAGAGTTTGTGGATTCGTGCCTAATGGCCTAAGTGTTTTAGTCTCCCTCTTTCCCCTTTATATGATAATTGTTTTTTAGTTTTCTTAGACTTAGTTAAAAATCCCCGTTAAGTCGTCAAAATTTGTTTTGCACAAATCTTGAAGACAAATTTTTTCTTAATCGATTTCTTTTCAAAAATTAATTTCTCTTTTTAAAGGTAGTCAAAAAATTTATTTTAAAATAGTCCGGATAACCACAGGTTAGCGGATACTCTTAGTGCCTTAACAACCTTCCAAGAGTACTAATAAAAACCATTTTCTCAGGATTTCTAAACTTAAAAGACCTTTCCTATTTTGAATCTTTTAAGTAATTTCAAAGATTTTCTTAATTTTCCTAAATAAATTAAGTGGAGACTCTGTTTTGAAAAATCGAGTTTGAAAACTTTTTTTTGAAAGTATTCAAATTCGTAAAAAATTGTAATAGTCATCTTTTCTCCGTAAAACAGAGGTCAAAAGGCATTTAGGAATGTTTTCTTTTCTTGTATTCCATTTTAGACTATAAAGTCTAGTTGTCTTGAAACTTCTCTAACTTCTGGATTACTCACATTTCATATCATGCCTCCTTGAAGAGCTGACATTCGTAGAAGCTCTGTTGGAACCTATGTCCTACCTGAGGAAAATGTGGATGGAACTCGCCTTGTTTATGGAGTGTAAACATGGTCTAGGTTCCCTGCTCTTAATTGTAGTGCTTCACATGGGGTTCCACCTATCCCTACTAGTCATTCTAGGGCTTCCCAGGATGGTGATACTTATGATCAGACGCCTTAGGGAGATATCTCTAATACGGAGTTCCACAGTCTATTCACATATTTACTTAGCTAGTGGCATCATATTTTTTTCAGGCTGATTGTGTTGGTTCTGCTGCTCATTCATTTGAGATCACTCGGGTTATCCAATTTATGAGGTTGATCCCCCAACCTTTACAGTCTCTAAGGTTGAGGAGGATACTCAAGGCTTCGCTAATGAGATGGAAAAGATTTTTAGGGTGATGCATGCTACTAATTTTGAAGGTGTAGAGTTTGTTGCGTATCAATTAAAAGATGTAGCTTACCAATGGTATGAGGAATGAAAAACAATGAGGGGTGTTGATACTGAACCAATGTTGAGAGGCCTTTCTTGATCACTTCTTTTCTCAGGAGTTCAGGGAATCTAAGGCTGAGGAGTTTGTGAATTTGAAGCAGGGTAAGATAAGCATGAAGGAGCATGCTCTAAAATTTCATCAGTTGTCCCGTTATGCTATGGAGTTAGTGGGTAATATGAGATCTAAAATGAGAAAGTTTTATTCTGGGTTGTCCCATGATTTGGCATTGGAGTGTAAGGTTACGATGTTGAACAATGGTATAAAAATCTCTAGGCTGGTGTTTTATATGTAGAAGGTTGAGGATGAAAAGAAGAAGTGGGTAGAGATGGGAGAGAGGCAAAACAAGAAGTTGAGGTATTCAGAGTAGGGTGCAGGTCAACCAAATAGTGGGAGAGATTGTAGACAGTAAACTAATACGAAGAATTAGGGGAATTCTTATTCGACGGCTAGTGCTCCTTATCCTAAGACTTCTGGTGATCATCATTTTCTGACTACCAATGGTCCTAAGGCACAAGGTGACCAGTCTTAGGTTAGTAGAGCTCAGTCAGCCCCACCTTATGCTCCTTGTAATTTTTGTAGATGACTTCATTGTGGTTATTTTGAGGAGAAGAGGAACTTGTATTTCAATTGTAGTCAACCTGATCATCTGTAGAGAAATTATCTGTGATGCCCCAGAAAATTTTTTCTGTTAAGATCTCGAACGAAAATATGTTGAATTCTATTTTTTATCATGATTAATAATTTTTTTGTGTGGAATTTCTGGATATGCGACCCGTCATCGCGTATAGCATTGAATAAGCTTTCCAACGATATGTGGATCATCCAAAACGGACACTCGAGCGATGAGTTATGATCATTCCGATCTAATCGTGAATAGTGGTGAATAGTAAATGTGCAGGAAAAAAATACTGAGGCCAGGCAAATTTTAGGGTCAACTTCAAACGATCATAACTCCTTGTACATAATTATCTGGGTGAGATACTATATATCAACAAAAATCTCTGAAAGTCCTCTTTCCAATGAAATTGGTTTCATCCAATTTGGCCATCGGAGAAAAAAGTTATGGTCGATCTACTTCAGCCTATCAAAACAGTCCACCAAAGGACAAATTTGACATTATTTGATTTTTAAGGGTATTTTGGTCATTCCCACTCCAATCCATCCGGGTAAACCATGGATTTAAGTCCATTAAGAGCATTCAATAGCTCATTTTTCTCCAAAATTTCCAAAGGCTCAAACCCTAACCCTACTACTCCAAATTTCATCCTTCTATGTCTCACGATTGAACCGTAGAAATTTCAAATTGATTTGGTATTCGAGTTGATCATGTTAAGGGCTTCGAGAAGTACCCTTTATTTTTCTGAATAAAGTTTCGGAGTCGGAAGTTCATATTCATCTTCCATTTTTAGGTATGTGGGGCTTTGAACAAGATTATCCTTTCGATCTTGTGCCCGGTATTTTGATTGAATTACATTGACATGAGATTTTACATGTTTTACAATGAATTAGAAATATGGTTTTATATCTTATATTATTTTCCATAAGCTATGGGATTATATCATCCGATATGTGTATGATGTTGAGATAGAATTATGTCCAAAAAGTATTTGATTATGAGAGTATGATGATTTAATTTGTTAAGCCTTGATTTATACTATCATTCCACTATTTTCTTATTATGAATTTATAATTGATATTGGAAATTCTATATCTCTACTATGGGTTGATGTCTCAAGTACCTTTAAATGAGAGTTGGATGGAAAATTGAGAAATGTTGATATTGAAGTTGCAATGAGTCTTGGTATTTTCCGGATGGTTTTGATGAGTTAAATTGTTGAAAATATTATGTATTGAGTCTTCATATCCTTGTCCAAATGTCGAGTCGGTTATGGTTCAATGCATTGATACCTTGTTGATGTTGAGGAAGACTAAAATGTTTTGAGCTAAAATGTGTTGAGTTAGGAATCCACAAATTGATATGATTTGATAAATGAGAAGAAGATTTGATTTGGTCTTTATGATATACTCTTTTGATGTTGTGGTGGATTTCCTAACGCGTTATGAGCTTTTTGGGGAGTAGTACTTAGCACCGAGAGGGAAATTTGGTATTTCCCCAAACCTATGTGCCACCGTAGGGTTGTTTGATGATGATAATATTGGCCGGAGAGCCCGATTGTGACTATTGCAGTTTTAAGGTCGTACTCCTTGGCAAAGAGTATGACGCTCCGGCTAACGGGTGTTTCAAATATTGGTATTCCACGTAGCTCATGTGGGGTTGCCGGTTATAGGAAACTCCCCTATCCATAAGAGTCATGTTTATTGAAATACCGAGTCACTCCGAGTTTTGATGTGGTAAGTCAAGTTTCCTATGATGATCTATAATGATTTATGAGTTTTTTCTCCTATATTTCCTATCTAAGATGTTATGAGTTGCATGATTCAATGTCACTCAAGCCAGATGTGTCATTATGGTCCGTATGTACGTTTTTACGAAATTTATGATATTATTTATATTTTGCATACGCCCCCACATACTCAGTACATATCTTGTGCTGACCCACATATTTCTCTATGAGCTACATTCTTACCATGATGTAGGTTCAGGTACTCAGCCGCAGCCGCGACAGTGATATTCGAGTGCCGCATCTACGTTCCTTCAGTGGTGAGTCCTCATGGTTCGAGGACCAAGTTGCTAGTTTTGGTGTTGTTGTTTTGTGATCCCTTTGGTCTGTTGAGTCAGTTGGGGGTTTGTCCTAATGGCTCGTTGATTTTGCTGTATAGAGGCTATGTCAGACTAGTGTATTGTTGGGTTGGTTTATGTATAAACATTCCATATATGTACAGTCTAACGATATTCCGTGCCATGTACGATGTGATATGATATGTACTTATATATATATCCTTAGCGTAGCGTGTATGTTGTTGTGTTGGAACCCAAAGGTAGTGTTTTGGCTTAAAGGGTTAGCTTGAGGCTACGTGTAGCCTTGGGCACCGTGTGGCATCTCAGGATGATATTTTGGGGTGTTACATTATCCCATAGCCAAAGTTTCCACTAGGGCTAATAAGGTTCTGGTCATCATTTTTTCAGCTCTGACTCCTAAGGGCGCTACTTCTGGTATCGACACTGGTAGGAATCATCTCTATGCACTTGCTATTCGTTAGGAATTTGAGTCATCCCCCGATGTTGTCATCGGTATGTTACAACTCTTCTCTCATATTGTTTATTGTTTGCTTGATTAGAAATCTATCCTATCTTCTACCCCTTATATGGATGTACACTTTGATTTTGTTTCCAAAAATATTCCCGATCCCCTCTTTGTGTCTACTCTAGTAGGTGATTCTATAGGTTCTAGAAAAATCTATAGGGGTTGTGTGGTGTCTATCTTTCACAGAAGGACATTGGTAGACCTGATAGGGCTTGATATGGTGGATTTTTATATAATCTTGGGGATGGATTGGCTTCATTCGCACTTTGCTTCTCTAGATTGTAGGACCCAAAAGGTCAGTTTCCATTTTCCTAATGAACAAGTGATCAAATGGGAGGAAAGTTCCTTAGTACCCAAATGAAGGTTTATTTCCTATCTTACAGCTCGAAAGTTGATTTTCAAAGAGTGTCTGTATCATTTAGTTTGGATTAAGGACTCAACCTAAGGAGCATAAAAAAACAAGTTATGCCCCATGGACAAGAGTTGACGCCACCACATTTTGTATTGATTGATGAGATGTTTTATAACTCTTACCTTATAGGTAAGACTTAGACCAAGGACTTTCAAATAAAAAGTTTTACCCTATGAGCAAGAGTTGACATTACCAGATTGTGTTTTGATTTATGAGATATTCTATAACTCTTGCCTTAGAGGCAAGACTTAACTCAGAGACTTTTCAAAGAACAAGCTATGCTCCATGATAAGAGTTGACACTATCACATTATGTTTTGATTTATGAGATGTTCTATAACTCTTTCTTTAGAGGCAAGACTTATTCCAAGGACTTTCAAACAACAAGTTATGCTCCACGGACAAGATTTGACACTACCACATTGTGTCTTGATTTATGAGATGTTTTATAAATCAAGGACTTTTAAACAACAAGTTATGCCCTATGTGTAAGAGTTGACACTACCACATTATTTCTTGATTTGTGAGATGTTCTATAACTCTTGCCTTAGAGACTCGAATTAGTCAAAGGACTTTCAAACAACAAGTTACGCCCCATGGTCAAGAGTTGACACTAAGAATGCAATCATAAGATGCCTTTGAGAATCCTTCAATTTTTCTTCAAGTTCAATCTAAAACTTTGAGGCTTCTTTCTTTCCTTTATTATTTGAATCATCCACTTTCTCAAGTTGACTTCCAAGATCAGATTTTCAAATTTCAACTTAGCAACTTGTTCCTTAGTTTCAAATATCTGAAGAGTTAAAGATATAAACTCAAGATCCTAATCTTCTATTTTTTCTTCTAGAGCATTATTCTTCTCTTTATCACAAGCACTATCTCTTTTCTTCAGTTGACTTACTAAATTCTAAATTTAACTTAGTAACCTTCTCCTCAGTTTTGGATATTTAGATAGTTAAAGCAATTTAGTCAAGCTCTTGACTTTCCACTTTTTCTTCTAGAGAAACTTTTTTCTCAGTCATTTCACACATAGAATTAATTAGCACATTTGCAAGTTTTTTTTTTTATCTTTCTAGCAGAATAGTTTTCCAAGTTTTCTTTAAGATCAGAAAGTGTTACCTTATTTTCTTATTTATCTTCAGTGTTTGCCATAAAAGCAAACAAAGAATCAAAGTTCACTTTTGCATCCTCCACTACTAACATAGATACATCTCCATGCTTCCCATCTTTTTTTAGATTCACTGGAGAAGCCCCCCAGATAACTAAGTCCTGCTTAACTGCAAAATCTGCTACAACCCCTCTACTTAATTTTACAGAGACCTAGTCTCTGTTCCTTCCTATATCACCTTCGGTCTTAAGATATTCCTAATAGTCCATTTCATGCATTGGACAATCCTTAATGAAATGCTCAGGCATTCCACATTTGTGACAAACCTACACAGTGCCTCCCTTTTTACTGCTACTTCCACTTCTTTGAAACTGGACACTTTTCTTCATAGTTCTAACTATTCTTGTTGCCAAATAGGCAACATCAGTGTCTTCTTCATTAAATTTTAATTTTAATGCTCTCAGTACCAGAGATTTTTCCCCTTTTTCTTGTTTCTTCTCTTGGTCTTGTTGCTTCTTAAGTTCATGTGTCTTTAAAATTCCAATAAGCTCATCCATAGTGAGAGTTTTCAGGTTCTTTGCCTCAGTAATAGCATTTAATTTGCTTTCCTAAGGTTTTGGCAGAATTCTAAAAATCTTCCTCACTTGCTTATACAATGAAATCATTTCTCCTACACAATGTAGCTCATTTGTGATAGAAGTGAATCCTGTATGCATTTTCTGTATTATCTCTCCTTCTTTTATGGTGAAGGTTTCATACTGGGTAGTCACCATGTCAACTTTGGAATACTTCACATCTGTAGTTCCCTCATAAGCTGTTTTCAAACAATCCCAGATTTCTTTAGCATTTTTACATGGAGAAATATTATTGTATTCATCAGGCCCTATACAACAAACTAGAAATTTCTTAGCCTTGTACCTCTTCTTAATTTTCTTTCTATCTTTATCATCATACTCTCTCCTACTTTTAACAACCATTTTAGTTATTTCTCCTTCTTTGACTTCTTTAATAGGAACATGAGGACCATCAATAATTATGTCCATCATCTCACTATCCTTAGTGATAATGAAGTCAAACATCCTAGTTTTCCACCACCCATAATACCGCCCATTAATTCTAGGTAGTCTAGTGGTAGATTGCCCTTCTTTCAAGTTAGGTGGAGTATCATTCTAACCAAATTACTCTAGGTATAAACCTTTTAGAATGTTCTATCTCTAATACCAATTATTGAAACCCTCGAGGTCGCACTATACTGTGAGGGACCAGGTCCCTCAAAGTCAATCACAGGCAAAAATACAGTAAACCAAGTAACACAAAATAGTGTAGGAAATATAAATAACACAAGATTTAACATGGAAACCCCCTTGCTCAAGGGAGGAAAAACCACAGCTTGCCCTCACATGCACCCAAAAGTTCACTATAATCAAACTCTTTATCAAAAATTTTAATAAACCTAACTCTTGGTTCCTCCTACTTGTAATTACTATACTACAAGCTCAACTTAACAACTCTTCCAAGGACACACCTTAATATTGATTAACTCTAACCAATATCCCCCTTAGGTAACTTTACCTAAGATCTTTTAAAGCAAGAAAAAAAGAACATTACTCTTATAACATGAGTAATTCAATTGCATTTCAGGACTCAACTCAAGACCACTCATTCTTTTTTTGCAAAAGAAATAAGAACCTGAGCTATAGTTGAGCAACTAAATTGAGTTTTTGTAAGATCCCGCAAAATTTCTAAGCTTAATTTAGTCCTTTAAGTTTGTCAAGGGGGCCCAGACTTAGAAAATTCTAACTAAGGCCCAGACTTAGAAAATTCTAACTAAGTTTCAAGACTTAGTTTATTTTTAGCCTTCGAAAGATGGAAATCTCATTTCGCAACCTTAATGTCCTTTAATGGTCTATATTTTTGTTAATTCATGATCAGAAAGGTCAATAGGTGTTCCCAGATAAGTTTCGGATTTTTTAAACCTCGTTTAGACCATGTTTGGAAGTCTGAAATAGTGGACCAACGCGATCTTGGCGTGCTGCATCACCTATCGCATTGGTTAATATTGTTACCAGCTACCAGTCAAAAGTCCTGAGACACGACACAATTATGGCGTGACACGTCAAGTATCACGTAGATGCCATCGACGTGTCGCGTCGCCAAACGCATTAGTGCCTAGTTTCATTCATTAAATGACCGCGTCCTTTAGGGTAATTAGAAAATTTTCCCTCAATCTTCAGCCCTCATAACACGAAATTTAGCCATTTTTTGGCTAAATACATTTATTATTTCACAAGTTCTCAAGAACAAAAAACCCTAGGTGATTAATTTCAATTCAAGAACTCAAGTTTTCTTCCATCAATATTCAAGAAATTGTCAACTAAGGTATGTAAAGTGTTCATCCAAGGGTCCCTTCCACCCTTGGAGATCAAGAAACACTTTTCAAACTATGAATTTTGAATTCCATGTTGTAGGTTTGATTGTACATATGTTTACGTTGTGATATGATTTCCAAGGTTGAATCTTTATTAAATTCTCATGACTTCATGTTAGTATGTGGATTGAAATCCTTAAATTTGAAGTTCTTAATATAGCCATGATGTATTAGTTGTTGATTCATGCCCTATAAAAGGTTATACCTTCCATGTGTTTGTTAAAATACTTAAGTGAATAAGAATTGTGCATTAGGACCTATTTGTGAGCTATATGATGAACTTATGATGTACCCACATATTCAAAATGACTCCCATGCTAAAGCAATGTCTTGTAATGATTTGGTGGAATACTCATAAGTAAGGATTTGTGAAATTATATTACGTTAGCATGTATTCCCATTCATTTGTAAGCTTATGACTTGCGAATTCTTTCATGAAATCCCTCAATGATAGTATTATGAATTGTTGACTATGGTCATGTGTTCAAGTAGTGTCATGTCTAATTTATTTTTATGCTATCGAGTCCTGGTGGTATTTAATATCCAATAATTTAGTTGTGTGCCTAGAGCCAATGTTAGTTTTCAAGATAACCTCAGTCAAGCCATGATCAGTAGAATTTAGTCAGTCTCAAAACTTAGGAAAATTCAGCAGTATTCAGTTCAGTCCTCAGTAACTCAGTCAGTTAACAGAATTCAGTAATATTCTTTCAGTCAACAGAATTCAGAGAACCTAGTCCAGTTCAGTCCAGTATACTCAGTTCAGTGTTTATTCAGTTGGGAGTAGGATTCAACACCGAGTGAACCCAAGGATGAGAACTCACCTGCCAGCAGAGGGTATGATTCTTAGAAGCAGTCCTTGCATTCCAGAACTATATAGCCAGCGTAGGTTGAGACATCAAAACCTATCAGGTAAGGGCTGATAAGGTGGCTTAACCTATCATATGAGGGTTGATGGGGTGGCATAACCTATCAAATAAAGGTCCCATCATTCTTGTTAGAGTCCCTGATAGATGAGGGTCACTTACAGCTTATCCTTACCAGTAGCGCGGTATTGACACCCTTACAATTGGGGTTACAGATTAGACCCCAGCTCAGTTATGATATCTTATTTAGGGCATGTCAGTTAGATGAGTACCTCCTATAGTCTCAGCCTCAGTCTTTAGTAGAGAACTCAGATAGTTCTACAGATTTCAGGACTGTCTGATACAGTTACTCAGTTCAGTAGGGAACTCAGCTAGTTCCATTAGAATTAGGACTATCAGATATAGTCACTCAGTTATCAGTTATATCAGTTATCAGTAATCCATGTTATCAGTAAACTCAGTATTCAGAATCCTTATGATTTTAGTCACAGTTATGTATTCATGCATGTATCCTCATGTAGTCATGTTCATGTTATCCAGTTAGTTTAGTTCATGCATATGAACCCTTGCATTCAACCTTACCTCACTTTTCGTACCAGTACATTCACACGTATTGACGCATACTTTTCTTTTGAGCTGTGATATTTTATACCATAGGTTTGGACGCTCAATTTCCCGATCGCGCTTAGAAGCTCAGATATCAGCAGTCAGAGTCAATGGTGAGTCCTCATATTTTGAGGACTTGATTATTTCATTCTTTAAGTATTTCAGTACTTAGTTACTTTCAGTAGATGAAGTAGTTGGGGACATGTACCATCAACTCCTTAGTCAGTCAGTCTAGAGGCTTTCAGACCATAGCATGTTCAGACAGTTATTTCAATCTTGGTATTATCATACCTTGTTTTATTCAGTATTGTTTAGTAGTTAAACCTTATGGCAAGTTTTTCGCCAGATTTTTGCATTTATTTTAGTTATATTATTATTACAATATTACTATTATCCAATGCTCAGTTACAGATATCAATCATGGGTTAGCTAGTGGTCCTTTGGGATTGTTAGCACCGTGTAGCGTCCGGTGTACCAGACTTAGGGTGTTACAAACTTGGTATCAGGGCCTAAGGTTGTATAGAGTCCTAGGAAGTCTAAAAGCCACATCTAGCAGAGTCTTGTGCATGGGTGTGTAGCGCTCCATATTTATGTGCAGGAGGCCTATGAGATATTTTTTTAATAGTTTCCCTTCTTTCAGTATTCATGTTGTACGAGTGAGCATGAGCTCCAGTTAAAATCTCAGTTTAATCCTTATTTCTCTTCCATCGATAGAAAAATGCCTCTAAGGAGGACTCAGGGAAGAGGAATAGGAGATCAGCCAGCCCCTCAGCCCTATCAGCCTAATCCTTTAGGCGAACATGTCTCACATGAAGAATTTAGAGATGCATTCACTACTCTTGCTCATTCAATTGCTACCCAAAACGAACGTTCAACTGTCATTCTGGAAAACCTAGTGGCCAATTCTGCTGCAGCTAGAATTCGGGACTTCACTTAAATGAATCCTCCTTCTTTTACTAGGTCTAAGTCAAATGAGGACCCTCAGGAGTATCTTGATCAAGTGCAGAAGATTATTGATATTATGGGAGTGACTTCTATCCATAGTGCTGAGCTAGCTGCATGCCAGTTGTAGGATGTGGCTCATACTTGGTTCAAACAGCGGAAAGTAAAGAGGGCTATAGATGCAGGGCCTATTGATTGGGAGGAGTTTGCCACCATTTTTCTAGATAGATTCTTTTCCTTAAAGCTGAAAGAAGCTAAGGTATTAGAATTTATCAACCTCAGGTAGGGAAACATGATAGTGAAAGAGTATTCTCTCAAGTTTACCTAACTAGCTAGATATGCTCCTCTTGTCGTGGCAGATAGAAGATCCTGAATGAGTAAGTTTGTGTCTGGAGTGAATGATAACATGGTCAAGGAGTGCAGGACTTCCATATTGATTAGTAAGATAGACTTAGCTAGGCTAATGATCCATGCTCAGTAGATAGAGGAATAGGAGAATAAGGAGAGAGAAAAGCAGAATAAGAAAGCTAGAACAGGTAGCTTCAATTTTAGCCAGCCTAAGTCAGAGGGTAGGAGTCGTTCTTAGTTCCGCCTGAAGTCCTCAGCTCAAGCTTCTTCCTCAGCCAGTGCTCTAGTTCCTAAGTTCAGGAATGGTAACAAAGATAGGGCGCTAGGCTTTAAGTCTCAGAGCAGTGTTAGCAGTTCCCGAACTCATCCTTTTTGTCAGACTTATGGCAAACACCATCAGGGTATTTGTAGAGCTAGCAGTGATGTTTGTTTTGAATGTGGAAAGCCAGGCCATAGAGTTAGAGATTGTCCCCAGTCAGGTTTTCAGGGTCAACCTAACTGTTCCTCAACTCAGTTCGGTCGCCTGAATCAGCAGGGTTCCACTTCCAGCGCCACCAGTGGGCAACGCCCAAATAGACTTTATACTCTTCAGTCTTGATAGGACCAGGAAAATTCTCCTTATGTGGTCACTGGTACATTACATATCTTTCATATATATATTTATGCTTTGCTCGATCCCGAGCTTCCTTGTCTTTTGTTACTCCTTATATAGCAGTTGATTTTGGAGTCAGTCTTAAAATTCTACTAGAGCCCTTCTTAGTCTCTACTCCAGTGGGTAAAACTATCATAGCCCAGCGGGTATACAAGAACTGTCTAGTTATTGTATTCCAGAAATTCACTTCAGCAGACTTAGTCGAATTAGAGATGACTGATTTTGATATCATTCTCAGCATGGATTAGCTTTATTCCTACTATGCTACAATCGACTGCAGAAATAAAATTGTCCAGTTTTAGTTTTTGAATAAACCCATCCTAGAGTGGAGGGGTAATACTTCAGCCTCCAGGGGTCAGCTTGTTTCCTACCTAAGGACAAGGGAAATGATATCCAAGGAATGTGTCTAACATCTTTTTCAAGTTAAGGACTCTAGTTCCGAAACTCCCAGTCTTAAATCATCCTAGTCTTGAATTATCCCAGTAGTGAATGAATATTTAGATGTGTTCCCAAAAGATCTTCTCGGAATTCTTCCCGAAAAGGAAATAGACTTCAGTATAGACCTTCTCCTAGATACTCAGCTCATATCTATTTTGCCTTACAGAATGGCACCAGAAGAACTTAGAGAACTAAAAGAACAGTTGAAGGATCTCCTAGACAAGGGGTTCATCAGACACAGTTTGTCCCCATGGGGTGCACCAGTTCTATTCGTGTGAAAGAAAGACGGTTCTCTCAGAATGTGCATAGATTATCGCCAGCTCAATAAGGTCACAGGAAAGAACATGTATCCACTTTATAGAATTAATGACTTGTTTGACAAACTCCAAGGTACCAATTACTTCCTAAGATAGACCACAGATCAGGCTATCATCATCTCAGAGTCAGAGAATATGACATTCCAAAAATAGACTTTCGTACTCGGTATGGTCACTTTGAATTCTTAGTCATGTCATTTGGTCTTACCAATGCCCAGTAACTTTCATGGACTTGATGAACCGTGTGTTCAAGTAGTACTTGTACATGTTCGTCATAGTCTTCATAGATGACATTCTTGTCTATTCCTGTAGTGAGCATGATCATGCAGACCATCTTAAAACAGTATTGCAGACTCTCAGAAATCATTAGTTATTCGCCAAATTTAGTAAGTGCGGATTTTGGCTAAGGTCAATAGCATTCCTTGGTCATATCATTTTTGGTGATGACATTATAGTTGATCCTAAGAACACCGAGGTGGTGAGAAACTGGCCTAGACCCATCACTCTATCAGATATCAGGAGTTTCTTGAGTTTGGCTGGCTATTACAGATGGTTTGTTGAGGGATTTTCATCTATTGCATACCCTATGTATAGATTGACTCGGAAGAAAGTCAAATTTTAGTGGTGAAATTCATGAGAGAAGAGTTTTCAGGAGTTGAAGAGTCGCCTCACCTCATCTCCAATTTTGACTCTTCCAGATAGGTATGTCGTGTACTGCGATGCATCCAGGGTAGGTTTTGGTTGTGTCCTCATGAAGCATGGTAAGGTCATAGCCTATGCCTCCAAACTGCTTAAGCCCTATGAGAAGAATTATTCGACTCATGATATTGAGTTAACAACAGTAGTTTTTGCCTTAAATATTTGGAGGCACTACTTGTATGGGGTACATGTAGATGTATTCACTAATCAAAAAATCCTCCAGTACATGTTCTCACAGAAAGATCTTAATCTCTGTCATAGAAGGTGGTTAAAGCTCTTGAAGGATTATGACATGAGTGTCCTTTATCATTCGGGCAAGGCCAATGTAGTGGCTAATGCTCTCAGTAGACTATCTATGGGTAGTGTTTCTCATGTTGGGGACAGTAAGAAGAAGTTATCCCAGGAAGTTCATTAGTTAGCCAGACTAGTTGTCCGCTTAATCGATTCAGCAGAAGGTGGTGTTTAGGCTTAGAACAGTTCAAAATCAAATCTAGTTTCCAAAGTTAAGGAAAAACAGGATAGAGATCCCAGTCTAGTCAAGATGAAAGAGTCAGTCAAAGATCAGAAGGTAGAGGTTTTCTCCCAAGGGGGAAATGGTGTTTTGCATTGTCAGGATCGTCTGTGTGTGCCAGGTGTTGATGACTTAAGACAGCGAATTCTTGCAGAAGTGCATGGTGCGCGTTACTCTGTTCATCCAAGGGCCACTAAGATGTACCACGATTTGCGAGAGATCTATTGGTAGAGTGGGATAAAGAGAGATATTACAGAGTTTGTGGATAAGTGATCAACATGTCAGCAAGTTAAGATTGAGCATCAGAAGCCTAGTGGCTCCATAAAGGAGTTCAGTATTCCTACTTCAAAGTGGGAAGAAGTAAACATGGACTTTGTGACGGGTTTGCCTCGTACTCATTGTCAGCATGATTCAGTCTGGGTCATTGTAGATAGAATGACCAAATTAACTTATTTCCTTCCAGTCCATGCCTCTTATTCAGCTGAGAATTATGGAAAACTCTACATCAGAGAGTTGGTCAGATTGTACGGTGTTCCATTGTCAATTGTCTCAGATAGAGGTTCCCAGTTTACCTCTCATTTTTGGAAAGCATTCCAAACGGGTCTTGGTATCCGAGACCTCAGTAGAGACTTTCATCCTCATACAAGTGTTCAAGCAGAAAGGACCATCCAGAATTTAAAAGATATGCTACGATCATGTGCAATTGACTTTAAGGTTAATTGGGATAACCACTTGCCTTTGATTGAGTTTGCATACAACAACAGTTATCATTCCAGTATTCAAATGGCTCCATTCGAAGCTCTCTACGGTAGGAGATGCAGATCTCCAATTGGTTGGTTTAAAGTCGGTGAAGCTGTAGTGGTAAGGCCTAACTTAGTCTTAAATACCTTAGAGAAAGTTTAGTTGATCAGAGAGAGGCTCAAGACAGCTCAGAGCCGACAGAAATTGTACGCAGATATGCGTAGAAAGGATCTCGAGTTTGAGACTGGTGATTATGTCTACCTAAAAATCTCTCCTATGAAGGGAGTGAAGAGGTTTGGCAAGAAGGAAAAGCTCAGTCCCCGATATGTCGGTCCCTTCAAAATTCTCAGTCACTTCAGCAAAGTAGCTTATAAGCTCGAGTTACCTTTAGATCTAGCTTCAGTCCATCCAGTGTTTCATGTCTCCTTGCTTAGAAAATGCATAGGTGACCCAATAGTTTTAGTCCCTATTGAGGGCGTAGATATTCAGAACAGTCTCTCTTATGAGAAAATTCCAGTCAAAATCCTTGACTATCAGATTCGCAGACTGAGAAACAAAAAAGTCCCTCTAGTCAAAGTTCTTTGGCGAAATCAGTCCGTTAAGGGAGCTACTTGGGAAGCAGAAGCAGACATGCAGACCAAGTATCCTTACCTCTTCTCCGCTAATTCAGACTCAGCCCAAGGTAATGGTTTTCCTTAAGATTATTCCGTTTCATGTTCAGATTTCAGTTACAAACTTGGTATTCAGTTTCATGCTCAGTTTTTTATTTCAAAATTGGTATCGTTTACCATTGCATGTTCAGTCGCATATTCATGAGTCAGTTCAATCATGTATTCATGCATCATATATGCATGATCATCTTATCAGTACTCCTAGTTATGAATTCATGTATCAGCTCAATCTTGAAATCATGCATGAGATATCCATGCTCAATATGAATCTTAGTAAATCAGAAATGTCAGTCATATAATTATGTTTCAGTTGTTCATGTTCAGTATATACATCATCTTATCATTTCTCCCATCTTAGTAAGTCTCATTCGAGGACGAATGTTCCTAAGGGGGAGATATTGTAAGACACCGCAAAATATCTAAGATTAATTTAGTCCTTTAAGCTTGTCAAGGGGTCCCAGGCTTAGAAAATTCTAGCTTAAGTTTCCAGACTTAGTTTATTTTTAGCCTTCAAAAGTTGGAAATCTCATTTTGCGACCTTAGTGTCCTTTAATCGTCTATATTTTTGTTAATTCATGATTAGGAAGGTCAATAAGTGTTCCCAGATGAGTTTCAAATTTTTTGAATCTCGTTTAGACCATGTTTGGAAGTCCAAAATAGTGGACCAACATGATCTTGGTATGCCACGTCACCTATCACGTTAGTTAATATTGTTACCATATTGCCAGTCAAAAGTCCTGACACACCGCGCGATCATGGCGCGATGCGTCAAGTATCGTGTCGATGGTATCGACGCGCCGCATCGCCAAACGCGTTAGTGCCCAGTTTCAGTCATTAAATGAACGCGTCCTTAAGGGTAATTAGGTTATTTTCCTCCGACCTTCAGCCCTCATAACACGAAATTTATCCCTCTTTTGGGTAAATATATTCATTATTTCACAAGTGCTCAAGAACAAGAAACCCTAGGTGATTAATTTGAATTCAAGAACTCAAGCTTTCTTCCATCAATCTTCAAGAAATTGTCAACTAAGGTATGCAAAGTGTTCATCCAAGGGTCCCTTCTACCCTTGGATCTCAAGAAACCCTTTCCAAACTATGAATTTTCAATTCCATGTTGTGGGTTTGATTGTACACATGTTTACGTTGTGATAAGATTTCCAAGTTTGAATCTTTATTAAATTCTCATGGCTTCATGTTAGTATGTGGATTGAAATCCTTAAATTTGAAGTGCTTGATATAGACATGATGTATTAGTTGTTGATTCATGCCCTATAAAAGGCTATGCGTTCCATGTGTTTGTTAAAATGCCTAAGTGAATAAGAATTGTGCATTATGACCTATTTGTAAGCTATATGATGAACTTATGATGTACCAATATGTTCAAAATGACTCCCATGATAAAGTTATGTCTTGTAATGATTTGGTGGAATGCTCATAAGTAAGGATTTGTGAAATTATATTACGTTAGTATGTATTCCCATTCATGTGTAAGCTTATGACTTGCGAATGCTTCATGAAATTTCTCAATGATAGTATTATGAATTGCTGACTATGGACATGTGATCAAGTAGTGTCATGTCTCATTTATTATCATGCTATCGAGTCCAGGGGGTATTTAATACCCAATAATTTAGCTGTGTGCCTAGAACCAATGTCAGTTTTCAAGATAACCTTAGTCAAGCCACGATCAATAGAATCCAGTCAATCTTAGAACTCAGGAAAACTCAGCAATATTCAGTTCAGTCCTCAGTAACTCAGTCAGTTAATAGAATTCAGTAATATTCTATCAGTCAATGGATTTCAGTGAACTCAGTCCAGTTTAGTCCAATATACTAAGTACAATGTCTATTATATTGGGAGTAGGATTCAGCACCGAGTGAACCCAAGGATGGGAACTCACCTGCCAGCATAGGGTATGATTCTTAGAAGCAGTCCTTGCATTCCAGAACTACGTAGCCTGTATAGGTTGAGACATCAAAACCTGTCAGATAAGGGTTGATAAGGTGGCTTAACCTGTCAGATCAGGGTCCCACCATTCTCGTTAGAGTACCTGACAGATGAGGGTCACTCACAACTTATCCTTACTAGTGGCGCGGTATTGACACCCTTCTACTTAGGGTTACAGATTAGACCCCAGCTCAATTATGATATCTTATTTGGGGCATATCAGTTAGATGAATACCTCTCACAGTCTCAATCTCAGTCTTTAGTAAAGATCTTAGATAGTTTTATAGATTTTAGAACTGTCAGATACAGTCACTCAGTTCAGTACGAAACTCAGCTAGTTCCATTAGAATCAGGACTGTCAGATATAGTCACCCAGTTATCAGTTATATAAGTTATCAGTAATCCATGTTATCAGTAAAATCAGTATTTAGAATCCTCATGATTTCAGTTACAGTTATGTATTCATGCATGTTTTCTCACGTAGTCATGTTCATGTTATCCAGTCAGTTTAGTTCATGCATATGAACCCTTATATTCAGCCTTACATCACTTTGCATACCAGTATATTCATATGTACTGACGCATACTTTTCTTTTGCGCTATGGTATTTTATACCATAGGTTCGGATGCTCAAGTTCCCTATTACACTTAGCAACTCAGATAATAGTAGTCAGAGTCAGTGGTGAGTCCTCATATTTTGAGGACATGATTATTTCATTCTTTTAGTATTTCAGTACTTAGTTACTTTCAGTAGATGGAGTTAGTTGGGGACATGTCCCATCAACTCCTTATTCAGACAGTGTAGAGGCTTTCAGACTATAGCATGTTCAGACAGTTATTTCAGTCTTGGTATTATCATACCTTATTCAGATGTTGTTTTATTCAGTATTGTTTAGTATTTGAACTTTATGGCAAGTTTTCCGCTAGATTTCTGCATTTATTTTAGTTGTATTATTATTACAATATTACTATTATCTAGTGCTCAGATATAGATATCAGTCATGGGTTAGCTAGTGGTCTTTCGGGATTGTTAGCATCGTGTAGCATTTGGGGTACCAGACTCGGGGCATTACAGTTTTTGCCTCTCTCAATTTTTACTCTTCTGAATTTGCAAAAACCACTTGATAAAGAAGAATATTTTTCCTATTATAGATAATTGATGGTTAGAGTTGAAATATAATTAGACCAGGTGTCCTAAATAGTACAAGCAGCATCTGCACAGTTTGTTACATAAGAAGATAAAATTATGCAGGTGTGTGCCAGCTGTACTATACCCTTGGACATCTAGGGACCTGGTCCCTTAAAGTCAGTTGCTCATTATGAAAACAAGATATAATAGTTATTCCATACCTGTTAGGCCCAAGGAAAAGGCTTTAGATGTTATTATTACGGGTATTATAGTTTGCTACAAATCTACTTTCATATTATTTGACCCCAGGTCAGCTTTCTCCTATATGTTAATATATTTTTCTTTTGGTTTTGATGTTGTGTCTGAGCCTCTTACTATGCTTCTTCAGGTCATATGGTGATTAAGGATAGTATTATGATTGATTCATCCAAGATTGTGGCAATTCGTGATTAGGGTAGACCTACTTCTCCTATCAATATTTAAAGTTTTATTGGTTTGATGGGTTATTATTAGCATTTTGTAGAGGTTTTATCATCTATTGTAGCTCATTTGACAAAGTTAACTTAAAAAAATGCTTTTTTCGTGGTTGGATGCATGTGAGAAGAGCTTTAAAAAACTCAAAAAGTTGTTGACTTTGGCTCTTATCTCAACTTTTCCTAAGGAGAGTATTGGTTTTATCGTGCTTTATGATGTTTTTAATATTAGTTTGGGTGTGGTGTTAATGTGGGAGAATAACGTGATTGTTTATGCCTCTTGTTAGTTGTAGCCTCATGAGAGAAATTATATCACCTATGATTTAGAGCTGGTAGCCATAGTGTTTGTGTTGAAGTTGTGGTTGTATTACTTAAATGAAGTTCTTAGTGATATTTTCTCTAACCATCATAGCCTTTAGTATTTCAGTAGATAGCGAGATCATCATATGAGGCAACAGTGTTGGCTTGAGTTGCTTAAGGATTATGACATTACTATTTTGTATCATCCGGGCAAGGCTAATATGGTTGTGAATGCCTTGATCCAGAAGTTGACTAGTATAAGTTGCTTTCCCCATCTCTTGGTCCAGGAGTGACCTTTAGCCTTGGATATTCAGTATTTAGCTAACCAGATGGTTAGGCTTGATATTTCGACACCTGGGTGTGTTTTAGCCTTTGTTGATGCTAGATCTTTCTTGATGGATTAAATTCAAGCTCACCAGTTTGATGATGATAGTTTAAGGGTTAATCAGGGTGTTGAGTGGCGATTCAAAGAAAGCCTCTCTTAATTTCGACGATGTATTAAGTATTGGTTTTTGAGTTTGTTTGCCGAGAGTCAAAGATTAGGTGAGATTGATTTTAGTGGAGGATCATTGCTCTAGATATTCTATGCATCCAGGTGTGACCATGATGTATAATGATTTGAAGAAGCTTTACTTGAAGAATACTATGAAAAAGGATGTGGCATATTTTGTAGCTCATTTTTTGTGTTGTCAGTAGGTGAAGGTCGAGCATCATAGACTAGGTGGTTTGCTTTAGAGATTACTCATTCCTGAGTTAAAGTGGGAGAAAATCACTATGAACTTCATGACTGAGTTACTTTGTACTTCTTGTGGTTCTAACAACATTTAGTTTATTGTGGATCGATTGACCAAATCAACCCATTTTATCTCTATTCAGATGTCACCCAATGCTGAGAAGTTAGCCCATATCTATGTTTGTGAGATAGTTCATCTTCATGGAGTACCCGTGTCTATTATTTTAGAAAAAGGCCTAATATTCACTTCTACCTTCTAACAACTTTTTAGGAGGAGTTGAGTACCAGTGTTGACCTTAACACAACTTTCCACCCCCATACTGATGGTCAATTGGAGCGGACTATCCATATTTTAGAGGATATGCTCCGCATAATTTTGTATAGATTTTTTAGGTCAGACGAGCAAAATTTGGCCTTGGTGGAGTTCACTTATAATATAGCTACCATTCGAAGCATTGTGTGGTAGGCATTGTTGATCTTCTATTAGTTGGTTTGTGACTTTAGAGGTTAGACCACATGGTACCGACTTGCTTCGTGAGTCTTTGGATAGAGTTTGAACGATTCAAGGCAGGATTCGAGTGGCTCAAAGTAGGCAAAAGAGTTATGCAGATCATAGGCTACATGCCTTGAATTTTTGAATTAATAATCAAATCTTCCTTTCTGTATCGCCCATGGTGTAATGAGGTTTGGGAAGAGAGGCAAGCTTAACCCCACGTATATTGGATCATTTGAGATTCTTCAGATAGTTGAGGAAATTGCTTATGAGTTGGCCTTACCTCTAGACTTTTCAGACATTCATCCAATTTTTTGTATGTCTAAACTTCAGCTCTATATTCCAGATAAGTTTTATATGCTTCATCGGGATTCGGTTTAGTTTGATGAGAGGTTGACCTTCGTTGAGGAACCAGTGTCCATTTTAGCTAAGGATGTAAGACAATTGCGTTCTAGAGATATTTTTGTAGCTAAGGTTCAGTTGACACACCGTCTTATTGAGGAGGCTACGTGGGAGTTCAAGAAAAATTGAATCCAATCCATTCCAAACACATATTTGACTTACTCTCAACCTTGTATGCTAGGGTTCTTGACCAAACACCGTTGGATTCGAAGATTGAGAGCTTTGTATGGTAGTTACCCTCAGCTTTTTACCGATTCAAGTAATTTTTTGCCTTTAGTTTGAGGACAAACTAGATTTTTAGTGGTGGATGTTGTAATGATCTAAAATTGTGTGCCTTCTATTCCTATGTGTTTTGACCATTTTTCCATTCCTCAGAGTTGCTACACATTAATTTTGAGGTTTGGGGACGATCAACATAGTTCTTAATGTGATAAAAAATGATTTGTGCAAGTTTGAGGTTTTTAGAGGCTTGAGAAGCCATATAGTTTACTTTGGTCAATATTGTTGTTCTGAGTGTCGGATGGCAAAACAGACTGCCAACAGATCAAAAATATCAAATTTGGATTAGAAACGGGGTTGGTTTGATTTTGAAACTTTTATATCTCATTTCAATCCTTCATTTAAAAAATACTAAAATAGGATTTTGGGGATTAATTTATTTATAACGGCCTATTTTCAAAATTCGCCATCGCCATTGAGTCTGAAGCGTCGAAATTAGCCTAATAGCATATATTGTTTACTTTTGTCAGGTTCCAAACAAATTTCGAGGGTCCATTTAGAAAATTTAAAACCATATAAAATCAGTCAGTGCGTAGTTGATATCTGGTACATGAACCCTTCTTCTTGAACATGAAGAAGGAAATCACCTTTCATCACGATCACAAAATAGTTGCCACAATCATGACGGGTAATGGAGTTCTTCGCCGCGAATACATGATAACTCTCAAAGTACACCTCTAATTCGAGAATGTAAGCGATCGTTGTCATTATAAAATCCAACTAGGTTGGGGTCAAATCCCACAGGGAATATGGTGTGAACGTAAGTCATTTCCGATTTAATCAACTGATAGTTGGATGTTTCCAGAAAAAAGGGTTTTTAGTTAACAAGTAATTCTTGGTCACTTTAGTTTAAATGTTTGTAATCAAGAGTTTATGAAAAACCAGAATTATGTTCACTAGGGATTTTGGTACTTGACAGATGCTACTAATGGTTCAAGATTCTCACGGTAGGTAGGATAACAAGTTATCTTTATCAAAGTTATGCTTAAATGTATCTCGACCTACTTAAGCATTTAATTACATAATCCTCTCGGACTTAAGAAATTTATATTCACTGCCCAGATTTACCTCAGGTTAACCTACCTTGTTACAACGCTGATTATTAAACGGAAGTTTAGTATTTCCAAGTCCCTGTTGATAATTCACTTCCCACTATATTTGATTTCTTTCTCAAGAAAATCAAAGCAGATGTTATCTATCGTTTGCAACGAACAGACAATAATTAAAACAACAAAATTATCAAGGATTCCTACCACCTTTCGAATCTTGAACACTCAGCACCTTATCAAGTCCTACCCCTAGATCCCATAATTCAAGTTAAAGAAATTTAGCTGCTCATGACGTAATAATCGAAGCAACTAGATGAATTCATGCTTTGAAAGATAAACTTACCACAAGATGAATAATAACTAGTGAATCTCATATTAGATCACAACAGAAAATCCCAAAATAATGATTAAATTCTCTTCAAAATAATTGCTTTTTCAAGCCAAAAAGTTAGAGAGAGAAAATATCAAAGTATCGTGTCTCAAAACTCAAGGTTTGTAACTCTTAAGAAAACCCTAAACAAGGCTTTAAATAGTTCACCCTAATTATGGAAACAAAATAATAAAATTTAGAAATTCCTCAGATTAGGTGACGCCATTTGTGATAGCCTATCAGGAGGCTGACGACTTATCACAAATGTCGCCATCTTCCTTTATGCTTTTGGTACTTGCTACCTAATGCTGAAGACAAGCGATGATGACCTATTAGCTCCTTGACGACCTATCACAAATGCCGTCAAGGATTTTCCTCATCTCTCATGTTCTGCCTTAGGCTGACAGCAATCTTGACGACTTATTAGCTCCTTGGCATCCTATCACAAAATGTCATCACAGCTTTCAACTTAGGCCAATTCTCTTTCTACTTATGACAATGAAGCTGATAGCTTATCACAGGGATGACGACTTATCACAAATGTCGTCAGCCACACTCTGCCTCTATTTACTTCAAATTTCAGCTCATTTGCTTCCATTCTTGTTGGTTCTCTAACATATTAGCTTCTTTTGCAAAATCAAACATAAAACAATCAAAAATGACAAAAGTTTGTTAAGACTTCACAATTATTCTTAGTTAAAAACCTCAAATATGTTAGCATTAGCTCACACATCAACACCCTCAACTTAAAACAATTGTTTGTCCTCAAGCAACTCAGCACAACTAAGAGAATACAAAGCACATTTGGTAGTCAATCATCCATATCATCTCAAAACACTTTCACCATCTCCAAAGTTAGTCAATTCAAGTACAATGAAGAACACCAATGCAACACACAGAAATCAATATATGGCATCAATTCATCTATAACAACCATGCATAGACCAGTATTTCACTACCCAAACAAGTTAGTAACTAGCAATGTAACCAGTGTGCCCTCACGGCAAAGAAATCCCCCTCATCTCATATCTGAAATTATATATATAACCATGGGGACAATCAAAACACTCACTCTCAGAATGAAGTTCCAATCAGTGTATGCCAAGTACCATAGGCTTGCCCTTATTTTCATTACCCAGATCTTTAGATAGGTCAGCTAGGATCACTATAGGACTTATCTTAGGCTTGTAATGTAGACTAGGGGCTGGTATGATACTCGATGGTATTTAAAGTGACTAAGCCTCCTTGACACTACACTAGCTTTTTGGGGTTTCACTAATTAGACTTTTCCGCTCTCCTCTTTTCTTGATCACAATTATTTAGGATGGGTGCAGTCTTTTCTCAATTACTTATTCTTTTTCATAATTTTTCTTTTTCTTTCTCTTTTCTTCTGCACCCATCTTTTTATTCTTTATTTATTCTACCTTTTCTTCATACTCATTCTATATCACACACCCCTATGATAGCCACCCTCAACTTAGACCATTTTCCTAAGTCAAGATGCACAGTGTCCAAGGAGAACCAGGTCCAAAATAGGTTCATTATGATCTAAATGAGAAGGTAACAGGTGTCATACAAGGAAATAGGCTAATTAGGCTCAAAACAGGGATCAATGGATATGATACACATAGGGAAGGTCATTTAGGCTAAAGTGAGCTAATATTAAAACAGCCTATGATCCTTTTCTAACCCCTATCCTTCAATCTAGGTAAGACTAACCGGGTAAGTTCTGGCTTCTGCATACAGAGGGAACTGAGTAACATCTCACACACATACTTGGCGCACAGGTATATCGCACTCGACTACTTATTTAGTTCGTGCAGCTGTTTAGCAATGATTATTATGTTACTAGAACTAATGCCTTACAAATATGCACGGTGGTCACACTTAAATGCAAATCACTCACTTTAAAGCAGTAGACCACTTGAAGAGGTGTACAAAAATTACAAAACAATTCAACTACCTCAAGTACAAGTATTTCTCCTAGTTGGCTACAACATTTTACAACAACAAATTTACCCTACACCTTCAACTTAAAATCAAAGAAAATCTAAACTAAGGTTTAGAATATACCTGGAATAGATCAATCCCGGGGGTCATGGGTTCTTGACCCTGCTGCCACATCTCCATCAGGAGCCTCTCTCTGTTTTGGTGCAGTTGGTCTATCAGTCTCTGAAAGTCTACTAGTAGAGGCACATTCGGCTTTCGCTCAGATGGTTGTCTCCCATCTCTTATTGTACACTAAGGACTCAATTCTCGCCTTTTTCATCTCCTCCTTTTTAGACTTCTTTCTTTCCCTCTTTTTTGCTTTTCTTTCTTCATAACTGTCGGGCCTCTCTCTCTTTTCTTTTTCTTTCTTCTCACCTTTCTTCTTATTTTTCTTCACTGGCTCCTCCGTGAGATCAAGCATTGGGATTTCTACCTCAAACTCCTCAGCATTGGATCTATTGACACCATAAAGTATTGTTGTTGTAGCTTTCCAACCTCCGCCTTTACTTTGTCTAGGTCAGATTTGAATAATGCCATCTCTGGAGCTGACCTCTCTCTTGACTGCGCATTGAAGCGGTTCTCCAATTCATCAATCCGGCCCGGCAGAGCCTTGTAAGGCTTAAGTTCAGCCTTAACTCTTTTGTCAATTGCAGCTGCATATTGCTTGGCAAAGAGTTTAAGCTGAGCCTCGCACCACTTGGATTGCTTTGCTACTCTCCTGAAATTCATAGGGTCTAAGACAAATTCTGTTGTAGGCACTGCAGCTGGAGAAATTATCTCAGTTCTGGGCACTGATAATTCTGCCATTGTTGTGGATGTTGGAGGTACAACTTCAAAATCAGGCACCTCTGCATTAGGTACTGAACTAGTACCTGTAACCGGTGGATCAGTTGGAATCCCTGTGCCCCTGTCAAGCATTAGCCTTGGCTGATTTTTCTCATTTCGGATTGGATTGTAGGTATTCCTGGAAAAGAGTTCTTCTTCTAATCCTACAATATTTGGCACATTTGCTGCCCTACACAACCTTGTAATTATACAAGGAAAGGGATATGCTGTATTAGACCTTGAGACCCAAATTTTTATGTCTTCGGCGATAATCTCTCCAAAATTTAATTTGAGGTTAACCACAAAACTTGTGACTAATATTGCTCTATCATCCTCGAGGATATAATCACCATCTATGGGGATCAACCACGTACGTACAATACCCCACCAAAATCTTTCCTCTGAAGTCAGGGAGGCCTTGGAGATCCTTTTACTCAGATTTGTTAGCCATTCTGGTTCTCCATCACTATGAGTGTGGCTAACTAATTCCATGGATTTTCCCGATGCTTCAATCGGGCATAAAAAGCAGGTTAAGTAGCCTGAGGAGTGAAGTTTGGGCCATGAAGGAACCTGTTGATTGTTGCTTCAGAAACATCCACCATTACACCCCGTACCGGAACTTTATCGAACAAAGGTTGGTCAGCTTCTTTCTCTCCTTCTCTACACATGTTTTCCAAGAGAGCTTCATAGTTTGTATAGAACTCCCTAACTAGTGTAGGGCAAAATTAATTTCCTCCTCGTGTAGTCCATCCCAAATCATAGCCATGAAATTTTTGCTCCACCTCCGGATACCTTCTCAACACCTTAGTGATGATTCTTTTCTCCTCAAAGATTGGCCTCTTGACAGCTCTTCTGTTGGTTATGCAATGTCCATAAAAGAAGATTTTTTTAGCTTTGGGAATCTGCCATCTAGTGCCATCTCGGATTTCAGGATTCTTGCATTTGACCGTAGTTCCCCAAATTGGAGATTCTTCATCATCTTGTGGATCAGCAGAAGGGGACTCAATTGATGGTCCCTCAGACTCATGCCCCTCGGAATCAGGATGATCTGAATCATGCTCTTCAGATTCAGCATGTTCAAACTCTTGTTGCTCAGAGACCATCTGCTCAGAAGTTGTATGTTCGGATGTTGTTGGCTCAGTGTTACTTTCTTCATTCCCCCCACCTCAACTGGTGGGGGTGGTGGAGTCTTTTTAGTGCTTTGTTTCTTCTTTTGCTTCTTGAGTAAAGGCTCTTCCTCTTCATAATCATACTCTTCATTGAAGAGTCTCCGAGGTACACTTCTCTGGGTCACTTTCTTTGTGGATTTTGAGTTCTTTCCTTTGGGTGCCATTTCAAGACCTGTAGCAAGAGAAAAACCATTAGTTGATCCTCAAAAGTATAAACACAAACACATTGATCATTGAAATTCCACACCCCTTGAAAGGGTTTAGTAATATTTCAGGTCCCAGGTGTGATGACATTTCTGATAAGCCATCACAGTTGTGATAGCTTATCATGAATGTCGTCAGCCCTAAACAAAACCCACAAAATTCTTATCGACTTCTGACAATATTTCTGACAAGCCATCACAGTTGTGATAGCTTATCACGAATGTCGTCATCTATAAACAGAACCCCAACTTGATTTTAACTCAATTTTTGGTCCCATTTTTTTCTTAAAATCCACTCGATTTTTGTTTTTAAGCTGAACTTTTAAACCTTAAGCTTGCACAACAAGCCCTAGTTTCGATTTTTAGTCATTTTTGCAAGTTGGACTTGGTTCAAGCTTTTTGGGAACTTGGGTTTTCATCAATTTATCACTTACCACTTGAAAAGAAAGGCTAGGTTTCGAGCATACCTGATGGGAGCCTTCAATGTGGTTACACGAGTAAGAGGTAATAAAGAGAGGTTCTTGATTTTGATTGCAAACCCAAACATACAAGGAAACTTTCTTTTGTTTTAGTTGGAGAGACTTTGAAAAGGGAAGAAAATAAACCAAAGATGGAAAGAGAATAGCTTAAAGAAAATAAAAACTAAGTGGGAAGGTGGAAAGGCCAAGTTGTGGTCTAGGTCAGGTCTTTTTAATTTGGCCCACAGTTTCAGCTAATGTTGGGCTTTTTGTGACGACATTTCTGATAAGCCGTTATAATTTTGATATCTTATCACAGATGTTGTCAGCCTTAACAAAAATTACCTCAGAGCTGTTGTTTCTGATGATAAAGCTGACGGCTTATCACAATTGTGACAGCCTGTCAAAAATATCGTCAGGATTACTTGGCTGGATATATCGATTCCACCTTCTTTGAACTAGAACCTAACTACAAAAATAAATAATTTGCTGGAATATAAAAATTTTGGGTTGCCTCCCAATAGCGCCTAATTTACTATCGCGGTACGACTTGGTTATCTTGACTACTCAGACTTTGCCAAGGCAACCTGTTGATACCCCTTTACCATCTTCATAGAATACGTCCATAATTGAGAAAACACTTATCTTCTTTGCCGATGTCATGGATAATTGTATTTTGAATCTTGCTTCCTTGTCATTGAACCTGAACTTCAGCTCATTCAGTTCCATATCCACTATCACTCTCCCAGTTGCAAGGAATGATCTACCCAAAATGATGGGTACTTCGAAGTCCACCTCATAGTCCAGGACTACAAAATCAGCAGGTAGAATGAAGTCGGACACCTTTACCAATACATCGTGTAATATACCCACTGGCCGCTTTACAGACCTATCTGTCATCACCAATCGCATGTTCGTCGGGGTAGGATCCCCCAAACACAATTTATTGTACACAAAGAGTGGCATTAGGTTTATACTGGCTCTTAAGTCGCATAGTGCTTTTGTGAAATTCAGGGACCCAATAGTATATGAGATGGTAAATGCTCCCGGATTTGCCTTTTTCTGCACTAAAGACCTTGTAGAGATAGCACCACAATGAAAGAGATTGTCCTTTGGCTCATGGATAACCTCCCATTTCTTAGTCACAAGGTCTTTCATGAACTTCGCGTATCCTGGTATTTGCTCAAGTGCCTCAATCAAAGGCACATTTATTATTAATTGCTTGAGCATTGCCATGAATTTGCTGAATTTTGCATCATCAACCTTTTTCTTCAACCACTGAGGAAATGAAGGTGGTGGTCTTGGGATAGTTTTCAGAACTACCTCCTTCTCCTTCTCTTTGTCTTTATCCAGAGCATTATCAGAATTATCCTTCCAGACTCTACTGGACCACTTTCTTCCAGTTCAACATCAACTACCTCATCAACTATAGGTTTGCCCACAGAAGGGCCAGGTAATAACTTACCACTTCTAGTGGTAATAGCCATGCATGATCCATCATTTTATGGATTTTAGACCATATCACTTGGTAACATTCCACTTTTTCTCTGGTTGAATGCCACGGAGAGTTGGCTCATCTGCTTCTCCAACTGTTTGATTGGGTAGAGTGTGAGTGCACCAACTGACTGATGGATGTCAAATCGGTCTTCATGGTGGTCACACCAAAGTTGGTAGCCTCCACTCCCTTCAACAACTTATCCATCATGTCCTTCATGGATATCTTTTCAGAACTTGTTGAAACAGCCTCACAATTTCCAGGAGGAACATATAGCTGATGATAGGCGTATTTATACGCCTAAAGTACTATAATTGACCCATATTTTAGCTAGGTTTTGAGGACAAATTATATATTTCATGCACTTTTAGTCTTTTTTCCTGTAAGTGAGCTAACGAACATGATTAGCAAGTTTTCAGGTATAAATGATGAAGAATTCAGCATTTTATGAATAACTTGACTCCAAAGAAAGCTTCACGAAAGGAGGAAAGCAAAACTTGGACGCCAAGGACCAAAGGTGGCGCATGGAAAATCTGTCCCGGGCAAAAACAACAATTCTAAAGACTTTGGGGACTAGCAGTAACTTATTAGGAGTAGGATAATGATGCAGTAACCCAGTAGGATTGGGTTAAGTAATGCAGTAGCTTAGTAGGAATAGGATAGGAGTATTATAAATACCCTATTCTGCTAGAGATTTGGGGGAGACGCCCATTACTTTTAACTCTAAAAACAATTCTTCTACTTTTAATTCTACTTTTTATTCATCTATTCAATTCTTAATTTCCACAACAAGAGAAACGTTACTCTGCAAGGGAGATCACGCCTAAAACGCCACACCACACCTTACTACACGAGATTTTTATTGTGGTATATTAATAATGTCTATTGTGATTTCCTTCGCACTCATGGGTAACTAAACTTCTCTGTTGGGGTTATGGAAGCCATATGAGATACTATCTATTGCTATGAGTTTGTGAATTCGTGACACGTATGCTGCTTATATCATTATTCTCTTCATCTTAATCTAAATTCTTTGTGGTCGCAAACACATAGAATACGCCAGTAAAGCATTAACTTGTTCGAAAGAAAAGTTATATGTCTGGAAAAGAGATAATGTCAAGGTAATAGGGCACCAACCCCTGTTAAAAAGTTAGTGTCGTAACTGGATTAACCTCTTGGAGAATTCGTACTGTTAGATACGCTTTAAGCTTGAAAGAGTTAAAGTGAAATAGTCCTGGTTAAGGTCGAAAGACGCCTGGATTTACCATCGAATACAATTCTCTATAAGCACATGCATGTCTGAATTCCGCACAACTCATAGCCAATAGAGACGTACAACTCATAAGGTGGACATAACCCCAACTTCTCAATTCTCATTGATCAAAAACCAACCAAGCAAACCGTTTTTACTCCTTTATTTGCTGTTTTTATTACTTTGTTTACATTACTTGCACGTTAAAATCCCCCCTTTTTACGAGACTTGCTCCAAAATTCTAGTAATCTTTGCTTACTCATTGACCGGCTATTCCCTGTGGGATCGATACCCAACCCAGTTGGGTTATATATTTGACAACGACCGCTTTACACTCTTATGAGAGCTGTAGATTGAGCGTTATCAAAAATTGGCGCCGTTGTCGGGGAATACAAGTGTCAATTAAGTTCGTAATAATTACTAGACCCTTTGGTCAAAGATTCGCGTACTTTTACTTTTAGTTTTTGTTTTTGTTTACTGCAGGTTTTTATTCAGTGCATGCCCTATACCCGAAGTTCTGGTCAACCATTATTACCTATCAATCCTGAACCACAACGTATTGGCAGAATGCAGGCACAACACAAAATTGAAAGGATGGCTGCTCAACAGGAACAGGCGAGACTAGCTGCGCTAGCCGCCGCTCAAGTGCATCAACAGAATATTGATAACCCTGGGCGAGCAACAAATCCTGACGATGAGGATCTAGGTGATGACGAGCTACTAAACCCTAGGCATACCGCTGAGATCGCAACACCTGCCAACAGAAGAGATCATCAAGCTAGGTTTAGGCCTCAACGCCAAGCTATGCAACCAGCTTTTGACGATGATGATGATGATCTTGATGGAGCCGGAGCCACAGGAGCCATTATTCCTCCACTATTGGCACCTGGAGCCAAGTTCAACATCACAAGCACCATGATTCAGTTATTGTAACTCAAGGGATTATTTGGTGGACTAGCAGGCGATGATTCGAATATGCATCTCATCAACTTTATTTCTACATGCAAGTCGTTTGACAATCCTGGCGTTGGCCAGAATGCAATTCGATTACGTCTATTTCTATTGTCTCTGTCTGGGGAGGCAAATCTATGGTTGAATGGGATGACTCCTGATTCTATTACAAATTAGAGGCAATTGAGAGACGCTTTCCTAGAAAGATTCTTTTTGCCATCCAAAAGAGCACAAATGAGAGATGAAATCAGCAACTTTCGTCAGCTTCCAACTAAAGCCCTTTATGAAACATGGGAGAGGTTCAAGATGAAGCTAATGAGGTACCCAAACCATCACATGACTAATGTTCACCTAATGGAGATACTTTACAGAGCCTTGAATTCAATAACTAAACTAGTTATGGATAATGCGGCTGGAGGATCATTCATGGATCTCACCTTTGGTCAGGCAAGAAATATGCTAGACCGAATGACAAAGCAAAGTAGAGCTTGGCATACCAGGGATTCTGAGGTAGCAAGCCCCACTTTATCTATAGGCATGACTGCAGACCAAAGGAGAAGAGAAGAAGAACGTGATCAAGATATGGCGCACATGAATACACAAGTGGATCTTCTTAGAAAGCATCTATTATCAGGGAAGACCGAAAAAGTCAAAGCCATTGCGTCAAAAGGAAGAGACGAATCTGATTCGGATGAAGAGGCCAACTACTTGAACAATCAGGGGGGTTTCTGAGGTAATACCCAAGTAAACCAAGGTCGGAACTATTATGATAAATCTGGAAACAAGGACCAAGGTAGTTGGAAGAACAAGAATGACAAAAGTGGTTTGTATGTTCCCCCTGGAAGACGTGACGCCACCACATCTAGTTCTGGAAATATGGAAGAGATGATGGCTAAACTGTTGAAAGGAGTGGAAGCAACCAGCGCGGGAGTAACGGAGGTAATAAATGATTTGTCCTCAATGAAGCAATTGTTTGATTCACATTCCACTTCGATCAAGCAAATAGAGTAGAAATTGAGCCAACTTTCAGCAGCACTCAATCAAAGAAAGACTGGCACCTTACCTAGCGACACTGTGCAAAACCCAAGGAATAATGGGTCATGCATGACCATTACTACCCGAAGAGGTAAGGTGCTGGAAACTTCATCAAAAGGCAAGCAAGTGGTTGACGAAGTAGCAGACATTGATGACAAGGCAAAAGGAGAAGCTGCCGTAGAATCCACCCACGACGTCCATGACGGTACACCGAGTATGTTGCAGCCTGAAAAGGATGAAAAACGAAGGCAAGAGGAGAAGAAATCCATGGAGAAAAAAATTCCATATCCACCACCACCTTTTCCTCAAAGATTGAAGAAGGTGGCGGACGATACAAAGTTCAGCAAATTCATGACTATGTTAAAGCAGCTGACCATTAATGTTCCATTGGTAGAGGCACTTGAACAAATGCCTGGGTATGCAAAATTTATGAAGGATATTTTGACAAAGAAGTGGGCAGCAAGCTATGAGTTGAAAGATAATGTTCATCACTGCAGCGCAATCGCTACCCGATCACTAGTTTGGAAGAAGGCTGACCCCGGTGCCTTCACTATTCCTTGCACCGTTGGATCTTTGAATTTTGCCAAGGCATTATGCGATTTAGGATCCAGAATCAATTTGATGCCACTATCCATTTACAAAAAGTTGGGGTTGGGTGATCCTACTCCAACCAATATGAGGCTCGTAATGGCGAATAGGTCGGTAAAACGACCTATTGGTATTCTATGTGATGTATTGGTGAAGGTTTCTTCATTCATCTTTCTAGCGGACTTTGTTATTTTGGATTGTGAGGCAGACTCAGAAGTTCCCATAATCTTGGGGCGCCCTTTCCTTGCTACGGGAAGTGTGCTTATTGATTTGAGAGCTAATGAGCTTTCATTCTGAATAAATGACGAAGTAGTTCGCTTTGACGTGTGCAAATCAATGAAGAAACCCAAAGATCTGAACGTATTCTCAGTAGCAGATGTTTATGTTGATGATGAGAAAGAGTTACTTGAATAAGAGCAAACTATTGATGACCCATTGGCGGTTGTGCTCATGAATGGAGAGAGTAAGGATGCTGAAAACTATGAAGAAACTATTGATGTTGTAACAGGATTTGGGTCATATCCTTATGCTCCTAAGAAACTGGACCTTGATCTCAAAAATCTACCCACACCACCAGCTAAACCATCTATTGAAGAGCCACCCACGTTAGAATTAAAGGAGTTGCCTAGTCATTTAAAGTATGCATTCTTAGGAAGCGGAAACACACTTCCAGTCATTGTAGGGACAGATTTGGGTGAGCAACAAGTTGCAGCTCTCATTGCTATATTACGGAAGTACATTAGAGCCATCGGATGGACCATCGCAGATATTATTAGTATTCCACCTGGGATTTGTACACACAAGATTCAGCTTGAAGAAAATTGCACGCCCACCATTGAGCATCAAAGGCGTCTCAATCCACCTATGCAAGAAGTGGTAAAGAAAGAAATTATTAAGTGGTTAGATGCAGGAGTTGTGTATCCAATCTCTGACAGTACATGGGTAAGCCCGGTATAATCTGTTCCCAAGAAAGGAGGCATGACGGTGGTCGCGAATGAAAAGAATGAGCTTATTCCACCCAGACCCATCACCGGATGGAGAGTATGCATGGACTACCGAAAGCTAAATTCATGGACGCTCAAAGATCACTTTCCAATGCCATTTATGGACCAAATGCTAGATCGATTAGCGGGGAAAGGATGGTTTTGTTTCTTAGACGGTTATTCTAGCTATAATCAGATTTGTATTTCCCCCGAAGACCAAGAGAAAACAAAGTTCACATGTCCATATGGTACGTTTGCCTTCAAACGTATGCCATTCGGGCTATGTAACGCACCAACCACCTTTCAGCGTTGTATGATGTCCATTTTCTCTGATATGGTTGAAGATACTTTTGAGGTATTCATGGACGACTTTTCAGTTGTTGGCAAGACGTTTGAAGCATGCTTAGCAAACCTGAGTATGGCGTTGCAAAGATGTGTAGAATTCAACCTAGTTCTGAATTGAGAGAAGTGCCACTTTATGGTCAACGAAGGTATCTTCCTTGGGCATAAAATCTCCGAAAAAGGAATTGAGGTTGATCGAGCGAAAATTGAAGTTATTGAGAAGCTACCACCCCCAATTTCAGTAAAGGGAGTCCGTAGTTTCCTCGGTCATGCAGGTTTCTATCGACGGTTTATCAAAGACTTCTCCAAAATTGCTAGTCCATTGTGCAAACTCTTGGAGAAAGATGCAAAATTTGACTTCAATGAATATTGTTTGAAGGCATTCGAATGACTCAAAGGAAAACTAATTGATGCTCCTATCATGGTAGCACCAGATTGGTCTTTACCGTTTGAAGTCATGTGTGACGCCAGTGGAGTAGCATTAGGCGTTGTACTTGGACAGAGAAGGGAGAAATTATTCCATCCTATCTACTATACGAGCAAGGTCCTGAACGAAGCCCAAAAGAACTACACTATCACAGAACAAGAGCTCCTAGCGGTCGTGTATGTGTTTGAGAAGTTTCGTGCTTATTTGTTGGGAACCAAAGTGATCGTTCATACAGACCATGCAGCTCTAAGATATCTAATGACAAAGAAGGATGAAAAACCAAGACTAATTCGATGGGTATTGCTGCTGCAAGAATTTGATTTCAAGGTAAAAGATAGAAGAGGTTCCGAGAACCAAGTGGCTGATCATCTATCTAGACTCGAGAACGAGCATATAGCGCAGCCTGAAATTGAGATTGATGATGCATTCCCTGACGAGGAGATCTTAGCCATGATAATGGAAGAGTTACCATGGTATGCCGACTTTGCGAATTTTGTGGTGAGTAATGTGATACCTGCAAACTTATCTTACCAGCAAAGGAGGAAGTTTATGCATGATGTAAAACACTACTTTTGGGATGAGCCATACTTGTTTCAACGATGCGCGGATGGTGTTATTCGACGATGCATATCCTATGTAGAGGTGCCTAATATATTGGAAGCATGTCACACTTCCCAAGTTGGGGGATATCACGCAGGTAATCGGACAGCAAGGAAGGTATTGCAAAGTGGATATTATTGGCCATCGATATTTAGAGATGCCTACGACTTTGTTAGAAGATGCGACCAATGTCAGAGACAAGGTGCTATTTCAAAACACCATGAGATGCATATGTTAAAAATTCTTGAAGTAGAGCTCTTTGATGTATGGGGTATTGATTTCATGGGTCCATTCGTAAATTCGTTTGGAATAAAATATATCCTAGTTGCTGTAGACTATGTTTCAAAATGGGTTGAAGCAGTAGCATTGGCCGACAATGAGGGAAAGCGTGCTGTAGCATTCTTGAAGAGGAATATCTTCTCTCGCTTTGGAGTACCACGTACTATTATAAGCGATGGAGGATCTCACTTTTGCAACAAGCTATTCAAATCCATATTGGCCAAATATGGTGTCAAGAAACATAAGGTAGCCACACCTTATCACCCACAAACTAGTGGACAGGTAGAGGTTTCCAATCGAGAGATCAAGCAAATCCTTGCTAAGACAGTAAATGCTAATAGGAAGGATTGGTCTCGGAAGCTGGACGATGCACTATGGGCTTATAGGACTGCATTCAAAATGCCAATTGGCATGTCCCCGTACCAACTAGTTTATAGGAAGGATTGTCACTTGCCCATTGAGCTTGAGCATAAAGCATTGTGGGCGTTAAAGCAACTTAATTTGAATTGGGATGATGCCATGAATCTGAGATTGGAGCAGCTGAATGAGATGGATGAATTCCATCTACATGCATACGAAAAAATAGACCTCTACAAGGAATGGATGAAAAAGTATCATGATCAGCGGATTGTTCAACGAAACTTTCAAAAGGATGATATGGTACTTCTTTTCAATTCCAGACTGAAGCTATTCCCAGGTAAGTTAAAGTCCAAATGGTCTGGTCCATACAAAGTTACCTAAGTCTACTCGACTGGAGTAGTTGAGCTAGAAGACGATAATGGTGTTGTCTTTAAGGTGAATGGCCAACGAGTAAAACCATATATCGGTCCTCTTAACTCGATAAACTATATGGCCACCATCTATCTTGACGAAGTCTAAGTACTCGAGGTAACTATGTCGTGCCGCGACAATAAATCAAGCGCTAGATGGGAGACAACCCATCGTTTATCATTTTTTTTTCGTTTACGTGTTTGCTTTTGATAAATAAAAATCCAAAAATAAGAGTCGTGCCACGACCAAAACTAAGGAGCTTGATGGGAGGCAACCCATCGTTCTAATTGTCTTTGTTGTCTTTGAGCAAGTGTAGGTGCAAGAGGCGTAAACGAGGAGATTGGTTTCAAATTTTGATTTGGACGTATTGCATGTAAAAGGTGGTAAGTTAGTGATGAAAAAGCAAAAGGCTATGGATTGGGAATTGCTTATGAAAATATAGGCAACGATCAAGGCTAGGCCTATATAAAACTAGGCCACGAACAAGGCAAGGCCTATACTATGGCCTAAACTCTCGGAATCTAGTGTGCCATAGCATAGGCGCCGCCTATGCCAATGCCTTTTGTCTCTGAATCTCATATGATATGGCATAGGTGCCTCCTATGCCTAAGAATGCCATGGCATAGGCGCCGCCTATGCTCAATAATGCTATGCAATAGGCGTCGCCTATGCCAAGCATAGACAAAGCAAAAGGCGTCGCCTATGGTCATTTCTTGTCTCCAAATCCAATTTTAAATGGGTCAAAACCCGACCCAACCTTCTACTATAAATATGAGACTTAGTCTTGAACCAAAAACACATTGGAAACATAGCATAAGCGCCGCCTATAGTCCCCAAATCCACTCCAAAATTTTCCTTTTGCTCTTCTTCTTCACAAGAACATCATCCAAAGTCATCAATCAAGTAAGTGCTACTTTGTTCTTCATTTATATTCCGTAAGTACTACACTACTACGCCTATTATGAATTGCTAAATCTTGAAGTAGTATTGGTGATCTGAAAGTGATTGAATTGTTATGATACAACCAAGTGAGTGAACGTATACGTAAGAATGATCTTAACTTGTTCCCAACTTGTATTTGATTTTGATGCACTGTCATACTTTTGCGGAATTAATATGGTCACAAAAATTGCATAATCTTGTCACTTGAATACTTACATATTGGAATGACTTGTTCATCGGGATAAGAATTATAGTTGCCTACCGACATAGGAGGTTGTGATTATTTAGATACTATACCTTGATTCAATCCCTATGTTGTAGTCTTGATATATCAAACATGAAAGTATTGCCAAGATTACAAGAAGTATGACTGCTCTGATTTTATTGTTGGAATATAGCACCTAAAACGTATGTCAATGAAGTCTGACTAGTCGACCACTTTCACTTCACTAGTCTGTACCAACAAACTAAGTGTGGGGTGGTGCCCCTACTGCTCGTTTATAGATTGTATCCATCGAGATGATGCTAACATGAACATTATTTTAGTCTCAGGTACAATGGCACCCAAAGCAAGACAAGGCAAAGATAAGGCTACCACTTTACAAAAAGGCAAGAAAAAAGGCCGAAAAGAGCAAGGAGAATCATCCTCGATGCAATTACCACGCCGCATGTTTGGAATAAAATGGGTTCTTGAGGAGGAAGCAAAGGAATGGTATAGGAACAACAAAGAAAGAAAATATGTTCATGTGGACTTGATAAACAAGGAAAGCCTAGCAAAGAAAGAACCGCGCATGTTGGCCAAGATCATGGCATTACGTCTGGATTTCATCTTCCAAGACATGGGAGAATGCAATCTCGATTTAACAAGAGAATTCTATGCCAACTGGTCACCGAAAACCACAGGAAGCGAGGTCAAGATTTGGGGCCAAGTTTTACAACTCAATGCGGATTTCTTCAACTCCTTTCTTGGCTTGCCTTCAGTCGATCCATCACCATTCAAGGAGTTGTACAGTAGACCTTCATATATATCTATTCGACACACACTCTGTGGAACAAGATCCATGGCACGCTGGAGTAGACACAAGGACACTGGTCGACACAACACCTTCCCATATGCTCCTTTGAATAGGGAAGCAAGGATATGGTTGCGCATAGTCAACTCTTGCCTAATTCCAGGGACTCAGTACACCAAGATAACAAGAGATAGAGTGTGCTTGGTATACTCATTGATGGCGAATGTCCCTATCAACGTTGGGGCAATTATTCGTTCCACAATGCGGAAATATAGTCTACACAAGAGGTCCCACTTCAGTTTTGGCAACCTGTTGACTGCAATACTAAGGAAAGAAGACATCAAAGAGGAACCGGCTGATCATAAACTCCCACACAACCCAAAGAAGGTTGACCTCACGAAGGTTAAAGATGCTGAAACCACGCATGGAGTCAACCTTACCACTTCAGAAAGGCATGCTCGAGATGAGAGTTTATTTCGCCATCTTTATGGCATGACTCGGTTTACAATGATGAGCGGGGGTCGTGCTCCAACTGCTGCACAGCTCCAACACCTGGATTATGACTACCCCATGAATGAGCATGCAAAGGCAATGTGTGGAGTAGGTAGATACTTCGAGGAACCTCTTGATGATGATGTGCCAACCGATGATGATCGACGAATGCCAGACTCTGACGTGGAGGAGAATTCTGATGACGATAACTCCTATGATGATTCCGACGAAGGGGGTATGACCCCAGACATATAGGAGGAGTCCGACTAACTAGGTTCTTCTTATTTATTCTCCACTGAGGATAGTATATCCCTTCTAAGTATGGGGTGCTGGTATTTGCATGCTATACTTCTTTATCTGCATTTGCATTTATTTATGTTTGTTTGTTTTTTTTTTTAGTAGTTAAAATTTTTTTTTTTTGCATGAAATTGTTCTAATAGGCAGCATGGTATTATGACAAGAGTCTGTGATAAAACCATTACTATTGAGATGTTTAGGCTCTAATTGTGACTCACTATGTGATAATTATGTAGTTCAATTCCTTCATCTGTTGGGTCAAGATTCTATACTACTCCCAATAAAGTTGACCATGTGCCTTGTGTGTGTGAGGTTATAGTATATTCTGTGTTTGTGGTTGATGCTAGAACTTGCCTGGTGTGTGTGTGAAGCGAAATAAAGAATGTGAGTTTAGGAGATGATTTAGGCATTTCTTTGGCAACCTGTGACTGTTTACCCTCGTTTTACCTACCCGTGGACATTATCTTAGTTAACCCCCTTTGAGCCTTTAGCCATTTTCTTTGACAGACTCATATGTAAGCCTATCCATTTTTTCAAGACCATAATTTGATCCAAATTCCTAAGAGCTTTAAATTGTAAAGTCATGTGACAAAATAAAAGGAAATTGGGTGAGAGTGATGCCTTAAAGTGAATTGGTACTTGAATTTGTTATGAAAAAGAATGGCTATTATAGAGGTGTGTTATAAAAAAAATGATGAATGAAAAATGAAATGAAAAAAAAATAAAAAAAAAATACAAAGTTGATTCTATTGAATAACAAAAGAGGTGAGAAGGGGTGGTAGATAAAAGAAAGGTAGCAGGGTTGATTAAAAGAGAGTGTTAATGGCATAATGTGATGTATTAAAGCGCTTAGGAACATAGTCACTATTTCTGGCCAAAATAGTCCTACCCGTCCCTTAGCCTACATTACAACCTGTAAGGACCTATTTGATCCTAAGCTTAGCATTCTGATATTAGTAAAGCATTACACTAAGGGCAAGCTTATGGTCATCAGTTGCAGCATATGAATTCTTTGTGAGAGCGAGAGCAAGGATAATCATATACCCATGCTTCGATAGATGAAAATACTTGTGAGTGATTATGGGTGATATATTGTGAGACACACATGGTTGATGAGTTTTGGGTAGTTGTGTATGATTCTTTGTGCCTTAACTTTTGAAATACGAATTAGCCATCATCACGAGTCTATGTTAGAGGTTAAATTATTTCTAGAAGTGATTAGAAAACTACTCTTTGTTAATGATTGTCGTGCCTGTCTTGACGAATATTTTGTGTTGTTGCTGTGAAACCCTAACTAGATGCTTAGATGGACATGATATTTTGTTCGAGGATGAACAAAGCTTTAAGTGTGGGGTGTTAATGATAGGCGTATTTATACGCCTAAAGTACTATAATTGACCCATATTTTAGCTAAGTTTTGAGGACAAATTATATATTTCATGCACTTTTAGTCCTTTTTCCTGTAAGTGAGCTAACGAACATGATTAGAAAGTTTTCAGGTATAAATGATGCAGAATTCAGCATTTTATGGATAACTTGACGCCAAAGAAAGCTTTACGAAAGGAGGAAAGCAAAACTTGGACGCCAAGGACCAAAGGTGGCGCATGGAAAATCTGTCCCGGGCAAAAACAGCAATTCTAAAGACTTTGGGGACTAGCAGTAACTTATTAGGAGTAGGATAATGATGCAGTAACCCAGTAGGATTGGGTTAAGTAATGCAGTAGCTTAGTAGGAATAGGATAGGAGTATTATAAATACCCTATTCTGCTAGAGATTTGGGGGAGACGCCCATTACTTTTAACTCTAAAAACAATTCTTCTACTTTTAATTCTACTTTTTATTCATCTATTCAATTCTTAATTTCCACAACAAGAGAAACGTTACTCTGCAAGGGAGTTCACACCTAAAACGCCACACCACACCTTACTACACGAGATTTTTATTGTGGTAGATTAATAATGTCTATTGTGATTTCCTTCGCACTCATAGGTAACTAAACTTCTCTGTTGGGGTTATGGAAGCCATATGAGATACTATCTATTGCTATGAGTTTGTGAATTCGTGACACGTATGCTGCTTATATCATTATTCTCTTCATCTTAATCTAAATTCTTTGTGGTTGCAAACGCATAGAATACGCTAGTATAGCATTAACTTGTTCGAAAGAAAAGTTATATGTCTGGAAAAGAGATAATGTCAAGGTAATAGGGCACCAACCCCTGTTAAAAAGTTAGTGTCGTAACTGGATTAACCTCTTGGAGAATTCGTATTGTTAGATACGCTTTAAGCTCGAAAGAGTTAAAGTGAAATAGTCCTGGTTAAGGTCGAAAGATGCCTGGATTTACCATCGAATACAATTCTCTATAAGCACATGCATGTCTGAATTCCGCACAACTCATAGCCAATAGATACGTACAACTCATAAGGTGGACATAACCCCAACTTCTCAATTCTCATTGATCAAAAACCAACCAAGCAAACCGTTTTACTCCTTTATTTGCTGTTTTTATTACTTTGTTTACATTACTTGCACGTTAAAATCCCCCCTTTTTATGAGACTTGCTCCAAAATTCTAGTAATCTTTGCTTACTCATTGACCGGCTATTCCCTGTGGGATCGATACCCAACCCAGTTGGGTTATATATTTGACAACGACCACTTTACACTCTTATGAGAGCTGTAGATTGAGCGTTATTAATAGCCCGCTCCTGTCATTGTTATTCCTCCAATTTTCTTGCTCCCTATATTTATAACCAGGATTATCATAGTAAGTTTGACCTTGATTTCCTTGGATATTGCCTCGGAAACCCCCTGATTATTAACATAGTTAGCCTCTTCATCTACATCAGCTTCACTTTTATCCTGATATCCCACAGCTTTCACCTTTTCAATCTTGCCTGATATCAAGTGCTTGGTTAGTAAGTTCATCTGTGTTTTAAGGTGAACCATGTCTTGGTCATTCTCCTCTTCTCTTTTGCGTTGTTCCGCAGTAATACCTACAGAAGCAGAGGGTGGCCACCACAGAGTCTCTGGTATTCCATGCCCGACTCTGTTTGGTCATTCTGTCCAGCATCTCTGAAGCCTCTGGGAAGTTAAGATCAACAAACGAACCACCAGAAACATTGTCTATAATTGGCTTTGCAACGGAGTTAAGAGCCCTATACAAAGTCTCCATCAAATGTATGTCCGTCATGTTGTGGTCCGGACACTATGTCAGCTTCTTCTTGAATCTTTCTCAGGTTTCATGCAAGGCTTTAGTCGGGAGCTTTATAAAGTTGCTTATCTAGTCCCTCAACTGTACCCTCCTGGAAGGCGGAAAGAACCTTTCTAGGAAAGCTCCTTTCAACTGCCTCCAATTAGTTATAGAATCGGGTGTCAGTTCATTTAGCCATAATATTACCTCCCCAGACAGAGACAACGGAAATAATCTCAACCAGATATCATTCTGGCCCACTCCCGGGTTATCAAAAGATTTGCAGATGGTGACAAAATTCCCCGGATGCAAGTTCGGGTCATCCCCAGGAAGGCCACCAAACAACCCCTTCAGATTTAGGAGTTGAATCCTAGTACTCGTAATGTTGAATTTTTCCCCAGGTGACAACGGTGGAGGAATAATTGTACCCGTTGCACCTTCTCCATCCATTCCATAATCATCATCATTGAGATCATACAGAACCGACTGGTACTCTTGTCTTTCTCGGAACGGACGATTCCTATTAACATTACGTCGTACTGGTGCAGTTATTTTCTCTGCACGCCTTGGGTCACTAGGATTCAGCAACTCTTCATCTCCTAAATCTTCATCCTTAGGATTTGTATGTCATGCTTGTTGCCCGATATTTTGCACATTCACCTGAGCTCTAGCTAAGGTTGTCAATCTGTCAGCCTCTTGTTGTTCTGCCATTCTTTCAATTCGTTGCGGTTCTGGATTAGGTGGTAATAACGGTTCTCTGAAACTTTTGGTTCTTGGCATACACTAAAGATTCTGAAAATAAACAAAAACAATAAATAAACATTAAACTAGGAAACTTGACTAACAGTCAATTAGCACACACAAACTTCAGTTTCAACCGTATTACCCGGTGGGGTCTGCAATAGTGAGGTACTATTCATTAAGTAATATAAATACTTTATTTTCACAATTTCACTCAATTTTAAGATCACCAAGCTTTGAGTAAGGATATTTTAAGGGTTTTAACATTAAATTTCATATAGGTAAATTCTAAAATAATAATCCTCATATTTCCCTTTCATTATTTTTTAAAAACGCCTTTAAATCATGATTTCAGAATGGAAAAATTAAGGTCTTTACAGGTAAAGTTTTAAAAGGATTTTTCTTTATTTTGAACCCAATTTTTGCGTGTTTTTTTCCTGTAGACTCCTATAACCTTGGGAAATGTGTTTTTCAAATAAAATTTCTATTTTACCTCTTTCATTTTCAAACTCGTTTTCGAACCCATTTTGAACATAGCTCGAATATGTGCAACATGAGATCGTTAGCTTCTTTTAATGTGCAGATATTATATTTGAATATTGTAGTTGGTTTTAAAGTCGTTTGTGAGGGGAAGGTTATATGTTAAATCACTTTAGATTAGGATATTATCATTTTGAGGTAGGTTAAGGCTGAACTTTTTATAGATTGAGCTGGATAGTTAACAAATAAGTAAAACATGTTATAGGTTGGGAAAAACAACTATATGGTTTATATTTTGAGATTATTTATACTATTGTGTGCCCATATGGGGGCTTATATTTTGTTGTGGTTGGTTTGTGATATTTGATATGGTGTGTTGCCTGTGTGTGGGCTTTATTTAACAATATTAGCCTTATTTGTGCATCTAAATGCCTTTTGTTCTAGAAATAATGATGTGTGGAAGCTTATTTTGATAATATAGGCTTTATATGAGCACTGATTGCTTTTATCATGATAATATAGCCGAATTAGGGTTTGATATGATATTAATAATGCTTTGTATGAATATTTATTCTGATGGTGCCTAATTGGAGTTGATATCATGAATTATGTACATATAAAGTTGATTTCTAGGTTAACTTGTATATATATTCCGTATTGTATGGATTGGATATCATCATTTGAGTTGATTGTGAGCATTAAATTCTCATTCCATTCATATACATTCATCAGATACTGATACCACTATTTTTGAAAGAAAATGAGATACTTTTATGAAAATCCTCTTCATGAACACGGGTTGGAGAGGAGAGCTGAGATTGAGATATATGATACAATATATGGATTGCAAACCCCGCCATAGGTTCTACCTAGTAGCTGCATGCTCGGTAGGTGTATACGAAAATCATGCGATGATTATTCATTCCATCCATGTTACGTTGCATTGTATTTACATTTGCATCTTGCCTGTTTTCCTTAGTTTACTTCACTTATGTTCATTTTTCAAGTATTTCTTCTTTATATATGTGTTTTTGGTGTTGTTTTTGTGTACTTGTATATATATTAGAACTATTAGTAGAGACAATGTGAGCTACCATTTGAAACTTTTCTTCTTGCAGGTGGTGTGCTCATAATATATTTTACTTATTTTATTTTTTATTGTGTTGAGTCAGCCTATGATACCTACTGAGTACAATTGGATCGTACTCACTTCTATTGTTCTCTTTCAGTGTAGATCCTAGTACGAGCACTTTTTATGGAAGTTGATTCGTGCTTATCCGAGATTGCGATTGAGGTGTTGAGTTACTCTAAAGATCGGAGTCGTCTTTCGACCCTCCTTTTACCTTATTATGTCTTTACTTGTTTTAGAAGAAAGACATTGTATTTTACTTGTATTCAGATGATGTATTGATGCTCTACACTTTGACACCACTTTTGGGATTTTTATGTTATGTTGTTCAGATTTCCATTTTGTTCATGTCTTATATTAGTTTGACTTCATTCTAAATGTTTCGCCTTAGTCATTTTAGTATTTCCTTAACAGTTTGAGTGATAGGCTTATTTATCAAAGTTTGGTTGCGATAAGTGTCATCATAACCCATTTAAGGGGTCGTGACAAATAATAATTATTCCACATGATAGGTGAACATGCTCATATTAACCTTTTTATACGTTTTAAAAATTTAAGAAATACAATTTCAATCTTAGCTAGTAAGATCAATTTATTGTGAGAATAAGCAACACAAGAGAATTTGTGAAGAACTTTCTATTTCTTCAATATATAATTACATGAATTCACAACTATTTTTGTATCACATTTGAATTGGAATGGTCAATCGATCATTCCAACTATTATTTATTTTATTAAACTTCTAGTTTACTATCGCATGTGATTCTATCACCACATTCATAATTGTGTACTACAAACAGGAGAAAAGGCAGTTAAATTTTTACATAAATATTAATAACCAGCTTCAATTGTAATAATATAAAGATATAAAATCTTTCCATAATTTATAGTCTCAAAACAATTCATTTTTTGTTAATACCGTTGAAAATTAGTAAGATTTTGTTGAGACTTGATACAATCCCAATATCATGAACAATTTCATTCCTCGAGATAATAACACTTTAGCTTTTTCGGAGCTCTCAACTAATTTTGTGTATGTCGAACATCTCCTTCAAGGATAAAATTATATAATTATGATCATGATCATTAGAACATTATAGGCTAGACTTGTTTCTTGCTTTTACCCTTCCGTAATTCATGATAAACATACCACAGGATTTTGATTTATTAAAAGTATGTGATCAATGACTTTTGTGTCAAAAGTAATTTTTATTATCTGTTAAATCTCCTGTAGAGGTGAGATGTGTCCTTCATCCAATTATATATGAGCATGTCCTTATTCAAAAGTTTTATCACATCTTGACACATTCACTTTCAAAAATGGGTCGAGCATCTATGATGCTTATCACAAGTCTCATTCTCTTCAAGGATGAATTATAATCATAAGTACATGCTTCATAAATTTTCATTGAAAACTCATTCTCATGCCATGAAATTTATCATATTTACATGACTCACCTCAACATTACTTTGAAAGGTTAAGTGTGACACTACTTTATATTTAATTATTATGATGGGGGATTTATAAAACTTATCAAATTAGGTTACATGACAATCACATGCCCAATGACCTTTCATACCATGCTCATTGATGGTGAAAACTACATTTATCTTTTGAAGGATCATTTTGAGAACTCATAATATTTCTTGAATAATCTTTTAATCTTTAATATATGTTGAATAATACTCAACACACACATCTTGGGGATGGCAAAATCGTTTATGCCAACTTATAAACTTATTTTTACTAGTAAACTCCAAGTTTACCATGACATATGATTTTTGCTTTAGTAAATTTCAAATTTACTATTACATGAATAAACTTTTAGATTTACTATTTTGGAGTAGATTTTAGAATATTTTTTCTCAATTATTCTATCTCTCTGGAGGTGTTACTTCTGTCACATGCACCCTAGGAAATGGATATATATTTATAATAATCAAAATTTTTATTTCCCAGGAATGAAATATAGTTGTTCCTTAAGCCTATCAAATTATGATAACTTAGAATCTCTTTCAAGACATTGCTACTTCAAGAGAAAATTGAGACATATATTGCTACTTTAGGAGAAAATCGAGACATACATACAATCATTTATCTTCTTTCAATCATATTATATACTACTATCACATTCACTTAAGTGAAACATAGTCCTTGAATTTTCATCATAATTACATTATTTTTGTCTTAATAACCATTACATCATCAATATGGTGCATTGAGATTCAAAATCAATGTCTTATCTATATAAAGATGTCGTAGGCCATAGTTGATGAGATTTGAACCCAACATCTTATCATCATGGTGCATCAAAACTTAAATTGATGTATTACTTTCTTGGTGCGATGAAACCAAAATCCACCGTCTTACCCTCAATCAAAGTGTAGGTTTCACTTTTGAGACTTCAAAAATATTACCACTTAGTAATTGTATTAATGAATTAAGCCTCAACAAGACATGAAAAATAATTATATCAACTCAACTTCAAGTTTCATGAAAGGAAACCGAAACTAGCCCATCAACCAAGTATTTTATAAGTAAAATTAGCAAACTCATGAACTTCGTACATTCTTATGTCAACTGTCAGTTTTATATTGTTCAAAAATATTAACAATTGTAAACAACTTTAAGGTAAATCAACATCGGTCTTTAACGTCAAGCATATCAATTAAGCAAATATAAAATCATATGTATGCTGGTAAAAAGTATCCAAAAATAACCAAAAATAAAGATGAGTTTCTATGTCATACAATATATATACATATGTATCATTGCAAGAAATTGTCATCCAATTTATGAAAATTTTATGAAAAGAAAATCTTTCTGTTAAATGTTGAGCATTCTACCACCTTAGATAAATACTAGAAAAATATCTCTTCACCTTTCTTGTAATTGTCCAATAATGAAACTTCCATTATTAAACAATATGGATACCAATAGTAATTTATCCAAAAAGTTTCAAGGCTACTCATTGTAGTAGAAAAGTATAAATCCTTGAGAGAGAAAGGAATAAATCTATTATACCATCAGGTGTAACATAAATAATAAAATAAAATCTACTGATTTGATTTGAGGTATATAAAATAAATTTTTCGCAATAAAATATACCTACTAAAGCAGCGAATATAGGTCAGTGCTTTCCTTTCTTTTCCCTTCCCCGTTGTCCTTATTGTATTGTCATATTTCTAGTGGGATGAAAACAACGCTTTCGTAATTCGTACATCACTAGTCCCGATACCGCGTCTTATCCGCTTTTCCCTGGAACTGTCAATATACCGAATAGCCGATTGGGAACTATACTTTTCGTAACTATACTAATAAGGGGTGGGGAACGGAAGCGCAGAAGTGAAGTAACGAAAGCGGTTTCCTAGGCTTTTGAAATGTGTTTTTAATTCCAACCTTTTTAGAACGGATAGGCGCTTGGTACCTGTAAATACACTTTTGAGAATGATTTCGTGCCCGGTAAAGGGGACTTCTTTTTCATTTCGTTAAGATGAGTAAATAAAAGTATAAATAACATAAATCCCAACCCTATTAAGTATAATTATCTTCTATCCCATCTTCTTAATTAATTTATTCTCTCTGCTCATTAATATACATAACTCAACCATTATATACATAAGACTCTATGTATATGAAAATCTAATTAGGACATTTTAATAGAAAATTAATGGATCTTCCTTCTATTTAGCACACAGTTAAGGCAACAACATTAATAATAAATTACTGCATTCCTTAATTTTTGTAAAAACTATACTATTTCAACTTTTGAAAACAATACATTAAAAAATCAACCAAATAACAGAAATCACAAACAATGTAATCACTGATTTATGATCTCTTTAAAAAAATTGAATTTTTTTTATTCAAGAAGATGAATATTGCAATTCTTTTGAGGCACTCTGGTGAATGAAAATTCGAAATAGAATATGTTAAGTACAAAAGTGAAGATATTGTTGTCGCAGAATCAATAACGGATTTGAGGTTGATTTCAGCAGTTATTGTTGATTTAGACATTGACAAAGCTCAAAAATCAATTGATGTACACTATGGTGTCGATAGTAATGAATCATCCATTTGAAGGAATTTTTGTGGAACTTTTTCAATTGGTATTGAATCTGCTAAATTCATGCTAATAATAATATCTATTAGATAGGTCAAAGTTTCATATGTAAGTATCGACTAGTTAGTTAACCAAAACCCCAAGAAAATAATTAACACATGGTTCCTATGATTTCTTTTGCAATTTTCAGTGAAGAGGTGGATATGTTTTTGCATATAAAGTAATTGTCAATTACCTTAGATAAATCGACGCTTGTTTCAATAATTATATAAGGAAAAATCGACGCTTGTTTCAGTGATGTCTAAATATATGGTATCACATGATTTTAATTGTAGATAAAAATGTTCAGACAAAAAAAGATATTTTATGTAGATTATGTTCAATATACATAACTTATTTATGTATATTTTTAAAATTCTTATGTAGGAAAGAGTTTTTCTTTCGATTTTGTATATCTAATATGTTGTATATGTAACATAACATATATACTAATATGTGACGTTATGTATATGTACTAATTTGTTATGTATTTGTAATAAATTTTATTTAAAAGGTGTCTCTATAATATTTTTACGAACTAATCTGTTATGAAATTTATATAGGATAAATTACACAAATTTCATACGTAAGAGACTATATTATCTAATATCCCTTACTTTTTTAAAATTTACATAAAATTCATTTTTCAACTTTACTCTTGATACATATCAATAAAACCCCACATCCTATTTTTACTCCACCATTAACTCATTCAAGATTTCCTTCCCAAAAATATCTCCCTAATTATCAACAATTAAATCATCTTCCTTCCTGAATTTTTCTCTTCCATTAATGCTTAAATCATCTTCCTTCCTGATTTTTTTCTCCTCCATTAATGCATGCAACTTTTTTTTTCCTCTCCTAAAATCTCTTCCATTTTTTTTTTAAAAAATCAATTGATACATATATAAATTTATTTAGTTATTCATACACGTTTATTTTTTTAATGGTGATTCATATGAATGATAAATATGATATCACTATATGGGTATTATGGTGATTCATACGATAGATACATTTTGTATAATTTTAGCGACTGATACATATGATATTAATGGGTGATACATATTGTATTATGGTGATTCATATGGTAGATACAATTATTAGGTGATTCATATGATATTAATGGATGATATATGTGGTATTATGGTGATTCATATGGTAGATACAATTATTTATTTCAATTATTGGGTGATTCATATATATGGTATTATGGTGATTCATATGGTAGATACAATTATTTACTTCAATTATTGGGTGATTCATATGATATTAATGGGTGATATATATGGTATTATGGTGATTCATATGGTAAATACAATTATTTATTTCAATTATTGGGTGATTCATATATATGGTAGTTTGGTGATTCATATGGTAAATACAATTATTTATTTTAATTATTGGGTGATTCATATGGTATTAATGGGTGATATATATGGTATTATGGGTGATTCATATGTTATTAATAAAAGGTAATGGTGTAGTCAGTGTAGGAAACAAACGTAATAATATTTTAAAAAAAAAAGACAAAGCAGAATTGAAACATAATTAAAATTAAATCTAAAAAAAGCAGACTAAAATTAAAGACGAAAAAAGAGAAAAAGACCCAAAAAAAACATATCTTACATAATTAAAGAGGAAAAATAGAAACATAATTAAAACACCTAAATTAAATCTAAAAAAAATTAGATATCTTTCCTTAAATAAAGAATACAATGAATAAAAGAGAATCTATTATTTCCTTAAATAAATATCTTGTTAGTTTCAAATGTATCATTTTTTAAATGTATCACCATATAACATATGTATCATATTTCAAAAGATCGGGATAAAATGTAATTAACAAAATAGTCGGAATTTTATGTAATATCACTTAAACATTCAGGGATTTATGTAAGTTACCCATTTATATATACTAATATTTTATGTTTTGTAAATATAATATTTTGGTATGTATATATTCTAAATTTTTTTAAAAGGTTGTATTTGTAATATAAATACGTATTTGTAACGATCTAAAAATTTGATGAAATATGTGAAATTTGTGATTTTTTATGATTTGACTATTTTAGCCCTCTTCATAGTTGCATTATAATATTTTTGGGGTGTGGGAGTGATTGGCATGGTTTTCGATGCATTTTGGTACCATTTATGTGATATTATGGTTTTTGATAGCTTCGAAAGCCTTAGTTTAGACCTATGGGGATATCTTTTGATTCGTGCGACGGATGGCTGAACGGACTGTGCCAGCAGCTCTGGAATATTGATTTTGGGCTAGGTAGACCTTTGGTTTGGGTCTCGATGCACCCGAGCTCATTTCGACCTATTGATCAAAAAGTTAAAAAATTGGAAATATGGGTGTGGGACCCACATTTGGTAGAAACGACCTTGGATGGAAAAATCCTACTTTACCAACAGATCTGAAATATTGATTTTAGGGTGTTAGCATATTTGGTGTGATTTTACGATCTTTAAATCTCAGTTCGATCCTCGATTTGAAAAATTGCGATTTCGGATTTCGGGGGTCAACTTTTTGAAAATGGTGTTTTTTTTGAAAATCTGACTTCCCCAACACGTCTAGAACATCAAATATGGTGTGTTTGCATAGTTTTCTTGCATATATCAGACTCCGAACAAATTTTGAGCACCCTGTTGAAATCCGAATTGACTTAAAAAAATAGTTTTCAGCTATATCTGTGCAGAAAAATTTGCAATAATAAATAGCAGTTTTGGGCCTATTTTTGCTCATTTTTCATCTTGCCTTTTGGGAGTTAAATCCTAAAATAGTGTGAGAGCTTAAAAGTGAAATTTTTTGGAGCTTGGAAGCTAGATTGACATATATTTCTTGATTTTATTACGGATATAAAGTAAGAATTCACCATTTTCTTAGTAATTTCTTAATTAATTTCTCAAAACCCCAAAAATCATAGGACTTGATTTAAAACCTTAATTTCACTCTTTTTCACACTTGAACAATAATTTTATCTTATAATTACTAGTTTTTCATCAATTTAACTTTCAAAACAACTCTGATTCTTGATTTTAACCCGAATTTTAAAGATTTTATCTGGTAAAGCTCAAAATAATTTTTCTTCGATTTGAAACTCGTTTTTTACTCGATTTGACTTGGATTTTCATATGTAGGTTTCTAAAAATATGGAAAACATATTTTTAAAGTAAAGTTTTGATTTTTCCCTTCTTTTTGGGAAACTCATTCCGAGGGTCCGTTTTGACCTCGAACCAAAAGTAGCCAATATAGGTGTCATTGGTTTTGTTTTGATGCGTAGATTTCATATTTTATATTTTAGTAGAGTTCAGGATCATTCGTGAAAAGTAAGGTCGTGAGTTCGAAATGTAGCGGACTGATTTTGACTTTTGAGGTAGGTTATGGCTTAAATCTTTCAGACTGGGTTGGGTAGTAAATTATGGTACAAAATGCATGTTAAAGGTAGGAACTAATCATGAAAAATGGTTATCTATGTGTTGTGCCCGTGTGAGGGCCTATATGTGATGTAATTATCGAAATTGAGATATTATGTGATGTGTGTGATTGTGTGAAGTGTTATGTGATGTTGATAGACCTAAATACATGTGAATAATTTTACTGTATTGTTGAAATTCCTAATATGGTACCATTGGTCTATTGTGATATATTCATACTTATTGGTATGTGAGACATGTGAAAATTCATGAATGAAATGGAAATAATTAGTGGATGTTGACTCCCATGATTGTGGAAATGTATCATTGTGGTTGGTTATGGAACTATATCATATGGTTGGTTGTGTAAATACTCTTTTTGATTGGTCGTGAGCATTACATCTGCATATCATACTCATTCATGAAACATTGATACCGTCGTGGCAACACCTGAGTAACACTGCAACACTTTTTTAAAACCCTCCCTGAGAAATATGCCAGGAAGGAGATATTGTAACACCTTATAAAACCCCTCCCGAGGAATGTGCGTGAAAGGAGATATGAGATATGTGGATTATATATGGGTTAACGAACTCCCATGGGTCCAACATCAGGAAGTTTTTGCTCCGTAGTCTATACAGGGATTGTGCGACGATCCCGGAGGTTGTGCGACGACCTCATGCATCGTCATCTTTATCATCATCATATACATTGCACTTACTTTATTGTGGTTATGTTGTGTTGAATTGCCATATTGACTTTTCATCTATGTATTTGTCTTACCTTCCTTTACTTGTATTTGATGATGTTGTATCTACATGTTTCTCCCTTGTTCTACTTATATGTGACATAATGTATACTTGTGTTCTATATCTTGGTGTGTTGTAGTAATATATGTGATATATTAGAACTGTTAGTGCAGGCGGTGTGGGCTACCATTATGGAATATTTTCTGCTTGCAGGTGACGTGCCCTTAATATGTATTTTGTATGCTTTATTTTGCTCGGTCAGTCTATGATATCTAATGAGTACAAGTGGACCATACTCATACCTATTGCGCCCTTTCGGTGTAGGTCCTAGCTCGAGGGCACCTCAACTTGCTTGACCAGGTGATTGTTGGAGCTTCCAAGGTAGTGGTTGGACATTCTTGCGTTCGAAGTTCACATCTATCTTTCTATAGTAGTTATGTCTTTATTAGTATTTGGAGACAGATATTATTCCTTTGTGGTTATTTTTCTGATGTATTTGACTCTCAGATTGTATTAGTAGTTCTTACACTATTGACACCTGATTTTGGCATGATTGGTAGTTTGGATAAGTTCTTTCTGCATTGTTATGATTACTTATATGGTTCGGCTTTATTCTAGAGCCTTACTTTGGGGTATTTTTGTCTTTTCTTTTTTTGTTGTATCAGTTTGGGTGATAGGCTTACTTGTCAAGGTACGCTGCGATAAGTGCCATCAAGACTCTTATTTTTGGGTCGTGACAACATTAATCTGCTTAACAACTTTAGACATACTTTAAATTTTTGGATATACTAATCATATTACATTTTACCTTTTTAGCTATGCACTCCGGTGTTACAATGAGGATTGTAAATGGATGTTGGAAGCATCTACTTACAAGAAAACTGATGTTTTTATCATTCGGAGGCGAAACACTATCATCAACAAAATTGATGTTACAATCAAGCAAAATATTGTCATCAAGCACAAATTGATGTGGACGATGAGGACATGTCGGTTACAATAGGCGTTCTTGTAACTTTTTTTGGAAGTAGAAATGAGCTACCAATGACTCTACATATAATGATTAATCACTCATTTATCATTTAGTAATTATTTGTATTTCTTTTTTGAACCGTTTTAGTTGTTTTTTGCTACGAATAGTTGAATATCATTTTTATTCAGTTTACCGTTTCATTATTTTTGGTATTTTAATTTTTATTTCAAAGTATAAATCGTTATTGTTCTATTACGTTGTTCTTTAATTAACTATTGTCTCAAACCTCAAACCTATGTAAATTAAAGCGTTTTGTTTCCAAGTTTCTTTTCCAAGTAGGTATGTATGTGCATATGTTACAAATACATGTAACAAATATACAATTACTATTGCATTACTTCAATGTATATGTTGACAAATAGTTTGAATATTCAGACTTATAATAACTTCAATGAATATGAAGTCCTATACTTATGTGTATGAAAGTTTATGTATTAGTTTTATCTGATTCAACCTATTAGATAATCTTATGAAATTTTTATATAACTAGTATATATCCTAAGTTTACCAGTATAGTGTTGTTAGGTATAATTTCAATCTTTATATACGTGAATACATATACATTGTCATTTTATGTATATGACTATACATACATTGTAAGTCTATGTTCATGACTACTTATACATAGTAATTCTATGTATACGACTACTTATACATAATAATTCAATGTATATGATGACATATACATTGTAATTCTATGTATATGATAAGAAATACGTTGAAATTATGACTGCTCATGTGTATTGTTATATCAATTTGTTATTCATGAACGAATATACTTATGTATTGATAATCATATGATACTAAAAAAGTATTTATATAATATATCTAACTTCAATGTATAAACATATACATAAATTATATAGATTTTTTGTCTTTGCATCTGTTATATGTATGTTGCAATGTACCTAAACATACTGATTTAGGTTGTTTAAGAAGTTGGATTTGCTATTGTCATTGTTTTGAAACATAAATATGGTGGTGTGATTTTATGTTTATGTGAGAAAACTTTTAGGCCGCTAGATAGGAATTGACTTGTATAGTAGGAAGTGAAAATGAGTGTCATGTTGCAATTTTAAACTGCTAATGCAGAATGAATTCATGCTTTCATGCCATTGAATAGTTAAAATATGCTAATAGGTTGAATTAAATTAATAGCTTAAAAATAGAATATTCATAAATCAATTATATATATAAAAAATTACATAAGTATTTTTTTTTATATTGTTATCATTTTTATAAGATTAACATATACAAACTTTTATAACACATATACGTACGTTATAACAAAAAGTAAAGGCACAACGCACAATATCATGCAAAAAAATAATTTAACTAATAATCCAAAAACATAAATTAATATGTTCTAATAACTTTGAACATACAAAACACTTAAATTAGTTTAATAATTCAAAATCCTAATAAATTCACAAAAAGAAAAAAAATCTTCACCATAAGCATCTTTAAGACTATTCAATGCTAACTATTCTTGTTTCATCAGGTATGAGGACATATTTTGTCCTTGGTCTTGGAGAGTCATCATTGTCACTAACATAACATTTCTTTGCTTTTTGTAAACCGTAATTCTGAAGAGTGACGCGTATCTCATACGATGGTATTCTACTTCAAAATCAACTGAAGGCACAATAATTTCTCTACTTAGGTATTCTGCATACCCAGCAACAAACACTCCACAGTCCCTGCATGCAAATAATATACATACATATTTAATTTTATGTATATAGACTGACCACTACTAAAGCATAGTCACATTAATGGAAAAACACACATAACGTTGCCTACACTAACAATCATATTCAAAAGAGAAAAAAAACTCACATTACTGAAAAAACACTGGTATGTATATTGTGTCAAAAAATCAGTCAAAGCATACTCCAAAATAACTTAATCCCATAGACCTTTCTGTCATAAAATATTGAATATGCATAACAGTAGCATATATACATAACTTCTGGTATGTTTATTGCTATAACTAAATCAAACAATAAACACAATACACAAGTCTGTGAAGTATATGAACTATACATATCATTGTATTTCAAATACGTACCATCAGTTATGTATATGTCTATCATATACATAAGTACTGATATGTATATACACTAGCAACTACTAATGCACCATCAAATTCATGAAAACCCCAATGTAATAATGCAAAACTAACAACCATATTCAAAAATAAAAAATAAAAAAATCTCACATTGATGAAAAAAATCCTATATCCAAGTATAATAAAAAATAGTATCATTATATTTTAAATACCTAGCAACACTTACGTATATGTCTACCATATACATAAGTACTAATATGTATATACACAGGCAACTACTAATGCACCCTCAAAATCATGAAAAAATACACATAATACTACAAAACTAACAACCATATTCAAATATAAAAACATAAAAAAAAATTCACATTGATGAAAAAATTAAAAAATCAAATAATACTCCTCCGAGTTGATTTTTTTAACTTCGTTCAGCAGCTTTTCTGAGCTTCTTCATCTTAATGGGGTCGTTACGATATTTTGATTTATTTTTAAAAAAATTAAGATTCTCGTAATCAAATTCTCCGGGAACGAACCCAATAACCCAATTTATTGGTTCACAATGGACTAACTGAGTTAATCCTAAAATAAAAGACGGAGTATCATCCATTTACTAAGTAATAATGAGTGAATGTGGTACATGCAAGAACTTATTCTATAGAATTTTAAATTTTGATAAAGTAGAAAAAGAAAATCTTACTCAAAGTAAAAAAAAAAGAGTTTGAACTTTTTCTATTGAATGAACAACATGCAAGAAATTGTTTAATCAGAATCTATGATTTTTTGGTAAAGTCGGAAAAACAAAGAACTAACCTCAGATCTTAAAAATTACAGAATATTAAAAATGACGTTTTTGTTAGAATTGAATGCAACTGAATAAGAGTTTGAATCAAACATAACTGCTACATAACGACTCCTTGATTTTAGGCTTCTTCCAAGGACAACAAACCGTACAAAATTGGTAAAGTTATGTATATGTACTTTTAGAGAGAGAAATTGAAAAAGTAAAATTTTTGAAATATGTTTTGAGAGTTGGAATTTTGTGTAATAAGTGATACTTAAGTTATGGCTTTGTGTAATTTTTAGTAAATAAAACTAGGACTTATGGCAACAATAATTTTCGTGGAGAGTTGGCATAGCTATTGCCTTTTTTATCTTTTGATCCAGTTTTCATTTTTAGCTTAAAATAAATTTAGAGACTCATGCTGACAACGTGTTATAAAATAAAAATAGTGTCTTAAATTAATAATATCAAAGAAAGAGAAGAGGTAGAAACATAGAAGAGAAATGAGAAAAAGTACTACTAGTATTCTCTCTTAGTGAGTATATAATTTTATAGGAAAAAGACATTAAAATTACCTTAAACTATATTCAAAAAGTCTAAAACACGTCTAAACTATTGAATTGGTCTATTACACCCTTAGACATATTAAAAGTTAATTTAATATCACCCTGAAACGTATAAACCACTCTCACATCATGTAGTACTTTACACTCGCCCGCCACATCGGCACCACGTCAGTGTCATGTCAGAAATTATAATTGTTATATCTTTTTTTCTTTTATTTATTTATTAACTTTTTTTGTTAGTCATATTTTGCACTAATTAATTTATAATTAATCATTAAAAACTCCATTAAATACATCTTTTTCACTGCTAACCATCCAATTCAATCTCATCTCACCAAAAAATTTATGTCCGGCCTTTGTTAGGCTATCACAATTACCATATCACATTCAATTCTTCTTCTTCTTTGCCATACACCACCATTATCGCCATCAATTTCTTCTTCACCACCATCTTCAATTCTTTCTTCTTCGCCATCCATCATCCAACAAACCTACATCAATCAAAGCTGAAATTCTTATAATTTGTAAGAACATTAAATTAAAACAAACATTATTTTTTACAATTCAAATAAGAAAATTCAACATCGATCAAAGAATTCAAATTTTTTATTTTTAGTATTCTTTAAATTCAAAATTTTAAAACACCTGTTGGCAGTACAATCAAAAGATATACATTTGAACCCATAGCAAAAGAACAACATATATCCGAAAAGCCAATATCTATTTGAAAACAAAAAAATAAAATCTTTTTAGCTTTTAGATTACTAAATTATTTACTCCGTCGAATTGAATTTTTTTGAAAAATAAAAATTTTCAATAAAAAAAAATTGAAAAATCTATAATTTCAATAAAACAATGATTTTTCATTCAAAAAGCTATATTTTCTTAACTTGTGGCTCATTGATTATTTTAAATTTTCTCATTCCTTTAATAAAATGGGTGTATTTGAGAAAAGAAAAAATGGAGATGCAACTATTAATGAGGAAATATAAATGAAGGTTTGAATGATATTGAAGAGAAAGTGTGGAGAAGATGGAGTTTTCTTTCAATGTACTATCAAAAATGATGGTTCAATATGAATGTTGGTGAAGAGGGAGGAAAATAATGATTAAAATGCAATAAAGAAAGAAAAAAAGTTATAAAAAGGTGAGAAAATCAAAGAAAAAAAGGAAAAATGTAAAAAAAAAAAAATCAAGCATCTTTTTTATTTATTTTTATGTCTGCGCCATGTCAGCTTTTAGGGTGAAAACAAATTTATTTTTAAATAGTATAGGTGTGTATTAGATTACTTCAATATTTTAGATGTGTCCTCAGCTTTTCAAGTACAGTTTAAGATTGTTTTGATGCCTTTTTCCTAATTTCATATACAATATTGGCTATTTCATAAGCCTCAAGTTGCTTGGAAAGCATATAGCTTCCTGCATGTGGGGTCCAAGGAAATTCATCAAATATTTTATTTCTAACACAACTAAAAATTTTCTTTATTTTGTTTCATAATTTCATTCAAGCTTTTGTTTTATCTCCCCATAAGTACAAGTAATATAATAATGAAATTGTTTTATTAGTCAGGACTTCAATTCGGGTATCGGACACCGAATAGAAAATCAAATAAAAAAAATATAATAATTGTTACAATTACAAAATATAAAGTAAAAACAACAAGAATGAAAAATGAAGAGAGTGGATTTCTTTATTTCTCTTGGAGGGGTTTTAACAATGACGAAAAACCCCTTTATTTATAGAAAAAACTAACTTTGTCCTAAAAATTGGGGTTTCTAAGTATTCTATGAATAGACATTCACTATATATGATAATACATTTATAACACTCCCCCTTGAGTGTCTAATTGATAGATAATGTGATCATTAAAATCTTACTAGAAAAAGTCAGTGAAAAAAATCTAGTGAAGAAAAAGTAGTACACACTCTAATAATGCACACGTAGGTTGTCTCATTAAAAATCTTACAAAAAAATACAGTGGAACAAAACCTCGTAAGGAAAAAAAAAGTACAACGTGTAGTAACTCCCTATAATGAAAATATCCTTGAACATTTGTATCACAATTTTTTGCACCATCTTCTTAAAAGTTACAGTCGGAAGAGACTTGATGAATGAATCAACCACTTTGTCACTTGAACGAATCTGTTGCGCGTTAATATCTCTATTCTTTTAGAGCTCATGTGTATAGAAAATTTTTGGTGAAATGTGTTTCATTCTATCTCATTTTATGAATTCTCCCTTAAGTTGTGCTATGCATGCTGCATTATCTTCATATAAAATTATAGATATTTTTTCACATTTCAGACGACCCTTTTTTCGAATGAAATGTATCATGGATCTCAACCACACACATTCTCGACTTGTTTCATGAATAGCCATTATCTCAACATGGTTCGATGAAGTGGCTAAGATAGACTACTTTATAGATCTTCAAGATATAACAATATCCCCACATATGAACACATAGCCTATTTGAGGCCAAGCTTTATGCAGGTCTGATAAATATCCAGCACCAACATAACCAACAAGATCGGGACTGCAATATTTAAAATAAAATAAACTTATGTGTTTAATCTCATTCGATGTCTCCTAGTAGGATCAGAACTATGCCTTACTAACAAATTGACCAAAAAGGCTATATTAGGCTATGTGGTATTTACAAGATACATTAGTACAATAATTGCACTAAGATATGGTACTTCATAGCCAATTCTATTCGGTATGTTTTTCATTTCAACAAATAATCTATTGCTTTTGAGAACTCTCCAAGAGTTCTAATTATTTTCAAGTTATAAATTTATGCAATGTAAGGATTATAAATAAGTTTTTCAGAAACTTTTATATACTTCAAACATTTTGAATACTTAAAAGATCTTCATATAAATTTTGTCAAGTGACAATATTCAGTATTTCATGTGTGACATCTTCAAGTGTCTGGACTGCAAATCAAATAAGTTTTATGATTGTCAAGATACATTCTTTCACCCCAATTGATAAATATTTCTATGTCAGCATGCTTAAATAAACGTATAATCCAGATCCTCATAATATTTTACAATATTGTGTCAATATTGAATAAAAGATACTATCGATGATAGATTATTTTGTATCAATTCACAAAGTGACATAACATTTTGAGATCTAGTCACTTCATTATTTTCAGGTACCTGAACCTTTCATAAGGTTTCATGAATTGTTATGTTGTAGGCTCATCAAGAGCACATTGCCTTCTTATTATGATCATTTGCTCCTTTTTTCCAAAGATTATTTCATTTGAAACCGATTGGTCTAACACGTTTTACATATATGTAGACTTTGTCCTTTAGAGACACACAATAGGAGCACTTGAAGCTTAAATATGAGATTAAATTTGAGTCAACAAATGCTTCCGACATTTGACTTGAATTATCTTTTGAATGAGGATCTGATGATAATTCCTAACATACTTTACAACTGCTAATAAGGGGAACTAACATACATCCTCAATCTTCTTTGAGGAAACCATCTTTGTGCATCAGGTATATATCTATTAATTATATACTGTACATCAAAAGTTGTTAGATGAAAAATATTTGATTCCTGATTCTGAACCAATTGAGAGTAAAATTGATCATATTTTATTGATTTAATGCATATTGTATGCAATATATTGTGATCCAGACCAACACATGAAACTTTATTTTTATAAGCAATGGTTAAGTTATTTATAAGAGGCATTCAATATTAAACCAATTAGAATATAAGCCAACATTATGACTTGATTACACAATCTAAAAATTATGCCCAACTCACTTTATATTGAGCAAGAAACTTTGCAAATGTCAAACTGCAGGTTGACAATAAGCGCACATATGATCATCTTATATTGATGCACATATATATACATATACATACATACACACACACACACACACACACACACATATATATATATTATATGTATATCATATGATAGGTGAACGGCAAGCTCTTATTCACCATTTATACTTTCCATATTTAAGGGATTCAATCCCAATATTAGTTGGTCCAACCAACTTATCATGAGAACAAACAATATGAATAATTCTTGAAGAATCTTCTAATTCTTCATTACATCTCCAATACTCAATATGAACATTTTCGAGATGTCATGATTGTTTAGGTCAACTTATGAATTGTTTGTACTTGTAAACTCTAAGTTTACTATGATATGTGATTTTTGCTTTAGTAAAATTTCAGATTTACTATTACATGAATAAATTTTTTGAATTTAGTACTTCGAGAGTAAATTTCAGAATAACTTCTCTCAATTATTCTGCCTCTTTCAGAGATGAGTTGTAATACCATCACAATCAAGTACACGTTTGTATTAGTAGGTTTTACTAAATATTATCACATTCACCTGAGGAAATAGATTTGTATTTATAACAATTGAAATTCTCATTCTCCGAGAATAGAATATAATTGTGCCTTAAGTCTATCAGAATTTTAATAACTTATAGCTTTTTTCATGATAATGCTATTTCAGGAGCAAATTGAGGCATACATATAAAGTAGAGAATTTTTCTCTAACATATCTTATAATTATAATAAGCGTGTGAAAATATTATCACATTTGATGATTATTATCATATTATCCCTCCACGCGTATATTCATACAATCAATCACTTGTATTCTTTAAGTCATATTAGGCACTGCTACCACATTTACTTCAGAGAATGAAGCATATTCAATGAGACATGTCTTATGACTTTTCTCCAAAAACACATTATTTTGCCTTAACCGTCATAATATCATCAATATAGTGCATTGAGATTCAAACTCAATGTCTTTACACATATAAAGGCATCTTAAGCATAAATCGATGGGACTTAAACCCAACATTTTATTATCATGGTGATCGAGACTCTAACCCGATGTCTTACCCAGTTAGTGCGATAGAATTTAAATCCATTGTCTTACCTTCTTTACACGATTCAATATAACAATTAAAATATTACAATTCATATCAAGTAGTAAAATATTACAATCCGAGAATAGAATATAATTGTGCCTTAAGTCTATCAGAATTTTAATAACTTATAGCTTTTTTCATGATAATGCTATTTCAGGAGCAAATTGAGGCATACATATAAAGTAGAGATTTTTTCTCTAACATATCTTATAATTATAATAAGCGTGTGAAAATATTATCACATTTGATGATTATTATCATATTATCCCTCCACGCGTATATTCATACAATCAATCACTTGTATTCTTTAAGTCATATTAGGCACTGCTACCACATTTACTTCAGAGAATGAAGCATATTCAATGAGACATGTCTTATGACTTTTCTCCAAAAACACATTATTTTGCCTTAACCGTCATAATATCATCAATATAGTGCATTGAGATTCAAACTCAATGTCTTTACACATATAAAGGCATCTTAAGCATAAATCGATGGGACTTAAACCCAACATTTTATTATCATGGTGATCGAGACTCTAACCCGATGTCTTACCCAGTTAGTGCGATAGAATTTAAATCCATTGTCTTACCTTCTTTACGCGATTCAATATAACAATTAAAATATTACAATCCATATCAAGTAGTAAAATAATATTAAGCATATTACTCGCCAAAGTGTAAAAAAAACTCCAACATTAAATAGAAGAAAACTGTTATGCCGACATATATGTTGGTGGTTTTGTGTCCCTTGAAATTATTGATTAACGGAGTGGTTCTTACCTTAAGGCTCACCGATTGTGTGTGATAGAGTCTCGTGCCGATAATATTTTATGAAATATAAAATAAGAACAACAAGAATAGAGAGAGAAGAGAGGGGACTTCTTTATTTCTCTCAATAGAGAGAGAAGAAATGAGAATTCTTTATTTCTCTTGAGAGACTTTTAACAATGAAAAAAAAAATTATTCACAAGGGAAAACAAACTTTATCCAAAAAATTGAAATTTCTAACTTTCTATAAATAGACATTCAAGAATGCTTTTTTGGCCATATTTTAATTTTAACTTTTCATATAGCATGTTCAAAATCAAAAAAATTTAAAATATTTAATACATTTAAAATAATTTTAATTTATGATCATAAAATGTAAAAGTTTTTTTTTTTTACATTTCGTATCAAATCAAAACCTCATTTTCTTAGCCGAGGAAAAACAATATATTTAACACATTTAATACTTTTCCCACTTTTCTCTCTCTCTCTCTATAACAAAAACAATTACATACCCAGTGTATTCCCACATAGTGGGGTCTAGGGAGGATAGAGTGTACGCAGACCAAACCACTACCTCATGTAAAGTAGAGAGACTGTTTCTGGTAGACCCTCGATTTAGAACCGATAACAATATAACAAACAAGAAAGATAAGTGCAAAATAAACTAACACCGCTAGCAACAAGATAATACTACAACCACAAGATAAAAATAAGAACTATCTAATTAAAATCAAAGACATCAGACAACACCATGAATAAAAAACCACTGACACAAAAGAACACTCCCTTATTGTTACCGACGCACTCCCACCTCCTAACCCTCTACCCTAATTCGTGTCTTCCACACCTTCCTATCAAGGATCGTGTCCTCCATATGTTGTAACTACTCCATATCATGCCTAATTACCTACCTCCAATATTTCTTTGGTCTACCTCTACTCTGCCTAAAATTATCCATAGCTAGTATCTCACACCTCCGCATTGGAGCATCCGAGCCCCTCCTCATCACGTGTCCGAACCAAGGTAACCTCACTTCTCGCATCTTATCCTCCACCGAAGCAACTTTCACCTTCTCCCAAATAATCTCATTCCTCACCCTATCTTTCCTGGTATGTCAACACATCCATCGCAATATTCGCATCTCCGCCACCTTCAACATTTGGATATGGGAGTTCTTAACTGGCTAATATTCTGCTCCATACAACATAGCTAGCCGGACTGCCACTCTATAGAACTTACCTATAAGCTTTGGAGGAACCTTTTTATCACATAAGACTCCCGAAGTGAGCCTCCATTTCAACCATCCTACCCTAATACGATTGTAACACTCCGATTTTCTGAATCGGAATGCCACACAGTGCTCATGACCCCGAAGGACCAAAAAATAACCCATGACTAATATCTGTACCTGTATACTGCACAATATATCATAAAATACGGAAACATGAACATGAAAGGCCATAAGGTTCAAACTGGATAAACGACTAATAACAAAATATCTGAAAAAGGTATAACAATACCAAAACAAGTCATAAATACTAAAAATAATGAGATCTGAATATCTAATCTGACAACTAGTCTGAAAGCCTCTAACTAAACTGAATAAGGAGTTGAAGGAACATGTCTCCAACTAACTCCATCTATCAACTAAATAGTAAATGTAGCAATAATCATATCGTTCTCAAATGAGAAGGACTCACTGCAAACTCTGAACACTGGAATGTTACTGCTGATATGGAGCTCGTGCCTCTGGACCTATGGTGTAACATAAGAGAAAGCACCATAGCGCAAATGCGTCAGTACATCTGAATGTACTAGTATACGAGAGAGGTAGGCTAAATGCAAAGGGTTATATGCATGAACAATGCTAACTAATATGAACGTGAGAATACATACATGCATAAATAACTATAACTAAACTCGTGATGATACTGACTATTGAGTCTGAATGCTGACGACATGACTTTACTGTTACTAAGGTACTGAATAGATTATTGACTATTTCCAACAGTTCAAATTATGAAGAACTGGTTTGAATGATTGTGTCTAACAGCCCTGAAATTAAATACTGGTAACGTGAGCTATGACAACTGATATAGCTGATATAACTGTAATGATTGGACTAATTGATTTAATCGACACTGAGCAACTGTATCTGACAATCTAAGTTCTGATGGAACTATCTGAGTTCCGTTCTACTTCGAGTAACTAAATCTAAGATCAGTCCTATCTAGCGGGTGATCATGAGTATACTGATTATAAGAATGATTTGACTTAGTCTGAGATCAGTCATATCTAGCGGGTGATCTTTAAATCAAGTGATTCTAATACTGATTAATCATAGTTGAGATCAGTCCAAGCTAATAGGTGATCTTGAAGTCTATTTACAATGATAAGCATTGACTATATCTAACAGTACTGGATCTGTACTACCAAGCAGATTTGACTGTGTATGAAAGCCCTGATTCTGTAACTGAAACTGTAGGATAAGTTCATATAACCGACATGCCCCAAGCTAAGCTGACTGGGGTCCAATAACTGCCCTGAATGGAAGGGAGTCAGTACCGCGCCACCAGTAAACACATCTGCTGTGAAGTTAGTCCTAATCTAGCGGGTGACTCCTAGGATCAGTCCTATACATATAAATGTGCTAACGGGTGACCCCTGAGTATGTCGGTCCTATCTAACGGGTGACATCTAGTACCTACGCTGGCTACGTAGTTCTAGAACTTAGGGATTGCTTCTAGGGATCTCAGTCCTATTCTAACGGGTTAGTCCCCATCCCTAGGCTCACTCGGTACTGAATCCTACTCACATCTAAAATACACTAAACTGAATAACAGAGATGAACTGAATAACTAAACTGAACTGATTAGCTGAACTGATACTAGTGGTATTGTTTAGCGGAGCTAAACTGAGTTTACTGAATTTCGATGACTAATAAAATGTACTGAGTTCTGAGGACTGATTGAGAGTACTGAAGTTACTGAGATTGACTGTGAATACTGAAGTTACAGACTGAGTACTGAGATCACTGAGATTACTGAACTACTAAGACTACTGAGATTTCTATGTTTTTCTGAGTCACATGACTGACTGAATTCTATAGATCATGGCTTAACTGAGAGTATCGTGATAACATGACATGGCTCTAGGCACACAACTATATTTTTCGGGTACAAATACCCCCAGGACTCGATGGAAGGAAACTGACACACATGACTGACTTGAGTACGTGACCAACATCAACAATCCATAATATCATAACTTAGGGAATTACATGAAGTGCATGGATATCATACATTTTATACATAAGTAGGATTTGTAAGTAATCATGGAATAATCGCATAAGACTAGTTCATGAACATCCCAACAACATTTACAAGACACAATATCAACATAAAATTCATTGGAATATGGGGGCATATCATGAATCCTTCACTTAGTCACAATTTAGCTATAATGCATGATTTCTAGTCTCTTTGGTATTTTATCAAATACCTTATATGCAAAACTTAGGCATAGGTGTAAATTATACAATTAATCATCATAAATAATCAAACTTACATGTTTTCAACTCATATGATGTCATAGATTCATAATAACACATAAAGATTCTATCTTGGCATCATTCAACACATAAACATGATCAACAATCCATTCATAACATGAAAACCATAATATATAGTTTTAGAAAAGGGTTCTTGAACTTCATGGACGAAAGGAGTCCATGAATGAACACACGCATACCTTAGAAAGGAAACTTTGATAATTTGCTGGAGAGTTCTTAGATTGGGAAAATTAATTCTTTATTATCTTGGAAAAAGGCTTGAACCTTGATTTTGAGAGATGAGTTTGATGGAAACCCTAATCTTGTGGTTGAGAGTATAAGAGAGGATTTTTGAGATGCTTAACTGAAGAAAAATAGAAAAAATTACGCCTCTTTAGGGTTATAAGTCGTGGAAGGTGAAGGAAAAGACCAAAATACCCTTATGAAATAATTTCTCAGTTGCTGAAAATCATAGCTGATGACCAAGGATGATAAGCCATCAAATTTGTGATAAGTCATCAAAAATGTCGTCAGATTTGTGATAAGTTATCATAAATATCGTCAATTGGGAGTTGGTTTCTGCCTAAGGCTGACGACCTTCGTGATAGGGTGTCACAAATGTGATAATCTATCACAAATGTCATCACTTAGGAGCTGGTTTTTGCCTAAGTCTGATGACCTTCATGATAGGGCGTCACAAATGTGATAAGCTATCATGAATGTCGTCACACTGTTTCCAGCCTGATATGCTGGAGTAAAATAGGCATAACTCTTTGCTCCGATATTGGATTTAGGAAAAATTGGTATCGTTGGAAATCTAATTCAAAGAGATTTCATTTTATATATAGTAAACCATTTAGTTAATCATATACAATGAGTTATGGTCGATTGAAGTTGACCCAAGTTTTGACGCTCACTAAAACTTGAACGATAGGAAAGCTTTCAACTTGTACTTGAGTTAGGGGACCTCTATGATCTATATTCATGCTCAAATATATTCCCACACTACATAATTGATTAAACACTAAATTTATATAGGATTTGAGTCTTTTAAAACATCCACGCATAGGAATGACAGATTTTCATTCTAGTTCAAAATGTGGGGTATTACAATATCTTTCCCTTAGGAACATTTGTCCTCGAATAATACTGGCTGAGATGAGAGAAAAGACAACTTACACGAATATATAGCATGAATGACTGATCATGATTTCATGACTGACATGACTGAAAACTGAGCATATCATATTGTACGTGCATATCTGATGCATGGGTAGCTGATTTATGAATGTAGGACTGAGTGTTTCGATAAACTGGGTTTCTCAAACTGAGAATGCATATTTGATGCTTAACTGATAAGTTGAATCCATGCATATCTGATGCATGATTATATGACTGGCATGATACGTGAATGCATGACTGAAAGTACTGATAAGCTGACCACACATATCTGATGCGTGAATACATGACTGAACTGACTCACAAACATGCGACTGAACATGCAATGGTAAAGGCACTAAGATTGAACTAAAACATGAGAACATGACTGATTCTGCTACGTGACATATGGACTGAACATCATGAATTGAACTGAACCTCTGAATACTTGACTTACACTGAACTGACTCACGAACATGCGACTGAACATACAATGGTAAAGGCACTAAGATTGAACTAAAACATGAGAACATGACTGATTCTGCTACGTGACATATGGACTAAACATCATGAACTGAACTGAACCTCTGAATACTTGACTTATAGCTGAGGTCTAACTTGAAGGTCAACTTATGAGTACCCTCTATTCTAGACTGAATTCGTTATGCTAGGATAAATTGAAGGATCTAAGGCATGAGAGCATTAAGAGAAAGTGGGGTATCTCCCCCTTGGGACGCTATGTCTCTCTAAGAATGCTTACCTTACGGAGATACTGGGTGATGCACAGGATATCTACGAACTAGATTATAACTAAACTTTGGGAGTTTGAAACTAATGCATAAGATGAACTGAACTTGCAACTACTAGGAGGTTCTACCTTGAAATAGTTACATTCTATGAGATTTTAGATAGCATGAATAGATGCAAGGATGAGAAAACTAGCTATAAAAATCTGACTACTCGATTGCTAAACTGACTTGCTGTCTTTACTAGCTAACTCATACTGAAACATATGCTCGAATGAGAGAAAGAGATCTAACAATGCATACTATAAACATGAAAGACTGGTAACATACCCGAATCTAAGTCAGGGAAACTTTCTGGATTAGGATGGGTCTGGAGTGCATAAAGTCTATTTTGACGCTAACCATTATTGGTACCTTGATGATGTAACTCCTTACCCCTATGTGCTAGAACACTGCACTCTTGCATCCTGTGGCTTGGCTTGCCACACCCAAAGCATACATCACTGCCTTTCATACATGCACCTAGATGATTCTTACCACACTCTTTGCAAAGTGGATAAGTAAGACCTCTATTTTCACTACCCTGGGCCTCGGAGCCTAGAGCTCCATCATAACGGTCATTTCTAGACTTAGGTGCTGGTACACTAGCTGAAGATGGAGCTGGGACTGAAAATTTCTGACTATGCTGAGAACGGTTACCACCCTGTGACTTAGGCTAAGCAAAGCTGAAACTACCTGTCCTTTCTCTGTTACTCTGTCTCTCCCTCATCATAATCTTCTGCTCCTCTATCTGCTGAGAATGTGTCATAAGTCTAGCTAAAGTAATATCACTATTCAACATGGAAGATCTGCACTTGTTTACCATACTATCATTTACCCCTGACATGAACTTACTCATCTTAGCTTTACCGTCTGCAACCACATGAGGGGCATATCTGTCTAATCGAGTAAACTTGAGAGAATACTGCTTTACCATCATACTGCCCTATCTGAGGTTGATGAACTCTAGTACCTTAGCTTCTCTAAGCTCTAGCGGAAAGAATCTATCAAGGAAAGCAGAGACAAACTCTTCCCACTCTATAGGGACTGCATTATCTAACCTTTCTGACTTCCACTACTTGTACCAAGTATGAGCGACATCCTGTAATTGGTATGCGGCTAACTCAGCACTCTGAACAGTAGTAACCCCCATAATATCTGTCACCTTCTGAACCAGATCTAGGAATTCCTGCGGGTCCTCATTTAACTTAGACCCTGTGAAGGAAGGAGGATTCATTCGGGTGAAGTCCCAAATTCTAGCTGCAGCTGAATTGTCCACTGGGTTGGTGTAATACCCCAGAAAATTTTTTGTTGAAATTTTGTGCGTAAACGTGTTGGGTTCTATTTTCTAGAATAAATTATAAATTTTCCGTGTGGAATGTATTAGATTATGACCCACCATTACGTAGAGTATCGAATAATCTTTCCAACGATATATGGATCATCCAAAACGGACACCCGAGCGACGAGTGATGAACATTTCGATCGAACCATGAATAGTAGTGAACAGTAAAACGTGCAGGAAAAAGTACTGAGGCCTGGCATATTTTTTCTCTAACTTTAAATGATCATAAATCCTTGTACATAATGATCTGGGTAATCTACTATATATCAACAGAAAGCTACGCGAGTCCTCTTTCTGATGAAATTAGTTTCATATAATTTGTCTATCGGAGCAAAAAGTTATGGTCGATCTAATTCATCCAATCAAAAGTGAATTTTTGGGTCAAATTCAAACGATCATAACTCCTCGTACACAATGATCTGGGTAAGATAATATATATCAAAGGAAAGATATGAAAGTCCTTTTTCTAATGAAATTAGTTTCATCCAATTTGGATATCGGAGTAAAACGTTATGGTTGATCTACTTCAGACTATCAAAACAGTCCACCAAAGGAAAGATTCGAGAATTAGTTGATTTTTAAGGGCATTTTAGTCATTATGCCTTCACTTCATGGACGAAAATTGTCCATTTATACCTATATTGAGCCATAAAATTCTTGTTCTTCCATAAAAAACATTGAGAGAACTAAACCCTAGGTCCATTTTGAGCTACAAATATCTTCCAATTTCACCGTAGAAATTCAAATTTGATCCGATAATCAAACTCATCATATCGAGACCTTCGAGAAGCACCCCTTATTTGTGTGAATAGGATTCCATAATTAAGAGGTCAATTTCAAGGTATGTGGAGTTTTTCAACAAGAGCACTCTTTCGTTCTTGTGCCCAAAAGTAATTTTCTTTATGAAGACATGATTTTTACTTGATTATTATGATTTTGAAGCATGAACTCTTATTCTATGATGATTATTATGAAACTTCGATGTCTATGATTTTGAAAGATGGATTTACATATGTGGTAATATAAAGCATGAATCTTGAACGATATTTATCATGATTTTGATATTTGGGTCTTGAACCCCATTTAAAATTGTGTCTTTGAGAAAATGTGTGCTATAAGCAAGTTGATGTTGAATATTTGAGATGTGTTGAATGATTTGACCTTTTGGTCTTAATGGAGTCGCTTTGAACTCAAATGTGAAAGAAATCCGCAACGTGTTTGATTATGATAAATGGGTATCATGATGGCTCCCGATGTATACTTATATATTGATAAAAGTTATTTTGTTGTGGATTGTCTTTGAAATGATCTGAGCTAAGTCCGGGAGTACTCTTTAGCACTGAGTGGGAGGTATAAAGTGACCTTACTTCCCTAGAACTATGTGCCTCCGTAGGATGTGATCGTGAGGCTGATTTATATAGTGATCACTAGTGTTTTTGGATTGATATTGGAAGTCCTACTCTGATGACAAGGATAGGACAGCTCTCTCCAACGTGGGTTGGACGTTGGACTCCATGTGGCTCACATGGTTTATGTCGGTTATAGGATCTCCCAGTGTGTGTGTGTTTCCTTATGTCTATGGTGAACGGTGAAGTGATTTGAAAGTGGAATTGTGAAAGTTATTCTTTCAAAAGATTTAAATGATATTTACATTATGAGAATTGATATTCTTGATGAACTGAAAGTGATTGACAAATTATATGATGACTCACATGTGTTATTATACTTATTTCATCCTCTCATGATTATGATGATTTTCTTCGGGCTATGTGAGTCTTTCATACATCCTGCATATTTCTTATAAATATTTATGATAATGATGTTTATAAAACTGAATACACCCCCATATACTCGGTTCCTTTTCATGGTACTGACCCACATCTTCGGATGTGAGCTGTATTTTCTCGGAATGTAGGTTCAGGTGCTCAGTTCCAGGTTTGACAGTGATTCTTCGGGCACGCTGTTCTACATCCTCTGTTGTGGTAGTCCTCATGTTCCGAGGACGTAATGTCTGATGTTGGTTTCACGGAATTTTTTACATTTGATAACTGAGTATGAGTCAGTTGGGGCATGTCTCAATGGCTCGCTGGTTTTATTGATTTTCTTAGAGGCTTGTCAGACTAGTATAGATGTTGGGAGTTGACTAATAAGTCGTATTTTGTTACCTTTCTGAAATTATTTTATTCTTGGATGACGATTACTTTGTTGATATTTGAGGGTTATTTATAGAAACCCCGTTGATTTGTGTTGAACTGGATGAAAATGGCTCAAAGGGTTAGCTTGGGGCTACTCATAGCCTCAAGCACCGTGTGACGCTCTAGGACCCATTTTCGGGGCGTTACAAACTTGGTATCAAAGCCTAAGGTTTTAAGGTATCCTAGGGAGTCTGACAAGCCGCGTTAAGTAGAGTTTTTATCATCGGTGTGTAGTGCGCCACATCTATGAGCAAGAGGCTACAAGATGTTTTAGGAAAAATTATGATTCTTTCTTTTAGAAGTGTATCGTGCTTAAAGTGTTTCTCTCTACTATTGATTCATGCTCTCCTCTTTCATAAATATGCCTCCACGTCGAGCAAGAAGAAATAATGATGGTCAGCAACCTCAACCCGCTGACCCATTGAATGAAAACGTATCTCATGCTGAATTTTGGGCAGCCTTTCAAGCATTGGCCCAAGCTGTTACTACAAATGTTCAGGCCAACCCGGCCCCGGCTCCACAACAGAAGGGAGGTTATTTAGCTGCTTCCAGGATCCGTTACTTCATGCGGATGAATCTGTCAGAATTCTATGGGTCCAAGTCTGATGAGAATCCACGGTTGTTTTTAGAGGAGGTGCGGAAAATTACTCAGGTGATGCATGTATCTGAGGAACATAGTGTGGAGTTGGCTGCGTATAGGTTGAAAGACCTTGCTTATGACCGGGTTGTTGCTTGGAGGAAAGGTAGAGGTGAGGGAGTTGTCCCTACGACTTGGCAAGAGTTCCAGGATGCATTCCTGGATAAGTTTTCCCCTTTGGAGATGAGGGAGGCGAAGGTGGAAGAGTTTATGAACCTGCGACAGGGCTCTATGACTGTTAGGGAGTACTGTCTAAAGTTCAATCAGTTGGCCAAGTATGCTCCTGACATAGTGGCTGATAATCGGGCTAGTATGAGTAAGTTTGTGACTGGAGTGTCTAGTTATGTGGTTAAGGAGTGTAGGTCTGCTATGCTGAATAGTGAGATGAATCTTTCTAGGCTGATGACTCATGCCCAACAGATTGAGGTAGACAATATTAAGGAGAGAGATAGAATGAGAGGGAATAAGAGAGCTAGGTCCGAGCAGCACGGACAGGGTCAGACTAGATCACAGGGAGGGAGTCGCCCTCAGTATTAGGATGATTCATCTATGCCAGCACCGTCATCTGCTAGTGCTCTCATGCCTAGAGGTAGGCAGGAGCAAGGTAGAAGGTCATATGCATCCAGGTCCCAGTACAGTGCTGACAGTAAGCCAAATCATCCCCTGTGTCCTAAGTGTGGTAGGGCTCATTCGGGTGAGTGTTGGGGTGAGAAGAGGGGTTGTTTTTGGTGTGGTGACATGGGTCATAGAGTTAGATATTATCTATAGGATAGACAAGGGCGTCGTGACTATCGCCCTCAGACCCAAAATCAGACTGTTAGTGCTTCAGTTCCAGTGACTCGCCCAGCCTCAGCTCAGGGCGCCTCTTCTAGCAATGCTGGCAGGCAGTGCCAGAATAGATTCTATGCTTTACCGTCCCGCCAGGAACAGGAGGACTCTCCCGATGTTGTTACTGGTATGCTTCGTATATTTCAGTTTAATATGTATGCTTTGTTGGATCCTGGATCCAGTTTCTCATATGTTACACCTTTGATTGCTGTGAATTTTGAAATGAGTCCTGAGATTATTCCTGAGCCTATCCTAGTTTCTACCCCAGTGGGTGATTCGATTGTTGCCTAGAAAGTGTATAAAAAGTGTCATGTTACCATTCTTCATAGAGTCTTGTTGGCTGATCTGATTAAGTTAGACATGGTAGATTTTGATGTGATTCTGGGTATGGACTGGTTGTATTCTTCTTATGCCTCTATTGATTGTCGTACCCAAATGGTCAAGTTTCAGTTTCCGAGTGCATCCATGTTTGAGTGGTTTGGGAATTTTATGTCACCCAAGAGTCATTTTATCTCTTACCTCAAAGATAGAAAGCTTATTTCCAAGGGGTGTATTTACCATTTGGTTAGATTCAAAGACACTAAGTCTGAGACTCCAACTCTCCAGTCTGTTAACGTCGTCAATGAGTTTTCTGATGTCTTTCCATATGATCTCCTAGGGATACCTCCTGATAGAGAGATAGAGTTTGGGATTGATCTTCTTCCCGATACTCAGCCCATTTTTATACCTCCTTACCGTATGGCCCCTGCAGAACTTAAGGAGTTGAAAGAGCAACTCAAAGATCTACTAGATAAGGGTTTCATAAGGCCCAGTGTTTCTTCTTGGGGTGCTCCTGTGTTGTTTGTGAGAAAGAAATATGGCTCTTTGCGTATGTGCATTGATTAACGCCAACTGAATAAAGTCACCGTAAAAAATAAGTACCCCCTTCTGAGAATAGATGATTTGTTTGACCAATTGCAAGGTGCAAGTTATTTCTCAAAGACAGACCTTCGTTCTGGCTATCATCAACTCAAAGTTAGGGAGTGTGACATCCCAAAAACTGCTTTCCGAACTCGTTATGGCTATTTTAAGTTTCTTATTATGTCTTTCGGGTTAACTAATGCCCCAGCAGCTTTCATAGACCTCATGAATCGAGTGTTCAGACCATATCTGGATATATTTGTCATAGTGTTCATCGATGATATACTGGTGTACTCCCATAGTGAGGATGAATATTCTGATCATCTCCGAACTGTCTTGCAAACCCTTAGAGATCACAAGTTGTTTGCCAACTTTAGTAAGTGTGAGTTTTGGCTAAGGTCAGTTGTTTTTCTAGGTCATATCATTTCTTCCGAGGGTATTAGAGTTGATCCCCAAAAGACCAAAGCTGTTAAAAATTAGCCTAGACCTATTTCTCCGACTGATATCCGAAGTTTCTTGGGTTTAACTGGCCATTACTGCCGTTTTGTTGAGGGTTTCTCCTCTATAGCGTCTCCTATGACTCGGTTGACCCAAAAGAAAGTGAAGTTCTTATGGTCCGAATCTTGTGAGAAGAGTTTTTAGGAGTTGAAGACTCGACTCACTTCAGCCCCTGTTTTGACTTTGCCTGATGGTGTTGATGGTTTTGTGGTGTACTTTGATGCTTCCAGAGTTGGGTTGGGTTGAGTATTGATGCAGAAGGTTAAGGTGATAGCTTATGCTTCTAGACAGTTGAAACCCCATGAGAAAAATTACCCCACCTATGACCTTAAGTTGGCTGTTGTTGTATTTGCTTAGAAAATTTGGAGACACTATTTGTATGGTGTCCATGTTGATGTTTTCACTGATCATAAGAGTCTACAGTATGTGTTTACCCAGAAAGAATTAAATCTTAGGCAGAGACGATGGTTAGAATTGTTAAAGGACTATGATATAAGTGTGTTGTACCATCCGGGCAAGGCCAATGTTGTGGCGGATGCCCTAAGTAGAGTGTCCATGGGTAGTGTTTCGCATGTGGAAGAAGGTAAGAAAAAGTTGGCTCATGATATACATCGTTTGGCTAGATTGGGGGTTAGGTTGTTTGACTCTGCTGAAGGAAGTATAGGGGTTCAGAGTAGTTCCGAATCCTCCTTGGTTTCGGAAGTGAAGGAAAAGCAATACTTAGATGCTAGTGTGGTTAGACTAAAGGAGTCAGTCAAGGACCAAAAAGTAAAGGTTTTCTCCCAAAGGGGAGATGGTGTGTTGAGATTGTAGGGTAGATTATGTGTCCCAAATGTTGATGATCTGAGACAGAGGATTATGGCTGAAGCGCACGGGGCGCGATATTCTATTCATCCTGGTGCCACCAAGATGTACCGAGACTTACGGGAAATCTATTGGTGGAGTGGCATGAAGAAAGATATAGCAGCGTTTGTAGCTATATGTGTAACATGCCAACAGGTTAAGGTTGAACACCAAAGACCTGGTGGTATGATGCAAGAGTTTAGTATTCCCACCTGGAAGTGGGAAGAGATAAATATGGACTTCGTGATTGGTTTACCTCCTTCCCGACGCCATCATGATTCCATTTGGGTTGTGGTTGATAGATTGACTAAGTCTGCTCATTTCTTGCCTGTTCATACTTCATATACTATTGAGGATTACGCTAGATTGTATATTCGAGAGCTAGTCAGACTGCATGGAGTTCCCTTGTCTATCATTTTGGATAGGGGTACTCAGTTCACTTCGCAATTTTGGAAAGCTTTTCAGAAGGGTCTTGGTACCCAAGTGCTTTTGAGTTCTGCTTTTCATCCGAAGACCGATGGTCAGGCTGAGCGGACCATCCAGACTTTAGAGGATATGTTGAGAGCTTGTGCACTTGACTGTAAGGGAAGTTGGGATGATCACTTACCATTGATAGAGTTTGCTTACAATAACAGTTTCCACTCTAGTATTGGCATGGCTCCGTTTGAAGCCTTATATGAGAGGAAGTGTAGATCACCCATAGATTGGTTCGAGGTGGGTGTACCGGCTGTGAGTGGTCCTGATTCGGTATTTGAGGCTATGAAAAAAGTTAAGTTGATTAGGGAAAGGTTGAAAACTGCGCAGAGTCGTCAGAAGTCATATGTGGATGTTAGAAGGAGAGACCTTGAGTTTGAAGTTGGTGACCTAGTGTATCTGAAAATTTCACCCATAAGGGGGGTGAAGAGATTCGGAAAGAAGGGGAAACTTAGTCCCCGTTATATTGGTCCTTACAAAATTCTTAGCCGTGTTGGTAAGGTAGCTTATGAGGTCGAGTTGCCTTCTGAGTTGTCCTCTGTTCATCCAATATTCCATGTCTCCATGCTTAGAAAGCATATTAGCGATGCTGTGGTTGTGGATTCCTCTGTGAGTGCTGACATTCAAGAAAATCTTTCTTTTGATGAGATTCCTGTTGAGATTCTTGATTTAAGTGTCCGAAGACTAAGGAACAAAAAAGTTCCCTTGGTCAAGGTGTTGTGGCGAAACCAATCTATTAAGGGTGCAACTTGGGAAGCTGAGGCGAATATGCGATCCAAGTACCCGCACCTATTTTCCGCGAACTCCAATCAAGACGAAGGTACCGTTCTTTCCTAAATCATGCACTTTTGATAAAAGTTGCAGCAGTTCAGCTGTCATTTATTATGTGTTCAGCTGTAGTTTCTTGAATTTATACATTCTATGTTGCATTCGGAGTGAGAAACGATGTGGTGATGAGTCTAATGAATGGTTTCAGCTGTATGCTCTATTCCCTATCTAATCTTGGAATGTCTAGCGTCATTCGAGGACGAATGTTTCCAAGGGGGGATGATGTAATACCCCGGGAAATTTTTCGTTGAAATTTTGTGCGTAAACGTGTTGGGTTCTATCTTCTAGAAAAAATTATAAATTTTTCGTGTGGAATGTCTTAGATTATGACCCACCATTGCGTAGAGTATTGAATAAGCTTTCCAACGATATGTGGATCATCCAAAACGGACACCCGAGCGACGAGTTATGAACATTTCGATCGAACCGTGAATAGTAGTGAACAGTAAAACGTGCAGGAAAAAGTACTGAGGCCTGGCGTATTTTTGCTCCAACTTTAAATGATCATAACTCCTTGTACATAATGATCTGGGTGATCTACTATATATCAACGGAAATCTCTGCGAGTCTTCTTGCCGATGAAATTAGTTTCATCCAATTTGTCTAACGGAGCAAAAAGTTATGATCGATCTACTTCAGCCTATCAAAAGTAAATTTTTGGGTCAAATTCAAACGATCATAATTCCTCGTACACAATGATCTGGGTGAGATACTATATCAACAGAAAGATATGAGAGTCCTCTTTTTAATGAAATTAGTTTCATCCAATTTGGATATCGGAGTAAAATGTTATGGTTGATCTACTTCAGACTATTAAAACAGTCCACCAAAGGACAGATTCAAGAATTAGTTGATTTGTAAGGGCATTTTGGTCATTATGCCTTCACTTCATGGACAAAAATTGTCCATTTATACCTATATTGAGCCATAAAATTCTTATTCTTCCATAAAAAACATTGAGAGAACTAAATCCTAGGTCCATTTTGAGCTCTAAATATCTTCCAATTTCACCGTAGAAATTCAAATTTGATCTGATAATCAAACTCATCATCTCGAGACCTTCGAGGAGCACCCCTTATTTGTGTGAACAGGATTCCATAATCAAGAGTTCAATTTCAAGGTATGTGGGGTTTTTCAACACAAGCACTCTTTCGTTCTTGTGCCCAAAAGTAATTTTCTTTACGAAGACATGATTTTTACTTGATTATTATGATTTTGAAGCATGAACTCTTATTTATGATGATTATTATGAAATTTCGATGTCTATGATTTTGAAAGATGGATTTACATATGTGGTAATATAAAGCATGAATCTTGAACGATATTTATCATGATTTTGATATTTGGGTCTTGAACCCCATTTGAAATTGTGTCGTTGAGAAAATGTGTGCTATAAGCACGTTGATGTTGAATATTTGATATGTGTTGAATGATTTGACCTTTTGGTCTTAATGGAGTCGCTTTGAACTCGAATGTGAAAGAAATCCACAATGTGTTTGATTATGATAAATGGGTAGCATGATGGCTCCCGATGTATACTTATATATTGATGAAAGTTGTTTTGTTGCGGATTGTCTTTGAAATGATCTGAGCTAAGTCCGGGAGTACTCTTTAGCACCGAGTGAGAGGTATAAAGTGACCTTACTTCCCTAGAACTACGTGCCCCCGTAGGACGTGAGCCTGAGGCTGATTTACATAGTGATCACTAGTGTTTTTGGATTGATATTAGAAGTCCTACTCCGATGGAAAGGATAGGATGACTCTCCCCAATGTGGGTTGGACGTTGGACTCCATGTGGCTCACATGGTTTATGTCAGTTATAGGATCTCCCAGTGTGTGTGTGTTTCTTTGTGTCTATGGTGAACGGTGAAGTGATTTGAAAGTGAAATTGTGAAAGTTATTCTTTCGAAAGATTTAAATGATATTTACATTATGAGAATTGATATTCTTGATGAACTGAAAGTGATTGACAAATTATATGATGACTCGCATGTGTTATTATACTTATTTCATCCTCTCATGATTATGATGATTTTCTTCGGGCTATGTGAGTCTTCCATACATCCTGCATATTTTTTATAAATATTTATGATGATGATGTTTATAAAACTGCATACACCCCCATATACTCGGTTCCTTTCCATGGTACTGACCTACATCTTCGGATGTGGGCTGCATTTTCTCAGAATGTAGGTGCAGGTGCTCAGTTCCAGGTTCGACAGTGATTCTTCAGGCATGTTGTTCTACATCCTCTGTTGTGGTGAGTCCTCATGTTCCGAGGACGTGATGTCTGATGTTGCTTTCACGAAATTATTTACATTTGATAACTGAGTATGAGTCAGTTGGGGGCATGTCTCAATGGCTCGCTGGTTTTATTGATTTTCTTAGAGGTTTGTCAGACAAGTATAGATGTTGGGAGTTGACTAATAAGTCATATTTTGTTATCTTTCTGAAATTCTTTTATTCTTGGATGATGATTACTCTGTTGATATTTGAGGGTTATTTATGAAAACTCCGTTGATTTGTGTTGAACTGAATGAAAATGGTTCAAATGGTTAGCTTGGGGCTACTCGTAGCCTCAAGCACCGTGTAACACTTCGGGACCCATTTTTGGGGCGTTACAGTTGGTCAGAAAGATAGTTGGTCATACATTCTGAGCAGCGACTAACTAAGCAAGAGTAGTGAATGCGGCCCTGAACTCCGCATGAGAAACATGATCACCCAAAGGGTCTTCGGGCTGAGGGGCTGACTGATTCTCGTTTCTTGTTTTAGGAGGCATGTCTATAGAAGAAAGGGAGAAATAGATTAGACTGAGATTATGCTCACTGGCACAAAATGAATACTGAAAGAAGGAAAACTGTTCCTAGAGATAGCCTCCTTCACATAAGTGTGGTGCACAACACACGCATATACAAGATTCTACTAGATGCGGCTTTCAGACTTCCTAGGACTCTATTGAACCTTAGGCTCTGATACCAAGTTTGTAACACCCTGATTTTCTGAACCGAAATGCTACACGGTTCTCATGACCCCAAAGGACCACAAGCTAATCCATGACCGATATTTGTACCTGTATACTGCATAATATATCATAAAATGCAGAAACATGAACATGAAAGGCCATAAGGTTCAAACTGAATAAACGTTTGATAATAAAATGTCTGAAAAAGGTATAACATTACCAAAACAAGTCATAAATACTGAAAATAATGAGATCTGAATATCTAATCTGACATCTAGATTGAAAGCCTCTAACTGAACTGAATAAGGAGTTGAAGGAACATGTTTCCAACTAACTCTATCTAGCAACTGAATAGTAAATGTAGCAATAATCATATAATCCTCGAATGAGAAGGACTCACTGCAAACTCTGAACACTGGAATGCTACTGCTGATCTGGAGATCATGCCTCTGAACCTATGGTGTAACATAAGAGAAAACACCATAGTAAAAATGCATCAGTACGTCTGAATGTACTGAGTATACGAGTGAGGTAGTCTAAATGCAAAGGGTTATATGCATGAACAATGCTAACTAATATGAACGTGAGAATACATACATGCATAAACAACTATAACTGAACTCGTGATGATGCTGACTACTGAGTCTGAATACTGACGACATGACTTTACTGTTATTGAGGTACTGAATAGATTATTGACTATTTCTGACAGTTTAAATTATGAAGAACTGGTTTGAATGACTGTGTCTAACAGTCCAGAAATTGAATACTGGTAACGTGAGCTATGACAACTGATATAGCAGATATAACTGTAATGATAGGACTGATCTATATAACCGATACTGAGAGACTGTATTTGACAGGCTAAGTTCTGATGGAACTATTTGAGTTCCGTTCTACTTGGAGTAACTAAATCTGAGATCAGTCCTATCTAGCGAGTGATCATGAGTATATTGATAATAAGGATAATTTGACTTAGTCTGAGATCAGTCCTATCTAGCGGGTGATCTTTAAATCTAATGATTCTGATACTGATTAATCATAGTTGAGATCAGTCTTAGCTAATGGGTGATCTTGAAGTCTATTTAGAATGATAAGCATTGACTGTATCTAACAATACTGAATCTGTACTACCAAGCTGAGTTGACTGTGTTTGAAAGCCCTGATTCTATAACTGAAACTGTAGGGTGTGTTCATCTAACCGATATGCCCCAAGCTAAGCTGAATGGGGTCCAATCTCTACCCTGACTAAAAGGGTGTCAGTACCGCACCACCAGTAAGGACATCTGCTGTGTAGTCAGTCCTAATCTAGCGGGTGACTCCTGGGATCAGTCCTATACATATAAATATGCTAACGGGTGACCCCTGAGTATGTCAGTCCTATCTAACGGGTGACATCTCGTACCTACGCTGGCTACGTAGTTCTGGAACTTAGAGATTGCTTTTAGGGATCTCAGTCCTATTCTAGTAGGTGAGTTTCTATCCCTAGGCTCACCCGGTGCTGAATCCTATTCCCATTTGAAATACACTAACTGAATAACAGAGATGAACTGAATAACTGAACTGAACTAATTAGCTGAACTGATACTAGTGGTATTGTTTAGCGGAGCTAAACTGAGTTTACTGAATTTCGATGACTAACAAAATGTACTGAGTTCTGAGGACTGATTGAGAGTACTAAAGTTACTGAGATTGACTGTGAATACTGAAGTTACAGACTGAGTACTGAGATCACTGAGATTACTGAACTACTGAGACTACTGAGATTTCTGAGTTTTCCTGAGTCACATGACTAACTGAATTCTATAGATCATGGCTTAATTGAGAGTATCGTGATAACATGACATGGCTCTAGGCACACAGGTATATTTTTTGGGTACGAATACCCCCATGACTCGATGGAAGGAAACTGACACACATGACTGACTTGAGTACGTGACCAACATCAACAACCCATAATATAATAACTTGGGGAATTCCATGAAGTACATGGATATCATACATTTTGTACATAAGTAGGATTTGCAAGTAAGCATGACATAATCTCATAAGAATAGTCCATGAACATCCCAACAACGTTTACAAGACACAATATCAACATGAAAATCATTGGAATATGGGGGCATATCATGAATCCTTCACTTAGTCATAATTTAGCTATAATGCATGATTTCTAGTCTCTTAGGTATTTTATCAAACACCTTACATGCACAACTTAGGCATAGGTGTAAATCATACAATTAATCATCATAAATAATCAAACTTACATGTTTTCAACCCATATGATGTCATAGATTCATAATAACACATAAAGATTCTATCTTGGCATCATTCAACACATAAACATGATCAACAATTCATTCATAACATGAAAACCATAATATATAGTTTTAGAAAAGGGTTGTTGAACTTCATGGACGAAAAGAGTCCATGAATGACCACACACATACCTTAGAAAGGAAACCTTGATGATTTGTTGGAGAGTTCTTGGATTGAGAAACTTAATTCTTGATTATCTTGGGAAAAGGCTTGAATCTTGCTTTTGAGAGATGAGTTTGATGGAAACCCTAATCTTGTGGTTGAGAGTATAAGAGAGGGTTTTTGAGATGCTTAACTGAAGAAAAATGGAAAAAATTACGCCTCTTTAGGGTTATAAGTCGTGGAAGGTGAAGGAAAAGACCAAATACCCTTATGAAATAATTTCTCAGTTGCTGAAAATCATAGCTGATGACCAAGGCTGATAAGCCATCAAATTTGTGAGAAGTCGTCAAAAATGTCGTCAGATTTGTGATAAGTTATCACAAATATCGTCACTTAAGAGATGGTTTCTGCCTAAGGCTGACGACCTTCGTGATAGGGCATCACAAATGTGATAAGCTATCACAAATGTCGTCACTTAGGAGCTGGTTTCTGCCTAAGGCTGACGACCTTCGTGATAGGGCGTCACAAATGTGATAAGCTATCACGAATGTCGTCACACTGTTTCCAGCCTGATATGTTGGAGTAAAACAGGCATAACTCTTTTCTCCGATATCGAATTTAGGCGAAATTGGTATCGTTGGAAAGATAATTCAAAGAGCTTGCATTTGATATATAGTAAACCACCCAGTTAGTCATATACAACAAGTTATGGTCGATTAAAGTTGACCTAAGTTTTGACGCTCACTAAAACTTGAACGATAGGAAACCTTTCAACTTGTACTTAAGTTAGGAGACCTCTATGATCTAAATTCATGCTCAAATAGATTCCCACACTACATTATTGATTAACAAACTACATTTATATAAGATTTGAGGCTTTTGAAACATCCACGCATAGGAATGACGGATTTTCATTCTAGTCCAAAATGTGGGGTATTACAACGATGTGTGACATCCTCGTCTATCTTGCTATTGCCCTGAATCATAGACGCCAGATACTTGAAACTCTCCCTCTTCTTAATGACTTGCGAGTCCAGCTTCACCACCACTCCATCCTTCTGCGACACCTCACTAAACTTACACTCTAAGTACTCCGTTTTGGTTCTGCTCAATCGAACCGAGATTTGGTTCTGTCTCCAAATCTCCAACTTATCATTAACTCCTCCCTGAGTCTCGTCAATCAGTACCACATCATCCACAAATAACATACACCAAGGCACCTGTCCTTGAATATATCGCATCAAAACATCTATCACCAAGGCAAATAAAAATAAGCTAAGAGTTGATCCCTGGTGCAACCCTATCAGAACTTGAAAGTGCTCCGAATCCCCACCCACCGTCCTCTCATGAGTCTTCGCCCCATCATACATGTCCTGGATCGACCTAGTGTACGCCACGGGCACCTATCTAGCCTCCAAGCCCCTCCACAGAATCTCCCTCGAAACTCTATCATATGTCTTCTCTAGATAAATAAACACCATGTGCAAGTCTTTCTTTCTCTTCCGAAACTGCTCCACTAATCTCCTCATGAGGTGAATGGCCTCAATGGTCGAGCGACCTGGCATGAAACCAAACTAATTCTCAGAGATATTCACGATCCTTCTCAGCCTCAACTCTACCGCTCTTTCTCAAACCGTCATAGCATGACTCAACAACTTAAAGCCTCTATAGTTGTTGCAACTCTGATTGTCTCCCTTGTTCTTATATAAAGGAACCATCGGACTCCACGTCCACGCTGCCGGCATCTTTGTCGTCCTAAAAATGATGTTAAACAACCTTGTTAACCACTCCAAACCTGCCCCACTAGTGCTCTTTCAAAAATCCACTGAAATCTCGTCTAGCCCCATCGCCCTACCCTGCCACATCCTGCGAATAACCCCTTAACCTCCTCAACCTTGGTACGCCTACAATAACCATAATTGCAACACTCCTCAGAATTCTCCAAGTCCCTCAATACGAAACCTTTGTCCCCTCATCGATCAAAAGTTTATGAAAGTAGCACTGCCACCTCTCCATAATAAGGCATCCTCAACCAACACTATACCATCCTCTCTCTATATTTATATACTCCATCCGTTTAAAAAAGAATAACCTACTTTCCATTTTAGTCCGTTTAAAAAAGAATAACATTTTGATATATTTGACACAACTTTAATTCAAGTTAATAAAATTCAAAAATTTTCTTTATTTACTTAAATTTTGTGCCAAATTAAATAGATCTTTTTTAAACGAGGGATAATAGTTTTATCAACAATACTGTACCACCCCCTCTCTCTATATTTATATATATTTTTGTCTTCATTTATTGAAATTTTCACGATTTCGTGATCTGGGTCTTGGTTATTCTTGAGTTTTAACCTTTTTAGGGCTCTGGAAGTATTTGCATTGGTGTACAGACTATTTATGGTGTACAGATCGTTCATCCTCATTGTAATCTCTGATTGGTTCGTGGAAAATTCAAACCCCTTTTGAGTTTTAGCAAATTAGCTATCGAAAGGCCCTTAATTCATTTCATCATGATTGTCGACTTCAATATACCCTATTAAGGAATCAAGCTTTGTTTACCTATAAATTTCTCTATCAAATTTGGGGGGTTATTTGATGTGAATTTTGATATAGTGGACTTCAATGGAGCAATCGGACGATCTTTGCAACATTGAAGGAAACGGAGATGGGAGAGGCAATAACGGTGCTTACTGTGCTCCGTCAACATCGGCAACTGCGGACAGCTCTGCTTACAAGTTGTTTGGCCGGCAAACCTCTTTCCACCAGATGATGGGCGGTGGTAAAGGTAAATTCCTCTTTTATTTTCCTAATTTCATGTCATATAGAGATAAGCTGGAAGACTTAAATAATTTCAGAAAAATATGATCATATGACTTCGATTAAATGTGAATTCTGAGTCTTAAGCTTATGAGTTTATGTTAGGTTAGCAGTCTAGTATATATTGATCCCAAGGACAAAATAAGACTAGGAAGCATATAAAGTGAAATCTCATGCCTCTGTATGATTCTCTTTTATGTTCATGCTGGAAATGATTGGAACTCTGGCCCTGCAGCTTTATGGTTGAACACTCTGAATTTCATTCATGACGGTATAGCAAACTTGCAATTGGAGCTTTACCATTCCTGTTATTACTGGTTGAATCACTTTCTGCAAGTGTTTTCGCTCTTGCCTTGTATGAGGGATGTGTCTAAAACTAGATTTTGGTAGTGGAGCTCGATCATTATATGAACCTAAGACAGCTCTCTAATGAAGGCTTAGTTTTGTTTCATGACAGTCTCCACATATATTGGCTTCAATACGTCCTTCTTGAGTTCAGTAACTATCTCAATGCCAGTGTTGAATGTTTTACATTTTTCTTAATTTGTCTTCTGCAAATTCATTTTTGTTGCTTGATGACTTCGTTGTAGACTTACTTGTTGTTTTACTTGGTATAAGCTGCTGACATTATATTGTGGAGGTGGAGGCGTGTCTCGTTTGGCATAATTGTTGCTGCTACAGTCGCATGGATCATTTTTGAGTATTCAGAGTTACCTTTCTTATCAGTTTCGTCTGATGTTTTATTGATTCTGATAGTTCTGCTCTTTCTCCGTGCGAACTATGCTGCCTTCAGGGAGAAGTATTATTCCCATACTCATTTCACTACAGCGTTTAGTTAGTTGTCTCTTTCTGTGTTTCATTTTCCTATGGAGAAGTTCAACTGACATTTCTTTTTTCTATTTTTGGCAGACAACTACCAGTATTGCCAGAGTTAGTCTTGTCAGAAGAAATGGTTAATAATGCTGCAGCATCATTTAGGGTCAAAATTAATTATATGCTTCTCATGGCTCATGATATCACTCTTGGCAAAGATTTCAAACTCTTCTTTAAGGTTAGTGCTCAGTAAGCATGAGGACGTGATTCCTTATTCAAAAAAGGAGGCCAAAAGCATAGGGGTGTGGCTAATGCTGGAAATTGTGTCTCTGACAACAATCAATTAAACTAAACCATGAGCTCTGAAAAAACTTAAAAAAGACCTCAAATTAGGTATTTAAGTGTTTTTCATAATTGCAGAAACTGGAGAGAAAAAACTAGAATTCACCTGGAATCATGCTGAGAAAGGGAATATACCATTATTGTTATGTCATGTTTTAACTTTCAAGATAACAGAGTGGAGAATGTCCAGTAATTCTTCGACATCGGTTGTAGGTGACCAGTAATGTATTTGTTTCTTTCAACAACTATAAGGTTCTTATGAATTTCAATGTTTGTAGTTTAATTTATTTCATAGTGAGTAGTAAGTGGTCCCTGAAGACTGGGGAATTATTTCATAGTGAGTAGTAAGTAGTCCCTGAAGACTGGGGAATTTGTGGAGCATACTTTGAGTTTTGACTCACAACCGGCTTCATCTCCTTTCTGGTTTACGTGCAATAAGCAATAAGTTATCCAGCTTGACTAGCAATTGATGATGTTTCAGTAATCTACTGCCATAGAACTAGACATGATAGCTGATGGATTTAACTTATGGGTTGTAGTCATCATATCTTGAATATTGCGTCCTACTTTATTCCTATACAAGTGTTGGTTATAATTTAACTAATTGTCATATGCAATAGAATTGAGTTGGCCAAATTTTGACATGTTTGCAGGTAGTTATTATTCTGTGGCTTCTATCTGTCATAGGAAGCGTAATATCTTTCTTCACACTTGCATATATTGGTATGTGCCTATTTCATTAAATTACTCATGTAACTTGATGATTCTTTACAGATATATGTGTTCAATGAATTTATCCTTCTCTATTTATATCTTGTTATATTTTATAGAGTTTCCTTGGTCCCTTGTATGAGTGAGTGCCCTTGTTCCAATTTAGTAAGGACAAAGTAGAGAATCAAATTTAGTTGAGGTGTGTTTCTCAAACTAATGAGTGATAGCTTAGGTATGTTTCTCACACTCCCAATAGTTTAAGTGTGAAACTCAAAAAAAGGTACAGTCTAGGTAAGTTTTTGACACTTCACCCAAAAATATATGTAGTAAATTTAGCTCCAATAAGAAGAACAAAGGTGAAGAGACATGAGATGTAATTGTGGTGCTTAAAAGGAGACAATTAAGATATTTAGGCTGAATCTCTTCTAATAATGACATTCTTGAAGTAGAAACTCAATGGTTGATCGACCCGGATGATGGGTTATGGAATGGAAATAGATTGGAATTTTCTTGGTAAAACCCTTCTACAAAATTTTATTGAATTGAGAGGATATAGTATTCTTATACTATTGGTTTGGATTCCTAGAGCCTCTCTCACTTGACTAGCAGTAAGAAGGGAGATTATCACAGTGGAAAACTTGAAGAAGAGAATTATGTTTGTGAATTTCGTGTGCAAAGACTAAGGAGTATATCTTGACCATTTACAATTAAACTTTCCAGTCGTAGAACGGTTATGATAGACTATGCTGAAAATTTTCAGGATATTGTTGTCAATGCTAACCGTAATTATGAATGTGTTGGTTCAATTAGGTGTCGAGACAATGGGAAGAGAAGGCAAAGATCTTGAGATATAACTTGTTTGGCCTTTTGTGGCTTATAGAAACAGAGAAATAAGAGCGCTTTTGAATGGGGTAGAACACTTCGGTACAAATGAGAGCATTTCTTTGTTTCTAGTCATCTTTTGAATGCCATGAGGTTCCTGTCAGTTAGATGATTTGGTGGTCTTTATACTTAGTATAATCATATTTTGTGCGAGGTTCTTTACTTTCTGTATTAACCCTTGTAAACCTGGAATTTTCCTTATCACATTGATAAAATCTTTACTTTGTCAAAAAGAAAAAAAAAAGATTAAGGAAAATGAAGATGTAAAATAGAAGTAAAATAAGAGGGGTGATACATAAGTGATATGCGATTGGAAGATACCTAATGAAGTGAAATATAGATTTTATGACTACTGTGAAACCAACAATGATTAGTTTTTTTAAAATTGGTGGTATCCATGCTAGTTTGCTCACATCTAGAGTAATCTACCGGATATCTGTTATTTCCGTTAGCAGCATGAATATTAGGCAACATTGTACACCCAAGTTTAGACAGGAAAGAATTCACTTACTAACCACTGGTAGGATTTAAACCTTGGTCAGGTTTAGTCTATTCCGGTTCTATTGATTGTTCGGCCACACTTTTGTTTTTTGTTATTAGTATTAAGCTTATCTGTAAATGGTCCTTGGCTTGGCTATCTTCATGTAGAGAAGTTTGATTTGTCATAAAAGATTAATTAGTCCGTAGTATTAAAAGAAAATATTTTTGGATTGAGCGAAATGGACATAAAAGGATTTATTTAGTTGGACCCTGATTAGTTTGGGACTGAAGCACAGTTGATTGATTGGCTTTATTCTGTTGAGGCTTTTATATTATAGCGTAGTTGCTAAGAAAATGTCTAGTTTGCATGAATAAATCTTGAAGATATATGCTCTGGCCTCCCTATGAAACCTTTGAATATAATCTAAATGGGGTGGGAGTTGCCAGACAGAAGTATATGCTTGAAAAGCAATGCACCTCTTTGTCGAATAATTTCACTGCACTATTCAGCTATCTTTACTGGTTTCATGTCCATCCTTATCCACTGTGAGCAATTCTCAAGATTTAATCCAGACGCTATTGTCCATCCTTGTTGATCCACTGGCAGCAGTTCTGATGTCCCAATGCAGATGATATAGTACCACCAGGACAAACATTCTCTCTGTTAGGTGGTCCTGTTTCCGCAATGAATGTGTTCATTGCATTTGTTTGGTTCAAGGCATATTTCCAAAGTTCAATAACAATATGCATCTTCCATGATTTGAACTGTGTTTTCTACACCATGGGCAGTTTGCAATTCTGATGTGGTGTCTTGTATTTTTGCCTAAACAATTCCTCACAGGAACGATTATATTTATTACTGTGCCTGCCTTGTATAATAAATTTGAAGACCACGTGGATCGATGTGCTGGGAAGATCCACAGACAATTTTCAAGGCACTACAAAATAGTGGATGAGAGCATTAGCAGGTTACCCCGGAGTATCACCAAGGACAAAGAACTGTAGTCTTCTTTGACCAAGTAGGAGCATGTTCAATTTCATGAGACAAAGCTCTTAGTTTTGCTTTCCTTTTGGTCCTGATTCTCCTTTTCCACAGAATGAGGGTGACTCTGGAAATCTTTCTTGTTTCCAAGCTTCAGGTTGGGGTTTTCAGAAACCAATAACAATGGCAATTGTCACCGTCTGCTGTCTTAGTGGCAGGTGTTAGTGCCTGTTTTCTTAATTAATATCCACACCGATGTCTATTTTCATCTCACAACCAAGCATGGATTTCATATCATGTAAAGTTTCTTCACGTTATTCTTACATGAGTACTAAATTGAAGTATGAAATAAATAACTCAAAACTTAAGACAGAATCTTGATGCTTGAACCGTTGAGTTCAAACTTAATGATCCAATTTCATGAATGTATGCATTGTTTAGTCTTTCTTTTCCTCCAGTAGCCCAAAATTGAAACCACAATAATTGAACACAAGCTTAAAGTTTGAATTACAGAATTCGAACTTTTGGGTATAGTGTTGCTAAAACTTGAAATGAAAAAAATGAACTTCAGGAAGTTAAAGCTAAAATCTCAAAGTAAAAATTGATAAAACTAAACTTCAGGTTGCTAAAGCGAAAAATCCCAAAGTAAAAATTGAAAAACCTTAAGGACACAGTGTGCTTAAGTTTGTCCTAAAATTTGAGGACGAATAAGAATCCGCCTCTGGATGCATGAAATGCACATGAAACTAATTTTATTGAATATAACCTTTTTTTTTTTCATTTCCATTTTATAAAATGGTTTTATGTTGTTCATGATTGTGTTGTCATAGTTATACAGTTTTGTACGACTGACAGAGTTGTACTATGCTGGTAGCCATGAAATGAATATAAAAGGGGCCATCAAAAGGTTCTAAATACAAGCAAGTGAATTAATTGTCTTTCATTCATCTTTTGTTTTGGCTAGCTATTACTATTTTTTTTTCTTGTCAAATATTTATCCAAATTCATGCTTGAAATTTAATTTCCAAAAAGTTCAAGCTATTCTTTTCAAACCACTAAGAGGTTGTTTGATAGAGTGTATAAGAATAATGCAAATATGGTGTATTAGTAATGCTTGTATTTGCAATGCTTGTGTTAGTTATGCTTGTATTTTTCTTATGCAGTATTTGGTTCGATGTATTAAAAATAACATGAATTACATAATTTCTAAAATAATTTTTTTTTACACAATACCCTCAATATATATGTTGGAAAGGATGCGGAGATTTTTTTGAGGGATGATAGTGTCTTTAAGCATGTTTATACATGCATTAGATCCATTACATTACCAATGCCATGGATTTTGAGGTATTAGTAATACACACTTTAATACATAATAGAGTGTATAACTAATGCAAGCATTAAACTAATGCATGCATTAACTTTTCAATACACTATCAAATGACCCCTAAGTGTATTTCTTCTAATGATTGATGAGGCTTACAAATTACTTGTGTTTTAACACAGAGTACATAAGGAGTTAGAGTGGAGAATAAGAAGTCTTGTGGGGCTTGAGCTAAAAGTGACAAAAGAGTTTGAAAATGAGGTGTAGGTGACACAAGTCTTAATAATTGAGTGTAGGTGACAATTATTTTATTATGGATTAAGAAAGTTGGGTAAGTTTGAGAATAGTCCACAAGTTTTTAAATTTACACTTTGATCCAAATGTTTACCTAATATAACGGGAAACGGAGGAAAAAAATGGCGCGTTTCTCTCTCTTCTCATCCATTGTTGTTTTTTCTCTCTTAGCAATTTTTGTTGTTTATTATTGATGCTGCTTTATTCATCATCTTCTGCTTCATTATCATCATCTTCTACTTCATTATCATCTTCATCTTCTTCTTGTTGACCATTGTTGTTGTTGTTTTTACCGCTAATGCTGCTATTTGACCGATTTCTTAGGTCAAATTTTATTTTGTACATCACTTTCCACTTTGGCATTACTTCATAGGAGACTTTGGTAAGTCAAATTATGATTTTTAGTTAAATTTGTCATCTGGGTAACTGTTATTGTGCTGTTTTTTCAACAATAGATAACACGCGAACATGAATGCAACATAAGAGCCATCTGTTTAAACAGATCAATCATTTGTTGCGACAGATGAGACATCTATTTCAACGGAAAACTCATATGTTGGATTCGTGTTTATAGTTCTATAGTGCCTTAACATGAATCGAACAGATGGGTCATCTATTGCAACATATGACCCATCTGTTGCAACATATTAGTTATCTTGTGCAATATGACAAATATCTATTGCAACAGATTAGTAACCTGTTGAAACAGAACCTGAACTCGATTCCAACAGGTGTGTCGTCTATTGCAATAGGGTAAATATCTGTTACAACAGATTAGTAACCTGTTGCAACAGAACCTGAACTCGATTCCAATAGACAGTAAATATCTGTTGCAACATATTAGTAACCTGTTGCGATAAAATTTGACCTCGATTCCAACAGACGCGTCGTCTATTGCAACAGGTAAGTCATCTGTCGCAACATGTTAATTATCTATTGCAACATGTCACTCATCTGTTGGAATCATCTTTAAAAGTGCCTTAGTACTGTAACATCTATCCCAACAGGCACTTTATCTATTACAATAGATATATAGTTTGTTGCAACATATGATTCACCTGTTACAACAGATGACTCGTCTGTTGAAATCAGCTTCAGGAGCGTAACATGAATTCCAACAGATAAGTAATCTGTTGCGACTGATCACTTAACTGTTGCAACAGATTACACATCTGTTGAGATTCATGTACGACACTATGAAATCACTATTAATTTTTTTTAACAAATGACTTTATTTAGGTACCACTAATGGAGGGATCAATAACAATAGGGGTGGATTGTCATGGTCAATGGATCGAGAAGAGCAATCGATATGTATGACATTGAAAGGAGGGTGAAATGTTAGAGACGATAGCTATGACAGTCCCAAGTGATGTTTCGTATGATGATTTTGTGAATTTAATCATCAGCTATTGTGAACTGAATTGTCAACCGAAAGAACTCGTCATCAGCTAGATGCATAGATCCTTTGAAAATCAGAGGGTACTACCTTTCAAGATAACTAATTAGTTTCGGTTGTGTGCTTATCTTAATGATTCATCCAGGCCGGTGTTAAGGGTGTACGTGGTTGAAAAAATAAGAGAGAATGAGAATCAAAACGTAGAATAAGAATAACAGCAAAACATCTTTGATAATAGGTTGGATGATCTAGACATGAATATTCCAGATGATGATCAAACACCTACGCCCGTTGATGCGATCAATACGGTGGGCAATTCTTCTCGATCTACACAGTCTGGTAATCTTCAAGACGACGAGACCGACTTTTTCAATGGAATGTCATTCAAGGACAAGAAAGAACCATCTACCACTTTATTTATTTCTTGCTTGAAAAAAGATTTCAGAATAAAGAAGGTGATTAATTTGAGTAGTGTCTTTTGCTACAAATGTGCTAATCCGAACTGCAAGTGGTGGTTGAGAGCGATGAAGTACGTAAGTTTTGACAGATTTGTCATTCATAAACGTGAAAAGTATCACACATGTGATTCGGAGCACATCTTTGGCCAAAATCCTCACGCCACGACAAAGGTCCTCGGTTAATATTTCAAGAATAGTTTCCCCGATGGAAAAGGCCCTTCTACAAGGATTATGGCCAATCAACTCCTTACGGAATTAGGTGTCTTGGTAAGTTATTGGAAGATATATACGGCCATAGGGATTGCCAAGGACTTGGTTAGGGGGACACACGAGCATGGGTATGCAGTCCTGGATGCCTACCGTTACATGATTAAGTTCATAAATCACGAAAGTAAAACGACATTGCATGTTGATGAAAACAAAAGGTTTAAGTACTTTTTTGTATCCTATGGTGCTTGGATTCAAGGTTTTTGACATTTGAGAAAAGGCATAGCCGTTGACGGTACCTTCTTGAGGAGTAGGTATAATGGAGTTCTGCTAGCGGCGATGGTGCAAGATGCGGAGAATCACATCTTTCCTGTCGATTTTTGT